>OX451219.1:103651520-105044768 GCA_949628195.1 Phasia obesa
ATCCCTTACCTTCAGCCATCTATTAATTTAGGAGTAAATCGCTTCACTTTTTGGTAACATATATATTTATTGGTACGCTGTTTCTTCTTTGCCCTGTACCTGGCAGCTGCGACAGTGGCTATTATGGGGAATTCCCAGTATACTAGCATAGCCCAGCAACCTAATGACCCATTACCACAGCCAGGCCACCTTTCGGTATTTTTAATATGAAGATTTTAAACGTTGTAGTAACTCGAATTTTGCTTAAGTCGACTTAAGCACTTATGTGTTTCATTTTGCCACATCATTGTTAATGTATGAAGCAACAATTCATTCCTTTAAAACCCCTGTCATTTTGCCAACCTACCAACCATTTTGTTATATTAAATTGAAAATTATTCAAAATTCATACAGAAATTTTACATAAAGAAATATTGAGTTACACTACAAGTCTATTCCTTTCTGCTAATGAATAAAAATGTGAGAGGAGGATGTGAAATATTTTAGCTTATAAATGATTTTATGACAAATGTTGGGAACAAGACATTTTGTTGCATTAATATTAAAATTGTATGGTTTTGCCATGTTAAAAAAACAACAACAAATTTTGTACATTAAAATGTACTAAAACGTAGACAGGTGTCGTAGCACGTAATCGTATTTTAACTAATTTAATTTACCATTTGAGACTTAAGTAAAATTCTTTTAGTAGAGAAGAGTTTTGTCTATCAAAAGGAATGTATGCAAGTCCGCAATTGTCTCTCACATTTTTTTTGAATTCTTTTTCTGTTTGTTATAATATTTAATGCATTTTTTATAAAACACAACTCGGGGTTTTTTAAATGGTCTTCCTTTTTTGTGCCACACAATGCAGCAGGTTGAAACAGTAATTCACCCCAACACAATAGAGAGGGTGTAAGTGGCAACTAAATTATGGTTTCTTTAAGAAAATCAAAAAAAAAAAAATATCAGTGAGTGCGTGAAAATGTGCACAATCCTGAGAAATAATCTGAATCCTGTGCATGTTAAATTACGCAATGTGGTAAACCCCGTAATTTAAAGTATATACGAAACATATTATAGTTTTCAAAAGCTTTGCTGTGCCAGCAACCAAAGGTAACATTGAAATTGTAACGCTTGTCTGCACAAGATTTCGTCTACTATGTTCACTCATTCATAGTCGCCTCCTATTAATTTTGTGCACACAGTTTTTGTTTTACTTTTTCTTTGACTGGCTCAGACATCTCCTGAGATTTCTAATGCTTCATGTAGCAAGTATGGTAAGGAAAAATGATATGAAATGCCTTCATTTTTTGATTTTTAATTCTATCTTTGTAGACCGCATATGAAATTATATAAGTGACTGTGCGTGAGTGTGAGTTGCGTAGCTTTTTGAAATGAACTCGTGCATTGCATGCTGTTTTCTGCGCTGTATATGTATTTCCGCAGTTTCTTATTTTTTGTTTCGTTTTTTTATTTAAGGTAAGGGCTGATCCATTTCGAGGTTCCCTACTTTTTTAAAGAAAAAAACACAGAAAATTAGAATTTAATGGAGAATGTTAATTATCATTTATTTTTGAAGATTATGTCTATCAAATGTTGGCCGTGGCTACGTCGCAGATGGTCCATCCGTTGAGTAAAATTTTCGATGACTCGTTCGAGCATTTCGACTGGTAACTGGCGAATGCCACGCGTGATGTTTTCCTCCAAGGCCTGAATCGAAGCGGGTTTGTCCGCATTAACTTTAGACTTTAACTACCTCCACAGGAAAAAGTCTAACGATGTGATATCACGCGATCTTGGTGGCCAATCGACCGGCCCAAAACGTGACATTATGTGCTCACCGAAATGTTCTCTCAATAAATCCATTGGTTGTTGCGATGTGCGGGAAGTGGTGCCGTCTTGCTAAAACCAAGTATCGCCGAGATCACGAGCTTCAATTTCAGGCATTAAAAAGTCGGTTATCATGGCACGATAACGGTCACCATTGACGGTTACGTTCGCGCCGGTATCATTTTTAAAGAAATATGGACCGATGATTTCACCGGCCTACAAACCACACCAAACCGTTGTTTTTTCTGAATGAAATGGCAGCTCTTGAATTTCTTCCGGTTGCTCT
The DNA here is from genome assembly GCA_949628195.1 of Phasia obesa. Lineage (NCBI taxonomy): Eukaryota > Metazoa > Arthropoda > Insecta > Diptera > Tachinidae > Phasia > Phasia obesa. The sequence continues at coordinate 103,653,619 of OX451219.1, forward strand.
TCGTCCCCAATGCGGCAATTTTGTTTGTTTACATACCAATTGAGCCAGATATGGGCCTAATCGCTAAACAAAATTTGCCTCGAAAACGTCGGATATTCTTGGAACTTTTCAAGAGCCCATAGAACGAAGCGATTCAGGTGTAAGTGTTTCCATTATGAAATGCCAAACAATACTAAACAAAAATAACATGACACCATAACACGAATCACACGTGATCTGTCAAAAAAAAAGGCTATTGAAAAAGTACCTCGAAATGGATAACCCTTTATTTGTTGATTTTTATAATTTTGTTTGAAGGAAATTGCATATACTGAATTAAATATTTTAACAACATGTTATGTAGAGGGAAAATATTATAACGATACCATAGAATTAAATGGAAAATCAACAATTGAAAAGTATTTATTGGAGCTTCCCAAGCCTCATCAAAAAGAGGAGGGCGGTCGAATAATGCGCATAGCAAATAACTTTATTTAACATAACATTCGGATATTGTTTGGCATTAAATATGTATCACATAATTTAAAACACGTACAATCTAAGATTGCCCTAAACGAATATTTTCGACCTTAAATTAGACAACATACTTGGGAATTTTTTCATTGTCAATGGCATTATTTGAGACTAGAGCAAGTATTATAGAAGACAAGACGATGCCATATGCATATTTTCCCATTAGATACGTTGTTCGGCCAATGTAAGGTTGCCAAGTCTATAATTAACAAATTGCTTTAAATAAATAAATCTTAGGAATAGACAAAGTTGGCAACCCTGCGAATTAACTCCTATAATTTATATTAAAAACTTTCATAAGTTATAGTTATACACTGAGGGAAAAACGACGTTGGAAAATTGAAAACGTATGTGGTCACTTTGATACATCTACGTTGTCACTTTTGCTTGACAATGGGTGTAGTCAACTTACAAGCGAACGTAAATGAGCATTGTCGAATAGCCAACAACCGTTGTCAATTTTTCAACGAACGTGCTCAAATTAACAATACAATGTTATGAAATACTAAATGTGTTTCATTGTCAAAATTTCATTCAATTTATGCAAACGCCTTTCTAAAAATAACAATATGGATGAAGTGATAGGCTGTTGGATATTGACCCCTAACGACTAGAGACGTTGTGATGGCGATAGATTCAATCTTTATAGCCAACGATGATAGTGACGATAAAAAATTTAAAAAATTTCTTAGAACCCATCACTTTGGTCACTTAAAATGTAAATTACCAAAGTTTGAAACAACAACGTGAAATTGTGTTTTTGTTTTTCTCTGGAAGGAAGCACTACACAATAGGACTGCGCGTGGAGTTCAGAGAGAAGTACAGTCATCCCCCTTATAACACGGTGGATTGGTTCCGCGTTAAAGGAAAGCGCGTTATACGAGTGTTCTTGTATAACTAGTTTTTTTACTATACAAAAACAGGGACCACAAACTAATAAAATGATTTAATTTTATAGCAGCACAATTAACACAATGTGCAAATTACTTATCATTTTAGATTTTATAGTACAGAAATATAATGTGAAAATCCTCGCGTTATATGGGGGAATACCCGCATTGTAAGAGGGACAGAAATCGAGTAATATGAAAATGAGTTGTAAGAGTATCGTGTTATAAGGGGTCTACTGTATAGGGTAATATAATTATTTAGGGGCATATTGTATGAAAATTTGTTTCACAAACCTTTTATAAAACAAAAATATATTTTATGAATTTGGCCCTTAAGTGTTATGATCACAGGAATGAGCATTTATAAATCGAAAACGGTATGGTGTCAACTTTACAACCGTGTGGTGTCAAATCGACACCGGTATGGTGTCACTTCGACAACAATATGGTGGCAACAATATGGTGGTGGTCGAATTGACACCGGTCGTTTACAGTTTGAGCACAAACGTGGTTGATACACTTTCAATACCGAATGTGGTCACTTTGTATACGGATGGTATAATTTTGTCTCTGGATGTACTCTCAGTCAGAATTATTAGCCAATTAGAAGACAGTATCGTGATGTCATTAGGCTAACATGCGCTGAAAATTTCAATTTTATTTTCGCGATGGCGTAAACTTGTCTTCTATCATTTTCGGACTAGCTGTGTCCACACAATCCACACCAAATTTTAATATTGTTACTTTCATAGTGTTTCACGTATACGTATTTACTTTATATAAAGGTACCCATCCCTGTATAAAATTCTAAAATTTATATAAAAATTTAAAAATTATTGTCAAGCTCTATAAAAGGTGTTTAAAATATTTTAATAACAATGTAATTCCACAAAGTAGAAATACTAATTTTATTAAAATTCCTATTCACTAGTAAGCATATATTTTGTCATTATTTTAAAACAGCGCCATCTGTTGCGCAACTGAGTTTAAAATATCTCGCTTTTAAAAATAAAGGTATCCAATATTTGAATCAGGATACTATGGTAGCACCTCACAAAAGCTTGTTAAAATCCATCCAGTAGTTTTTACGTGATGCGATCGCAGGCAGACAGACAAACAGACAGACACACAGACAGAAAAAAAGTTACTGTTTTGTTAAATGTATAGATAAAATTCGGATATATTTTGTTAACAAATTCATTAATTATTTATTGCATAATTTAAATAACACACAATCTAAGATAATTTTTTTTTAAAAATAGCTCGATAATAGTAGACTACACTTTAGCAAATATGTTTGACCTGTAATTAGAAAAAATACTTGGGATTTTAAAGTTTTCGAAAATGCCACAAAAATTTATTTATAACTCAAATAATAATTTTTTTAAATTTAATTAAATCTCAAAAATGTTTATCTCTTTTAGTTTGCATAGAAAATTATTTTTTATATTTCTGGCAACCTTAACTTAGGATTTTTTTTTTTGTAGTGAACTTATTTATGATCGGATTATTCTACTTTTTATTATTTTTATCGGCTGTACTCTTGATAAAATTTAGAGTAAAACAGTATCGTTTCGTTAAAAAGTTAAAAGAGTCTAAATTGCGAAAATGTAAAAGCGAAAATTGCGCAAATATAAAAGCTAATTTTGAAACAAAATTTATGATTTTTTTCTAAAATTCCTGAGAGTGCAAAGATCCGATTAAATTCTAAAAATTATTAGTGGTTAACAAAGGCAGGGTACCTAATTTTATAAAAACAGCCCATTTTTTTAAATACATCTTTCCTGTTTTAGGAATTCAGGTGTTAAATTATAAAATTTAATTTTTATACCCTTCACCACAGGTGGAAAGGGTATATATAAGTTTGTCATTCCGTGTGTAATTTCTACAATATTCATTTCCGACCCCATAAAGTATATATATTCTGGATCCTTATATATAGAGAAGTTGATTAAGCGATGTCCGTCTGTCCGTCTGTCCGTGTTAGTGTGGTAATGTCATTTGCCAAGGCACCAGAAGAGATACAAAAAATTTAAGCACACCAATCTGTCAGGCATAGTTTCGAAAATTTTGGTATTGCAATTCAGCAACATCGGATCATTCCTTTGGAGGCTACGGGCCAAAAACCACGCCCACCTATATTTTTTTTACGTTTTTTTTACGTTTTTTTTAATTTTTTCGGCTTTAATGATTCTGTTTTGCCTTTTTTTGTCAAATAAATATTAGAGTGTGACAGGTAGATCGCAAGGAGTGCATACAGATCTCTGGGGATCAATAACCCCCTGCGAGGGGCGATTTTTGTTTGTTTTTAGAGTGGTAGGGTTTTTTTGCTTTGGTTTGTATTAGAGACCTTAATAGAAAGCAATACGCATAGAGGTAGCCAATGGACCCACCGGGTACCCACTGACAAATAGGAGCAGTTAAAAGGACCCCCCATGTGTCAATATGATGAATTTTTTTTTTGTAAGGATTTCTTTTTGCTTTAGTCTGACCATTCAAACTCAATATAGATTGGAGAAAGGTCCAAAATTTAACAAAAAAATTTTAATCAAATTTTTAAAAAAAAAAATTTAAAAAATTTTTAAAAAAAAAAAAATTTTTAAAAAAAAAAATTTTTTTTTTTAAATTTTCCAAAAAATTTTCGAATAAAATTTTACAAAAAATTTTTAAAAAAATATTTTTACAAAAAATTTTTAGACTCAATTTTCGAAAAATTAAAACAAAAGTTTCAGTATTTCCTTGAAAATGAAAATCATGACTGTAACATATATTTAATATTAAGAATATACATATGTATGTATGTGTGTATATAGAGTAATATATTTTTTTAAATGTGTTTGATTTTTAAATAGATGATATCTCTGTTTTAAAATCTAGGTGCATTAAACACATAGACATCATCAGAATACCGACTACAAACTATCAAAAATGAAACGTTGAGGCTGTCGTCAACTTAGGCTAATTTCTATTTTATTCAACAAAAGAAAATGTCACAAAATTGAAAATTAAAAATTCATATGCAAAAAACAGTTTTGGAGGAAATATTTATAATTTTTTGAAAAAGTTTTTTAATTTTATAAAAGCAAAATAAGTATTTCTACAACAATGTCAGAGTTTACGATGTAGCTGTCGGCTTCAATATCATTAAGTAGCTGACAACACGGCGACAATTGTAGCAAACGGAATTTTTTTCATTTGTCTTCTATTTCTTTAACTCATGAATAATGATTTTTTTCTCATACGACTTTATTTAAGTAAAGAGTCAACAATATGGATAATGCTGTACATGTCTGCATAAATAAAATCACCGTGGTGAAGGGTATAGAAGATTCGGCACGGCCGAATATAGCTCTTTTACTTGTTTTATTATCACTTGTGTAAAAGCTGTATTATCTACATATCGTCGCGTTTCTTCTTAAACCACATAAGCTTCATTTTTTCGAAATTGACTTTTTTGGTTTTTATGGTAAAAAATAACATTTGCTACCAGACTACATGCTCATCTTAACAAGTTTGTATGAAAAATAAAAAAATCCATTTTCAAAACCTCGTAAGCACCATACAAATGACATTTGCATGCAAAATATAACGGTTTTTATATTTCAAGTTGGAAATGTTAAAGACTCAACCAATTAGTTTTTTGTATTTAAGAATAAAAAAATCAGGAAAGTTTCAGGCCAATTGAAGCATTTTTGGTAAAGTTAAAAGTTTTTTTTTTGTTAAATACAAAAATAAATGTTAATTTACCCACAGAAATTTGCGATTTGCTGGTTGCGCCAAAACCACGTAAGCCGCAGATTTGGCTACAATTAATTGTAAGTAACAAATTTAAAAAAAAACCATAATTTAAAGAAGTTATTAAGTTTTTTTCGTTTTCTGAAAAACGACTTTTTGGCGCTTACGTGGTTTAAGAATAAACGCGACGATATGTCGATTAAAGTTTTGTAAGGATATCTTAGTCCGTTTTGTCAGTTCAAATTCTGTACTTAAATTAAAAGCAGTACAACTAATTGGCTTATTGGCAGAAACTCTACCCTGAGCTTAGATTGTAAATCGATCCTCAAACCAATTTGGTGTTATGGGATTCAATTATGGTGCACTGCCTCAGCTTGCAATATAGAAAAAATCAAAGACGCCAAAATAAGATACTACGTATGATTACATCGGCTCCCTCGTTTATAAAAATTTGAACATCCACAAAGACCTAAACATGCCATCAGTCAAAGTAGAAATAGCGAAACATGCGAAACCCTTTTTAGTCAAATCCACAGTCAGTTTTAGTAAAAATAATAACTTTCTTAAATACGAGATTTCAGTAGCTCTCTTAGACGTTTCGAATCTTATTTTATTCGGCTTCTTAAATGTCTTATTTAAACATTTCAAATAAATTAATTACAACGAATGTATAAACTTTAAATTATATTTTACACCAAATACTACGCCCTACCGATTTTTCGATTTTACTCAAAAGTTTACAACAAAAGTTAACTACTTTTAAAAGTTTTATATTTAAAAACTTTAAAAACTATTACGTGATGAACTTATAAATTATTTTGCCCTCTAAAATAAACAAAAGAAAAAAAAAGAAAAAATTAAAAATAAAAAATCAATTTATTTTTATAAAGCTGAAGTTGTAGCAAACGAAACTACTGATATTTTCAAACCAATTAGAAATTCTTTGAAATATAAAACCCCAATTGAAAAAAATTTAACAAAAAATGTAATAAAATTGTTACTTGAGTTAAAACTGTTAGGAAACTTTGCAGACATCAAAATAAATCAAAAGTTCTTCAGTATTAATTTTCGAAAAAAAAAACAAACTCACCCCTCTTTGCACGTTTTCAGCCTTCAATAAACAAACAAACAAACAAATTTTCTTCTTTATAATATTTTAACAAACAATAAAAACTTATGGAAAATGTAATAAATTCTTTTCTTTTCTATTCATTTTAAAAATATACAACCCACACAATGCCAGTCGTATTTATTCCCGTTGCAGTTTTAGTTTGCTGGAACATTTTCTGGTTAAGGGCAGCTTAATATTTATTTCAATTTGCAATAGAACATTCGTTTACAATGTAATAAAATTTATGTCTGAAAGATGTTTTGTTTTTTTTTTTTTAATATTTATTATAAAATTTGGTTGTTTTTATTTTAGGCAAGTATCCTTTGGAAAACCGAAGAGCAAGTTGAAGGAATTTTGAAGTAACGAATGGAAAAACTAATCCTGATTAATGGTTTGGAAAAATATTTTCATTTTGCAAATGCCTAAAATTAAATGACCTCTAAATGTTAAAAGTTAAGTAGAATTATCAGTGGCACATAATAAATTTATGGAAAAACTCAAGTTCAATTAACTGACAATTATTACACAGGGCAACAGCAAAAATATGCTCGAGTAACTACTATATACATTTGATGTATCATGGCTACCTTAGTACAAAAATGGTAAAATTTTTAAATTCTATGGATAGATTTTTTTTAAAAAATTTTTTTTTAAAATTGCAATTTTTTTGAGACGTTTCTTCAAATAATTAATGATAACTCAAAAACTACTAGTCCGATATTATTAAAATAAATTTAGAAAAATGAGATTTACAATATAAAATAAAAGAAAATACATGAATAAAACAATGAAATGCATTTTCGATCTATTCCATCGATTTGACTTAGTTACATTTTTTTGTCAATTGCCTTCGGCAAGTAACTTGAAAACTGTTTAACCGATTTAAAAGATATGTAGCTTATTGTAAATCTCATTGTGTTTGCCCTAAGGACCAGGATCCACTTTTTTGCAAAAGGGGAAATAAATAGCGTTAATTTTGCAAAAACTGAAAATTTGTCAATTATTTTCGATTTAAACGCTTTTTTTCAGATTTGGGGCCTATGCGCTACGTGTTAACGTTGTCGAATTCGACTAAAATTTTGTGGGTGGAAGTTTCTCATCAAATCTAACATTAATCCGACATGCACCCCTTGAAATTGGAAAATTTATGTTTTTCACACATTTGAAAACCCGCTATAATGCGTATATCAAGCAAAAAACTAAAATTTTGTGAAAATGAGCGAATTCACTAAATTGTGAATAAATTCGAAAAAAATCAATCGATTTTTATGGTCGATATCTCATTTTATTGCTATTATATGTCGCTATGCGATAAAAAAATGAATCTGGAAGTTTTTTGCCGTTTTCGATTTTTTATGATTTTTTTAAAACGAAAATTTTTGCCATTTTTACGTAAAAAATATATTTTTTTCTTAAGTTTTTTATTATAACTCCGATACTATTGATCCGATTGAAACGCGATATATAGACGAATTAAAGGCTATGCAAATCTTAATTTTTCTGAATTTATTTTAATAATATCGGACTAGTAGTTTTTGAGTTATCATTAATTATTTGAAGAAACGTCTCAAAAAAATTGCAATTTTAAAAAAAAATTTTTTAAAAAAAAATCTATCCATAGAATTTAAAAATTTTACCATTTTTGTACAAAGGTAGTCATGATACATCAAAATTATATAGTGGTTTTAAGAGCACATGAAATTTTTTTTATTTTGTTGTGCTGTGTTATTTGCAAATTATTTCTGTCTACACTTTGTACACAGAAATTTTCCATGGCTTAAATGTGGCTTAGTGTTAAGCATTAAACATATAGACGACAGCAGGATACCGACTACAACTTGTCAAAATTAAAATACACAAGTTTATATGAAAACGATTATTTTGACGACATCATAGCTGCATGGCTACACACACGACCACCGTTGTGGCTGTCGCTAACTTAGGCTAATTTCTATTTTTTTTTTCGGGACAATTTTAATTTATTCAACAGAAGAAAATGTCACAAAATTAAAAATACAAATTCATTTGCAATCAAAAGGTTTTGAGCAAATATATTTATTTGTTTTTATATGATAAAAACATTTTTTGAAAAGGTAATTTTTTTTTAAGGAAAAACATGTATTTCTACAACATTTTCATAGTTTTGTTATATAGAGCTGTCGTCTTTAATATAATTCAGTAGCTGACTACACAGCGACCATTGTAGCCAACGACCATTTGTAGTCGTGTAGCCGCTGTTGTCTAATGCTTTACTGATCCTGTGTTGAATTTTCTCTTTCCGCAAACGGATAGCTGTGGGATTTTTGACATAGAAATCTGATGTTATTTCACCACAAGATCTGGAGGTTCATTTCTATATATTTTGAATTTTCGCGGGCTGTGTACATTCGAATATCGATTTTTTTTGTTTTCTTGGTATACATGGTAAACATGGCACATGTTAGCATTATGAGCCAATTTGGATAGTTAACCAACATTTTTAGTTGTCAACAACAAACTACTAATTTCTAAAAAAACCGTATAACGTTTAAAATATTATTTATCAAAATTGTCACTTCTTTGGACCAACCTTTAAATATTATATTTGATAATTGTTGTCATTTATGTAAATTCGCATCACTGTTGAAACACACTTTAATTTTTAGTAATATTTTATTTGTTATTAGCTATTCCCGGTATACTTCGCTACACCATCACCAAAATGCAAGTTATGTCAAATTTTGAGTGAAGTTTCATGACAAAAATATTTGTTTCTAGGTTCGTTGCTCACTGTTCCCATCCAATTTTGGCTATGCGTATAAACACGATAATAATTTGTTACTTTTTATGCAAGGTTTTACGATCACCGCGATATATGTCACAGAGATATATGTCGTTGACACACATTTTAGCAAAAACATTTTTACCCCTTTGGGTACGGAACCCTAAAAAGTTTGCTAAAAAGTGGTATCGCACAAAAGAAATTTATCGAAATGAAATATAAATTGCATGCAGTTTTTTTTTTTATTTAGCTATTTGCTCACCATTGCTTAACAACAACAATAACACAGCATAAGGATACTATTTTTGCTTAAGACGATGTTTTAAAAGTTTTATAAGCATTCTACAATAAAATCTAAGTTTTCATAAAAAGTGGACTTAGCGTATTTGCTGACAACTAAGTCCAATTTTAAGAACATATTCTCTAAAGATTTGCCAACAAATATTAGTGTGTGTGTAGTAACCATTTAATCGCATTTTTATTATATAGTAGTAGTGTGCTAGTCTATGAGTCTGGAGGTTGTGGGTTCGATTCCCAAAAAATGTTTCACTACAACGAGTGAAGTATGCTTCGTTAGTATGCTCGATAATTAAGTTAGAATTTAATATGTAATTCCGTCATCAAAAAAAGGAATTATTTCATAAAAAATATGATTTTGTCGTTATGCAGAATAGGTAGGGAACACGTTTTGAACATAAAATTTTTCATGAAGTGCATATAATAATTGTTTACTTTGCAATTCAAACACACTTAGGTAATAAGAGAAATTCTGAAACATGTTTTAAATGATAATTATATACAGGGCTTTTTACAGTTTATCTGTTAAGATAAACTATATACTACTAAGAGGATTTGAATTATGTAAAATATTAATATGCTCTACGATTAATCGAGCGATGATTGATCGAGTGAATACTCTAGTGTGTAGGAATACAACATTAAAAACTCAATTTTTATACAAAGTTGACTAAGCCAACGATGTGATTAATCTATCTTCTATATATATAAAGCACAAAATGTGTTTGTATGTTTGTTTGTTTGTTTGTTAATCGGAAAGCTATAGCTGCTTACACCAATGAATCGATCTTCCTGAAATTTTCACAGTTTGTTATTAGATGTACGGATAGTAAAATTAGGGTAATTATTTTTTTTAATATTCGACGTACAAACTAAATATTATTCAGTCTGTTGCTTGGTAACAGTAATAGGTAGCACCTTGGAATTTTGCACCACTAACCTGTATATCAACATATATAGTTAAGAGAAAGATGGATTATATTGGAATAACGGGCGTGGTACCTCCCATACAAAGTGAAAAATTATTATCCTGCATCTAGAGTTGTACTAGGTAGCTGCTTGGAATTTTGCACCAATAACCATATCATATTAACATAGTTAAGCTAAACACAGTCTGAACTAGAATAGCGGGCGTGGTACCTCCCATACAAAGTGAAAAATTATTATTCTGTATCTAGAGAACTGCACTAGGTAGCGCCTTGGAATTTTGCACCAATATCCATCATATCAACGTACTTATTTTAGCTAAACACAGACTGAATTGAAATAGTGGGCATGGTACCGCCCATACAAAGTGAAAAATTATTATCGTGTTCCTGGCGAACTGAAATAGGCAGCGCCTAGAAACTTTGCAAGAGTAGCCCTAGTGCTAAGGCGCATAGTCTGCCGATTGAGATAGGCTGAATTGAGATAGTGAGCGTGGTACCCCCATACAAAATAAAAAATTATTATCCTGTATCTAGAGAACTGATATAGGTAACGTCTTGGAATTTTGCATCAGTAACCCCCATATTAAGTTAAATTGTGTAGAGAAACACAGACTGAATTTAAATGGAGAGCGTGGTACCTCCAAAACAAAGTGAAAAATTATTATCGCTTACCTAGAGAACTACATTAGGTATAAACTTGAAACTTTGCACAAGTAATCCTCATAACAATGTGCATAGTCTAGCAAAATACAGACTAGATAAGAATACTGGGACTAGCACATCCCATTAAATGTAAAAAATGTTATTGTGTTAATACGTATAGTCTATCAAAAACAGGTTGGATGGGAACATTTTTGACTTGATAATAGCGTGCGTTTTTTCAAGTGTTTATTGTATTTTTTGTGGATGGGTGTAGCGAAGCGCAACGGGGATAGCTACTTAATTATAGACGTAATAACGTCTTAGCATTCAGTTGATTCAATAATTTTTATGTCTTATGTGGTGTAAATTTATAGTACTTCACTGCCACTAGTTTTTCGTCTCAAGAAATTTTTCTCGAGAAAATTCAAAATTATAAAATATACATATATTTCTCGAGGAATTTAAATATTTCTCGAAAAATATCTAAGAATTATAAATAAGTGAATTGTTTGAATAAAGTTTTGTTTGTTTTGGGAAATTCTTAAACCTTTAATAATTTGCAGGTCTGTTCATTTTCTTAAGCGCTGTTTAGACACAACGATTTTGCTTCGATTTTCATATTAAACAAAATCTCTAAATTAAATCAAAATCCACAAATTGAAGCAAGTAGCTTTTACACACAAAACAATTTCCTTTCGATATATGTTCGTGCAATATCGATGTAAAATCGTTGAGTCTAAACAGCGCTTTACTCATCACTGTCCTTAAAGACCTCCTTAAAGCAGTTAGGGAGGAAATGTCTAAAAGGAGGCATTATACTTTAGTATCTGTTATTAGGTTTCTACAGAATCTTGATTGTATGTCACATAAAGAAAATGATATTTTTTTTTTAACATGGCACCAAAACGTATATATGTATATATAAATTGGCTAAATCTTTAACATCTATATTTTTGAAACTAAAAATAGTGATAACTATAATCAATCATTAACAAAGAATTTTAAAGTATTTGAAGCAAATAGAAAGAGAATCTTAAATTTTGAGAATCTTTCGGATGCATTTCTGACCATTAAACCAACTTCTACGCAAATTGAGCGGAATTCTTCTATTGCGACAGATTATGTTGCTAAGAAAAGAACGAGGATGGGAGATTGAATGCTCTATGATTTTTAAACCATTATTTTAAATCAAAAAAATGATTAAATTGATTATATTTTTGTAAAACTTTTTATACTGGGTGATCCCCTTTTTTTGACAGAGTCGTGTCATGCTGTCATGTTATTTTGGTTTAGTATTGTTTAACATTTCAGACTTACGCCTGAATCGCTTCGCTCTATGGGCTCTTGAAAAGTTCCAAGAAGATCCGACGTATTCGAGGCAAATTTTTTTTAGCGATGAGGCCCATTTCTGGCTCAATGGGTATGTAAACAAACAAAATTACCGCATTTGGGACGAAGAGCAACCTGAATAGATTCATGAGCTGACACTTCATCCAGAAAAAACAACGGTTTGTGGGCCTGTGGAATCATTAGTCCATATTTCTTTAAAAATGATGCCGGTGTGAACGTAACCGTCAATGGCGACCGCTATCGTGCCACCGACTATTTGATGCCTGAAATTGAAGCTCGTGATCTCGATTATATTTGGTTTCAGCAAGACGGTGCCACTTACCACACATCGCATCAATCAATGGATTTATTGAGAGATCATTTCGGTGAGCACATAATTTTACGTTTTGGGCCAGTCGATTGGCCTCCAAGATCGTGTGATATCACACCGTTACACTTTTTCCTGTGGGGATATGTAAAATCTAAAGTTTATGCGGACAAACCCGCTTAGATTCAGTCCTTGGAGGAAAACATCACGCGTGTCATTCGCCAGTTACCTGTCGAAATGCTCGAACTAGTCATCAAGAATTGGACGCAACGGCCAACATTTGATAGACATAATCTTCAAAAAATAAATCCCAAAAAGGAAGGATTCCTCGAAATGGGTCACGCGTTATTACCTGTGAAATTTCGATTTCAGTGTACAGAAGATTTTCGAACGAACCCACTTTAATAATTTATTAGTTTTAAAATTTTCACTTTAAAGTGACATTTGCATTAAATTAATAATATTCATAATTGGTGAAAAATTTAAATTGTTACATTTTTTATTTATTTAAAATTTCAATATATTCTGAAATTGATTTTACCATTCCACTACAATAAAATTTATCTCATTAAATATTTTATAAGTTGCCTTTGTGTACAGAACAATAGATTACTCACTTTATGCCAAAACATTTGAAAAACATCACGCTAACTAAACTATCAAATATCAATTGAAACAATAGATACCAAAACGAAAATAACAAACAATGAGCACTTGTCAATAATGACTTTCCAATAAAACCACAATATTACTACAAGGAAACTTGTACTGTATCGTGACCAAGTTGTATATTCTGTTCTGTCTATAAGAAAATAAAAGCAGACACTACTAACTCACGGTCAATTTCAAGTTATTGATATTAAATGCCCAGAGGCCATAATATGGAATTGAACATTTATTAAAGCAACAAAACAAAACAACAAAAAAAAAGCCAAAGTAAAGCGACTTAATATCTCAACAATTACCCCAATAGTATTTGTTCACCATAGATTTATGAAAGAATTTCCAAGTATGAATATGACTACAACCGTAAGCGTTGTTCCAGCAAACTTTATAATTTATGAACAATAGAATGTTTAAGTGAATGTGTCTTACTTAGATGAAATTCACAAAAGACATAAAACTATCAGCAAATATTGTCAAATATTATTTACACACTTTAGCTTAAGGTTACACCAACACGACAGCTAGTTAGAATGGGTAATGCGTTTGTACGATTGTATATTAAAGTTTCCAACACCAAATAGAAAACTCAAAATAAGAGTAAAACACTTTGGCCTGATAGACATTACAAAAGTTATAGATAGTATTGTCAGAAGAAATAGAATTCAATCTAATGAAATATGAATGAGTGTCACTTGAGTAGAGTTTAGCACAAAATGGTTGCAATGAATAGTAGAAAATTCATAAAAATAAAAAAAGAAGACTAGAAATGATTAATTCTTGGATTGAATCAAGGAATTTAAGGTGTAATTTTAAGGAGTTATATTTTCATTCAGAAGTGACCACTATGTGGCACTCATTCCTATTGGAGAGATCCGGCGGTACCATGAACGAAAAACCATGAGTTTATAGGCCTGCTATTCTCAGAATGTTAAAGAAAAAAATAGGCGATAGATAATGCATTACAATAAATGAGACACAGTGTGTAATTTAATTGTTAATATTATTTAACAAAAATTATTGAAAAATATTTTTTTCAGCTCTGAAGAGTTTAATAACAGAAACAAAAAAAAAGTAAACTGAAGCTGCTATAGAATTATTTAAGTAGTGCATGACAGTTCAAGAAAAATGAGTTGGGATCTTGGACATTATCAAATTCTTCTATAATATATACATATTTAAAACCCATGTGCCCATACTTACAAACGCAACGGTATACAAAGCTTCTACATAAAATGCGATACAAAAATCACACTGTCTAAGATATTTTAGTTACAGGAGTATCATGTTAAGGGAGCTCTATCGAGCTTAATTTGATATATTTATAGGATGCATAGCTCGCAAGAAAAATTCAAATACTTAAAACTTCAAAAAAGAGGGAAGCTTAAGGTTGTGGTAGACTTCGTTCTCACCAACTGACAATAGATAATTGAATACAATTTTTCTCGTATTTCTTTATCTGAATTTGTTTGATTAAATAGATGATGTTTACAGCTACCCAAATGTAGATAGAAATGAATAATAGTGTCCAATTATTTTTTTTTCCATTTTTCTTTATAATTAAATAATTTATTTGTAAAAAAAATATTTTTCGGATTGCAATTCAGTAACAACAGACCTTACCATTGAAGGCTGCGGGCAAAAAACCTCCTATATATTTTACGTTAATTTCATTTTCTTTCGGTCTTGATTTTATTTTATTTTATTTTGGATTTTATTGTTTAAAAAAAAATAGAATACCGCGACAGCTAGATCACAAGGTGTGCATACAGATCTCGAGGAATCAATAACCCCTGCGAGGGCCGATTTTTTTTTTTTGGATTTTTAGGCAAGGTTTTTCTGCTTTGATTTTTACTAAAAGCCTTTATAGAAAGCAATACATCTAGAGATAGCCAATACCCAGGTACCCAGGGAGCAGCCTATATGAGAACATTTTTTTTTTAATTTTTTTGCTTTCACCATTCTAACACAAATTTTAAAAAAAAATTTCCAAAAATTTTAAAAAAATTACAAAATATTTAATTTTATAAATACGTTGAACAATATTCTATTACATTTAAAAAAAGTGTTCTACAAAATTTTTGCAAAAAAATATTCTATAAAATTTAAAAAAAAAAAATTCAATAAATATTTTTACCAAAACAATTTTCTGTAAAATTTTTACCAAAACAATTTTCTGTAAAAATTTTACAAAAACAATTTTCATAAATATGAAATTTATAGTCAAGCTTAAGTTCGTTTTATTCTCTCGACTAATAAAATTTAAATTTTCAAAAACAATTTTCTGTAAAATTTTTACAAAAACATTTTTCTTTAAAATTTTTACACAAAAAAATTTTATAAAACTTTTACAAACAAATTTTTACAAAATTTTCTATAAAATTTTTACAAGAAAATTTTCTATAAAATTTTTACAAGAAAATTTTCTATAAAATTTTTACAAGAAAATTTTCTATAAAATTTTTACAAGAAAATTTTCTATAAAATTTTTACAAGAAAATTTTCTATAAAATTTTTACAAGAAAATTTTCTATAAAATTTTTACAAGAAAATTTTCTATAAAATTTTTACAAGAAAATTTTCTATAAAATTTTTACAAGAAAGTTTTCTATAAAATTTTTACAAGAAAATTTTCTATAAAATTTTTACAAGAAAATTTTCTATAAAATTTTTACAAGAAAATTTTCTATATCATTTTTATATGGTTAGGAATTTCAGGTGACGATATATGTACATATACCGTATACGAGATTTTGCTTATTGATGGAAGAACAAAGCGCAGTTCTTTTTTTAATGACTTTGTCTTTTAAATTAAACCAATTTTGTACCTAGTCCTGTATAAAAATAATCACCGTTGTCAAGGGCATAGAAGATAGCACTCTTACTTGTTATCTTTTTTGTCTTAAACAAAACAAATTTAAATATTAAAAACAAATAATTCAACTTGACATTAGTTTAACAAATATATAAAAAACCATATTTCCAATAACATAGAATTATATGTTAATGAATTTAAGATTTTTCTTTTGGAAAGTATATTATGTTTAGTCAAATCTCGATAATTCGCAAGGGACCGGCCATTTCTTACGAATTATAGGGGTGATTTAGCGGGGTTTCGTAGTGGGCCACTAATCGGATTGTTAGACTGCCGGCACTGTGTAAACCATAAAATTAAACTCTTTTCATGGTGTGGATATTCAGGTAGTTTTTCGCTCTTTAGCTTACTGCCTGAAGGATTTTGCATAATAAATTCTCCTTTTTGAAGGATTGAACTAAGAGTTGATGGAGCAATTTCAAATCGCTAAGCAAAGTCTATTTTTTCTCTAGTTTGTCAATGGCTGCAAAAATTAGTTGTTTTTGTAAAGCCGACAGAGTTTTATAAGTGCACTTTGACATTTTTCTTTATTAATTATTAACAAACTGAACTTAAGATAATTCTTGCAAAAAAAAACCGACTTCAAAACAGATAGTTTGGTACCAGTTCTACACTAGAAATGTAAAAAGTAATCTGTAAGATCTATATATAAACCAAATAAAATATAAACAAAATGCGGCAAAATTAGCAGGAAAAGAAGTAAAGACTATGTGAAATTCAAGCATATCCTTATTGCTTTTCAAAAGTAAAGCTATTTTCACCAACATCCGTCTTTTATGGGGACATCATTTAATTTTATATTTCTATAGCTTTAATAGCGACCATTGTAGTACAAATTATGTATAAATTTTAGTTGTATATCTAACACGTCTCAAACGATAAGGCATACATCAAATTTCATTAACTATAGGGACACCCTTTTATTTCCAATTTTATAATTCTTATAGCAGACATAATAATACACGCTCTGTGTAAATATCAAGCCTCTATCTATAACGGTTTCAAAGATAGGGCAACATAAATCAAATAACATCACTTATTGGGACACCCTTTAATTTACAGTTTTAAATTAAAGACCTATTGTTATAGAGGACTTGGTTACAAAGATATTTTTTGTAAATTTCAATTGTGTGCCTATAATAGTTCAAAGGTTTAGTCATATGCAGCAAATTACAGAACTATTGGGACACCCTTTAATTCATAATTACAAATATTTATACTTGCTAGTATACCAGACAAATTAGTGAAAATTCTGCCTAATTTTCAAGTGTTTGTCTATAACGGTTCAAATGATAGGGAGATATAAGTCAAATTACATCAATTATGGGGACACTCCTTAATTTCTAAATTCAGCTGTCTGTCTATAAAAGTTCAAAAGTTGGGCCACATACATAAAATTACATTAATTATTGGGACACCCTTTTATTTCCAAATTCAAATTTTATACTTTTTATTATAGTGGACTTAGTAATACAGGTTCCTTGTAAATTTAACGGTCGGTGTATAACTGTTCAAAACTATGGGCATATACGTACATTAAATTTAATGAACTATTGGAGCACCCTTTAATTTAATTATTTTGAATATTTATCCTCTTTATTATAAAGCTCGTAGTAATCGACATTCTGTCAAACTTTCAAGTTTTTGTCAAAAGATAGGCCCATAAAGGTCGAATTACCTCACCTATGAGGACATCCTTTAAATTTTAAGTTTATTTTTTTATTACGTTTTGTTGGTGGGAGCTATAGTGGTACGCAATTTTTTTAAATTTTAAATTGGTGCCCTTTAGGGTTCTTATGTATGTTGTATGTATGTTCTATGGGGACACCCTTTAATTTTTAAAATAATGAACTGTACTTATAACCTTTCAAATAAAGAACAAATTTTTAAAATCGGTTCAGAAATGGATGGTTTCTGCGGGCACAAACATAAAAATAAAAGCAACATTCAGACGAACCTCCTTCTTTTTTAAAGTCGGTTAAAAATAAACACACACACAAGCAAAAGCAAAAACCCGCGTAAAAAATTGCGGTAAACAAATAATCATTCTTTCCATGTTTCTTTTGTTTTATTTAATAATTACGGTTTATAAGAGGTAAAGAAGATTTCTTTGAAAGAAAAAAAATTACGAATTAACAAGGGGTTAAAAATGTATCGAAATTTTACGAATTGACGAGATTTTTTCAAGGGATCGACAGTTTATTACGAATTATCGGAAATTACGATTTATGGGGGACGAATTATCGGGCTTTGACTGTATTTAATTTTACGTATAATTAATATCACTTATACGTCAGTTTAGGTAAGGGACATATTACCTTGTAAAATTTATTTTTTAATCGTAATTAGCGTGCGTATAAATGTAGTATAAACAATAAGAATTGTTAATCCCTTATTATTATGAAAGCTTTTTTAATTATTGAATATTGTTATATCTATAGTTATATCATCAAAGCAAATTGTAGATAACTACACGGCAAGTTGTTACAATGCTTGGAAATTACACGATATACAACATTGCACAGTGGGGAATACTCAGCCATTTCTAAAGGGCAAAAGTGTGGTGCTATACATTCTCAAAGTTGGGTACCACACACCTGCAGTTTTTGTTTTATCTAGTTATAAATGGTCTTAAATATCTAGTTAATACCTATAAAGTAATAATTTAATCTATTATTTTTGCTTTATGAGTGAACGAGTTATAAGCAATTTAAAATTTAAATTTTTGATTTTTCGATACCCTGCTCCAGTTATTTTCAAAATATTGAGTACAAATTTCAGCAAATTTTTTTTCTTACGTGCAAAACTATGTGGTTTTAAATATGAATATTCCTATATTTATCACACTTTTATCAGTTTATATTATAGATTTATGGTATGTTATGCTATTGTTATGTTAACATAAACTGATAAAAGTGTGATAAATACGGGAATATTTATTTTGGATCAATCAATTTTACAAATGGCTGTATTATTTCCAAAATATTTAGATTCTGTCCCACTGTGCATTATTATGATTACGTTCTCATGCAATGGTGTTTAGTAGTAAAAAAGTTATTTAAATAATTATTGTAGTTTTTGACCTTTTTATATTTTTGAATTCTATTTTTTAATAAGCACTAGGTCTTTTTATAAAAATGTTATAATAATTTTTATTTTCTCAATATTTCGCTACACCATTGGGTAGCATCTTCAGGAAATAAAAATAATAATAGTTTTAAAAAATTTTTAAATGATTGAATAAAATTCAATGGAATGAAAAAATTTGTTGTCAATCAATTTCAAAAATTCTAACATTTCAATACAATCAAGTAACAACATTTCAAAAACAAATAAAAATTAAAATAGAAAAAATTCTTACATATACATATACAGAAAATTTTGATATTCAAAAAACATATAAAAAAAAACATCTAAACATTATAAGAGAAAATACAATAAATTTTAAATTCATATACATAAATTTAACCGGAAATGTTACAAAAAATTAATGTTTCTTTTATAAAAATTTGATTAAAATTCATGTTATTTTTTATGCACTTAATGCCTATAATTTTGTGCAACATTTTCTGTATCTGCTTTAAAATTTATTCTTTTTTCAAGTGGAACTTTAATTAGTTGTAGCATTCCTAACATATAACGACGTTTATAATTATTTTCCAAATTTAAAATTGATACATTTTCAAAGTTAGGATAATGATTACTTTTCGAACAGTGTGAAGATAAAGCTGTTTTTTGCAAAATGATATTGTCTCTGTATCTCTGGTCTGATTTATGTCCAGCTATTCTGACTTTCAATTTATTCTTTGTTTTTGAAATGTTGTTACTTGAATGTATTGAAATGTTAGAATTTTTTAAATTGATTGACAACAAATTTTTTCATTCATTTGAATTTTATTCAATCATTTAAAAATTTTTTAAAACTATTATTATTTTTATTTCCTGAAGATGCTACCCAATGGTGTAGCGAAATATTGAGAAAATAAAAATTATTATAACATTTTTATAAAAAGACCTAGTGCTTATTAAAAAATAGAATTCAAAAGTTATTTAAAACTTTTAAATTTCCCTATAACCTTCCAAAATAAGCTTTAAATAGGTACATAAAAGTAAGTCGTTGCATTTGCAATATCTAAGGTGATTATTTGCGACCACAAAAAGTATGCAAATTAGAAACACTTCTAAAGCACTATAACTTCGTTAAGCCGTAATTAAGCAGTAATACGAAGGCTTTTAAATTTATATAGTTTTTACTTCGATGCCCGGTACAATAAAAGGCAATAAAAATATAAAACTAACAACTAAAGCTCTATCTTCACAGGCAAGATTTTGGCTTACATTGCTTCTAGATTACTCTTTTTTTGTTTATATTGTATGCCCGTCATCCGACTTCGAAATTCTGTTTTTTTTGCAGGAATTATATTAAAAAATCTTCAGCTAATTGGGTGTAACGTAGCTTATGAAATTAAAATAATTCTTGCAAAAAAAAACCGAATACAAAACAAATATATGTGCATCAATTCTAAACTAAAAATTTAAAAGGAAGTAATCTGTTAGAAATAGTACTCAAATCAAATATTTTTATACTTGTTGCTCTAACGGACATAGTAATATACGTTCTGTTCATTCAAATGTCTATCCATAACGGTTAAACAGATAAAGCCCTATACGACAAATTACGTCAGATATGAGAACACCCTTTATTGTTTACACTTATTATTACTGACACAGTAACAAAAAGTAACGGTTCCAAAGATATGGCCATATAGCTTAAACAACAAAAAAATGGTTCATATATTTAAATTGACGTCTCATGTGGGGACACCCTTTAATTTTTAAGTTTTTTAAAATTTTAAAAGGGTGCCCTTTACGGTTCATAATACACGTAAAAAATACTCATGTTGTATGGGGACACCCTTTAATTTTTAAAATTCTGAACTTCTTTTAAATTGGGACCAATCTGTAAGCATTTCCTTTCCAATAGAGAAACAATTTTTAAAATCGGTTCAGAAATGACTGAGTTCTGCGGTCTCAAACATAAAGAAAAGCAACATTCAGACGAATTGATAAACTCCTTCTTCTTTTTTTTTTTAATCGGTTCAGAAATGACTGAGTTCTGCGGGCTCAAACATAAAAAAGCAACATTCAGACGAATTGATAACCTCCTTCTTTTTCTGAAGTCGGTTTAAAAGTAAATATAACATATTTACTATCATTATCGATTAATAAACTTTAACGATTAACGTGATTTTCAAAGTATCTGGAAAAAAGTGTTTTAGAAATCGTTTCTAATTCCAATGCTATGGCTTTCCCAACTCTGATTGCAATAGAGTTCTTACTTTAACTTCATAAAAAAGTTGAATTAAATACAAAGTATATGAAATTACTTAGTTTAGTTAACTTTTATACACTTTAAAATATTTATGATGGAAAATGACTGCATGACGATGACTATGATGGTTTTTAACATTTTATGCCACCTATTAAATGACCATTACAATTGAAGGATATATCGAGTCATGAAATTGATATTCTTTGTTTAACTTGTCATCATGTAGTCTGTGTTTTTTATTGTGACCCTTTAACAAACAAACAAAAAAACATACTCAAATACAAACACACACCGCACACACATTCACATATACATATAAATGTACTGAACGTTATATAAAAATTCCTTGTTTTACAACACATACATTCACATTCACACATAGTACATACACATCGTTATGTTTTTCTCGGTATTTTTGTTCTAGTCAATTATGAAAAAAAAAAAAATTAAAAAGGCTGCAGTATAAAAATAAAGTAAGCAGTTTATAAAATGTGCATTTACTGTTTACTGTTTGTTAGTATAGAGTTATTTTACCAATTATGGTCACGACATTCAATAAAAATTATTCTTCCTCGAAAGACAATCAAAGGTTAGAAGAAAATTTAAACACATAAGCCAATGGGTGAAAAATTGATGACAATCATCATAAAGTAATAAAACTGAAAAAGAAATGTCAATATGCGTAAGGAAAATTTCTATCGAATATAAAGAACTTGACGTTAAATTTAGTAGTAATTGAAAAAAAAAATAAATTAAATAAAATAAAATAAAATAAAAACAAGTAAAAGTGCTATATTCGGCCGTGCCGAATCTTCTATACCCTTCACCACGGTGATTTTACTTATACAGACATGTACATGTATAGAAGATAGCGGAGACGCAGCTAAATGAAAACAAATTCCGTTACGCTACAATTGTCGCCGTGCGTCAGCTACTTAATAATATTGAAGACGACAGCTACATCCTGAAGACTTATTTTGCTTTTATAAAATAAAATAACTTTTTTAAAAAATTATAAATATTTCCTTCAAAACTTTTTGTTTATATATAAATTTGTAATTTGGAATTTTCTGACATTTTCTTTTGTAGAATAAAATAGAAATTAGCCTAAGTTTACTAAAGCCACAACGGTGGTCGTATGTGTAGCCACGTAGCTATCTATACTGGCTTTAAAATAATCGTTTACCTTTAAACGTGTGTATTTTATTTTTGACAGTTTGTAGTCGGTATCTTGATGTTGACTATGTTTTAAAACAGAGATCTTATCTATTTAAAAATCAAACGCATTTAAAAAATATGTTACTCTATATACATGCATACATATACATATTCTTAATATTAAAATATATTATGTTACAGTCATAATTTTCATTTTCACAGAAATATTGAAAATTTTCAAAAATCGTTTGTAAAAATTTTTTGTAAAAATATTTTTTTGAATTTTTTTTGTAAAGTTTTATTCAAAAATTTTTTGGAAAGTTTTTTAAAATTTTTTTTAGAAAATTTTTCTGTTTAAATATCGTTTTAAAAACGGTTTGTAAATTTTTTTGTAAATAAATAATTCAAACTTTTTTTAAATTTTATTGAATTTTTTTACCAGTGGGTACCCTGTGGGTCATTTGACTACCTATATGTGTATTGCTTTCTATAAAGGTCTTTAATACCAATTAAAGCAGAAAAAAAAACCTATAAACCTAAAAACAAATAAAAGTCGCCCCTCGCAGGGGGTTATTGACGACCCGAGATCTGTATGTACTCCTTGCGATCTACCTGTCGCGGTCTAATATTTATTTGACAAAAAAAAGCAAAAGAGAATGATTAAGCCGAAAAAAAATTTAAAACAAATTTAAAAAAATATAGGTGGGCGTGGTTTTTGGCCCGCAGCCTCCAAAGTAATGATCCGATGATGCTGAATTGCAACACGAAAATTTTCGAAACCATGCCTGAGAGATTGGTGTGCTTAAATTTTTTCTATCTCTTCTGGTGCCTTGACATTTCAACCCGAACATGGACAGACGCATAGACGGACAGACGGGCAGACGGACAGACGGACATCTCCTAATCAACTTCTCTATATATATGGATCCAGAATATATATACTTTATGGGGTCGGAAATGAATATTGTAGAAAATACACCCGGAATGACAAACTTCTATATACCCTTTCCACCTGTGGTGAAGGGTATAAAAAACGTAATAGAACAATGGGGATTAGACGTGATCGTCATTAAGCAAATTTAACTATAGACACTCTTAACTAATTTATATAAACCACTACCCGTGCTTATAATAACTTATATAATTAATAATATATAATATATTTTTGCATTTGGGAAGCAGATCTGAATCCTACAGGATAAGTAATAGGTTGCGAATAGTGATACACCTTATAAATATGCGGGCTAGCTACCATTGCAGTTGCGATCAATCAGCGGCTCCAAGAGTAGGGCCTCAGAAGGTATATGATTAGCGCCGTGTTTTTTTTTCAAGTTCTGAGCGCCACTTATTTCGATGCGACATGGCGATTTATTGCCGTCAGTTGATAACCAATAGCTGTTTCGGAGCTCCTACAACTTTGGTGCCGTCTATCGATCTGATCGGTTTTCTATCAAAACATGTAATAAATTGGTAGGCTCAGCATCAGACTCAGATGCTTTATCTTAATAAGCTACTTACCCTAAATATAAATTTAATAATGAAACCGATGCGGCTCTATGCATAATTTAAAACATCTTTTATTTTTGAAAGCTGTATATTTTAAGCCATTTTGCGCAACAGATGGCGCTGTTTTAAAATAATGAGTAACTCATTTCCTGTCTGTCTTTTACAGAGCTTTCCAATAATATTTAGATTTAGAATTTTATATAAATGTTAGAATTTTATCCAGGTATGGGTACCTTAATTAAATTAAATACTTAAGAGTCTTAGAATTTTCTGTGAACTACTTTCAAAACAAAAAGAGTCTTAAAATTTGCTGTGAACTTCTTTCAACGCAAAATCGAACAAAATAATGTCAGGACGCACACAACGCGTGTGGGCACAGCTAGTATTTTATATAAAAGAGAAAGTTGGGGCCCTATCTCTTGAACTGTTATAGAAGAACACTTTAAAATTAGGCAGAATGTCTAATTTGTCTGGTATAATAACAAGTATAAATATTAAGAATTATAAATTAAAGGGTATCCCAATAGTTCATGTAATTTGATGTATATGGCCAAACTTTTGAACCGTTATAGGCAGACAGTTGAAATTTACAAAGAATCTTTGTGGCCAAGTCCTCTATAAAAACAGGTCTTTAATTAAAAATTTTAAATTAAAGGGTGTCCCAATAGCTGATGTTATTTGATCTATGTGGCCCTAACGTTTTAACAGATATAGACAGAAATAGTTGAAATTTACAAAGAGTCTATAACACTATATCCGCAATAAAAACATTTAAAGTTAAATTGAAAATAACATAGTATGTGTATGAAATTAAATGGTATCCCCATTAAAGACGGATGTTGGTGAAAATAGCTTAACTTTTTTTTCAAGAATTATTTATCATATTTACGGCCTATTAATTAACAAGAAGAAATAGTCATATTGAAGAAATTTCTTCAATATAAGGAATTAATAAAAATATTTTTTTACGAAAATCGTCTGTAGATTTGACTAAATATTTTTTTAGTTGTATACACAGAAAAGAATTTTTGCACCTATTGTAAGTTTTAATTAGTGTCAGATACAAATTTAATTTATTTTTTCATTGACTCAATTATACATAATTAATTAAGAATGAATTAAATAATATTTTAATTAAGTAAATAATTAAAGTAATTAAAAATTAAATTAAAGTTGTATCTGAAACCAATCGAAACCTTTAATTGGTGCAAAAATTTTTTTCTGTACAATAACCTACTTTTCTTCAATTCTACACACCATTTTACAGAGTTTAGGTAAATTTTAGGTTCAGTGTAAATTTTATTTAAATTTTAGGTCCAGAGTACAAGTTAACTTAACATAATTTTTCTTAATTTTTTAGTTAAATTTTATTCAATTTAACAGATTTTATTAAAATATATTTGTAACAAAAGATATTTTGTTATATGAATAAAATAATTTGCTTGAATAAATCGTGTATAGATTTGAATAATACTTAAGTTGTTTTAAGTATTTTTTTCTTAAGGTTTTACTACTTTTTTCATTAATATTACTTACGAAATTTGGTTGAGTGTACATTCTCGTTTCAGACTGGTCTAAACATTGCTTTCAAATATAGCTTACTTATGCAATGAATAAAGAAATAGTGTTTAAAAGTGTAAAATAATTTCAATAAAAGCCTCCACCATCTATGAAATACAACAGATTAATTTCTCATATTCTATTTCGCTGTAAAATGTGTTTAACCCTAGAATACTAACCTACGTAAATTTTACGTGTAGTTTTTTTTTTTTATTATTGTTGCTACACCAGCATCCAATGGCCTAACGGTACCAACTTCCACAAGTGCTATTTTCAATAGTTTTTGAACAAACGCAAAAAATTTACGAAGCAAGTTTAGTCATTTAACTGCTCTAAGAACATGAAAATTGAAAGGCTATACGTAAAATTACGTGGTGTTAGTGGTAAGCGTGTAATTTGCGTACGTCAATTATACGAGGCGTTAGTAATAAGAGTATAAATTTGTAGAAGTATTTTATGTAATGAATAATAAAGGCAGGGAAAAAAGAAAAATTCCAAGCGTGGACTCAACTGTGAAGATGTTGCGGCATTACCAACTTCCAGCGACTTTAGAGACATTAGCTACGTTAGTGTTAAAGAGAAGGAGAAGGATTTTGAGAGCCACGACAGTGATAAGAATAGGTGACCCCTGCAACAGATAAATACTACATCGAAAAATAATTGGCAGAAGCTTAGAATATAGCATTTCCTGCTTGTAATAAAAATAAAAAGAAAGTTTAAACATAACTATTCAATGGACTCAGTTTTCGAAGAACTTTCTCGAGAAAAGGGAAAGCAAATTTTTTCACCACTGAAAGAAGCAACACCCACATATTGTCACATTTGTAAAAGCGTGGCAGTATTTAGAAAGCATCAAATAAAAGTAGGCAAAGACTGCAATAACCAGGACTGATGATAACTATATACATACATTATTTTATTTAAGCTATGGTTTGATCGCAAGCATGTAGTTTTATTTTGCTATTAAAATTGTTTTTCTATAATTAAGTTTTAACGCTCTAGGTCTTTTTTATAAAAATATTGTAATTTATTTTTATATTCGATATTTCGCTACACCATTGGGTAGCATCGTCAGGAATTAAAAATAGTTTATAATATTTAATTGAATGAAAATATTAAAATGATTGAAAAAACTTTTTGTCAATCAAATTTAAAAAACTAACATTTCAAAACATTCAAAAACAAATTTTTCAAAAGCAAATAAAATGTTACTACGAATGATAAAAAAAAATATTTTTAAACCTATACATATTTACATAAAATTTCTTATATTAATAAATGTTTAAACAGTTTTTAGAAAAACCAAAATAATTTCACATTTATACATATACATATGTACATAAATTACACCGGAAAAGTTACAAAGAATTAAAGATTATATTATACTATTATTTTTTTATGTACTAAATGTCTATAATTCTGTGCAACATTTTCTGTATCTGCTTTAAAATTTATTCTTTTTTCAATCGGAACTTTAATTATTTGTAACATTTCTAACATATAACGACGTTTATAATTATTTTCCAAATTTAGAATTGATACATTTTCAAAGTTGGGATAGTGATTACTTTTTGAACAGTGGGAAGACAATACTGTTTTTTGTAAACTGATATTATCCCTGTCTCTCTGGTCTGATTTATGTCCAGTATTCTCGTTTTCAGGTTATTCTTCGTTGTACCTACATATACTTTATTACAGTTGTCTTTGTCATTTCCCTTACAAGGTACTTTATACACTAAATTTGACATATCTAATTTTTCTATTTTAAATTTTGGCTTGCTAAATAATCTATTTAATGTATTATACGTTCTATATGCCATCTTGTATTTAACTGTATCAAATATTTTTGATTTTTCCAATCGTTCAGATAAATCCGGTACATAAGTTATGGATTTATATATCTTTGGTTCTGTCTCATTTATTGTATTTGGTTTTCTATTACTTTTGTATTGCCTTATTAATCCATTAATTAGCTGAATTGGGAAATTGTTTTCGCTTAATATCTTTTTAATTTCATCTATATTCTTTCTGTGGAATTCTCTGTCACTAATGGTTAACACTCTTTCTATGAAATTTTTTGCTGTATTTATAATTATTCGTTTATTTTGTTTAGAATAATAATTAATAATTCTACCCGAAGCTGTGGGTTTTCGATACCAATCCATAATCAATTTGTTGTTCTTTCTAATTATTAAGGTATCTAAATATGGAAGTTTTGTATCGCATTCCTTAAAATTGTTTTTCTTTATGAGTTACTAGTTAATTTTTATTATTTAACAAATAACCACTATTAAAATTAAAAAAATTTCTGAAATAACCACATTAATTGAAAAAATTCCAGAGTACGTAAAATTTACGTGGCGTTAGTATTAACGTAATATCAAATAGCATTAGTATTCTAGGGTTATATAGATAAAGTGCAGGGCAGTCGTTGAGACTGCTAATAGAAGTGAAAACATTTTGTTTAGGTAATACAAAGCAACAAAATCATTTAAGTTTTCACAGAATAATTAAATTGAAATCTTGATAATAATCTTTTAATTATTACAATTGACAGTTTTACTACAGCTTTCAGCTATACAATGTTTGTTTCTTTTTTAATCTATAGAAAACAATGTTAGGTGACGATGATGCGAGTTCAATAATTTTTCTTCAACCAAAACGTGCAGACCAATGTATAGAAATAATGTTAGGTGATGATGGTGACGATGATGCGAGCTCAATAAACCAAAACGAGCAGACCTATGTATAGAAATCAATGTTTGGTGACGCGGTTCCGGTTGTTGAGTTCAATACTTTTTCTTCGACCAAAAAGTACTCAACGTGCCTAAAGAAGTTTTTACTTCAAAAATGTTTACAACTACCTTGTGGATAGAATATTAATAATGTAGCAGGACGATGTAGTATTACATTTTGCTAGCCGGAAAAATTATTGCTATGTCGTCAATAAAATAATAGTGTATGCGCATGTACATCATTATTTTTTTTTATTGCATAATAATCTACATAACTGATTCTAAATGTGGTAAAAATTTGCTGAAATTCTACTTCCACAAAGTGGGCCAAAAGATAAATCGAAATATTAGCGTATAATTGCGTGTTTGAAATTTTTCATTAATAATTGTGTATGTAAGTGCAGATATGCTGTTTTAATTAGTTGTTACTCTGAATATAATTTCAAAGAAAAATAGCGTATAAAAAGCATACACTATTTTTATTACTAACTATTTTTATTATTTTTATTAATTTATAACAAAATAAAATCGTATTTATTATATTTAAATAAAATAGTGTATAATGATTTTCATACATATTGTAAATCAAATAAAATAGTCCAAGTGACATCATGGTACTTTGAATCTCAATTATTTGCAATTAAAGCACTTGTAAATTAATAAAATATCATCTACTAGTAGCCTGATTATTCCACCAAATATTTAAATGACCACAACTTAAAACCATCGATTATTTTCTGAAATATTACTGTTTTTCCAGATGTCTAATAAAACAAAACCTTTAAACTCCTTTATTTCAAAATGTCGAAAAAATTATACACTATTGTTTTATTAAGGGGACGATATAAATTATATCTATACATACAATAAAACTGTAACAGGACCATTTCTGTACATGAAATATTGTTTGAAAATTTTGTTGCTAGCTGCACGTTCGTAATACAAATGGAATTCAATATATCAATTTTTAGAATTTTTGTCCGGTCGTCTGTCTGTCCATCTGTTTGTCTGTGTTAAATGAATATTAATAAAATGGTGTGAGGAGGTAGCATAGTATTTTGATTCAAATATAGGATACCTTTTTCCGGCGAAAATATCCCATTACCAAGAGAAAATAGAGAAAAAGTAGTGAAAGTACGCAATTTTAAATGTTCTGCAAACCTGACAGCACCTGTCGCTTATGGAAACTGGATATTTTAAACACTATTTACAGAACTCTACAATAATACTCGTACTTTAATAAATTTCAGATTTGTATCAAGACATGGCTACCTCTATATATAGAAAACATATAAACCATAATTGAAGCACTAGAAAAGTAAGAGTCTTAAAATTTGGTGTTGATTACTTTCAAATCGAAATCGAAAAAAAATTATTGCCAGGAAGCCCACGAAGTGGCGGGCATAGCTAGTTCATTTAGCAATTAGTTCAAATCAAATTGATTAACTAATTATGTAAAATATTTTAACTGCAAAATGATGTATCAAAAATTAACCGCAAATAAAAATTAAATAATAATTGCAAGTGTAAATGAAAATGAAGACAGAAGCTATTTTTTATACATATAAATATATTGATGTGTTCAAACAATTAATAATCCGTATACCGTCTTTCCACTACAGCCTTTATTTGTAATTCGCTCTCTCATTCGTAATTCAACCCCCAATTACAAACTGAATTACTTGATCCATCACATGGTATAATAATACAGGTAAAACTGTTAGAACAGCTGTTTAAATTTGCTTATCTGAAAATGTCAAACCTCGTATAAAACTCTGTTCGCGCACTTAAAAATTAATAATAATTAAAAAATAAAATGGACTCTTTGCTGTATTTTATTCAAAACTTTATTTAACTTGCAATGTTTACTTAAAGAAAAGAAAAAATATATGTACATATATACATATGTATATGTTTTTAAGTAAAACTTTTTAACTAAATTTAAATAAGTTCTCGTAGGCGGAAATTTGGTATGAGGCATAACCTAATGACAATAAAATAACATGATCAACTGGATTTGATGCTGCGGCTAGGACCATATGCATCCCAATCAATTCCTGACTTGCTTAAAGCAGCCATATCGGCTTAAGGTTCGTTAGATTTAGTTCACAAGTACTGCATATTTATTTAGGTGTCTTTCCTATATCTGCAGAGTCCTACAGAGTCCCTTAATGAAGGCGAAACGTACTCAGCAGTCATATATTGAACCTTACAATGTAAAGGGTCTTTAATATAATGACAGTGTGCCTTGGTTATCTTTATATTATGGCTATTACAGGTGATCAACCAGAATAAATTTGAAAACTGAACTTGTGAAATTTTAATCTTGCTCAAAATGAATTATTAGATATTGATCTTTATAAATTTTAACTTTCTTTTTAATTTTTTTATATTTCTATGTAAACTAGTTTTATTTTTTATTATAATGTTTAATTATTTTTATTATAAAGAATAGTTTTTCATGCAAGTGTTTGCAAACACAGCTCATGATATTTACATTTTTCTTTATATTAAAAAATATTTAAATATTTTGACATATAATTCATAAGATGGAGAATTAACGAAAGAACAAATTGGTCGTAAGGGAAAATCTTCTTTGCGAATTTTTGGTAGTCCATATAACCTTGGTGCAGTAGCTATATTTGTTTTGTAAATAATGGGTGATTTTTTTGAGGTTAGGATTTTCATGCATTAGTATTTGACAGATCACGTGAGATTTCAGACATGGTGCTAAAGAGAAAGATGCTCAGTATGCTTTGACATTTCATCATGAATAGACTTACTAACGAGCAACGCTTGCAAATCATTGAATTTTATTACCAAAATCAGTGTTCGGTTCGAAATGTTCAAATGTGACAAATTTTGTTCAGCGATGAGGCTCATTTCTGGTTGAATGGCTACGTAAATAAGCAAAATTGCCGCATTTGGAGTGAAGAGCAACCAGAAGCCGTTCAAGAACTGCCCATGCATCCCGAAAAATGCACTGTTTGGTGTGGTTTGTACGCTGGTGGAATCATTGGACCGTATTTTTTCAAAGATGCTGTTGGACGCAACGTTACGGTGAATGGCGATCGCTATCGTTCGATGCTAACAAACTTTTTGTTGCCAAAAATGGAACAACTGAACTTGGTTGACATGTGGTTTCAACAAGATGGCGCTACATGCCACACAGCTCGCGATTCTATGGCCATTTTGAGGGAAAACTTCGGAGAACAATTCATCTCAAGAAATGGACCGGTAAGTTGGCCACCAAGATCATGCGATTTGACGCCTTTAGACTATTTTTTGTGGGGCTACGTCAAGTCTAAAGTCTACAGAAATAAGCCAGCAACTATTCCAGCTTTGGAAGACAACATTTCCGAAGAAATTCGGGCTATTCCGGCCGAAATGCTCGAAAAAGTTGCCCAAAATTGGACTTTCCGAATGGACCACCTAAGACGCAGCCGCGGTCAACATTTAAATGAAATTATCTTCAAAAAGTAAATGTCATGGACCAATCTAACGTTTCAAATAAAGAACCGATGAGATTTTGCAAATTTTATGCGTTTTTTTTTTTTAAAAGTTCTCAAGCTCTTAAAAAATCACTCGTTATATGACGAGTATATTAAAAAGGATTACTGAACATTCGAGATATAATATTAGAGACTCACTTGAATTTAAAAATAAAATAGGTAATATACATATAAAAGATGACGAAAACTTAATTTCATTTGATGTAGTATCACTATTTCCAAGCATACCTGTGGACTTAGCAATTAATATAATAGAAGAAAAATGGGATATTGTAGAAAAATTTACGAAAATAGAAAAATCCTTATTTCTAAGAATTCTTAAGTGTTGTATAGAAGACAATAGATATTTTCAATATAATGAGAAAATATATATACAGCAAAAGGTACTTCCAATAGGATCACCAGCTTCTCCAATTGTAGCGGATATAGTTATGGAGAAATTGCTAGATACTTGTATTGAAAAATTAAATATAAAACCAAGTATAATAACCAAATATGTAGATGATTTGTTTTGTGTTATTTTCGAATCAGCAGTTAACGATATGTTAAAAACATTAAATGTATTTAATAATTCCATAAAATTTACAATAGAGAAAGAATGCGATTCAAAACTTCCATATTTAGATACTTTAGTAATTAGAAAAGGTAACAAATTGGTAATGGATTGGTACCAAAAACCCACAGCTTCGGGTAGAATAATTAATTATTTTTCTAAACAAAATAAACATATTATTATAAATACAGCCAGAAATTTAATAGAAAAAGTATTAACCATTAGTGACAAGGAGTTTCACAAAAAGAATATAGATAAGATAAAAAATATATTAAGCGAAAATAATTTTCCAATTCAACTGATTAATAAATTACTAAATCAACATAAAAATAATGGAAAACCAAATAGAAGAAATGATACAGAACCAAAAATTTATAAATCAATTACTTATGTACCAGATTTATCAGAACGGTTAGAAAAATCAAAAACATTTGATACAGATAAATATAGGATGGCATACAAAACATATAATACATTAAATAGATTATTTAGCAAACCAAAAGATAAAATAAAAAAGTTAGATATGTCTAATTTAGTTTACAAAATACCTTGTAAAGGTAATGACAAAGAGAATTGTAATAAAGATTATGTAGGTACTACAAAGAATAAATTGAAAGTCAGAATAGCTGGACATAAATCAGACCAGAGATACAGAGACAATATCAGTTTGCAAAAAACAGCTTTATCTTCACACTGTTCGAAAAGTAATCATTATCCTAACTTTGAAAATGTATCAATTTTAAATTTGAAAAATAATTATAAACGTCGTTATATGTTAGAAATGCTACAAATAATTAAAGTACCAATTGAAAAAAGAATAAATTTTAAAGCAGATACAGAAAATGTTGCACAAAATTATAGGCATTTAGTGCATACAAAATAACATGAATTTGAATCAAATATTTATAATAAAAACATTAATTTTTTGTAACATTTCCGGTTAAATTTATGTATATGAATTAGAAAATTTATTGTGTTGTCTCTTAAAATGTTTTTGAATATCAAAAATTTCTGTATATGGATATGTTTAAAATATTTTTCTATTTTAATTTTTATTTGTGTCTTGAATGTATTGAAATGTTAAAATTTTTTTAAATTGATTGACAACAAATTTTTTCATTCATTTGAATTTTTTCAATCATTTAAAATTTTACAACTTATCATTTTTATTTCCTGAAGATGCTACCCAATGGTGTAGCGAAATATTGTAAATAAAAATTGTTAAAACATTTTTATATAAAAAAGACCTTGTGCTTGATAAAAAATAGAATTCAAAAAATATTTAAAATAAATGTAAATAAATTTTCTCTACAACAAAAAACAAATGTCAAATCGAATTAAGAATGTGTAGTGGAAACGGAGTAATTTACAAATGTAATTCAAAGAGCGAATGAAGTAATTCAAGTTGTAGTGGAAACATGGCATTAGAAATACAATTTCAATAAAATATGGTGATGGCTTTATAGGACAGAAATACATATTAAATTAATTTTAAAATGCAAACTACAGTAAAGCACATTTTAATATACATATGTATGTCTAACATTATTCAAACTAATTTAACTTACATTTTTCTAATGTTCAGCAACACAATCATTTCATTTGTTTTAATTCAAATCCATAAACGCAAATGCAACAACAGACCTATAATTGAGTTATAAACACAAACTCTCATGCATATGTATATACAAAATAGCTCTTTTTTTCTTCTTGTCTAAGTACGTATGTAATTTAAAAAATCCAATAAGTTTTTCCAAGAATTTGTTAATTGCATTTGTTTTATGCTTACAATTGTTATTGTTTGTTTTTTACTAGCAATTGTACAGGCAATTTTTTTTATATCAAACTAACTCATGTTTAACATCTAAATAATTTTTACACTTTTGTATATATATTTTAATACCGCCTATTCATTTTTAGTTGCAGTTCATGTTTAGTAGATAAAAATGTTTCAACACGCACTATATTATTGCCTGGTTATTTAGTTATATTTCAATTCGCCTGTGGTAAATGAGACAAAAAATAGAAATTTTAAAGTTTACTTTCTAAGGAGCTGCAGACCTCTAACTTTATGAGTCCCTTTTCCATCCCCCTTGGCTCACAATGATTTCAGTATAGGACTCCTTATTTTCGTTTACATAATTTACGTTTCCCTTAGTTGAGTCTCTACTATCTCCCAACTGTTGTCATTTCAGACCGTCGATTAGCAGACATGGGAAGATTCCATTACATTTCAATTACAGGTAATGTGTAATTGCATATTCTCTATTACATATTTTCAAATGCATATTCTCAATTACGCATTACAAGTAATTTTAATGTAAATAAAAGACCAAAGTCAATTACAACTACTTGTAATTTGTAATTGCAAATTTTCAATTATATGTCATTTAAAATTTTCAATTACATATAATGTGTAATTGAAAATTTTAAATTACAAGTAATTTTAATTGTATTTACGCAATAATCATTACTTTCAATTGAACAAAAGTCTATTATATTCCTTAAAATTTTCCATTACATGTAATTATAATTAATTTTTTCAATTACAATTACAATTGGAAGTATCCTATTACAATTAATAGGAATTGTAATTTTTCAATTACAAATTATATGTAATGTGTAATTGGAAAAAATCTCAATTACAACTGCATATAATTGAATGTAATTGTAAATGAAAAATTACAATTACATATAATTGCTTAATTCGATGTGTAAATATTTACAAACTGTAATTGACATCCCCCAATTCGGTCGATTAGTACCTGGCGATCTTCTTGCTCATCATGGAGTTTCTTGTAACCGACCTTTCCTAGCCAGCTGGACATTTACATAGAATGTACGCTACCGTCTCAGTCTCTCCCGGCATTAAATACCGGTACTTAATGTTTTTCGTAACCTGTCACTAACGCAGTTATCTAGCGTAAGGTACTTTGATTATATAAGAAACCTGTTGGACTTTCTGCTATAGGTCTATTGGCTCAGGAGTACCTTCAATGAAAGAAAGGGTGTCTTAAGTCATTGACCACCGATGGGATTCCATAAAGTTAGTGGTCTACTTGGGTACCCCCCTAAAATAATAATAATAATAATAATAATAATAATAATAATAATAATAATAATAATAATAATAATAATAATAATACTAATAATAATAATAATAACAATAATATGTAGTTATAATGTTTCTGTAGCCTGCATTTTTATGTTTCTCCTGTTTGTACTTGTCTAATCGCAAAAAAAATATTTTATATCTCTCTGAAAATATGTGAGAAGTAAAGTTGGAATTTAATTTGTGTTCTAGACAGCAATATCCATGGCGTGGCGAAATAGGTTACGAACATAATTTTGCTAGGAATGAAAGCTTTTACTACTTCAAAGCAAATTTCGATGCAACCTAGAACAAAGACCTGACGTGTAAAAATGCAGTCAAATTCAGAAATGAAGCAATCAGTACCTGGCCTAGAAACCAGAATGTACATACTGACACGATGCCCAAAATAGTGAGATGTTCGTGTGACAAGGTACTTAGGCGTGATAATGTTTTATATGAGGAGCTACTTCCTGCTAAAAGTCTTGCACAATTTTCTCAATTTCGACTCTTTTAAAGGATAACCAATTATTTTCTAACCCGGCTGATAAGACTAAGTGTCTGGCTGACCGATTTGCAATAATTCTTACTTTCCGGGAAGTAATCAGCCACTGCCGGTACTTGATAGAGTATCAGTAACTTGAGAGGGTATCCGTAATTGTGGCACGAATATTCTTTCGAGCTCGTGCGGTTAAAAATGTCTTAGAAGATCTTAAAGTCTTCTGGATTAGATGACAATCCAGCACTGTTCTTATATCAGTGCGATTCGACGCTAGCACTTGTATTAGCAACTTTACATTATGCTGGTGAATTTTCAATGTGAAGGTAGAGTCTAACAACCCTCAAAATTACCGCACAATTGTAAATTGTTTTACGCTTTCCAAGTATGACAAATTTTCACCTCTTGAAGTATCTGGAGTTCATCAATTTACTAAGAGACCACCTGTATTGTTTCCGCAGGTAGTGCTCTAGAGGGGACTGAATAGCTTTCCTTTCAAAAAAAAAATGGTATCATTCTATACATAATTTCACAGAAAATACCTCTCGAAATTTCCTATGAAATGCCTATTTCATAGAATGTGGCATGGTGCGCTCCTGTCAAAACTTATTCCTTTTACTCACGGTGATAACTTTTCTCGATTTACATATATCGAGCTTCTCATGAATCACACTATACTAGGTGTTATGGATGGGATTTCACCAAACGAGTTAAATATTAATTCAGGGGTACCGCAAGGCTATGTTCTTTCTCCTACCCTACTTGCATTCTATATCAAAATTTCTGGCACATTGCTATTTATTCAGCAAAAGGCTTACCCTTTTAGAGTTTGAGGCCAAGAGGCAAAACAAGAATTATACGCTTAATGATGATCTTTTATCTATATTTGATTGGGGTCATTCGAAGAGAATCGATTTTAGTGATCGGAAGACTCCATGTTGTGTGCTTATGTAAAGACTCACCAACGAAAGAAATGCTTCATCTTCAATTGTGGCTAGTATAAGTATTAAAGCGTCGGAAGTGCTTGATAGCATAAAAATCCAGTGCGATGTTCGATAAACTAAACACATTTTTCAAATCTCAAAAGAAACTTTCAAGTGCTCCGGTTTTTTGAAATCTTGTTCAAGATATTTTACTCCATCAGATCTCCTTACTACTTATACCACCTTTATCCGGCCAAAAATGGAAAACAATTCCTTTGTATGGGCCGGTGGTCCAAAGCATGTTTTGTCTGAAACTCACAGTAGGGTATCCAACACTATGGTATTCCTTGAATATCGACATAATGTGGGAGTATTACGCTGCTTTATCGTTAGTACAATATGCTCTAACAAGATTAGGGAACTTGTTTCCTATATCTGCTTGTTTTTATGTTCAAAACATTTTTCCATTTGGGGTCGTTTTTGAGTTGTACAGTTCGCACATGGAATCATCATCCTGCAGAAGTACTTTCTGTCACTTTAAATAAAGATAAAATCAAATCGAAAAGCCACAAACACTACTGCACAAACATAATCAAATTTCCTAGTTCTGGCACAATGCATTTCTATGAGAAGGGCTCATACCCTGTATGCTTGTTTGAGAAAACAACATATAAAAAGTTTCTTTATTTAAAAAATAATTAATAAAATTTAGAATGCTAGTCTACCCAGCAAAAAATATTGAAGGTGTTCAAAGGGAAATGATAATTTTTAATGGCATCCCTAACTCTAATAATATGATAAGTTTTGGAGTAATGAAAAATGCATTCAATTTTACTAATTAATCATGTGTAAATATATACGAAATGGTTAAATGTCACAATTTGTTCAAGCAAAATATTTATTTAAAACATAATTTTACCCGAAAAATGATATCAAAATATATTTATATAAAATTTGTTTCCCACCTTTGCAATATTAATGGATCTTGCTGGATATTCACAAGTCTGTTTCATTTCTGATGAACATAAATATGTTCATAGACAGTCCAACAAAAAAGTGATTTTAACGGAGTAATAGAGTTATTACTCTTAATAAAGACTGCATGAAAATCAGGAAGCCAGAGAACATGTGTAAAATAACATGCGAAACTGTGATAAAGGCGGCATGGCGTAAGTATCCTAATCACCTCTAACTTTCGCATCAATGTGGTCGAACGAAATGTGGCTTATATAACGAGTGATTTTTTAAGAGCTTGAGAACTTTTTTTTTTTTAAAAACGCATAAAATTTGCAAAATCTCATCGGTTCTTTATTTGAAACGTTAGATTGGTCCGTGACATTTACTTTTTGAAGATAATTTCATTTAAATGTTGACCGCGGCTGCGTCTTAGGTGGTCCATTCGGAAAGTCCAATTTTGGGCAACTTTTTCGAGCATTTCGACCGGAATAGCCCGAATTTCTTCGGAAATGTTGTCTTCCAAAGCTGGAATAGTTGCTGGCTTATTTCTGTAGACTTTAGACTTGACGTAGCCCCACAAAAAATAGTCTAAAGGCGTCAAATCGCATGATCTTGGTGGCCAACTTACCGGTCCATTTCTTGAGATGAATTGTTCTCCGAAGTTTTCCCTCAAAATGGCCATAGAATCGCGAGCTGTGTGGCATGTAGCGCCATCTTGTTGAAACCACATGTCAACCAAGTTCAGTTGTTCCATTTTTGGCAACAAAAAGTTTGTTAGCATCGAACGATAGCGATCGCCATTCACCGTAACGTTGCGTCCAACAGCATCTTTGAAAAAATACGGTCCAATGATTCCACCAGCGTACAAACCACACCAAACAGTGCATTTTTCGGGATGCATGGGCAGTTCTTGAACGGCTTCTGGTTGCTCTTCACTCCAAATGCGGCAATTTTGCTTATTTACGTAGTCATTCAACCAGAAATGAGCCTCATCGCTGAACAAAATTTGTCGATAAAAAAGCGGATTTTCTGCCAACTTTCCTAGGGCCCATTCACTGAAAATTCGACGTTGTGGCAGATCGTTCAGCTTCAGTTCTTGCACGAGCTGTATTTTATACGGTTTTACACCAAGATCTTTGCGTAAAATCTTCCATGTGGTCGAATAACACAAACCCAATTGCTGCGAACGGCGACGAATCGACATTTCACGGTCTTCAGCAACACTCTCAGAAACAGACGCAATATTCTCTTCTGTACGCACTGTACGCATTCGTGTGGTTGGTTTAATGTCCAATAAAGTAAACTGAGTGCGAAACTTGGTCACAATCGCATTAATTGTTTGCTCACTTGGTCGATTATGTAGACCATAAATCGGACGTAAAGCGCGAAACACATTTCGAACCGAACACTGATTTTGGTAATAAAATTCAATGATTTGCAAGCGTTGCTCGTTAGTAAGTCTATTCATGATGAAATGTCAAAGCATACTGAGCATCTTTCTCTTTGGCACCATGTCTGAAATCTCACGTGATCTGTCAAATACTAATGCATGAAAATCCTAACCTCAAAAAAATCACCCATTACATGTCGCTTAATGGAATCAAAATGGTGTTAACCAAAACTGCATCGTAGACTAATTGGGATCGATTAAACATACATGTTTTGCAGCGAAATTTGACCCTCAAAAACACTGCTAAAGCAAGAGATATCTGTGAGTGTTCAACTGGTACTTCCAGTATAAGCATGAATGCGAGGTAAGGTCGCCAGAGAATTAAGTGGGTAATTGGCCACTTCCGAAGTAAAAAGTTTGACTAAAACCGCAGCCAAAAACACGTATGCTGATCACAAACCACTTCCTCGTTTTTGAAAATGATGAGTACATTTTTCTTTTCCTAGACACGTCTTTTTTTCTCATTTGAACAGTTGAAGTATCTGAGGAAAGTGGCGAGAAGGGATCTACTGATATAAACTCTTGATTTATGAAGTAGTGAAGGTGATTTATAATTATAATAATTATTTAACTTGTTTGAAAATTTGAAATTAAGAAATTAAAAATGTTTTTTTTTTTAATTATTATTTTCGTTTGTTTTAATTCATTTATCAGAAGACATGAAAAAAAACCAAAGCCAGGCATTGATGAAACTTATAAAAAAAAAATCTTAATTTTCATTGGTGGTAGGCTCTCATTTTATTGACGATCCTTTTATTAAATTAAGAACTCATCCGAATCATCGAAATTTCATTAGTCCTAAGCACTCATTTCAATGACAGTCAGTTTATTTAAATGTGAACCCATGACTACCAATGACAAGCCAATGTCAAAATCATGCGTTTTTCACCTAAAATGAACCAGTGCAAGATCAGTAGAACTCATGAATTTACTTGTGTTTCGTCATGTCTTTTTTTGCTGGGTAGGTGCTTATTTTACAATGTGTCAAATATTTAAATTTTAAAGGCAAGCTTTGCTTTTATCAAAGCAAGGTTTACTTTTTAGCAAGTCCAAGCTTTCATTATATTTAAAAACTAGCTGTGCCCGCCACGTCGTGGGCATCCTGACAATATTTTTTTTTCGATTTTGCTTTAAAAGTATTCCAAACCAATTGTAAGACTCTTACTCTTATAATGCTTCACTTATGGTTTATGTATTTACTTTATATAAAGGTACCCATCCCTGAATAAAATTCTAAAATTTAAAAAAAATTCTAAAAAATATTGTAAAGCTCTGTAAAAGGTGTTTAAAATATTTTAATAACATCGTAATTTCACAAAGTAAAAATATAAATCAAATACAAATATTATTCAATGGCTATTTGGCAGTAAGTAATTAATATTTTGGCATTATTTTAGTCCCACTTTCAAAAAAAAAATGCCTAAAAGTATATATAATATCCTGTAATTCCTATAAGGAACATAGGGTCACAAAGTGCCTAAAATTATGCAGTACCTTTAAATCGGTTAAAAAAAGTCGGCGTACTTTTACTGCTTTTTCTCTTTATAATCTCTTGGAAATCATATATTTTTGCGGAAAAAAGTTTGCTATATTGGAATCAGGATGCTAAAGTACCTCCTCACAAAATTTTGTTAAAATCCATCCCGATACATATTTTCTTTACATACCCAGCCTTGGATAAAATTCTAAAATCTATATAAAAAACTCTAAAAATTATAATAAACCTCGGGAAAAGGTGTTTAAAATATTTAAATGTTTAATGTAATTTCACAAAGTAAAAATACAAATTAAAAACAATTTTTTTTCAATTGACGCCTAATGTTGCATAATAGTGTTTAAAATATCCCTCTTTCAAAAAAAGGTGTTCAACCTTGTTTAAAATATCCCAAAATTTTAGTACCTTTAAACTGGAAATTGCTTTTCTGCACTGCTTTGTCTCCACTTTTTTTGGAAATGAGATATTTTTATTCTATATTGGACTAGGGATGCTAATGTACCTCCTCACAAAATTTTGTTAAAATCCATTCAGTAGTTTTTATGTGATGCGAACACAAATGAAAAGCAGACAGCCGGAAATGAGTTATTATTTTATTATATGTATAGATTTACATACAATGAAATTTTATAATCAAGCTTAAGTTCGTTTTTATTCTCTCTAAGAAAGAATTAATTTAATTACAAATTAGGTGATAATATTAAAGAAAAATTGGGAAAATATAATTTTTAGACACCAGCACGAGCGGAATGCACATTTTCTAGACAGCCACGTCCGTCATCAGCACTCTTGTATCTAATCTACTTAGGGTAGTGTTTTTTAGTTGTAAGCATCATCTATTTAACCAACCAAATCCAGATAAAGGAATACGAGAAAACTTGTATTCAATTATCAATCGTCAGTTGGTGAGAACGAACTCTACCACTACCTTAAGCTTCCTTCTTGTTGAATATTTTTACTTTTAATATTTACCACCTTATATGTATTATAAGCTTGATTATAAAATTTCATTGTATGTAATACATAAATAGTTCGACTAATATTAATTAAAAATTTTCAAAATGTATAGATTTTTATATGTAAAATTTCAATTTGCTTTACATTTCATAAAAAAAAAAAACGCAAACAATTTTTTTAATTATTTTACCAATCATTCAACATTTGCTTCAAACAATTCCTTTCGACAGTTGAAAAAATATGCATGATACGACTTCATTTCAACAAATTCAGAATTCCTCACTATAATTACCTACATGTTCCTTCATTTACCAATAGAATTTGCTGCATTTACAATGCATTCCAAAAATTATTTTATGACATAAATAGATGTTTGAATGGTTTCTAGAAATATTATGTGCAATAAATTCAACCAAAAGTAGTAACAAATAATTTATAAATTCAACAAAATATAAATATAACATATTGTAACATGTATTTACTAATTTGGTATAAATGAAGGCAATTGTTTATGTTTTTACAGCGAAGACTAGAATTCACTTTAAACCACAATACAAAAGTCTAAACATGTGTGTGTGTGTGTTCATTAACACATATGTATATTTAACATTTTGCATTTCTTTTACAACATTTAATTCTTCCTGCTTATGCCCCTCACAGTATGCACTACTTTATTATTATTTCTCCAATTTTTTTTTTTAATTTTACCGCATTGCATGTTAAATTGGGGCGCAAATATTCTCTAGGATGTAGACATCAAATAGGCGCCTGATATATTTAAATGTAAAAAAATAACTACATCAACATAAGTTACAACCTAAAACAAAAAACATGAATAAAAACACTTGTTAGAGTTGAATACATATTCAACCAAGCCGCTTTAAATTGGAGAGTATATTACGAATACTAGTTCATTTGGAAAATGAATGAAACCAAAACAACAAAAAAAACTCCTTAGACTGGGCAAAGAATCATTTTTGAATAATGAAATAAAATATAGGGTATAAGAACTGCAATCATATTTTAATAAATTCTACGAAAAGAAATTTCATGTTGATGTATTGCGTTTGTGGCAATTGCATTCATATAAAAATTTAATTGAAAAATAAAATTAAAGAAATTGTTACAAATAGCGTTATGCCGAATATGTGTAGTTTAGTACAGCAGAATGTCATAATTGGAGATTTAACAAATACGAGAAAAAATCGTTGTATAATTTTTCAACTAAAAATTGTGAATTTTTAAGCTCTCTGATTTTCCAGTAGCTAAAAATCAAAATCCTTATTTATCAGATTCAAATTTGATTCCTTATTTAGTTTTTTAAGTGCAAATGTCATTTTAATTGTTGATTATTGCAGGTAAGTATTTCTCTTAAAGAAACGTCTACATTTTGGCTCTTTATTCATTATGGCGTTAATGTAGAAACCTTTAAAGACAGGTCGTACTTTCCTTGCGTACTTCGTTTGAAAGAAATGATACTATTTGTTGGACATTTGAATAAGGTTTTACTCCAAATGTATTAACTGATAACTGAGTTGTCACCTGCCGAGGTTAGTGCTGGAGTGCCCCTAAGATTTGAATTTCGTGATATTATAAGGCCAATAACCGACTTGAATTACAGAAAATAACACTAAGGCCCATTATTATAACTTGCCTTTAGCTAAAGTTAGGATTTTGTTGGAGCGATAAATAGTCGTTCGTTATTAAATGTGAGCTAAAAACGACTTTTAACTATCACGTACTAACGAGTGATTTTTTAAGAGCTTGAGAATTTTTTTTTTAAAAAAACGCATAAAATTTGCAAAATCTCATCGGTTCTTTATTTGAAACGTTAGATTGGTCCATGACATTTACTTTTTGAAGATAATTTCATTTAAATGTTGACCGCGGCTGCGTCTTAGGTGGTCCATTCGGAAAGTCCAATTTTGGGCAACTTTTTCGAGCATTTCGGCCGGAATAGCCCGAATTTCTTCGGAAATGTTGTCTTCCAAAGCTGGAATAGTTGCTGGCTTATTTCTGTAGACTTTAGACTTGACGTAGCCCCACAAAAAATAGTCTAAAGGCGTCAAATCGCATGATCTTGGTGGCCAACTTACCGGTCCATTTCTTGAGATGAATTGTTCTCCGAAGTTTTCCCTCAAAATGGCCATAGAATCGCGAGCTGTGTGGCATGTAGCGCCATCTTGTTGAAACCACATGTCAACCAAGTTCAGTTGTTCCATTTTTGGCAACAAAAAGTTTGTTAGCATCGAACGATAGCGATCGCCATTCACCGTAACGTTGCGTCCAACAGCATCTTTGAAAAAATACGGTCCAATGATTCCACCAGCGTACAAACCACACCAAACAGTGCATTTTTCGGGATGCATGGGCAGTTCTTGAACGGCTTCTGGTTGCTCTTCACTCCAAATGCGGCAATTTTGCTTATTTACGTAGCCATTCAACCAGAAATGAGCCTCATCGCTGAACAAAATTTGTCACATTTGAACATTTCGAACCGAACACTGATTTTGGTAATAAAATTCAATGATTTGCAAGCGTTGCTCGTTAGTAAGTTTATTCATGATGAAATGTCAAAGCATACTGAGCATCTTTCTCTTTGGCACCATGTCTGAAATCTCACGTGA
The DNA here is from genome assembly GCA_949628195.1 of Phasia obesa. NCBI lineage: Eukaryota > Metazoa > Arthropoda > Insecta > Diptera > Tachinidae > Phasia > Phasia obesa. Next base: position 103,698,047 of record OX451219.1, read on the forward strand.
TCTGTCAAATACTAATGCATGAAAATCCTAACCTCAAAAAAATCACCCATTATAAGGACAAGTTATAGCAATGACTATTATCCTCATTATTGTAACGAGAAAAAAATAGTAACTTTTCTTTTTAATGTCATTTTAAGGCTTGAGTAAGGTTTCTGTGACCTTCCAATCTGGATTAAATTATCCAAAAGTAGAAAAGTACAGACCTATTAGCCTTTTATCAAATATGTCAGAGCTGTTTAAGATAATGTTAATAACTGAGCTGAACCGCATTCTAAGCGTCAAAGGATGTATTCTGAACCGTCAATTCGGCTTTAGAAAAGTAAACATAGTACAATCGAATGATTAGTTAACGATTAGTTAACGTAGTGAAAAAAACCTCTGAAGATGTTTCTCTAGCATTCGATAAGGTATGGCATGAAGGCCTAAAATAAAAGTTAAAGCTGTACTTGCCCGAAAACTTTCATAAGCTGATAGAAAGTTTTAAACTCATCATAAATGCTTACTGAGAGAAGGAGATTAATTAAGCTTACCTCGGCCATTTAAAGGTGGGGTTGTCGAAGGTAGGGTATTGAGACCTATTTTATAATTGTTGTATACTTCGAACATGTCATCTAGCAACCAAGTGCATATATCTTGACGACTCAGCTCATATTGACCCACCCTCCCATGTGCCTTTTAACTGCTCCTGGTTACCAGTGGGAACCCTGTGGGTCCATTCGCTACGTCTATGTGTATTATAAATAAAAACAAAATCAGCCATCGCAGGGGGTTACCACCTGTCGCGCTCTAATATTTATTTAACAAAAAAAGGGGCAAATGGGAATCATTAAAACCGAAAAAAATTAAAACAACGTGAAAATATATAGTTGGGCGTGGTTTTATTTTTTTTAAACCATGCCTGGCAGATTGGTGGGCTTAAATTGTCTGTACCTTATCTGCTACCTTGGCAAATGACATTTCAAAGTCAACACGGACAGTTGGACATCGCTTACACTCTAAAATATTGCTTAAAATTTAGAATCACATAGTGTTAAAATTTTTGTTGTCTAATATTACGTCGGTTTTATGGTTATTTGCAATAAAACACATAATTTGTTTAATTTTACACAGAAAAATACAAATGCTGTTAAAAGTGTTTAATTCTAAACAAAATTTCTAAAATCAAAAAGCTGTCAAAAGAAGAAAAATTATAAATCAGTTTTTTTTTTTTTTTTTGTTTTTTGATGAACTTTTTGTGCTTTTTATTGAATAAATAAAACGGATAAAAATTACAAAAAAAAAATATTTTTTTTCGCAATTTTTTATTTATTGTATCTTCAATATAATTGAACTATCAATAATTACTCATATCTTAAGTCTAAAAATAAAAATATACATGTTAAATCCAACCAGTGCTGGACAAAAAAAATGTATGTTTCACGGTTACTGTAATTTGCGGGTTATCCCTCTGATGTACGGATGAGAGAAGCAGTGTCCCTCCTTCTTAGTCGAATGTAACCAGGTTCAGTTTCAAGCTTCTTTAAATAACTTATGGCAAGTTTCGCTATTTCCGCTTTAACTGTTGGCACGTTTAGATCTTTATGGATGTTCGAGTTTTTTATATACCAAGGAGCAGATGTAATTATACGAAGAATCTTGTTTTGGCGCCTTTGAATTTTTTCTACGTTAGTAGCTGAGGCAGTGCCCCATAATTGTATGCCATAACACCATATTGGTTTTAGAATTGACTTGTATAATAAATAATGTTTGCAATCTAAAGCTAGAGTAGAATTTCTGCCAATAAGCCAGTTTAGTTGGACTGCTTTTAACTTCATTTGTGTTAACTTTGTTTCTATGTGCCGTTTCCGTGTAAGGCGCCGGTCAAGATGTATGCCGAGATATTTGACGTCTGAAAGCTGGGGTATCGTTTGGTTATTTATCCGAATAGGGGGGCAAGATTATCTATGCAGTGTGAAAGTTATGTGAGTACATTTTTGACATTCACTTTTATTCTCCATTTCTTCAACCATTTTTCTAAATTGGATATGTGGTCTTGTAAATATCGTGATGCTACTTCGGGTCTTTCGTGAATGCTCAAAAAAGCTGTGTCGTCAGCAAATGTCGATGTGTGAACTCGGTTACTAGTTGGCATGTCTGAAGTATACAATACAATAGATGCAGAAACACTAGCAGATGTCAACAATATTGCCACCAAATAAGCACCAGCTCTTGTTTCCCTTTTTGATGTGCCCAAAATTAATATAAAGAGTATTTGTAGTGGCGATACTACTCGTAGATTCAATTCAACTTCATGGTCTATAGAAAAAACTACCACAACGTCCGATAAATTAGGTGGTTTGCCAAAGTTAAATACGTAAATAATCTAAGTCCTCGACCGCATTTGCGAGGAACCAATGATGAGTATTTTGGGTTTAAGTCCAAGCCGCGAAAATTATTGAAAAAAGATTGTAGTTTAAAACGGAAACCATCACTGACAGCTAATGCTGCCATTTCTGCCGTCTTAACTGTTTCTACGAGCAAATAATCACAGTTCTAGTAGTGTAGCTATTGATGGTAGTAGTGCAAGAGTTATTGCTGCCGACATTAATAATATCAATAATAATCATTCGCATCACAATAGTGAAATCACCAAACATAATGAAATCACGATACAACGTCTATCAGCGTTAGTAAGTTTGATTAGCGGATGTGAAACATATAGAGAGAGCACTATTAAGTCTTTTGGATGTTTTTCATTCAGGGAAACTGAATGCTTCTGGTTCTGACTGCACAATGAATCAAATGACTAAAATACGCGAACAGCAAGAAAGAAAGAAATTTTGAATTGGCTTCATCCAAAGAAGATTCTCTTGAGAATGGTAATGAAAAGCTCTATATTTGACTTTGTTTATTCATAAAAACATAAATGATTAAGAACTAAGTAATATGTTGAAGTTGGCTTCACATGTTTAATTGAATAAGTGATCAAGAATTGTATATATGGATCAATGGATTATATTAACTAAAGCTAATATTATTGTAGGTACATATATTTATTATAATAAATGTAATTTAACACAATTATGAAATGTATTTTTATTTAAAGAAAATTTTAGAAAATCAAACAAAAGAGAAAAAAATAAACACAATTTGTGTAAAATGATTAAACACATTTTGTTCAAAATTCAACAAAAGGTTTAAAAATATAGTGTCTAATATTGTCGAAAATAATCGGTAAAGTGTTGCCTAATATTATCGACCTAATTTTCAACAAAAGTGCTTTAGAGTGTATATACTTTATGGGGTCGGAAATGAATTTTGTAGAAATTACACACGGAATGACAAACTTATATATACCATTTTCACCTGTGGTGAAGGGTATAAAAACAGTAATAAAATTCAACTTCCTAATAGAAATTAATTTTAGACGATATGTAGATTAACCGATATAATTTGTACGAGTTATTTCTTATTCGAAATTTGCAATTTTTCTCGAATGATTAATCGACTTAAAACTATACGATTAATCGAACGATGGTTGATCGAGATGATGTGGATCGAGATAATGTTTATAAAAACCCAGCAAAAAATTAGGCATTACCAAAAGAAGTACTTGCTACATAATGACTTACGTTTGGGATTACCAAATTCTGTTACTCAATTACAAAACACATTACATTAAGAGAGAATGCCTTAAAAATATTTAAATAATTTTTGCAAAAAAAAAACGACTTCAAAACAGATAGAAGGGCACTAGTTATAAACTAAAAATGTAAGTAGTAATCTGTAAGAATTAGGTTTAAAACAAATAATAGATGCGCCAAAATTAGCGGAAAAAAGTAAAGACTATGTGAATGTCAATCCTCTCCCTATTACTGTACAAAAGTTAAGCTATTTTTACCAGCATCCGTATTTTATGGGGACACCATTCACGCATGTGTCTATAACGATTTGAAAGATAGGGTTACATAGATCAAATAACATCACCTATTGGGATACCCTTTAATTTACAATTTTAAATTAAAGACCTGTGGTTATAGAGGACTTGGCCACAAAGTTTCTGTTTAAATTTCAACTATCTGTCTATAACGGATAAAAAGTTTTTACCATATATATCAAATTACATAAACTATTGGGACATCCTTTACATTATTATTCCAAATATTTATACTTGTTATTATACCAGAGAAAGTAGTGGAAATTCTGCCTAATTTTTAAGTGTTTGTGTTTAACGGTTCAAAAGATAGGGCCATATAGATCAAATTACATAATTTATGGGGACACCCTTTAGTTTCTAAATTCAAATTGTATACTTGCTATAGTGGACTTTGCAATACAGGTTCCTTGTAAATTTCAGCTGTCTGACTATAACATTTCGAAAGTTTGGCCACATACATAGAACTACATTAACTATTGGGACACCCTTTTATTTCCAAATTCAAATTTTATACTTTTTGTTATAGTGTACTTAGCAATACAGGTTCTTATAAATTTCAGCGGTCTGTGTAAAACTGTTCAAAAGTATGGCCATATACATCAAATTAAATGAACTTTTGGAGCACCCTTTAAAATTTTCAATATTTATACATTTTATTATAACGGTCATAGTAATCGACATTTTGTAAAATTTTCACCGTTTTGCCTATAACGGTTCAAGAGATAGGCTCAAATAGGTCAAATTACGTCACCTATGGCGACACCCTTTAAATTTTAAATTTATTTTTTTATTAATTTCTGCTGTTGGGAGCTATAGCGACACGCAATTTTTTAAAATTTTAATTTGGTGCCCTTTACGGTTCTTAATACACGTAAAAAACATGTATGTTGTATGGGGACACCCTTTAATTTTCAATGTAATGAACTGTTTTTAAAATTGGACCAACCTGAAGGCATAACCTTTCAAATAAAGAAAATTTTAAAATCGGTTCAGAAATGGCTGAGTTCTGCGGTTACATACATAAAAAAGGAACATTCAGACGAATAAATAACCCCTTCTTTTTTGAAGTCGGTTAAAAATAAGTCATTATTTCAATAAAATTTTCAAATTTCTAAATTACCTTCTTAATTATTTAAAACCAAGAAAAAAGTATTTGCATTACATTTTTTGCGTAATATACATTAGGTAATCAATTCTGTAGGACTAGCTATTTTAGTCTCACGTCTTGTTAAAATCATTAAGTTGGTAATCCAGTTCGGAAGTATTTCTACCAAAAAGCTTAACTCCACACTCGATTACCATTTTTTAAATTTTTTGCTGGGAATAGAAGAGAATTGTTTTCTATGTTTACGATCATTTTAAATACTTAAACCGACAAATTTTGAGAAAACGCTGTTAACTGTCTTCATTATTATGAGAACTTTTATTTACTTCGAACCTTTTTTCGACTCTCCCATTAAATATTTCAAATAACATAACGAATGAAGCTTCAACACATTTCTGCTACAATTGCAATTGCAGTCATATCGCGTTTTATGCTACGAGAAATTGTACATTTTCCACAATTTTGTTTTGTTCGTTTTAATTTTTATACTGCGAATGTTCTATTTACAGTTGCCAGCCTAGAAGAAAATATCCAATCACCAAAATGAAAGGAATCATCAAACTGGGTGTTGCTTACAGATAACCTACGGCTTGGCATAGTGATTATCTTGGGATTTTATTGCTGTTGCGTTTTCGTTTGCAGCCGATTGCACTTTTAATATGAAACGCTAATGGTATGTTTGTGTATATGGTGTTATGGAAAATAATTTAAGTTTAAATGACATACAAGAATTCTAGGAATTTCTTTAGTTTTGTTATTAAAGTGAAATGTTCTATTCGTTTCGTAATATACAACGGACGAGCATGTTGTTTTACACGGCAATACAGGCAGGCACATACTCGTATATTGCATGCCGCACATTTGCGTTTCAGGCTGTTATTTTTTCGCTTCATTACTGTTTGTTTGCAGTCTATACTTATTTATTTTTTTTACTATTAAATTGTACTTTGGTTGCAGTGCAATTTAAATTTTCTTGAATCTTGCACTGTTAGTGCTTTTTTTCGTGGTATGTCGAAGGTTTTTTGTTTGTACAGCAATTAGCAGACTAATTAACGAGTTATGAAGTCAGTTTATTTATTGTACCTTTTTTTCGGGTTAATTAAAATTGTATTCTTTTAAAATTATACGGATTACCAGATTACAGTGCGATCAATTATTTTGATTGACAAAGTTAAAGAAAAGAGTTTTTTAAAATGAATTTCTAAATGCGAATGGTGTTCGAGTAATTGCTTCAGTTATAAATATGAAAGTAAATTTGCATTTGAAAAATAAAACCCCACTAAACAAATAAAAAAATCAATTGCAAATTTCTTTAAATATTTTATGGAAAACATTTTTTTAACATATGAGCCGTTGATTTTGAAAGTAGTATAAGTCAAAAATTTTAAAAATCTAGTTTATCATATAAAATCCTATTAAAATAACATAATCTAATGTAATTCGACTTGTGCCATGCAAATTAAGTTGATAAATTCCGTTAATTTTTTGGTTGGCACATTAAGTGGGTCATATTGGCCCCCCAATGACCATTTTAAGGCAATATATATTGCAGGAAGGTTCTAATTTTTGCAAAAAATTTTCGATATAATTTTTTTTAAACAAATTTCAATAAAATTTTTACAAAAATTTTTGATAAAATATTTACATAAAATTTTTAATAATTTTATTTTTAATTTTCCATATCATTTTTTACTAAAAATTTTTACAACAAATTTTCGACATAATTTTCAGAAAAAAATTTTTCATAATTTTTACAAAAAATTTTTGATAAAATATTTACAAAAAATTTTTGATAAAATTTTTACAAAAAATTTTAGATAAAATTTAAAAAAAAATTTAGAAAATTTTTACAAAAAATTTTTGATAAAATATTTACAAAAAATTTTCGATAAAATTTTTACAAAACATTTTCTATAAAATTTTTGAAAAACATTTTCTAAAAAATTTTTAGAAAAAATTTTCAATAAAATTTTACAAAAAATATTCGGTAAAATTTTTTCAAAAAATTTTCGATAAAATTTTCACAAAACATAAATGATAAAAATTTATCAAAAAAATTTTCGATAAAATTTTTACAAAAAATAAAAATAAAATTCTCACAAAAAATTTTTGATAAAGTTTTTACAAAAAATTTGCAATAGAATTTTTACAAAAAATTTTCAATAAAATTTTACAAAAAATTTTCAATCAAATTTTACAAAAAATTTTCGATAAAATTGTCTATATATCTTTATATTATATTTGTAATTCATATAATTAAAAATCATAACAGTATAATGGAATGTATATTATTGTGAAATTGGGAAAAATAACAGAGTAAGGGAGCAGAGTAAGTGTTCCTTTCTTAATGTTTAAAGTTACAAAAATCTCAACAAAAACAAATGGCTCAGCAAGATTTCATTTCGACGAAACAACTGGGAGAATGAAAAGAGAAACACCAATAGATAAGCTGTGTCTTGGCTAAAACCACAATGGATCAGATTCCTAAAAAATGCTCCATATTACATGTTTTATAAAACTTTTTTGGATTCAAAGTGTTAGACCTTTCACCTAAAAGAGGAAGGACAAGAATATACGAGCATATTGATTCGCTTCCATTATACATAACCGTTTGACCAAAAATATATAAACAACATATGTAATGTAGGGGGAATATCGAAGCAGACCACTTCCATAATGGGTCCCTTTTCGAACCCCTTCGGTCATCTATCATTATACGCAACCGAAATGCAATTTAAGGCACCCTACTTACATTGAGTCATGTGCTACAACCATCCTTTAATCTTGACTTTAGTTATTTCATACTGTCGGCCTCCTCATCTCTTCACGCAGTATCTAGTAGTTGCTACCAGTGGTCCTGAGTCTTATGCTAGACAGTGGTGGACATTCACACAAAATGTGCGCTACCGTCTCAGCCTCCTTCCTTTCCCCGTCTCCTCTTCTGCCTCTGCCTCTCACTTTTAGGCATGAGCTGTAGAGACTCCGACATGACGTTGAAGGAACGTTTTGAGGTGCTGCTTCCGAAAAAGATTTGCCTAAGCCTATTCATCCACATTTACCTCCATAGCCGCAGGAGTATCTTCATAGACTGACCAGTCCACCCCTTGCGAGGTTTCTTTGTCATTCTATTTCGATATCCTCCTCTGGCCAGTGGCAACCGGAGTTCCTAAAGGGATTAACCTCTCCACCTCTAACGACGCTTCGTAGTCCATCCCTATCGAAATATCCCGGTTTAACGCCATATGAGAACCTTTAGAGATTAACCTGTTCACCCCTTGCGAGGCGTTGCTGTTCATCCCTTCTGAATTCTTCCCTAGGCCATTATTGGAGAAAACGTTGTCCACTATGCGTGGGTAAGTCTACATTGAAACTGGAGGTCGGTGGGGTTCTTCCAGATTTGGGTTCAAAGAAACCCTGGCGTCTGGTGTCCCCATTTTTCCCGATTGCACTGTGAAAAAACTGTGAAAATGTACCGCAATGACAGTTAGTGCCCACCGGGCGTTAAGAAAAACATAAAGATATGATGGATTTACTATCCTATGTCCGAAAATTTTTCCACAAATCAACGGTATGAGACTTTGATTTAAACCTAAAAAAGGTTTAAATTTGAAATTTCTCTATTCCAGATTTTTAAAAACTCGCTGTTTGTTTTTATTATTATTATGACAGATTGGCACACGAAAGTAAATTTTGAATTTTGTTTTATAGGGGCAGGGTTATTGAACCATAACACATCTGTCTTTGTTTCTATGCTTTCGAATCACCTTACTATATACAGAGCTCTTCGTTCGACCTTTTCCAGTTCACATAATCCACCCATTAAGGATCTTAGGTTCTACCAATCCTCAACACAATTCAATAGTTTAGCAGAAAAATATTCTTTTTTCGCGTTCGCGTTCTTCTTTTTCGTTCGTGGTTACATTCGACTAAGAAGGAACCGTGTCAACACGTAAAGAAAAACATGGTTGAGGTAACCATAATCTAAGAGCTATTATATTATTAATTTATATGGTTGCAGTCAAACCATGTTATTATTAAAATAATCATAATATTGTTATGTTAGAACCATATTATTGTCTAACTTAAAAATAAAATTGTAAAATATTAAATTTTATTCTGAAATAAATTAAATAAATATATTGAGATAGATAAAAACATACTTTATATGTTTTTATAAACATTTCTTATAATATAACACACATTTATTTATAAATTATTTTTTAAGCTTTCAATATGGGAAACGAATCAATTCTTAATTATTATTTTTTGAAAGATTTCCGAGATATTAGATTCTAATAATATTAGAAATGTAAACACAAAACTTAAAAAAAAACCACACATTAATTGTATGTTTTTAACAACACTGTAGTTACACACTAGCAAACTTGTCATAATTTGTTTACTAATAATATATTATGGTTGTAATAACAATATTATTTTGGAATACTAATAAAACTTTGCTTGTGGTTTGAAAATTGTATAGCTCTTTTTTTATTGATCAAATAGTAACAAAAACTAGTTTATCGTGATCATAGTAATGGTAAAAAGAACTATAATTTGTTCAACGTAACCATATATCGTTAGAGATGGTTCTTATGACTCTATATTTACCATCAATTTTTTTATATAGTCTGCAAATATATATATTTATGGTGGATAAAACACATTTTGAACTTCTCATAAATAGCATTGTACGAACGAACTAACTTTCTATACTGTATGAGCCGTTGCTTTAATATTTATGTTGAAGCTACTCCACCGCATGGTAGATCAAAATGCTTCGGGTCATTATTTTATCCAATTTTTATAGCTCAGCAAAGTACCCATAAAATGTTTTTTGACAAGGCCAGTTAAGGTAGATTGCAGATATCGCCAATAACTAAAAAAGCTGATAGGTTCCTGTGGTATGCTTGGTCGTAAGGCCCCAGAGGTTTCCCCAGATTCCAACCATTGCTATTACTGAATAATGAATTTATTTTTTTGATGTCATCGCTTGATTGGCCTGAAAAATTGTGCAGCTTCGCCAAAAAACCGACCTGTCAACGGAGAGGCTGTGGATAATAACAGAGTATATGTCTTAAAGTCTCTTTTCCCTCCTATGCATGTGTAGCAATGATGCATTGCTCCGTCAGCAGTTTCATTCTACCCATGATTTTGCTATAGCCATATAAGCTTCTAATAAATCGAATAGGTGACCTTAATAACCCATATCATTTATTGTTTGTTTGTCTGTTGCCGCAATTCTAAACGCAGGTACCATGTTTATTCACCAATATGTTCGTGAACATTCTCGATACCAAGAAGATAGTTTTAAGATGGAATATGTTGACGTCTTCTTTGGTTATCTCCGGCATTAGATTGTCCGGCAGTAGTAAATCAAAGTCTGAATTTTTAAATCAGAACTCTCATCGAGGCTATCATATAATTAGTGCAGTATTTGTTAGATGAACTCAAGTTTTATTCGCTTAACTATTTTTAAGAAGATCTTTAAAATATATGATTTTTGTTTCCAAAAAGAATTTTTTTTGAAAATTACCTACAAAAATATATTCTACTTTTTACATTTTACATTTTACATTTTTACACTTTTACTACATCTTTAACTTGTTTTCAACAGTCACTTAAGTAGTTGTAGTCATATTGTTGCATCATTATACATTTCATCTAGTAAATTCTTTATGCCACAAATGTCTCATTCAGGATATAACACATTTCTGGCTTTTCATGTCCTCTCAACTTGTTGTCCTTTTAGTTTCCTGTTTTTTTTTTGGTACACTGATATTTTGTGTGTTTATCTTTTTTTGGCTGACATTATGGCAACCAAAAAGTGCTAATTGCTTTATATACATACATCACATACACATTTATATATATATACAGATGTAAGTATATGTATGTTATAGCAACTTTGCTTTCCAACTGCAATTTATTAACAAAATGTATTTGGCTGTGTGTTATTTTGCTTGGATGAGTTGGTGGGAAAACAGACATTTTATTTTCCACCACTCAGTGTCAGTTGCTGACATTGTAAATGAATGAATGAATGTACGAATGTTTGGCTGTGAGAATTTATTTGTGTCTGTATAAATGAACAATTCGTGAAACTGTGGTTCTTACTCTTATGACAGCACACTTCACACAGCATCATAAAACCGCCATCAGTTAAGGTAGATTTTTTCAGTTTTGTGGTACTTTCTGGCAGGCAGCCATTTCACAAATTTGTAGCTTTTATTCCTTTTTGGATCTCATAACCAAAAGAAAATAAAAAAATTCGTGTTTATTTTATACGAAAGTTAAATTTTGTCACTGTGATATTAACTACTTTTACATTTATGTGCAGTGGTTAGTGTCGAGGATGTCTTAAGAGATTGTAATGCTTTTTATTTTGGTCTTAAAATCAAATGCACTTGTACTTTAAATTCACTTATTAATACATACTTATATATGTACAAAGGCAGGGTTCTTAATTGAAATGGATAGATGTAAAAATATATGTACAGTGGCAGTAACGCCGCACAATGTAACCAAATGGACAAAAATCAGAAAAAGAATTGACATGCGATTTAAATAATTTGTTTGCACTTTGGTAATAAATGGTAATAATAAGAAATATTAATTCCTTCTAACTTTGCTTTAAAAGTGACACAAATCGAAAAATTAAAGTTTCCTTACAAAAATTCGCATTTTCAAGTGAATTTCGATAAGCTGTTATTCTAATAATTTTTAGTGCAACCTTGCTGTATTTGCTGTATTTTTAAAGAACGTAATACTATAAGAAAACAAAGTCAATTTTAGCTCATTTTGGTTCCTATTTTTAACATTCCGTCGACTTAGAACATGTGCTTTTCGCAAAAAGGTTTAAGCATTAAACATTTTAAAATTGAATAAATAAATCAGCCAAGTGTGAGATAGTCTCACACACGAACGGTTCCGTACTATGCTTAGTACAACTTTAAAAACTCAAGTTTTTAATTTTTTCATGTCTTAAGGGGCATCCTTTAATTTTAAAATTGAAGTCATATTCGTGAACTGTTGGACCATCCTTTAAATTTTAGTAATTGTTGTTATAGCGGCCATGGTAATACACTTTCTATGAAAGTATCTATATCTATTGCGGTTAAAAAATAAGTTAATATACACGAAAAACATCTCACTGATGGAACACCCTTTAGTAATTAGTAATTGTTACAGAGGCCGAAGTACAACATCTACTGTAAACATTTCAAAAGTCTACCTATTACGGTTAAAAAAATAAGGCTATTTACGTAAAAATCATATCTGTTGGAACACCCTTTAATTTTGTTTTTTGTTATAGCAGCCATGGCACATCTCTTTATATGAGTATATCAAGGGTCTATCTATTACAGTTAAAAAAATAAGTCACAATGCGTGAAAAACATGTCGGGACACCCTTTTATTTTTAGAAATTGTCATAACGGCCTTGGCAACAGATCTTATGTACGAATTACAAAAGTCTACCTATTATGGTTCAAAAAATAGGGCGTTATACATGCAAATCCCGGCACTGTCGAAAAACCCTTTAACTTTTACTGTTTTTATAGGGGTCATAGTAATATACCTTTTGAGAAAATTTCAAGATTCTATCTATTATGGTTAAAAAATTACGCCATAATCATGGAAATTACATCACTATCGGCACACCCTTTATTTTTTACTATTTGTTATAGTGGTCTTAGTAATAACCTCCTGTAAAAGCTTCAAGAGTCTACATATTATCTTTGAAAACTTGGGCCATATACATGCAAATCACGTCACTATCGGAACACCCTTTAATATTTAGGTTCAATTTTGTATACTTGTTTATAAAGTGAACATAGTTTTAATTACTGCCTGCACATTTTAAGTGGTTGCCTCCTACAGTTCAAGAAATAAAGACACAAACGTATTTAACATGTCACTTTCGGAACACCCTATAAGTTTTAGTGTTTGTTGCTATAGCGGCCACAGTTATACAACTTCTGTGCAAATTTCAAGAGTCTACCTATTATAATCCAAAACTTAGGCCATATACATGTAAATCACGTCACTATCGGAACACCCCTTTAATCTTGTGTTTTTATACTTGTTTCTATATAGCGAACTAAATTTTAATTACTGTTTGTAAATTTTACGTGTATACCTCCTATAGTTCAAGAAATAAACACATATGCGTGAACAACACGTCTCTGTCGGAACACCCCATAAATTTTAGTATTTGTTGCTATAATGGCAACAGTTATACAGAGTCTACCTATTACGGTTCCAGATATAAAAGGCGCTGACAGACGGACAGACATTGTAGCGAAACAATAGGGTCACATTTTTAACCTTTGGGTACGGAACCCTAATAGAAAAGAAAGAAGAAGGCAGGCCACTACGTTTGCAAAAAGTTAAAAGACAGTGTCTATTAATATAATAATTTCAGATTTTATTGAAACTTTTTTTATTTATATTCCTTGACTCCCTGCATCTAAATATATTTAAAAACAAAAAAATGTATCCCTTATAGTTGTTAGCTACATATAATTTATAAAAATAAAAAATATTGCATTTTTGGATGAGCTAGAGGCTAGAAGACCTAAGGTAAAAGAGTACAACCTAATTTTAAAGAGGATTTAATAGTTGTGAACAACTTCATGTAATTGTCAATAAACTATGATTAAATTTAAACCTCAAAAAGAAAACAATACCGTTGTTAAATCAGAAGATCTTTGAGGCCAATTCACAAAAAATTCCGTGAAATTAGGCGGTCACCAAACGTGTCCTTCAATAAATCTATTGCGGCACGAACTGTGTAACATGTTGCGCCGTCTTGTTGAAACCACATCTCCTGAACATCATGGTTATTCAATTCAGGAATGAAAAAGTTAGTAATCATGGCTCTATACCGATCACTATTGACTGTAACCATCTGGCCACCACCGTTTTTGAAAAAATACGGACTAATGATTCCACCAGCTTATAAAGCGCACCAAACAGTCAGTTTTTCTGGATGTAACGGTGTTTCGACACCAAACAGTCAGTTTTTCTGGATGTAACGGTGTTTCGACATACACTTGAGGATTACCCTCACTCCAAATGTTTGTTGACGTAGCCGTTCAACCAGAAGTGCGCTTCATCGCTAATCAAAATTCGCTTATGAAAATCGGGAACAACGGTAATCTCGTTTTGGGCCCAAATTGCACTATTTGCAAGCGTTTTTCAGGCGTGAGTCTATTCATGATGAATTGCCAAACCAAACTGAGAATAAATCACTTGACAGCTGCTAAATCGGTCGCCATCTTGAAAAGTAATGCCAACTTAAAGTTCTATATCTCTATAAAAAAACACCCTTTACATACATATTTATAAACGAAGAAAAAATACTTTTAAGTCTATTCGGTCCGAACAGTTACTTTTATAACCCATATATGAGAATTTTTCCTATTTATAATAAGGACATTATAATAAGGACAATCATCTGCCTAATTTTGTTCAAAATATATTTGTCCAAACTTACACTAAGTCGTTACATTGTGCAGCGCATTGTTCGATTACCATGTCGTTGGGATACAGAAGACCGGATCAACCCTTTTATGGGATAGTAGTTAAATTTTCGATACAAGTTAGTGCCCTTTACGGTTCAAAAGAGACTTTATAATCATGTATGTTATTTTTGTAAACCTTTTAATTTTTAAAATGTTTAACTTTTCTTAAATAATTTTTCTTTTGTTTAATATTAAAATCGGTTTAGAACTAACTGCATTCTGCGGGAGCAAATATAATAAAAAAAGAACACACAGGCGAATTTATAACCTCCTTGATTTAGTCAGTTAAAAAGGTTCGTGATCGCGCCTTTTCTATTTAACGGTTAAAAGCATACAAATACAAAATCGTTTTTACGCCTATCTGTTGCATATAAAATGCAAATTTAGAAACTAAACTAATTGACTTTTAACCTGAAAAATTTACCAATTATTATGCCTAAACATTTAATTTGCTAAAACCTTCAAACTAAATTATTATTAATTTTGTTTAAAGTTCATCAGGCATTTTTTACTAACTCGTTATTTAGCAGGAACTTGTATTTTATAAAACCTTTATTTGGCCTAACTTCAAAGACAAATGTGTAGTCATTTCATGTTGTAAATATTTAATATACCTCTTTACAAAAATTAAGTTAAAATCTTTAACTCTTAAACTAATTAATCAGTCCACAATTTACTTATAAGTTTCTTAAATACTTTTACTTTTTATTGCTGTTCTTTTTAAAAAAAATTAATTCTCTTTAGCCACAAACAAACCACTTAGAAACAACCGCAAACAAATCAATTATTAATAATAAAAACAACTTGAAAATACAGGAAAAAATACAAATGTTTCTAAATAAAAGTTCAAAAAGAAAACCGTGTTCACATACAATTAAATAGGTAAACAATTGAGGTGACTTTTTTGCTGTTTGGTTATTTGGAGTAGTCTGTTCAGTGGCGATCATATCTATACATATAATAAAATAGTAACTCATTTCCGTCTGTCTGTCTGTTTGCTTTTCATTTGTGTTCACATCACGTAAAAACTATTGATTGGATTTTAACAAAATTTTTATACGAGGTACCATAGCATCCCGGTTCTAATATAAGATACTTTTTTCCGCAAAAATATCTCATTTCCAAAAGCGAATGGATATTTTAAAGGTTGCACACCTTTTTATGAAAGAGGGATATTTTAAACACTATTTCGCAACATATCGCGACAATTGAATAAAATTGGTATTTTATTTGTATTTTTACTTCGTGGAATTACATTGTTATTTAAACATTTAAAACACCTTTTACGTAGGGTAACGATAATTTTTAGAATTTTATATAAATTTTAGAATTTTATCCAGGTCTGGATACCCTTATGTATAGAAAATATGTACCTGGATGGATTTTAACAACATTTTGTGAGAAGTTACTTTAGCATCCTGATTTCAATAGAGGATACATTTTTTCGCTAAAATACCTTATTTCCAAGAGATAATAAAGAGAAAAAGCAATAAAAGTACGTCGAATTTTCTTTTAACGGATTTAAAGTTACTTCATGCTTTAAGGCATCTTTTATTTTTGAAAACGGGATATTTTAAACACGATTGCGCAACAGATGGCGCTGTTTTAAAATAATGACAAAATATTAATTACTTAGTGCTAAATAGCCAATTGAATCAAAATTATTTTTTTTTGAGGCTTATATTTTTACTTTGTGAAATTACAATGTTATTTAAATATTTTAAAAACCTTTTACAGAGCTTTAAAATAATTTTTAGAATTTTATATAAACTTTGGAATTTTATCCAGGGATGGGTTCCTTTATATAAAGTAAATACATAAACCATAACTGAAGCAGTATAAAAGTAAGAGTCTTACAATTGGTGTAGAATACTTTCAAAGCAAAATCGAGCAAAATATGCGTCCTACAGGCAAAAGGACAAAAATATGTGAGTTATTAAAAAAAAGGATTTTTTATAAAAAAAACGATTTTTTATATGAAAAACTAAAAAATCATTTTCTAGCCAAACTAAACGTCCTACGGGCAAAAGGATAAAATTCTGCGATCACTTATAAAATTCAAAAAATGGATTTTTTATAAAACCCCTATTTTACTAGTTGTGGTGGGCACATGCTTTTAATTTTTTGGTGCCTGCCTTCTATGCAGACAGACATTCAGTCATCGGGTTGATTTTAATCAGATATCGTTTTGCAACTGAACCCTTAAAATCTTATCCATTTAAAAGTTCTGAGTAATAAAAAATAGTTGAGTTTAAGTCAAGTTTAAGTAATCAAATTTATTCTATGAAAATATACAATGAAAAATTATTCATTACAATAAAAATAATTAAACATTATACGTAATAAAAAATAACTGGTTTACTTTAAAAAATTAAAATAAATTATAAGTAAAAGGAAGTATTTTTCAAAAAAAGGTTGTAAATATTCAGTACTCTGTAAATAGATGAATAAAAAGATTTTAGATATTTTTTAATATACGTAATGATATTTAATTTAAAATTAAAATTTATAAAGATCAATATCTAATAATTCATTTTGATTTAGATTAAAATTGCTTCAGTTTTCAAAGTTATTCTGGTTGGTCACCTGTACAACTAATAATATAAATATAATATACCGGAACCCTGCAGATATAGGAAGGACACCTCATTAAATATGCAGTACTTGTGAACTAAATCTAACGAGCCTAAGGTTGATATGGCTATTTAAGGACTTGAATGAGCTGCATATGGCCTTAGCAGCTGCAGTAAATCCAGCTCACCATGTTGTTTTATTGTCATCAGGTTATGCCGAATACCAAATTTCAGCCTAGGACAACTGTTTTAAATTTAGTTGAAAAGGTTTACTTAAAAACATACATATGTATGTATGTACATATTTTTTCTTTTCTTAAAGTAAACATTGCAAGTTATATAAAGGATTGATTAAAATACAGCAATTAGTTCACAATACACTACGTAATACAAAATTCTATTTTTTAAGTTATTATTAATTTTTAAGTGCGCGAACAGAGTTTTATAAAAGGTTTGATATTTTCAGATAAGCAAAGTTAAACAGCTGTTCTAACCGTTTTCCCTGTATTATTATATTATATTCCCAATTGGTTTTGAGCAAAGTGAATATATACAGATGATTGCAGGGCGGCAGCAAGTACAACAATAAAAAAACCAGGTAATTTATTTTTACAAAATCTATGCCACTTGTCAAAAACATTTGTAGAAATAAAGCATTTTTTCGGGCCGTAATAAAAACATTAAAAGACAGTTAAGTAAGACATACCAAGGAAGTTCTTTTATATCATAAAATTGCACCCGACGTGTCTCTACTTGCGTCATTTTTCGGAACACTAAACAAAGTACCACTAGTTATCCTTAAGAAATGTTTTATGGCAAACAGAACACTAACAAAATATTGTTTACAATTCCACTTTTGCAATACATCATTTGCATCAAACACTGAACTTCGCTTATGTATATTGTTACAGCACTTCCTTAACTTTTTTTTCAAAATTGATTCTATTTTTATTGCAACTTCGTCACAATAAAGAAATTCAAAAAAATTTTAAATTAAATTGCAAAATTATTTTCGTTATTTAATTTTTTGACATTTGTAAATTAAACAGATGATGAGAGTTTTCGCCCGTGCAATCAGCTGTTTATATTCGCCTGGGTTTTGAGCAAATATATTTATTATTTTTTATATGTAAAAAGTATTTTTTGAAAAGGTATTTTTTTTTTTTTTTTGTTAAAGAAAAATATGTATTTTTACAACATTTTCATAGTTTTGATGTATGTAGCTGTCGTCTGCAATATAACTCAGTAGCTGACTACACGGCGACGATTGTAGACAACGTCATTTGTAGTCGTGTAGTCGTGTAGCGGTGTAGCCTCTATTGTCTATGTGTTTAAGGCATTACACCTTCATTTATCAGGAAGTTTTCGTAACAAAAAACATTCAGACTTCACCCGCTACGCGTTTGTAGTCTCTTTGTGTTTAAACTTTTATCATTTTGTAATAAAGAGAAGGAATTTTATCAGGGCAAACAGGGTAAGCAGGTTAAACACAATGTGGGACCGTATAATAAAACACAATATGTGCATTGATCGTAACTAGCGGCTGACACAAGCACATTTATTAGTAATAACTTCCTCCCCCATCGCCCTAAATTTTTTTTTTTTTTAAATCAGGTATGCTATGTCTACACCTTCTTAGTAAATATCTATCTATATTTCAAATTTGATTTAAATCAGTTTTCAGCCGTACGAAAATGCCAATTTTCTTCATGTTCTGAAAATGGATAAAACGTATTTCACCATGTTTTCAATTTCATTAAAATCTGATCAGTTGTAGAAGAAGCCATATTTTCCCCCTTTTCACTAGACTGGTTCCTGATTTTGGAATCATATATATCCTATTGCATCTTCTCGTTAAGTCTTTAAGCTTCAAATATCATTAAAATTAGTTTAGCCGTTTATCTGAGCTGTGTAATATGCTGCAGCATCCTGCTGAAACAAAACATTAGCCAGGGTTCATATCTTCCATCTCAGGACATAAAAAGTACGTAATCACAGCTGTGTAGCACTCGCCGATGGCTTAAATGGTTTTGTCTGCAGCCTTTTCGTAAAAAAGACACCACTCTAAAATCTACAAAAATTTTGTTTCTTTACGTATTTACGTGTCTTAAAATTAGAAAAAAAATTCTCAAATTCTTTTTTTTTGGTTCAAAAATATTTTTATTATCTTTTAAAATTTTTGTTGTTTTTATTTAAAAATCAAAGCGCTAAAAAGCTAACCCTATACAAATATTAAAACAAAAAAAATTCTCTAAGAAACAGCAAAAAGAAAAGAGCAGCCGACCACTTTTCAAAATAATATTATAAAACCCAGCAAAATTTTATATTTGGAGAAATGATTCATTTTACAATCTTTGCACGAAATTAACAGGATTTGTACTTTATTTCATAAAAGTTTAAACAAATGAATTTCACTGGTATATAACCTTTCATGGACCTACATACGAGTGTAAAAATGTATGCACTAGAAAAAAGTCTAAAGAAAACCGTCCAACATTTTTTTTGTTACATTTTACTTACCAAAACATATTTAAGAGAAGTTTTAAAACATATAAATCTCTAAAAGCAGACCATAAATCTTTAAATCTAGATGAACATAAACGACGAGTAGGTGATTTTTCTTTTCCTATGAGTTTGTGTTTTTATAAAGTTTGAAATAAATAGACAAATATTTTGCAACTACATACATACATACATACATACATACATACATACATACATACATACATACATACATACATACATACATACATACATACATACATACATACATACATACATACATACATACATACATACATACATACATACATACATACATACATACTTGCATATAAATGTAGGTAGTAAAAAATAAAAATAAAAAGGAGAAAAAAAAATAAAACATTTTATTCGAAACTTTTTTTTTCATGTCTATAAAGAAAAACTAGTGTAAAATGTAACATTGGCAATATGCTCAATTGAATGCGGGTTGCCAAATCTTGTTGCTGCTTGTAATTTTTTTCTATATATTTTAGATATTGAAAAACAGTTGTTATCAGAGATTTTTTCGGAAATAAAATAAATTTCAAATAAAAATATTTTATAGGAATAAAATATTTAAGGTTAATGGAATGAAGCGAACGGTGAAGCATGAGACAGCGTAAAATTTATTGCGATCTTTTAAACTGAATTTTAAATGTTTGTTAAAAAAAATATATATTTGGATGTAAAAACAACAGTGCATTGTAAATGTCAACAAAAATACACAAAATTGGCAAAATTGGCAAAATAAAATTTTACTTATGTATTCTTATGTATTATAATGAAGTTTACTATGAAAGGTCACTTAACATTTTTGATAAATACTAAAATTATACCTTTGGTGCTGTAATACATCTTTAAAACAAATGCACAAAATTAAAACTCCTTTATCATAATGTCATTACTACAAATAAGAATTTGTCTTAGTGACTAACCTAAACAAGCGCGTAAGGCGTAACGACGCACATAGGTGTATTTTGCCAATCTAGTCGGACATTACTTTTTTTTAGCTTATATTGGCTCTAAAAATGTACTGAGTGCCCCTAGGTTAATGAAACTTTGCAGAAAAATCTCTGATGGCCATAGACTGTCAAAGCTATAAAATAGGAAAAACCGGATCAAGGAGAAAAAGTTCCCCTTGGAAGAACTAATCCTACCTCTGAAAAATGCAAGTTTTTTTTTTATTTTCCCGTCATTTTGTTTAGCAATTACAACTTTTAAGGTCAAAGAATGATCAAAAACTTAAAGTTGGACTCAAGAGATTCTTAAATGCCATTTTTAGCACCGCCCCTTTTGTGGGCGGTGAAATAAAAAATTATTTGAAAAAATAATGAAATTATTAAAAGAAATAGATTACATACTTTTAAAAACCATAAAAATTTATTTTTATGGGCAGGGGGAGGTATTCCTCCAATCCCACTCCCAAATTTTTTTTTTTTAATTTTTTTGCCAATTTCCTAAAAATATTCATTTTTAAGCTTTGCAATGCCTAACCAATCCCCGCCTCCCAAGAATATTATTAAAAAAATATTTTTGTAATTTGTTACTTAATAGTATTTTATTTATCTGAAAATAATTAATTTATTCATAGTAATAACTTTAAAATGATAGCAATTAATTTATTTAAAACTACTTCTCCTTTGCACTAAGATGATGATGAGTGCCAGCGTTCTTCTTAGTCTGATTCTTTAAAGACCTCTTCCGAGTCTGAATCCTTTTCAGCGTTAAGTACAGGTGGAAGCATATAAGAAATTGCTTGTTTCGTTTCGGCGAATTCTGGCGTGTAAAGTAGATAGTCCGAAAGAAAGGGCATCTACGTCTCTTTTGATATTTAAATTGTTTTTTGTACAGGTAATAACAGTGTTAGATGTAAAGATTTAAATAAAAAACATCTACATTCAGTTATTAAAAACCAAAACATTTAACGAATATACAAGGGTTTCTTACTCGTATTTACCTATCCAAGGTAAGAAACAGCATAAAAAGGTAAAATTGCAAAAAAAAATGGCGCAAAAATGCGCAAAGTTTTTTTTTACGGTATAAAAGTAGAGATCGTAAATTTTGTAGTGATATATAACATTTTTAGGATCGCGATGGAGATCACTCTTAAAAAGCTTTTCACTTTTTTTTTGACAAAAATTTTACAAAAAAAAACTGCTTTTCACTTTTTTTTTTTTTGTCAAAAAATTTTACGTAGCTACTAAATTTTAAGTAGCTACTAATAAACCCTTTCACAGAATAATTCAATATAAAATCTTTATTCTTCTATCCACCAAAAAATATATTGCAAACCTCTTAAAATCGTTTAAAGTCAATAAAAATACGATACGATATACTCAACTTCCCTGACTTTAACAGTGTCCCAAAACGACAAATCTCCAGCAAAAGCCTTGAAAATTCACTGTACGTTGCAGAATTTTGTTGTCTGTCGAGCTGCGTACTTAAATTTTTACATTTCTCAAAATTAATTTTTGCCTAATGTCCCTCTGTGCGACGTCTAGCGCCTAGCTTTGAACAAACCTAAAAAAGAGTGCAACGTTTTGTAATAAACAGTAATGTTAACATATTTTGTTTCTAATAAATTAAGGCGCAAAATAGAGATAAAATCGCTAGATAAAGCAGAAAATAGCGAAAACGGCGCCACTCTTACGCAAAAAAAAACAATAAAATTTTGTTTGCACCCAACTTCACTATCTAATGCTCTGTCAAAATAGGATTTTCCAATTGCCAATTGCGTTGACGCCGCCATTTAGGTTTGCTTTATACATATTATATGTACATGAGAATTTTTGGCAGTTATTTTACGCTTTACGCTCTTGTTTAGGGTTAGCAGTTAGTTACCACTAAAATAAAGATATAAGGAAAAACGTTATAAAGTATTTAAATGACGTCTAAAACTAGGTTATGTAAATCAAAAATAAAGCAAAATCCTTACGATATCCCAGCCTTAGGCTAACATTCCCATCAGCTTTTCGAAACAACTACAAACATTTTTTTCTACTTAGATGCGACTTTCATGGTCAAAGGCTATTTATTGCATTTTATATCTACAGACTTTTTGATAATTCAAAAATTTACGACTATTATTAAGTGGGTCTCTATATTAGTTTGACAATCGCCCAACTGGGATAACTAATAAATGTTAAGCTCAAAATGTGGAAATTGTTTTAGCTCTACTTACCACAAAGTTTTTGCAATGCACTATGAATATAATTTCGATCTAGCTTCACTCTTCAAAATTGTGAAAATCTATATATATATAAAAAGTGAAGTGTACACTTTGAAGACACAAATAAGTCCGTTTTTAACATTTGTTTTGATTTAAAAATTATGAATTTATTATTATGAAACAGCTGGAGATATTTCTAATGACCTTAGACTACACCTATTCGATTTTTAGGCCTTCAAATTTTTTTTAATGTCAAATCATTAGATAAACGAGTGGTATTTGTAGTTGTACTTGTACGCCGGAAAAATTATGCAAAATATATTAGAAGAAAAATTAAAAAGAAAATAAAAGAGATATTAGAAAAACAAAAAAATTAATTAGAAACAATCAATCAAGGAAAAGGTCTACTAAGCACGTTTACTAACGACGAATTATTGTATGGTCACCTTCAGGTACTCTCAAATAAGTAGAAAATAAAATTAATTATTATCATCCATGATTCACTCAAATCACGCAAACGATGCCCACCTTCAGTAGAAATACCAACTCTCCATAAGTACTGCAAATATTGCTTCCCAAAACAAGTAAAAAAAATTAATTACGCTGTTTTTTTACCTCTTCCTAATAGGGTTTCGAAAACTGCCGGATAATTTGATACTAAAGTCACAAAACGTATGATGAATATTTAATTTTTTATATTAATAATTACTCATACGTAAATTGAAGTGGAGTGTGAATGAGAAAAGACAAGTTGTGAGATTGCTCGATAAAATAAAATGTTTTAGATAATTTAACAATTATTTAAAAAAAATAAACTTAAATATTGTTGTACATTACAGCAAATATTTAAAATTCCATTGCTACATATTTTGCATGCATTTTTTTACAAAATTATTTAAAGAATATATACTTATTTTAAAAAGATACACACACACATATAATTTTAAGCACCTTTTGTTATTAATTTATTTTGCTGTGCCTTCCTTATACTCTTTTTATAATTTATCGCAAAACTCTTACAAAAATGGGTCTTTAAACGAAATGAAACGCTTAGTGGAGCATAATATCTTCATATTGCTGTTTTTTACTCGCTAGATTTTTGTTTGGTTCTTGGTTTCTTCTCTTTTTCTTAGTGCAACAATTTACAGTTGTAATAAGAACACTAAGTACAAGTATTATTTTCATTCATAGCAACTTGTCAACACCAAAAATACAACGCAAAATGTTTTTGGAGAAAAAAATAATGTTGGCACAATGCCTTAGGAGAAGAAGAAAATTTAAAAAGAATAAAAAAAATAAAAATATAACGACGACAATCTACACAATAAGAGCCTTAAATTTTTTTGAATGTAAATAATTGTTTTAGGTTTATCACTATTTGATAACGCGAGTACTAACGTCACTCATATATATATGCCTATAATGGATAGGCAAAGCAGCTGAAATTAAGCAATCTTTCCCGAAAAAAATATTGATATTATGGGATAGAAAAACAATACTTTTTAGATTTTTGTTATATTTTACCTCAAAGGCTCCAACAATACACTCCTTTTTTATTATGTGGCCATATTTAACATTAATAATTAACATAACTAAAAGGAGAAACTTGAAATAGAACTATAAAAGAATTTCATTTAAATGGGAAAAACTACAGCTTTGCAAAAAAAATATTATACTCTTTACAAGAAGGAATTAAATTACCTACGGACGGTTAAGAGCTAGTAAAAAAATTTATAAATAATCTATACATATAATAAAATAGTAACTCATTTCGTGTCTCTCTGTAAAACTACTAACTCCTCACAAAATATTATGAGGAGGTACCCTAATATCTTGATTCCAACAGACGATACTTTATTTCGCGAAATTATTTCTTATTTCTAAGAGAAAACGGTGAAAAAGCAGTGAAAATACGACAATTTTTTATTGACTTTAAGTTACTCCATACTTTAAGCCATATTTTATTTTTGAGCTATCAATGGGTGGACATTGATTAATTGATTCTTTTCATTTCTTCGAATTTTCTAATTCTTACTTTTAATAAAATCAACAAGGACCGTTAATATCTGACAGTAATGTATAAGGAAGTCTCGCCATTCTCTGAGGGATACACTGCTTTTAATGGCCACGAGAGATGGACACAAAAGAATTAGCAAAAATATACTCTTACATGTACACTGGATAGAGACTCATGCCACCGTTCACATAAATATCCAATTGGTACTTCTATCTTTAGAAGTCAGATACATCTTGAATGGCGCCTTATATTGAAAGAAATATAAAATCAAAGTTGACACAAATGAAATTAAAAGCAGCCCAACTAATCTGTCTTAGCAAAAACTCTACACTTAGCATAGATTGCAAACTATTATTACACATTTGGAATACTGCCTCATTCTTAAATTTGGAAAAAATCATAGATTAAATTATAAGACAACAACTTTCTAGTAAAAACTGGTTTAAAATTATAATATTCTTCCTTTCTCATCCGAACTTGAGAGAGATTAATCCAAACTATTTTTGTCCTCAACTAGTTGGAATTAATTAAATATAATTTAATAAGATGAGACCACTTATTGTTAGTGAACAATATTTAAAACAATTTTTTTTCTTTCATGGACGGTGAAAAAGAAAGAAACTGATCAGTTTTAAAAAGCAAACATCCATGAAGATGAAAAATGTGTGTGTTTTAAACTTATTTGTGTACAATGAAAAAACAATCGCGATACAAATAATACAGTGAAGAAACAAAAAGGAAATCAACAGTTTCTTCATGAATATGAAAAATGAAAGAAGAGAGAAATACGTATTCTGCTCGAAAAACACGAATTAATCGCATTACATATTTCGAAAAAGAAAAAAACATAAATACTAAATCTTCATAACAAATTTTTAGGTTTATATTTTTGTGAGATCGAACAACTGACCAACTAAATTACCGGTTTTGATCAAAAACCGGTTTTGATAAAAAAGCTCAAAATTAAATATATTCGTAAAAACATTCGAAATTCAAGATTTTAGGTGGAAAAAAATTAAAGCATTTCACTTCAGTTATCTAAAAAACACAAAATTCCAAGAGATGAGTAAAATAATAATATACTTTAATTATTTTCAAATTACGTCAGTACTTAGTGGAATATAATAATGATAACGGCTGAGCACCATTTTGGCATAAGGTCAAGAAGTTTTTGACATGTCTCAATAAGAATATTACGCCATGCTCCTTTTACCAATGCCCTCAAGTGATCTTTATTAGTTGTATGTTTTCATATTTTTCAAACCAATCTTTTGTCCACTTCGATGTGTGTTTCGGGTCATTGTCTTGCTAAAACACAAATCGAAGCGGCATTACTTATTCTGCGTAAGCCATCACTTAACTCTTTCTCTCACACGTACAATAGGCCCAGTTCCAATATATGAAAAACACCCAGACACCATATTATTTCCGCCACCGTGTTTAATGGTCTTTATGGTGTATTGAAGAAGACGTTTGGTGTTTGATGGCATTCGAACACAGTGGCTGCTTGTCAGAGTTAAATAAATTTAGTTTTGATTCGTGACACCACAAAGTTTCTTCAAGTGAATTAAGGACAGTAAAATGCTTTATTTTATGGAACACCACTATATGTCAAAAAATTTTATCCAATGAGGAAAGGCAACCATACAAAATTGATATTTTATTAATGACAAATTGTAGATGGTTTTTTGAAATGTTTTATTGATTTATTTTTATTAGAAAATTATTTTCATTTGATATTTTCATTTCTTTCTCCAATAGGAAGAAAAAATCTTGAGCATAAATAATATGAAGTCACTTCATAGCTTTTCGATAATATAAAACATAGTTTAGGTGCCTCAGTTGGTTAGTAGGTAGTATGCTAGTCTACGTCTGAGGGTTGTAGGTTCAATTCCAAAAAAGTGTTTCTGGTATCTCTACAACGACTGAAGATCTTTTTTAGTATGCTCGATAAGTAAGTTAGAATTTAATTTGTAATTGTACTGTGAGATTAAAAAAAAATATGAATTATTTCGTAAATAGTATGAGTTTTTCGTTATGCGTTAAAGTAAAGAACTCATTTTAAACATAAAATTTTACATGAAGAGAAAATATTAATTGTTTACTATTGCATTTCAACCGCACTTATGATACGTTAGATACATACATGGACATGTAAGGACTCCTCGTAGTAAGACTGTAACTGATACTTAGACACAGGTTTACAGTTTTAAGATAAATAAACTATACACTACTAACAAGATTTGAATTATGTCGCATATAAATAAAAAAATTTTAAAAACATACGTTAAGTATGTTTATATCATTATAAATAAACTGAATGAAAAAATTTGGGGAAAAAATTCATATATTATTTTGTCTCTGTATGTTTACTAAACACGTTTAGTTCGAACTTATTCGTAAACGAAAAAATTAGCAAATCAAAAGTAAAAAATCAGTGAAAAATTGGAAATGTTAATAGAAATAGTCGGTTTGTTGATTAACCCATATAATTTGTTCGAGTTATTTTTTAATCGAAGTTTGCAATATTTCTTACTCGATCAACTAATCGACTTAAAATTCTACAATTAATCGAGCGATGATTGATCGAGTAGATACTCTAGTAACCACATAGTGGTCAAATCAAAATCCTTAAATTGTTTGTCTACAACTTACATTATACATTCATTTTAGCATATCATTAAGTTTTTAGGTAAAAAGTAGATTATCAATAATCTGTAGTGCTCGCCGTTAACAGTAATAGCAGTTTCAATATGATCTTAGATCAAGTACCTATCAACGATACTACCTATACGCTACTACTACAGCCCCTTTCACACTATAATACTGAGTATTAAGATTTTCATTGGATTTTGTAAGATATAAATCCAATGAGAATTGTGTGATTATCAAAAAGTCAAACGTAGCATAACATTTCGTTTTCTCACTATCACACTTCAAATAAAATGAAAAATATCAGCAAAGGAACAAGCCGAAACGAGACATAGAACGGCTTCGGCTGAGCAATTTTATGTGGACGGCAGAGGTGCCGGGTCTTAAGTTTGTTTGGCCGTTCAAGTTTTCGGTTAATAAAAAAAGTAAAAAAACAAAACAATAAAATAATACGTACATTCAAAAATTTCTAGGCATGGCAGAAACAAAGTACATAAGTAGGCGTTAAGACTGATGGTAATTTAAGGCAGGTGCAAGGCAAAGAAAAAATATCATCGGCGGCGGCGAACTATCGGCTTCGTCTCACTCAGCTTGGTTCTTTGCTTTAAAAAAACACAACCCTGACAAAATGAAAAATGTTATCGTTTAGAAAATTTTCTAGAAATGGTTTGGTATTATTATAACATACTGCTTTCACACTATCACACTTTCTCTTTCGATTTAAGTATTTGACAAGTCTTAATACTCAGTATAATAGTATGATAAGGGCCTACGTAGCACTGGCCAGAAGGCGATCAAAATCCTATAATCTTTATTTCATTGTGTTTTTTACTTGAATAGAAAACAACTATTTGTGATTCGAATTTAGCAAAGTAGAACTTTGAGGGTTTGTAAACGTTGTTTTTTTTTAAACTTGACTCCTTAATTATATAATTAAGTTGTACTTAATTTTAGATCAAACTTCATGGAAAAATTGTACTTATGTTCCTGTTTATTATTAATTTAATGATACAAATTTCCTTAAAGATTAAAAAAGAGAATGGAATTATTATTCCAGTATTATAGTCATGAAATAATTCAAAATAAGAGTTGTTAAAAGAAATGAAAAACTTCCTTAGTCTAAAGCCTTAAAAAGATTCGTTTGCAGAAACATCAAATTATACATTTTATATTTTTTGTTTTTTTTTTTCATGAAAGTTGCAAATGATAATTTTACATCAAATCCCTTTTGATTAAACCGTGATAGTAGATATGTTTATCAGTTAAGTGTTTATTTAACATTCTTTTAGATAAACTACCAGCCATGAAATAAAGCTTTTATTCAAACAAAACGCCAACAAAACTATTCACTCTGGGTAACTTTGTTTTAAATTATACTTACAACTGCTTGATGTTTGTGTTTCTTGTGTAAAACAGACATCATGTGAAGCTGTTTTGCCAAGATTTTGTTTTTATTGTTAAAAATTGCCAACACAACACTGTACAGCAAACAATACGTAAATATAATGTACAAGTTATGAAGCCAATTGTTGCCACCATTAACTACAACTTTCTACCTCCAACAAAGACATTTACAGAAAGAAAGAAAAAATACAGAAACAAAATACAAAGTTTGAATCTTTGGTGTACAATAATAATGGAAATAATAGAAATATTATGTTTGGTTTTACTACTTACTATTGTTACCAGCAAGAGTTTTGCACTCCATCCCAACAAACTACAGACAGAAGTAGAAAAAAAGTAGTGTTTTTTTGTAACTTTTGCTGCTGCTGTTAAAGAAAGAATGTAAAACGCAGAACACAACAATGATGGTAATGTTGGTGATGATCATCAGTTCGACAGTAAGGATGACGTTGACACAAATTATTCTTGTCCCTGTAGAAACAACTTTGCAGACATTTTTTAGTTTTTTTTTTTTTTTTTTGGTTATCAGCTTAAGAGAAGTAGATATATGTTGTGTTTGGTTTAATGAGATGGGTGTTGAGTGAGAATGACTGTTAATTCAGGACGTCTTTAATGTGTTGATGTAAATGATAATGATGTTGATGACAGTTAAAATTATATTGTTGTTTCACTTACATATGTATATTACAGTAGTATACTCTGTCGATAAGGCTTAGAACGCAAAGTAAAAAAAATTATTTAAAATAACACCAACTGTAGCACTCTATATTGCCATTATTGGAAGATATGATATGATATGATTGGAAGATATGAATGTGGACGATATGTGGTTTCAACAGGACGGTGCCACTTGCCACACAGCTAACGAAACAATGGCTCTTTTGCGCTAAAAATTCAATGGCCGTGTTATCTCACGTGGTGGCGATGTCAATTGGCCGCCAAAATCATGTGATTTGGACTTCTTTCTTTGGGGTTATTTGAAAGATAAGGTGTACGTCGATAAGCCAGCAACAATTCAAGAGCTAAAGGATTTGTGGAACAAGATTAACGTGAGTACCTGCCATACTCGGCCTAACCTCACGGTGGTCTTACCACCGAGTGAAACTTAGGCGTAGACTAGCGCCCCCATTGTGTAGTGTAACAATACTTTACGATTGCCACCAATCGCTTTTTGTGTGTGATACAGTCACAATGAGTAGCAATTTATATAATATGGCAAGCCTTTCCAAGGCAAGTCTAGATCCACATTATAACCTCTTGCTTGGAGACTATCCAAACTCCGTCTGTTGAGAGTGCAACAGCACACTTGATCGACCTTGCACCTTACCTACATTAATCGATCTTAAACCACAACCACCATGTGTACCCCCGAAGCGGACCTCACCAATAACCGGTCACAGAGAGAATAGGCTCTCTGTGGGGCCACCGATTCTCGTGGTACCAGTGCACTGGTCGGGCCTCGAAGAGAACCCGTGATTTTACTCACAGACCTTTTAGCGATAATTCAAGAGCTAAAGGATACGATAATTCGGCACATTAACGGCATAGAACCTCAATAATGCCTTAGCCTCATCGAAAATTTGGAGCATCGGATGTAGATGTGCCGCCGAGGTCTTGGCGACCATTTGGCCAACATTTTGTTGCATACATAATTGAACCATTTTAATATTATCAAAATAAAAAGAAATGACAATAATTACCTAAATAATTTGTATTTTTTCATAATCAGCATCAACACCTTAATGTATTTATACTGATCGTAGCAAAATGACTTGTACAGGGATCAACCTTGGACTATATTCTAATTGTAAAAATACGATTATTACTACAGTTGGCAGAGCCTTCGAGTCCTATTTTTTTTAAATAAATTTAAAAAATGTTATCCCATAGTTAATAGTTGAGAAAACCTTAAGGTTTCTATCTAATGTACGAATCCCTGTTGGTCACATCAACTTCAGCTCACTTCTTCTTTGTTATAATACAAGCTAAAACATTTCGTAATTTACTAACAATATTAGTTTTCATAATTTCCAAAACTAGTTTATTACTCTTGATGAACGTTGTTGTTTATTCCTCTTTCTTTTTCTTTTTCTTTTAATGTTATTGTTTCTGTTTGTATTGGACAATGTTTGAAATGTGTTTGTGTAATGAGAGATGATTTTTATGTCTCCAAGCTGTTACAGCCAAACTACAACAGCACTATAACTTCTGTGTTGTTAATCCAGTAACATAATATTATTTTTTTTTTTTTAATTTATTTCTGTTTTTAAGATCTATGTTTTCAAAGTAGAAAACATTTTTGTTGACTTTAAATTATTAGATCAGTGCAATAGCATTTGATTAGTTTGATGGTAACAAGCAGGTAAAGAAAAAAAAACCAAATGTAAAAAGTAGAATTTTTTCACTAAGAACTTAGTTTAAAATTTTAATAAATTTAATCAGACAAATATACGGAAAGAAAGTTAAAAGTTTGCGATTATTTATTATTAATATTTACATGTTCGCAGAATATATTTCTCAAATTTGTTTACATAGAAAAATATTCTAAAGAAAATATCGTGTTTATATTCAAATGTTTATTTAAATTTTTTTTTTTTAATTCTTTTAAATTATTACTTGAGGCTTACTTTCTTTAAGGCTCTGTTTTTTCTCCTACCCACCCTATTTCTTATATTTCTAAATTACCTTCTTTGTCAAAAATACTGTTTCGTCGTATGCAGGTTTGTAAAGGAAAGCCGAGTTGTTATCGCTTACGAACCTGCTTACGTATGACATGATATTTGTTCGCGATGTCCCACTTAGTAGCATTTCCTTTTAAGCGCTCAATGTAGCGCAGTATAGATGTTCTAAAGTCATACAGCATTAAGTTCGTAACTCGTCGTAACTCCTCGTAAATTCGAAATTTGTTTAGCTCTGCCTTACAGTTGTGCTTTTTAGTATGCACTACTGTAAGGCGAAATGTAAAAAATTCGTTGTTTTTATGAAAACTTAACATTTTATGTCATACATTTTATGCTTACTATTGAAAGATTTTGTATGATAGAAAAAGATGTTACTGCTTCCAAAACCCCAATTTTTTTGCTGGGTACCTACTCTTTAACAAATGACAGCAGCATTTTCTCTTTGTATACATTCAGCAAACGCCCTAGAATTTAAGATATTTGGGGAAAGCAGCAAAACATGAACGATAAGCTCAATAAAGATCTCGTAACCATATCTGGCCAGGCAAGTAGTGTAGATTTTAATACTCGTAAGATTCAACGTTGTATACTTATGCACAGACTCTCGACCGAAATAAAACACAATTTTAAGTGTGATGGTCTGTAATTATGGCTGGTATAAGAATTAGGTATTTAGAAGACCTAAATGGTCTTGGCAGTGCGAAGTTCAAAGGACTGAACATTTTTAAAGTCACCTAAGAAACTTTCAGAGCTTCGGATTTTTGAACCGGAATAAATGATACGTTACTCCTTCTTACTATTTATATCACGTTAATTTACATGTCATATCATGTTAATTTACATGTTAAGAATTGATTACGCAATAAAATGTAATGCAAAGCAAATACGTTTTTTGATTTTAAATAATTAATTGGGTAATCTGGAATTTTGTAAAATTTCTTTTAAATTAAGCAGACTTGGGGGATGTCAACTACATTTTGCAATTAATTACACATGCAATTACACAATTATATGTAATTATAATTGGTTTTTAATTATTTATTATTATGCTAATTACCGGTACCGTGAAATATCTCCCAAACGAAATAAATCCCAAAAAAAAATAAAATAACTCCTAACAAAAAATTAAAAAATCCGATACAAATTGGAAGTTATTTCATAATGAAATAACTCTCAATTTTTTGGAGGTTATTTCATAATTTTTCATTGGGAATTATTTCGCAATGAAATAACTCCCAAATGAAATAACTCCTAACTTAATTCTGTTGAGAGTTATTTCATTTATTTTGATTTTGACTAAAGTTGCATTATTCTGGATACAGAGAAAACTTTTAGTCAGCGAAACCGGTGTTTGTTATACCATAGAGAAGAAAATCCTTGCGCCCGGCCGAAGGCCGGCTATGCAGAAAACTTTAGTAAGTGAAGCCGGTGTTGGTTATACCATAGAGGAGAAAATCCTTGCGTCCGGTCGAAGGTCGGCTATGCAGGAAAACTTTAGTAAGCGAAGCCGCTGTTGGTTATACCATAGAGGAGAAAATCCTAGCGCCCGGCCAAAGGCCTGCTATACAGGAAAACTTTAATAAGCGAAGCCGGTGTTGGTTATACTATAGAGGTTAAACCCTTCCATACCGCCGAAGGCCGGCTACACAGGCCGGGATGGCTCAATGATCTCTCTATGGTATATGGAACAGCGGCTTCGCTAACAAAATATTGTCTGTATAGCCGGCCTTTGGTCATATATCTATGATATATGGTATGATATCAAAGTTATGGACCTCCTTCATCGGAAGGTACCTGTTATACCATAGACGTTAAAACAGTTAAACAGTGCCCGGGTGCAAATATAATTTGTATTGGGAGTTATTTCATTTTTTTGGGACTTATTTCATTTGGGAGTTATTTCATTTTTTTTTTTTTTTTTTTTTGGTAAAAATATAATTGTTTTGAATTAACCGTTAAGTTTTTGGATCTTATTTCATTTTGGCGTGTGGAGCTATTTCGTTTTTTTTTTTAATTTGAAGTTATTTCATTTTCGTTTGGACTTATTTCATTCGGAGTTATTGCATTGGGAGTTATTTCATTTGGAAGTTATTTCACGGTACCCTAATTACCCATAACATTTTTTAATAAAAATGCAATTTATTTGTTGGGGGAAAAGAGCTAGTCCCTATACGTATTTCACTGGTTGCTCAGGCCAGATCATCAGGAACCTTTTTCCTAATTTTAGAGAAGCCAAAAATAAAAAATTGGTTTTTGTTTTACAATTACAATTACATTCAGCCATTTGTAATTGAGATTTTTTTAATTACACATTATATGTAATTTGTAATTGAAAAAGTACAACTACAATTATTTGTAATTGAAAAGTTACAATTAAAATTACATGTAATTGGTAATGGATAATTGTTAAGAATTTAATTGTTAAGAATATAATTAAAATTTTTTTTTAATTTCAAGTAATGATTATTGCTTTATTAAAACTACAAATTACAAGTAGTTGATGTAATGACTTTAGTAATGACTTTAGTCCCTGATATAAATTAAAATTACTTGTAATGTGTAAATGAGAATATACAATTACATAGTAGTTGCAATTTTGGTTGTGATTAAAATGTATTTGCATCACTCTATCTCTGAAATAAAAACATATTTAGGAAGTATTTACACTTCAAGAACTAATTATAATTTAAAAACTATTAGAACTAATTCACTTATTATTTACTTTTTTCAAGATTAATGTAATGTGTTTTGTAATCGAGTAACATAATGACATTATATGGCAAGTACTTCTTTTGGTAACGACATTTTTTTTTTTTTTTTGTTTTTTTTTTGCTGGAACGTTTTTTATCAATAGATAAATAAAAAAAAATAAAATGAATTAAAAGTAAAGCATCAAAATATCACTTTTACATTATTTATTTTTTTCCTACCGAATTTTAAAATCTTCATTTCGCAAAAAGCTTAATAAAACAACAACTTGCTTACTCTCATAGTTATTTTTTGTTAATAATTTCATTACATCAACCAGAAGATCTGCACATTGCTTATTGTGTTACAAATAACAAAGTTGTAAAGATGAACGTTTTGCTACTTTAACTGCAATTCATTATTTTTGAGTTTGAGCGCAAAAGAATTTGCATCTGAGTGTTAGATTTTAATTTCAGCCGCTTAAGTGTAAATGTGTTATATAAGTGCGCTGACTATTACTCATGGTGTTGAGAAGTCATTGTTATTGTCTAATATACAATTACAGCATTACAGTTCTCCACCGAGAAAAAAGTGGCAGCCTTTATGTAATAAAGTCTTTGTGAATTTAATTATAAACTAGCAGAGCCCGCCACGTCGTGAATGTCCTGACAATAGTTTGCTTAATTTTGATTTGAAAGTATTCCACACCAATTGAAAGACCTTACTTTTATAGTGCTTTAGTTATGATTTATGTATTTACTTTATAGAAAGATACCCATCCCTGGATAAAATTCTAAAATTTATAAAAAAAATTCTAGAATTCAAAAAATTATTGTAAACCTCTATAAAAGGTGTTTAAAATATTTTATTAACAATGTAATTCCATAAAGTAAAAGTACAAATTAAATACAAATCTTATTCAATTGGCGCCATCTGTTGCGCAGTAGTTTCTTAAAGTATCCCACTTTCAAAAACAAAAAGGTGAGTTAAAAAATAACCGTGTTGAAAAAAAATCTGTGTTGAAAAATCTTAGTTTTAAACCCAAAATTTCAGTACCTTTAAACCGGAAATTACTTTTTTTACGGAATTTTCTACACTTTCTCTTGGAAATAAGATATTTTTGTAGAAAAAAGTATCCTATATTGGGGTCGGGATACTAAGGAAACTCCTTACAAAATTTTGTTAAAATCCATTCAGTAGTTTTTACGTGATACGAACACAAATGAAAAGCAGACAGACAGACAAACAGACAGACGGAAATAAGTTACTATTTTATTATATGTATAGATAAATTGGCAACAGTGTTATGAAAATTAATGCACTAGCCTCAGTTTTCACACCCGAACAGTTATTCGTTACATTGTTGTTTTATTACTATAAAATATGTATGTATTTTGTGTGGAAATAGTTTTAAAGTGTGATTAAGTTATTATCGTAGTTGTAATGGTGATGAAAATTATTTTAAGTGATTTTAATGTTAGTTGTTTAAAATTATTATATGTTTGTTTGTACGGTTTTAATCTCTATGATTAGAGTACTAAGGAAGTATTAATTTAATGGCATATTATGCAAAAGTGTTGCATTTTAAGTTACATTTTAATTAAGTACCTTTTTAGTGATGTATGAATTATAAATATTGTAAACTAAACTAATACTACTACTTTGGTTTACATTTCGACTAATGTACAAACAGTGGTTTTTAAATCAATCTATGAAAACTCTATTATATAATTTCAGATATTAATAACCAAACCTTTTTTTGCACAAATAATAATTCTTTTTATTGAAACAGATAACATTACAAAAACAAAATAAATAAACTAATAAAATTTCAAATATTCAATATTAAAAACAAATAACATTCAAAAATATTTTTAAAATAACAAAAACTGTTGTTCGGTGCAAACCGTCATCACTGGCTGGTTGTTTGGTAAGGCGCTTTCGATGTCAGGACATCATTATCATTATCTTAGAAAGTACTAGAGCTACAATACTATCTCAACATTTCGAGAATCCTTACGTTCAGTTCAAAAGCTTGATTAAAAAATAAAGTAAGACAAAAGAAACTGAAAATATTCAAATATTTTGTCTCCAGATACTTTTACACCTTTTTTGGAACCCTTTAAAAGGTTAAGTTTAAAGTTAGCCCTATATATGAACTGGTTTTTTTGAAAGTGGTATAAGTCCACTTTTTCAAAAACCTAAGTTAAAGGTAATTTTAATAAGCTATACCTCATTCTGTCTATTGTTGCAATCACAATTTCAATAGTTTTATTTTGACATAAAATAAACAAAAATAGTTTTGCTGTACAATCCCTGCAGATAATATTGGGCTAAGTGGTCCATTGTAACTAAAATGGTCTAGCTACAACATGGTCCTATGTAATGCAGTCATGGCTCATGTGTTTCTCTACACAATGTATCTTAATATGGGTGATACTGCTGCCAAATTCAAAGGCGCTACCAATTGAGGTTCTCTAGAGACAGGATAATAATTTTTTACTTTGTATGGGGGGTACCACGCTCACTGTCCCAATTCATTCTGGATTTTTGTACACTATGCGCCTTAGCACAAAGGCTACTCTGGCAAAGCTTCAAGGCGCTATCTATTGCAGTTCGCCAGGAACATGATAATAATTTTTCACTTTGTATTGGCGGTACCACGCCCACTATTCCAATTCAGTCTGTGTTTAGCTCAACTATGTACGTTAATATGGTGGTTATTGGTGCAAAATTCCAAGGCGCTACCTGGTGCAGTTCTTCTGTATCTAGATAATAATTTTTTACTTTGTATGGGGGGTACCACGCTCACTGTCCCAATTCATTCTGTATTTTGGCAAACTATGCGCCTTAGCACAGAGGATACTCTTGCAAAGTTTCAAGGCGCTTTCTATTGCAGTTCGCCTGGAACGCGATAATAATTTTTCACTTTGTATGGGAGGTACCACGCCAACTATTCCGGCTCTAACTCATGAATCAATACATATATTCAAAAACCGATTGTACATAAAAATCTTTTTATTGACGTCACCTTTCATATAAACTTTGCAGAAACCAAATCGGTTTACGCATTCCAGAGAACATCAATTACTAGCACAATGCAACTTATTTTTATATCTATAGATTTATTTTTTACAAATTTATACTTAGAGAAACACATTTGTTCAAGTCTTGGGTCCCCAAATGATTGTTTTGGTACCCATTTTATATTTATTGTACACATCAGATATACCAAATAGAAACCGAGATCATACATCGACATTTACTAAAGCATTTATGAAAGCTCCCAAGTAGATTCACTCAATATTTACAAGACCACATATTTTTTTGGAATTGAGGTTGAAAAATGGAAAATAAACATTAATTAATATCGAAACAGAACTAATGGGTCCTTTTTCGGCACTCTTGTAACTGCTTTTAACCGTCGGCTTTCTTTCTCATCACGGAGTCTCTAGTAAACAGAAAAAAGTACTTTCACCAACTAAAGGTTTTAATTGGTTTCAGATTAAAATTTAATGAAATACTTAACCGATTTAAATATTTGTTTAATTAGAAGATTTGTTTTCTCTGTTTAAAAAAAATATATATATTTTTTTTTAATCAATTAAAAAATTAATTGAACTTTAATTTAAAACTGATTAAAATATTTAGTTGGTGCAAAAAAAAATTTCTGTGTAAATGCTAGCATTTGTCCACGGCTTAATTCCCCCATGGCATCCACATCTAACAAGATCCTTCCAGTGGTCCAGTACTGGACATTCACACACAATGTGCGCTATATCTTAACACAGACGTCTCACAGACCTGGAAATGTCATATAGAAAACAAATTGACACAAATTAGGCAAATAAATAAACTTATTGACAGAAACTCAACCCTAAGCTTAGATTGTAACCTTTATTCGATCCTTAAACCATTATGGTTCATAACGTGCAGTTATTGCCCCAGCTGCTAACTTACAGTCGCACCCAGGGTTGTAAAAAGCTCGAATATTTACAAAGTTACAAAGGTGCCATTTTTTAAGGTAGAAATAGAGAAATATGCATCGGCTGGACCGTAACGTCCTAAATAATCGTGGTTACGTTTAACTAAGAAGGATATTGAATCTGATCCACGAATGACAACAACTATTTATTTAATTTTTGGTTTTTCTAGCACTGGTTGCACCTTATTAGATATATTCCCTTCACTTATTGTTATTAGTTAATATACTTAAAAGATATAATTAAAAAACATTTTTATTTGTTGTTAAAAGGATATATAAATACATAATCATGTGTTCTAAGGTTTCAACCTAAAATTTTTTATTTTAATTTTTATAATTGTTGTAGTGGCTTGTGTCCAACTTTTAAGTGTCTGTAACTTGAGGTTCAATCGATACGTTCAAATATGTCAAATTCTCGACTTCTATCGAGACACCCTTTATTTTTTAATTCAATATATTATACTACCTCCCACATTGGAGAAAGTAGCTAACACTCTATGTTAATTTCAAGAGTCAGCAGATAACGATTTAACAAATAAGCATGTTGCCTATTACGGTTCAAAAAAGGCCTTATATTCGTACTTTAAATTATAAAAGTTAAAAGGACGCAACAATTTTTTTCTCTTAAATATAAACATCGCTAAATTTTGAAAATGAATGAAGCTAAATAGTAGTCGTGACAGCAAAGGCAGAGGTCTAAAAGTTTATAGAGTAAGTCATCCTATAAAACACCAATAATAATAATAATATTCTAATAACTACAAGTGTGAGTAATGGTCAGCATGCCCGTTGTTTGTTTGTGTATTTCGTCGAGTATCTGTAAAACAACCACTTATATGCGTGTTTGAGTAAATAGTCACCCCCTACACTATAGTTGGATATTTCCAATGTATAACATTTATACTCATATAGGTTTGACAAGCTAAATTGTTATTTTTATTTTATTCTTTGTTAAGATAAGAACACAAACATCTTTTACTTATTCAGATTCAAGCAAAAAAAAAAAATTATAACAAAGAAACCTGGAAAAAGATGGAAAGAGAAGCTCACTTGTGTTTACGTGCACAATTTGTCCGTTTTAAGTGAAACTTATTTTAATTTACCACTATGCTATTTGGCCTAAAAATAATTTCTTATTTGAGTATCATAGCTGGAGTTTTGGGAAGTAACCGTAAGAAACATTTATGAAAATAATATCGCCAGAACAATTTGTAGTGTTGATATCGTGAGCTATTATGCATTTTATAAAAATTACTGTCTCTGGTCACGCTACCTTGATTGCATGGTCTGCGGTAATAATTGGAACAATCCTACGTTATAAAGTACACTAACCAGATTAACTTATTTTGTAGTGCCCGGGATATCGTCAACCTCATGACAAAAGTATATTTAAATTTGCCTGTTGTGCTAAAGATTAAAATACTTTTATTATAGTGGTTTATATATTTAATATTTGGGTTTTTTACCTTTATTTTCTCTTGGAAATTAGTTTTTTTTGCGGGAAAAAGTATCCTATATTGGCACCAAAGTTCTAAGGTACCTCCTCACAAAATGAAATTAAAATTCATCCAGTAGTTTTTACGTGTTGCGGTCACAGACAGACACATAAAAAGAAAAAGAATTCGTGTTTATAGATTTTGGAAATAATCGGTAGGTAAAGAATTATTATTTTTTCGATTCGAATATACTTTGAACTTTTTTTCTTTATGTAATACTAGTTATTACCAGTGCGCTTCGATTCACCCACCAACAAAAGCTACAATAAGCATTGGAAGAAAAGCATGGCCAACCTTTAACTTGAAAACGCATGCTGTTCTCACATCGAAAATGTTTTAGTTTATATGCAATTTTTGGCTTTGTGTGGAAGGTTCCACTCACACTATCCTAATCCAGTCTGAGGGTTAATTGTGCACAGTTTCAAGACTTTACCTATTGTAGTTCTCCAGATACATGATAATTATTTTTCACTTAATATAGGAGCATTTTCCTAGACCACGTACCACGCCCTCTACCCGAATATAGTTTGTATTATGATAGACTACGCGTCTTAGCATAAGGGTTACACGTGCAAAACTTCAAGACGCTATCTATTGTAGTTGGCCAGGAACATGATAATAATTTTTCACTTAATATAGGATGTATCACGCCCATTATTCCTATTCAGTCTGTGCTAGCTAGCTAGACTATGGACTATGTACGTTAATATGATGTTTATTGGTGCGAAATTCCAATGTGCTACCGAATTCAGTTCTCTAAATACAGGATAATATTTTTCACTTTATATGGGAGGTACCACGCCCACTATTCCAATCCAGTCGATCTTACTCTAGACTATGTATGTTAATATAGGGGCTACGGGTGCAAAATTTAAAGGCGCTGCCTATTATTGTTACCAAGCTACACGATAAATAATACCTACTTTGTATGGGACGTGCCACGCCCACGTCGATTATCAAAAAATATCTATTTTATTAACTACTACTAACTAAAAATATCTATTTTACTACGAGTAACAAACTGTGAAAATTTCAGAAATATCAGTGAATTGGTGTAGGCAGCTATAGCTTCCCGCAAACAAACTTACACTCAAAGACATTATATATAGATATCCATAAAAATATAGACCACTCCAGATTTTTATATAAGTGTCAGCAGAACTGAGTTATTTCTGAACTGATTTTTAAATTTTTGTATTTGAATGGTTTCCTTATAGATTAGTCCATTTAAAAAAGCTTTTAATTTGAAAAGTTAAAGGCCATTCAACAATACGGCGCTCAATAACAAACAGTATTGAATTGGCCATATTTTTTCAATATTTTTTCAACACTTCAAAATTACACAGAATGTGCATTAGCATATCTGCCATAGC
The DNA here is from genome assembly GCA_949628195.1 of Phasia obesa. Taxonomy (NCBI): domain Eukaryota; kingdom Metazoa; phylum Arthropoda; class Insecta; order Diptera; family Tachinidae; genus Phasia; species Phasia obesa. The sequence continues at coordinate 103,739,156 of OX451219.1, forward strand.
AACACGAATAAATATTTAAAACTATAAATAAAAGGGTGTCCCCATAGGTGCAGTAATTTGTCATAAATAGCCTTATCTATTGAACGCGTATTACTATTTCTGATATAACAATTTTAAAATTAATGCGTGTCCCCGTATGACCTTATCTTTTGAACCATTGGAAATTTACGCAGAGTATGTATTGCTATATCCGCAATAGTAAAACGTATAAAAATTAAAGAATGTGCCCATAGGTGACTAAATTTAAGGTATATGGCCTTACCTTTCGAACTATAACACAGTGCAACACGGAAAAAAATAACCATATACGGACACCACTAAAATCAAAAAAAAATACCCCTGTGAACTTCCTAGGAATGATTCTTAACACCGTTTAGGTAGCAGCAAAAGTGAAAAATTTCCCTTTTCGGGAAATTTTTCACTTTTCCTAGGAATCATTCCTAGGAAGTTCATATGTTCTAGAAAGTTGTTTATTGAGATCTTAGGTTCATTTTTGTAGTTGATTGTTTCCTTGAATTTTGAACGGTTTGCTACCTATGGACCTGAACAGGGGAAAAAAGGTAAAAAAATTAAATTTTTAAAAATGTTTTTTGCGATTTTGACCTTGAAGATGAAGTTTTTTGATTTTATATGTTCACAATTTTTGTTCTTTATGACAAGAGCTACAACTTTGCCTCAGAGAGTATATCAAAATTCCAAACGGTTTGCAAAGTATGAGCTTGAGTAAATGATCATTTTTTTGCAAAAATGACATCGAGGTCCCACATCTTTGAGGGCCCATAAAAAAAACCTGGAGGACTTTGGGAAAAACTGGGAGACAGGGGTTTTTTTTTTTGGTCTTTTATGACGTAGTGGTGTCCGTATATGGTTATTTTGCCATGACTTAAAAAATTACACAGTGTGTAATAGATATGCACTTTAAAAATACATACAATGTACTATAACAGAAAGTTTTGAAATCAAAGGGTGGCCGAATTAATATTAATACACACAGTTTTTAGTTATATGCCCTCAACAATAAAAGTTAAAAAAAATATAAAATTTAAAAAAAGGATAACCCAGACTAGACGAAACTTTAGCGTATATTGTTTAACTTTAACTTTTTAAAGCTAATGCTGACAGATTACATATATTAGCTGCACGATGAGTCTTTGGAACACGTACTTTGTGAATGTCCTGCCTTGGGGTCTTGTAGAACAAAATTCCTATAAGGCTATCTGTTGCCTCCAGGGGATACGAAAGATCTCTCACCATATAAGATTATTATAGCGTACAACTGGTTCACAGTAAACATATAACAGATTACGCCCTTTAAAATTTTTGGTTTAGATTTAATGCCCGTCTGTTGGTTTTGAAGTCAATTTTTTATATATAGACGCAAAGATGTATAGATTGAAAATAATTCCTTACCGGCATTGTCGTTAACACGAAAAGAACTTCTTTGGTCTTTATAATAATAGACGACACCAAGGTTGCCTGTCTTTCAATATAGATGCAGCATTGCCAAGAGTCCTCCGTTAGATATTTCTTATTGCATTTCAACCCAAATGGACACCTTATAAAGTCTAAGAAGCATAAAATAGCCTATTGAATACCATTTAGAGATGATTAAAGTAACCATAATCGAAGAGCAAAATGTTAAACTTAAATTCAAGAGCCCCCACGCAAACCCCTAAGGGCCTGCGCATTTTCATTTTAACCACTTTTGGGGCATTTGCTTAAATTATATCGTTGTTACCAACCCATATTATTATTGAATACTCTAAAAATATTGTTACGTTGGAACCATATTATTGTCAGCCCTAATAATAATAATAATAATGATTTAAAAAAAAAAAATTAAAATTAAAAAAAATTTAAATTTTTTTTAAGTAACGCGTGATCCATTTCGAGGTTCCTTACTTTTTTAAAGAAAAAACACAGAAAATTCAAATTTAATGGAGAATGTTTATTATCATTTGAAAGCACATTCTTTGGCATTTATTTTTTGAGGATTTTGTCTACCAAATGTTGGCCGTTGCTACGTCGCAGATGGTCCATCCGTTGAGTCCAATTTTCGATGACTCGATTAGATTACCATATTGTCTATTATTGTCCTGCTAAAGTCACATAGTGTTGGCATGAAGCAAAAGTTGTTTAGTAGTTGCTACAAGTACATTAATATTTTGTAGCTCTTTTTAATATTAAATAATATAAATCGATACCGTAAAGTTGTGGATGCGGAATCATCTTCCTGCAGAGGCCTATTCTGTCACATACAATGTAAGTTTTAAACAAGTGTAAAAATTAAACAACATTAATTTTACAAAGATTTAAATTTTAGTCACAGACTCTGTTCCACTGGTTCCACTGTGAACTAAATTGTATCAACTATAGCGTTTCGAAAACATTCGTTAATAATATACGAGTTTAAAATTTTTTTTCAATGTTTGAAGTATTTTTTTTTTTTTTTGTTATATAAAAAAATGCCAGATTTTGAACACAACAGAGAAAGAAGAATAAACTGTGATAACAAGGAGTCTTCTCTGTTTATTTTAGACCTCCCTCTAAAAAAAGCAGAAAAAGAAAAGTTTTGCAGCAAATAGAAAGTGAAAGTTCTGCAAAAACAATTTTTAACTTCCCCTCTTTCTTTTGTATTTTTTCTTAACCACTAAAACTATTAAAAAAACTTTTAGCTTTTTACCAACTTTAATGGTAAGAAAAAAAACCCTGATACTCATCGTCAATATAAACATTTATATTATGTATGACAACACTGAAGATATACATACATACATCTATGATAGTAATTGTGTTTGTGTAAGGTCACTCGAGCATATGCTTAACAAGTCTATTAAGTTTATATCTTATCTTATGATGACAGCTACTTTCATTGCTTTGCTCTATTAGCTTTTAATGCGTATGTGAAAGTAAGGCAATAGCAACAACACAAATAACACCACTATAAAGTATGTTTTACTTTTTCCCAAGTAGGCGTTTCTCTGTTATATTTTTACAAAGTTTTTTCTTCCTCTAGTGGCGTCCAAATGTCGCATTTTATGCCAAACACCATCAGTTAAGTCATCAACCAGGAGTTACAATACGGCTAAAAGAAAAACTTAAGTTTTAAGTAACTTTATTTTATCTAGATTTTTAATATCAGTTTGCAACAATTCTTTACCATCTTATTTCATAGACTCATGACTCATTCGCATGAGGTTTCATCAACTCACACCCACCCACTTCGATGGCAAACAACACATGTCAATCATTTGTTTTGTTTGTTGAAAATGGAAAAAAAAACTTTTGCTTGATGCTTTTTTAAGCGTTTTATATTGATTTTGTTTAAGATATAAATCTGTATATACTTTAGCATCTTGTTTTACAGACAAGTAGTGCTTGTGTGTGGTACTTGTCTGAGCGGTAGGAAAAACTTCAAATTCATTTCCGTTTCCTTTTGCATTGAACAAAATTGATTTCAATGTATTGATGATAGTATTCTTATTTCTAGCATTAGATTTTTGTTGTGTAAATAGTAGGCTTACAATTAGGTGGATAATGCTGCTTTAAACATAAGACATGTTAATCACAGTTGCATATCTATTGGCCTCGAAAGGCATTTATAAATGTCGAACATAATACTTGGCATTTGATTGTTTATATCTGATTAAGTATTGAGTTTATGTATATAAATTACTGCCAAAATACAAGTTAATCAAAATTTTTTGTACGTCATGATAATTGAAAAGAGTGTGTTGATTTGAATATAATTTGATAAGTGAGTTGTTTTCATACTGCGTCTTATTAAAAAAGAAATTACAAGAAATTGTTCTATAACACATTTTTCTTTGGGGCTGCTAAAACTATATTTGATTGAAAAAATATCATGAATGCTATTTACAAAACTACACGCAAAGAAAAAACATGGTTATGGTATGGTCACAGTAACCACACTATGTTCTCTATAGCAATGTATGGTTGCAATGAACAAATTTTATTTGTTTGTAACATTACCTTGATAACGATAAACAAGCTTTGGTAACGATTTCATCATTAAATAGTTACTTCACCAGAAAACTGAAACCTTATTGGTTTGAACTATATAATTTTTAAACCACAACCAAAGTTTTATAAATATTGAAAAATAATATATTATTTTGAAAAATTATTTGACAAATTTTTGTTTAAAAAATAAATGATAAAAAATGGTAAAAAAATGTGTTTAAAAAATTTTTGTTGGAAAATTCTAAACACACATATTTAATTATTAGTTACAACATCAAATAAGTATTATGTTTAATTAATTTATGTATCAACGAAATTTACATGAAGATTGCACTGATACATTGAAAAAATAAATAATTAAAATGTATGATGCTTTCAACTAAACACTACCCAAAGTAGATGGATACGAAGAGTGCTGATGAAGGACGTGGCTGTCTAGAAAATGTGCATTCCGCTCTGCTGGTGTCTTAAAATTAAATTTTCCCAATTTTTCTTTAATAATATCACCTAATTTGTAATTTAATTTATTCTTTCTTAGAGAGAATAACAACGAACTCAAGCTTGACTACAAATTTCATTGTTTAAAAAAAATTTTGTTAAAAAATATCTTATCACTGCTAGAAAGCACGCCAACCACGGTCGTGATTAACTTTAAGCTGACAAAGACTACAAAAAAGCTCATTGGGGTATAAGATGGAAGGCTAATCCTTCTGGTGGTGCTTCCAATGCCAAGGGAATTGTACTTAAAAAAGTTGGTGTTAAAGCTAAACAGTGTGAGTGGTTTCGGTCGTATTCCCCGTCGGTGATATTCCTGGTGTATGTTTTAAGGTTGTCGTTGTTGGCCTTTTATAAGGAAATGAATTAAGGTCCAAGATCTTAAGAAGCTAATGTTTTATTCCATTTATAATTAAACGGATTTTTTTTTCTCTACATATGTTTCAAAATAAAATAAAAAAAAATAAAAAATGTTTCCATATAACTTTTTAATTTTATAGTTCTTAATAAGAAAATGGTGTGAATACAATAACACAGTGCAACACGGAAAAAATAACCATATACGGACACCACTACGTGATATAACAACAAAAAAAAAGACCCCTGTCTCCCTTAGGTAGGTACAAAATTTTCGGGAAATTTTTCACTTTTGCGGCTACCTAAACGGTGTTAAGAATCATTCCTAGGAAGTTTATATGTTCTAGAAAGTTGTTTATTGAGATCTTAGGTTCATTTTTGTAGTTGATTGTTTCCTTGAATTTTGAACGGTTTGCTACCTATGGACCTGAACAGGGGAAAAAAGGTAAAAAAATTGAATTTTTTAAATTTTTTTGCGATTTTGACCTTGAAGATGAAGTTTTTTTGATTTTATATGTTCACAATTTTTGTTCTTTATGACAAGAGCTTTGCCTCAGAGAGTATATCAAAATTTCAAACGGTTTGCAAAATATGAGCTTGAGGAAATGATCATTTTTTTGCAAAAATGACATCGAGGCCCCACATCTTTGAGGGCCCATAAAAAAAACCTGGAGGACTTTGGGCAAAACTGGGAGAAAGGGGTCTTTTTTTGGTCTTTTATGACGTAGTGGTGTCCGTATATGGTTATTTTGCCATGACTTAAAAAATTACACAGTGTGTAATTTCACCATAATATGATGCTCTTTCATGTTTTTTTTTTGTGTGTACCTTAATTTTTTTTTTTTTTGTTGAAACGCTCTAGTTTTTCAATTATTGCTATTGCTATTTTTATTTTTTTGCTTTTTCAAAAAACATTTTACTTGATCGCCTAATATTGCTTAACTGGGGTTTAAAATTGAAAATTACTATATTAATAGTCTACATAAAATTCTATTTCTTTTGATATTTATTTTTCGGATGGATATTTTTTTGAATCCGCAAGTATCTTGGAAATTTAAGTTTTCAGGTTTATTTGTATAAAAAGGACGTTTGGAAAAATATCAATTATTTGGAATCACAATTGGAATAAACCAGCCAGTTAAAATCAAAATTTTTGTTAAGTGTATTTTTTTTGCTTTAATATAAAAAACAATAACAAAGTAATCATTTCTGTTTATATTTTTCGAAAGAATTGACTGACTTACTTTATCACATGTTTGGTTTGCGATTTGTAAATTAATTATATACAAACGATTGAGTGCAGTAAATTTTGTGATAGTTTGTAATAACACTTTTCATAATAATAATTTATAATTTTCAAAAACTAAATAATGGAAAATAATGTCGAAGGTGAGTACTTTAATGATATATAGTGAAATGTTGGTGAACTCATCTATTAGATCGATTAAATTGGAAAAATTAAAGTGACCTTTAGATGAACTTATGGAATTAGACTTCCAAAAAAATGCTAGCACATGCTAGCCAGAAAACCATAATATTTCTCTAAGACAATCAATTACCTTCCAGATTTTATAAATTTCAACTGCGGATAATTGCAAAATTTTATAAAAAACGTATTCTTCCAGGTGACTGCTGCGTGTTAAATTCAGACTTATTCAATACATATCAAATTTTTGAAAAAAATCCTTTTAAAACATAACTTTGTTTGTTACTTATTTAAATTGGTAAGCTAAATTTCTACTGCTGTCTTTAAAAGAAAGAGTACACTGGAAAAAAAAAATTTGTAAAAAAAATTTAGAACACCAGAGAATCTATTAAAGATCTGAAAAATCTTGGATACGGAAACCTATAACTCTGGAAACCCCTTTGGAACTAATTCTTAGTTAATTTTTTAGATATCTTTACTAACGTTTTTTTTAGTGTATGCAAAACTTTAAAGATCCCTCCCTCCCTCTTAATAGTCTTCCAAAAGTCAGGTCTAAAACAATAATTCAAATTGGTCCTGCCGTTTGCCTGTAATTAATTTTGGCCAAAAAAAACTAAGAAAATATAAATTCACTGTTAGTTATGTTGTTTGTTTGTTGATATTTTGTTTGAGCTTTGTTACTTGTTGTTGAATTGTTTTGCTTCATTCTTATTAATAATAAGAAAAAATTTCCCAACTTAACTCTTAACTTCAGCTCATCTAAAATTTGGGTTCAGTTTTCCTGATGATGCTAAATTGAGCATTTAGCGAAATGGCCATCGAAACTAGTTAGAAGTTTCATTTAATGGTTTTGTAATCCAAAAACAAAATTTTGCAATCATGATTAAGTACGGAGACCATGCAAACCTGTCTCACTTATGATTTAGATAGAATTCTGCATATAAATCCATTCAACTGTGCAAGAGGAGGATTGCAAAATCACAATTTTGCTGCCGGACGTTACTGTAGTTAAAACGAAATTGGACATTTGAAAGCGACCCATATCTCAGGGTATTTGGTTACGTTAAACTGACTCATGTGTTGCACATGGGTTTTAATGCCTTCATTTCTGACAGATTTGGTGACATGAAGCCGCCGGTTAAAATTGGTAATTTTAAGCAAGATAAAGGTGAGGCGGGAGCTATTGCCTCTAGCCAGTGCTTTGCGTTAATTAGCCAACGATTTTCAGGCAGAAGTTAATGGTATTTGAATGTACATACATTTTTATATAAAGTCGATTAGCGAAGTTGTCCCAAGAGCCTTTTCCTTATTTGAGCTTATTTCGGTGTAAAAAGAAACAGACTCCAATTTTCATATGGATATCTTAATTTACATAAATCTTATACAAATAAAATGTCACACGGAGGGGCCACAGCAAAAAAAAATCGATTTTCGAAAGCGCTGCTTTCGATTATCTTGTTTGTGATTCTCATACTATATAAGCTACAGGATCTAAGAACAGCATGATTTTTTCCCTAGTTTCAAGGGTACTCCTATAAATTTGGGCCTACTCTCAAACTAATGGAAGTTTGGACAAATAACAAAAACACTTCTCTGAATGAGGGGAGACAAATTATCAAATTTTTTCCCTGCTTTACGATGGTCAAATAAGCCACATCCATCCAAACTGGGCTTTAAAAAAAATTTGAATACTTTAGAACGTTATTAATTACGATTTTAAATTAGCATTGAGAACAGCTATGAATACAAAAAAAGCTCCGGCTTCCTTCGAGATGTGGAAGCTCACTCTTCAAACTAGACGTGTAAAGTATAGAATGGAACAAAAATCACCTGCCTTTGGCTATCCGATTACAATACCGTAACGAAAGGAAAGGATTAACAGTACGCCTCTGATAACAAATAAGCGTACTGCATTTCAAAAATGTCCTTAATTATATATTTTTCTTGTGTCTATAAACGCAGATGAGGTAGTCTGCTCAATATCTAAATATGTTTTTAAAGTGCCAAACTAGATGCTTTTAGATATGAGTATTCCCGTATTTATAACACTTTTATCAGTTTATGTTGCTGATTAATGTTATACTAGCTGTGCCCGCCACGTCGTGGGCGTCCTGAAAATATGTTGCTCGATTTCGCTTTGAAAGTATTCAACAACAATTGAAAGACTCTTACTTTTATAGTGCTTCAGTTATGGTTTATGTATTAACTTTATATAAAGGTAGCCATTCCTTGATAAAATTCTAAAATTTATAAAAAAAAATTAAAATTCTAAAAATTATTGTAAAGCTTTATTAGAGGTCTTTAAAATAATTTAGTAACAAGGTAATTCCACAAAGTAAAACTACAAATTTTATTTAATTGGCGCCATCTGTTGCGCAATTTTGTTTAAACCGTTTTTAAAATATCCCAGTTTTAAACCGGAAATTGCTTTTTCTCCACTTTCTCTTGGAAATGACATAGTTTTGCGGAAAAAAAGTATCCTATATTGGGAACATTATATTGTGGTACCTCCTCACAAAATTTTGTTGAAATCAATCCAGTAGTTTTTAAGTGATGCGAACGCAAAAGAAAAGCAGACACACAGACGTACAGAGAGACAGACAGGCAGACGGAAATTAGTTACTATTTTATTATATGTATAGATTATGCTGCTGTTATGTTAACATAAACTGATAAAAGTCTAATAAATTTGAGTTGCTTATAACTCGCTCATTTTAAAACGTAATTTATAGATTAATGCATAACTTTGTAGGTATTAACTAGACCTTTAAGACCATGTATAATTTTCGAAAATCAAAAAAAAAATTTAAGAAAAGCAAAGCTCTAAAAAATGTTAAGGTGCGAGATTCCAAACTTTGAGGCCACATAGCACAACCGCTGAACTTAAAAACTTAAGCTCAGGTACTACATGCTCGTCAATTTTGGATCAATCAGCCAAGCCCTTTACAAATGTCTGAATTATATACAAAAATTTTTTATTCTTCCCCACTGTGTGTCGTTCATGAGTAATCGCATCACTTAAGAACGGCTGCACTGATTTGAGCAATTGTTTTATTTAAATCTTCATCGTAACACAACGTAGGTTTTTATGCAAAGAAAAATTTATCACGCCCAATTTTACGCCCACTAAATTTCTAGATAACTACAATAGGTGTTTTTAAAGTTTTGACCAGTAACCAACCCCCTTATTAATATTAATATATATAGTTTAGAGAAACACAAGCTGAACTGAAATAGTGGGCGTGGTATCTCCCATAAAAAGTGAACACTTATTATGGTCTACCTGTATATCTGCAATTATAGTCTTGAAACTTTGCACAACTAACCCTCAGACTAATGTGCATAGTCTAGCAAGATTGGGACAGTGGGCGTGGTAGCTCCCATATACAGAGAAAAATACTTATTGTGTACCTAGAGAACTGAAATATGCAGAGTCTTGAAAATTACCACAAGTAATTCTCGTATTAATATGCATAATCCAACAAAGTATAGTAAGTAATCGGTAACTCACCCCACCTACTATCAACAAAAATAAGCTTCGAATTTAAGATTTATACTAGAATAAATTTAATTTTTTTTTTTTAATTTTGTAAAATCTCCCACTGTATAGCGCTCTTTAACTTCGAAATACTAACACATACTCATTCACACAGACTATTAACTCATTATGAACACATACTCGTATCCGGCAAGTTTCAAAAAGTGTCAGAACGTATTTGCATGTGTGTGAATAATTTCTCATTTCTTTGCTAAAGTTGCTCTAATAAAATACTGTGCAAGAATAAAGTTTATAAACTGCATATCATTTATGTCACATTCAACTACTTAAAACAATACTTCATAATTTTTCAGAAGCACGTTTTATTTTATTGAAACACTTTAACATGCCAGCCGCCAAAACTCGGCTGAACGAACGGTTAAAATACAATTTCCTTCTGCATGGCTCTCTTTTACACTCAAAGTAGAAATGAAAAAATAAGGAAAACTATTGTCCTGTTTTGCTTGTGTTTATTAATGACAGGCACTCACTCGCACGTACTTATTGTTGTTGTGCTTTTAGTTGTTGGTCATTGGTATTTTTATTGGTCGTTTTTGCTGGTTTGTTGGCTGAGTTCGCCAATTTCCTTGTCAAGTAATAATTTTTGTTGCCAGTTCCTTTTCATTATCTAAGATTGTGTGAGTGTGGGTGAGTGTGTTTGAATCTGAATCTGTGTCCTTTTTGTTACAAGTATTACTGTTGTTGTCGTTAAGTGTTGACATATTTTCATTACAATTTTAAGTTTCTGTTACTGTTGTTTTTAACAATGTGTTGACAACAACTGGAATTCTGTTGATGTTAATTAATTATGAACTCTTTCATACACTATAGTTAATTTTTTAAAAAGAAACAGAAGTTTTTAAATAAATTTATATCGTAACTTTGTAAATCAATTAGTACAAATGTGAATTTATGCTAAATAACAAAAAGAAAAAACTTATTTTTAGGATCTTGTATTCCCTTAAACTAAATTAAAAATGCACCAGCAACAAATTTTTCAAAAAATATTTCACGTACATACATACACGGCCTTATTACAGTTTTATATAGGGCTCGTAATTGATATAAGTTTTATTTAAAAGATTACATTTTAATGATTATTTTTCAAGTTGAATTTTTTGTTAAGAGTTTAATGATTATTGGGGTAATTCCATGTCAAATCAACAAAAAAATAAATAAATGTTTTCAAATTTACCACTCCCGATTTAATTGAAACTTTTGCTATTTATATTCTTTGACTTTCTGAAGCCGTATATAATTTAAAAAAAAAAATCTATCTCTTACAGTTTTTAACATACAGTTATAAAAATAGGAAAATATAGCTTTTTTCATTATCCGCTCGAGAATTAAATATAATCTTATTCCAGTTCTATAAGCCCTAGGACGTAGCGTAGAAGCTCACTTTAAAGGGGACCTCATACGCTTTAATTTGATATCAATCATGAAAAAAAAAATTTAAAAAAAATTTTTTCTTATATTTAAAAAGAAAAAGCTTTATAAAAATCTTTAAGTAAGTGTCTTTTAATTTTTTTTTAAATTCATATATGTTTTTTAATGTGAGTACACCATAAAAATTTCAGAGTAGGACCATGGTGGAATCGGCAGTTATATTAAAAAAAACTTCATTTTGACTCATTAAAAACCGAAAAATAATTATTTTTTTTAATAAACTGTGTTATAAAGGTAAGAAATATTCCTTAAAACTGAAAAATACCTAGTTTTTTAACATAAGAAAAAAATTTTTTTTTAATTTGATAGTTTCACGATTGATATCATATTAAAGCGTAAATGAGCCCATAACTAACTTCCTAGGGCTAATAGAACTGGAATTAGAATATATTTAATCCACTGTATTCAGAGAGTCAAGGAATATAAATAAAATCTGAAGTACTCCTTTTGAGTGCCTTGTTGATTTGACGTGGAATTGCCCATTAATTAAGTCATATTTTTTGCTTATTTTTCCACATAGCTATGCACCAAAAAATTGGGTAAGAAAAAATTATTTTCACCAATAAAAGCTCTAATTTGTTTTTATATTAAAATTTAATAAAATAATTAATCGATTCAATTAATTGTTTTACTAAAAATTTGTTTTATTTATTTTAAACAAGTATATATTTGAAACAATTAAAAAATTATTTCAACTTTAATTCAAAACTGATTAAAACTCTTATTTGGTGAAAAAAAAATTTTCTGTGTATATATAAAGCACAAAATATGTACGTTTGTTTGTATGTTTGTTTGTCAGAAAGCTATAACTGCCTACAAGAGTGGACCGATCTGCCTGAAGTTTTCACAGTATGTTTCTAGATATGCGGTGTGTAAAATAGGATACATATATAATTTTTGGATATTTCAAGAGGTCGTGGCGCTTCCCATACAAAGTAAATGTTGGTTCTCAATTCTACCAATTCCCTAAAGAGGTATTTTATTTTTATTTTATGTTTCATTTAACTTCAATTTACTTTTTTTTAAATAACAATACGATTTGTTTTTGTGATTTGTTATAAAACCTTTGTGCATTTATTTAAGACTTAAACCTATACTTAATCCTAATAACTAACATAAGCCTTAACATTGAATCAAATATGAAATTTGGTTTAAATTCTACTCACTGTTAGCAGCGCTGTAATGTTCACAACGGTCAAACGCATGTAAGAGAAATCGCTGAAATACCTGAAAAATATAAATATGTAATATATGAAGTAATTAAAATTGGAAAAGTTAAAATAAACACTTACTATTCTAAATACTTTTGAAATAACAAGACGAGTTTCTTTCGCTAAATTTCCTTCTCGAACGAAAAAGAATTGTCCACTATCTTTCAATTTTATATTCATACCTTAAAAACTATTAAGGTTTTTCATTAAATATTTATCATCCTGTTAATTGAGAACTATACGAGTAATAGGTAGAACCTGGAAATATTTTACTTTTCTATATTGATGAGCATAATATGGATAAAACCGGCTGGACCAGAATAGTGAGCGTGGTATCTCCCATACAAAATTAAAAATTATTACCTTGAGAACATACTAAAATTGAGAACATATTGAATTGGTACGGTGGGCGTGGTATCTCCCATACAAAGTGAACACTTCTTATCGCGCAAACCGGGAACTGTAATAGCTAATAATACGCATAATTAAGCAAAAAACAGACTGGATTGTAATAGTGGGCGTGGTACCTCCCGTACAAAATAAAAATTTTCGTGTGTGTCATCAGGAACTGTAATAGCAAGAGTTTTAAAATTTTGCACATATTAGTACACATAGTTTAGCCAAAAATAGACTACATCGGAACTGCGGGCATGGTACATCCCACACAAGTAAACAATTGTACCGTGTACCTGTAGAGTCTTGAAATATTGCACAAGTAATACTATTAATTTGCACAGGTTAGCAGAAAACATTATTAATGTGCATTGCTGCAAAAAAAATTGACTGGATTGGAAGACTAGATGTGATAACTCCCGTACTATGACTATATCTATATAACTGCAATAGTGACTCTCTCTATATTTATCATTTGCTGGATAAAATTCTAAAATTTATAAATAATTCTAAAATTCTAAAAATTACGGTTAAAACTGTACGGGTAAAACTGTCACTTTGTGACCGTCGTTCTTGCACGTATAAAAAATATCTGATTCTTCTTGATTTTAATCGTCGGTTTTAAAACGTGTTCGTTCAAAACTGCTCGTGTGTGTGATTACACAGTTAAAAAGGACGGTTTTTGTGAGTTTTACTGTCAAATTTGTATTTTTTGTTTTATTTATCGAAACAAATTGAAATAGTTTACCATTTGAGTTGCACCTTTGTTGTTATTGTTGCCGTCATGATGCTACCAAGTAAAAAAATCTATATCTTAAACTGAAGTAAATAACGTGTAGTGTATGGATATGGTCGCTGTTCATGTTTGCCCGTACAGTTTTAACCGTGCAGTTAAAAGTGATAAAAAAGAACGACGTGTATGGGCGCCTTAAGAGGTGTTTAAAATATTTTATTAACATTGTAGTTCCACAAAGTAAAAAATCATATCAAATACAAATTTTATCAATTGGCGCCTAATGTTCCACAATAGTTTTTCAAATATTCCACTTTCAAAAATAAAAATGTGTGTTAAAAATATAACCGTATTGAAAATATTCCAGTTTTAAACTGAAAATTTCAGTACCTTTTACTGCTTTTTCTCTATTTTCTCTCGGAAATAAGATATTTTTGAGGAAAAAAAGTATCCTATATTGGGATCATAATACTTAGGTACCTCCTTACAAAATTTTGTTAAAATACATCCAGCAGTTTATACGTGATGCGAACGCAAAAGAAAAGCAGACGGACAGACGGAAATGAGTTACTATAAGAAAAGCATTATTATTTACCTTACGACGCTCAAGATTAATAAGCATGATTTCCAGAATTAATTATTAGATCTACAGTCACCAGTTACCAGAAATTAATGAAAATTTTGTTGGAACAATCAATCGATGAAACTATTCAATTTTGATGAATGTTCCGTAATAATTTTTTTTTGCTTGACACTTATTCTTTGCAGATAATTTGCATAAAACTTTATCAATCTGCCGAGGCTTGGTATTCTCTACCTCGATGTACTCTAATGAACTATATTATAAAACTATTAATTTTAAATGAACTTCTTGATGTTAAATGCGTCGCAGAGATGAAAATAACATCAGTATGTCTATCGATAAAGAAGTGTCAAAATTCTCTTTCATGGTTTATTAAGTACTGCCTTCAGTAAAGGGAGTTTATATTTCCTGCATTCTAAGGCGGCAATAGTGACAAGTTTATTAGTTTTTGAAGTGAAGACTTCTTTAGGCACACTGATTACTTTCTGGTTAAAGAAAATTTATTGAACTCGCATCATCGTCACCATTATCACAACCGTAACCGTCATCACCATTATCACTATCTTCACCATCGTACCCCTAACGCTGGTTGATATTTTTGCTTTGTATTTCATATAAAAAATCTTGGGAAAAACAAGTTACACAGTTTTCACTTCTATTGGCAGTCCCAACGACTGCCCTGCACTTTTTTTAACGTCTGGTACAATTGCTGCTTCAAGGCGACTTAAGTTAGGTTCCGTATTCTGTATCTCTAGATTTTTAAATTGGATAAGTTTTTGGCTGAGCTAATTGGGGGTAATAAGCAATTACAAGATATTATGACTGCTCAGACCTTTTTGTTTTTTAATCTGATCTAATCGGACAATTTCAACGCGTAGCAATTGCTTGTGTGATTCACTATTTTTTTATTGTTGTCCCATTTTAGGGTTCCGTACACAAACTGTAAAAACGTAACCCTATTGTTTTCGCTACAATGTCTGTCCGTCTGTCCGCTATCCGTCTGTCAGCGCCTTTTATCTCTGGAACCGTAATAGGTAGTCTTGAAATTTTCACAGATGATGTATAGCTGTTGCCGCTATAGCAATAAATACTAAAACTTATAGGGTGTTCCGATAGAGAGGTGTTATTCACGCCTATTTCCTGAACTGGTGGAGGCATAGACTCAAGATTTGAAAACAGTAATTAAAACTTAGTTCGCTATATAAATAAGTATAAAAAAAATAAACCTAAAAATTAAAGGGTGTTCCGATAGTGGTGTGATTTGCATGTATAAGGCCTAAATTGTGAACCATAATAGGTAGACGCTTGAAATTTTCACAGAAGGTGTATAACTGTGGCCGCTATAGTAGCAAATTCTAAAACTTATAGGGTGTTCCGATAGAGAGGTATTATTCACGAATATGTGCTTATTTCTTGAACTGTAGGAGGAATACACTAAAAATATGCAAGCAGTAATTAAAACTTAGTGCGCTATATAAACAAGTCTAAAAAAATATACCTAAAAATTAAAGGGTGTTCCGATAGTGGCGTGATTTGCATGTATAAGGCCTAAGTTTTGAACCATAATAGGTAGACTCTTGAAGTTTTTACAAGAGGTTTATTACTATGGAAACTATAACAAATAATAAAAATTAAAGGGTGATCCATCAGTGACATGTTTTTGACGTATATTACCTTATTTTTTGAACCGCAATAGGTAGGCCTGATATTTTTATAGAAAGTGTATTATAATAGCCGTTATAACAACAATTCCTAAAATTTAAAGGGTGTTCCAATAGCGATGCAATTTTCGCGAATATGACTTTGATTTTAAAAAGAAAAGGATGCCCCATAAGACATGAAAGAATTAACAACTTGAGTTTTTAAAGGCGTAAAGGACATAGTACGGAACCCTACGTGTGTGAGACTAACTCGCACTTGACTGATTTATTTCAATTCAACTTCTATTTCCTCTGGTTCACACAAGCATTTATTCCTTTAATACATCCCTGAAAATATTTTTTACCCTTTAGTTGATGAGTATGAATGTTTTTCCTCTTGAGGAATTCAAGTTTCGGACTTTTTATGAAAATCTCTTTTTACTTCTCGTTTCATCGATTTAAGTTAATAATTTCACGACTTGATTTTCTGAAAATTACAATATAATCAAGTATATCTTCTAAAATAGGTAATTTTAAGTTTTTGCTGTGGCTTCGTATTAGAATGATATAGAAATGATATTTAGTAGAAGTTCGCAAACGTGACCTACGTGACGTAAGATAATCAGTTGTTACTAGTGCACATATTCATCGATATGGAATACAAAACACTAATTTTTGGAATTTTTTCCTGGCTGTCTGTCTGTCTATGTTCGCATCACGTAAAAAAACTGGATGAACTTTAAAAAAGATTTTTGAGTACCTTAGTACCTTGATTCCGAAAAAAATCTATCAGGAGAAAATAGTGAAAGTACACAGTTTTACCGATTTAATGGTTTTGAAAACACCTTTTATTTTTGTAAGCGAGAAATTTTAGACTCTACTTACCGAACTTTACAATAAGTTTAAAATTTGATATATGTAACTTTCCGAATTTTTTAGAAAGGCCATGTGGCAGTCTCCCGAGTAATTACCCAAGGATGGGTATTGTAAATACATTAACCATATCTGCAGCATTTTAAAATGAAGAGTCTTAAAACTTGATGTGAATAACTTTTAAAACGAAATCTAACAAAATATTGTTATGACGCTAAAGACGTTGAGGGTTCTTTTTTAAGATTTAACTGCTTCAATATAAAATTGTTTAACATGTTTTCACACATGTTCAAATCTTTTAGACTTAATGATTTTTTTTAAGTATTATTATAAATTACACAAAAAAATACTGATTTACCATAAAAATATAATTTGCGTTTAGTAAAAAAAAGTATAAAAAAATTTTAACACCAAAAGACCGAATGGATGATGAGCATAAGCAAAAAAAACCATGATAAATTATTATAAATGTTGTCATGTTGTCTGACATTTGTCTGCAGTGATTTAAAAACTACTTAAAATGTTAATATTATTATAAATACTGTGTGCCTGTGTGGGTAAAACAATACAGGAGTTTGTGTGTAAGTTTATTTAAGGATAAATAAACATGAACGCTTTACATTGACATTGAAAAAAGTATTATGCAAAAGAGTGCTCACATAACATAACAGCAAAGTATCATCTACAAACTAAAATCACACACAAACACACTTGCACAGAAAAACACTTACACATTTTGAACTGACGCTAGCACATTATTTACACTCATTTATTTACACAGGCAACAAACAGTAACAAAACATAACAACTGTAGTAGAATCAACAACACCACCAATAACAAATGTGAGTGATGACATGTCATCAACTTTGATACAACAAACAGTCACTAGTAAAGTACAATAGAGAAACAGTACGAACCAGATACAACAAAACAGCAACAAAATCATTAGTGTAGAAAAAATAAAACTCAATTTAACATACCATTAACAAGAGTATTTATCAAATGCATGATAAGAGAACTTTTGTAGGAGGGTAAGCAAGAACAGTTTTTAAAAATCTACTACTACTTCGTTGCAACATAAACCGGTTATTATCATTTGAAAGCAAGAGACAATCCTAAAATCGTTGTCGTGCACTACGTGAGTATTTAATGTTTATGTCAAAACATTTTCGTAGTCCCCTCCTGTTGTCATGCAAACAAATCTTGTAAAAAAAAACATTATGCATAATTTTTACACAATATATGTAAATTGCAAGTGTCATCCAATTACTGTTCAAAACATAGCACCAAAATCGTGACTTCTATGGGAATCACTTCTAATAATTTATTTATTAAGTTTTTATATCAATTGGTATAGAAATATACAAACTGTGTGTCATCATATGGCGGTTCAAAACGTATGGCTATACAGCTCGAAATCATGTCTTCTAGGGGTACACCCTTTATATCTTTTGTTTTTTATAATTGTTATTTCGTCCATATTACTAGACGCTGTGTGCAAATTTCAATTGTATGTCTGTTGCAGTTAAAAAAAGGCCATATGTCACATCTATAGGGACTCCCTATAATTTTTTTTTTATTTTTTACTAGATGTGCCCACCACATCGTGGTCGTCCTGAAATTATTTTGTTCGATTTTGCTTTAAAAGTAATCTACACCAAATTTTAAGACTCTTACTTTTATAGTGCTTGAGAATAGTTCATATATTTTCCTTATATAGAGGTACCCATCCCTGGGTAATAACTCAGTAACAAAGACTTTTCTTAAAATTCTAAACTAAACACAATTTTAAAATTAATGTAGAGTTCTGTAAATAGTGTTAAAGGGCGGTTTACATTATACTACAAGTAATACGACATGTCAAATTTTTGTGTCGAAGAGTACAAGTAGTATCGTCTAAACATAATATGTAATGAAACTGTCCGACATTGAGAGAAAATACGGATGGAAATTTGACAGTCATACGGCTCTCTTTATGTTTTGAAATTTTTCAAAAACTATTCTACTTCATTAGATCAGGGTCGCGTTTTTCTTATTAATGCTAACTTTTCAAAGGCAAAACTCGTCAAAATAGCAGAAAAACGCTGAATATAGTGCAAAATAGATCCAGTTGGCAAATTTTACGTACGTAAAGTCTTACTGTCTAAACTGCCCTTAAAAATATCCCACTTACAAAAATAAAAGTGCTGTCAAGTTTGCAGTACCTTTAAATCGATCAAATTAGCTACTTTCACTACTTGTTCTGTATTTTTTCTTGGAAATGAGATATTTTTGTGGAAAAAAGTATGCTATATTTGAGTCAAGATGCTAAGGTATCTTCTCACAATATTAAATTATTATTCATTCAGTAGTTTTGACGAAATGCGGACAGAGACTGACAGATCGATAGACAGACAAAAATTCTAAAAATTGCAGCTACAAAAATTTAAAAAAAATATTTCATGTACAGAAATGGTCCTGTTACAGTTTTATTCTATATATAGATGTATAGTTAAGGCCACATTCGAAAAATTCACCGTTCTATGGGGACACCCTTTAGTTTTCAAAACTGTTTTTTTACTTGTTGTAATAGCGGACAAAGTATTAAATATTCTGTGTTAAAATTTAGCTCCTAACTATTATGGTTCCAAAAATAAAATCATATACGTAAAAATTGCGTCTTTCTTGGGACACCCTTTATTTTGCAAATATTGTCTATCACATGTGTCTATATGTCTATCACATATAGTGCCTCCAAAGGCATTAATTTCTGATATTGGGAGCTACAGTAAGGCATACTTTGTCAAAATATGAGATGCCTGTTCTTAAGGTTTAAAATCAAAATGCAGTGTAAAATTTAAAATGAAATTTTCTGAATGAAAATGAAAATTTTTCTAAACGAAAGCAATTTGACTGCTAATTTAAATTAAATATAATTTTTTTGGTTTGCTTACAGCTTTTTCTGCTGTATAGTTTGTAACACATATACCTTTTATTATTCTTAGATTGGATACACGTCCACGACAAAAATTACTTAGTCTCCGGGGCATGAACAATGACGTTAGAGGTCAGCCTCAAAAAGATTTGAACTAACACATACACGTAATATGGAGTAAATTGTAGAAACTTTAATATAAAGTATTCTAAGAATTAGAGAAGTGATAAAATAAAGCCGATATTTTACTGAGGAAGGATTTGATAGATTATTAAAATAAAAATGTTACTTCTTAAATGCAGTTTTTTAAAACACAGAATCACTCAGAACTAATAAGCATTAATTTAAGGAGCCATATATGCTTCGGGACCTATACTTCTCACAGCCTTTTATTCGCTACAGCCTGTAGGGAATTAATAAGTTGATGTTTCAAAATTAAATGAGTCTCTTCCATACTAGGAATTAACTTCTATTAAAAGAAAATAATTAATAATCTACAAACTAGATATTATATTAAAGTAAAAAAATATTCAACGACTCAAACTATAAAAATTAAAAAAAAATTAAAACTATTAAAATCGGCTTTATAATTTGATTCTGGAATTAGTATGTCTTTACGAAAAAGTTCTAACAAAAAAATAGGCCAATGATGATATCACTCCAAAATCAACAATTAAGAATAATCTTTTGAAAAAATTACGTTCGGGATTTCCGATTCCCAAATGCGGCAACTTTACATCTTAATATACATCTATACATATAATAAAATAATATATCTATGCAAAATATACATCTGTGTATGCATATCATAAAATAATAACTCATTTCCGTCTGTATGTCTTCTTTTCGTTTGTGTCTGCATCACGTAAAAACTACCGGATGGATTTTAACAAAATTTTGTGAGGAGGTACTATAGCATTCTGATTCCAATATAGGATACATTTTTTTCCGAAAAATACCTTATTACCAGGAGATAATAAAAAGAAAACGCAGTAAAACTTTTTTTGCCAATTTAAAGGTACTGCATACTTTAAGGCAACTTTAATTTTATAAGGGGAATATTATAAACACGGTTGCGCAACAGATGGCGCTAATTTAAAATAATGACAAAATATTAAATACTTACTGCCAAATAGCCAATTGAATAAAATTTATATTAGATTTCTATTTTTGATTTATGGAATTACAATGTTATTAAAATATTTTAAACACCTTTTACAGAGGTTGCAATAATTTTTAGAATTTTTTATAAATTTTAGAATTTTTTCTAGGGATATGTACCTTTATATAAATTAAATACATACAACCCTAACTGAAGCACTATAAATGTAAGGGCCTTACAAATACTTTCAAAGCCAAATTGAAAATATTGCCTGGATGCCCACGACGTGACGGGCACAGCTAGTCTATACATATAATAAAACAGTAAATTTTTTCCTGTCTGCCTGTGTTCGCATCACGTAAAAACTACTGGTTGGATTTTAATAAAATTTTGTGATAAAGCACCTTATTATCTTAACTTCTTTCTGCAAAAATGTCGCATTGTCAAGATAAAAAGCAATGAAAGAAAGTAATTTTACCGATTCTGGTACTGGAAACTAGGCAGCACCTTTTATTTTTGTTAGCGGGAAACACTATTTCCAGAACTCTACAATAATTCTAGAATTCTATATAAATTTAAGAATTTTTACCAGGGATGGGTACCTCTATTTAAAGAAAAGCATAAACCATAAGTGAACCACTATAAAAGTAAGAGTCCTAAAATTTGGTGTGGCTTACTTTCAAAGTAAAATCGAACAAAATACTGTAAGAACACTGACGAAGTGACGGGCACAGATAGTTTTCTATAATTTCTTAAATTTTTACCAAGTTGGAAACTATTGGCACCAGTAATCTTTTTTTTATAAACCTAAATTGTAAAACGTGTAACTGGACTTAACAGAGGCTTCATAATGGTGCTATGGGTGCATTAATTTTGCTTAATTGTGTTAAAACATTAATTTGCAAAAGACATCTACGTAGCACTTTTTAGAGAGATTTTTGAGGCCACCTGTTTTACACAGACACATTCAGACAATTTTTCGTATGCAAAACAATTACAATGAAAGCAAACAAGTAAAAAATGTTTAACACGTATTCAAATCACGCCCAAAAACAACGAAAGCAATGACAATAGTAATGGTAACAATATTATAAATGTTTTACTCGTAGCGCGTTTAACAATAAATAATACTTAGCGCGTTTATTTTCTTTTTTACAGGAGATTTTTGTTAGAACTGCTTAAAAAAAATATCTTATTAAAAAATGAGTGGTTGAGCTATTACTATTTTAAGCATTTAAGCTGAAAATTATCAATATTGTTGTGCAATTAAGATTTAAATAAAAATACGGTCTCGAAAGGTTTTGTTTAACTTTTTACAAAAATCAACTTTATTCTGTTTTGAATCGTTAGGTTTCGTTTCATTTCACCATTTTGTACTTCACTAGTCATCAATTTGTACAAAACATAGAAATGATCCGGACAGAGAAATGGAATGTTGTTTGAATGCTTCTTGTACAGTAGATAGTTTTAGTAGTAGTACGGTTGAGCAACAGATGACGCTGTTCGAAAATAAAGCTGTGAAACTATAATTTAACAACATTGTCATGTTATAAAACAGCTTTTATAACAAATATTTTAACAACAATGTTAAGACATGGAGAAAACATTAACATTGTTAGTTTTGTTAGTGTTAATGTTTAACATTTTATGTCTAATGTAGTTGGGGGTAAGTCTCACTCGTATTTTTTTAGAGTATTTGTTCATCTTCTGTTTCTTTTCATTACTTACTCAAATGTAACAAATGCTGGTAAGCGTTTACACGCGAGATGCTGAATATTTACACGAGGTACTTAAGAAAACCGGTTCACACGAAAAAACTTCATAAAAATATAATTTTTTATTATATGTGACCTGGTCTATGAAAAGCTGGCTTATGAATCAAAAACAACATTTCGAAAAATTAGCTGTTAAAGATAAACAATGCATTTCGTCAGTTTGTTAGTAGTTTTTCTTTTGCATTATGAACAGTCATGCCCAAAAGGCAACCAAAAAATGCAAAAGAGCATAAATGAGATAAGTTCGTGTGTGTATACTAAACGTGAGCGCAAGATGTTAAAAAGTGTACAGTATTGCATGTTTTTGAAACGCAAATATTGATTGCATGTGTAGTCGAATATTACTAAACAGTAAATACAGAGAACAATAGAGCAAACAGTGTAAAAATCAGTGCACCTGATTTGACCGGACAGTTTTATCAAGTGCAATAAATATGCTGAGCATTTCATATTGTTCACTAGTTCATTTTACTTAAATTTTCTTGAGAGTAAAATCTCTGATTTTTGAGAGAAAAAATTAAGTTAGATTTTTTTATTCATCAATAAAAGTTAAAAAAAATTCAATCTACTACAGCAAATTAATATAAAAAAAACTAAAATACAAAGTACAAACCCTTGCTTTTAACATCATACATTTACATACATGTTGTCTGCTATAACAGTATTTCATATCAAGAGACACTATTGAAACAAAATATTCACTACTGAAATTAAATTTCAAACAAGAACAAATATTGTATTGGTTGGAAGAAGAGCAAATGCTATTGTATGTTTTTATTTAAGAGCACAACAATATATGTATACACATGAAATCAAGTGCAAGAAAAAAGAGACCAATTCATTATTTATTATATATTCATTATGAAGTTAGTCTAACAAGACGTTTTATGCTCACGTTTAGTGTATACAAAGAGCGATGTTTTTTTCAATGCAAAGCACAAACCAGTTTCTGACCCAGCGTTCTCAGGCTTTTGGGGATTTTATCCCCAAAAAAAATCCCCAAATCGACTTTGACTTACCATAACTTCTAGGCAAGTGAAAGAGCGTCTCAAAAACTATCGAAACCAAAAAAAAAGTGGAAAAATTTTTTTTTAGTCATAAGCCACCTTTTCCTAGGCCGGGTCACATATATGTAATTATGGATTTTCTAAAAAATCTGGAGTGGCCTACATTCAACTAAACCATACCCAATGGAAACAGATTGTTTATTTATTTATTTATATATATTACATAAAGAATATAAGTTCAAAGTATATTCGAATCGAAAAATTTATTTTTTTCGGTTTTGGGGTGTTATGTAAACTACCCCTTTCAGAATATACTCAAAATTATACAGCTCTTCATCTCCATATACCAAAGGCACATACTAAAAAACTCCACAAAAATAGTGGCTATGCACCCACCCACCCACAGACATCATCGCGAAAAGAGTCAAAATGTATTCAGGACACCCCCGAAAACGTATAAATCCGTCGAAATCCCGACCTTGATTTTTTTTATGATAGTAATCGTTACCTTATACTACGTATGGTAAAGTAAAAATGTGTTTAAGAAAAGATGAGACCTAAATGAATTTTGGGCTTGCAACAAATACTTGAACTGACATTATTAATTGCAAAACTTTTTATTAAAGAAATCATTTGCAGGACCATATGTTTGCTGTTTTGCAATAAAAAGTAACTTTTGTTTTTGAAGTCAACATACCTCTCATTATATTTGTAGGTGCAGATTGGTGCATATTAACGCATAAAAAAGACCTAATCCAATTATAATGAATTGTAATAATTATTAAAATTAATTTTTATTTTTAATAAAATTAATTTTTATTTTATATTATATTAAACTAAATTATTATAATAATATGTATATATTATTTTTTTATAATTTTTTTAAGCTTTAGGCTGTTTTTATAAAATTTTTTAAATTTATTTTATATTCAATATTTCGCTATATCATTGGGTAGCATCGTCAGAAAATAAAAATAGTTTTATAATATTTAATTGAATGAAAAAATTTTTCATTCAATTAAATATTGAATATAAAAATACAAATAAATTTAAAAATTTTTACAAAAAATCCTAAAGCTGAAAAAACATAATTATTAAATTATTAAAAAATGTCAAAAATTACAATAATTATTTAATATATTGATTCAAAATTTAATATATTGAATCAAAAATTTAAAATTCAAATAGAAAAATTTCAGATTATTTTATACTAGAAACAATTGTCAGGAAAGTAAATTAATTTCTTATGATATTATCTATACATATAATAAAACTGTAACACGACCATTTCTGTACATGAAATATTTTTTGAAAATTTTGTTGTTGATTCAGTTACACACTGTGTAATTTTTTAAGTCATGGCAAAATAACCATATACGGACACCACTACGTCATAAAAGACCAAAAAAAAAGACCCCTGTCTCCCAGTTTTGCCCAAAGTCCTCCATGTTTTTTTTATGGGCCCTCAAAAATGTGGGGCCTCGATGTCATTTTTGCAAAAAATGATCATTTACTCAAGCTCATATTTTGCAAACCGTTTGAAATTTTGATATAATCTCTGAGGCAAAGTTGTAGCTCTTGTCATAAAGAACAAAAATTGTTAACATATAAAATCAAAAAAATTTCATCTTCAAGCTCAAAATCGTGAAAAAGTGAACAATTTCTCGAAAATTTTTAAATTAATTTCGGCTACCTAAGCGCTACCTAAACGGTGTTAAGAATCATTCCTAGGAAGTTCATATGTTCTAAAAAGTTGTTTATTGAGATCTTAGGTTCATTTTTGTAGTTGAATATTTCCTTGAATTTTAAACGGTTTGCTACCTATGGACCTGAACAGGGGAAAAAGGTAAAAAAATTGAATTTTTAAAGTTTTTTGCGATTTTGACCTTGAAGATGAAGTTTTTTTGATTTTATATGTTAACAATTTTTGTTCTTTATGACAAGGCCTACAACTTTGCCTCAAAGAGTATATCAAACTTTCAAACGGTTTGCAAAATATGAGCTTGAGTAAATGATCATTTTTTGCAAAAATGACACCGAGGCCCCACATCTTTGAGGGCCCATAAAAAAAAACCTGGAGGACTTTGGGCAAAACTGGGAGACAGGGGTCTTTTTTTTTTTGGTCTCTTATCACGTAGTAGTGTCAGTATATGGTTATTTTTTTCCGTGTTGCACTGTGTTAGTAATCAAAATAGCGACTTTTAAAATTTTTGTCTATCTGGCTGTGTTTGTGTCACGTAAAAACTACTGCATGAATGTTATTAAAATTTTTTAAGGTGGTATCTTGCTATATTGATTAAAATATAAGATACTTTTTTCTCCAAAAATATCTTGTTTACAAGAGAAAGTGCTCAATTTTACCGATTCAATAGTACTACATACTTGACAGCCCCGTTTTATTTTTGAACTCTACAATAATATTAGAACTTTATAAAAACTTTACAATTGTATTCAGGTATTGGTACCTCTATATAAAAAAATATATAAACAATATAAAACTAAGTCTTAAAATTTCGTGTGAATAATTTTGAAAGGTAAATCGAAAATTTTGTCAGAATGCTTACGATGCACAGTGTCATGACTTCATATAACGAGTGGCCATAAATAGAAAAAGTTATTGTAAAGAACTGAAATTTGGCACATATATTTAGGTTGGCAAAACGTAACAAAATTTAAAACAATTCGGAGGAAGGATTCCTATCCTTCCCGTATATACTGAAATTTATACGCGTCATAAAAGTTAGAAAAGATGCTACGATTCGCTTAAATTATACATATCTTCACTATACAGTAATACAGTTTCAAAAGATATATCTTCTATCCTCCACATTTTCTTGATATTTATTTTTCCAAATCCATTTTTTGTTACTTAAAAATTGTGAAAAAATTATTAAAATAATTCGACTTTAAAGCCGTGTAACGCACATGAAAAACCAAACCACCTCTGGAATCATGGGAGTCTCAGCTTTCATCCCATATGTGTTTTATTGATAAATTTTAAAGTTTTTTTATTTTTTCCCACTAGAAAGTTTACTGTGCAACTTTAAAAAAATAACAATTATTTAAATTGGCGCACTTAAGCGCAGCTAAATTTTTATTTTTATAAATTAACATACTCTTTGTTATAAAATGAAAGAAAAAATATCCCGGTAATATTTGGAAATTTTTTTCTTCACTATTATATGTTTGCTTATCGCAACAAGTTATGTTTTGTTTTATTAATATCATTCTTATAATACACTGTTATCGACATATGTAATTAAAAATACCGTTTATATTCTTAAAACATATTACAACAACAAATCTAGTACAAATTTGGTTTATTTGCCAACTAAATTCAATTATTAACCCCTACGAAGTACATCCTCATTTTTATTCCTTTTTTATACAAAATTGTAGTTATTTCAAACCACAATTTTGAAGAGCCATATCTTTGAATAAAATTATTATTTTAATCTAAATTTTTTTAGGCTTATTATTAAAAGTGTCTTTTATTAAATTAGCCATTAGCCATTTTTTTAATTTCCATAATTAGATTTTTCTATAAATGGCCAGGCTCACAACACTGTGCGATGTGGCGCACACAGCTATTAATAAATAATAATATTTTACAAACGACTATTTTGTTAATAATAAAAATAATAAATAAAATAGGGGTTTCATACAAGGTTAAATACATATAGTATATGTGTACAACTAATTTATACATAATATAAGTTATATTCTTATTTGATTTTCATGTTGACGGGATGATACTTGAAGTTTCCTTGAGTTGTCAATAATGCAGTTATCTAGCTTAAGGGACTGAACATCGTGCTGAGAGGCTATTGCCTTAGGAGTGCCTTTAGTGGTTAATAAGTACTCTTGAGAGGTATTCGTGTCCATCTAATTCTACCTCTATCAACGTGAGTCCCTTCAGAGATAGAGTAGCTTGCTTTTTTTTTAATATTTAATTACGCAATGCAACAGTGAAAAAAATACCAGGAAGTGACATTATACTTTCGATTCTATTATCAAAGGGTAGTAAAAAGCTATCGGCGAAATTTGTGATTAATTTTTATAATTAGGCCTCGACGGATTTGGAAAATGAATGGGTCCTTCAAAAGAGATCTCATCAGTTTTTGTCTAATATCTCTTTCAAACTAGGTGATAGTGTTGATAATGTAGCCGCGGATTCGTTCAATAAATTCCATAAACATTTTATGTCAAAAGAATAATTTATTCCTGAACTTTTTTGGAAAAAATAAAAAAAATGTTTACCTTTTTCAGCATAACTTACAGGGAATCTCAAATTTTCACTAACAATTGTAGCCACTGTAAAACTGAACCACTCTTGTAAACATTCTAACAGAATCTGTGCGTGTCTTCAGTTTCTTTTTAATTTTTAAAAATTCTATAAATTTATCAACTTTATTATTAATAAAAAGTTCTTAAAAATTACTCTTTTGATTTATTGTAATTTTTATCTGCTAGAAAAACCACTTAAATAAAATGTTTTTATTATTTCGGATCAATATAAATTTATTTCAGCAATCAATGATACCAATCAAATCATCATTTCACTCTTATTACATGGTTATTTTCTTATAAATTATACAGACACTCGCTCACAAACATGTACATCTGATATACATACATACATCTATGTTCACTCCACATACATATATACTACATTTCGATACATATGTATGGATGTACGTGCACAGTGTGATATTTAGACATTTTATATGAAAGTTTGTTATTTAACAGACTTAGGGATGGGCAAATGAAAAATATATGGATATACATATGTATGTAAATTGTAATGATACACAGTGGTTTGAAAACATAATTGGGGAAAATCCTGAAAAAACGGTATTTTTCGTTTTCCCAATTCAAACAAACAAGAACAAAACTTGAAACTAATTTATTTTAAATTTTAACAAAAGTTCAGCCAATATATTAGAATAATAATCCGATCATTACTTAGTACACCACGCCAAAAATACTAGTTATGGTCGGCCAAAATTAAAAAAAAAATTGTACACATGTACGCATATTTCTTATAGATATTTTTAAGGTCTACTTAAATTTAAAAATCTTAACATTTGAATTAAAACTAAACTTTTTATGACATTTCAAAAAAGCATATACCCAAGGTATCCAATTTTGGGGTCTTACACAGAAGCCCCCCCGTTACCCTAGGGGGCCGACCGTTCGCATCTCTCCACTCAGAAACGCCTCTACTTTGCCTCTGTGAAATTTCATTAAGATATCTTCAGTGGTTCATGAGATACCGAATTATGTTCAAAATAAATCGTTTTCAAAGCACTGTGGGATATTGCTAGCAGAATCGGTATATATCGGATAAAAATTTCGATAGGTCGATATTTACATAACCTTTATTATTTATATGTTATTCCTAAAATTCGTAAAAATATAACACACGAAAAAGTAATTATGTCAAAAATTAATTAAAATAGTTTTTAAAATATTCTGCTTTCAAAAATAAAAGGTGCTGTCAAGTTTCCAGTACCTTTAAATCGGTAAAATTGCATACTTTCCGTACTTTTTCGCTATTTTCTCTAGGTAATGACACTTTTTTGCGGAAAAAAAGTACTAAGTAGCTTTTGCATGATGTGAACATTGACAGACAATCGGACAGAAAAAAATGCATGTACAGAAATGGTCCTGTTACAGTTTTATACAAATTCACAAAAAACATTTTTTTAGTTGTGGTTTGAAAATTACCAAAAATTGCCATGGTTTTTCTCTGTGTGTATTTAAAAATTTAGAACAATATAAGTAATGAGATCAAAATGAAAACCTAGTTCTTGCTTGGTTCAATACCTATCACTTTAATTATGCTGTAGCAAATAAGCAGTTGGTTCTCATTCAGTACTTTTCAAATCTCAGTACGGCCAAAATTGGATAGAGACTTGGCCATATTTTCACATTCATGTTTATATTTCTTTGCAGATAAAAATACATTAGTAATAAATTTTCCATCAATTGAATGGAGTATAATGTGTTATTTTTACGAAATGCAATACCGTTGTTAAATGACTGAAGGTTGTAATGACTTATTTATTGTAAATATCATTCACAATTTTAATTTCAATATTTATGTACGTTATTGCATACATTGATGGGTATTTAATGTTTAAGAAAAGTTAATGTAAATGTACATAAATACTCTTGTGTTATTTCATTTACATAAATAATATATAAATAAAGAAATTCATTTTGTTTAAGATAAATTGTAGGTATTAACAGCAATTTCCTCCAAACGGTTTTCCATATTTCATTTAGGTAGAATATTGGATTATCAATGAGCTTATTACAAGTAAGCTTGGCAATGGGTGAAGAAATCGGATACCTCTCTAGGGGTAGTCCTATTAATCTCTAATGGGACTCCTGAGGCAAATCAAAGTAGCTTACGCTAAATCATTATTAGTGGCACTCAATGTTGATTCCATCCATTTAAGAATGACCTTAACCAAATTCCGTTATGATAAAGAATGCCGATAGTCCGAAATGACTACAGTCGAGAATAAGGGCTTGTGGAACAAGATTAACGTGAGTACCTGCCTACTCGGCCTAACCTCACGGTGGTCTTACCACCGAGTGAAACTTAGGCGTAGACTAGCGCCCCCATTGTGTAGTATAACAACACTTTACGATTGCCACCAATCGCTTTTTGTGTGTGATACAGTAACAATAAGTAGCAATTTATATAATATGGCAAGCCTTTCCAAGGCAAGCCTAGATCCACATTATAACCTCTTGCTTAGGGGTTAGGAGACTATCCAAACTCCGTCTGTTGAGAGTGCAACAGCACACTTGATCGACCGTGCACCATACCTACATAAATTGATCTTAAACCACAACCACCACGTGTACCCCCGAAAGGGACCTCACCAATAACCGGTCACAGAGAGGATAGGCTCTGTGTGGGGCCACCGATTTCCGTGGTACCAGTCCTTTGGGCACTGGTCGGGCCTCGAAGAGGACCCGTGTTATAAAACAACAGACCTTTTCTTCCAGATGTAGGCTCCAGGAACCCTAGGCTCTGGTGCCCCTATTTTCCCCGAGTGAACCGCGTCAAAGCATTTGCCATATTCCTGCAGTGACAATTGGAACACTCGGGGGTCGAGAATAAGGGCTAGTATCAGCACGAGACGCAACGAAACTAATATAATCGTGTATTACTGATTCAAAATCTTGTTTGGAGGTCGTAATAAATTTCTCCGCTGATACATATCTGTTGATTTGCTCAAATAAATCTGTTTTAAAGAAAAAAAAAAACAAAGCAATAAATGAGCTTGTCAGGGTACAACATATCTTTATCTAGTTTGACTCTTTGGAAATGAAAAAAAAAAATAAAAAAAAAATGGGGATAAATTAAAAAAATGTTTGGTTTTACACTTCAGCACAAATAAATAATTACAGCTTCGATTTGTTATCGCATTTACCTTACTCTCTAGATTTAGGCGCCAGATACTTTCTCTCGTCTCGCAACTGAAAGTAAAGGTTTAATGGAAAAAATTCGATATGATAAACGACCCAAATGTAGGACTCTCTTTCTTTGCGAAGGGCTTGTAAAATTTTTAGAATCGGTGGAAGAACTACATCGAAATAAAAGGACACAATGATGGAAAAAAAATAAATAAAATAACAAGGTTGCAACAAACTGTGACAAACAAAAAAAATAATACATGTTTTTAGGTAGTTAACAACACTTATTTTCGTACTCGCATAGTGTCAAAGCTTAAAAAATAAAATAATATGCTAATTTACTTAAAAATCAAGCCTTATATTTTTTAGGGTACATCATTTAATTTTTAGGGTTCTGTATCTAAAGCTTTTACTAACACTTGAAATTATAACAGATGGTATATAAAAAACTATATATATAATAAAATAGCAACTCATTTCCTGTCTGTCTTTCTTTTTTGTGTTCGCATCAGGTAAAAACTACTAAATGAATTATAACAAAATTTTGTGAGGAAGTACTTAAGTATTCTAGTTCCAATGTAGATTACTTTTTTTCTGCATAAATATTTTATTTTCAAGAGAAAGTGAAGAAAAGAGCAGTGAAAGTACACCGATTTAAAGGTACTGCAAACTTTAAGAAATCTTTTATTTTTAAAAGTAGTATATTTTAAACAATTTTTGTTTTAAAATAATGAGTTACTCATTTCCTGTCTGTCTTTTACAGAGCTTTACAAGAATTTTTCTAGGGATGGGTATCTTTATATAAAGTAAATACGTAAGAGTCTTAAAATTAGGTGTGAATTACTTTCAAAGCTAAATCTAACAAAATAGTGTCTGGACGCACACAACGTGTGTTGTCACAGCTAGCAATAAATAAATAAAGTAAAAAATTTAAAGGTGTCTCCGCAAAATTCTGAAATTTAAACAGACTTTGTACAACAAAAAGTAGAAAAATATAAAATTAAAACTTACACTTAAAACTTACTTAAAACTTCCCCACACAAAGAGGCACACTCTTGCTATTTACACTGTACACACTCTGTGTATTGTACTATCTCTGTGATTATTGAAAATTTAGCACAAACTTTAGGAGCGCCACCCCGTCGATAACGTACGGTAGTCGTATAAAACTTTTCACAATTAAATTTATGCGGCTTCAAAAAAAGAAGAAGGTTATCAATTTGTCTGTTGCTTATTTTTTTTTTTAATTTGTGCCCGCACAAAGCGACTGTGTTAGTGTCCTAGGCCAGCACCATTTATGCGACTTAAAAAAAAAAGGTTATCAATTTGTCTGTTGCTTATTTTTTTAATTTGTGCCCGCAGAACTCAATCATTTCTGAACCGATTTTGAAAATGTTAAAAAGGTTATGCCCTCAGACTGGTCTCATTTAATAAAAAAAAATCATAATTTTAAAAACGAAAGGGTGTCCCCATACAACATACATGATTTTTACTTGTCTTTTGGACCGTAAAGGGCACCTATATAAAATTTTAAATAAGTACGTATCCAAATAAGAAAAAGTAATAAAAACATAAAATTAAAAATTAACGGGTATCCCCATAGGTGACGTGGTTTAACCTACTTAGTGATATCGGATAAACCGTTATAGACAAATTTTTAAAAATTACACAGAATGTCCACTACTAAAAATGGTTTTACACGGCGTGTGTTTGTCATATGACTTGTCAGTTTGATAACCCATATGTAATTTCATGTGTATGTCAAAATATCCATTTTACATGCGGTTTTCATTTTTGTTTCAAGCGCACATGTGTAATTACATGTGACATAACCTACAATATATAATTTTGCCGCCACACAGTTTTTTATTTCCAACCAAGGCTGATCCAAAGATGCAAACCTAGTGCTTTTACCACATTTTTAGCGCTTTTGGTACCACAAAAAACCTAAAATAGCAAAATATCAAGTTGGCATTACAGGAAGTCAGATGCTTTGTCACATCAAAATAGAACACGTTCTAAATGAAAAATGTCATATGTATTGTACACATGGAAAATATACATGTTATGTTTGAAAGGGTTTACACGACGTGTATAGAATTTACACATGGAAAAATGACAAGTCATATGAAAAATACACGCCGTGTAAAAGCACTTTAAGTCCATTAATTTAAAGGGTGTCCCTATAGTTGATGTAACTTAATGTATATGACCACACTATTTAACTGCGATATACAGACAGTTGAAATTTACAAAGAACCTGTATTGCCAATTCCGCTATAAAAACTATAAAATTGAAAAGTGGAAATTAAAGGGGGTTTTATTATGTGATGTTATTTGATGTATATGTTCTTATATACAGATGAAATTTTAAGAACCGTTGTAAACAAACACTTCAAACTTACATAACAATGTTATTAAAAAAAAGTAAAGGGTGCCCTCCTAGTTGACATTATTTACCGTATATGGCCTTATCTTTTGTACCATTATAGACAGACGCTTGATATATACACAGAATTTATATTACTATGTCCGCTATAGCAATAAGTATGAAATTGAAAATTAAAGGGTGCCCCTGTAGTTAAGGAAAATGAATGGGTGTGGCCTTGTCTTAAACTAATATATTAATGATGTATATGTCCTTATCTTAAGTACCGTTGCAGACAAACACCTGAAATTTAAACAAATTGTGTTTCGTTATAGTAACAAGGTAATAAAAAAAAATTTAAAAAAATTAAAGGGTGTCCTCACAGCTGAAATTATTTGCCGTATAAGTATATGGCCTTTTGAACCATTATAGACAGATACATAATATTTACACAGAATGTATATTATTATGTCCGCTATAGCAATAAGTATAAAATTGGAAATTAAAGGGGGTTCCTATAGTTAAGGAAAATTAATAAAAATGGGCGTATCTTTTGAACTTATATAGATCTACACTTGAAATTTTAAAGAATCTTTAGTACTATTTAAGCAATAACAAAATATTTAAAGTTAAAGGGTGTCTCTAAAGGTGATTTAATTTAACACTTATTCACTTACATTTATATTGTGTATAGCCTACATAGCGATATTGAAATGAATGGTTTTCCCATAAAAGATGTATTTTCGTGTAAATAGCTAAACTTTTCAAATAAAATTTTCAGGAAATAATGTAAACCTTCCCAGCAAAAAATTACGTATACTTGGAAGCAGGTTTGTAAGGGAAAGAGAAATAGACTGTACTTACCAACCTGCTTCAGGAAGGCATGATTTTTATTTGCGATGTCCCTTTTGGTAGGTCTCTCTGTTTCACCAAAAAACTTTATAAAAACTTATTCGCTTACATACCTGCATACTGGTAAGCGACAGAGAATGCAGTTTGTTATTATTGTCTTACAATTCAAGCATTCTTGTATGCACTTATTAGAAGCCTTTATGAGAACCGCTTTTGAAAAACATGAGTTTCATTTTACTGCTTACCAAAACCCAATAATTTTTTTGGTGGGTTTTTAGAACTAACTAGAACATTTTTTAGATAAAAAAAATTATATCAAAATTTAATGTACAACTGAATGAAAGAATATTTGGTTTGTTAAACACAAAACCCAAATACATCTAACTAAAAAGTAAAATCCCAAATAATCCAGTGCCACCAACAAAACCACCATAATGAAAATACTTTCACTATTTCGTTAATTTGCATAAAAGCATTTGTATGTGTGGTGGGCAAACAAACGGATTGGTGGTTAGGTGGAATACCTCACATAATTATTAAAATTACAATTAAGCGAATTCTGTCAACGTTAGTGGCTATAGTATGGTAAAACACACATACAATTACCCATGAAAATTCTTATTTGTATAAAACTGTTTGTTAAAACATTTTTTGTTTTTGTTTTTAATATTTTTCGTTTAAACTACAATAATAAAACTGCGGTTTTACAAAGCATAATGAGTTGTATTTACGATAAAATGTTTTTCTATCTGGTTCTGTTTCTTTCTCTCTATCTAATGCAGTCAGTTTTCGTTCAATTTTTTCTCTGGTTTTAAGCAAAAACTAATCATGAGGAATTTATTTTTTTTTTTTATTTTTATTTCTTCTCTTTTAGTTACTTTCTGTATAACTAGTATTGTTTTCAGTAGCCCGAGAATGTGTTACTAAACCAAACTAATGGGTGATTTTTTTGAGGTTAGGATTTTCATGCATTAGTATTTGACAGATCACGTGAGATTTCAGACATGGTGCCAAAGAGAAAGATGCTCAGTATGCTTTGACATTTCATCATGAATAGACTTACTAACGAGCAACGCTTGCAAATCATTGAATTTTATTACCAAAATCAGTGTTCGGTTCGAAATGTTCAAATGTGACAAATTTTGTTCAGCGATGAGGCTCATTTCTGGTTGAATGGCTACGTAAATAAGCAAAATTGCCGCATTTGGAGTGAAGAGCAACCAGAAGCCGTTCAAGAACTGCCCATGCATCCCGAAAAATGCACTGTTTGGTGTGGTTTGTACGCTGGTGGAATCATTGGACCGTATTTTTTCAAAGATGCTGTTGGACGCAACGTTACGGTGAATGGCGATCGCTATCGTTCGATGCTAACAAACTTTTTGTTGCCAAAAATGGAACAACTGAACTTGGTTGACATGTGGTTTCAACAAGATGGCGCTACATGCCACACAGCTCGCGATTCTATGGCCATTTTGAGGGAAAACTTCGGAGAACAATTCATCTCAAGAAATGGACCGGTAAGTTGGCCACCAAGATCATGCGATTTGACGCCTTTAGACTATTTTTTGTGGGGCTACGTCAAGTCTAAAGTCTACAGAAATAAGCCAGCAACTATTCCAGCTTTGGAAGACAACATTTCCGAAGAAATTCGGGCTATTCCGGCCGAAATGCTCGAAAAAGTTGCCCAATATTGGACTTTCCGAATGGACCACCTAAGACGCAGCCGCGGTCAACATTTAAATGAAATTATCTTCAAAAAGTAAATGTCATGGACCAATCTAACGTTTCAAATAAAGAACCGATGAAATTTTATGCGTTTTTTTTTAAAAAAAAGTTCTCAAGCTCTTAAAAAATCACTCGTTACTTTAATTACATATAAATATGCGGGGAATTCAAGCTAAAAAGTCATTTAATGTATAACAATGTTATGGATTTAAGTTCATTATAAGCTCTATTTTACTTTATTTACTTTACTTTTGGTGAAGTTTGTAAGCACACATACAATATGATATTTAAAGGGAGTTTAAGTTAAATTTTTTTGCTTTTGTAAATGAAAATATATTTTTAGGGTTCCATATCCAAAGGGTAAAAACGTAACCTTATTGTTTTCGCTACAATGTCTGTCCGTCTGTCCACCCGTCTGTCAGCATCTTTTATCTCGGGAACCGCTAAAGGTAGACTCTTGAAATTTCCACAGAAGATATATAACTGTTGCCGCTATAGCAACTAAAACTTATAGGGTGTGCCTACAGAGACGTGTTATTCACGTATATGTGTTAACTTCTGAAACTGTAGGAGGCATATACTTAAAATTTACAAACAGTAATTAAAACTTTGTTCTCTATATAAACAAGTATAAAAAAGAAACCTGAAAATAAAAGGGTGTTCCGATAGTGACGTGATTTGCATGAATATGGCCTAATTTTTGGACCATAATAGGTAGACTCTTGAAGTTATCACAGATGGTATATACTGCGGCCTCTAAAACAAATAGCAAAAATTAAAGGGTTTTGCTACAGTGACGTTATATACATTTGTATGGCATAATTTATGAACTACTTATAATAGATAGCCTCTTGAAATTTTTAAGTAATAGGTAGACTCTAGAAATTTGTATAGAATATATCTTGCCACGGCCTCTATGATAATTATTAAAATAAAAGGGTTTGCCGACAGTGACATGTGTTTCACGTATATTGCCTTATGTTTTGAGTCGTAACAGGTAGGCTTCAGATATTTTTATAGAAAGTCCTTATATTCGAACAGTAATAGGTTGACACTTAAAATTTATTCAGATTATATTTTACAATATCTACTGTAACAAAAATAAATTTAATTAAAATGAAAGGGTGTTTCCTAGAGGAATTTGATCTTCTCTTTTAAACATTACAGGCAAATACTTGATATTTACACAGGGTATTTAGTACTATGGTCTCGAATAAAAAATAACTATATTTTAAAGGGTGCCCTATAAGACATGAAAACATTAACAACTTTAATTATTTAATATTATGCTAATTACCCATAACGTTTTTTAATAAAAATGCAATTTATTTGTTGGGGGAAAGAGCTAGTTCCTATACGTATTTCACTGGTTGCTCAGGCCAGATCATCAGGAAACCTTTTTCCTAATTTTAGAGAAGCCAAAAATACTCTATAAGTAATAAAATTCTACAAAACACAATGAGAAGTATGAATGTTATAGAATAATATTACAGAATATTAAAGTTTCAACAAAACACCAATAAACAAATCACGTTTTTATTTTTCCTTACTGTCCACCTACAATTGGATGGTTTTTGCAATCACTGAATGCAGACGTAAGGTGTGATGAAAAGTATACACAAGTTAATTTTGTTCTCGCAAGAGAATGGAAAAATAACAAGTGTTGCCAAAGGTTTGCACAAGCAGTTGCATATTTAGTTATTAATAAAATTTTTGGGAATTTAAATATTAATTATTTAATATTATGCTAATTACCTCATAACTTTAATTTTAAAGTTGTACTGAACATAGTACGGAACCCTACATGTGTAAGTCTGACTCACACTTGACTGATTTATTTATATTATCCAACAAGTTTTATCAAACTGCACAGTACAACCAATACTGTTTGATCGATTTATGAAATAATCTCACAAGTACTTTTGAACGTTCAAATCGTTGTCTTATAGAGACTCTCTCAAATACATGGCTCTTAAGCTCTTTTAAAAATCTAGATTTGCTGATATTTTCATACAAAAAAATCGAATGCATCATCCAACAATTGTTTAGTATCTATCGGAAAACTGTAGCTACCCACAAATTTTAATATTTAAAGTGGGCGTGGCACTTTTCACACGAAGTTAATATTTGTCATCACATTACTTGGAAAACATAAAAGGTAGAATCTTGAAATTTTGTGCAAATAATTCCAATTTTTAATATGTATAGTCTAACAAGAGCAGTCTGGATTATACTAGTAGGCGTGGTACTTCCATACAAAGTGAAAAATTATTATCGTGTAATACGTATATTGCTAAAATGTTGTACCAATAACCCGCTTATTAATATTCATAGTAAAACCAAACGACTTCCTGGATTAGAATATTAGACATAATTATTTCCTCACAGACAAAGTGATAAATTAATATCGTGTACCTTGAGAACTATAATAGATAGATCTAAAAAATTTTGCACAAGTAACACTCATATTATTATGTATAGACAAAAAAAATATTGGACTGAATTAGAGCAATGAGTGCGCTACCTCCCACACAAAACGATCAATTATTGTCATAAAATTTTGTATTGAAGGATGACGTGTGTTTTCGAGCTAAAGCTTGGTGGGTTAGATGGGTAAACCCTATACAAAGTAATTAACCCATATTTGTCTACAATAGTGACACTCTCTAAATTCTACGTACAGCGAACTACGCCGCTCATTGCTAGAATTTATATAAAAATTCAAAAGCAATTCAATGATAATTTTTTTTTTTTTGTTTATGACCAATTATGTTTTATTATTAATGTAGGGGGGGATAAATATACAGACCGCAGCCTAAATAGCTCTCAGCCTTTTTCAGGCATAATCTGCAAGTATAATCTGCTTCGATTTTCATCTTGAAGTTTCCGTAACTGAAGTTTCCGTACACCTATTAACCTAAGCACCTTACTGACTTTCTTTATCGCCAATCTGGTCAGTGAAAGACCCTAAAAATAACCCAAATAAGTAGCACCCTCCTTACCAGTCAGTTCTCCAAGAGATAATTCACCCTTTCCTTTTTAAACATAATATGTCAGAAACACTCAGCAAAAAAAAAAACTGTATCGTTTAAAATGGTTGCAGTAACTGCTAGTAGAACGAGTAATGATAACAAAAGTCATAACCTACATTTCATTTAGTAAGCGATTAGTAGCAAAATGGAAAAAGTGAAATCTACTATTTTTTTAATCAACCGTCACAATTAACAACGAACTGAAGCTATAAAAGTAGCAAAAACAAATATGTGTAATGTAACTGTAGACAGAAAACTTAGTATACGAGGGTAATTGTAAAAAGTAGGATATTTACGACAAGAGTACATTATTTTTAAAAAGTAGAAATTATATGTAAAGGACGAGAATTTATTTCGATCTGATTTTGGTTTATTTTATAAAAAAAACAGAAGCTTCTGAAAAAGTTATGCGCAAAAATATTAGTCACTGACTAAGACAGTAAAACCCCTTAAATTTTCTAAAAGTAAAATTGACGATGCCAAAAAGGAAATATTGAAAAACCCTAAATATAAAAAAGAAAATAGTTACTTTTTGAAAATTTTAATTATTATTAGTCGAACTGTTTATGTATTACATACAATGAAATTTATAATCAAGCTTAAGTTCGTTTTTATTCTCTCTAAGAAAGAATTAATTTAATTACAAATTAGGTGATAATATTAAAGAAAAATTGGGAAAATTTAATTTTTAGACACCAGCACAAGCGGAATGCACATTTTCTAGACAGCCGCGTCCGTCATCAGCACTCTTGTATCTAATCTACTTAGGGTAATGTTTCAGCATCATCTATTTAACGAACCAAACCCAGATAAAGGAATACGAGAAAACTTGTATTAAATTATCAATCGTCAGTTAGTGAGAACGAAGTCTACCACTACCTTAAGCTTCCCTCTTGTTGAATATTTTTACTTTTAATATTTACCACCTATATTTTGTTGTTCCTTCAGCGAACCTTCTTAGAGAGAATAAAAACGAACTTAAGCTTGATTATAAATTTCATTGTAGAAAATAGTTACTTTTATAATTAATGATTTAAGCTCTAGGTATTTTTTTATAAAAATATTTTCAATTTATTTTTATTTTTGTATTCAATATTTCGCTACACCATTGGGTAGCATCGTCAGGAAATAAAAATAGTTTTATATTATTTAATTGAATGAAAATAATATAAATAATATAAAACTATTTTTAATTCCTGACGATGCTACCCAATGGTCTAGTGAAATATTGAATATAAAAATAAAAACAAATTGAAAACATTTTTATAAAAAAAGGCCTAGAGCTTAAAAACTTAATTATAAAATTATTAAAAATACAATAATTGTTTAGAAAATAGTTACAAAATTAGTACACGTGATAAGAAAAAAGTTCAGTTAAAACGCGAGGAAACATCAAACTAGCAAAAGTACGAATCAAAGAAAACATACAATTTTGAACAAATTGTGCTAGGTTTACGTCAGTGCCTGCCTTTTTGCCTGAGGTTGATCTAACCACTGGGTGAAAACAAAACCTCTGCCAACTCACTGGTTGCGCATACCGACACAACAAATTTCAGAACTCTTTCGACAGAACCATACTCATTTCCTTGTTTAGGAATTGGAGACCTACTAAACTGTTGACTTGATGCCACTTCCCGTAATATAGATCCAACAGACACCACGATACTCCCCGATGGTAGTCACTAATAACCGTCACCGGTTCCCGTGGTACCAATCGTTTGGAAGTTGGTTATATCTCGCAGGTTTTTATCTTCCCATTTCAGGCTTCAGCAAGCCTCTCGGACTGATGGCCCTACTTCCTGCAGAGGCTTCACTCATTGTTACAGAGGATACATATTTTTTAAGCCCATTTTAGACTATTATGTTATGGTATAAAAATCTGTAAAATTTATCAAAAAGTGTTCTGTTTTGCAAACAATTTATGGAAATATACATTTTGATTACTCTCCTCTTCCTATGTCGTTGAAGACAACCACCAACAAGAAACACTGTAACGTTTGTATTCTATTCCCCGTGAAATAGCAATGATAAACGATCTTAGTCGTGTTCGGTAACCACATGAAAATTATTATCTTTCTATGCTGCAGCAGCTATCCTTTTGCAGAATTCTTGACTAACTCCACTAATAAAATTCTCACATTTTAATTCCATATTTTCAAATAATATTTTACCTCAAAGCTACATATATAAGTGCCTCGATAGACCGATTGGTAGCGTGCTAGTCTATCAGTCTGGAGGTTGCGGGTTCGATTCCCGCGAAAGGCTCTAGGTATTTTCTGCAGACAAAAAAAGAGTTTCTAATGAAAATTTCATCTGTCACCTAACAATCTTTAGAGTTGTCAAGGCTTACAACTTAAATAGTTATCCTCGTAAAAGGTTGCAAATCAACCATATGTTTATTACAAGTAACTACACATTGCGACTCACTTTGTAGTAAATACACCACCATGGAAATGAGTATAAATTGACTGGTATACTTTGTAAATACCCGTATATATATTTAAACGCACAAATCCTGTAACAATGACAGTCAACCCATTATAGTTCAACCTGGACTTTTTCACTTTTAAATATGTAAGTGAATTTGCATGAAAATCGTTTTTATATACTTTTTTCTGTGTCGATAATTGTGTTGTAATTGTGGTCATTTAAGCGCTTAAAAAACCACTGCCATTAGTTGTGGGGTACAACAAGCCGCCAGCTACCATAATTAGGTTAACGCCTTTTCATTACCTATTATTGTCGAAAATATGTTCGTGGACACAGACAGAATTGTAATCGCCATATGCGCGTAAGTGGTGGCTACACAAAGTGTGTAGTGAAGGTCGATACAATTAAAATCTAATTTATCAAAAAAAAAAAAAAAACATCGTTGTCAATAGATTTAGAAGAGTCTGAAAAATTTAAACGCATTAAGGGGAAGAGTAGGTGTTACAGTAATGTTAAAAATATCAATATCACTTTTGTAATATGATTATTGCAGTTATCTGATGTTTAACTTATAATTATACTATACTACAGTTAACCACTTTATTTTAAAGGCTGCCCAACAAAAATTTCATTTTTATTTAACTAGAATTCGTAGGGTTGTGTTAAATAAATTTGATCTTTTTAGGTTTAGGTCCTCGAGAAGGTTTTCTAACAAAAATCTAACATATAAAAAAACACAAAGAAATAAGTTTGAGGGTCATTATGACACAAAATCTAGAATGTTAACTCTGCATAGTGAACAGAAAATTTAACGAAGAAGATATGAATCATATATTATACTAGCTGTGAACGCTACGTCGTGGTGTTCCACACCAATTGTAACGCTCTTATTTTTATAGTGCTTCAGTTATGGTTTATGTATTTACTTTATGTAAAGGTGCCCATCCCTGGATAAAATTATAAAATGTATAAAAAAATTCTAAAAATTATTGTAAAGCTCTGTAAGAGGTACTTAAAACAATGTTATTCCGCAAAGTAAAAATACCATCTGTTTCGAAATTTTGTTTAAAGTATCACAATTTCAAAAATAAAAGGTGCGCAACCATGTTTAAAATATCCCACTTTCAAAAATAAAAGGTGCATAACCGTGCTTAAAATATCCCAGTTTTAAAACGAACATTTTAGTACCTTTAAACCGGAAATTGCGTACTTTCACTGCTTTTTCTCCACTTTCTCTTGGAAATGAAATATTTTGGCGTAAAAAAAGTATCCTATATTCAATCAGGATGCTAAGGTACCTCCTTACAAAATTTTGTTAAAATCCATCTAGTAGTTTTTACGTGATGCGAAAAGAAAATCAGACAGACAGACAGGCGGACAGACAGAAATGAGTTTCTATTTTATTATATGTACAGATTATTTTATTAGTGACTTGTATGACATACGAGCAATAGGGGAAGGAATAACGCAAGAACCACTAATTTCATTACACTGATGAGTAGATGAAACTTAACGTAAATTAATCTCGGATATAATACAATTAAGGTGACAAGTAAAATCTAATTTTGTGTCACTTTAACAACCCAAAATCTTAAGACGAAATACAAAGTCAGTACTTTCGAACATTAAATATTTGAGTTTGCATTTAATCGGCTTTTTATCGATTGATCGATTTTACAATTTAAATTTTCGTCGATTAATCGATTAAGGTTTATAGATTACTCGAATAACTCAAATTAATCGCACATATTTAAAAAAAATTATATTCAATGAGATTAGACACCCATACAAAATTCATTAATAATAGGTGCGATCCCGTACTCAAAATTGGGAGCCTTCGGGATCCTAATTATACGGAAAACTGCTCCCGTACTGCAAGATTGGGTAAAAGAGAGTAATTTTGAGAGAAAGTATAAACCATGATATAATA
Organism: Phasia obesa; assembly: GCA_949628195.1. NCBI lineage: Eukaryota > Metazoa > Arthropoda > Insecta > Diptera > Tachinidae > Phasia > Phasia obesa. The sequence continues at coordinate 103,782,411 of OX451219.1, forward strand.
ATACAAGGTAGTTCCATTTCAAAAATGTTGGAAGTTTGCCGGAATTATTGAAGTATGTTTTTATGTAAACAGCAAAAAAGCGTTGCCACTAATAGAAACGAGTCATAATTATTTTGGAAATTATTTTAAAAAAATGTGTAATTTATATAAATAACATAAAATAAAATTAATAATTACCGTAAAAAATAAAAAATTGAAAAATAGAAATTTATCCAAAAAAATATAAAATGGTCATAGTCATAAGTCATAGTGACAGTAAGGGCATTGATATTTTTTTTATATTTTTAATTCCAATAAATCTTTAATGTTAACAATTCTGTAGTTTACAGTAAACAACGTTACTACTTAGCTAGTTTTTAGGACTTAAACCGTTGTTTTTACACTTTTATTGATGAATTTCTTGATAATCACCTCTATTCCATTTATCGTCCGCGAACCACAATACGACGACGTTTCACTTAATTAAGTTGGTATTGGTATTTAGTGTTTTGCAAGAATACGTGACGTTGAAATGTTGTTGTATCGACGAGGATTTCATCGTCTTGGTTTTTATAAACGAATATAGTGCCAACAAAATTCAAAATGAAGAAGATTTAAATAACAAGTTTAAACCAATTCGGAAAATTAGTTGAAGAAATGGAAAATTTCGACGTGATAGATTCTTATTAAGCACTTTAAATTATTCCACAATATAAAATTGTTTTAAAAGAATATTTCTCTAGCGAACAGTGTTATCGATAAGCCGTCCACATCGTCATAAGAACATTATGGAATACAAAATTATAATCAAATTGATGTTGACGTCAATATAAAAAGATGTCGGCTTAAATGTGGTGATGATGACGCCGTCGCCAAATAGAATAAGGGTGAATATAAAATCGCTTAAATATGGTGATAGTTAATTAAAACATTTTTGTTAATTGTTCATAAGAAATTTTTTCAAAAACGACAAAAAGCGCTCAATATTTTGGGTTACTTTTAATATATAATATTACCAAATTCTGTGTGCGCATTTCTTGGGTTATTTTTCATTTTTGCTTTTGATCAGTTTTGCATAGAGTTATTAGGCCCCCTTTTTCACAGTAAAATTAACTAAATTTTTTAATTTAAAATTCCTATAATTGTGAAACTTTCAATTTTTCTTGATACTCCTGAATGATGAGCTTTCCATCTAAGTTAAAAAAATAATTTCTTAACTAAACATAAAAGGGGTGCCTTTTGTAAGTTTTATTTAAAAAGAAAACGGGAAAAATTTTATTTGTGAATTCCTGCAAAAGTGTATTACTACCGTATGGAAAAGGACGAACAACTTTTTCTTTTTCAACTAAAAGAATTTTCGTTTGTTTATTTAGACATATAAACTTATGGCTTGTTTCTTTTTTTAATTTTTAAAATTTAAAATAAAGAAAAAAACGCAAAATGGGATTTAAAAAAGTTCGTGATATGGTAGAACAAATTTAAATAATTCACGCAAACGTCAGAACGTTAATATGGCGACAAAAAGAGAGAATGGAATTACCTTCTATTATTATATCATGGTATAAACTTTTTATTTGGGCTGATTGTGAAAATACAAAACAATCAAATTTTTGAAAATAAACAAACAAAATTAAAAAAAAAACTATTATTTAAAAATTTTTCATAAAACATAGAAAAAAATGTGTCATGTATACAAAATATTTGTGTTTTTAATTTTTATTATGTGCGAATGCATGCAACACTTTGACATCACGTTTTGGGATATAAAGTTGGTTTTTACTGTTCCCGTACTTTTGGGCATTTTTGTCTCTAAGAAAGTTTATTTTTGTATTCTCTCATTTTACCGAACTTTTCCCAAAAAGTACGGGATAGCACTTAATATATTTTATTAATGACAACTTGTAGATGATTTTTAAAAATGTTTTATTCAACCCTATTCGTCATCACTTTTGGGGTTACTTCACTTTGTATCGACGTCGTCATCAATTCGATTATAATTTGGTATTCCCTAACATTATTATGACGACGTCGACGAATATTCGACAATTTGATTCGATATCTATTATTTTATTTTGTTTAAAATTTTTATTGAAAATATTTAAAATAAAAATGTAAATAAATTTAAAAAAAAATGTTTATTCAAGGATTCAAGTGAGGAAGATTGCAAAAAATGTGGTCATTTAGAGACGATTAATCAGAAGTCTGATATAAATACATATTTTAATTACTGGATAAGTAAGTAAAAAACGCACTTTCTTTTTGCAAGAATTGGTTGCTATGTTCTTATAGGTTCCAAAATTATTTAAGGTTGAACAAATCACCATTAAGGCATGAGCTAGAAGCAGTGTCAGAAAATTGTAGCAGATTTGCTACAGCCTCACCGAGGGGGCTAAATTTAAATTGTTTATTAATTCCACCCAGTAGCCTTAGCCTTAGCTTCACATCTACACCTCTTACCACCATCCTGCGACCTTCTTAGAGGGCCAAGGGCAAAACCATCCCACTACTCTTTAAAATTACTAGGGAGCATCCTCCTTGGAAGCCTCTTGCAAAGAAAGGATATGTTCTAATTTAATTTGTAATTGTATTGTGATATTAAAACAAAAATATGATTTATTTCATAAATAGTATGATTTTGTCGTTATGCAGAAAAGGAAAGGAACACATTTTAAGCATAACTTGTTAGTTATTTGCTTGCTTTAATAGACTGATTGGTAAGGCGCTAGTTCAACTGATACGATACTAACAAAATTTTGCAAACACATTATTAACTATTTTGACAATGCAAGATTTGATGTCGGAAACTGCGATCTTTCAAAACAAATATGATCTTAAAATATTTATTGATTCAATTGAATAATTTGAAACTTTGCACACACACAGTTTTGACAGTAAACAAGTAAGAGTTCTACAATCAACCGTGCCGAATCTTCTATAACCTTCACCACGGTGGTTTTAATTTTACAGAATTAGGTACAAAATTGATTTAATTTAAGAGACAAACGCATTAAAAAATTAACTGCGTTTTTTTACTAATCAGCAATATATCGTTAACAGTATATATCTTCACTTGAAATGCCTACCTATGTAAAAATTTTCTAAAAAATTTCTATAAATTTCTTTTTTATAAAAATTTTTTTATAAAAATTTATTTTCAAAAATTTTATAGAAAATTTTTTTGTAAAATTTTTATAGGCAATTTTTGGAAATTTTTTTTAAAAATTTGTTTTAAAATATTTTTTTCAAATTTTTTTTTTTTTAACTTTTTTTTTCATAATTTATTTATTGTATCTTCAATATTTTTGAACTAACAATAATTACTCGTATCTTAAGTCTAAAATAAAATATACGTTTTAAGTCCAGCCAGTGCTAGATAAAAATAATGTTTGTTTCACGGATTTTGCAATCATTTGAGGGTCATTCCTCTAATGTACGGCCAAGAAAAGCAGTCTCTCTTCTTTTTAGTCGAATGTAACCAGGTTCATTCAGCATGTTACGCGCCAAAGGGTTTGGATGAGATTCAAGCCTCTTTAGATATGTGACTGCATGTTTCGCTATTTCTGCTTTAACTGATGGCATGTTTAGGTCTTTGTGGATGGTCGAATTTTTTATAAACCAGGGAGCAGATGTAATCATTCGTAGTATCTTATTTTGGCGCCTTTCAATTTTTTCTAGTTACATTGCTAGCTGAGGCAGTGCCCCATAACTGAATCCCATAACACCAAATTGGTTTGAGGATCGACTTGTACAGTAGAAGTTTACAATCTAAGCTCAGGTTGGAGTTACTGCCAATAAGCCAATTTAGTTGTACTGCTTTTAATTTCATTTGTGTTAACTTGAAATCGATGTGGCTTTTCCAAGTAAGGCGACGGTCAAGATGTATACCCAGGTATTTAACGTCTGAAAGCTGTGGTATCATTTGGTTATTTATGCGAATAGGAGGGCATGAGTCCCTACGCAGTGTGAAGGTTATGTGAGTACATTTTTGTTCATTCACTTTTATTCTCCATTTTTCTAGCCATTTATCCAAATTGAGTATGTGGTCTTGTAAAAGTTGTGATGCTACTTAGGCACTTTCATGAATACTTAAATAAGCTGTGTCATCTGCAAAAGTTGATGTGTGGACTATGGTGCTAATTGGCATATCCGATATGTACAGTAAATATAAAATTGGTCCCAAAATACCACCTTGGGGAACTCCGGCTTCAATGAGCTGTGGCGAGCTTAAAAAATCACCTTCTTTTAGTAAAAACTTGCGATTCGTTAAATAATCTTTTAAAAGCTTATACAAGTTTTCGGGCAAGTTTAGCTTTAGCTTAAATATTAGGCCTTCGTGCCAAACCTTATCGAATGCTTGAGAAACGTCGATAAAGAGCGCAGAACAGTACTTTTTTTCTTTAAAGGTCGTTTTAATTACATTTACTAATCTGTGTGTTTGTTGGATCGTACTATGTTGTTTTCTGAAGCCGAATTGATGGTTCGAAATAAATCCTTTCGCGCTAAGAATTGGATTCAGCTTAGTTATTAATATTCTCTCAAATAACTTTGACACGTTTTATAAAATGCTTATAGGTCTGTATGATTCCACTTTTGTGTGGTCTTTTCCTGGTTTAGGAATCATAGTTATCAAAGAGACCTTCCACTCTGTGGGAAAGTACTCAAGACGTAAGATGGCATTAAAAACAAACATAATAATTCTTCGACCTATACGGGGCAACTCAGCTAACATCTTGTCACTTGTTTTAACAACGCCAAACTTTTTTAAAAAAATTTTTGAATAAAAATTTTTAAAAATTCTCTTGTAATAATTTTTAAAAATTTTTTATAAAATGTATTTTAAATTTTTTAATTTTATAGAATTTTTTTTTTCTAAAAATTTTATAAAAGTTATTTTTGTAAAAATCTTTTTAGAAAAAAATTTACGAAAACTTTTTTTTTAATATTTGTTTTAAAATATTTTTTGTAAATTTATATAAATTTATTAGAAAATTTTTTTCTAAAAATTTTATAGAAGATATTTTTGCAAAAATTTTATAGAAATATTTTGTCTAAAAATTTTATTGAAAGTTTTGTGTAAAAATTTTATTGAAAATTTTTTGTTAAAATATTTTTTCTAAAAATTTTAAGAAAAAAATTCTATTAAAACTTTTGTGTAAAAATTTTAATGAAAATTTTTTGATAAAATTTTATTAAAACTATTTTGTAAAAATTGTATTGACAGAAGTTTTCTTGAAAATTTTCTGTAAAAATTTTATAGAAAATATTTTAAAAGTTGTTTTAAATATTTTTTGTAAAAATTTTTTTAACCTTTTATTGCAAAAAATTTTGGAAAAATTTAGATTTTTTTGCAATTTTTAGTAGAAATGTTTTTAAACATTTAAAAAAAAAAAAATTTTGGAAAAAAAGTTATTTTTTCATTGTAAATTTTTTCTTAAATTTTTTTTTGAAAATTTTTGGGTTAAAATTACTCGAAATTTTTTTTTGTAAAAATTTTATAAAAATTTTTGTATTTTTTTTTTTTAATTTTTTGGATTTTTTTTTTTTAATTTTTTGGTTTTTTTTTTTTGTTAAAATTTATTAGAATCTTTTTTGCAAATTTTTGCTAAAATTTTAAATTGCATTTAAATGTTCAGACAAAAGCCAAAACTTTCTTAAAAAAAATTCATTATATTGACCCATCATATTGGCTACCTCCATGTGTATTGCTTTCTATAAAGACCTTTAATACAAATCAAAACAGAAATACCTTATCAACCTAAAAACAAACAAACATCGCCTCTCGCAGTTGGTTATCTATTATCTATCAACATGCACTCCATGCGGTCTACTGGTCTTGCTCTGATATTTATTTAACAAAAACAAAGCAAGAGAGAATTATTACAACCGCAAAAAAATTAAAAACAAAGGTATAAAATATAGGTAGGCATGGTTTTTTGCCTCGAATGCCATTAGTGAAATGCCATTAGTGAAATTTTTAAAACTATGCCTGATCGGTGGGCTTAAATTATCTGTATCTCTTCTGGTACCTTGGCAAATTTGATTTCAACCCGAACACAGACAGATGGACACACGTACGGACATCGTTTAATTCTGTATGTATAAGGATTCGGAATATATATACTTTATGGAATGACAAACTTTTATATACCCCAAACTCTACCTGTGGTGAAGGGTATATAAATTAATTCGGTCGGCGCAAAGCCGTTGTAAATTTTAAATTTAAGTTATTTTTCTAATGAAAACTTGATTAATTTTTTTCACATCCGTCCTTTCAAAATTAACATCGTTGACTTAAAATTCAGAGTCCAACTTTGTTTTAAATGTTCTTCTTTTATGATTTTTGAATGAACTCTCCTGACTTGATACTCCTAATTAAATTCGCCAATGCCTTTTTGAAAAATGATTTTATTACGTATGTATGTATTACACAACCAAAATAAAAAAATAATTATAATTTCCGAAAAATATACGAGCCTGTCAAAGCATTCATTCATGTTTCTTCAGATCATAAAGAAATTCAATAAAGTTAAGTGAAAAGTAATTGTTAACAAAATAAAAACAGCAAGTTACCAACGCAGAAGCAAGACAAATACATATACTAACGCTAACAAAACAACAAGTCCTTATAACATGCCAACAACATTTTATTGTATCTACAATTCAAGACTTAAGTTGATGTCAGTCAATGCCATTATCAAATGTTGACATACACAATTGTAGCTTATATGACACGTGTAATACGATACAAAGTCTGCAATTAAACAAAAATAAAATAAGCACAGAAACATCCGCAAAACAAATATATCAGTATATTATATTGAAATAGCTGTGCCCACACACGTTGTGTGCATTGTTCGATATGGCTTTCAAAGTAATTCACAACAAATGTTAAGACTCTTACGTATTTACTTTATATAAAGGTACCCATCCCTCGATAAAATTCTAAAATTTATATAAAATTCTATATTTATTGGAAAGTTCGGTAATAAGTGTTTAAAATATTTTAATAACAGTGTAATTCCGCAAAGTAAAAATAAAAATCAAATACAATTTTAAATTTTATTCAATTATCATATTTTGTCATTATTTTAAAACAGAGCCATCTGTTGGTCAACTATGTTTAAAATATCCTGCATTCAACTCATATTTTGTCATTATTTTAAAACAGCGCTATCTGTTATGCAACAGTGTTAAAAATATCCGCTTTCAAAAATAAAAGATGCCTTAAAATATGCAGTACTTAAAATATGCAGTACTTTCACTGCTTTTTCTCCGCTTTTTTCGGAAATAAGATATTTTTGCAGAAAAAAGTATCCTATATTGGAATCGGGATTCTAAGGTAACTTCTCACAAAATTTTGTTAAAATCTATTCAGTAGTTTTTACATGATGCGAACACAAAGAGAAAGACAGACAGATAGGAAATAAGTTACTTTTTTATTATATGTATAGATAAAGAAAAATGACATTAAAACAAACTCTTGAGAAATAAAATTTTTTTCTGTTTAAATCTGTAGTTAATGAATTTTTCGTAAGATACATTTATGCCAACCGCCCCTCCCAAACGAAAAAACTTTTGAAACACACTCAATGACACCACTACAATTCAAACTTACACTTGTTCTTGAATTTTATGATTAGTCTACTTTAAGGCGCAAAGATACAAGTGCTAGAAAGACAATAGAAATTAAACGCTTAAATATACAATAAAAACAACAAAATAAAATGAAATGAAATGTAAAAATATTCAAAATTATTCTAAAATCAGTTATACAGTAGAGTTGAAAACATTTCGAAGTGAAATATTTTATAGGAATTTCTCTGGTTTATTATTTTCTTAAGGGTGTTTTACGTTACCCCATATGTACATTAGAACTGATAAAAAAAAATGTGTGGAATTAGGAAAATAGAATAGTGTAACAAACCGTTGCCAGGTTTTTTTTTTGCCTCTCCCCTAAAAGCAATTATAAAACTCCCAAAATTAAGATTTTTTTAAATAAAATTCCTTAAAAAAATTGTTCTTAATTACATAAATAAAATATTTTTTTTTTTTTTCACATATTTATTTATTGTATCTTCAATATATTGAACTACCAATTACTAATCATATGATTTAAGATATAATATAAAATAAAAATAAATATATTTAGTAAGTGCAGCCAGTGCCTAGTACTGTATATTTCACAGTTGCTGTTATCATTTCCGGGTTATCCCTCTGATGTACGGACGAGAGAAGCAGAATCCCTACTTCTTAGTTTAATGTAACCAGGTTCATTTAGTATGCCAGCGCATTTGAATGAGTTTAAAGCTTTTTTAATACGGTACTGCAAGTTTCGTAATTTCGGATTTGACTGTTGGTATGTTTAGATCGTTGTGAATGTTAAAGTTTTTTATATACCATGGAGTAACTCTATTCATTCGTAGAATCTTATTATTTAATAATTATTGCAAAAAAAAACCGACTTAAAAACAGATAGAAGGGCACCAATTATAAACTAAAAATGTAAGAAGTAATCTGTAAGAATTAGGTTTAAACCAAATAATAGATGCGTCAAAATTAGCGGAAAAAAGTAAAGACCATGTGAATGTCAATCCTCTCCCTATTACTGTTCAAAAGTTAAGCTATTTTTACCAGCATCCGTATTTTATGGGGACACCATTCGCGCCTCTGTCTATAACGGTTTCAAAGATAAGGTCACATAGACAAATAACATCACCTATTGGGACACCCTTTAATTTACAATTTTAAATTAAAGACCTGTTGTTATAGAGGACTTGGCCACAAAGATTCTTTGTAAATTTCAACTATCTGTCTATAACGGTTAAAAAGTTTAACCATATATATCAAATTACATGAACTATTGGGACACCCTTTACATTATAATTCCAAATATTTATACTTGTTATCATACCAGAGAAAGTAGTGGACATTCTACCTAATTTTCAAGTGTTTGTGTTTAACGGTTCAAAAGATAGGGTCATATAGATCAAATTACGTAATTTATGGGGACACCCTTTAATTTCTAACTTCAAATTGTATACTTGCTATAGTGGACTTTGCAATACAGGTTCCTTGTAAATTTCAGCTGCTGTCTCTAACAGTTCAAAAGTTTGGCCACATACATAGAATTACATTAACTATTGGGACACCCTTTTAGTTCCAAATTCAAAATTTTATAATTTTTGTTATAGTTAACTTACCTGTAGTGCACAGGTTCTTTGTAAATTTCAGCGGTCTGTGTACAACTATTCAAAAGTATGGCCATATACATCAAATTAAATGAACTATTGGAGCACCCTTTAATTTAAAATTTTGAATATTTATACATTTTATTATAACGGTCATAGTAATCGACATTCTGTCAAATTTTCAAAGTTTAAAAAACATGTATGTTGTATGGGGACACCCTTTAATTTTTAATATAATGAACTGTTTTTAAAATGGGACCAACCTGAAAGCATAACCTTTCAAATAAAGAAAAAAATTTAAAATCGGTTCAGAAATGGCTGAGTTCTGCGGTTACGTACATAAAAAAAGCAACATTCAGACGAATAGATAACCTCCTTTTTTTTGAAGTCGGTTAAAAACCAAAACATTATATCAAATTTCGATTAACAACTTTTTTTTCAAGTGAACATCGAATTAAGCTCAAATAAGTTACAAATCGGTTGCCTATAATCATTGAGAACGGAAGGTGTTCGAAAAGGGACCCATTAAGAAAGCGGTCTGCTTTGATATTAACCTACATTAATAATGTTAAGCTCAAATAATATACTTGAACCTCTAATGACTTTTGAAAATATGTGAGCATTGACTTTGTATTCAACTTCTATTATCACCCTCGTAAACTGCAGTATTTACTAAATTTTGTTGGATAAAAATGATTTTGAGTATTTAGCAAAACGAGTCAAACAAATCCTTGTTGATGTGATAACGCTTGTTGCTACTCCCGCATATTTACCCACACACACACGCACACACCCACACATACAAACAGAGCAACAAGCATTTGTTTATATTTTGTCGTTCTTTCCTTAAATGTCTTTAGTTGACGGAAGGTTCAAGTGGTTTGGGATTAGTGTAGTGGTGGTTTTTATTGTGTTTTTTTTAGTTTTAAACAAAAACGTATTTATCACTATTACCAGGAGCAAGTGTTGCTCCAACAACATTATGCTTATTTGTCACTTGTAACTTATATAGTTGTTCTCCCATACCGACGCAGTTGAACTTTCTCACTCTTGAAGTATCATCATCATCTTCTAATTCGTCATTGTCGTCGTTGTGAAACAAAAGTAAAAGCAAATTATGAAAATCCTCTTTGTCTTAAAACAAGTTAGAAAATCTTTTGTCTTGTAGAAGCTTCTCCCTCACTTCTGTAATTTCATCCATCCACTCTTAATTCATTTACTTCATTTAAATGTATTTTTTTTTTTTTTTTTTTTTTTTTTAGTTTCACTTCGTTAGGACTTGTAGCTGTTATTTTTTGTCATTATTCTGTGTTGTCAGTGTTGTCATATTGTAATAGGATTTTTATTTTTTATTTTCTTTTTTCTTTACTGGCGCTACAGTAAATATTTTTGGAATATAAAACTAACACAAAATCGAAATTTGTTGTCAAACTAAAGATCTCATAAATGTGGTCCGGTAGGCTTGCTGCTCACTTCTAGGAGGCAAATTTTTGATAAGCGAATGACCAATATAACAGCACCAGATAGGCAGGCACTGAAAGTTAGAAATGGTCCGGAATAAGTAACTAAGTATAATATAATAAATGCAATATTTAACATGCAAGAGTTATTTTTAATCAACTTATACCCACTATTTCTTATTTTTTCTAGTTAACTTTTACAATGTACAAACTTAGGCACTTTCATTGTGTGGGACGGTACACATTTATACTGCCTTTTCTGCCTTAAAACACAGCACCAACAGTGGATGTCAGTTTTTGTGTCACAAAAAATGTTTATGTTCATTTCAATGTGATGGATCAGTGCGGTGATGTATGTTTATTAAAAGTTAGTTTTAAAATTTTTTTATATTTTTGTTTAAATTTTTATATGTACGTTCAACTCGCAAGTCCCTGTTACCATGCTGTAGAGTTTGTCGACAGTTTATTTTATTTTTGCATTAAACATTTTATAGCAATACGTCTTGACGAGCCATTGATTTGTTCAAGCATTGAAAAATTTCATGTGCGCAAATTTAAAATTTTTCGTGAAGACCATCGTTGACGATGTCATGTTCTTGTTGAAACAGCATTATTAGAACATTTGTTTGCACAACAATGTCCGCCATCAAAGGTGGTTTTTCGTATGAAATTTTGAGTTCTATACAACGCCATCTGTTGATCAAGCGTGCATATATTTTTTGTTTTGCTATAAGCATTCGAACAACATTGAAGACAAACAGAAAATTATGTTTAGACGGAATATGCGCATCGATACATTTATTCCACACAAAAGAAAGTAAAAAAATTTTTGTTCTCTATTCTGCCAACTTAAGCCCCTCAAACTAGCCAAAAGTTATATTTAAGAAATGTAAAAATTTAAACACGCAGCTCGACAGGCAACAAAATTCTGCATCGTATAGAGAATTTTCTAGGCTTTTGCATATCATATGTTTTGAAAATATTTTATCTCGACCATATCTGGGACTAAGTTTTTTCTTTGAATAAATTATGAAAATCTGCGTAATATGTAGCCACCGATGTCCTTTGGCTTTGTTTTACTTTATGTTTAATAGTTACAGTGCCTCTATTCAATTAATATTAATATTTCAAATTATGTAAAAATTGTTTTTTACTATACATAATTGTGATTACAACTATCCATACATGATTCGATTTCATTTTATTGTGTGTTCGCATCACGTAAAAACTACTAAATGGATTTTAAAAAATATGTATGAGGAGGTATCTAAGTATCCTGATTCCAATAAATTATACTTTTTGTTCGCAAAAATATCTTATTTCCAAGAGAAAGTGGGGAAAAAGCAGTGAAGTCGCCGATTTTTTAATCGATTTAAAGGTACTGCATCTTTAAGGCATCTTTTATTTTTGAAAGTGGTATATTTTAAACACGGATGATGCTGTTTTTAAATAATGACAAAATATAAATTGAAAGCGTGATATTCTCAGCATGGTTGCGCAACAGTGCTGTTTTAAAATAAGGGCAAAATGTGTATTACTTACTGCCAAGAAGGCCATTGAGTATTATTTTATTTATTAATGTAGGGGGAATAACGAAGCAGACCACTACTAAATGGGTCCCTTTTCGATCCCCTTCCGTCCTCAATAACTATAGACAACCGACATAACTTGCGGCAATCTTAATATCATTGAGTCTCGTGCTACAAACAGCCTTTAATCTAGACTCTATTGATTTCAGAGTGTCGACTGGGAATTATCAGCATTCTTTCTCATCACGGTGTCTTTAGTGATTGCTAGCATTTGTCTAAGGCTTAGTTCCCCCGTGGCATCTACATTTATCAAGCTTCTGCCTGTGGTTCTAAGTCTTACGCTAGCCAGTGCTGGACATTCACACACAATGTGCGCTACCGTCTACCGTCTCAGCGTCTTCCAGGCATAGTCTGCAAGTATTATTTTCTTCGATTTTCATCTTGGCTAAATGATACTTGAAGATTCCATGACCTGTCACTAACGCAGTTATCCAGCTTAAGGTACTTCTATTGTATCCATTCGAGCCTGTCTACATGTAGTAGCCTCCCTTCACCTTTTCAGGTTTAGTGAGTTCAGCCATTGTAGGACTTTTGCTCATTCCATGTTCGTTCCAGGTAAGTTCCTTATCCAGAATAACGCCTAGATAATTCACCTTCCTTGACAAACTGATTTCCGACCCGAAAAGCATTAGGGATCCAACCTCTATGCCGTTCCTCTTGCGAGTGAAGAGCATAGGATCTGATTTGCTAGCATTTATGGTTAGCCCTTGTTCTCTACACCATGCCTCGATTGTCTTGAGAGCCTGTCTCATACATCCTTGGATGGTATCGATGAACTTTCCACCAACCATAAGTGCCAGATCGTCGGCATACGCTACTGTATGGACGCCCATTGAGGCCAATTTCCAAATAAGGCCATCAACAGTAATGTTCCATAAAAGAGGTGATAAAACTCCTCCCTGTGGGCAACCCCCGACTACCCTTCCCCGGATTCTAGAACTCCCATTTTTGAGATTCACAGCTCTAGACCTTAGCATAGTGTTGATACATTTTACAATAATGGGCTCAACCCCACATCTCAACTTAGAAAAAGAGCTTTTATCAAAGGCACCTTCAATATCCATAAAAACGAAAAAAGCAGCGTCGCCATTGAAAATATCTCTTTGCGCCACCCTGACAAGTTCATGCAGAGCGGTGTCAGTAGACCTACCTGCCCTGTATGCATGTTGGTATCTACTCAAGGGCCTATCCGTCAGCGTCTGGTTCTCGAGAAAGTCAGCCAACATTCTCTTCATTGTCTTTAACAGAAAAGATGTAAGGCTTACTGACCTGAAGGACTTAGCTTCCGTATAGTCCCTTTTACCTGGTTTGGGTAGAAAAACCACATTTGTTTCCCTCCAACCTACCAGGATATATCCCGTCGCTAGACACGCTATGAAAATTTCCCTAATCCACTCAAGCAGGGTGTTAACACACCACTGTAATAGAGCAGGGAAAATTCCATTCGCTTCTTACACCATTTAGAGTAATTATCCTTTCAGCCCGAACCACTGCCGACCATTACCACTGTAAGATCCGGCGAGCAGAGATGTTGCATAGGTACTACTTGTACTCCATGCCGCACCAGGATACATGACCTCAATTTACCATCAGTCTGTGGGTAGTACAGATTGGCGGTCTGTTGAGACAGGACCCTGATCTTGTTGTGTACAATCCAGGATTCCTCTAACAACGCTATATCCAGCTTATCCTCAACAAAGCACCTCATCAACATTGCTGTGATGAAGATTAAGTTGCTATATATACCAAGTTTTTCGTGGTAAGCCATTGAGTAACATTTGTATTTAATTTGTATTTTTACTTTGTGGAATTACATTGTTATCAAAATATTTTAAACACCTTTTATAGCGCTATACAATAGTTTTTAAAATTTTAGAATTTTACAAGGCGAATCTATAAAAGGTTGCATCGCCGCGACAGCAAATACAACAGCAAAAAACATCCACATGTGTTTTGTTGTTGGTGAAATGTACGGTAGACGCCAAAAACACTAGATATCACATCCTACAAATAAAATCACTTCTTCCTTACCTATAGTTGGTAGGATTTGTCATTTTTTTGTTAATCTTGAAATATATTTGGAAATAATTTTTTTTTCTTTTTTATAAAATTTTTAACATTTTTTTTTTCTATTACATACATACAATGAAATTTCTAGTCAAGCTTAAGTTCGTTTTTATTCTCTCTAAGAAAGAATAAATTTAACTACAAATTAGGTAATATTATTAAAGAAAAATTGGGAAAATTAAATTTTTAGACACTAGCAGAGCGGAATGCACATTTTCTAGGCAGCTACGTCCGTCATCAGCACTCTTCGTATCTATCTACTTAGGGTAGTGTTTAAGCATCATCGTCGTTATTTTAATGTAAAAACATAACGCTACCAACAATTTCAATTTTTGTTTTTGTGACTGTTGGCTGAACTAAACTCCTAGCAAAAAAACTTGAATAGTTGTTATTATTTTCCGGTAGATGCTGCCTTAATACCTTTTTACCATATAACCAGGGCTGCCATATAAATTTGAGAAAAAATCGTCAATTTCCCGATAAATTTGAAGAAAAAAATCGTCTTTTCAGCTTTAAAAATTCGGACAACTAAAATGAATGTTATTTGAACTATTTTTAAATGAATAAATTAATTTTTTAGACTTAAGTTCTTAATTATAAAGAGATAAAGAAAAAATCAGACACCAGCAGAGTGGAATGCACATTTTCTTGACAACGACGTCCGTCATCAGCACTCTTCGTAACTATCTACAAGGTAGTTTTAATTCTTACTAATTTTCTATTTAAACAAACTTATCAAAGAATTAGAATATGAGATATTTTAATTTTACATTATATTTCATAGGAGATAGAGCTTTTTTGAAATTGTTTTACACTTTTAAACACTATTTCTTTTTATATTATACCACCAAGCAAACAATTTTCTTTACTCTTAATATATTTTCTTTTATTTGAAAAAAAGTATGTCTTTAAATATTTTTTATTATTTTTTTACACTTTAAAAATAAAACCCATAAAAAATAAAACTTATTTGAAATGTATTTTAGAACAACTTTTGTTTGAAAATTTTTTTTCTAAAATAGATTTTAAATATATTTTATTTTTTATACATATGGGTATTAATGAATACTGAAATTAAAAAATTTTCTTATGCTTAAACACATAGATGACAGCGGCTACATGACAAATTCTATTGGCTCAGTTGTCGCAGAGTATTCAGCTACATAATGATATTGAAGACGATAACTACTTCATAAACTTTCACATTGTTGTAGAAATTTGGCATGTAAATGAATTTGTAATCTTGTGAAATTTTCTTTTGTTGGAAACAATAAAATTGACGCTTACAAAAATAGAAAATACCCTAATTTCACTACAGCCACAACAGCGGTCGTGCAGCTTTGATGAATTCAAAATAATCGTTTTACTATAAATGTGTGTATGTTATTTTTAACAGTCTGTACAAGGTAACCTGATGTTGTTGTCTATGTGTTTAATGCATTAAATTATATTTGAAATCTTAAATGTATAAAAGTGCTCTGGATTTTGAAGGGTACCATAAATTCTATTAATAAAATGTTTGGAATTTATCAATACTTCCAACACTGGAAGTTAACAAAAAACATATTTAAAGAATCATACACATAATATGAAAAAGCGAACAACAATCCCCTTTAAACTGATTCTTTTTGACTTTAATTACCACAATTTTTTAAATCGTTTAAACTAAAAATAAAAACTTTGTATTTTAAAACATTCACATTTTTGGCATTGTAAAATCGTCACTTTTTAGAAAAAAAAACGTCAAAACTGTCAAAACATCTAATGATGATATCAGCGTGATGTGAGGAGGCCCATTAGATTACATATTATACTTTCTTTATAATTTTGACCAGAACTTGGTAATTTAACTTAAACAATTAAAAGCAATAAGAATTATTGGAACCTGTTTTTATAAATTTTAGCTTTATAAAGTTAAGTTAAGAGTCTGAATAGTTTTTCATAGAAAAGTTAGCGAACACACCTCATGTTCTTTATATTTTTCCTTATACATATTGCACATCCTGTATAAATATACCATGCTTACTACCTTTATATTTTTTTTCGCTTTAAATTTTATTAATTACATATTTAACATATTTTTTTCTCTAATAATTTATATTTTGGGTATTATTTCTATTTGTTGGCGTCTACAAGTTTGTCTTCTTTTTTCACTTTGTTTGAATTATTTTTATCATCGTCGAATACTTTAAGATCTTTAACATTATACCAAACAGCAATATTGCAGAGAGTACTAAGAGTTATAAATAAAGATGCCACACTGTTCAGAGTAAATCTGTAATTTAATTACGTTTATTATATTATTAATTATATTTTATAATTTTCTTTATACTTACCTTAAATTCCTTGCATCATATGACCAACAATTGCCCTTATTGGTGCAAGTTTTACCCCATACCAAGCAATTTTGATCAAATATCCATCCATATAATATGGGGGCTGGCACAAAACAAAGCAAAGATGTCAACATCAGATCGAAACCCATTATGGCCGCTTTATCTCCTGGTGCAACTGAACGCACTGTTATTAAAAGATTTGAAGATCTTCCGGTGGCAGCAATTAGTTTGACGAAACACATAACCGCTAAAAATGTATAAAATTGATTGGTACAATCAATGGGACAGGCACCATCAACTGCTTGACCTCCGCTACCCAGGGAATGCTAAAATTATCAAATTATTTAATATTTTGAATAGTTAATAATAAATTAAAGGAAACAAATTGTTAGTGTTAAAAAATCACGTGATTGAGACTCTAAAGTATAAGAGGTGATAAACTTAGAGACCTCTTCCTCTGCTATACCAATTTATGTTTATAAACCAGCAATATGTAGTGTAATTTGTAGTGGCATGCTCTAGTAGGTCTATTAAGATGATCACTAAATTATGGAATTTTGAAAAGAATTACTAAAAGTAGACATATTAATAAGAAAGTCGTATAAATATAAAACTTTGATAGTTCTAATGATATTGAATTTAATGGAAATCAGGTTTGGAATGGCCACTAAATAAATTATCCAAAATATAAAACTTAAAGAAACAAATAGCAACATATTCGGCCATGCGGAATCATATATACCCTTCACCATTGCAATGTTATATATTCGCTTACCCTGTTATGTTTCCCAATTTTACAATAATATAAATTCGCTTTTTACTTTTACGATTTTCAACTTTATTATTGCAAATATAATATAAAGATATAGAAATTTTTTTTTTTATAAAAATTTTATAGGAAATGTTCACAAAAATCCGTGTAAAAAAAGACATAGTCATATACAAAAATAGGTGATTGGTTCCTTATCTCTAAAACCTATTAAAATTAGTGAGAAACGAGAATTTTCTTAAGAACAAGAAAACAAAAAAACATGTTAATTTTTACACATATTGCATGTACATATAATGTGTATTTGCACTGTTTATTTGCATCTTTAGTGTGTGGTGAAGACTTAACAGATAGTTTCGTTCGAGAAATCAACGATTGCCTAATTGAATTTAATTTTTTTGTAGTTCTTTCTGTGGCTTCGTTTTAACCGAAAATTTTGCCATTTGTAGTTTTTTATTTGTATTTTTCGACGTCTTTTAGAGATGCATTGATAATTTACCAAATATGAACACATTTCAATTGCTCTAACAAGTAAAAATTCTTGTATGCACAAAAAGGCAATTCCTCAAAATTTTTGATATGAAAATATTTCGCAAAACTTAAATGTTACAAATAAAATCTAAGCCCAAGGGATTTTGAATCGTGCTAAATGGTTATTCCATTGTGTAAAAAAATATTTTTTTTATTTTCAAACCGGGTTAATCAAAATCGTTTAAAAACAGAATAGGGTGTATTTTATCGAAAATTTTTTATAAATATTTTATCGATTATTTTTGGTAAATATTTTATCGAAAATTTATTGTAAAAATATTATCGAAAAATGTTGTAAAAATTTTATCGGAATTTTTGCAAAATTTTATCGAAATTTTTGCAAAATTTTATTGAATCTTTTATCAAAAATTTTATTGAAAATTTTTTGTAAAAATTTTGTTGAAAATTTTTTGTAAAATTTAATTGAAAATTTTTTGTAAAATTTTATAGAAAATTTTTTATAACAATTTTAACGAAAATTTTTGTAAAAATTTTATGGAAAATTTATTGAAAAAATTTTTGTTTTTTATTTAATATTATGCTAATTACCCATAACGTTTTATAATAAAAATGCAATTTATTTGTTGGGGGAAAAGAGCTAGTCCCTATACGTATTTCACTGGTTGCTCCGGTCAGATCATCAGGAAACCTTTTTCCTAATTTTAGAGAAGCCAAAAATACTCTATAAGTAATAAAATTCTACAAAACACAATGACAATTATGCATGTTAATAGAATAATATTACAGAATATTAAAGCTTAAGCCTGAGCAACCAGTGAAATACGTATAGGGACTAGCTCTATCCCCCAACAAATAAATTGCATTTTTATTATAAAACGTTATGGGTAATTAGCATAATATTAAATAATTAATATTTAAATTCCCAAAAATTTTTGTTTTTTGTTTAAATAGAAAATTTGGTGAAAAAATTTTATAGAAAATTTATTGTAAAAATTTTATAGAAAATTTATTGTAAAAATTTTATAGAAAATTTATTGTAAAAATTTTATAGAAAATTTATTGTAAAAATTTTATAGAAAAAATTGTAAAAATTTTATGGAAAATTTATTGTAAAAATTTTTGTTTAAAAATTTTATCGAAATTTTTTTGTGAAAATTTTATTGATGATTTTTTTGTAAAAATATTTTTTTTTGGAAAAAATTATAGAAAATTTTATTGAAAATTTTTTTAAAAAATTTTATTGAAATTTTTTTTTAAAATTTTTGTTAAAATTTTTACTCAAAATGCTTTTGTAAGTTTCAACAAAATTTTTTTGAAAAAATTTTTTTAATATTTTGTAAAAATTTTATCGAAATATTTTTGTAAAAATTTATCAAAATTTTTTTGGAAAAATTTTATCTTTTTTTTGTAAACATTTTTTGAAATTATTGGCAAAAATTAATTGAATTTTTTTAAAAATGTTATCGAATTATTTTTGAAAAACTTTTTGTCAAAATTTTTATCGAAAATTTTTTGTAAAAATTGTATCAAAAATTTTTTGTAAAAATTTTATCAAAGCACAAAAAAATTAGGTAAAGCACATTAGGGGGCCGTATTGACACTGCTCCTGCTTCGCAGTGGGGCACCCTGTGTGTCTATCGGCTACCTCTCTGTGTATTGCTTTCTATAAAGGCCTTTAATATATATCAAAGCAGAAAAACCCTACAAACTTAAAAACAAACAAAAAAAATCTTCCTTCGCATAGGGTTATTGATCCCCGAGATCTGTATGAACTCCATGCCATCTATTGGTCACGGTCTAATATTTATTTAACAAAAAAAGCAAAAGAGAATCATTATAACCGAAAAAAATAAAAACAGGGTAAATAAATATAGGTGGGCGTGGTTTTTTGCCCACAGTCTCGAATGGTCTGAAATGTGGTGCTGGGTATAAAAATATTGCTATCTATAAACAAAAATAATGTGCGTAGAGTCAAGTTACTTCTCTTTTGTTCTTAAGTTCAATTACTCTTTATGATACTTACACTACTTTTAACACTCAGTGTAGAATTGTTAATATCCTCCAAAGTTATATAGCTAAAAGGAGAGCTGTCATAAAAGGTGGAATTGCTGCCAGTTATACAGGAGCAATCATAGTAAAACTGTAACAATTAAACAAATAAATTTTATGTTATTTTACATTAAATATCGATATTACCTTACGACCAGCAGTATCCATATGCTCCTTTTTACAACCAGCATGACAGGGTGATATATAAGTCACTTGATCCTCACCACACACAGGCATATAGCGCACATAATCACAATGGCAAATACCATTGCATCCTAAAGAAGAATTGGCAGCACTAAAAACAATGAAACTTTATAAATAGTGATTGTGACAGACTAAAATAATTGCTTCTTTTACCTTTCCTCAGAATTATTTATCAGTGAATTATCATTTGCGGGGCAGCCAATTAAAGCATAAGAAATCATGCCACACAGAGTCACTATATCTACGAAAGCATTCCAACCAGCTAAACACCTGGCACTAGGTTTAAATTTTGACATAATAAAGCCTGACAACAAGATTCCAATAGCTGAAAATACCAGAACTACCGTACCAGTCGCCATGCTGAAGTTAAAAATAGACAAAATTACTGATCAATCAAAAAATCATTATTAAACTAATTAATTATAACTTGTCAAAAGCTAAAGGTAGGATTATATCCGAGAGATAATTAGTTTTTCGATAGAATAACGAGGGTAATGCTCGTTACTATAACTTAACTTTTAAGTCTGTGATAGCTTAAGTCTATTTTTAGCATACTTATGATGAAAAACTACTTATCTCTCCGATAACTTCCTTACTTTAGCTATTGCTATAATGCTATAATAGGCATAAAGTTATGATTGATTAAATAATAAAACGTTCTTTAAATTTATTTTACCTTGCAGTTGAAGCCGATTGGCGATATTGTATCTCAATATATTTGGCCGTAAAAATCCAATAGGGCATATAACCAAAATAGTATAAAATATTGGCCGAAAGATTAAAAGCAATTGTTCTATTTTTGAGAAAGTTTTTAAAAGTTTTTAACATATCCTTAAGTGAAGTTTGCGTTTCTAAATTTTGCACTGATTCACCATGGGTTTCCTCTATGGCTCTAGCATTATTCAGTTTCCGTCTGGCTGCAGTCAAGGGTAATTCTTTAGGGAACATAAACAAAAATATACCACTAAAAAATATAAGACTAGCTAGTATTAACCAGCCTAGCCACCAAGCTCCCAACCATCTAGAGTCGGATTGATTGATAACTGGTGTTAAGTAGGGTACAATATACAAACTTAAACAAGCTGAAGCCAAATTATAGCCCAAAGAGGGTCCCAGCAAACCAAAGAAATAAGATACACCTTAAAATAAAAAAAATAAAAAACAATTCAACCCTCACTTCTCGTACACACTTTGTTGTAGTCTTTAATTGACTTACTTAACATGGCTGGTACCTTAGCTTTTTCTGTATTATCATCCATATATGATACACCTAAAATATGGAAGAGAGAACCTCCTACGCCTCCTACAACTTTTGCCAATAATAACATTATTTGTGGCCATAAAATACCTTCATATACTTCACACTCCACACCAGTACCATCATTTCTACATAATCTTTTTTGCTGCTGTTGGTTTAAATCGTCTAGAGAGATATTATGATGCGGAATGGCCCCATATTCTTTTGTTAAACTGAGGGCATCTCTACCGGCACCAAAAATAAAATGTGGCATTGCCGTTAGCAAGCAAAACAAAATTATTGTTAATAAGCCTACAAGTATAAGAAAATAGATTAATATTTATTTTAAATACTTTGCAAAAATTAATATGTATAACAAATAATTAAAAAAAAAATTCAAATAGGAACTCTTCTAAACGGTGGTTAAAAATGGAGGCCGATGTTGATTTTAAATAAAACACAAATTATTTAGGAAATTATTGTCATGTCTTTTTATTTTGATAATATTAGTATGGTGCGATATTTTATTAGAATCAAATATCGCACAAATGGCCGCCGCGACCTCGGCGGCACACCTCCATCCGATAACGCTGAGGCATAATTGAGGTTCTATGCCGTTAATGTGCTGAATTATCTCATCCTTTAGCTCTTGAATTGTTGCTGGCTTATCGACGTACAGCTTTTCTTTCAAATAACCCCACAGAAAGAAGTCCAACGGTGTCAAATCACATGATCTTGGCAGCCAATTGACGTTGCCACCACGTGAGATAACACGGACATTGAATTTATTGCGCAAAAGATACACAATCGAGCGTTGCATATTTCCATGGTTCAAATTGAGTTAGTCTGAAATTGAGAAGTGCAAATTAAATGCCGAAAAAACTTGACGTTTAGGTGTGGTTGACATGCAACATCGGCCCGTAAAATTTAACCAACCGATAGAAGAAAAACACAAAAAAAAAATGTGTGCACCAATCAAAGGTTTTATTTAGTTAGTTTCAGATAGAAATTTAATTAAATTATTGATTGGTTTATTTATTTATTAAATAAAAATAGTAGTTTTTTCTTTCTTAATTAAGTATGTAATTGAAATAATTAAAAAATTAATCAAATTTGTATATGAAGGTAAATAAAACCTTTAATTGGTGAAAATATAATTTTCTGTAAACAAACTAGGAGCAACAACAGTCTATTCTTCAGATTTTCTTTTGAATCCACCGATTTTTTATAACACAGTGCAGCAAAAAAAAAACTTGTTGAAAAATACACGGACTTGACAGTATGCTCGGTCTGGCGAATTTGGTGACCATTTTTTGTTTACGGGTCTCGAATGATTTTGAAAATCAGTTTACCTATCAAAAAAGATGGCTGGTACTACATCATTTATGGCAAAGGTATCCGGATTTGTACCGACAAAGCCGCGTTAAACTTCTTAGTGAGAATCTATAAGACGTCCAATTGAAGATGAACTTGCTAGATCTGGAACCTGCCTAGGGATCAGGAGATCAACTAGTGAGCGTCCCGTGTATAGTCAACTTTTAGCATTGACCAGAAGACCCACTTACAGAAAAGGTTCCTATGACCCTCAGTATGATGAAAACTCTTCGAGGACATATGGATGAATAAAAAGTCACTGCGTCTCCCATATATTGGATTTTGCAGAAGATGTCAGAATGCAGCGGAGGAGGAGATCGTGAAGCCCTGTTCTACTATTACCCAGCCAGGACGGCATTTATTATCAGTCCGAGGTTACAGGACCGCGACATTATATTTGAATACACACTCAGCGAGGAGTGCAACCATCATGACAACACAGTTGGTCCCAGATGCATACAAAATGTAAACTTTACCAATGTTTTGATATTTTTTAAAGCTTATTATTCTTAAATCATTTAGTGTTCAAAGTCGGCCATTAAGTAGCGTGCTTCACTATTATATCAGGGGTTTGTGGGATCGATTCTCGTCAAGAACTCTGATCATTGTAGGTATTAAACTGGCTACTTCTTCATTAGGGCAGGAATAAGTAGATGGATTAGGATATACATGGATGAAGAGGATTTAGAAACCATTGAGTATTAGAAAACCACAGGATAGAATGGCTAAGCGAAAAATTTCTCTGGGTGCAAACCAGAAGATATCGTCGGCTTCATCAGAGAAATCGGTTGGCTAATTGATTGGTAACAGGACGTAATTGGAGCAACTTAAGCTTATTCAATTGAAGGGAACCACAATAAAGCCTGTGTGTCAACCTAAAAATTCCTTTAAAAAAAAAAGCCAAAGAAAAACTATGCTTTAACAACTAAATATCTTAACTTACCATAACCAATCCATCTGGGTCTATGCTTTTTTCCAGCATAATAACCCAAAAACGCTGAACACAACACCTGGCTAATATCATTTCCCACTATAATTATGCCAGTATTACGGGTAGGAATTTTAAAACGTTTCTCCACTGTAGAAATTGTGCCATTAAAATACGAACTGGTAGCAACAAAAAAACAACCAACCAAACCGTAGACCGCAACGTAAGCTGTTTGATTAGCAAATCTTGATTAGAATAACTAACTAATTATTAACTTTCTTTTAATTTGTTATTAGAAATTAATTTACTTTTGTAACAATGAACCTTTGATACAGCCAAAGCCACATTTAGTGTCTTCGGTCACAGGCATGGATTTTAAAATTAATTTTAATTCTTCACTGTCATTTGATTGTTTTCTTGTTTTCGGATCATTTTCAAGATCTTGTTCATTAAAAGACATTATTTTTTCTACAATTTACAAATAGCAACAAGCATTTAAACCAATATTTGCCTAAACGTGTTGGTTTAGTCTTAACATTCCAACTCACACTGAACTACATTCGATATGAAAATTAAATAAACAACATTTAATCTCATAAAATTTATTAACAGTCTGCTAATAATGCTGCTTTACTTTTTCTTATCTGTTTTGTTTTTATTAGGTGTATTCTACTGATTAAGGGTAGCAAAATTGTTATAATTATTATAACGATTTATCTCGTCATAAACTTGTGATTACGATTAATAATTTCGTTGTAAAAAAAAACATTTTTAAACACAAACTTTTAATTTCTAAAATTTTAATTAAACTCAAACGACTCTAAACGAAATATGACTGATATACGATATCAAGGAGTTGGATGATCAGCAGGTGGATCTGACAGCAACATCAGGTCTATTATTTTCATTAGGTCTTTGCGCGATTACCAAACAACAACACCAAAAATATCCATAAAAAAAATTTATTAAAAAACTAGCTGTGCCCACACACATTGTGTGCGTCCTGACAATATTTTGTTCGATTTTGCTTTGAAAGTAATCCACACCAAATTTTAAGACTCTAACATATTTACTTTTTATAAAGGGCCCATCCCTGGATAAAAATCTAAAATCTATATAAAGTTATTGTAAAGCTCTGTAAAAGGTGTTTAAAATATTTTAATAAAAATATCAGGTGGTTAAATTTTGAGGGCCGATGTTGAATATGAACCACACCTAAACGTCAAGTTTTTTTCTGCATTTAATTTGACATTTCTCAATATCAGACTAACTCAATTTGAACCATGGAAATTTTTTCGGGCAATTTAATCGTCCAAATGTGCGTACAATCGAAAAAATCGTGCAAAAATTTGAGCAAACCGGGTCTGCAGAAGATGTGAAAACACCAGTGCATGGTCGTACTGTAGAAAATATTGCTGCTGTTTGCGATAGTATGACTGAAGAGCCGTCCACCTCAACTAGTCGTCGTGCCCAACAATTGCACCTCTCACGCTCGTCGTTGATGAGCATTATGCATAAAGACTTGCATTTACACCCTTACTAGGTGCAATAGACTCAAGAACTAAAGCCTCTTGATTATTCCAAACGTCGTCAATGGTCAGAATAGTGGCAAGAAATGACAACGTTGGATGATCAATTTTCGAAGAAAATCATCTTCAGTGATGACGCACATTTTCACCTCAGTGGATTCGTCAATAAGCAGAATTGCCGCATTTGGGCGAATGATAATCCAAGAGTGATTGTCGAAAAACCAATGCACCTACTAAGAGTGACTATTTGGTGCGGTTTATGGGCTGGCGGCATCATCAGGCAGTTTTTTTTTTCAAAATGAGATCGGTCAGACAGTTACTGTGAATGATGTTCGCTATCGTGAGATGACTTTTTATGGCCCGAATGGGAAGATACGGAAGTGGACGATACGTGGTTTCAATAGCACGGTGTCGCTTACCACACAGCTAACGAAACAATGGCTCTTTTGAGCGACAAATTCAATGGCCGTGTTATCTCACGTAGTGGCGATGCCAATTGGCCGCCATGATCATGTGATTTGACACTGTTGGACTTCTTTCTTTGGGGTTATTTGAAAGGAAAGGTGTAAGTCGATAAGCCAGCAACAATTGATGAGCTAAAGGATGTGTGGAACAAGATTAACGTTAGTACCTGCTTACTCGGCCTAACCTCACGGTTGTCTTATCACCGAGTGAAACTTAGGCGTAGACTAGCGCCCCCATTGTGTAGTATAACAACACTTTACGATTGCCACCAATCGCTTTTTGTGTGTGATACAGTCACAATGAGTAGCAATTTATATAATATGACAAGCCTTTCCAAGGCAAGCCTAGATCCACATTATAACCTCTTGCTTAGGGGTTTGGAGACTATCCAAACTCCGTCTGTTGAGAGTGCAACAGCACACTTGATCGACCGTGCAACATACCTACTTAATCGATCTTAAACCACAACCACCACGTGTACCCCCAAAGGCGACCTCACCAATAACCGGTCACATAGGCTCTCTGTGGGGCCACCGATTCCCGTGGTCCAGTGACCAAACAGTCCTTTGGGCAGAAAGCTAAGGGATGAGATAATTCGGTACATTAACAGCATAGAACCTCAAATATGCCACAGCGTCATCGAGCGTTTGGAGCATCGGATGTAGGTGTGCCGCCGAGGTCACGATATTTTGTTCCATACATAATTGAACCATACTAATATTATCAAAATAAAAAGAAATGACAATAATTTCCTAAATAATTTGTCTTTTATTAAAAATCAACTTCGGTCCTTAAAATTAAACCACCCTTTACAAATCAAATACAAATTTAATTCAATTGGCTATTTGTCAGTAAATAATTAATATTTTGTCATTATTTTAAAACAGCGCCATCTGTTGCGCAACCGTGCTTTCAAAAATAAAAGATGCCATAATGTATGCAGTATCTTTAAATCGGTAAAAAATATCGGCATGCTTTCACTGCTTCTTCTTAGAAAAGTGTCTTCTTTTGCGGAAAAAAGTATTAGAATTAGGATACTAAGGTACCTCCTCACAAAATTTTGTTAAAATCCATCCAGTAGTTTTTACGTAATGCGAACACAGACAGAAAGACAGACAGACAGGAAATGAGTTACTATTTTATTATGTGTATAGATGTTGAGGGTAATCTTCATGTGAACAATAAAACTACGAGGGCATTTCCGTGACTTTTAGATGTGAGCAAAATAAAAACATTTTATTTCTCAAGTTGATTTTGTTGAAGCTCGAAACATTTAGTGCAGAATCTTTCTTTCTTTTTTCCCTCCAAATAATAAGATTTCTCAAGTCCCTCTTTGTTTGACCCAAACCTCTTGCAAACCAGTAATTTCTTCAAATTTAGGAAATAGTCCCAGAAAGTTAAATCTGGAGAGCATGTTGGGTTGAGTAGTAGTTTGTAAGCTATTTCATGGATAGTACCTATATTAAATACAAACGTAAGTATGGTCCTTATTGCGACAACTGTCGCCCGGATTCTGATATAGGTATGTGATGAATCCGCATAGTTGAGATGCCTGCTGCCTCAGCCGTCGAAAATAACTTTATTTTTTTTTTTTCTTTTCGTTTAAATTAAATAGTTTGTCTGCTTGCAATATAACGAGTGATTTTTTAAGAGCTTGAGAACATTTTTTTAAAAAAAAACGCATAAAATTTGCAAAATCTCATCGTTTCTTTATTTGAAACGTTAGATTGGTCCATGACATTTACTTTTTGAAGATAATTTCATTTAAATGTTGACCGCGGCTGCGTCTTAGGTGGTCCATTCGGAAAGTCCAATTTTGGGCAACTTTTTCGAGCATTTCGGCCGGAATAGCCCGAATTTCTTCGGAAATGTTGTCTTCCAAAGCTGGAATAGTTGCTGGCTTATTTCTGTAGACTTTAGACTTGACGTAGCCCCACAAAAAATAGTCTAAAGGCGTCAAATCGCATGATCTTGGTGGCCAACTTACCGGTCCATTTCTTGAGATGAATTGTTCTCCGAAGTTTTCCCTCAAAATGGCCATAGAATCGCGAGCTGTGTGGCATGTAGCGCCATCTTGTTGAAACCACATGTCAACCAAGTTCAGTTGTTCCATTTTTGGCAACAAAAAGTTTGTTAGCATCGAACGATAGCGATCGCCATTCACCGTAACGTTGCGTCCAACAGCATCTTTGAAAAAATACGGTCCAATGATTCCACCAGCGTACAAACCACACCAAACAGTGCATTTTTCGGGATGCATGGGCAGTTCTTGAACGGCTTCTGGTTGCTCTTCACTCCAAATGCGGCAATTTTGCTTATTTACGTAGCCATTCAACCAGAAATGAGCCTCATCGCTGAACAAAATTTGTCACATTTGAACATTTCGAACCGAACACTGATTTTGGTAATAAAATTCAATGATTTGCAAGCGTTGCTCGTTAGTAAGTCTATTCATGATGAAATGTCAAAGCATACTGAGCATCTTTCTCTTTGGCACCATGTCTGAAATCTCACGTGATCTGTCAAATACTAATGCATGAAAATCCTAACCTCAAAAAAATCACCCATTATATCCAAAATAACCTAATAAACGCTCCTTCTATTCTATAATAATTTTGGCATTTTATAAAAATTTTAGATTTTTAATACAAAGCCTATGTTTCTGATTAACTACTCAGGGATGGGTACATTTATATAAAGTAATTACAAGAACCATATCTGAAGCACTATAAAATTAAGAGTCTTAAAGTGGATTAAAAAAAAAAATAAAAAAATTCACATGGACGTTTCGGAGGGTGCGATTGGAGGGGAGGTATCCCTGCTCATAAAAACTTAAAAAATTTATTTTTACGGTATTAAAGCGTATGTAATCCATTTTTTTAAAATAATTACATTATTTTTGCAAATAATATTTTATGTCACTGCCCACAATTTCATTTTTCAGAGGTAGGATTAGTTCTTCTAAGGGGAACTTTTTTTCATAGGCTTTAACAGCAAAAAGTGATGTCCGGCTAGATTTTTGGTTTTAGATTCAGGTATTTTAGTGAATACAAATATTGTTACTTTAATAATTTATTTATTTTTATTTTATAGCATTTAAAATAAGTGTACATAATAGGAGTTAACTATAAAAATTGTTGTTGTCATAACTTTCGGTGAAGACCGTCGTCACTGGCTGTTGTTTTGGTACGTTTGGCGAGCGCTTTCGATGTAAAGACATCATTTTCAAGCCGCGTTTAAAATGGTACTGGAGAGTTAGTATTATCTGCTTTAGTATAAATAGTAATGAGTTTAGGTAATTGTTCATTATGGTGGTGTTTATTTAAATGGTCTTGTACAGGTAGATTTCTTGCTACCTGATATATTTATATGAGGTCAGTTGATAATTTAGTATTTTCGTCTTTTATTGTTAGCTAGGTAAGTGTGTCCGTCTGCAGGTGTTTTTCGTTTGTTAGAATGTTGTGCTTTTTGTTAATGTTTCATTTTATAAGTATTTTAATGGTCACTATATAAGATCGTTTTTATTTACGTTTATGTTTACCGGCCCCACCAACCACCTCGTTCTTAAACATTTACAAGAGAAAAGGCTTTTACTATAATAAACACTATATTTATTATTTGAAAGATTTTCACAAAATTTTTAAATTCTTAGATTAATTTTTTTTTTTCTTTCTTTGCTGAAACAGTAAGTAACTTGAATAAATTACACAGTGTAACACGGAAAAAAATAACCATATACGGACACCACTACGTTATAAAAGACCAAAAAAAAAAGACCCCTGTCTCCCAGTTTTGCCCAAAGTCCTCCAGGTTTTTTTTTTATGGGCCCTCAAAGATGTGGGGCCTCGATGTCATTTTTGCAAAAAATGATCATTTCCTCAAACTCATATTTTGCAAACCGTTTGAAATTTTGATATACTCTCTGGGGCAAAGTTGTAGCTCTTGTCATAAAGAACAAAAATTATGAACATATAAAATCAAAAAAACTTCATCTTCAAGGTCAAAATCGAAAAAACTTTAAAAACTTTTTTTCCTTTTTTCCCCTGTTCATGTTCATAGGTAGCAAACCGTTCAAAATTCAAGGAAACAATCAACTACAAAAATGAACCTAAGATCTCAATAAACAACTTTCTAGAACATATGAACTTCCTAGGAATGATTCTTAACACCGTTTAGGTAGCGCTTAAGTAGCCGCAAAAGGATTAAAATAGATTTAATTTTATTATTCATTATGACATATCGTCGCGTTTCTTCTTAAACCACGTAAGCGAAATTTTTTCGAAATTGACTTTTTTGGTTTTTATGGTAGAAAATAACATTTGCCACTAGACTACATTCTCATCTTAACAAGTTTGTATGAAAAATAAATAAATCCATTTTCAAAACCTCGTAAGCGCCATACAAATGACATTTGTATGCAAAATATAATGGTTTTTATATTTCAAGTTGGAAATGTTAAAGACTCAACCACTAAGTTTTTTGTATTTAAGATTAAAAAAATCATGAAAGTTGCATGCCAAATGGAGCATTTTTAGTAAAATTAAGAGTTTTTTTTTTTTTGATAAATACAAAAATAAATGTTTATTTACACACAGAAATTTGCAATTTGCTGTTTGTGCCAAAACCACGTAAGCGACAGATTTGGCTACAATTAATTGTAAGTAAAAACTTAAAAAAAATTTGCCATGTTTGGCAAAAAAAAAATTATTTTGAAACCCATATTAAAGAAGTTATTAAGTTTTTTTTCGTTTTCTGAAAAACGACTTCTTGGCGCTTACGTGGTTTAAGAACTAACGCGACGATATGACTTTAATAAACTTAGTGATTTAAAGTTAGTTTCACAATCAAACCGTTTCCGAGAGCATTTCTATATAAAAATTTACGCAGTTATTAATAATATTGTGAATTTCAGATTTTGATATTAAATTTTTGGCATATATTCCCAAATCGATTAATTTGATAAAATCTGTTTTGTTTTTTATCAAAAATCGGCAATCGGCATTTTATGATTTTTTAGTGTAAAAATTGGCAAAGTACCGAAAAATCGGAACTTTTGACAGCCCTGGTTTGCCCTCGTATTGTAACATACAAAAATAACTCACCATAGCACATTGCATTTAGGAAATGTAGAGAAAAACTTCAAAAATTATTTTATTTATTAACCCAGTAACGCAATAACCAAAGTTCTGGTGTATGACTCCGATTAAGTAGAGATATTCTACTTTATAAAAACAAAATTTTCAACCGCATACTATGATTATTGTTTTGTGGTTGGTTGTTGGCTTCGCTAACACCCATTTTAACCCTTGACAACACAAATGCAGATTTAATTGAGGTTACTTTATTAAACAGCAGTTCCCGCCATCTCATTAACGTCCTGACAATATTTTGTTCGATTTTGTTTCGAAAGTAATCTACACCAAATTTAAAGAATTACTTTTTTTTATAGTGCTTGGTTTATATGGTTTATATCTTTACTTGGTATAGAGGATTCCAATCGTCTGTGGGTAATTACACAGGATGTTGCAACGTAGTATATATTTACATAATTCTAAAATTTTTATACATAAAATTCTATAAATATTATTTCCAGCTTACAAAAAAAGGTGCTGCCAAGTGTTCAGTACCACTAAATGGGTAGATTTGCGTACTTTCACGAAATAAGTAGCATATATTTGCTAAATACTAAGGAAGCTTCTAACAATACTTTATTTAAATTCATCCATTAGTTTTTACGTGATGCGTACACAGGCAGACAGATGGACGACGGACAGACAAAAATTCCAGAAATTATTGATTTGTATTCCACATCGATTACTACCTGCACCAGCCACAAAATTTTCAAAAAATGTTTCACGAGCTTAAATGAGTTTGTTACAGTTTTATTATATTTATAGATATAGATTTTTTAATTTATTAACATAATTACAAAAATTTAAGAAAAAATATCAAGTTTACTTTTATTTCATTTTGCAGTTTCAATAACTTGATCTTCCTTTTCAAATTCACTTAGTTTATTTTTATCTTCATCATCGTCGAATACTTTAAGATCTTTGACATTATACCAAACAACAATATTGCAAAGAGTACTGAGAGTTATAAATAAGGATGCCACACTGTTCAGAGTAAACCTGTAATTTAATTAGGTTTATTCTAATTATTAATTATGTTTTTATAATTTTCTTTATATATACGTACCTTAAATTCCTTGCATCATATGACCAACAATTGCCCTTATTGGTGCAAGTTTTACCCCATACCAAGCAATTTTGATCAAATATCCATCCATATAATATGGGGGCTGGCACAAAACAAAGCAAAGATGTCAACATCAGATCGAAACCCATTATGGCCGCTTTATCTCCTGGTGCAACTGAACGCACTGTTATTAAAAGATTTGAAGATCTTCCGGTGGCAGCAATTAGTTTGACGAAACACATAACCGCTAAAAATGTATAAAATTGATTGGTACAATCAATGGGACAGGCACCATCAACTGCTTGACCTCCGGTACCCAGAGAAGGCTAAAATTATAAAATTTTTAAAATTTTGGATAATAATAAATAAAAGCAAAAAAAAAGTTCATATCATGTGTTTGAGACTCTAAGGCTTTAAAGCTAAGAAACTCAAAGACCTCCTTCTCCTCTGCTATACCAATTTATGATTATCAGACCAGCAGTTTAGAAGTAAAAGATTTATTTTTATATTAAATTTAGTCTGCCCCTCCATGTGTAGTGTAATTTTGTAGTGCCATGTTCTAGTAGGTCTTTTAAGATGATCACTAAATTATGGAATTTTGAAAAGGATTACTAACAATGCAAATCCTACAAATTTAAAAAGTTGATAATTATAATGATATTGACTCTAAAAAAATCAGATTAGGATTGGACCCTAAACAGAATTATACAAAACTAGCTGTGCCCGCCACAGCTTGCAATATTTTTTTTCGATTTTGCTTTGAAAGCAATCCAAACCAAAGGTACGTTTTTAGCCCCGCCTTAAAATATGCTGCATATCAATTTATGTAATTTCTACTTTATAAAAAATAAAGTATGCATATCCGGTTAGCTTAACTGCGTACTTTCACCGCTTTTTCTCCACTTTCTCTTGGAAAAAAGCATCCTATATTGCGACCAGGATACTTAGGTATCTCCTCACAAAATTTTGTTAAAATCCATCCAGTAGTTTTTACGTGATGCGAACGCAAATGAAAGCAGAGAGACGGAAATGAGTTACTATTTTATTATATGTATAGATATAGATTTAACACTTAGAAAACAAATAGCAAAAATATTACTCTCTATAAAGAAATATAATGTATAATACTTACACTACTTTTAAAACTCAAAGTGGAATTGTTAATATCCTGCAAAGGGTTGTTGTCATATAAGGTGGAATTGCTGCCAATTATACAGGAGCAATCATAATAAAACTGTAACAATTTCATAAATAAATTTTATGTCATCTAGCATTAAATATCGGTATTACCTTACGACCAGCAGTATCCATATGCTCCTTTTTACAACCAGCATGACAGGGTGATATATAAGTCACTTGATCCTCACCACACACAGGCATATAGCGCACATAATCACAATGGCAAATACCATTGCATCCTAAAGAAGAATTGGCAGCACTAAAAGCAATTAAACTTTATAAATAGTGATTGTGACAGACTAAAATTATTGCTTCTTTTACCTTTCCTGAGAATTATTTATCAGTGAATTATCATTTGCGGGGCAGCCAATTAAAGCATAAGCAATCATGCCACACAGAGTCACTATATCTACGAAAGCATTCCAGCCAGCTAAACACCTGGCACTAGGTTTAAATTTTGACATAAAAAAGCCTGACAATAAGATTCCAATAGCTGAAAATACCAGAACTACCGTACCAGTCGCCATACTGAAGTTAAAAATAGACAAAATTACTGATCAATCAAAAAAATCATTATTAAACTAAGGCACATAATTATAACTTGTCAAAAGCTAAAGGTAGGATTATATCCGAGAGATAATTAGTTTTTCGATAGAATAACGAGGGTAAGGCTCTATACTATAAGTTGCCTTTAAAGTCCATGATAGTGGACTTTTTAGCTTACTTATAATGAAAAACTACTTATCTCTCCGATAAATTACTAATTTCAGCTATTGCTATAATGGGCCTAAAGTTATGATTGATTAAATAATAAAAGGTTCTTTAAATTTATTTTACCTTGCAGTTGCAGCCGATTGACGATATTGTATCTCAATATATTTGGCCGTAAAAATCCAATAGGGCATATAACCGAAATAGTATAAAATATTGGCGGAAAGATTAAAAGAAATTGTTCTATTTTGGAGAAAGTTTTTAAACGTTTTTAACATATCCTTAAGTGAAGTTTGCGTTTCTAAATTTTGCACTGATTCACCATGGGTTTCCTCTATGGCTCTAGCATTATACAGTTTGCGTCTGGCTGCAGTCATGGGTAATTCTTTAGGGAACATAAACAAAAATATACCACTAAAAAATAAAAGACCAGTTAATATTAGCCAGCCTAACCACCAAGCTCCCAACCATCTGGGATCTGACTGGGTTATAATTGGTGTTAGGTAGGGCGCAATATACATGCGCAAGCAAATCGAGGCCAAAGTATAGCCTAAAGAGGGCCCCAGCAGACCAAAAAAGTAAGATAAACCTAAAAATAATATAAAAGCTAAACTTTACACTTTTATTGTTTAGCTTTTTATTTAACTTACTTAGCATAGCCGGTGCCTTGGATTTCTCTGTATTATCATCCATATAGGATACACCTAAGATATGATAGAGTGAACCTCCTATGCCTCCTATAAATTGTGCCAAAAATAATAATATTTGTGGCATAAAAATACCTTCATATACTTTACACTCCACACCAGTGCCGTCATTTCTGCACAGTGTGTTCTGCTGTAGTTGTTGTAAATCATATAGAGATATATTAGCATGCGATAGGGCTCCGTATTCTTCTGTTAAACTTAGAGCATCTTCGCTGGCGCCATAAATAAAATGCGGCAATGCCGTTAGCATGCAAAAAAATAGTATTGTCATTAAGCCTTAAAGTTTATAAAATAAAAATAAATTATAAATTTTTTTAAATACTCTCACTAAAAAGTATTAACGTCAAGAATACTAAATTGAGTTTCTAAAATAAATATACATATCTGATAGTGTCATTAGTTTTGAGTTCTAAGTAAATATAAATAAGTTAGATCTAGTAAATTTTTTCTAATGCTTTTATTCAATAAAAACTTCAGTAGTTCTATGACTACAAGGAAAAACTGCCTATGTCTTATTCTGTATTTTTGAAGTAGACAATTTAAAGACTTTGTAGCTGGTACCTATTAATTTATTCCCATTGCGGTTACGGATATTTTTTGCTGTCGGGACTTTAAAAATATCCCGTTCTGCCTTCTTAAAAATAACACATTCAAATAAATGAGTTATACACGATATCAAAACAAATCTGATTAAGTCGACTTAAGCAGTTATTCCTTGTTGTCAAAGAATTTTTTAAACTATTAAATTAATTTTTAAATACATTTTTTTTAAGTCTACTTAAATTCCCTACTTCACAGTTCTATAGAAGAGGTGTAAGTGAGCTTAAGCTTTAAGAAAAATAAAATCGATAAAATCTTTTTAGAATAAGACTGCCCGTGTTGGTTTCAAACTACAAATTTATTTCCAATTTTTTGTCAAGTTCACTATTGTGCACGGTACAGTTGAAGATTTTGCGAGATGTTTTTCAACAAAATCTTTTAAAAAGTGACTTGTAATGGACTAAAAACAATAGAAAACTGATACAGTCAAGTAAAGAATCTTGTGGAGTTTTGACCACACATACCATGTGGATCTGTAAATTTGTGAAGAAAAGATGTGAAGAAAAATGTCATTATGTAATGTAAATAAAGAAGAACTCCATAGTAAATAAAATTAATAAAATTGACTTATTAATTACACACACTGTTTAAAAATCTCGTACATACATAAATGTAAACAAACACAGCTCAAGCCAACCAACACATATGTAAGTATTTTTATTTTCATATCAATTATATGTGTCCCTTAATTTTGTACGGTGTTTTATCTTAATACTAGCTGTGCCCGCCACGTCATGGGCGTCCTGACAATATTTTGCTCGATTTGGCTTTGTAAGTATTTCACACCAATTATAAGACTCTTAATTTTATAGTGCTTTAGTTATGGTTTATGTATTTACTTTATATAAAGGTACCTGGATAAAATTCTAAAATTTATAAAAAAAATTTCTAAAAACTATTGTAAAGCTCTGTAAAGATGTTTAAAATATTTTAACACGTTCACTGTCCACAGCCCATATATGGGCTATGAACGGAAAGCACCAGCAGTCCACTGCCCATATGTGGGCTGTTTGCCCATACAAATTTAAAGAGCTTTAAAATTGTGGACGTTGAGAGGACATCGTTTATTTGACTTGGACTTCACAGAACAGACCATAAAAAACAAAATATGTGCTGGGACATGGAGGAAATCTCGTTAGCTTCAAAATCACTCTCTTCTAATATTCTTCTTAATTCTACGTCCGTATATATCGCTTTTCGACTCATTATGACTTAAAGTCTAATTAATAGTGTTTTATTTTGTCTTGATGAATAACGCTGTCTGTAAAAAAAGAAAATCGCTATAGAAAATGTATTATAAAAGCTAAAAATATTCGCAGCTCACATGTGGCCTGTGGACTCTGAAGACGATTTATAGAAGATTTTGTTTCATGGAGACCACAGCCCATATGTGGGTTATTAACAAAAACACTCTTTTAGCTATTTATATACATTTTAAAAGATGTAGATATTTATATTTATTGGGGCTTATCCGAAATACACTGATTATGCAAAAAAAAATCGGACGTGTGGGGCACTCCCCAGTTTTTACCTTGGACAGTGAACGTGTTAATAACATTGTAATTCCACAAAGTACCTCGATAGACCGATTGGTAGCGCGCTAGTCTATCAGTCTGGGGGTTGCGGGTTCGATTCTTGCCAAAGACTCTGGGTGTTTTCTGCAGACAAGCAGAAAGCTTCGCAGGTTGTATTGTAAAAATTCAAATCACAAATACAAATTTTATTCTATTCTATTGACTATGTGACAGTAAGTATTTCATATCTTGATATTATTTTAACACAGCGCCATCTGTTGCGCAACCGTATTTAAAATATCCCGTTTTCAGAAATATAAGATGCCTTTAAGTCTGCAATTATTGAAATCGTTAGAAAAAAAGTCGGCGGACTTTTGCTGTTTTTTTCTCTTTATTATCTCTTGGAAATGAGGTATGTTGGAATTAGGATGCTAAGGTAACTCCTTACAAAATTTTGTTAAAATCCATCCAGATATGTATTTTCTTTATATAAAGGTACCCACCCTTGGATAAAATTCTAAAATTTATATAAAATTCTAAAAATTATTGTAAACCTCTGTAAGAGGTTTTTAAAATATTTTAATAACAATGTAATTCCACAAAGTAAAAATACAATTCAACTACAAATTTTATTCAATTGTCGCCATCTGTTGCACAATAGTGGTTAAAATATCCCACTTTCAAGATAAAATATTCTAGTTTTAAACCAAAAACTTCAGTACCTTTAAACCAAAAATTGCCTACAATCAATGTTTTTCTCCTTTAACCCGTTATGTCCTACTGTTGCCATATGGCAACACTCTCTGTATCAGTATTTACTCAGCATTTGCTAAACGTGGGTAACGGTAAATATTAAATGACCGAATATTTGAGAATGTTTATGTATATGATGTTTTTACTATTTAAAGTAAAAAAAAATCAGTTTCGTTTAAAACATCTTGTTGATAAGCTGTATTTTGGAAGTGAAAAAAAAATAAGTTGTAAAATTTTAGAAAAATGGATTACTTGAAAAAGTAAGTGCTAATATTTTTCAGAACTTGTTGTATTTCTTTAAGTAGTTTGATTAATTAATTTTGTAAGAAGTGTATTTTTATTTTTGCGTAAAAATCATATATATTAAATGTTGATGTCATATATATATTTAAGTTTTTTAATACACGTTGCCATATGGGAACGGCAGGCACTATAGGATTCATTTTTGCATAGTGAATAATGTTTGAAATTTTACAGAAAGTTAAAATTATCTGAAGCCTTAGACTTCCTGGAGCAGGTTGATAGCGAAACTGAAGATGAAGTGACAAAGATTTTTATTGAACCATCTGAAAATGACAATCCGCGAAAACTGTGTTCCGAAGGACGGTCCAATAGTCAAAAAGATAGATATAAAGAAGCAAGAAGATCGCGGCTTTTGTGACTACGCAGTTGCAAAAGAAGCTGAAATAAGCATGACGCAATGGTTGGATAATTTGGTTGTTTTGATTGCATCTACTGCATTTGGTGCCACTCCATTTTTCAAGATCTCGAGATACTCGAAAGAAGAAAAGAAAAAGTAAGTATTCAAAGACCATGCGCTGCAGCGGAATACAGCAAGTATATGGGTGGAGTTGATCGACTAGATCAAAATGTCAATTGTTATCGTATTGGCTACCGTGGAAAAAAATGGTGGAGCTCTATATTTACATGGTTGGTAGACGTATGTGTTCAGAATGCTTGGCAACTTCAAAGAATAGAGAAGAGTAAAATGAGCCAGCATGAATTTAAAAGACAAATTGCCATTTACTACTGTAAGCACTTTGGAGAACCAAGAAAGCAAAGTGGAGCAGTTTCTTCACGCAAACGTCGTTACGATGAAGATTCTGCAGCAGATGATCTTCGCTATGATGGTAAAGATCATCTTGTTATACCAATACACATAGGGCTCAAAGACCGATTTTTGAGGCAAAAAGTCCATTTTTGAACTTAATATTTTCCAAAAAGTTACTATGGCAATTTATAGATAATATCCTGGGGAACTCAAATGTAAAAAAATATAACCACATGGCAACCCTGCATTTAACGGGAAGCTGTCAAAATCAGACTTTGTTTGTTTATTTTGCTTTCATATATTTTTCACTTGTTAAGTAAACAAAGTAAAAGAATAATTAAGCAATAATTATCAAACTTAATAAATTATTTTAAGATGGAAAATATTACTATAGGTATGAAAATTAAAATAAAAAAAAAATTAACAAAAATATTGTTGTATTACTTAATGTATGATGTTTAAATGTGCCGTCTTTTTTGTGTAATTTTGGTGATAGTTTTCATATGTAATGGAGTAGAAGTTTGTTTATTGGAGCGTATTGTGTGAAAAACTGGTATGCACAGGAAGGTATTAATGTCTAGTTAATGTGTAAAAAAAATCTACTGCAACCATCTGCAACTTTCTAAAATATTACGTTTTTTAGATTGCGTAAAAATAAAAAATGCTGATATTGTTAAATTTTGGTTAGAAAATAATCGAAGTGTGACTGCTGTTATCAAATGGATTTGTGGTAAATTTCAAAGAGATGCTGATGAAAACTGTATGATACCAATTAAGAAGAAAATTAATAACTTCTGTGCATATGCCAACCAAAAGTGGTCCGCAAACTTCAGAATCTGGGCTAAATTCGAAAAAAAGGAAAGCCAATGGTTATCCTGTGAGACTGAGCTTAAATTAATAAATAATGATGTTTCAATCAAAAGAGGTCGGCCTAAAATTGGTTATAGTGAAGGAAGTGTTAGGCAAAAACGAAAACTCGCATCCGAAGTTTCGGCAGAACAGGGAAACGACACCAAGTTGCTGCTTCATGCCGCTTCAATTGCAGCACATTCAAATAAAGAAAAAGATTTGAATTTTGTTTTAAAAAAGACAACTTCTTCCCCAGGAAGGCCCTCTAAAATTAGAAAACAGCTCACTTCTGATAGCAAAAAGCCATTTATGCTTTCCCCTGAAGAAGCATTAGGTTTTTTATTAGAAAATAATCTAACAAAACAACAATATATTAGGATGAGGGAGCTGAACAAATTACACAATTGTGATATTTATCCCAGCTATAAAAAACTTCTAGAATATAAGAAGCAATGCCGACCTGAAGGGTTAATGATAACAGAATCAATTGCAGAAGTACCTTTACAAAACCTACTTAATCACACGGCTGAGAGAATGTTATCATACTTAGAAGAAATTTTAACGGTAATGCCTGAGATAAGTGAAGTGATATTAGTTCTTAGTTATGGTTTCGATGGTTCTACAGGACAAAGTTTGTTTAAACAAATATATAAGAGCAATTCCCCCGAAAATTTAGATAGCTCCCTCTTTGTTACCTCCGTTATACCACTAAAACTAGTCACATCAGAAGACGCAACCATTTGGAAGAACCGTACTCCTCAGTCTATCCGGTTTTGTCGACCGCTAAAAATTGAATATATAAGGGAAACCAAGGATCATATTTTGAAAGAAAAGAGAAACTTGGACCTTCAAATATCTAATCTTGAGCCTTTGAAATATTTGTTATCAAATGGTAAAGAAATTTTAGTGAAATACGAACTAATAATGACATTAATTGATGGTAAGGTGCTAAACGTGCTAACGGATACAAAGTCCGCACAATCATGTCCAATATGTGGAGCAAATCCGAAGCAGTTCTTGTCAATAAAAGATTTAAGTTCGTTAGAATTTCAGCCAAAACCAAACTCATTAAAATATGGTATAAGCCCCTTACACGCATGGATAAGATGCCTTGAATTTGTTCTTAATCTCTCATATAGACTTCAGGTTAAAAAATGGCAAATTCGAAATACGGAGGATAAGAAATTAGTGCAAGAAAGAAAACGAAAAATCCAAGAAAGTGTTTGGAAGACAATGGGTCTTCATGTTCACAAGCCGAAAAGTAATGGTAGCGGATCGACGAACGATGGTAATACAGCTCGAAGAGCATTTTCAAATCCAGAATTGTTTGCATCTATAACAGATGTTAATGTTGAATTTATAAAGCACCTGCAAATAATACTTATAGCCATTTCCAGTGAATTTGAAATAAATGTTGAGAGTTTTAAGAGTTTTTGTTATCAAACTGCTGATATATATTTTAAAAATTACGAATGGTTCCCAATGTCGCCGACCTTGCATAAAATACTAGCACATTCATCACATATATTACAAGCTTCAATCGTGCCTCTTGGGTGTGCTGGGGAAAATGCTTCTGAGGCTAGAAACAAATTTTATAAAAAGGATAGAATTGAACACGCGCGACTGGATTCTAGGGAACACAATATAACTGATGTATTTAACCGAGCTATGGATTCGTCTGACCCGTTTTTATCTAGTATGTATTTGAAAAAACGTTGCTCATCAAAAAGAAAGTTGCCTTATCCACGAGAAGTTATTTCTCTTTTAAAGGTACCAGAGACTCCTGAATGTGTGTTTCCATCTACATCAAATGCAAATGAAAATGATAGTGATTCTGATTCTGAAGAGGATGAGACATCATTCCAAATTAATTTTGAATTAGAAATTGATGAAACATTACAAGACTTTGATGAGTCTTAATTTTGCTGTACTGAATATAATTTATTTTTTTTTTTGCAATTTATTGATAGTATCGTAAGTAAATACCAACAGAAAATAAAGTTTGTACATAATAATCGTGAGTTAGTTTTAGTTTTAATCCATTTTATTTAAAACATATATGTAAGTGTTTTATATTAGAAAAAAATTGTTTTAGGGTTCAACTCGACTCCGGGCTGTACTCAACTTAAGAGTTATAAAAATACATACGTGTTATATTTTGAATTTATGAATTCAAAATTCTTAAAAATATCTTAAAATTGAAATATTGAAAATGCGACATCTTATTAACTAAAATCCCATTATATAAGTATATTTTCTTAAATAAAGCGGATCAAATTCTATATACTTAGAACATTTTTGCCAAATACTACTTCACTGTTGTCCAGTGTAAGTAAAATAAAAGCAATTTAAAGTCATAATTTGCCTCTAGGCGCACAATTAATTTTCGCACATAAAAGTGGGCGTGGCATTGCCCAATTAGCATGAAATTTTTACTAAGACCTTTAATAGGCCTAATACTTAATCCCACAAAATTTCAAGCGTCTAGGTGCTTCCTGTGATTTGTTGCCTCAAAAACCGGTCTGGGAGCCCATAGTGCAATAACTAAAAAACGACGTTGCGCTGGAGAAACTTGCACAACCATTGGTCGAACAGCCTGTAGAAAGTGCAACATTGTTCTTTGTATTAAATGTTTTGCTGATTATCACACAAGAACCTAGTTATTCAGAGATAAATTTATTTGTAATATGTTATTTCATTAGAAAAAAAATATATATGTTATGTATGTATCTATGTTTATGTTTGTTTTTTAATAAAATATATCTGCTAAAAAAATATTTCAAAGTTATATTTTGTAAGTTGATATAGTTCCTGGCGTTGCCATATGGCAACAGTCTTTCCTGGCTCCCGCAGGACCAGGATGAAAAAAAAATTATGACGAAAAGTTCTTTTCATGAGTAAGATTGGAATTTGACAATTTTTTTTTAATTTTTGTAATAAAATATTCTCGGTCATAATGGGTTGCGTACTTTCACTGAAAAAAATATACTATATTGGAATTATGATGCTAAGCTACCTTCTCCCAAAATTTTGTTAAAATCTATCCAGTAGTTTTTCGTGATGCGTACATAAATGAAAAGCAGACAGTCAGACAGAAGGGAATGAGTTACTATTTTACTATATGTATAGATACAGATTTGCTTGCGAACATGAACATATGTAGTTCGGGTATTATTCGATCGGAATACACTTCAACCACACAAGTGCAGAGCAGTCGTTGGGACTGCCAATAGAAGTGAAAACTAAGTAACTTCTGATTACTTTTTCCCACGCTGCAATAAGGAAACAACATGTTTCGAAATATGGATTTACTTTAGAAAAAAATTCCATTTTTTTTATAATGTGCTAAAGTACAAAAGTATGATATAAAGAACATATTGTAGAAATTACAAACAGAATAACAAACGTATATATATACCTGTAGGGTATAATTAGTAATAATGCACATTATTTGTGGTCAGCAATTAGCAATTTTTAATATAAATACAGCATATCTACAGCAAAAAATATATTAATTAAATTGAAAAACCGGTTGCAAACGGTGTATAAGTATAATAAATTGAATTTTAGTTATTAGTCAGTGTGGGGAAAATAGTCGTCAGAACGAGGCAGGTGTTCAATAAAAATTCATGAAATAATAAAATGTAACGTTGGCTACAAGCGAA
The DNA here is from genome assembly GCA_949628195.1 of Phasia obesa. Taxonomy (NCBI): domain Eukaryota; kingdom Metazoa; phylum Arthropoda; class Insecta; order Diptera; family Tachinidae; genus Phasia; species Phasia obesa. The sequence goes on from OX451219.1 coordinate 103,825,304, forward strand.
TGATTTATATTAATAAATCAATATTTTAGGGATCTAAAAGGCTTCTGTTATTATAAATTTTTATCGCTCTCCCTTTAGCCCCTTTAAATATGTGCAATCTAAATATTTGGTACGGTAGGCTTGTTAATATACTAAAGTTTAATAGAGTCAGAAAAATTTTACTTCACAAATATGTCGATGTGAATAATTTGAAATAAAAAAAAAGTATCTTCAAACTACCAACTAAACGTAAATCTCAAAAGGAATTCTGTGCTTAAATAACTTAATTTCCTAACTTACCAAAACCCATCCATCTGGGTCTATGCTTTCTTCCAGCATAATAACCCAAGAATGCTGAGCAGAATACTTGGGTTATATCATTTCCAATCATAATTAAGCCGGTATTACGGCTCGGAATTTTAAAACGTTTTTCCACTGTAGAAATTGTGCCATTAAAATACGAACTGGTAGCAACAAAAAAACAACCGACCAAGCCGTAAACCACAATATAAGTTGTTTGATTAGCAAATCTATTTTAATAGTATTCATACAAAATAAAAAAAAAATGAAAACACATTAAAAATTAATTACTTTTGTGAATAATTTTTGTTTTTTAACATTTCTATTACTTTTGTAAAAATGAACCTTTCAAACAACCAAAACCACATGCTGTAGCTTTGTTCAGAGGCATGACTTTTAAAATTCTTTTTAAATCTTCACTGTCATTTAGTTTTTGATTTTCCAATTTCTTCTTTCTTGTTTTCGAATCATTTTGAAGGTGTTTTTCGTTAGACATTATTTAGAATTTTTAATAATTTTATTTTAAACACTTTATTGACCGCTAGTTATAATTATATTTAACAAATATCGAATTGAATGGGTTGCTTTAATCTTAACGTTACAATCCAGAATGAAATAGCTTCGACTTTAAAATTTTCAATTACAATATTTCTGCTCTTAAAGTTTATTTAGAGATGGCTATTAATATAAGCCAGGGATGGTTATAGAAATTTTTTAAAATTGCCGGCTTCATAAATTGTACCTTTCTGTGCTCAAATTATTTCAAATACTTTTTTTATATAAGACTTGTTATATATTTTATCACCAACAGTTTACACGATTTTTTTTAACTCTAAATTCAAGTGTTTACATAATTTCTCAAGAGCTTTTTTTTATTATTTTGTAGTTTGCACCAAAAAAATAGCGTAAAAAGAGAGTTTTATATTTTTAGTGTAAAAGCATTACAACAAAATGTTTTTAAAGAAAGAACAAATTTTTTTTTTCGGAAAATATTATTATCACTTCAAAATAAATTTTCTATTTTTTTCAAGTATTGAAACCTGGATGGCCAGGTACGGTTACTAAACTGTAAAGATGATGAACTGGCCAAGATGTACAAACTTTTATATTGTTTGTAAAGCGATAAGTTCGTTAAGTTCAACAAATTGAGGTTACATCTACGATCTGCCTTAAGTATATAACTCAACACTCCTATGCACGTAAAAAAGAGGCTGACCTATCCCAGGTAAGGTCAAGATTTATCAAGATACTTCTGGCTGCGATTAGTCGACAAATCAGGCTAGAAAAGCAGTATTTAGCAGCATTGAACAAGTAGTTCTATAGGGAGTAAGATAAAGATGATTTCTTTTCTGTTAGTTTTTTCGTACCCTGAGGGGCCTACGTCAAAATCACCTGGTATAGCGCTGGCCGAACGGACTGAAGCGACTGTCCACGGCAGATCTAGATGTCTTGAATATCTTCCATAGAAATTGTAATTAGTTCTTGTAGACCCAAATAGCAGGGGCCTAAATTACAGCATTCGATATCGATCGAAATTTCAATAGAAATTAGATGGAAATATCGATCGATATAGAATGCCGTAATTTGGCCGCCCGCTTTTTGGGTCTACAAGAACTTATTGCAATTTCCATAATTAAATTTACATCTAATTTCTAATGAAATTTTGATTGATATCGAATGCCGTTATTTATCCCCAGATCTTTAAACACTAATCTCTACCCACTCGATCATATAACTGCTTCCTTCATCCCTCTTCACTTTCTCTACCTTTTCAATTCTCTTAACTTTCTTACATTTATACTTTTGCGCTACTACTAAGCTATAACCTAAAATTAAGGATTGAAACTATAAGAATTAAAATTGGAAAATGTTTACAATAAATAATCAAAAGGTAATCAAAATCACAATAATAGACTTTTAAAGTAAAAATAAAACTGGAAAAATGCTTGAATTATACCAAATGAGTCTTTAGTCTCCTATGGTACTTTTAGCTAGAAAAGCATATACATCTATTTGGCTGTAACATCCTGAACGATAGTGGCTACGTTCGACTAAGAAGTGGAATATTGCTTCTCTTTTTTAACTTTAACTTTTAGACTTAAGATATGAGTAGTTATTGTTAGTTCATTATTTTGAAGATACAATAAATAATATCATTAAAAAAACTTAAATTTCGAATTGTACCAAAAACAGTACAATTGTATAAAATCTACCATCTCTCATATAAACACTTTTTTTTACTGGCTCTTAATTTTGATGTTGGTTTGTGAACTCTACTGACAAACATACAGGCAAGTTCATAATATCCATTGGTAGGTGACATCTATAAGTTACAATCGTTTGAGAAAAATGTTTGTAACTTTTTCGGCAATTATGAAAATTTGTAAATATATTAGTAAGATACGTATAGCTTACGTAAGCCATAGGTGGTGAACTGGAATACGTAAAACATTTTTGCATACTTGTAATCTGTACATAGTTGCCTGTCTTCAAGTTATAATTTTGTTGTTTTTGTTGCGGGATAACTAAGTAACATTTTGGGGATATCAAAAATTTCCTGCCATAGTACAATTTCATTACTTACTAAGGAGAATAAAAGGTACTTCTTGTAACTGTTTTTACGCATTTTACTCGCTTCAGAAGATATAGAAAAAAAAAATTATATTTTTATTTCATTTTATATAAAGATAATAAAAATGAGGAAAAAATTTCTGCTTGGTACTATAGTAAAAGGTGATCCATTTCGAGGTACTTTTTTCAATAGCCTTTTTTTACAGATCACGTGTGAGTCGTGTCATGCTGTCATGTTATTTTTGTTTAGCATTGTTTGGCATTTCATAACGGAAAGACTTACGCCTGAATAACTTCGCTCTATGGGCTCCTCTTGAAAAGTTCGAAGATCCGACGTCTTCGAGACAAATTTTGTCTAGCGATGAGGTCCATTTCTAGCTCAATGGGTATGTAAACAAACAAAATTGCCACTTCATCCAGAAAAACAACGTTTTGGTGTGGTTTGTGGGCCGGTGGAATCAACGGTCCACTTTTCTTTAAAAATGATGCCGGTGCGAACGTAACCGTCAATGGCGACCGTTATCGTGCCATGATAACGGACTATTTGATGCTCGTGATCACGGCGACATTTGGTCTCAGCAAGACGATGCCACTTCCCACACATCGCATCAATCAATGGATTGGTAAGCACATAATTTCACGTTTTGGGCCGGTCGATTTGCCACCAAATCGCACCGTTAGACTTTTTCCTGTGGGGATATGTAAAGTCTAAAGTTTATGCGGACAAATCCGCTTCGATACAGGCCTTGGAGGAAAACATCACGCGTGTCATTTGCCAGTTACAGCTCGAACGAGTCATCGAAAATTGGACTCAACGGATGGACCATCTGCGACGTAGCATCGGCCAACATTTGATAGACATAATCTTCAAAAAAATAAATGCCAGATAATGTTGTTTCAAATGATAATAAACATTCTCCATTAAATTTAAATTTTCTGTGTCTTTTTCATTAAAAAATTAGGGAAACTCTAAATGGATCAACCCTTATAATAGGATACGGTTTATGAGTGTAAAATAATTTAAAAAATCCCTTTCACTTTGAAATATAATGAAAAATATCCTAGTTCTTTGTATAGTAGAAAAATTATTACAATTGAAACTACCTCGTAGATAGACACGAAGAATGCTGACGACAGACGTAGCGATCCAGAAAATGCATTACATTCTGTTCTAGTCTATTAAGCCAGAATATTAATTCATTTAAGATAGAGAAACAATTCGACAATAAGAGAATCATAACTTCTTCAAAATTAATTCAACTGTTGCAACCATGCCTCAACGTGTTAAGGCATGATTGGGGACAATGAAAAAGGTAATTTATTGATATATTTTTAGAAAATTATTGTCATTTCTTTTTATTTTGGTAATATTGGTATGGTTCAATTATTTATGGAACAAAATATCGGCCAAATGACCTCCACGATCTCGACGGCACATCTCTATCCGATGCTCCAAATTTTCGATGACGCTGAGGCATAATTGAGGTTCTATGCCGTTAATGTGCCGAAATATCTCATCCTTTAGCTCTTGAATTGTTGCTGGCTTATCGACGTACAGCTTTTATTTCAAATAACCCCAAAGAAAGAAGTCGAACGGTGTCAAATCTCATAATCTTGGCGGCCAATTGACGTCGCCACCCCGTGAGATAACATGGCCATTGAATTTGTCGCGAAAAAGAATTGTTTCGTTAGCTGTGTGGCAAGTGACACCGTCCTCTTGATATCACATATCGTCCACATCCATATCTTCCAATTCGGGCCATAAAAAGTTCGTTATCATCTCACAATAGCGAACACCATTTATAAGTCGGAATATTTATTAACATATATGTATACGTACAAAGGAATTGTTAAGTAATTCTTGCGTTAGTTTATTCTATCTAACTAATACATAGGTCTAAAGGAATATTTTCAAACATTTGCCAGAAAATTAAGAAATAGTTTCTATCACGATAATTATAAAGTTAATTTTAATTAAATCATTACTTTATATTACAACGTAAACCGGAAAATGTTTGTCTATACTACTTTACAATCTGCCCAACCGCTATGGCAAAAGGAATATTAGAATCGGCATGACGGAATATAGCACAGCTCTGGGTTTGTTTGATATCTACAAACTTTTGAGATTATATTTCATTCTTCAGCTCATTATAAGGGGTGATTTTTTTGAGGTTAGGATTTTCATGCATTAGTATTTGACAGATCACGTGAGATTTCAGACATGGTGCCAAAGAGAAAGATGCTCAGTATGCTTTGACATTTCATCATGAATAGACTTACTAACGAGCAACGCTTGCAAATCATTGAATTTTATTACCAAAATCAGTGTTCGGTTCGAAATGTTCAAATGTGACAAATTTTGTTCAGCGATGAGGCTCATTTCTGGTTGAATGGCTACGTAAATAAGCAAAATTGCCGCATTTGGAGTGAAGAGCAACCAGAAGCCGTTCAAGAACTGCCCATGCATCCCGAAAAATGCACTGTTTGGTGTGGTTTGTACGCTGGTGGAATCAATGGACCGTATTTTTTCAAAGATGCTGTTGGACGCAACGTTACGGTGAATGGCGATCGCTATCGTTCGATGCTAACAAACTTTTTGTTGCCAAAAATGGAACAACTGAACTTGGTTGACATGTGGTTTCAACAAGATGGCGCTACATGCCACACAGCTCGCGATTCTATGGCCATTTTGAGGGAAAACTTCGGAGAACAATTCATCTCAAGAAATGGACCGGTAAGTTGGCCACCAAGATCAAGCGATTTGACGCCTTTAGACTATTTTTTGTGGGGCTACATCAAGTCTAAAGTCTACAGAAATAAGCCAGCAACTATTCCAGCTTTGGAAGACAACATTTCCGAAGAAATTCGGGCTATTCCGGCCGAAATGCTCGAAAAAGTTGCCCAAAATTGGACTTTCCGAATGGACCACCTAAGACGCAGCCGCGGTCAACATTTAAATGAAATTATCTTCAAAAAGTAAATGTCATGGACCAATCTAACGTTTCAAATAAAGAACCGATGAGATTTTGCAAATTTTATGCGTTTTTTTTAAAAAAAAAGTTCTCAAGCTCTTAAAAAATCACTCGTTATAAAAGTCAATATGCGGCTAGGAAAGCAATATTTAAAAGCCATTACACATCAGTGATGGTAAATGATTTTTTACATTTTTTTTTTAATGATTACTAAAATTGTACTTTTTGGGCGAAAATTGTACCAAATACATTTCGTTTGTTATATAAAATTTATATTTGTATTGCATAAAAAATAACAGAACTTCTTGTGGAGGCTGGGCAAGAAATGTTACCGAAAAAGGTAATCTATTTGTTGGTCATTTAAAAAATGTGTTTACTCCAAATGTTACGTGGAAGATTTCCTTGATTACTATGATATCTAAGCCTAGAAAAGATCTCTCCAAGGTTGAATCACACAGACATATAAGCCTTTTATCAAACATATCAAAGCTGTTTGAAAAAATATTAACAACTAAGTTGTATCCAATTCTTAGCGCGAAAGGATGTATTCCGAACCATCAATTCGGCTTCAGATCAGTAACTGTAATTAAAAAGACATTTTAAGGTCTTTTGTTGAAGCTTTAATATTCTGTAATATAATTCTATTAACATATGTGTAAACTTCTCATTGTGTTTTGTAGAATTTTATTACTTGTAGAGTATTTTTGGCTTCTCTAAAATTAGGAAAAAGGTATGCTGATGATCTGGCCTGAGCAACGTTATGGGTAGTTAGCATAATATTAAATAATTAATATTTAAATTCCTTAAATTTCATATATAAGAAAGAAAATACTCTTCTTCGTTTTTTGTCTAAGTTTCTCAAGCATTCGATAATGTTTGGCACGAAAGCCTAATATACATATATGTAAATTAAAGCTAAACTCACCTAAGAACTTCTATAAGCTCATAAAAAATTATTTAACTAATCGAAAGTTCATACTAAACGAAGGAGATTTCTTAATCTCGCCTTCAAGGTAATATTTTGGGACCCATTTTATACTTACTGTACACATCAGATATGCCAACTGCAATCTAGTATACACCAGAGAATGACAAAAGTATAATTTTTAGTACTTATTAAGTATTTGAGGCTAAACATGTATAAATGTGTATAGCTACCGCTCAAACAACATACCATACTCACATACTCATATCAATTTCAACTTAAATAACTACAAGTATAGGCAGAGAATAAGTGTTCGCATACTTGTTCATTATTTTTCGCAATACAACTAAGTATAAGTAAAAGTTGGATAAAGTATTGGCTATACCCATACTTGTAAGTATAGAGTGGGAATAAGTACAAGTATGTAAATACTCTAAGTATACTTAGAGTACTTTATAAATATATGTAACAATATGTATTAATTATTTCACAATTTAAAAATACGTTCATTCATTCCTTCATCCTAATATAAAAATTATTTTGGTTTTCTATACTTAACCAATGTTCGGTTATAAACAAAATATTAATCATACACCTTTTTATACACACAATTCCTAAAAGTAGTTGTCTTACTTATAAGTATACTTATAGTATTATAAGTACTTTTCCATACTTGTAAGTATTAGGTAGTTATAAGTATGGGTATGACAGATACCCATCACATTATCTACCTAGAACCAGTTGTACTCATACATGTATTACGTATACATTTTTAAGTTCGTTGTGTATAAGTAATGTTTGTTATAAGTATTGAATACATCCATACTTATTTCACTACAAATGAGTATGTGTAGGTACTTTCTGTGTTATAAGTATAGGTGTAACTAATACCTAAAAATATGTGTAAATACTTAACTACATTTATTTTTTAAGTACTTTTTGTCAGTCTCTGGAGTACACATCAACATTTTCTTATTGCACAACTTTTTTAAGTAGCCATGAAAGCTCCCAAGTAGCGTCGTAACACTTACAAGACCACATACTTAACTTGAAAAAATGGTTATAGAATAAAGGTGAATGAGCAAAAATGTACTCATATAACCTTCACACTGCATAAGGACTCATGCTCTCCTGTTCGCATAAATAACCAAATGATACCTCAGCTTTCAGACGTCAAATACCTCGGTATACATCCTGATCGTCGCCTTACTTGGAAAACTGGCTTATTGACAGAAACTCTACCCTCAGCTAAAATTACAAACTTCCACTGTACAAATCAAAAGCTTGAAACTCATCCGCAACATACTAAATAAACCTGGTTACATTCGACTAAGGAGGGATATTGCTTATCTTGTCCGTACATCATGATGTCATCTTTCTGATGCATCAGAGGGATGACCCGCAACAACAACTGCGAAATATACATTATTTATGTCTAGCACTAGCTGGACTTATTAAGTATATTTATTTTTAGTTTAGATCTAAGATATGAGTAATTATTGTTAGTTAAAATATATTAAAGATACAATAAAAAAATAATAAAAAAAAATTATTACAACCTTTATTATTATTATTAAATTTTTTGTTTATATTTTAATTTTCTTGCAATTTTATCATTACTAGAGAATAGTTATAAAAGCCATACATATATATGTACATACATAAATACTAAAAAATTATTAACATCGCAAAAAAGGCGTTGCTAGTAAAACTAAATATTGTTTCTAAATGGTCATTAATTTAAAATTCATATAGTCCAGAAATGGCCAAGATCCATAAATCATTTGATAACACACTGTGTAATTTTTGAAGTCATGGCAAAATAACCATATACGGACACCACTACGTCATAAAAGACCAAAAAAAAGACCCCTGTCTCCCAGTTTTGCCCAAAGTCATCCAGGTTTTTTTTTATGGGCACTCAAAGATGTGGGGCCTCGATGTCATTTTTGCAAAAAAATGATCATTTCCTCAAGCTCATATTTTGCAAACCGTTTGAAATTTTGATATACTCTCTGAGGCAAAGTTGTAGCTCTTGTCATAAAAACCAAAAATTGTGAACATATAAAACAAAAAAACTTAATCTTCAAGGTCAAAATCGCAAAAAACTTTAAAAAATTCAATTTTTTTACCTTTTTACCCCTGTTCAGGTCCATAGGTAGCAAACCGTTCAAAATTCAAGGAAACAATCAATTTCAAATGAACCTAAGATCTCAATAAACAACTTTCTAGAACATATGAACTTCCTAGGAATGATTCTTAACACCGTTTAGGTAGCGCTTAGGTAGCCGGGAAATTTTTCACTTTTGCGGCTACCTAAGCCTTCTTAATCTTTTCTTAATAAAATAGATTTTGATATAAGAGCAACACTTATCAATAGTCCGCAACATGAAACTGAGTAAATGTGTTAATAGTACCAAAAATTGTACAATTGTACTATCACCAATTCTGGCAAGAATCTAAAAAACAACAAACATATTAATTGAACTGTGGGATTCCCCACAATTGGGCGCTGTGATTATAAAATCATGATACACCAAAATTTGTTTCTATGCAATTACATACATATGTATGTGCATGATAAGCACAGGGTATACAGAGATGTAACCACTGACTTATGAAAATGGCTATAATCAGCATTAATGGATTAAGGCAGCTTGTCAAGAAAGAGACAAATACAGTACCCATTAAAATACGAAAATGGGGATGTAAACAAAACAAAAATTAAAAATTGTGAAATGTATTAAACACCAAAGAGCTGCTAGTGGTTTTTCTTTTTATTTGTTAACAATTTATTTATAATAAAAAGTAAAATTGTTAAAAACATAATACACATTAAAAAGGATCAAGGGAATAACACATAATTGAAAAAGATTTGGAGATTTAGAAGAAGGTAAGTGTTTTAGTGCAATATATGTATGTACATAAAAAATATTAAATGTTAAAAACATTCTTTAGATTATATAAAAACTGGACTAGATCCTGATTGATACGTATAAAGCTATAGCGAATTTAATGCTAATGCCAAAGGGAAACCTTTGTGCTAATGCAGAAAGCAGTAGAAAAGTTCCAGCCACGTTTAATTACACTGCCAGAGTGTTTTAATTGTCCCTATGGTACAACATATTTCCGTGAATATGGTGAAAGGATACCATCAGGTGAAACATCTCAAAAGTTATTGGAATTATCCAAGGAATTATGTGTATACATAGTTGGCGGTACTATACTTGAAGTAGGCGAAAACAAAGCAATCACACAAAGTAATAAAAACAGAAATCAAATATAAAAGCAGAAAAAATGGCCGGAACACAAGAAGAGTTCAAATACACTTTTGTCATTGTGGGAGTGGGAATAGCTGGCGTCACCTGTGCCGAAACTCTAGCTATATGTTGCCCCGAAGTATCTAATTTGTTAATAACGGAATCAACTGTAATTAAAAAAAAGGCCAAGGCTTAGGTACATGAGCTATTAATACGCAGCACACCTAGTCATGAATATATAAAATTCGTATTACAAAATGGAAAATTAAGGGGAACTATTTTAATTGGTAACACTGAATTGGCGGAAACTTGTGAAAATCTTATACTCATTAGCATAGACTTGACACCATTTGGAGATGACATTCTTAATCCGGACATTGACATTGAAGATTATTTTGATTAATTTTAATTAAAAATAAAACTGCTGTTCGTATATATTTTGTAATTATAAAAGGAATGCAATAAAAAAACTATTTGCTATAACCGTTGTTAACCGTTGATATTTTGGATTTCTGTCATTTAATTTTTGCTTCACTGCCTGTAAAATAAATAAAAGCAAATTACGGGTTTTAAACGGATTCAGGAGACCTCAAAATTGCTATACTTTACCTTATACAACGTATGGTAAAGTAAAATTATGTTTTTTCCATCAAAAACATTAATTGCTCCTACTTGAATTGCCTGCAGATTATTTACAACACTGGACAGAATACTTTTGAAATCATTCAAAAATATTGTATTCTTTTATTTGCCTTATTTACCGCCTGTGGTTCTGTGCATCTAAAGCATTTGAATAAAATCGGCACATCCGAAAGGCAATTTTGTTGCAAACAATGTAGTGACATTTCTGTAGATGCTTTTTTGATCTTCCTCTTTACAATGCCATCGCCTGCAAATAAATAAGCAACATACCTACGTCCTGACAATATTTTGTTCGATTTTGCTTTACATGTAGTCCACTCCAAATTTTAAAACTATTATTTTTATAGCTCTTCAGTTGTAGTTGATATTAAGTTCCAAAGAGGTAAGTCATTCATTAATGTGCAATTTTTCCCCTGGAGGACAGTTCTTGATGCATTTGTTATTCCTGAAAAGTATAACAATTAAAATAACTAAATTTTTTCAAGTTGTTAAAACTTACATTTGTATTGTTTTCCACAGCTTCTCAGTCTATTGTTTCTGCAAAATACAATAACAAATATAATCATATTTTAAAATAGAATTTCAATTGCAACTTACCTTGAATATGTTTGCTTCTTGTTTTTTCCTGAAAAAAGTAAATATTTCATTAAAATTATTAAATTAATGCAAAATTCTTTGGTTTTCATTCCTTATTCTTACCTTTCAAAATACGTTTTAATTTTTATGCGCTAGAAAATAGAACAAAAGAGAATTCACAAAAGGGCACTTGTTTGAGAAAGAGACGGATAGAGAAAGAGACGAATATATCTCCGTGACATCTCTTGGGTTCTCTTTGATGATAAGTATGCCGTATTATAATACGACACACATACATACATATATACATACATACATACTATTTAGTTCTTTTTACACCTTTTAGTTTATTTGACTTGATAATGTTTCATAGTTCAATTTAAAAACTATAGTTTAAGAATTGAACTAAGTCCTCATCCACACTTTGAAACATTTGTTCGGCAACACATGATTTTGTTGTTGGAGGAAGAAAGACGAATGGCTAGGATGTTTGATGTATTTACTTGACACTCTGTTACGACTCTCTATTGTTGTATAAAAGTATACAGTTTTACAACAATAATTAAAATAAATTCTAGTTCAAGTGGTCGTGAGCCCTATGCATTGTCCCCTTGTGTTCTTAAGGTCAAGACGGCAAATCGTTGGAACTTCTTAAAAGGATTTAGTTTAAAGTAAAATAAAAAGAGTACAATCTAAACCATGATATAATAGTACAAGGTAGTTCCATTTCAAAAATGTTTGAAGTTTGCCGGAATTATTGAAGTATGTTTTAATGTAAACAACAAAAAAAGCGTTGCCACTAATAGAAGTAAGAAATATTTATTTTGAAAATTATTTAAAAAAAATGTGTATTTTATAAAAATAACATAAAATAAAAACGTGCTTTGGTTTAATAGTAAAACTTATGAGGAATAAATCTTGTTATAGATTATGATTTCCTTAAACTTTTATAGGTACACATTTCTACTGAGAAAAAAAATTATATTTCAACCTTATTTAAGCTGCATGCTAATTGACCCTATGAGAAATCGCCACAAAATAAAAAATCAACAAATCATTAATTAACGTAAAAAATAAAAAAATATAAAAAATGGAAATTTGGCAAAAAAAAATTTGTAAAAAAGTCAGTAGTGACATTAAGGACATTGACTTTTTTATATTTTTTTTTAATTTTAATAAATCTTTAATGTTAACAATTCTGTAATTTAAGGTAAACAACGTAACTACTTAGCTAGTTTTTAGGACTTCAAACCGTTGTTTTTACACTCTTATTGATGCATTTCCTGAGAATCACCCCTATTTCATTTGGCGTCGTCCACACAATATATGTAGGTTGGTATTCTCATTGTCGACATAACATTTAACGATGAGTTTTTAATTTTATTTGTTATTTGTAAGAATATGTGACGTAAAAGTTTTGTTGTATCGACGACGATTTCATCGCCTTGGTTTATAAAATTCAAAATGGAAAAGATTTAAATACAAGTTTAACCCAATTCGGAAAATTAGTTGAAGAAATAGAAAATTTCGACGTGATAGAAAAAACTTAGAACAGATTCTTATTAAGCACTTTCATTCCACAATATAAAATTTTTTTTAAAAGAATATTTTTCTACAGAACAGTGTTATGGATAAGCCCTTGAAATCGTCATAAGAGCTTTAGGGAATGTAAAATTATAATCAAATTGATGTTGACGTCAATATAAAATGATGTCGGCTCGTCAAAGTGGTGACGAAGTACATGGTGATAGTTATTAAAACATTTTGGATAATTGTCTATTTGTAAATTTTTCAAAAGCGACAAAATATTAACAAATTTCGGATTTCTTAGGTTATTTTTCATTTTTGCTTTTGAGCAATTTTGCATAGAGTTATTTTGCATGCAGCCTCCTTATTCACAATAAAATTAACCAAACTTTTTAATTTTAAGTTCCTATAATTGTGCAACTTTCAATTTTTCTTGATACTCCTGGCAGATTAGCTTTCCATCTAAGTTAAAAAAAAATAATTTCTTAAATGAACATACCTTGCCTTCGGTAACTTGTACTTAATAAGAAAACTTAGAAAAACTTAGACACATTTGTCAGATATAGGGATATTAAAAAATCTTATTTGAGAAATCCTACAAAACTGTATTACTATTAATTTAAACTAAAACAATTTTCGTTTGTTTACTTACATACATAAACTTAAGGATTGTGTCTGTTTCTAATTTTTAAAATTTCGAATAAAGGGAAAAAAACGCAAAATGGGATTTCACAAAGTATGTGATATGGTAGCACAAATTTAAATAATTTCCGCAAATGTCAGAACGTTAATATGGCGACAAAAAGAGAGAATGGAATTACCTTCTATTATTATATCATGATCTAAACTAATAATACAACAGTACCTTTTTCCTGTCTGTCTGTCTGTCTGTGTTCGCATCATGTAAAAACTTTTGGATAGATTTTGATAAAATTGTGTGCGGAGGTACCTTAGTATCTTGGTTCAAATATAGGATACTCTTTTTCAGCAAATATATATGTACAATTTCCAAAAGAAACTAAAGAACAAATAGTGAATGTACGCAATTCAACACTATTTTAGAACTCTAGAATAATATATATTAGAACATTATACATATAAATTTTAGAACTGTATCCAAGGATGGTTACGTCTTTATAAAGAAAATATATGAACCAAAAAATGTATAAAAGTAAAAGTCTTAAATTTTAATGCGTATTATAAATGCTTATATCAAAGCAAAATCTAACAAAATATTGTAAGGATGCCCACGACGTGGCGGGCACTGGTAGTTTCGAAATATTTCTTTGAATCAGTTGTAAAGTACATTTAATACAATGTATGTATTTTATTTACATACTCGTATGTATTTAGCTTAAACCAAGAAAAACATAGAATGCTGATCATGCATTAAAGAACGACTGTAACATGATCCTGGTTCAATGAAATATGTAAGTGTGTTTGATAATATTGCCCCCAAAGTTCAAATTGAAAACTATGGAATGCTTCATCAGCAAGTTGGATTAAATCATTTAAATCAATATTGTTCAGTCACTAGTTTGGGAATAATATTTATATTTTTTTTTATTTTTGTTTATATTATTTTTTATATTATATTTTAATACATTAAAAAATACTTTTAACGCCTGTTTTTTTTTGTTAATTCTTAACTTTAACAAATGTATTATTATATGTTTCTATGTATCTAATTAGGTACATATACATATTTATTTTTCTTAAATTAACTTTATATCCCTTTTATATCAGCGTAATTTTAAAACGACTAAAACGAAGCGTTTAAAGATAAAGAAATGTTATGGGAAAAAGAAAATATTTCCCATTATTTTTCATACCAAGTTTAAAGCGCTTCTGATCATTCATTTTGTAATACAAAAAATTTTAAGATAACAAGTAGCCTCTGTGCTTAAATTGGTTTTACACGACGTGTATTTGTCATATGACTTCTCAGTTTGATAACCCATATGTAATTTCATGTGTATGTCAAAATATCCATTTTACATGCGGTTTTCATTTTTGTTTCAAGCGTACATGTGTAATTACATGTGACATAACCTACAATATATAATTTTGCCGCCACACAGTTTTTTATTTCCAACCACGGCTGATCCAAAGATGCAAACCTAGTGCTTTTACCACATTTTTAGCGCTTTTGGTACCACAAAAAGCATAAAATAACAAAATATCAAGTTGGCATTACAGGATGTCAGATGCTTTGTCACATCAAAATAGAACACGTTCTAAATGAAAAATGTCATATGTATTGTAAACATGGAAAACATACATGTTATGTTTCAAAAGGTTTACATGATGTGTTTAGAATTTACACATGGACAAGTGACAAGTCATATGACAAATACACGTCGTGTAAAACCACTTTTAGATTGCACAACACTTTTGAGCCCTTATTTTGTAGATATAACGTTTCCAACGCTTAAAATATAATTTGTATCGTAGGTGGAAACTTATAATGTGGAGTACTTTTGTAATTTCTGTAAATTTTTACGTAACTGCCCAATACAAATCAACTAATTTTACCTTAAAATTGTTTAATGAAAAATACTGGGAAATTTTTATATTTAAAGTATGTGTGTATGTATATTATTTAAATATTGAACGTTTTACAAAATTAGGCCCTAAAGCATTTGTAAACATTTCGTTGTACAAATTTCGGCCTTTTGTATGAATAAATTCGTTTTGTTTTATCACAGATTAAATTATGTGTAAATTTATATGCCAAATACCTTGGCATACATACATTTTAATCGACGCTTAACCTGAAGATGTTACATAAAAGCAAAATTGACAAAATTAAGTTAAAAGCATTGCCATAAATTCAACTCTTAGCTTTGATCTCTAGCAGCTTCTTTAAAATTTGATCCTTAAACCAAAATGGTGTAATGGCATTCAGTAATGTCTTCAAACTTAGACAAAATTCAAAGGCGCCAAAATATGATTATACCAATTACGTCGCAACCTGATACATTAAAAACTCGAACATTCACAAAGATATAAACGAGCCATTGCTTAAAGCAGAAATAGGGAAACATGCAGCAACGTATTTCAAAAAGCTTGTAAAATCCTAAACTATCAAGGTTACATTTGACTAAGAAGGAGGGATATTATTACAGCCCTGACTACTATACATATAATAAAATAGTAACTCAAAAGCAGACAGACAGACATACAGACTTTTCCGTCTTCTTTGTTTTCGCATCACGTAAAAACTACTGGATGGATTATAACAAAATTTTGTTTGGATCTCATATATATCTCATTTCCAAGAGAAAGTGGAGAAAAAGCAGTGAAAAAACCCAATTTTCCGTTTAAAACTGGGATATTTTAAACACGGTGGCACAACTTTTATTTTTGAATAATTGGCTAATTTAAATACTATTGCGCAACAGATGGCGCCAGTTGAATCAAATTCGTATTTAATTAATATTTTTATCTTGTGGAATTACATTGTTATTAAAATATTTCAAACACCTTTTAAAGAGCTTTAAAATAATTTTTGGAATTTTATATAAATTTTAGAATTTTTTGGATTTTAACAAAATTTTGTGAGGTACCTTAGCATCCTGATTCCAATATAGGATACTTTTTTTTCGCAAAAAAATACGTTATTTCTAAGGGATAATAAAGAGAAAAAGCAGTAAAAGTACGCCGACTTTTTTTTTACCGATTTGAAGGTACAGCATACTTTAAGGTATCTCTAATTTTTGAAAGCGGGTTATTTTAAACTCGGTTGGGCAACAGATGACACTGTTTTAAAATCATGACAAAATATTAATTACTTACTGCCGAATAGCCAATTGAATAAAATTTGTATTTGATTTGCATTTTTACTTTATGGAATTACAATGTTATGAAAAACCCCTTTTACAGAGTTTTAAAATAATTTTTTATAAATTTTTGAATTTTATCCAGGGATGGGTACCTTTATATAAAGTTAATACATAAACCATAACTGGTACTCTGTTTAGTTTTTTATGCGGAATACTGTCAAACTACATACATTAAAAATTTGTATGAAAAAGTCATGAAAAAATGTTGCAGAAGCAATACTCTGTTTTTACTGTGGAAAAACATGAAATGTTTCTGGCAACATTTTATCAAAACTATGAAATAAAGCAAATGAGCATTATTTCATGTGGAATTTTTATGTAAATTTTTTTGTGGAACATTTTTTAAAACAATGTAATATATTTAGACACCACATTTTAAATGTCAAATTTTCGTTGTGAATTAATAGATGTTGCTCAACATTTTCCACAAACTCAAACAGACTACTAGGCTTTAAGCACTATAAAAGTAAGAGTCTCACAATTGGTGTGAAATACTTTTAAAGCAAAATCGAGAAAAATATTGTCAGGACGCCCACGACGTGGCGGGCACAGCTAGTAATTAATAAAATCACAAGAAAAATGTTAAATCATATAACAGTTAAAGAATCAATAAGAACACTACAAAATATAATTGTGGAAATGCTGCTGGTAGTAAATATTGCTATATTTCATCTATAAGTTACAGCAGTGTTTGGGTGGTTAAATTTTAAGGGCCGGTGTTGAACGTGAACTACACCTAAACGTCAAGTTGTTTTCTGCATTTAATTTGACATTTCTGAATATCAGACTAACTCAATTTGAACCATGGAAAAATACACAATCGAGCAACGCGTTAAAGTGCACTTCGTGATTTTTTCGTCCAATTTAATCGTCGAAATGTGCGTACAATCGAACAAATTTTTGCACTGATTTGAGCAGACCGGGTCTGTAGGAGATATGAACACAGCAGTGCATCCTTGTACTGTAGAAAATATTGCTGCTGTTCGCGATAGTATGACTGAAGAGCCGTCCACCTCAACTCGTCGTCGTGCCCAACAATTGCACCTCTCACGCTCGTCGTTGATGAACATTATGCAGAAAGACTTGCATTTACACGCTGACAAGGTGCAATTGATTCAAGAACTAAAGCGTCTTCATCATTCCAAACGTCGTCAATGGTCGAATGGTGGCAAGAAATGGCAACAGTGGAAGATCAATTTTCGAAGAAAATCGTCTTCAGGGATGAAGCACATTTTCACCTCAGTGGATTCGTCGATAATCACTTGGATTATCATTCGCCCAAATGCGATTTTTGAAAAACCAATGGATTGGCGGCATCATCGGGCCGCATTTTTTCCAAACTGAGGCCGATCAGGCAGTTACTGTGAATGGTGTTCGCTATCGTGAGATGATAACGAAATTTTTATGGCTCGAATCGGAAGATATGGATGTAGACGATATGTGGTTTCAACAGGTACCACTTGCCACACAGCTAATGAAAAAACGGCTCTTTTGAGCGACAACTTCAATCCGATTCAAATTCACCAACCTCAAATATGCCTCAGCGTCATCGAAAATTTGGAGCATCGGATGGAGTTGTGCCGCCGAGGGGCACAACTCGATATTTTGTTCCATACATAATTGAACCATACCAATATTATCAAAA
Organism: Phasia obesa; assembly: GCA_949628195.1. Lineage (NCBI taxonomy): Eukaryota > Metazoa > Arthropoda > Insecta > Diptera > Tachinidae > Phasia > Phasia obesa. The sequence goes on from OX451219.1 coordinate 103,843,549, forward strand.
TGTGTGTGTTGTGTTTTATTCAAAATCAACATCGCCCCTTAAAATTTAACCACCCATTATATGTAAGAGGTAATTTAGTTGCAAAGCTTTTGCTGAACTACAGCTTTAAATTAATTTTGCATCACCTTTGACAGTTTCCGGTTGTATTCGGCCGATTTATTTTTATTTCTTGTGAGAAATTGTAAGGTCTTTTTTTTCAAATTAGATGACCCTCTAATTATTTTTGCAAATAACTCCAGGCATATTATTTCTGATTAGGATACGGTGATTTGTAGTTTCAAAAGCACACGCTGCCATTTGTAAGGTAACCAGCTCCTAGTATTGTAGGCCTTGTGCATATTAAATGGGGTAATTAATTATTTTGTTAGTAAATTAGCAAAATAAAAACAGAAATTCTTAAGAATCAAGGGTAGTTATCATTGCTCTGAAATACCCTAGTATAGAAGTTCTGATTTGGCCTATTTTAATGTTTGGATTCTGTATGTATGTATGTATGTATGTATGTATGTATGTATGTATGTATGTATGTATGTATGTATGTATGTATGTATGTATGTATGTATGTATGTATGTATGTATGTATGTATGTATGTATGTATGTATGTATGTATGTATGTATGTATGTATGTATGTATGTATGTATGTATGTATGTATGTATGTATGTATGTATGTATGTATGTATGTATGTATGTTTGTTTGTATGTATGTATGTATGTATGTATGTATGTATGTATGTATGTATGTATGTATGTATGTATGTATGTATGTATGTATGTATGTATGTATGTATGTATGTATGTATGTATGTATGTATGTATGTATGTTTGTTTGTATGTATGTATGTATGTATGTATGTATGTATGTATGTATGTATGTATGTATGTATGTATGTTTAGTTTCTTTTTTATTTTTTAATGCCAAATTTTACAATTGATGCTGATTTGGTACCATTTTATCAGTCTATTGGTACAATTTAAACACTGCCACATCCCATCACTGAGTCACAGTTGTGACTTTGTTTGGTCTGGCAGATAAATTTATTGGCCATCTTGTGTTAATTAAGGAACTCAAAGCTGCGGTGTATATCTAGACTAAACTAACCGCAGTAATTATTTTATTTGAACATTAAGGCAAAATTTTTAAATTGAGACAAATTTAACGGAATGGTGAATTTAATTTTTAGGTTGTTGGCTTAACTAAAATTTCCAATTTAACCCTTGACTGCACAAAAAAACAATAATGGCTTGCAAAAATTTTATGTTACGATTTTTTATTCATTGTTTAAACAAAAAGTCTTTAAAATTATGTAATTACAAGAATTAAAAAAAAATTACTTTATTTTTTTGCTTTTATTGTGCTTCTATTAAAGGTTTTCCAATTTTTTTGTTATTTAATTTATCTTCATCTTCGTCAAATACTTTAAGATGCTTGACATGATACCAAACACCAATATTGCAGACAGTACTAAGTGCTATGAATGAGGCCGCCACGATGTTTAGATCAAATCTGTAGTTAAGTTAAGAATTTTTTTATATTGTTTTTATAAAAAATTTTGTTTTTTACCTTAAATTTCTAGAATCATATGACCAACAATTGCCTTTACTCGTACAAGTTTTACCCCATACTAAGCAATTTTTATCAAATATCCATCCATATAGTATGGGTGCGGGCACAAAACAAAGTAAAGATATCAACATCATGTCAAAACCCATTACAGCTGATTTGTCTTCAGGTGCTACCGAGCGCACTGTTATCAACAGATTTGAAGATGTTGCTGAGGCAGCAAATAATCTGACGATACACATTACCGCTAGGAATGTATAAAATTGATAAGTGCAATTAACGGGGCAGGCACCATGAACTGCTTGACCTCCGGTATCCAAGGAGTGCTAAGATTTATACAAATTTTTAAATTTGCGAATGATTATAGTGGTAAAATTCCGATAAGTTTTAATTATATAAAGTGATATTTTTTAATTCACCGATTAAATTTAATTATAGCGAACAACACATACATATAATTTATATAATTAATATTAATAACCTCTGCTCTGTGATAACAATTGGTCTTTTGGGCAACTCTAGTCTATTTTATTGTAGTCTCAAACAATTTTTTTCTCTGGGCTGCATAAAGACCCTTTAATCTCTTGTTGTTATTACTTGCTTTTAAAAACTTAAAACTTACTTGTTGTAATAGAAGACAAAGTGTCTACCTATTACGGTTCATAAATAAGGACACGTAGTCGGGAAATTTTTTAATTTGTAGTAATCCATATTATAGCGGCTATAGTAATACATACACTTTCTGTGAAACTTTCAGGAATCTACCTCTTGCAGTTCAAAAATATGGCCATATTCTTGAAAATCACGTCACTATCGGCACACCCTTTAATTTTTATTTCTTATACTTGCTCATATAGCGAACATACTTTTATATGCTCTGTGTAAATTTCAAGTGTTTACCTATAATGCTATAAACACATGAACAACAGCGACTACACCGCTACACGACTACAAACGCCGTTCGCTACAATTGTCGTCTAGTCACCTACTTAATAATATTGAAGACGAGCAGAGCTATTGTTGTAGAATTACATACTTTACATTTATAAAAATTAAATTATTTTTTTTAAAAATGTCAAAACAAATAAATTTATTTGTTCAAAACCTCCTGAATGTAAAACAAAAATTATCGCACATAAAATTAGAAATTAGTCTAAGTTGGCTACAACCACAACTGAGGTCGTTTTTATATAAACGTGTGATTTTTTTGTTTTGACAGCCTGCTGTAGTTCATGTACTTATGCATTAAACATTAAACACATAGACAACAGCGCCTACATAGCTACACGGCTACAATTGACGTTGTAGTAGTCGGCTACTGAATTATATTGAAGACGATAGCTACATAAAAATACATATTTTTCCTTAAAAAAATACTTTTTCAAAAAATACCTTTATCATATCAAAACAAATAAACCTTTTGATTGTAAATGAATCTAAAAACCTTTTGATTGTAAATGAATTTGTATTTTAAATTTTGTGACATTTTCTTCTGTTGAATAAAATAAAATTGTCGCAAACAAAAATAGAAAGTTGGCTACAGCCACAACGGTGTCAGTGTAGCCACGTAGTTATGATGTCGTCAAAATAATCGTCTTCATATAAACGTGTGTATTTTATTTTTGACAGGTTGTAGTCGGTATCCTGCTGTCGTCTATGTGTTTAATGCTTTAGGGTTTAAAAATATCGAAACACCCTGAAGTTCCTAGTATTTCAAGAGTCTACCTATTACGGACAGACATTGTAGCGAAAACAATAGGGCAACGTTTATTTTTTGGTACTGAACTCTAAAACCGTAAAAAATTCTATGACTAATAAATAAAGTCATATTAAGAGGAGAAATAATTACCTTTACCTGCTTTGTTTGTAAGCACGTTTATATGAAGACGATTATTGCTACAAGACCACCGTTGTAGCTGTAGCCAACCTCGGCTAATTTATATTTTTGTTTGCGACAATTTTAATTTATTCAACAGAAGAAAATGTTACAAAATTAAAAATACAAATACTTTTACAATCAAATGGTTTTGAGCAAATATATTTATTTGTTTTGATATATTTGTATTCCAAGGTACATTTTGTAAGCCCATAGCGGTGTTCCTTAGAGGCCTGAAAAAATCTATACATACATGTAATAAAACTACAACAGTTTTACATGAAATATATCTTGAAAATTTTGTTGGTAGTGCAGTTATAGGACACTTTTTCGCCGTAAGAATATCGCATTTCCAAGAGAAAATGGAGAGCAAATAGTACGCTATTTTACCGACTAATGGAAACTTGGCAGCACCTCTTGTTTTTGTAAGCCGGAAATTTTAGACACTATTTACAGAACTCTACCATCATTTTAGAATTTTATATAAAGCCTATGTTGCGACATCCTAAGTTATTACCCTGGGATGGGTACCTCTATATATACAGTAATTAGATAAACCATATTTGCATTAAGGGTCTTCAAATTTGGTGTAGATTACTTTTAAAGCAAAATCAAACAAAATATTGTAAGGACGCTGACGAAGTGGCGAGTACAGGTAGTCAAAAATATTTTCTTCAATACTTACACTTGCCTTTGAACTCAGAGTAGAATTGTATATTTTATCCTGCGTTATATGGGTAAAGGCAAAATTGTCATTTAAGGTAGAATTATTGTTAGGTACACAGGAGCAATCGTAATAGAACTGTATTGAATAAAGAAATTATGTATTATTTATTAAGTATTACCATAAAAAATACAGTATTACTTTATGACCAGAAGCCTCCATCTGCACCTTTTTACAACCAGCATGGCAAGGTGATATATAAGTCACTTCATCCTCACCACAGACAGGCATATAGCGCACATAATCGCAATGGCAAATATTATTGCAACCTAATGATGAACTAAAAACGATAAAACAAAAACAATGAATAATATTATATTCTATAGTAATTGTAACTGATTAAGGTGATGTCAATATTTACCTATTGTTAGAATTATTTATCAGTGAGTTATCATAGGAAGGGCAGCCAATGAAGGCATAAGCAAACATACCACAGAGAGTTACAATATTAACGACGGCATTCCAGCCAGCTAAAAATCGAGAGCTTGGCTTAAATTTTGTCATTATACAGCCTGATAAGAAGATTCCAATTGCTGAAAATACTAAAGCTACCGTACCAGTCATCATGCTGAAAGTAGAATAGATAGAAAAGCCAATATTAATTTTCATATGTACTTGTATAAGAGGTCTACTTGATAATTCCGCGGCTTTTGGAATAAATTATATATTTTCGGCAAATATTTGTTTTATTTTCCAGTATAATGACTTATAAAACATCATTCAGTAATTTCTTAAAATTTGTAAATAGCAAATATTCGCAAGTTGATAAATCTGGAGAGAATGCTGGATGAGATACACACGTATGATTGCTGCACAGATAGCTTTTTCATATCGCAATATTTTTGCAAAATGTATGCAACTGCCCAAGCCACCTCACACAATTTAATTATTCCATCATCCATAATTATTCCATGGATTTTTTTTTACTATTTTGGGCATGGCGACATTTTTATATATGTTCCTATTACTCTTCGAGGGAGCATAGAGCCAAAACAAGATGATTCCAATAATCTCGATCTTCGGCTCGATGTTTGACTTCGTTCCACTTCCAACGCAATTTCGAAAGTTCTATTGTCAGTTGCAATATCATCGTGTGGTTTACGGAGGATGTGACCTATCCAGAACCATTTGCGCTTAATTATTTCCTTACTAATAGGCTGCTGGGTTTGCCTTCATCCAGAGTTGGCTGTTGGATATTGTTATAGGCCAGAAATTTCTGCGGAGGATTTTGTTTATAAATACCTGAAGGCATTGTATGTCGGGTGGCGCCATGTTCCCCGTCTGGCAGCCATATAAATGAGTAAATTTTATGTTGAAGTTAAATAGTCTGATTTTATTTTGTCTCGAAATATTGGAGGATTTCCAAACCGGGTTTAACTGGGCAAATGGATATATCTGCTGCTGAGCCACCAGTTGTGTCAATTGTGCTGGCCAGGTAGCAGAAGGACATAACATCTTCAATGTCTTGATCACATACCATCAAATGTCGATCTGTATTACTATTGATATGGAGCGATTTTGTTTTAGATATGTTTATCTTCAGCCCAATCAATTTTGCGATGTCACTAATGGTGAAAACTTTCGACTGCATCTCTGAGAATGAGTTGCTAAGTAGATATATGTCATCTGCATAATCTAGGTTCTCCAACCTTCCTTGTACGCCCCAAATAATACATCTCTTATGATGGCTGGTTGCCTTCTGCATCATAGCATCGAACACGCAGTTAACATCTTTAGGTGATCTGATTTTTGTAAGTCATTTGTGCTGGTACGACCTCAAAGAAACTAAATAAACTATTTTTTAACCATTGAAATTGATGAAGTAAAGGCCCCATAGTATTTATCAATTACTTCTTTGGTTTTGTTTATTAACGTTAAAAATAATATTTAATTAGCAGACGAATTTAACTTCTTTTGATTTTCGTTGAAATAAACGACGCTATCTGCTTTTAATGGCAGTCAAAAATAAACTTACAGACGCAACTTGCTCAGAATTTGACAGTGATCCAGTAATAGATAACAGTTAATGGAAGCAGTTCTTGGAAGTATAGAATACAAAAGCACACGGAGTTATCATACTACCCTCGTATTATAACTTTCCATAAAAATAATTTGTAATTTAGTTGGTTTTACCTTGCAGTTGCAGCTGACTGGCGGTATTGTATTTCAATATATTTGGCAGTAAAAATCCAATAGGGCATATAACCGAAATAGTATAAAATATTGGCCGAAAGATTTAAGGCAACTACTCTATTTTTGAGAAAGTTTATAAATGTTTTCAACATATCCTTAAAAGAAGTTTCAGTTTCTAAATGAGTTTCTAAATCGCCATCGTTTTCATCTTTAGCTTTGGCATATTGCCGTTCACGTCGTGCTGCAGTCATGGGTAACTCTTTAGGAAACATACACAGAAATGCACCACTAAGAAGGATAAGACTAGCTAGTATTAGCCAGCCTAACCACCACGCTCCCAACCATCTGGAATCTGCTTGGGTTATAATTGGTGTCAAAAAGGGCGCAATGTAGAAACGTAAACAAATCGAAGCTAAAGCATAGCCCAAAGAGGGTCCCAGCAAACCAAAGAAATGAGATAAACCTAAAAATAAACCAAAAGCAAAACATCATACTTTCTTTGTCTTATTCATTAATTTACACACTTAACATAGCCGGTACCTTAGATTTTTCCGTATTATCATCCATATATGATACACCTAAAATATGGTAGAGTGAACCACCTATGCCTCCCACAAATTTTGCCAAAAATAAGCATATTTGTGGCAATAAAATACCCTCATGTACTTCACATCCCACGCCAATACCATTGTTACTACACAGTGTTTTTTGCTCTTGTTTTTGTAAGTCATCTAGGGATATATTATTATGGTAGGTGGCGCCATATTCTTTTGTTAAAGTCAAGGCATCATCGCCAGCACCATAAATAAAATGTGGTGCAGCCGTTGCCATACAAAAAATTATTATTGTTATTAAACCTAAAAATTTTTGAAATAAATGAAATAAAAAGGGAGTATATGTTTAAAAATTTATTTGTATTTTAATTATACAAAAAAAATTTTTGAAACAATTAAATGTTTTAATTAGTTTCGGATAAAAATAACAAAAATATTTAATTCATTCAATTACTAATTTAATAAGGATTTTTTATCTATACATATAATAAAACAGTAACTCATTCCTTGTCTGTCTTTCTGTCTGTGTTCGCAACGCGTTAAAACAACTAAGTAGATGGATTTTAAGAAAATTTTGTAAGGAGGTACCTTAGAATCCTGATTCCAATATTTGTTTCCGCAATAATATTTAATTTCCATGAGAAAGTGTTGAAAAAGCAGCGATAGTACGTCGATTTTTTTACCGATTAAAGTTACTGCATACTTTAAGGCATATTTTATTTTTGAAAGCGCGATGGCGCTGTTTTAAAATAATGACAAAATAAGAATTGAAAGCAGAATATATTTAACACGGTTACGCAACAGATGGCGCTATTTAAAAATAATAACAAAATATGAATTACTTACTGCCAAATAGCCAATTGAATAAAATTTGTATTTTTACTTTGTGGAATTACATTGTTATTAAAATATTCTAAACACCTTTCACAGAGCTTTACAACAATTTTTAGAATTTTAGATTTTATATAAATTTTAGAAATTTATCCTGGAATGAGTACAATCGCACAACATATTGTCAGGATGCTGACGACGTGGCGGGCACAGCTAGTTTTGAATAAAACTGGTGGATGGTAAAACTCGGGTCTCTCTGACACTTTCATGATTTTAAGAATTTGTGTATTTGAAATTACCAAATATTTTTCTGGTCTGTAATGTTCTGGAACTCGTTTGCTTGTGTTTTGCTATTTTTCAAACTTATGTTCGAAAAATAAAACCATATGTTTTTGCGGTAGAAAACATGAACAACAAATGAAATATGCTTACTGCTAAACCTAATCAAGATCGTAAGGCGTAAAATAACTCAAAAATGCTCATGTACATACAAAATGTATGAAGCATACAACAAAATTGGCAATTGGAAAATCCAATTTTGACAGAGCGTTAGATAGTGAAGTTGTGTGCAAACAAAATGTTATTGTTATTGTTATTGTTTTTTTTTTTTTTTTTTTGTAAGAGGGGTGCCATTTTAGCTATTTTCTGCTTTATCTAGAGCGATTTTATCTCTATTTTGCGCCTTTATTTATTAGATTTTACTAAACAAAATATGTCAACATTACTGTTTATTACAAAACGTTGAGCTCTTATTTAGGTTTGTTTAAAGTTAGGGCGCCGGACGTCGTTACGTCTTACGCCCTCGTTTAGGTTAGTCAGTTAGTGTAATTGCTTTGAAAAAATGCAATAAAAAAATTAACGTTTTAAAAAATAGACACAAAATAATATGTTTATTCACAAAATAGTTTTAACAAATTATATTATTCAATTTGTAAAAAAACAAAACAAAGCAATAAAAAATATTAGCCGGTAAATGAAGTTTTTGTTAGTTATATTGTATTTAGCAACGTTGAAGTAAAGGGTTATTTACGTCGTAAGTAATCAGTACTAAAAAATATTTAAATTTAAATTTATGTAATACATAAACAGTTCGACTAATAATTTTGTAATTTAATTAATTCTATCTTAGAGAGAATAAAAACGAACTTAAGCTTGATTATAAATTTCATTGTATGTAAATTTACTTTATTAATAAAAACATACATGACTGGATACAAAGATCTTCTTAAAAGTATTTTTTCTAAATCAGTTGAGTTATGCTAACGAGCTTTAACACTTAAACTCCACATTTAATAAGTCGCTATATTTTTTAAGGAATTAAAAATTATAAAAACGCCATATTTTATTTGATTACCGAGAACATATTCTACAGTTCTAGCAGTAAACATTTTAGAAGATTAAATGAATCAGCTGTTTGCTTAAAAACATATACAATATACATATCGGATATATATATATATATTTATATTTAGAATTTGTTATGTATTTATAAGAGAAATTGTGCGTAAAAGTTAATTTACTGAAAAATAAAAGAAAAGATGTTTAATTTGATTTGTGTTTAAATTTATTGTGGTTTTAAAGTTTATTTTTAAAAGAAATTTCGCCCAAATTCTAGCGATTGTGAACTACGCAACACCTATCATGCGAATTCAACTCGCATCGCAAATTTTAGGCGATTTGTGATTTTTAGAAAATTCTGTATATGTAGATACTAGAAAATATGTTTGAAGAGTATGAGTATAAGTTTCCAAATTTGCCATTCCAGAAACTTCCATAAACTTTTGTTATATTCTTTGACTCCCTGAATCTAAATATAATTTAAAACAATGCTTTTTCTCTTAGTTCTTTTAGCTATGCAGTTATCAAAATAGAAAAATATCACTTTTTTTATATACCCTCGAGGAATAAATATATTGTTACGTTTATACTTTACATTGGGTTCTTTTAATCTATACATATAATAAAACAGTAACTTATTTCCTGTCTCTCTGTGTTCGCATCACGTAAAAGCCATTGGATTGATTTTAAAAAATTTTTGTGAGGCGGTACGTTAGTATCCTTATTCAAATATAGAATACTTTTTTCCAAATATATCTTATTTACAAGAGACACTGGAGAAAGAGCAGTGAATGTACGCAATTTTACAGATATGCATACTTTAAGGCGCCTTTTATTTTTGAAAGCGCAGTATTTTAGTAGAGATGAGACCCTTTATATAAAGTAAATACATCCACCATAACTGAAGCACTAAAAAAGTAAGGGTCTTTGGTGTGCATTGCTTTGAAAGCAAAATGGAACAAAATATTATAAGAACGTTGACGAAGTCTTGGGCACAGCTAGTATTATCTATACTCATTACCGTCTGTCTGCCTGCTTTTCTTTTGTGTTATCATCACGTAAAAACTACTGGATGTATTTTAACAAAATTTGGTGAGGAGGTATCCTGATTCCAATATTCATTTCCAAGAAAAAGTGGAAAAAAGCAGTGAAAGTACGCAATTTCGCAGTAAAAGTACGCCGACTTTTTTTATACCGATTTAAAGGTACTGAATACTTTAAGGCATCATTTATTTTTGAAAGCGGGATATTTTAAACACAGTTGCCCAACTGTTTTAAAATAAGACTGTCTCCTGTCTATTGGTGAGAAAGTACCTTAATAACCTGATTCAAATATAGGATATACTTATTTCTTCCGCCAAAAATATATTATTTCCAAGAGAAATTGGAGGAAAAGCAGTAAAAGTTTTCCAATTTTTTATTACCGATTTAAAGATAGTGCATACTTTAAAGCATCTTTAAATTTTGGTTGCGCAACAAATGGCGGTGTTTTCAAATTATGACAAAATTTGAATTACTTACTGCCAAATAACCAATTGAATAAAATTTGTATTTTTACTTTGTGGAATTACATTGTAAATAAAATAATTTAAATACCTTTTACAGAGCTTTACAATAGTTTTTAGAATTTTATCCAGGGATGGGTACCTTTGTATAAAGTAAATACGTAAGAGTCTTAAAATTTTTGTGTGAATAAATTTTAAAGTAAATTCGAACAAAATATTGTCAGGACGAACACAACGTGTAAGGGCACAGCTAGTTTTATATAAAATTGTACCAAAAAAGCATGAAGAGTACCAAGTACCACTGCTGTGTCGATTTGACTAAATTTGGTGCAATTGTACCACATGCTGTTAGTTGCTTGTTTGTTTCTTGCATTCATTACTTGTAAAGCGGCATTTAGACGGTCAAACGCGGCCTGTGAGCATGGCCTGATGCGAGAGAGAGAGAGTTTAGCATTTACATGATCAGGCGAAGTTTGTCAAGCATCATTATACAAAAGACACTGAGCAGTGAGGTTCTTATTAAAGATGGCGCGTTAGCTTTGGTAATTGATGAATTATTGCAAGACGACAATCAGAAAAAAAGAAAGAAACGAATTTGGACAAAAAATGGTTTGCTAAAAGACAAAAACACCAATTAAATAATATTTTTGCTTATTCTCCTACCTGCCATTTTTTAATTTGAATTTTGGCAACAAATTTTTCCTTATACATACATATGTATATACATAATTGAAATATAAATAATAAAACCCTTTACATTTATTACCATCCATAAAAACCCTTTACTTGAAACACCATACATAAAAACCAGCACACATGCAAAAAACAAAAATTTCACCTAAAAACGTGCGCTCTAGACATACATCCTTACTTCTCGCTTACAAAATAACAAATGAAATTTACACTGTGTTTGACAAACATGCGTTTATACTAGTATGATGGCCTGATGGCAAACACAAAATATCAAAAATTTTTGATTTTATCCAACACGGCTGTCAAACTCGAATTTTGGTCGTTTACACGAGTTAGATGGCATGCCATCCAGCGGTGATCACAGTCCGCGTTTCACCATCTAAATGCCGTTTAGGAAAATAGACCATTTATGTTGTTGTTGTTACATACAAAATTATCTTTCGTAACAGTATTATAATTAAAATTCTATAATCCCTAGGAAGTTAAGTAAAAGCTCGTTTTAAAGAGGATTTAATAGGCTTGTTCACTAATACTCTGTTAGTATCTAAACTACCTCTTTTTGTTGTCTTATCATATTAAAAGATTTTTATTGATTTGATTTTGACTCTCAGTGTAAAGAAAATCTTTCTTAAACAAATATAAAAAACTTTTTTAACTCACCAAAACCCATCCATCTGGGTCTGTGCTTCTTTCCAGCATAATAGCCCAAAAACGCTGAACACAACACTTGGCTAATATTATTTCCCACCATAATTATGCCTGTATTGCGGGTAGGAATTTTATAACGTTTCTCCAGCGTTGAAATTGTGCCAAGAAAATACGAGTCTGTTGCGGCGAACACACAACCAACCAAACCGTAAACCACAACATAAGCTGTCTGACTAGCAAATCTATTTCAGCAGTACAACAAAAATAGCACGTTAAATATTTAATTACTTTTATATATATTTTTTTTAATTTTAATTACTTTTGTAAAAATAAACCTTTAAAACAACCAAAACCACATGTTGTATCTGTGGTCAGTGGCTTAACTTTGGATAGACTTTTTAATTCTATATTGTCATTTATATTTTTAGTTGTCAATAAATTTCTTCTTGTTTCCGCGTCATTTTGAAGATCTCCAACGTTTTTTGACATTGTTTAGTATCGTTTTTTATTAGTAAAGAAATATTTGAAAGAGTTGCTCTTATCTTAACGTTTTAATACACAATGAAATATAATCATTTTTAAAACTTTGCAGGCGGTATTTATTTTCATTGAACTAGTTTAGAATAAAGATATGCACAGTTACATAGTACATCTGTTAACACCAGTTCTTATGTACCTAATCTTGTGAGTGCGTACATATAAGTAGTTTTGTGTTGTTGATATTGGTTGATATTGTTATTATCAAGAATGATAGAGGCAAAATTACGCCATGCGCATGATTTCTCTTTAAATGACGTAATCCGCCCATTGCAAGGGTTGCCAAGTCTGTAATCAACAAAGTGCTTCATATAATTGCGAAGAAAAAAATGTACATATGTGTATGCGGAAATTTACACTTTCGTGACGTCATTAGCATAACATGCGAAGAAAATTGTAATTACTTGTGCGGGATGAAGTAATCTTGTTTCCATCTTTCTTGGTTATTATTATTTCTCATTAGTTGGATGCGAATGAGTAAAAGAGAGAAAATGAGTAACACATTTGTTTTTCTATAGTACCCATAAACAGATAAATATAAATAGATTGTAACTGTTGTACCAGAATTACTTAGTGTACTCTGCCACTTAAGCCCATTTCACACTATACTACTGATTTATGATTTATCAAAAACTTAAATATTATGAGAAAGTGTAATAGTGTGATAATGTGAAAGTAATATTTTCTTACAATATAAAATAATACGAACATAAATTTGACATCCCAAAATACCAAACCATTTTTAGAAATTTTTCTAAACGTTAACATTTTTTATTTTATCACGGTTGCTTTTTTTTAAGCAAAGATCCAAGCAGACTGAGTCGCAGCCGATAGTTCAACGCCATCGATGATGTTTTTCTTTGTTCTGCACCTGCCCAAAAATTGCCTTCAGTCTTATCTCCTACGTATGTATGTACTTTGTTTCTGACATGTGTAGAAATTGTTCAATGTATGTATTACTTTTTGTTTTGTTTTTATTTTTTAAAACTGAATTCTTGAAAGCCCAAACATACTTAAGAACCGGCACCTCTGCCTCCGACGTGAAATTGCTGTTCAATGTCTCGTCTTGGCTTGTTTTTTCTCATATTTTTCATTTTATTTGAAGTGTAATAGTGTGAAAACAAAATGTTACCCCCAGTCTACATTAGACATAAAATGATAAACATTAAAACTAACATCATGTTAATATTAAATGTAGACTGCTCATGTTAATGTTACCCTCCATCTCCATTAGACATTAACATGCTTAAAAAAACACATTATTTTTAGTAGTGGTTTTTTTTATATGAAGTTTGACATGTTAATAGCAAATGAAGACGGTGTTTATTTCCAAGTTTTAACATGTTTGTTAAAATATTTGTTATAAAAACTCTTTTATAACATGACAATGACGTTGTTGTTGTATTTTAGCTTGACAATAGTATTTTGGAACAACGCCGTCTGTTGCTCAACTGTACTCCTACTATTTGCTGTACAATAACCTTTCTGTCAACAGCAACATACCCGGGTATATTATGCGTTTTAAATCCACTATATCTCAAAAAGTAGATATCGGATTACTCTGAAATTTCACGATATCCTTAACAAATGTGTTTCATATCATGTTCCTATGATCTAGTGGAATTGGATAACACAGGTCAGAGATATGTCCACTTTTCGAATCCTACCCCTTACGTCAACAGCTGCATACGTTTAGGAAAATAGATGAAAATGTATTAAATCTGTATACATATTAATTGTATAAATTTGAAAAGCAAACTTAATTCTAAGTACAAGTTTTGAAATAGTCAAAAATAAAAGTATAATTAAAAATTAGAACATTCATACATATAAACTACATACATACATCCAAGCGTATGTAGAACATTGAAAAACTAAAAGAATTCAAAACTTGTTTGTGGCAACTATTCCAAAGCAGTGCAACATCTTTTACTCTCAAAGGTCACTGTTTATATCTTCAATCGTATTTCGAGTATAAAATATTCTAGTTATGCGGTCAGTTTTCGTTTAGGTTGCATAGGAACATCCTACGACGGGTAAATTATGTACGCAGCAAAGGCATCTACATCCAGACAATCCCACGAGAATCGGTTCTACGTACCGTAACGACTCGATGTTCTACGAACTATGACCAAGGATTGTCAGCTCAGCAACGCTGCTACAACAACAACATCCAGAATATGATAAAAGAAGTCCAAAGGACACATATTTGTTCGCCGTATGGTTAAATATTCTACAAGACTTTTGTCCATGTTATAAACGCCACCTTTACGTATTTTCTACTCTAATATCATTACTGGGTTCTTCTTTAGGCCTTCTATTTCGGTTCTGTAACGCATTGGTGAAAAGACTTCAATTGATTGGTTTTTATTGGTCAAGTATAATACATTGCAATTTTGTTGCTAAAATAGAATATGTAGGATTCCACTACACGTCCTTTTGGAATATCAACTTTTTGTGATACTAATGTTCTTTGTTTATATGCTGTACGCAACATCGATAAATTTCTGTTTAAATTGTAGTTGGTAAAAATTTCTACAGAAAAAGTTGACGTAAATGTCTTTCAACACTTTTCCACCTACATTTTTTCCTGTTTTCTGGATGCCGCCATTGCTGTGTAGATTTTTCCTTTCAGCGGATAAGAGAAAATAAAGTCACATACCCAGCACACTTTTGTTCCGTATTTGACGGGTTTTGATGGTATGAATTGAGTGAAAAAGAGTACCACAACGGAAAGCATACAATTGTTCATCAATAGCGACATTGACTCCTGCTGTATAATTGCTACTTTGTTTATTGTCTAGCATCAAAAATGTGTCCGTTATTGCTGCGGCATTGTTTATTTACGTTGCTGGTGTATCTCTCCGTTGTCAAAAGAAGGTTCAACGTATAAAAATCACTTTAGGGCTTTGTACATTCTCACGTCCCTATCGGAAATTATTAATCTGAATGTTTCCAGAATGGATAGCTCTTGTATACTTCGTCCAGATCGTTGAGGGTAAGGGGCACCAGTCAGACCAAATAGTTTTACATTTACCTGTACAATTTTCTCGATTTTCAGACGTTATTCATTATTCTAAATAATCATAGATAGAATAAATCACAAACATACTTAAGAACAAACAAATTGCCATATAAAAAGTACGTGTATACCCGGGTATGCTGCTGTTGACGTACGTATAAATTTTCTGCTGTTGACATAAGGGATAAGCGTTCAAACAACACTGTTAAGCATTAAACACATAGACGACAGCAGGATACCGACTACGACCTGTCAAAATTAAAATACACGCGTTTATATGAAGACGATTATTTTGATAACATCATAGCTTCATGGCTACACGACTACCGTTGTCGCTGTAGCCAACTTAGTCTAATTTCTATTTTTGTTTGCGACAATTTTATTTTATTCAACAGAAGAAAATGTACAAAATCAAAAATACAAATTCAATTTATTTCTTTTGATGTGATAAAAGTATTTTTTTAAAAAGTAATTTTTTTATAAGTTAAATATGTATTTCTACAATATTTGCATAGTTTTGAAGTATGTAGCTCTCGTCTTCAACATAATTCAGTAGCTGACTACACGGCGACGATTGTAGCCAACGGAATTTGCAGTCGTGTAGCGGTGTAGCCGTTGATGTCTATGTGTTTAATGCTTTAGAAAACAGAAAATTATGTTTAACACGTTCGCCACTCAGCAATTTTTGTAGCTTTCAATAAAAACTCACGAACAAAAAAAAAAAATATGTCACATATTAGTGCCATGAGTTTTTTACACAATTTTCTGAAGAAAAACTGCGTGAAACGTATATGTGTCATATAAAAAGTCACATATAAGTGACATGTGTTTTTCGAAGACTTGGTGTCACATATGTGAGGCACTAAATGGTTTAATATCTTTTAATAAAACAGAAGTTTTAAAAATTTTTATGTTCAACATCAATCCAATCGCTTTCATTTGTAACAATTCCACCACTATCAACTTCTAAATATCAATGTTTTCTAAAAAATTATCTTTCTCAGACCCTTCACTGCTACTATTTGGAGCAAAACTGCCTTTAGAATCTTCAAAATCCACATCACTTTCGCTGGAACTCAAAATAGCTTTAAGATTTTCATCTTCAGATACTAGTTTTTTCTATGACCTTCCATTCTAAGCAACTTTTAAGTTGTTAATAGCAATAAAAATATTTACACTTTTACAAAGTAGAACTTGCCTGTATTCCTATTATGATACGAATGAACTATTTCAAATGCATTTAAAGTTAGTTTTCATATAGATTAGTTTAGTTTTCATATAATTTCGGGGAATATAAATAAAATGCTTAGGATATCCACAAACCGCAGCACTCGTATATATTTGATACTTTGCAAAAGACTAAAATATACAAGAAAATCACCTCCTACAAACTTCTATAAAATTAAAGCTAAATATATTTATATAATAATGCGACACATATATGTGACGTGGAAGTTTTCATAAAAACTCATGACGCTGAGTGGCGAAGGTGTTAAACAGAAAATGACATAAACACGCAAACGTCACCTATAATAACATGCACAAATTAATTCCTTTGCTCTACCGGCGTCATGTTTATGTTTTGTTCAATTTGATGACTAGTGAATACGGCCTCTTATGTTACTTTAGATTTTTTGACAATCACAAAAATTCTCATTTGATTTCTTTCTTACAAATAACATTGAAAATCTTAATACTGAGTATTATAGTGTGAAGCGGGCTTTAAGAGCGATTTAGACGTTACGAATTTACGTATGTAAATACCAAGAGCAAATAATATAAAAATTTATCCGTGGTTAAGAAATGAGAGTAAATATATTACGACTGATTTTTTTTCGGTTATACCATTGGTTTAGAGTAAAACACAGTAAAATAAAAACAGCTATTTTTATTTTTTGTTTCTGTATCGAACTGTTTTGGGTAATTCTTACGCGATTACAACGTTTGATTAACAAATAAAAAATATTTCTTGTCCTATATCAACGTTCCAGCCTAAAGCACATTTTATTTCCGAAAAAATTCGGTAGCTCATGGACTATTTAAGATATCTTAATAACATTTCACATTTTTGAACATTTTTTTTCAAGTTCACCCAGGTGCATAACAAAATAGTCCGGACTTTTGAGAGTAAAAACAAAATTACTCTCTGAATGTGCAAACTTGTCCAAGAATGCTGGAACGCAAAAAACCACAATTGAACATCTTGAAATTCTAATGCTGCTTATTTTCTCAAATAAATTTTATTTTAGTGATTTTAGACGCTTAAGTGATAATATTTTAAAAGCAAATCATTTGCATCATTAGCAAACAGCTGAAAAAGTGAATGAAAATAGACTGAAATAATTTTTCAAAAAAAAACCGACTTAAAAACAGATAGATGGGCACCAATTATAAACTAAAAATGTAAGAAGTAATCTGTAAGAATTAGATTTAAAACAAATAATAGATGCGCCAAAATTAGAGGAAAAAATAAAGACTATGTGAATGTCAAGTATCTACCTATTACTGTTACACTATTTAAGCCTCTGTTTATTACGGTTTCAAAGATAGGGTCACATAGATCAAATAACATCACCTATTCGGACACCCTTTAATTTACAATTTTAAATTAAAGACCTGTTGTTAAAGAGGAATTGGCCACAAAGATTCTTTGTAAATTTCAACTATCTGTATATAACGGTTAAAAAGTTTAACCATATATATCAAATTACATGAACTATTGGGACACCCTTTACATTATAATTCCAAATATTTATACTTGTTATCATACCAGAGTAAGTAGTGGAAATTCTGCCTAACTTTCAAGTGTTTGTGTTTAACGGTTCAAAAGATAGGGCCATATAGATCAAATTACATAATTTATGGGGACAGCCTTTAGTTTCTAAATTCAAATTGTATACTTGCTATAGTGGACTTTGCAATACAGGTTCCTTGTAAATTTCAGCTGTCTGTCTATAACAGTTCAAAAGTTTGGCCACATACATAGAACTACATTAATTATTGGGACACCCTTTTATTTCCAAATTCAAATTTTATACTTTTTGTTATAGTGGACTTAGCAATACAGGTTCTTATAAATTTCAGCGGTCTGTGTACAACTGTTCAAAAGTATGGCCATATACATCAAATTAAATGAACTATTGGAGCACCCTTTAATATAAAATTTTGAATATTTACACATTTTATTATAGCGGTCATAGTAATCGACATTCTGTAAAATTTTCAACGTTTTGCCTATAACGGTTCAAGAGATAGGCTCAAATAGGTCAAATTACGTCACCTATGGCGACACCCTTTAAATTTATTTTTTTATTAATTTCTGCTGTTGAGAGCTATAGCGACACGCATTTTTTTAAATTTTAATTTGGTGCCCTTTACAGTTCTTAATACACGTAAAAAACATGTATGTTGTATGGGGACACCCTTTAATTTTCAATATAATGAAATGTTTTTAAAATGGGACCAACCTGAATGCATAACCTTTCAAATAAAGAAAAAAATTTTAAAATCGGTTCAGAAATGGCTGAGTTCTGTGGTTACATACATAAAAAAGCAACATTCAGACGAATATTTTTTTATTTATTTATTTATTTATTATTGATTTTCTAATACAATAACCTCCTTCCCTTTTTGAAGTCGGTTAAAAAGTAAAAGCCAGTTATTATTTATAATTTTTTTTACTGCACGTTCTTCTGGAACTTTATTTAAAAATCTTCAATTTTGCTTTTCAATAAATTTTAAATAAAATCTTTCTTCCCATATTTAAAATTTGTTTGATTTTTAAATGTAAACAAAAACAGCTGATAATTTAATACTAGCCCAAACTTACCCAAAGAAAAAGTTCGTACAACTTTGTACAGGAAATTAAAAATTTTACTCTCTCATTTTCTCTCAAAATTGTACACAAATTCTTATCTGGAACGCTTCTGGACTAATTTGTGCGAGTTCAGACTGTTTTGTTATGCACCTGGAACAGACCCAATGTGTATAAATATATTATGCATTTTTACATAGAAAATGACAAAAAAAAGTAATCCATTACCAGGCAATGTTTGTGGATCTCCTGCTACTTAAATATGTATATTTTTTCTAAAAGTAAATAATATCAACGATTCTAGATTAATGTTTCGTAAAAAAGTATTTTTGCGTTACAGTTTTCAAGTATTTTTTAGTATGTTATTTTATAAAAAAAAAAATTATTTAAAACTTAAACAGCTGAATTCCTAAAATAGAAAAGATATGTTCCAAAAAACTGTTGTTTATAAAATTGGCTAACCTGCATTGATTATCCTAGGGGGTGTGAAATTCTTTTTGTATGGATTAGATTCAAAATACCTCCGCTTTATTAAGATATCTTAATTGGTTCATGATTTACCGAATTATTTCCAAAAGAAAACTTTATGAAACCACTGTGCGAGGTTTTATATTGAAACTAGCTGTGCTCACACACGTTGTGTGCATCCTGACAACATTTTCTTCGATTTTGCTGTGAAAGTAATTAACACCAAATTTTAAGACTCTTAAGTATTTACTTTATATAAAGGTACCCATCCCTGGATAAAATTCTAAAATTTATAAAAAATTTAAAAATTATTGTTAAACTCTTTAAGAGTAAAAATACAAATCAAATTTTATTCAATTGGCGCCTACTGTTGCGCAATAGTGTTAAAAATATCCCGATTTCAAAAAAGTATGCAGTATTTTTAAATCGGTAAAATTGCGTACTTTCCCTGCTTTTTTCCCATTTCGTCTTAAAAATAAGATATTTTTTCGAAAAAAGTATCCTATATTGGAATCAGGATACTGAGTTACCTCCCCACAAGGTTTAGGTTTTACGTGATGTGAACACACGAGAAAGACAGACATCCAGGAATTTTTTTTTTCATATTTTTATTAAATAAACGGTGTTTTTTAAAGGGAGGTATAGAACTTTAAGTTGGCATTAATTTTCAAGATGGCGACCGATTTAACAGCTGTCAAGTGATTTATTCTCAGTTTGGTTTGGCAATTCATCATGAATAGACTCACGCATGAACAACGCTTGCAAATGGGCCCAAAACGAGATTACCCTTGTTCCCGATTTTCATAAGCGAATTTTGATTAGCGATGAAGCGCACTTCTGGTTGAATGGCTACGTCAACAAACAAAACTGCCGCATTTGGAGTGAAGGTAATCCTCAAGTGTATGTCGAAACACTCTTACATCCAGAAAAACTAACTGTTTGGTGCGCTTTATGGGCTGGTGGAATCATTGGTCCGTACTTTTTCAAAAACGATGGTGGCCAGAACGTTACAGTCAATGGTGATCGGTATAGAGCCATGATTACTAACTTCATTCCTGAATTGAATAACCATGATGTCCAGGAGATGTGGTTTCAACAAGACGGCGCAACATGTCACACAGCTCGTGCCACAATAAATTTATTGAAAGATACGTTTGGTGACCGCCTAATTTTACGTTTTGGACCTGTGAATTGGCCTCCAAGATCTTGTGATTTAACACCGCCAGACTACTTTCTGTGGGGCTATGTAAAATCATTGGTCTATGCGGATAAGCCACAAACGCTTGACCATTTGGAAGACAACATTTGCCGTGTTATTGCCAATATACGGCCACAAATGTTGGAAAAAGTCATCGAAAATTGGACTAGATCCGCGCCAGCCGTGGCGGTTATATGCCAGAAATCATATGCCACAAGATTATCTTTCGGATAAATAAAATTCATGTCAATCGAATAATCCATCGTTATTTTATTGCAACTTAAAGTTCTATACCTCTATAAAAAACACCCTTTATAATTAAACTTGCAATAATTACTCATATCTTAAATCTAGGACTGGAAATGTGTTACTGCTTATTGTATGTATCATGGCACAATAAACATGAATTCGCCTTGGTATGTATAGATTGTAGCAAATCAGTACATATCTGAAATAGTGTTTGAAACTACTCCTACGCCCTCTTGTGAGAATTGTATGAGAAAACTGCAAGTTCCGGTGTAAGTCTAAACTAAATTAGAAAAGTATTGTGCTGCAGAAATATTTTGACTAAATTTCTACCCAATGGTGGTTAGTGAACATAATAAATATTGTTTTCAAATTGTTGGCTTAACTACAATTGCCAAATCTACCCTTGACGGCACAAAAGTAGATAAATATTTTAAAAATTTGCCTGTAGGGGTTGCTTTATTACTTATCACATGTTTTTGTTAATGCAAAATATTTTATAAAACATTTAAACTTAATTTTTTCTCCATTAATTTGCTTGTTCTTCATTTCCTTTCTTGTTTAATTTATTTTCGTCTTCGTCAAATATTTCAAGATTCTTGACATGATACCAAACACCAATATTGCAAAAGGCGCTAAGAGCTATGAATGAAGCTGCCACAATGTTGAGAGTTATTCTGTAATTTATTAAAGATATTTATTATTTATTTTTGCTTCATTGTGTTATATACATATGTATGTACGTTTAATTACCTTAAGTTTCTTGAGTCGTACGACCAACAATTGCCCTTATTCGTACAAGTTTTGCCCCACACTAAGCAGTTTTTATCAAAAATCATTCCATAGAATATAGGACCGGGCACAAAACACAATAATGATATCAATGTCATGCCGAAACCCATTAGAGCTGATTTATCTTCCGGTGCTACCGAGCGCATTGTAATCAATAGATTTGAAGCTCTTCCAGTGGCAGCAAATAACTTAATGACGCACATCACTGCTAAGAAGGTATAAAATTGATTGGTACAATTAACTGGGCAGGCACCATCAGCTGCTTGGCCTTCGGTGGACAGGAGGTTCTAAAATTTCATGGTTTAAAAAATTTGCTATTAATGAACCAATAAAAAACTATAGGGTAATTCTTTGCCAAATCGGCCGATATTTTCGGCCTTTGCTTTCTTTTTGACTCATTTGATTTATATGTCCATCTAACAACAAGAATATGAGATCTAATATTTTTATTTGTTTGTTTCGATAGTCATTTTTATTTGGTTTACGGCATAGGTTTTTTGAGTTCTTTGAAAAAGCAATTTTGATAGATTTAAATATAATTTAACATCGGTTCAACGTGAGAATGTATTAATATTTATGTACCTTAGGAAAAAAATTTCATTATTAAATTCACGATCTAGTGCTGCCGACGATATTTTTCGTCGAAAATTGGTTGAATGTTCAAAATTTGATATCTCAAGTATACCATAATTCTTTTTTCGAAAAAAAAAAACTGTTTTAAAATTTATCGTATCTAAATTTTTAGGGTTCCGTACCCAAAGGGTGAAAACGTTGCCCTATCTTTTTCTCTAAAATGTTTGTTCGTCCGTCTGTCAGCGGCTTGTATCTCTGGAACCGTAATAGGACGACTCTTCTGTGTATAACTGTTGCCACTATAGTAACAAATACTAAAACTTATAGGATGTTCCGATAGCGACGTGTTATTCACGTATATGTGTATATTTCTTGAACTGTTCGAGGCATACACTTAAAATTTACAAACAGTAATTAAAACTTAGTTCGCTATTAAAAAAGTATAAAAAATCAACCTAAAAATTAAAGGGTGTTACAATAGTGACGTGATTTGCTTGTACATGGCTAAGTTTTAAACGATAATAGGTAGACTCTTGAAATTTTCAGAGAAGGTGTACACTAAAACTTATAGGGTGTTCCGAAAGTGACGTATTATTTACGATTATGTCTTTGTTTCTTGAGCTGTTGGAGGTAACCACTTAAAATTTGCATACAGTAATCAAAACTATGTTCGCTTTATAAACAAGTATATAAAATTGAACCTAAATATTAAAGGGTTTTCCGATAGTGACGTGATTTGCATGTATATAGCCTAAGTTTTGAACAATAATAGGTAGAATCTTGAAATTTTTACAAGAGGTGTATTACTATGGCCACTATAACAAATAGTAAAAATTAAAGGGTGTTCCAACAGTGACGTGATTTGCATGAATATGGCCTAATAGGTAGACTCTTGGTATATTTATAGAAAGGGAATGGTCATGGCCGCAATAACAAGTAATAAAATTAAATAATGTTTTGACAATCACATGATTTTTACGTTAATAGCCTTATATTATAAGCTGTAATAGGTAGACTCTTGAAATGTTTACAGTAGATGTGTTACTTCGGCTGCTATAACAATTACTGATTTATTATTTATATTCTTTGACTGCCTGCATCCAAATATAATTAAAAAACTTCTATCTCTTACAGTTTTTTTTTTTGCTATACAGTGATAAAAATAGCAAAATATCACTGTTTTGATTATGTGTCCTTTATTATATCTGTGGCAATAAGAAATAAGTGCTTAAGCAAAATTAAAGTTATTGGCACATTTGTAATCTCCGTACTCTAAAGTACCCATGTACAAAGTTTCAATTAGTTTGTAACATTTTTCAGGAAGTTATAGCGAAATGTCTTTCTGCTTATATTTCTTCAATGTCTAATCGTATTTCGAAACAATTCGTGTGTGGAATAAACTCCCTGCTGATGTCTTTCCTGCGAATTTCAATATGAGAAAATTTAAGTCAAATTTCCACAAATACTACTCCTTCTAGCCTCTCTTCCATAACACATTTTCCTAGCTCCGGCACAATGCATTTCATGAGTAGGGGTCCATCCCCTTAGTGCTAGTCCAAATAAAAGTACTTAAGTAAAAAGTACCTAAAAGTCGATACTGCCGAATATATGTATATATTTTTACTTCTATTTAATACTTACATCAGTTTTTATACTCATTGTAGAGTTGTTATTATTATCCAGTGTTAAACGATCTAAGAGAGAATTCCCATATAAAGTAGAATTATTGTTAGTTATACAGGAGCAATCATAATACAACTGTAATAAGCGAAGAAATTCATTATTTTTACAAACTTCTGTCAAACCCATAAATTACTTTATTGCCAGAATCATCCATATGCTCCTTTTTACACCCAGCATGGCACGGGGATATATAAGTCATTTGATCCTCACCACAGACAGGCATATAGCGCACATAATCACAATGGCAAAAGTTATTGCAACCCAGCGATAAGTTAACAGAACTAAAAATAAAGAAAATAAGTAAAAGAGTTTTTGTTAAAGTAATTGTAACTGATTAAAGTAGTCGCAATTTTTACTTATTGTAAGAAATATTTGTTAGCGAATTATCATTAGCAGGACAGCCAATGAAAGCGTAGGAAATTATGCCTAAAGCAGTCACAGTATCAACCAAAATACCCCAGCCAGCTAAATAACGAGCGCCAGGTTTAAATTTTGACATAATAATGCCAGCTAACAAGATTCCAATAGCTGAAAATACTAAGGCTACCGTACCTGTCACCATGCTGGAGTTAGAATCATACAAAAGAAAAAGAAATATCATTATTGAAATAAATGCTTATCATATTTAATGAAAAGTCACCTGGAAGTTGCAGCTGACTGGCGATATTGCACTTCAATATATTTGGCTGTAAAAATCCAATAGGGCATGTAACCGAAGCAGTATAACATATTGGCCGTAAGATTAAAAGAAACTGCTCTATTTTTGAGAAAGTTTTTAAACGTTTTCAACATATCCCTAAATGAAGTTTGAGCTTCTAAATGTTCCACTGATTGGCCATTGTTTTCGGCTTTAGCTCTGGCATCTTGCAATTTACGTCTGGCTGCAGTCATGGGTAATTCTTTGGGAAACATGCACAGAAATATACCACATAGCAACAAGAGAACAGCCATTATTAACCAGCCCAACCACCAGGCTCCCAGCCACCTAGAATCTGTTTGGCTTATAACTGGTGTTAGGTAGGGTGCAATGTACAAGCGTAAACACATCGATGCCAAAGTGTAACCCAACGAGGGTCCCAGCAGACCAAAAAAGTAAGACAAACCTAAAAATAATTGAAGAAAAAACACAGCATATTTTTTTTTTAATTTTTATTCATTACTCCTTACTTACTTAACATGGCTGGTGCTTTAGATTTCTCCGTGTTATCATCCATATAGGATATGCCTAAGGTGTGATAGAGGGAACCTCCTATGCCTCCTACAAATTGTGCCAAAAATAGTAAAATTTGTGGCAATAAAATACCTTCATATACTTCACACTCCACACCAGTGCCATCATTTCTACACAATCGGTTTTTCTGTTGTTCTTGCAAGTCTGTTAAAGATATATTGATATCCGTTGTGGCTCCGTATTCCTTCGTTAAGCTTAGGGCATCTTCTCCGGGCCCATAAATAAAGTGTGCCGTTGCCGTAAGCATGCAGAAAATTATTAATGTCAATAAACCTAAAAAAAAGAAATTATTTTCCGTAAAATATATTAACTATAAGCATAGATGGGGATATTGCACTAAATTTTGATTGAAATCAGCATTGCGCTACCACTAAATCATATTGCAAAATAAATTATTGCACTATTTTTTTTGCATCTTAGTGACAACTGCAAAGCTTCACTAGCAATCAAAAGAATTTAGTGGTAGTGCAAATGTTTGCACTACCACTCAACGCAGATTTAGTGCAATAATTCTTCACTCACTCAATTGATTGAAAAATTTTTACTTGCAATCACAAAAAAAAAAAAAATCAATTGAGTGCAAAATTTTTACTTGCAATCAATAAAAAGCTGCATTTATTCATACTCTCAATCAACTTTCAAAAATTATTGGTCATGAGAATTTTGAAATAAATTCGTTTTTTTTAATATTTTACACCAATGTAACGGAATAAATTTTTTATTCAGTATTGAAACAAGGTACTGGGTGGCGTAAAAGTAATCCTCCTATCAGAAAATGCTATAAATTTTGCGATTGGCCCCTAATGTCAATTCTGTTTTGACATTTGTGTAGTAAACACTTGCGAAATACACGTTAATAAACAATGTTACGCTACACTGCTCCAGAACGCGGAATATTGGTGACTATTTATTTGACCAATAATCGGTCGGTGACTTTGGCACAACGTGAATTTCGTCGCAGATTTCCTGGCCGTCCAACGCCTACTGGTGAAACACTGTGACGTTTAGCCGCTCGCCTCGAAGAGACTGGCACAACACGAGATGCTGCCAGGCGTGGCAGACCCCGGAGTAGCCGTTCTGCAGAGAATATTGCTGCTGTAGCCGAGGATGTCATGGAAGCGCCGTCGAAATCGGCCAAACGGTTACTGTGAATGGCGAGCGCTACAGAGAAATTATTAACGAGTTCTTTTTGCCGCAACTTGATGAATTGGGATTGGAAAATATGTGGTTCCAACAGGACGGTGCAAAGGCACACACTGCACGTGTCACAACCGCAGGATTCTGCAGGATGCATTTCCCAGGCGCCTAATCTCCTGTTTTGGCGATTTGCACTGGCCAGCAAGATCGCCTGATTTGACCGCTGTAGACTTCTTTTTGTGGGGCTTTTTGAAGTCGCGGGTTTATGTCAACAAGCCTCAGACTCTTGCAGCTCTTAACGACAATATCCGTCAAGAATGTGAGGACCTATCGCCGGAAGTTTTGGCCAAAGTGATGGAAAATGCCATAAAAAGGACTCAAATGACAATCAACTGTGGCGGCGTGCATTTATTTATTTATTTATTTATTTATTTGTTTCAATACAAAGGAAGCCCATAGGGCCAATTATGTATGTATTGTTATATAATCTATTTTTGTACAGTTCATATAGACTAAAAATTAAATATAACTATAAATTATTACATTTGTTTAAAATTTATTAGTTTAAAAATGGCTCCCCAGCCATATGAATTAAAAGAAAAAAATTTAAGAAGTACCTATAGCAACGGAGATTACAGGATATGAGCATTTAAGAAGTTTAATAATTCACGCTTGTAGGTTAAAAAAGAATATGAGAAAAGCTTAAGTGAGTTAGGTAAACGATTCCACACACTATATACTCTTACTAAGAATGAGTGATCAAAAACAGAAAGACGTCGTAAAGGTGCATAAATTTGAATATTTCGTGTAGAATTAAGAAAAGAAAATTCACTTACCAGAGCTTCAGGTTTACCCAATTTCATAATTTTAAAAAATAGAAGTAAAGTTCGCAAATTGAGATAGTTATGAAAAGAGCAACCTAAAAACTCATGAGTTAGTGCGGTTACTCGATCATGCTGCCATATTCTTAAACCAAAGACATAACGAACAGCTTTCCTTACTACTCCTTCAAGAATATCTATATTATGAAGCCAAGTTCCAGAAAAAACTTCAAGGCAATAGTTAACTTGGGACATTATAAGAGAATGAGCAAGTCTATTTCTCACATGCCAAGGGGTATAAGATTTTAACAAATATAATCTTCTCAAAGTAAAGCATACCTTATTCGCAAGTGAATTAATATGTATTTCAAAATTTAAATTGCAGTCAAGAGTAACACCTAAGCATTTAATAGAAACAACATAATCAATTATTTGTTGCTCCAAATATATTCTAGGATATGATATATTCTGGTTAGGCAAGTGAAAATAAATAGCCTTAGTTTTTAATGGATTAATTTCAAGGCAGTTTTGGGACATCCAGTTAGTAATTGAATGCAGATGATCACTTATTAAAGTCTCTAAACAGTCTACTTGTCTATGGTTTGCAGTATACAACAGCAAAATATCATCCGCAAAGACATAAGGTGTACAGAAATTATTAATCATGAGAGGCAAGCAATCATTTAAATAAATTAGAAAGAGAACTGGACCAAGTACAGACCCTTGAGGCACACCAGAAGTAACAATTCCTGTACTTGAATTAATATCATTAAGACAAACAAATTGCGAACGGTCAGAAAGATAAGAATATATCAATTTACACGCTGATTTAGAAAAATTAAATTTGGTTTGTAATTTTTTTATGAGCAGATTGTGGTTTATACGGTCAAAAGCTTTTGCAAGATCTAAGGATACTACAGTGCAATTTTCATGATTGTTAAGCTGTTTTCTAATTGTATCAGTAAGTGAGAGAAGGAGTGATGTGGTGTTGTGATTTTTTCGAAAAGCAAATTGAAGGGGATGGATAAGAGAGTATTGTTCACAATGGGATAATATTTGCATTTTCATTATATTTTCTAAAATTTTGGACATTGCAGGTAAGATGCTTATAGGTCTCAAACTATCACTGTCAAAATGTCCACTTTTTGAAATTGGGATAACTCGAGCTAACTTCCATTCTGCTGGATATGAAGATACAGTTAATATAGAGTTAATTAGATGAAGAAGTAAATGAGAAATTAGAGGAAATATAATTTTTATAAACTTTATAGGAATATTATCATAACCGGACGCATTGGTTTTAATAGAATCTAATGCAAGATATACATCATATTCCGTAACATTGTTAAAAGAAAATGAATTTGAATTTTCAATATAATTTTCAAAATTAAAACAACCCAGATGATTAGTACTTAGATTACTTAAAAATCTGTTTGCTATTGACTCAATATCTTCTTCGCTAATTTCAGGCTTTTCACTTCCAATACATCCAAGCTTACGAATATTTCTCCAAATTTCAGTATTATTAGAATTAGCAAACAAACTTACACCATAATTATAACGCTCTTTTCTAATTATAGATTTAGTTTTATTTCTTAGCCTGCAGTATGATTTCCAATTTTCATATGTTCGATTTCTAAAATATGTTCTATAAGCAATGTCTCTTTCTGATCTAGCTTGCACTATTTTTCTAGAGTTCATCCATCTAGAATCATTTATATTTGATTTTATTTTAGATACCGGGACAAAGGAATGGAGACAATTTACTAATTCATTAACTTTTGAAAGTTTAAAATCAACATTATTTGTACTAAATATAGAAGACGAGTCATTTACATGACATCATATTCTCGACTTGATGTAAAAAAATTAAAAGACCAAATAAAAATATTCCACAAGAAGAATCAAAGTTTTTCATTTTTTTTTTTTAAATTACAGCCAAAAAACATCGGAAGGTTATTTTTGCGCCACCCTGTACAATGGTAACAAATTAATTATTAATACTATATAACAGTTACATAAAAATTTTCAGTCATTTCGAACATTACTAGTTAAGTTAGATTCCTAGATTTTAGTGCAATTGACAAAGTAAATAAAACGATTGTTTAAATAACGAGTCTTCTAATATCTTTGATATTAGATCCTTCAACAGTAGAACAAAATGATAGCATATGAATAGAATTAAATACTTCTCTACTGGGTTTTGAGACTGAATTGGGTTGTCTTAACAAATATCCAGTAATTAGGCAAATGTTTTTAAAATTCAACACACATTTCTTTTGCACCTGTGAAGAAGAAAACTTCTTTAGTCTCATAGAAGATAAAAAATTTGGTGGTAACAGTATTGAAAAGTTTGTTGCAAATAATTTGTTGAATTTTACTTTTTTATGTATCCATTTTGTTTATTGAAATAAAAAAAGTTTGTTAAACTAAAAATTAATTAAATTAATTTTTGAAGGTCCTGATGCTTATACTCGTATATTTATGTTACATATATAAGTTAATTTACTGTTTGATATAATCATTAATAAATATAAAATAAATTGAATTATATTTTTAATGATGTATTAGTCTTCACTTTTGAATTAGTGAACAAAAATAACAAAATTGACCCTCAAATTGAATGCAAAATTTCTTCTTGCAATCAAGTTGAGTGAAGAAAAAAAGTTGCAATATATTGCTGATTGCATTTTTTGAAATCAAAATAATTAAATTTTAGTGCAAAGCTTTTTTAACTCACTATCACTAATGTTGATTGAGGCTGCAAATTTTGAAATCACCATTAGAAATCAAAAAAATGAATGCAATAATTTCTGAAGAATTAATTTACGACCACATAAAGTATACTCGTATATATTGTGGATTCTTATACATAGAGAAGTTGATTTAGCGATGTCCGTGTGTGTTCGGTCGGGTTGAAATCAACTTTGCCAAGGCTCCAGAAGAGATACAGAAAATTTAGGCATAGTTTAGAAAATGTTGCTATTGCAATTCAGCAATATCAGACCTTTTCATTCGAGGCTGTGGGCAAAAAACCACGCCTACCTATAGTTTTGAATTTTTTTCAGATTGTTTTTATTTTTTGGTTTGCTTTTCTTTGTGTTATTAAATATTAGACGCCGACCAATAGATCCTATGCAGATCTCGGGTACCAATAATTCCATGGGAGGGGCGTTTTTGTGTTTGTTTTTACGTTGATAGCATATTTCTGCATTCCGTGTGTACAATATTCATTTCGGAACCCATAAAGTATATATTTTCTAATTCCTTATGCATAGTAAAGTTGATTAAGTTCCCAAGGAGGCCATACAGATCTCGGGGGATCAATAACCCACTATGAGGGGCGATTTTTAGTTTATTATTTAGATTGGTAATTGCTTTGATTTGTATTAGATGCCTTTATAGAAAGCAATATATACAGAGGTAGCCAATAGACCCACAGTGTGGCCATTGGTAACGCACTAAACATTGCAGGAGTTCCATATTTTTCCAAAAAATTCCAAACTAATTTTTAAAAAATTTTTAAACAAAAATTAAAAAAAAAAATTACAAAAAATATTTTCAAAAAAAATAATTACCGAACAAATTTAAAAAAAAAAAATTACAAAAATTTTCAAACTAAATTTAAAAAAAAAATTAAAACAAATTTTAAAAATATATTCATACAGGTTTAAAAAAAAAAATTAAAAAAAAATGTTTAAAAAATATTTTTACAAAAAATTTGCAAAAAAAATGTTACAAAAAATTTATAAAGAAACAAAAGAGGGTAACACAATATCTAGCATTACTATGGTGAAGGGTATATAAGATTCGGCATGGTCGCATATATCACTCTTACTTTTTTTTATATGAAACTACATGAGTAGTATGTTATAGCCGATTATGGCCTCTTGGCTAGATTTATATATTTGAATGAATAAATAAATAAATAAAAATTAAGGCAGTTTCTATGTATTTATGCTTTGATCATTTTGGAAAGCAATTGAGATTAAGGGCAACTTATTTACGCGATTAAGGCTGCGCGCACTATTTAAATATCGGATTAGAATTATTAACTTTTTAAGGAATTGCATTATTTTCATTTCATTATTTACATTAAATGGGGCTCTCTTACCCTGATCGCAAGATCCATAAATCAACATTTTATTTGTTTTAATACTGCGAAGTATGTACATCAGAATATTCGGGTTCATTTTTTTAGGATTATAATTTTCATTTGAGCATTATAAAAATAGAGATGATTTATCGTTTCTTCTTCTTTGGAGAAATATCTGAAAATAATTTTTGATATACTTAAGTCTAGCTTAGGGTTGGGTTCAATTCCCACCAAATACATTGGTCTGTTACGCTATTATAATGGCTGGAAAGGCAGAAATATGCTTCGATATAATCGGAGTATATTCAACTGGTTAACTTGCAATAGTTACAGGTAATAGAAAATTCAATTATATCTGCCTAAGATTAAAATCGATAAAGGCGATTCTAGCGGACCGAGACGGTACCGCACATTAAGTTTAGATGTCCAGTACGCTGGCTAATATTAGGCTAGGGCCTTTATGGACGCTATGGGAGACATTTGATAAAAGTTAGCAATTATAAGAGACTGTAAAAGTGTAAATTACTTATCGCAGTCGAGATGTAATTGTGAAAAGGGAAGAAAGGGGTATAACAAGAAAATCATAAAATTGATGGTCTGCTTTGGAGCACCTCCCTACAAAATAATAAGACAATTTTTTTTTTTTAAATTCTACTATTAGAACATACTCATTACAGGTTCTCCTAAGATCATCGGTATCACAAGCTTAAAGCCCACAACTTTTAAAATAATAATTGCCTAGACATAAAACATCATCCAAACATGAAATGTTTATCACTGGTAACGAAGTAATTTTTATTCATCCAACCTATGTATATTGTTAACGCGCCTACTTAGGTATAGATGTATTGATAATACGAGAATACGAAAATGTTAATATTTATATGATTATTCGATTGACATGAATTTTATTTATCCGAAAGATAGTCTTGTGGCATACCATTTTAAATATGATTTCTGGCATATGACCGCCACGGCTGGCACGGATGTAGTCCAATCTGGACGTCCAATTTTCGATGACTTTTTCCAACATTTGTGGCCGTATATCGGCAATAACACGGCGAATGTTGTCTTCCAAATGGTCAAGTGTTTGTGGCTTATCCGCATAGACCAATGACTTTACATAGCCCCACAGAAAGTAGTCTAGCGGTGTTAAATCACAAGATCTTGGAGGCCAATTCACAGGTCTAAAACGTGAAATTAGGCGGTCACCAAACGTGTCGTTCAATAAATCTATTGTGGCACGAGCTGTTGAATTCAGGAATGAAAAAGTTAGTAATCATGGCTCTATACTGATCACCATTGACTGTAACGTTCTGGCCACCATCGTTTTTGAAAAAGTACGGACCAATGATTCCACCAGCCCATAAAGCGCAGCAAACAGTCAGTTTTTCTGGATGTAACGGTGTTTCGACATACACTTGAGGATTACCTTCACTCCAAATGCGGCAGTTTTGTTTGTTGTCGTAGCCATTCAACCAGAAGTGTGCTTCATCGCTAATCAAAATTCCCTTATGAAAATCGGGAACAACGGTAATCTCGTTTTGAGCCCATTTGCAAGCGTTGTTCAGTCGTGAGTCTATTCACGATGAATTTCCAAACCAAACTGAGAATAAATCACTTGACAGCTGTTTAATCGTTAACGCGCCAACTTAGGTATAGATGTATTGATAATACAAGAGAATAGGAAAATGTTAATATTTATATGATTTTAACTGATAATTAGTTGAACGTACTTGTTTTAATTGCATAATCACTTGTGGATTAGTTTGTTATTACTTTATTATTTATACGAGTACATCCCAGTTAACAAAATTCTAAGGTTTTAAAACAAATTTTATTTGTATTCTCTTTCAGAGAAAGGCAAATATTTAAATTTAATATTTTAACTTAAATTAATGTTATTTAAGAAAAAATTGGCAAACTGTTTGTGCTCATATTGATATCCAAAGTTATATTTACGGCATTTGAAAATATAAAATTTGAGTCGAAAATAAAAATACATATGGGTAATTTCATGACAAATCAACCAAAAAAAAAAAAAAAATGTTTTCAAATTTACCAGTTCCGATTTTATTTAAACTTTTGTTGTTTATATTCTTTCACTTTCTGAAGCCAAATATAATTAAAAAATTCTATCTCTTACGGTTTTTTAGCTATACAGCTATCAAAATAGGAAATATCGTTTTTTTGCATATAAGCTCGAGGATTAAATATATTCTTATTCCGGTTCTATAAGCCCTAGGAAGTTGAGTAATAGCTCATTTTAAAAGGGATTTCATACGCTTCAATTTGATATTAATCATGAAAAAAACTAATTTTTAATAAATTTGTTTCTTATAAATAAAAAAAAAAATTATAAAAATATTTGAGATGGTGTCTTCTAATTTTTTTTTAAATTCTTATATGTTGTTTAATGTGGCTTAGTGAGTACACCATAAAAATTTCAGAGTGGGAGCATCGTGGGATCAGAAGTTATATTAAAACTCTTCATTTTGACTCATTACAAGTTGAAAAAATATAAATTTTTTAATAAACTGGGTAATAAAGGTAAGAAATATTCCTTAAAACTGAAAAATATGTAGTTTTTTAACATAACTTCTGATCCCACCAGGGTCCCACTCTGAAATTTTTATGGTGTACTCGTCATGACACATTTAAAAACATATGTAAATTGTAAAAAAATTAAAAGACTCTATCTCAAAGATTTTTATAAAACTTTTTTTTTTAAATATAAGAAAAAATTTGTTAAAAATTAGTTTTTTTCATGATTGATATCAAATTAAAGCGTATGAAATCTTTTTTAAAATGAGCTATTACTCAACTTCCTAGGGCTTATGGAACTGGAATAAGAATATATTTAATCCTCGAGCCTATATGCAAAAAAGCGATATTTTCCTATTTTGATAGCTGTATAGCTAAAAAACTATAAGAGATTAATTTTTTTTAAATTATATTTGGATTCCGAGAGGCAAGGAATATAAATAACAAAAGTTTCAATAAAATCTGAAGTAGTCATTTTAAGTGCCTTGTTGATTTGACGTGGAATCACCCATATAAAATACTAGCTGTCGTGGGCATCCCAACATTTCACTCGATTTTGCTTTGAAAGTATTTAACTCCAATTGTAAGACTCTTACTTTTATAGTGCTTCAGTTTTGGTTTATGTATTTACTTTATATAAAGGTACCCATCCCATGCATAAAATTATAAAATTTATATAAAATTCTACAAATTATTGTAAACCTCTGTAAAAGGTGTTTAAAATATTTAAATAACAATGTAATTACATAAAGTAAAAATACAGATCAAATACAAAGTTTAAAAATAGGTATCCTCATAAAATTTTGTTAAAATTCATCCAGATACGTATTTTCTTGGATAAAATTCTAAAATTTATATAAAATTCTAAAAGTTCTTCTAAGCCTCTGTAAGAGGTGTAAAAATACAAATCAAATACAAATTTTATTCAATTTGCGCCTAATGTTCCGCAATAGTTTTTAAAATATCCCACTAATTATATATACCCTTCTTGATAACCTAGCAATTAGCAATCTTTAAATTAAAATTAAAAATTAACTATTTAATTTTTATTTTTTTTAAATCAATATAAAAGTGCACATCAAATAGAAGTATGTGGAAAACTTAAGTGTAAAAGATAAGTCTTAGTTAAGAGCTTTTCCACTTAAATAGTTTTCAATTTATTGTGATATCACATTTGTGCAACAGTAATGTATTAGCAGTGTGTTTATTACTATTTCCTATAAATTTCACCCATTGTTTTGACTTCGTGAAATTATAAAAGATTTCTGTCTCTACGGAATGGGGCAATATATTAACTTTAGGAAATTTTCGCATAAAATTCCTGGGAAACCCAAAAAATTAAAACAATTCTCGGGCGGGAATTCCGGGACAAAAACCCTAGTTATGCAGCACATAACAAAAACATAAATAAATAAAGAAGATCAAATCCGTTTTTCCGACTAATCACAGACGCTACGTGGTGTTTAGAAATTTTATCACTCACAAGATTATAAATAAATCAGAAATAGTGAAAAGAAAGAGCGTGAAACGCATCTGTTATTAATATATAAGTTAAAGCTGAACTTGCCCGAAAACATTTATAAGCTCTTAAAAAATTATTCAACGAATCGAGAGTTTTACTAAAAGAAGGCGATTTTTTAAGCTCGCCACAACTCATTGAAGCCGGAGTTCTCCAAAGTAGTATTTTGGGATAAATTTTATATTTACTGTACACATCAGATATGCCAATTAGCAGCCGATTCCACTCATCAACATTTTCGGATGACACAGCTTTTTTAAGTATTCATGAAAGCGCCCAAGTAGCATCACATACTCAATTTGGAAATATGATTGAAAAAATGGAGAATAAAGGTGAATGAACAAAAATGTACTCACTTTCACACTGCGTAGTGACTCATGCTCGTCTGTTCGTATAAATAACCAAATGATAGCGCAGCTTTCAGACGTTAAATACCTGGGTATACATCTTGACCGTCGCCTTACTTGGAAAAGCCACATAGATTTCAAGTTAACACAAATGAAATTAAAAGCAGTACAACTAAATTGGCTTATTTGCAGAAACTCCATTACGACAATTTAAAGGCTTCAAAATAAGATTCTACGTAAGATTACATGCCATCAGTCGAAGCAGAAATAGGGAAACATGCAATAACATATCTAAAGAAGCTTGAATTTTACCCAAACACTTTGGTGCGTAACATACTAAGTGAACCTGGTTACATTCGACTCAAAACAAGAGATACTGCTTTTCTTGGCCGTAAATCGTGAAACATACATTATTTTTGTCTAGCACTGGCTGAACTTAAAAAGTGTATACATATGTATGTATAGTATTTTAGACTTGAGATATGAGTAATTATTGTTAGTTCAAAAATATTGAAGATACAATCTACACATATAAGAAAATAGTAACTCATTTCCGTCTGTCTGGTTTTATTTGTGTTAGCATCAGGTAAAAACTACTGGATGTATTTTAACAAAAGTTTTGTGAGAAGGTACCTTAGTATCCTTATCCCAATATAGGATACTTTTCTTACAGAGATTTACAACAATTTTTAGAATTTTATAAATTTTTATAAATATTAGAATTTTATTCAGTAATGGGTACCTGTGTATAAAGTAAATACATAAACCAAAACTAAAGGACTATATTTGTATATATATTTGTATAAAGTTTTTGTGTTCTTTTGAAATCATAAATAATTCTTGCAAAAAAAACCGACTTCAAAACAGACAAATTTAAAATCATGTTTCTTTAAGACTGTAACTATTGCGACACTCTGTAATATCCGAATTCAAATTTTATACCAGTTGTAGCGGTCGTAGCAATACAGGTGCATTGTAAATTTCAACCGTCTGTCTGTAACGGTTTAAAAGTTTTGTCATATACATCAAATTACATAAACTATTGCGACACCCTGTAATTTATAAGTGTTTATCAATAACTGTTTAAAAGATATGGTCATATATATCAAATGACGTCACCTATTGGGACACCCTTTAAATTCAAATTTTAATATAAATACTTTTTAAGGAGGACTTTGTCATACAGATTCTTTTTAAATTTTAACTTTGTGTCCATATACATCAAATTACATCAACTATTGGGACACCCTTTAATTTCCAATTTTAAATATTTATACTTCTTGTTATACCAGACATAGTAGTGAACATTCTGTCTATTTTTCAAGTGTTTGTCTATAACGGTTCCAAAGATGGGGACATAATGGTCAAATTACATCAATAATGGGGTCACTCTTTAATTTATAGATCCAAATTTTATACTTGTTGTAATAGCGGACTAAGCAATATAGGTTCTTTGTAAATTTCAACTGTCTATCTATAACAGTTGAAAAGTTTGGCCATATATATTACTTTTACATTAACTATTGGGACACCCTTTAATTTCCAAATTCATATTTTACACTTGTTATTTTAGCGGACTTAGCAATACAAGTTTGTTGTAAATTTCAACTGTCTGTCTATAACGGTTCAAAAGTTTGGGCATATATATAACAAAATAAACCAACTAATGGGACACCCTTTAATTTCTAATTTTAAATATTTATACTTATTATAAAAGACATAGTAACGAACATTCTGTGCAACTTTCAAGAGTTTGTCTATAACGGTTCAAAAGATAGGAGAATAAAGGTGAAATTAAGTCACCTATGGGGTCACCCTTTAATTTTTAATTTTATTTTTTAATTACTGTTTGTTATTGGGAGCTACAGTGATACGCACTTTTTTTAATTTTAAATTGGTGGCCTATAAAGTTCATAATACACGTAAAAAACATGTATGTTGTATGGGGACACCCTTTAATTTTTAAACTTTTGAACTTCCTTTAAAATGGGACCAATCTGTAGACAAAGCCTTTGTAATAGTGCAAAAATTTTGGAAATCGGTTCAGAAATGACCGAGTTCTGAAGGCACAAACATACAAAAAAAAAAGCAACACACAGACGAATTGATAACCTCCTTCTTTTTTTGAAGTCGGTTAAAAAGTAAAAGTCTTTCAATTGGTGTGGAATACTTTCAAAGAAAAATCGATCATAATATTGTCAGGATACCCACGACGTGGCGGGCAAAGCTAGTAAATAATAAATGTACTCAAAAAAAAACATAACATTTTTCCCCTGAGGTCCCTTTTCATTTGCGCGGTCAGAAATATACGAGTTAAGTCCAGCCACTGCTAGACAAAAAATTACATATTTTGTTTTGGATAAATATATCTTAGAAAAAATATGGCGATAAGAGTGTTATTGTGATCTCACAATACCTGTATACGCTCGTAAGTAAGAAGTGTTTACAGACCAATTGCCACAACAATTGTTATTTTCCAGATATTTAAAAAAATTGATTTGTTTGTCACTAATTTATATGGTGAAAACAACATATTATAGGTGCCGTGCCCCTGAAAGACAAATGTTAGTATAAACAGTTAATTTTCTTTACTTACCAAAACCCATCCATCTGGGTCTGTGCTTCTTTCCAGCATAATAGCCCAAAAATGCCGAACACAACACTTGGCTAATATCATTTCCCACCATAATTATGCCAGTATTGCGGGTAGGAATTTTATAACGTTTCTCCAGTGTCGAAATTGTGCCATGAAAATACGAAAATGTCGCGGCAAAAACACAGCCAACCAAACCGTAAACCACAACGTAGGCTGTTTGATTAGCAAATCTATTTCAACAATTAAACACCAATAGAAGAACACACTAAATATTTATTAACTTTTGCATCATTTGTTTCAATAATAAATAATTCAATTACTTTTGTAAAACAGCACCCCTAAAGCAACCAAAACCACAGGTTGTATCTTTGGTCAGAGGCATGACTTTGAAAATACTTTTCATTTCGTCATCAATATTTGTGTTTTCTACTTGCAATAGCTTTTTTCTTGTTTCCGCATCATTTGGAAGATCTTCTTCCCTTATAGACATTATTTACTCAAGATTTTTAAACACTTTGAAAACAGGAAGATGCGAGTATTTTTAAACAAATATATGCCTGAAACTGTTGCTTTAATCTCGACGTACTAATTCGCAATGAAATATAGTTTTAAATTTAATAAACATGAAATTTATATAGTACTTCTGTTCTTGTTCTTATCAGTTGATCGTTAGCTTTTATCTTCTTTTGTTATTCTAGGTACCCTACCGATAGACTGACAAGCAAATGTCGTGCTATCATGTGGCATATGACATCTACCGATTACAATATGTTTTTTTTTATGAAAATATTTACTTATACATAAGTACACATTTATGTATGTAAATAACTTAAGGAAGTAATAAGCGATTAAAAGACATCTTATAATGGAGTAAATCTGTTTATCTTCCTGTCCATCAAATTGAACGATAATATTTTTGATTTTTAATCTTGGGAGCAGTGTCCGAAAGAAAAACAATATGCCAAGGTAGTGTACTGATTAAAGCACTTAAACTCTTAATTTCTTTTAAGTGTTTGTAAATGTGTAAGATGTACAATGACTGTAAGCTAAATAGCTCAAACACTACGATAATGTACTGATCAATTAAAGCGTATTTTCCCAGCGAACACAAAGTCAAAACTTTGAAATAAGAATTTGTATACTCTCACCACAGGTCGATAGGGTACATATATATAGGTTTGTCATTCTATATACATACATTCTGGATCCTTATACATACAGAATTTTGATTGAGCGATGCCCGTCTGTGTTCGGGTTGAAATCAACTTTGCCAAGGCACCAGAAGAGATACAGAAAATTTAATCCCACCAATCTGCTAGGCTTAGTTTTTAAATTTTCGCTAATGCAATTCGGGTAAAAAACCACGCCCACCTATATTTTTCACGTTTTGCTTTTAATTTTTCGGTTTTAATGATTCTCGTTTGCTTTTTTTGTTAAATAAATATTAAAACCGCGGCCAGTAAATCGAATGGAGTGCATAGATATCTCGTGGGTTTTTTTTAGGTTAGTCCCACCAACCTTTCTGCTTTGATTTGTACTAAAGGCATTTATATAAGGGAATACACATAGATGTAGCCGAAACTAGGATCAGTCAATAGGTCACTATGACCTCCTCAATGTGCTTTACTGACTATTCTAACACAATATATATTGCCGGAAGGTTCTAACTTTTACTAAAAATATTATATAAAATTTTTACAAAAAACTTTCGATAAAATTTTTACAAAAAACTTTCGATAAACTTTTTACAAAAATTTTCGATAAAATTTTTGATTAAATTTTTACAAAAAATTTTCTATAAACAAACAATTTGCCATAAAATTTTACAAAAAATTTTGATAAAATTGTTACAAAAAATGTCGATAAAATTTTTACAAAAAAAAATTTTCTATAAAATTTTTTCAAAAAAGTTTCTATAAAATTTTTACAAAAAATTCTCGATAAAATTTTTACAAAAAATTTTCGATAAAATTTTTACAAAAAATTTTCGATAAAATTTTTACAAAAAATTTTCGATAAAATTTTTACAAAAAATATTCGATAAAATTTCGATAAAATTTTTACAAAAAATTTCGATAAAATTTTTACAAAAAAATTTCGATAAAATTTTTAAAAAAAATTTTCGATAAAATTTTTAAAAAAAATTTTCGATAAAATTTTTACAAAAAATTTTCGATAAAATTTTTACAAAAAATTTTCGATAAAATTTTTACAAAAAATTTTCGATAAAATTTTTACAAAAAATTTTCGATAAAATTTTTACAAAAAATTTTCGATAAAATTTTTACCAAATATTTTTGATAAAATTTTTACAAAATATTTTTGATAAAATTTTTACAAAAAATTTTCGATAAAATTTTTAAAAAAATTTTCGATAATATTTTACAAAAAATTTTCGATAAAATTTTTACAAAAAAATTTCGATAAAATTTTTACAAAAAAATTTCGATAAAATTTTTACAAAAAAATTTCGATAAAATTTTTACAAAAAAATTTCGATAAAATTTTTACAAAAAATTTTCGATATAAATTTTAACAAAAAATTTTCGATATAATTTTTAACAAAAAATTTTCGTAAAATTTTTAACAAAAATTTTCGATAAAATTTTTACAAAAACTTTTCGGTAAAATTTTTACAAAAAATTTTCGATAAAATTTTTACCAAAAATTTTCGATAAAATATTGACAAAAAATTTTTACAAAAAATTTTCGATAAAATTTTTACAAAAAATTTTTGATAAAATATTTACAACAAATTTTTGATTTATATCAAATTTACAAAATATTTTCAAAAAATTTTCGACAAAACTTTCTAAAAAAAATTGTCTATATATTTGCATTATATTTGTGATAATGAAGTTAAAAATCATAAAAATAAAAACCGAATGTCTATACATATAACAAAATAGTAACTCATTTCCGCCTGTCTACTTTTCATTTGTGGGAAGATACCTTAGCATCCTGATTCCAATATATTTTTTTCCGCAAAAATATCTCATTTCCAAGAGAAAGTGGAGAAAAAGCTGTGAAAAACTCAAAATACGGTATAAAATTATTGAAATTTTCGGTTTAAAACTAGGATTTTGAATTGGGATTTTAAACACGGTTGCCCACCTTTTTATTTTTGAAAGTGAGATATTTTAAAAACTATTGCGATACATTAGGTTTAATTAAATTTGTATTTTTGTTATTAAAATATTTAAAACACCTTTTACAGAGGCTTACTATAATTTTTAGAATTTTATATAAATTTTACAATTTTATCCAGGGATGGGTACCTTCATATAAAGTAAA
Source organism: Phasia obesa (assembly GCA_949628195.1). Classification (NCBI taxonomy): domain Eukaryota; kingdom Metazoa; phylum Arthropoda; class Insecta; order Diptera; family Tachinidae; genus Phasia; species Phasia obesa. The sequence goes on from OX451219.1 coordinate 103,885,333, forward strand.
TACATAAACCATAACTGAAGCACTATAAAAGTAAGTCTTACAATTGGTGTGGAATACTTTCAAAGCAAAATCGAAAAAAAACACTGTGTTGTAAATCTTGCGTTTTGACTTTTTATGATTTAGTGTGCGATATGTATTTGTTTGAACTGGAAAGCATGAATTAAAAACAATATTATAACTAAAAAAATTAATATAACCCACGAAGTTTTAAGGCCTTTTATGATCACGCAGATATAAACGATATTTTTACCCCTTATATTTCGATACTGTTATCGATATTTTTGCAGTTAATCATCCCTAAAATTGAGTCAATAGAAATAAGCATTTATATTTACACGTAGAATTTGAGCAATTATGTTTCTGATGAAATTTTTTACCCTTCACCAGAGGTCGAAAGGGTATATATAAGTTTGTCATTCCGTGTGTAATTTCTACAATATTTTTTTCAGATCCCATAAAGTATATATATATTCTGGATCCTTATGCATAGAGAAGTTTACTTAGCAATAATCGTCTGTCCATCCGGATTGAAATCAACTTTCGCAAGGCTCCAAAAGAGATACAGAAAATTTAAGTCACCAAGCTGCCAGGCATAGTTTCGAAAAATTTGCTATTGCAATTCATTTGAAGACCATTAAACTCAAGGCTGGCGGAAAAAAACCAAGCCTACCTATATTTTTTCAGGTTCTTTTTATTTTTGGTTATAATGATTTTCGTTTGTATTTTTGTTACTACGGTGACCACTAGATCGCATACAGATATCGGGTGGCAATATCCCCCTGAGAGTGGCGATTTTGTGTTTGTTTTAAGGTTGATAGGGTTTTTCTGCTCTGATTTATGTTAAATGCTTTTATAGAAAGTGGAAAGTTTTATAGGGTGGCCAATAGATCCATAGGTAGCTACTGGTTACATGGTTCAATGGGATGGGCTTCTTGGGGGCAGTGGCAATATGGGAAAAATGTCATTAAAGGTTTATATCTTTAGTCAGACCATTGTAAGGAAATATGAATTGCAGGACGATCCTATGGAGCCCAGGGGGAGGTCGATGGGCCGAATTCGGGCGAAGGTGGTTGTTTGGGATTAATATTGATTTCTTTTGTCGTTTTTATTATTATTTTACTTAGATCTGACCGTTTTAGTGGACAGAACGCCTTTACAGTAGTAGAGCAAGAATGGATTTGTTTGCTTTTGGTTTGTACGCATTTTTGATGCGATTATAGTCAGACATATAGGAAACGTAATTTAAGTTCTTTTGGCTCCTTTTTAATAGTATTTGTTACTATCATTATGGCTTTATACTTCAAATTTTATATTTTAAATGGGTAGATCTATTATTGCCGCAACTTCGTTGACGGTGTAGCAGAAGATGCTGCACAATTGCAATTTCTTTTGAAGTAAGAGCAGAGACTCAAATTAAACCCTGTAGTAACATTTACCTATCAGCGTAGTTACCAAAATGTCTATAGATTTTAACAGAGTTGTTGTTCACATCTTGCAATAAAAGGTAGATTCCTATTAATTTTACCTAGCTTTGCTTAATAAAAGAATTTTTTATGTTAAAAAGAATAAAAAGAAATAATTTTATGTTAAAAAGTTTGGTTTTTATATTACGTTTTTAATGGTCGGTTATACCAACTTTCCTTTCTGTTCCGCAAACCGAGCTCGTACTGCAGTATCAAGTAATATGTTTTGAACATAACATTTATCATGAAGTGCAAATATTTATTGTCATTAATTGTATCAGAAATATGGACATGTATGTAATCCTCGTAGTAAGAGGAATTCTGAATCATGCTTTAACTGTTACTTAGGCAAAGGGCAGTTTACAGTTCAAATATACCTATAATAAAACACAGTGCAACACGGTTAGCGCTTAGGTAGCTAAAAAATTTTCGGGAAATTTTTCACTTTTGCGGCTACCTAAGCGCTACCTAAACGGTGTTAAGAATCATTCCTAGGAAGTTCATATGTTCTAGAAAGTTGTTTATTGAGATCTTAGATTCATTTTGTAGTTGATTGTTGCCTTGAATTTTGAACGGTTTGCTACCTGTGGACCTGAACAGGGGAAAAAAGGTAAAAAAAATTGAATTTTTTAAAGTTTTTTTTTTTGCGATTTTGACCTTGAAGATTAAGTTTTTTTGATTTTATATGATCACAATTTTTGTTCTTTATGACAAGAGCTACAACTCAGACAGTATATCAAAATTTCAAACGGTTAGCAAAATATGAGCTTGAGTAAATGATCATTTTTTTGCAAAAATGACATCGAGGCCCCACATCTTTGAGGGTCCATAAAAAAAACCTGGAGAACTTTGGACAAAACTGGGAGACAGGGGTCTTTTTTTTGGTCTTTTATGACGTAGTGGTGTCCGTGACTTAAAAAATTACACAGTGTGATATAGTAACTCATTTATCTCTATCAGTCTGGCTGTGTGCTTTCCTTTGCTTTCGCATCATGTAAAAACTAGTAGATGGTTTTTAACAAAATTTTGTGAGGAGGTAGCTTAGCATCCTGATTCCAATATAGGATACTTTTTTTTTCTGCAAGAGAAAGTGAAGAAAAAGCAGTGCAAGTTCGCAATTTCCGATTTAAAGATACTGAAATTTTCAGTTTAAAACTGGGATATTTTAAACACGGTTGCGCACCTTTTATTTTTTACAGTGGTATATTTTAAACAAAATTGTGCAACAGATGGCTCCAATTGGATAAAATTTTTATTTTTATTTTGTGGTATTATATTGTTATTATAGTTTAAATACCTCTTACAGAGCTTTACAATAACTTTTAGAATTTTAGAATTTTATGCAGGGATGAGTACCCTTATATAAAATAAATACATACACCATAACTGAAGCACTATAAAAGTAAGAGTCTTAGAATTGCTGTGGAATACTTTCAAAGCAAAATCAAGCAAAATTTTTTTCAGGACGCCCACGACGTGACGGGCATAACTAGTCTATTATAAACTACTATGAAGATTTGACTTACGTAGCATATTGTAAATAGTAAAAATTTTAAAAATGTTAAGTATGTCCACATTTTTTATTATGATGTTCATAAACTGACAGAAAAAATTTGACTTATGGAAAAAATTCATGGGTTATATGTATTATTTTTTCTCAGTGTGTTTCCTAAACACTTCTAGTTCGAAATTATTCTTAAACGAACAAATATAAGGTAAGAAATCAGCGAAAAATTGAAGATCTTAATAGAAATTAATTTTAGTCGATTAACCGATATAATTATTTTTAACGTTATTTTTAACGAAATTTGCAATTTTTCTTACTCGAACAAATATTCGACTTTTTCCTACGGTTAATCGATCGATGATTGATCGAGTGGAGACTAGATATTGGAGTATTTTTTAGTTTTTGGATTAGTATAGCATTTTATTTTTGTAATTTGGTTTAAAAGTTAAAATTTACTATATTTATCTTCCTTCATGCAGGGAAATGTGAAACTAAAAGAAATATGAAAACCCTGTGTGATATCTTGCAACAGCGCTTAGGAAAACCACCAACATTTTACTTAGTAAAACAAAAGAAATCACAAAAACATTTGTTTTTTTCAAACATTTATTTTTTCTTTTTATTTATGGCAACTTTACAAATGTTTATTTTATATTTTAACACTTAAATTTATAATCAACAATATCAATTGAATTTATTAGCTTAAAACAAAGTGAGAAAAAAATTAAAACGAAAAAAAAAACACACGCATTCTTACACAGGCACATTTCTCGCTTCTCAAAAACGAAAATAAGAAAACACTCACACAGCAACGAAATTATTAAAGAAAGAGCGAAAATTCAACTAGAGAATATAAAAAAAGTATAATCATTGCAGAGTAATTAAATTTCGGTTTTAATTTCCTCTTCCTCATGTTGGACAATTTCCATTTCTACATCTTTCACTTCCTCATCGAAGATCTTTAAGTCCTTAACGTAATACCAAACGCCGCAATCGAAAACGGCACCAATGGTGACAAAAAAAGCGGCAGTTATATTTAAGATGTATCTAATAAAGAAATGTTTAAAAAAAGATTTAATTATTTCATGCTGCATATTTTATTAGAAAGTTACTCAGTCAATACCTTAATGATTCTGGATCGTATAACCAACAGTTGCCCTTATTGGAGCAAGTTTTACCCCATACCAAGCAGAGTCTATCCAATAACCAACCAAAGAATATTGGACTGGGTATAAAGGCCATCATTGACATCATCATCATGCTAAAACCCATAGCAGCGGTTTTGTCCTTTTCTGGTACAGAACGTACAGACACCAGAAAGTTGGAAGCCCTTCCTGTAGCACCAACGAATTTTAAACAGCACATTACCGCCAGGAATGTTACGAATTGTGTAAAGCAATTAACCGGACAGGCACCATACAAGGCTTGTCCACCATTGCCAAAAAGAGTCTTGAAATTAAAAAATAAGTACAATTACTTCTTTTTACTTGTAAAACTAAGACTAAGGTTTCGAAGTCTGATATAGGTTTTTGGTAAAATTGCTACATGTACATAATCAGCTTTGTTACGGCTAATTATTCGGTTAGAATAATATTGTAATATATTGAAGAAACAGGCGAAATTTTTCTTTAATCTAGTAAAAAAGTGCCAAAGTCGATAAACGACTATGACAACCATAATATGGTTGAATAATTGTAATAAACTTGGAGAAAAACAGATATTTCATCATTTGTGCGATGCGATGCGTACAATAAAAAAAAAATTCCTTCTTTTAATCTAGATTTTGCATCTTTTACTTACATCCGGATATTTAGAGAGAGAATCATTTATAGATAATGTGGTTGGCTCAGTTGAATTGAAATCATTATCGATTAAATCCATGGATGTTAAAAGCACGAAAGCAGGACTCACACTTAAGCTGGCATTAACACTGGGAATACATGAACAGCTATAGAAATACTGAAATTAAAAAGTAATATATTTTTATTAATTATTTCAATTAAATATCCAAAATCAACATAAAAAAAGGGAGAAAGGGGAAAAAACTGAAAAAAAGATTTATGCTTACAATAAGGACTCTATGAGGAATGAATATAGGATAAGGATTGGTTAAAAAACTATATATTGCTAAAGAGGAAAAAAGTTTTGTTTTGTAATTTGGTTGTACTAGTCTATCAGCCTGGGGTTGTGGGTTCAATTCCCACCAGAGTCGGATAAAAGTCTTTGTAACAATGACCGATAAATTAGATTAGAATATAAATAGTCAGTATTTTCTAACATTTAATAAATACAATTATTTTGTAATTTAAAAGAGAATATTAAATATTTAATAATCACCAACGCCAAGTTACACAAATAAGCAGTAGGTCTAAATAAAAAAAACCATAGTACCGAAATGCTCACTTCTCAATCATGTTAGAGTATGTACATTTTATTTTTTTCTGCTTCTTTTCATTTATGAAATATTTTGTGTTTGTTCATTTATGAGTGATTCATTTTTTTTCCATTCTCTTCAAAAATGAATAAATGAGAAAACATCTTGCTTTTCATGTTGTTCACGTGTTCTTATATGAGAATTTTCCATTTTGTTAATTTTTTATAAATAAGATCTTAGAAAAATGTTCGCATTAAGCGTTCGCATAAATGTACATATGTATGTATATGCGTATATATACATAGATTTTGTAATGACCGGCGTATGCTGTAACGAAGTGTGACAAGTGAGAATTTTCATAAATGAATACTTACAAATAAAAAATCTCAGAAATAAAAAAAATATAAAAACATTTATGTAAAACAGCATTAATGAGAGGAAGCTAATTTATCACATATGAATAATATGGATATTTCTTGTTATTTAGTGTTCATGTATGAATGTTAAAAAAATTCATGAGTGATCGTAGACAGAAAATTTTGTGTTGTTCGCTTATGAGCGTGAAAAATAAATATACAATTTTAGAAATCTCATTTGCGAGGAATATCATATCATCATGTTGATATTTCAATGTTTATAAATGAAAACTTCTGAACCCTGATAAAAATTAAATATCGAGATATAGATTCACTACCGAGTATACGTGACAAACGAACAGTACTCTTTGTCGTCGAAGTGCGTTTTCCGCTTTTCTTTCACACAAAGTTACTACTTAGTCGGTTACTACTTAATGGTCGGTTCAAATACGATCATTGTCAATGAGAAACAATTTATTTGAACGACATGGATGACTTGTGGTTCTAGCATAACGGTACCACAATTGACGCTCAGTAGGAAATATCGCTGCGCTGACCTACATTGCTAACAAAATTATGTGCAAGTCATTTCGTACTTTTCGTAAAAGACAGACAGACCTATAATATTAGGCCTATGATAATTGGCTGCAACCTGATTGTTCTCTCAAGGTTACCATTACCTAGCTCAGAGCTCAAATTTAATAGAATTACATGCCGGGGCTTTTAAATAAAACAAAATAAATGTTTATACCTTGCAGATATAAACAAGTTATGTTTCATTCCCTTTTAACATCAAGCTAACCTAATTGGAAAACCTTTTATGTACGAGGAACGGTTAAGGCTTTTGTAGTATTATATAATATAGTATTATGTACCTTTTCCCGGTACTCTTCAGAAAAAATAAAATAAACACGGATGTAAAAGTATGTAAAATTTAGAGATTGTCACTATTGCAGTTGTCTATATATAAAATAATTACTTTGTATGGGGGTATCCGACCCTCTCATTGTAATCACCAAGCTTTAATTTCCAATCAAACCTTATTCTCAGAGTACAAAATTTAAAGTTAGAGTTCTCTAATTACACGATAATAATTTTGCATTCCAATCTAGTTGGGGGATACTTGCGCAAAATTTTAGCACTTTACGCCTTACAATTCCAATGAACAAGGTAGTAATTGTTCTATATATATGGAAGGTACCACGCCTACTGTTCCAATCTAGTTTGATTTTTGCCAGGGTATAAATAATAATTATATAGGGGTTATCTATGCAAAATTTCTATATTTCAGCTATTACAGTAACTCAGGCACATGATAATAACTTTTCACTTTGTATGGGAGGTACCACGCCCACTTTTCCGATCCAGCCTGTTTTTTGCTTAACTAAGTGTATTAATATACATGTTACTTGCAGAAAATTGCTAAGATTCTACATTTGATAGTTCTCTCTGTAGACGATAATTATTTTTCAATTTGTATGGGAGGTACCACGCCCACAATTATTAACGTTATTAATAAGAGAGTTACATACATGAAGTTGTAAAATTATACCTACTACAGTACCCAAGTTACACGACGATAAATATTTAAATTGTATGAGAAGTGCCACGCCCACTTAAAATATCCAAAAATATATACCCTTTTTTATCTACCGCATACAAACTGTGTAAATTCCAGAAAGATCGGTTCACTGATGTAGGCAGCTATATGTAGCTTTCCGACAAGCAAGCATACAAACAAACAAATTTTGATGATATCATATCTGTATGAAATTATATATAAAATTTGTTTTGCTTGATGGTTAGTATAGAGAAAAAACTTCTTATTTTGAGCTAAAACTGGTGTCTAAATGGGTTCGGCAGATTATGATATTAACTAGCTTGCTTTAAATCTAAGCCAAATACTATAAGATTAATTGATCTCGGGCTTGCTGTTTGTTATTTTAGACACACGTACTCGTGCTTTACTATGGTTCTATATTTGAACACATGTTGTCAACGATATATAAGCAGCCTTGAACTAAAATTGCTAGCTTAACAAAACCGAGTTGGCAGATTAATAGGTAAAGTATTTTGTGAGATATAGCCTAGATCACATCTTTAAATTTAGAAAGCAAATTTCATTAACTTACCTTTGCTCCCGTACTGGTAATATGTTGTTTCTTACAGCCAGCATGGCAAGGAGAAATATAAGTCATATTATTTTCACCACAAACAGGAGAATAGCGAACATAGTCACAACCACAGTCAGAATTGCAGGTGGGAGTACTGCTTAAAGTTCTTAAAAATAAATTTTAAATTGAAAACATTTTTCAAAAAATTTGCTAATTTCAATTAAAACTTACTTGTCATGAATGTTCACCACCACAGACTGTTCGTTACCAGGACAGCCAATAAATGCATAAGTCATAATACCAATTACGGTTAAAAAGCCTACCACAACATTCCAAGCAGCCATATAGCGGGCTCGAGGTTTATATTTAGAAATAACAAAGCCTGATAATAAGACACCGACAGCTGAGAAAGCTAGGGCCACGGTGCCAGTGACCATGCTAAATAAAAATTTCAAAGAAATTTAAATACTTAAACTAGTAACCACAAGTAAAGAGGCTTGCAAGTTTCTTACCTTGATGTAGATGCCGACTGGCGATATTGTATCTCTATATACTTCGGTGTAAATATCCAATAGGGCGTGTAACCAAAGAAATAAAATACTGATGATAAATTATTATACATAAAAGTCTTATTAGCAAACAATTGTTTAAAGGTGATCATCATGTCCTTAAATGAGGCATTGTGTTCTACTACTACTGCAGGTTTCTCTTTTAGCTGTTCATTAAGTATTTCTTTTTCCGTTTTATCTTTTTCCTTAACAGAAGCTCTTTCCTTTTTACGCTGCTCTTCTACCATACGGCGCGCCGCCGCTCTGGGTAATTCGCGAGGAAACATGGTTAAACAAGTGCCAGTTAACAAGATCATAGAACCAATAATTAACCAACCCATCCACCAGGCACCCAGCCAACGAGGATCTTTCATTTTAATAACTGGATGCAATTGCGGAGCAATGTAGATCCTTAAACACAGAGAGGCTAAGGCATAGCCAATTGCAGGTCCCAGCATACGCAAAAAATATGATAAACCTGGAAGTGTATAATTTTTCATTTTAAACTTTTAACCTTGAAACATTTACTTCCATTTATAATTACAAATAAATGTAATTTTATCATGCATAAATAAATAATAAAAAATTTTATCTAACTACACTCTGTCTTTATTGCACTCAATAAAGTTTTAAATATAAAAAGCCTTTATCAGTCTGAACTGCTACTATTATTAACTGGCTGGTGCCACTAAAGGCCTGTAAAATAAAAAAATAAATTAAAATAAATGCAACTCACTTAACAAAACAGGTGTCTTTGATTTTTTGATATTATCATCCATATACGAAACACCCAGAGTATAGTATAAGGATCCACCAATGCCTGAGATAAATTGAGCTAGAAACAGTACCGCTTGAGGTGCAAAATTGCCCTCACCCTCTTCACATTCTATACTATTACCCCTGACAGAACATAACGTTTTGGAACGTTGCTTTTCTAACACCTCCATGGTGGCATTTTCATCAGGCAAAGCACCAAATTCTGCCGTCAAAGCTAAAGCATCCTCTCCCGGACCATACAGGAAATGAGGTGCGGCTGTTAGCATACAAAATGCCACTATCGTTAGGAGGCCTTTTAAACAAAATAAAGTAATAAAGTTGAAAAAATATTTTATGTAATTCAAAAATACTTACCAAATCCTATCCATCTTGGTCGATGCCCTCTGCCGGCATAATAACTTAACACTGCTGAGACCATCATTTGACTTATGTCATTTCCCACCGATATTATGCCTGTGTTCTTGGAGGGTATTTTAAATCTTTTCTCAATAGTTGTTATCGTTCCATTGAAGTAGGCATATGTCATTGAGAATATACAACCCACAAGCCCATATAATACAACGTAAGATGTTTGATTAGCAAATCTAAAAATAAGTAATAAAGATTATTTATAAAACGTTTTCAGTAAAAATAGAACATTTTGTTAACAACATATTGTTTTAGTTTTACAAAAAATTATTATCTTTAGAGACCTAAAGAAAAAAATATACATTAGAGCGTAAATAAAATACATGGGATATGGAAAAGTATTATTTTTCACTCTCTCTTCATTTTCGGTTATCAAGTGGTTAAACTATAACTGGTCAGGCCCCTCTAATTTAAGTAGTGAAAAACTTTTGAGAAGCTATAAAGAGCATATTTACTTATTTGGGTTTTCGTGATTTAGTTATGAAAATGTGTTTTTTTTTCATAAAAAGACAAATATTGTGTTCGTACAAACTTTTAAGCCACGATAGAGCCTAAGTAAATATTCAATTCAAAGTTTATCTTAAAACTTCAGTACGTCTTCCCTTTATAATCACTGAGTTTGATTTCAGTAGGATACCCTTGGTTGTATTCCCAAAAAGGGAAGATTGATGGGCGTCTAATAAGCCGTACGATGAGGTTGCGGTGTTCACAGATGGTATAAAAATGGATACGGGCTAGTGTCCACATTCTATTAACCAGTACACGCATGTCGTACAGACTACCAGATAAATGTAGTGTGTTCTACCCAGAAGTGTTGGCGGTGTTGAAAAAGGTGGTGGCTGGACATGTTTTAGAAGTGGAAGAGGTCACTCTCTACGTCGACAGCCAAGCGGCATTTAAAGCCTAGAAAGGACACAATGTCAACTCAAGGGTGGTGGCTGAATGCAAAAATGCTATCGATGTACTGACGAACAAATGTAGGGTTAGATTTTGTTGGGTCCCGGGTAATTGTAATGTTGGGGGCAATGAAATCGCTGAAGAACTTGGAAGATTGGGCTCGGATGGAAATAATTTATTTCGGGTAGAATCGGTTAAGCCACCGATTAGCCACTCTCTTGAACACCTAGTCGGATATAATCCTATAATATTCGACTGGGTGGTCAAGAGAACTAACCTGTCTTGGGAAGTAAGGGGGATTGCAGAGTATCACGGGCAATTTGGTTTAGACTGGGCCCTGCGAAAACCAAGTTACTTCTGGGTATAGTTCTAAGAGTTGTGATTGGTGTGATTACTGGTCACTGCGCCACTAGGGCAAGAATGAGCAAATGGGTCGCCGGTACATCGGAATTTTGTAGGATGTGAGAGGACGAGGAGGATTTAGAAAGTGTGGAGCATATCGTATGTCACTGCCCGGTATTACAAAGCCACAGACTTAGATTGCTGGGTGAGAGATTTCTCGATGGGCTTTTCGACATCGCGTAGTGTAGAATCGAAGATATCGTCGTCTTTATCAAGGAAATCGGGTGGCTTAGGGATAGGTAGCAGGACGCATATAGGTCTCTCTTTTTCCATTTATTTTCTTAGGTTTAGTTAGCTGAAGGGAGTCACAATGAACCGTCTGAGTCTCCGAATGGATGTGCCATTTCTGGCACAACCGTTCTTAACCTAACCTAACCTAAGTACGTTTTATGACTAAAAACTGACTTGGGTGTACGATATAAAATTAAAAATTTTTAATACTATAACCCTAGAAAGTACTCAATTCGATTGTTTGCGTTTTGTATTAGTGAATCAGTACGATAGCAACTAAACATTAGGGTGCTTCGGTAGACTAGTAAGTAGTGTGCTAGTCTATCAGTCCGGGGTTGTGTGTTGGATTATTACGGAAAACTCTGGAATTTTTCACTACAAGTTGGCAGGAAGACCAAAAGAGAGCTTGGATATAATCTGAATGCCTACTGATTGTTAAGTGCATTAGCGACAGGTCACGGACTGTCAAGTATTATCTGGTCAAGTTAAAAATAGAGGTAAGACGATAATTGCAGACTGTGTCTGCAAAAAGGCTTTGGACCACGGGCAGACACATATTAAATGCAGATGCTGTGGAGACCTCAGCCATAAGCAAATGTTAGCAATTACCATAGACAGTGGGTGACAATTCAATCGGAAAACTCTATTACGTATTTTTAATAACAGTTCTTAAACTAATATTTGGAAAAACTAAAATTAATATAGATTTTTTTTGTTACTAGTTGTACCCCCGACGACGTTAGCGTAGTTTAATTTTTTTTAGAGGTACCCGTCTCTGGGTAATTACTTACTGACTAACCTAAACAAGTGCGCAAGGCTTAACGACGTCTAGCGCCTAGCTTTGAACAAACCTAAAAAAGAGCGAAACGTTTTGTAAGAAACAGTATTGTTATTTTGTTTAGTAAAATCTAATAAATTTAAAAGAAGAAAAAGAGATAAAATCGCTAGATAAAGTAGAAAATAGATAAAATGGCACCACTCTTACAAAAAAAAAAACAATAATATTTTGTTTGCACCCAACTTCACTACCTAACGCTCTGTCAAAATTGGATTTTCCAATTGCAAAGCGTTGACGCTGCGCTATTTAGGTTTGCTTCATACATTTTGTATGTACATGAGAATTTTTGACAGTTATTTTACGCCTTACGCCCTTGTTTATTTTGAGCATTTAGGATGTTGCAACATTGGTTTTATATATTTTTTTTTTTACAATAGAGTTAATTTGTTATTATAGAATTCTTTAAATAGTGTATAAAATTTCCCGTTATAAAAGGTGCTGCCAAGTAATAGGTAAATCGTTGAAATTGCGTACTTACATTATTTTATTTCTATTTTCTCTTGAAAAGGAAAACGTTTTTATCGAAAAAGATTCCTATATTTAATCCAACATACTAGGGTACCTCCCTACAAAAAATATTTCATGTACAGACACGGTCCTGTTATAGTTTTATTGTGTGTTAGATATGTGTATAGATATAAGCTATTTGGGCCTAATGTTGCTGAAGGTAAAGAAAATAAAAAAATTAAGTTTTTATGACATGTAAGTGCAAATTAGTGTTACCAAATCAAATTATCCAATTGGAAAGTTGGTAGTTTCCGACAATTTTTTCTTTAATTTTTTTTTTTACTTAATGAAACTTTAGGTCGCATAAAATATGTATATTTCACAAGGAACGCATTGATAATGAGAAATTACTGATCACTAACTGACTAACCTAAATAAATGCGCAAAGCGTAATGCTGTCTAGCGCTAAGCTTTGAACAAACCTAAATAAGAGCGCAACGCTCTGTAATTTTAACTTATTCTGTTTAATAAAATCTAATAAATATAAACGTATAATAGAGGTAAAACCGCTAGATAAAGCAGAAAGTACCTAAAATGTCATTCTTATACATTCTTATACATTCTTATACAAAAAAAAAAAAACAATAACATCAACTCAGATAAAGGAATACAAGAAAAACTGTATTCAATTATCATTGCCAGTTGCTGAGAACGAAGTCTACCACAACCTAAAGCTTCCCTTTTTGTTTGATAGTTTTCTTCTAATATCTACCACCGTATATTCTTTATTGCTTTAGCAATTAATTACACATGTAATTAGGAAATTATATGTAATTGTAATTAGAATTTTAATTACACATGTAATTACTCAATTATATGTAATTGTAATTAGAATTACATATATAAATAGAAATCAATTACAATTACCAATAGCTCAACGTAATTGTAATTGAGATTTTTGCATTACACATTACAAGTAATTGAGATTTTTTTTATTTAAACATTACATGTAATTTGTAATTGAAAATCTACAATTACATTTACTTGTAATTCTAATTTAAAATTTTCAATGTAATTGTAATTAAAAAAAAAGTCAATTATAATTACATGTAATGGAAAATTTGAAGGAATATATTAGAATTTTGTTCAACTGAAACTAATGATTATTGCCCAATTACAATTACTTGTAATTGAAAATTTCCAATTACAATTACATGTAATTGAAAATTTTTAATTACAAGTAGTTGTAATTGACTTTACTCCCTGATTTAAATGGCAATTACTTGTATTGTGTAATTGAGAATAGCTGAAATTTTAATTGTAATTGAAATGTAATTAAATCTCCCCATTACTGGTACCTTCCATAATATAATGATAATAATAATAATAAAGTTACTAGAAAATCATTTTATTTATATTATTAAAAGCCTGAAACATCTGTTTATGATATTAGTTTTTCATTAGCATTCAATTACTTACCTTTGAAAAAATGTTCCCTTAAATATCCAAAAACCACATTTCATATTATCTGTCAGTGGCATATCACGTAATAATTTATTTATGTCTTCTGTCATTTTACGATCATGTTCGGACTTGACACTTTTTTGTTTCTTTAACCCATTTTTGGGAACACTACCATTAATATTCATATTTAATAGTTTAGATTCTGCATTAATTTCCTCAGCAGTATCACTGCGTTCATTTGTGACAGTTTGTGTTGTTTTCTTGTCACTCACATCCATTTTGTTGGATGTCTGTTCTTCAATTTCCACCATTACAATTTTTTTTTTGTATTACATTAGTGTGTGTCTGTACAGGGTCTTATTTTCAGGACAATTGTTTTAAGAATTTTGTTTGAAAAAAAAAATTAATTTTATTTCATGGCACTGCAAGCAATTTTTAGTTTTAATTTTTTTTTTTTTTTAAATTATAATAATAAAATAATGAACTGCACACGCGGACTGTTGCCGGAAAAATGTTAATTTTTACCAAATATTACTTTCATTAATAATGAAACTTGGTAAGTGTTTTAGTGCCTTGTTATTTGACGGAATTTGTACTAATACGATAACAGTTTTATTCACATCGCTCTGTTTGAGGCACTGCTTTTTTCGCTTCTGTTTTCACTTGTCATTTTTGTTCTCAAAATTATCTTTTTGTCTACAATTATACTGACATTTATTATCATCTTTATTATTTCAATATTATCATTATGGATGTGAGTCTGGTTGTCGTAAAAATTAATAGAAAAAATAAAACGAAAAGAGAAGAATAAACGTCGAGTCTTAGCAGCATCAGTCTTAATAATTTTTGACGACAACTATCTACCTATCTATCCATCTGTCTATTTAAATATCTCAGTTCTCTATTTTATATCTGTCATTTGTTTATCTCGCGCTTTTGCAAATAATCTACTGTACTAAATTAGAATTATCATTTTAAACACAAATGTACACAGAATACATATAACTAGACTTACAAAAAGTTATACAGTGAACTCGCGTTATTCTGAACTGATGTAACGAATTTCAGGTAATTAACCATTAAATTAGAAAAGTAGAAAGCCTGTTGTCATTCAGTTTGTAATTTCTAAAGAATTCCTTTGCGACCCCATAAAGTATATACATATGTTTTTTGGGTCTTTATAGGTAGGGGGGAGTGGAATAAACATCCCCATTACCTGACAGATCCTAAATAATTTATCCAAGGGCTTAGATAAATTGTCCAATAATTTAGTATTTAGCTCTGTCAAATATTGTTTTTTTTTTTTTTTTTAATTAGAAAAATCGATTTGTTAGTTTTACTTTTTTCATATTGCTTTTATTATTATTTATTGTTTTTCTTTATTATTTAAAAATAGAGACTTTAGAAAACAAATTTCAATAAAATTACAGAAAATATCAAAAAATCGGAAAATATTTACAAACCGGTAATTAAAACAAATAATAAAAACAAAATCGATGATGAACAAAAAAAAATTTTTTACCTGAAAATCACAATTTCCCACCACCAAATTGGAATTTTTACAGAATAACGTCAGTGAAACAGAAAATGTCAAAATTGCAAAAAAAAAATATCGAAAATTAAAATTAAAAAAAAAAAAAATATATAAAACTGAGGTGGCCTACAATCAACTTTACTATACCCAATGGAAACAGATATTTTTATGAATATCTATCTATCTATATATATAAAGCACAAAATGTGTTTGTTTGTATGTTTGTTTGTTTGTTTGTCGGAAAGCTATAGCTGCCTACACCAATGAACCGTTCCTTCTGAAATTTTCACAGTTTGTTATTAGATAAACGGATGGTGGTAAAATATGGTACTTATTTTTTGATATTCGACGTGGGCGTGGCATCTCCCATACAAAGTAAATATTTATCATCGTGTTTCTTGCTAACGGTAATAGGTAGCACATTGAAATTTTGCACCAGTAACCCCTATATTAAAGTACATAGTTTAGCTGAACACAGACTGAATTGGAATATCGGGAGTGGTACCTCCCATACAAAGTGAAAAATTATTATCGTATTCCTGGCGAGCTACAATAGATAGCGTCTTGAAACTATGCAAGAGAAACCTTTGTGCTAAAGCGCATAGTCTGCCAAAATACAGAATGAATTGGGATAGTGGGCGTGGTACCTCCCATACAAAGTAAAATATTATTATTGTGTACATAGAGAACTATAATAGGTATGGTATTTAAAGTGGGTACAAGTAAACCCTATACCCACGCGTATACTCAAGAAAAACATAGGCTGAATTGGGACAGTGAGCGTGGTACCCCCCATACAAAGTAAAAAATTATTATCCTGTATCTAAAGAACTGCAATAGGTAGCGCCTTGGAATTTTGCATCCGTAACCCCCTTAATAAGATACATTGTGTAGAAAAAACACAGACTGAATTTGAATGGAGGGCGTGATACCTCCTATGCAAAGTGAAAAATTATTATCGTGTTAATACGTATAGTCTAGAAAAAAAAAAACAGGTTGGATGGGAACATTTTTGACGTGAGAATAGCATGCGTTTTCGCGTTTAAGGTTGGTCATACTTTTCTTCCAAGTGTTTTTATTGTATTTTTTATGGATGGGTGTAGTGAAGCGCACCAGGGATAGCTAGTATTACATAAAGAATAAAAGTTCAAAGTATATTCTAATCGAAAAATTTATTATTTTCGGTTTGGGGTGTTAAGTAAACTTCCCCTTGCCCGTTAACGATTATGCCCAAAAACTATACAGCTCTTCATCTACATAAACCAAAGGCACATACATACTGATATGTCAAACGGTATGACCTGTACAAACTCCACAAAAATAGTGGCATACACACACACCCACAGACATCATGGCGAAAATTGGCAAAATGGATTCAGGAGACCTCAAAACGTATAAATCCGTAGACATCACGACCTCGATTTTTTCATGATTACTTTACCTTATACTACGTATGGTAAAGTAAAAATAAAATCCAAATTTAAAGTAATAATCAATTAGGCCAATAGGCTTTTCGATTATATTAAATAAATAAATAAATAAATAAAATAAATAAATAATAAAAATAAATAAATAAATTGAAAAATAAATAAAATTCACAATTCACCACAAACCAAATTTCAACTTAACTCTTCATATTAGAAAAAATTAAAAAATAACTAATTTTTCTGCTGAGTTTAAACATTTAACAGAAAAAAATATTTGCACTTAAGACATGCTGTGAAATATTTGTTTCTTCTACTATACTAGGGTATAGTAAAAGTAGTTAGCACGTCGACTATTAAGCAGTCATGTTGGCTTGAGTCGCCCGAGTTCCTTTTCCAGTCGCGTCAACTATAATTTTTTCTGATATACTCATACATACATCTATATACATATGTAACCATATTAGTTTTTCTATTCTTGCCACAGCGTCCCCTTTTGAAGGCATTACTCTGTAGAATATTAACGTAATACCTATCACCCGTGCTCTTCGCTATACCCATCCACCAAAAATACTATAAACACTTGGAAAAAAAAGTTTGGCCAACCTTTGGCTCAAAAACGCATGTTATTTTTACGACAAAACTGTTTTAGTTTATATGCAAGGTACGATGCCTACTGTTCCTATCCAATCTGCTTTTTTGCTATACTATGCGTATTAACACGATAATAAATTTTATCTTTGTATGGGAGTTACCACTCCCACTATCCTATTCCAGTCTATTTTGAGCTATATTATACACATCAGTATGAGGGTTCATTGTGCAAATTTTGAAGACTCTACATATTGTAGTTCTCTAGAGGAAAACCACATCTACTGTACCACGCTAACTGTCGCAATCCGGCGTGTGTTTTGTTAGACTAAGCACATTAGTATGAGGGCCAATTGTGCAAAGTTTCAAGACTCTACCTGTTGCAGATCTCCAGGCAGGCGAAGTACCACGCCCACTATTTCAATTTCAATTTCAATTGATTTATTCATAATCTGTAAGCCAAAGAAAGACCAAAATGATTTCGGAGTAATTGTTTATGACGCTTATAAATAGTTCAGTTATATTCTTAAATCTTATTTATAATATATATCCAATTAATTCAATATTATTGCTTATAAACTAACATTATATCTCTTTTTTCATTTCATGAAATACGAATAGTTTTCTGTTAAAAACCAATCAGTAGAAGATAATAATATTTCACCACCATCACCAAAAAAATTTTTTTTTAGAAATTTAAACAATTGACATTATCTTAGTTTTAAATTCGTTAAGGGAATGAGCGAAATGTCTATCAGAGTACGGTAAAAATGATTTTCAAAAGCGGCAGACTCTAACTACAAAAGAACGTTGCATCACCATTGAGTTGAAACGAGGGCATAGCAAAATATGCGATCTAGAGGAATATCCGAATTCAAATCTAGATAACATATAGTTTGGTGAACCGTTTTTAACAACTTTATAGAATAACATCATTATTCTAACTTTTAAAAAGTGTTCAAATGAGCACCCTAAGAAGTTTATAACATAAGCAGTTATGTACATGATCATGTGCCCTAAGTTTGTATACATACCTTACAATTCGATTAAAATATCTTTTTAACCGGGTTATATTACTGTCGGTAGTCCCAGTATATATTTCAAGACCATAAAGTAATATTGGCATAAGTGTAGCATGGGCCACATATTTGCGGATAGATATCGGTAACGAACAATTAATATTATATAGCTTGCGTAATCCAAATGATAATCGGGAAAACACATAGTTTAAATGAAAGTTAAAATGATGCGAATTCGTGGCAAAAGAATATTAATTTCATTGAAGGCAATAGCTTTAGATTGCCTTATATTTATTACAATAACATTTTCCTTACACCATTTTTCAACACCATTTAAAATATTTTGAATATTCGATATAAAAAGACTGACTTTACACAGTGCAACACTGAAAAAAATAACCATATACACAAAAGTGAAAAATTTCCCGGCTACCTAAGCGTTACCTAAACGGTGCTAAGAATCATTCCTAGGAAGTTCATATGTTCTAGAAAGTTGTTTACTGAGATCTTAGGTTCATTTTTGTAGTTGATTGTTTCCTTGAATTTTGAACGGTTTGCTACCTATGGACCTGAACAGGGGAAAAAAGGTAAAAAAATTTAATTTTTTAAAGTTTTTTGCGATTTTGACCTGGAAGATGAAGTTTTTTTGATTTTATATGTTAACAATTTTTGTTCCTTATGACAAGAGCTACAACTTTGCCTCAGAGAGTATGTCAAAATTCCAAACGGTTTGCAAAATATGAGCTTGAGTAAATGATAATTTTTTTGCAAAAATGACATCGAGGCCCCACATCTTTGAGGGCCCATAAAAAAAAAACCTGGAGGACTTTGGGCAAAACTGGGAGACAGGGGTCTTTTTTTTGGTCTTTTATCACGTAGTGGTGTCCGTATATGGTTATTTTGCCATGACTTAAAAAATTACACAGTGTGTTATCAACCCTAGATGAGAAAAGTAGCTGAAGATCATCTGCATATAGATGACTACCAATGCTAGGTAAATGCTCAAAAATATCATTAATGTACATATTGAAAAACAAGTGACCTAATACCGATCCTTGTGGGACACCTCGAACTACCTCTTTAATTACTGAAATTTTCAAGTTATGTCGAATAAATTGTCTTCGGTTACAAAAATAGGACCTAATTAGTGATCAAGCGTTTCGAGAAAATGAGAACAAAGCATAAAGTTTATTTAGTAAAAATTCACGACAAATTGAATCAAATGCTCTACTCAAGTCTAAACTGACTAATACTGAAATATTTTTACTATCAACCTTGTTACGAATTTCATCAACTAAGTTTGTCAAAAGAGTAGTAGTATTGTGGTGCTTTGTAAAACCTGACTGAAAATCTGAAATACGGTGATTAAAATTTAGGTTTTCATGAATTTGATCACTAATTAAGATCTCTAATATCTTTGAACAAACGGGCAAAATGCTAATGGGTCTAAAATCAGAGGGATGTTGCGGATTTCTCACTTTTCCATTCCTTTCATAGTTCAGAGAATCACAGGCTCTCTGAACTGTGTATGGTACCAAATTCTAAAGTTCTCTAGGTATTTTAAAGTTTTCTAGATACATACAATGAAATTTGTAGTCAAGCTTAAATTCGTTTTATTCTCACTAAGAAAGATAAATTGGGAAAATTTAATTTTTAGACACCAGCAGAGCGAAATGGACATTTTCTAGACAGCTATGCCCATCATCAGCACTCTTCGTATCTATCAACTTTGGATAGTGTTGAGTTATAAACATCATAGA
The DNA here is from genome assembly GCA_949628195.1 of Phasia obesa. Classification (NCBI taxonomy): domain Eukaryota; kingdom Metazoa; phylum Arthropoda; class Insecta; order Diptera; family Tachinidae; genus Phasia; species Phasia obesa. Next base: position 103,905,487 of record OX451219.1, read on the forward strand.
TTTAACCAATCAAACTCAGATAAAGAAATACGAGAAAAAATCGGTGCAGCTATGGTTAAGTGATGCGATTACCAAGAAACAACATTTGATTTTATTTATATACGTACATATAATAAATGAATAGCTAAAGTAAGGCTTAGGTTCGTTTATTTTCTGTAACTACACAGAGCTAAAAATGCCTAATAGAAGCAAAAAGATTTTCTTTATTGAATGTTTTAAGGCCAAGGAGTATGCCAGAAGAAAGAAAAGAAGATATTTTTAAAGTGATTCCTTATTATTTTCATTTGGTAAATCTTTTTAATTTTATCAAGAAGGGAATCCCATTAAATCAATAAATGTGGTTTTACACGACGTGTATATGTCATATGACTTGTCACTTTTCCATGTGTAAATTCTAAACACGTCGTGTGAACCCTTTCAAACATAACATGTTTATTTTCCAAATGTACAATACATATGACATTTTTCATTTAGAACGTGTTCTATTTTGATGTGACAAAGCATCTGACATCCTGTAATGCCAACTTGATATTTTGCTATTTTAGGTTTTTCGTGGTAGCAAAAGCACTAATAGCGTGGCAAAAGCACTATATTTGCATCTTTGCATCAGCTGTGGTTGGCAGTACAAAACTGTGAGGGGGTAAATTTAAATCAGATGTAATTACACATGTACGTTTGAAAGCAAAAATTATAAACCGTATGTAAAATGCCTATTTTGACAAACACATGAGTAATTAAACTGACAAGTCATATGACAAACACACGTCGTGTAAAACTACTTTAAGAAAACTTATTATTCACAATTTTTTTACTCATTTTTCACAAAAAAAAAAAACAATCCATAGAGGAAAAGTTTTTGATTCTATTAGGTTTTCTTATGATTTGTATAAAAAATGGATTTCTTATTGATTTCATTAGCCTACCTAATTGATTTTTTCGAAAAGGTATTCCTTATTAATTTCATTAGGCTACATTATTGATTTTTTCAAAAAAGGTTTTTCTGATTGATATCATTAGGTTCCTATATGATCAGGTGTAAATCATTTTTTTAATAAGAATATCTTCTTGATTATATTAGCTTTCTTGTTATTTCTTTTATATAAATCAACATAGAAATTGTTTGTTAAAACATAAAATATAAAATATACATTTGGTGTAGTGGTTAAGAGCGTGTCTACAAAACGAAGTACACCAGGTTCGATCGATCCCTGGCAGTTTCATAGTCACATAGTTTTTCGGGTTTTAGAAATTAAGTGGTTTCAACCTCCTCTAGACAATCCATCAAAAGAAGCTCTCCTGAACTTCCAACCCTTGGAAAAATAGACGATAATAGAAAAGGTAGAAAGAAATCAAAGATTGATTAGCAAAAAATTACAAAGGAGATGCCAAAAAAGCAATATACCGATTATTTTCAGTTTTCAGGTTTTTATTTTGAAATTTTTTTGTTAATTTTTTTTTTGTTTTTATATAAAAAAAAAAAAAAACAATATAGCCTAATAAAATCAAGAAGAAACCCTTTTTGAAAAACAATAAGAATACCTAATAAAAACCCTAAGTTTTCTTTTTGATTTTCTCAAAAAGGTTTTCCTTATTAAAATAATTTTTCTTTCTTTTGAAAAAAAAAACATAAAGATATCTCATAAATTTTGTTCTATTTTATTAGGTATTTAGACACTGTGTTTTCTGTGTGTACACCAACTGATAAAAAGTGATTGAATTTAATTTTCTCGTATTCCTTTTTCTGAGTTTGGTTGGTTAAATAGATGTTGTTTATAACTAAGAACTCAAAGCAATGTAACATGGTGCGCCATCTATGCTCATAACTTCAATTTTAGGACATAGAAAGTTCGTAACCAAAAACGAGAATCCAAATCAGGCTGTCACTCTGTGTGGATTTATTGCCTTCTCGACAATTGTCAGTTGCGAAAAATTTGTTTGACGTTGTTGACAATTCCACAAAGCTAAAAAGGCGCCTAGTCAGAAAGCCTAAACTGAAAAGCGGAGGTATGGTACCGACTGAAAGTCAATATTTCGGACAGAAAAAATCTATTCTTGTATTTGAATCACCCGTTATTTACTTTAAAACTTAATATAAATGTAAATGCATTCAAATATTTTTATAAATTAAAAGATTGACGAATTATTTAATTTTCTTGAAAATTCAAACTACCGCAATTTCACTGTATTTGTATTTTTGTAAAATAATCCACCCTTTTTTATTTCACTGAGAGGGAGTCAAAACGCCACACGATACCATCACCTAGTTGTCTTAATATTTTAATACATCTAAATTAAGAAGCATTTCTTATTCGTCTTTATTTGTAAGTATGTAGTTTGTTTGTATTTTTATGCACGAGATATGTTTATCTTGGGATTTTGTTTTTAATTCTATTATCAAATCAAAATATTTATAATTTCTTTGTTCAGAGAATCTTTAAACGTGATTGACATTAAACAACTCAAACTCAATCTTTCAGTTTTCCGTTTTAAACTGTGCGTTTATTTGAACAATGGGACAATGTGTGTTTTAAGCAATAACAAATTAAAGTTTAATACTCCTATATGTAAAAATACAAGCGATTCCCGTTTCGTTACCGATGGGGATGCTATAAATAAAACAGTAAGTGAAAGTATGTCCAAGCCTAGAGCCGAAAATGCACATTTTTCTCCAAGATGCTTACATATGTCAAGTTATGTTACTATTGCAGATATCTAGATATAGGATAATTACTTGGTGTGAAGCGAACCCGAAAATATATGTTAAGGGGAAGGGTCTATAAGATTTGGCATGGCCGAATATAGCACTGTTACTTGTTCCTATTAATGTTATTTTCGTTCCTTGTTGTTAGAGTAGTTATGTATTGTAAAATATAATCTGTCAATTTTAAGTATCAGCCTATTACTGTTCAAATATGCAAAATCACTATCGAAACACCTTTTAATTTTTGTATTTGTTATAGGGGACAAATTTATATATAATCTTTGTATATATGTATATATAATATAATTTGTGTCACTTTTGCAACACCCTTTAATTTTTGTTTTCTATATTTTTTACACTGTATAACTTTAAGGTTGAACAAAAAAAGTCATATTCCTGAAAAACCCGTAACTATTGAAACACCCTTTAAATTATAATAATTATTGTTATATCGGCCATGGTAAAACATTTTCTATGTATTGCGGTTTAAAAAATAAGGCCATATACATACGTGAAGAGCATGTCAATGTCGGAACACCCTTTTTGGTGTTTCGTACCCCAAGGGTAAATACGTAACCCTATTGTTTTCGCTACAACGTCTGTTCGTCCCTCTGTCAGCGCCTTTTATCTTTGCAACCGTAATAGATAGACTCTTGAAATTTTCAAAGAAGATGTAATACTAAAAACTATAGGGTGATCCGATAGAGGCGTGTTATTTACGTATATGTGTTTATTTCTTCAACAATAAGAGGCATACTCTTAAAATTTAGTAATTCAATAATTAAAACTTAGCTCGCTATATAAAAAATAAGCCTAAAAATTAAAGGGTGTTCCGATTGTGATGTAATTTATATGTATATGGCCTAAGTTTTCAACCATAATAAGTAGACTCTTGAAATTTTCACAGAAGCTGTATAACTGTGGTCGCTATAGCAGCAAATCCTAAATTTTAAAGGGTGTTTTGAATGTGAGGTGTTATTTATGTTTATATCTGTACTGTAGGAGGCAACTACTTAAAATATGCAGACAGTAATTAAAACTATGTTCGCTTTATAAGCAAGTATACAAAACTAAACCCTAAAATTAAAGGGTATTCCGATAGTGACGTGATTTGCATGTAAAAAAGTAAGAATTAGAGGGTGTGCCGACAGTGACGTGATTTGCATGAATATGGGCTAATTTTTTAACCATAATAGATAGAATCTTGAAATTTTCATAAATGGTGATTTACCGTGACCTCTATAAAAAACAGTAACAGTTAAAGGGTCTTCCGACAGTGACGTGATTTGCATGTACAACGCCTTAGTTTTTTAACCGTGAAATATGTACAGAAGATATGTAGCATGGCCGCTATGACAATAACTAAAAATTAAAGGGTGTTCCGACAGTGACATGTTTTTGACTTATAGTAACTTACTTTTTTTTAATCGTAAGAGGTAGACTCTTGATATATTCATAGAAAGAGAATTGCCATGGCCGCTATAATAAATAAAAAAATTAAAGGGTGTTATGATAGAGACATGATTTGTTCGTAAATATACTTATTTTTTTAACCGTAATAGATAGACTCTTTGAATGTTTACAGTAGATGTTGTACTTCGTTCGCTGTAATAATTACTTATAACTAAAGGATGTTCCATCAGTGACATGTTTTCACTTATATTACCTTATTTTTTTAACCGCAATAGGTAAGTTCTTGATATTTTTATAGAAAGTGCTTTACCATGGCCGCTATAGCAACAATTACTAAAATTTAAAGGCTGTTCCAATAGTGATGCTACTTTTGCGAATATAACTTTAATTTTAAAATTTAAGGGTGCCCCATAAGATATAAACAAATTAACAAATTCAATTTTTAAAATTGTACTAAGCCCTACGTGTGTGAGTCTAACTCGCACTTAACTGATTTTTTATTTTTATTAGTAATTGTTACCAGCCGTGTCAACACATCTTCTGTCAAAATTTCTACAGTCTACAAATTACGGTTCCAAAAATTAGGCCATAAAAATGCCGCACTGTAAACTGTCTTGTGGAAAAAAAAAACTTTAGAATTTATCAATCAGCTGAGACTCCCACGATTACAGAGGTGGTTTGGTTTTTCATGTGTGTTATACCATGTAACGGCTTTAAATTCGAATTATTTTGATAATTTTTTCATAATTTTTAAGTAACAAAAAATGGGTTTGATAAAATAAATATCAAAAATTCATTTTTCAATAGAAATGCATGTTTTATTCAGTAATGTATCAGAAACATTGAAAAAATTCAAATATTCATAACAACACTGTAAAAAAAAAATTGTGCAGATTTTTAGCCAAAATATCTACTTAAAAAAAAATAGTCTGCTTCGATGGACCCGAAAAAATAGGCACATCAAAAAACTACTTTTATGCATCAATAATATTATTTTCTCTTATATATACTACAATATGTATAAAAAGGTCTAGGTGTTTTCTATGCCAACTTTTGAAATATACTGATTTTGAAAATCATTCATATTTGATATTTTTATTAAAATTATCAGTTGATATTTTTAGTATTTGAAAATGTATGATAATAGTAGGCTAGCTAGGCTTTAAACCAGGGCAAACTAATACAACGTGAGTGCACGGGCAAATGCTTTAGAATTCCTTCACAAAACAATTAAGAAGGAATAGACTTGAGCACACTCGAAAAAATAGCAGAGAAAATTGTAATCAAGACTTAATGAAAAAAACTCCTAATTTCTTCTTATCCATTAATTTCATCTAATAGAAATAAAATAAATACAAGCAGCTCTTTCAACAATAATCAAGAAATTTGTAATTACATAATAGTAGATGAATCTATTAACACTAATTTAGACTCAGAAACTTATTTTAGTGATTAATAAATTGTTTGCAATTCTTATGTTATTTGAATTTTTTTGTAACTTTATTATTAATCTTTATATAAATATGTCTTTTATCTTTAATAATAATTTAATTTTAAAATATTTAGTGTTGTCAAAAAAAGTTTCAAATAATATTATATTCAAAGGTATACGGCAACCCTAAATAAATAGAGATTGGTTATTTTTTATAAAAAAAAACTATCTTGATAGCGATATCTATCATTTTAAATGTAAAATGATAGATAAAAATTCAAGAAAATAATAATTACTGAAATTGGGGAATTTTGGGTATTTATGCCCCTATTGCGGTTCACAACTTTTTTTTTAGTAATTTGGTCGTCTTTCATCAATCAACTTAAATGCGGTTGATTTGTTGGTTGTGTTTAATGGTATTGCGGTTCAACATTTTGTATGAGTTTGGTTGACAAAAACGATAAATATACACAAATGCTTATGCCCCTTTCACACTATAATACTGAGTATTTAGATTTTCATTGGATTTTGTACGATAGAAATCCAATGAGAATTGTGTGATTGTCAAAAAATCTAACGTAACATAACATTTCGTTTTCACACTATCACACTTCAAATAAAATGAAAAATATCAGCAAAGGAACAAGCCGAGACGAGACGTTTAACGGCGTCGGCTGAGCCATTTTATGTGGACGGCAGAGGTGCCGGGTCTTAAGTTTGCTTGGCCGTTCAAGTTTTCAGTCAATAAAAAAAATAAAAAACAAAACAAAAAAAATAATACGTACATCCAACAATATCTAGGCATGGCAGAAACAAAGTACATATGTAGGCGTTAAGACTGATGGCAATTTAAGGCAGGTGCAGGACAAAGAAAAAATATTATCGGCGGCGGCGAACTATAGGCTGCGACTCACTCAGCTTGGTTCTTTGCTTTAAAAAAACACAACCCTGATACAATGAAAAATGTTATCGTTTAGAAAATTTTCTAAAAATGGTTTGGTATTATGGGATGTCAAATTTCTTTCCGTATTATTTTGATAACATACTGCTTTCACACTATCACACTTTCTCATTGGATTTAAGTATTTGACAAGTCTTAATACTCAGTATAATAGTGTGAAAAGGGCTTTAAGGGCAGTTTAGTCAGTAAGACTTTACGTACGTAAAATCTAAGAGAAAATAAAATGAAAATCAATCCGTATGAAAAAATAGAGATTAAAATCGTATGGTTTTAAAAAGTTTTTTATTGTTTACAAGCTTATTTGTGATGCCAACTGGACCTATTTTGCACTATATTCAGCGGTTTTCTGCTATTTGGACGAGTTTTGCCTTTGAAAAGTTAGCATTAATAAGAAAAACGCAACCCTGATCTAATGAAGTAGAATAGTTTTTGAAAAATTTCTAAACATAAAGAGAGCCGTAAGACTGTCAAATTTCCATCCGTATTTTCTCTCAATATCGAATAGTTTCATTACATATTATGTTTAGACGATACTACTTGTACTCTTCTACACAAAAATTTCACATGTCGTATAATGTAAACCGCCCTTTATTAGCAGTTGAGTCAAACACATCTAAAAAACAACACCAAAAAATAATTTGATTGAGTCAAAGTCGGGCTGGCTGACAGACGACCTAACTTAGTTGAGTTAAGAATGGTAATAGGGGCATTAATTGTCCCCGCACCGGAAAAATAAAAGGATTTATAAAAATGTTAATTCATTTTTGAAAATAGTACGCCAAGAGAGATATGTGCGAAAAACTATAACTCCTTCGATTTTTTTGTAGGTTTACTATGGGGATCGTTCACTGTGTTTGGTTTTACGAACATAGTTTCAATGGCAGTAAGTAAATTTTAAGTGTCTGCCTCTTATGGTTAAAGAAATAAATACATATACACCTAATTCTGTTCTTACACGGTAGATTGGTTCCAGAAAAATCCGTGTAAAAAAAGACATTGATCATATACAACAATAGGTGATTGGTTCCTTATCTCTAAAACCTATTAAAATTAGTGAAAAACGAGAATTTTTTTAGGAACAAGAAATCGTGTTTATTTTACTAAATCATACAGGTAATGTGTATTTGCACCGTTTATTTGCATCTCTACTGTATGATGATGATGAGACTTAACAGATAGTTTCGTTTCAGAAATCAATGATTGTCTAATTGAATTTTAATTTCTTTATAGTTCTTACAGTAGCTTCGTTTAAACCGAACATTTTGCTAAGAAATGTTAAGCCTTCTCCATTTTGAAGGCGATCTAAAATTTCAATTTTGTTTTCTAAATAAATGGCTTTACGTTGTAGTTTTTTATTTGTAATTTTCGACGTCTTCTTTTAGAGTTGCATTCATAGTTCACAAAATATTAATACATTTCAATTGCTCTAACAAGTAAAAATGCTTGTATGCACAAAAAGGGAATTTCTCTAAATTTTTTATATAAAAAAAATATTTCGCAAAACTTAAATTTTACAAATAAAATCTAAGCCCAAATCATTTTGAATCGTACTAAATGGAATCAAATCGTGTAAAAAAAAATATTTTAAACCGTGTAAAAACAGAATTGGGTGTACCTTCATGAATAATGAGTCATTTTCGAAACACTAAATAAGTTTTAGTATTTGTTGTTGGTGTGCTGCGGTAGACTAGTATGTAGAGTGATAGGCTATCAATTTGGGGGTTGGGCGTTCGATTCCTACCAAAGGCTCTGGGTGTTTCATTACAACGAGTGATTGTCTGTTGTACTAAACTCGATAAATTAATTTCGAATATAATTTGTAATAAATAAATAATAAAATTTAAAAATAAAAATGTAGGTTTAGCGGGCATACCCAGTTAAAAATTGCGTTCTCTTGGATGCTTCAGGAAGGAATATCTTTTATTTGCGATGTCCCACTTGGTAGGTCTCTTTGTTTCATCAAAACTTATTCCCTTACATACCTGCTTCCGCGTAAGCGAGAGATGTTTTACAAAATTTTATAAAGAAAACTTATTCGCTTACATACCTGCTTCCACGTAAGCGTAGCATTCTCGAATGCTCTAATTAGATTCGCTTATGAGAACCGCTTTTGAAAGACATGAGTTTTATTTTACTGCTTACCAAAACCCAATAATTTTGCGCTGGGTAATAATACAACTTGTTTAAAAACTTAAGAGTCTACCTTTTACGATTCCAGAGATAGAAGGCGCTGACAGCCGTAGAGACATTGTAGCGAAAACAATAGAGCTACGTTTTTAACCTTTGGCTACGAAACCCTAAAGGAATGTTGGTTTCTACTAATTGAAACTAGTTTCAGAAGTAGGCCTTTCAGCTGCTTTTGAAGGATTTATAAAAACATAATAAGTCTATGGCCATGATATTTTTTTAGAAGAATGAATTTGACAGAATTTGTTTTTTGTTGTAAAAAACTCGTAAAGTAAAAATTGTTAATATATAGAAATACAAAACTTTGTACTTGCTGTTATCATAGAACGTAAAAATATTTCATTCAAAATATTTATCATTTCCAAGAAACGAACAAAGTTAAATTAAAAACAGATATATTTTTTATTACACCCTCTAGATGAACACCACTTCTGTTAATTGTTGACACCTATTAGATTTAATTTGCACCTGGATGTTGACTTGTCTAAAAGTTATTTAGAAGCTGTTATTACTCAAATAGCAAAGCATTAGATAAGATATCAGTTGTTAAAATCAAACAAAAGGATTATTTAAAGAAAAAAAAAAAAAATCTTAGATCACAAATAACACTAAAACACAAAAACACTTTGTACTTTGCATTTAAGTTTTCTAGTTTTCTTTAGTATTTTCTAGCTTTGCATCAGAATTTTCCATTTATAAATTTAAGGCATTACTCCTAATGCAATTATTTTTTTATTACTAAAGCTTGTGAGTAGATTTTCGTTTCGGGAAAGTTTAACGATTAGCAAAGGAATTCTAATACTATTATGGGCTCACGTTTAAACATCTACCTACCATCGCTGGTATGGTAAGAAATAATTTGTGATTATGACAACTCACGCTCACTAACAACTCAAAAAAAGGTGGATAAAAGAAAATTTTAGTTTATTGTGTAGCAATTGATTAAAAAAAAATTTTAAGTGACTTATAGACCACACGAGTACTACATTAATTCGAATTGTATTTAACAACTTTCCAATCACGTTTTAAATTTTCGTGGCATTTCTAGGTGCACGTTACTGCGCCAAGCCACGGTCCCGCCCTTTCCCACAGTTTGTAATATTACACGAACCCATTCCCCCTATTTTCAACTCCTCATGACTTTTTGATCTCATTAAAACGTACACTGCATAGCGGTAACATTGTTGGACGGGGAAAAGTCGCAGGCGGTGAAGAAGTCAGTTCTTGAAGGAACTGCGGTAGTGGCCTGAATAAATGAATATGATAATCTCTAAAGAGATGGTCGGGCACACTAGTAGCAATAGCCTCTCGGCACGAAGCCCAAACAGTTTATTGGATATAATTTAAGTACTTTAAGCTGGACAACTGCGTTAGTGAAAGGTCACGGAAGTTTCAAGTATCATCTTGACAGTATGAAGATCGAAGCGGATGTTACTGGCAGGCTGTGTCTGTTGCGACTCCGCAGCACTGGCTAACATAAGACAGGATCTAAGCCTTAGACTAATGCAAGCAATTAAAAGTGCGTTTAGAGCAAAGACTCAATGTTAGTAAAGTAGTCGGTAACTGGCAATCGGTTGCCTAAAATTGTTGAGGGGTTGAATAGGGACGGACCATTCACATAGTGATATAATTCGATATACACCCTGAATTTATAATAGTCTCGATGCATGCATGCATATTATGGTTTCCTTTTTTGACGGTGTTATTCTATAACACCCAATTGCCCGCGATGTATAATAAAAAGTTACATCATATCGTACATAGGCGTATTTAACCAATCAATTTTTAAGAAATGAGCCTCATCGCTGAACAAAATTTGTCACATTTGAACATTTCGAACCGAACACTGATTTTGGTAATAAAATTCAATGATTTGCAAGCGTTGCTCGTTAGTAAGTCTATTCATGATGAAATGTCAAAGCATACTGAGCATCTTTCTCTTTGGCACCATGTCTGAAATCTCACGTGATCTGTCAAATACTAATGCATGAAAATCCTAACCTCAAAAAAATCACCCGTTAGTTTATATTGCCTCTGAAAATTTACTGAGTGCTCCTAGAACCCCCGGGGGTTCCAATTGTCACTGCAGTAATGGCAAATGCTTCGACGCGGTTCACTCGGGGAAAATAGGGGCACCAGACGCTAGGGTCCCTAGAGCCTAAATCTGGAAGAAAAGGTCTGTTGTTTTAACACGAGTCCTCTTCGAGGCCTGACCAGTGCCCAAAGGACTGGTACCACGGAGAGCCTGACTATAAAAGTTACATTTGCTAAACAAAAGTATGGGAAAGTTAAAAAAAAAATAGATTTTTCAGCAGTGGGATTTTGTTCTTCTAAGGGGAACGTTTGTCTCCTTAGTCCGATTTTTCTTATTTTATAGTTTGAACAGCCTATGACAATTGGAGATTTTTTTGCTCTTAACACCGAGTGAAATAAAGACGTAGACTAGCGCCCCCATTGTGTAGTATAACAACACTTTACGATTGCCACCAATCGCTTTTTGTGTGTGATACAGTAACAATGAGTAGCAATTTATATAATATGACAAGCCTTTCCAAGGCAAGCCTAGATCCACATTATAACCTCTTGCTTAGGGGTTTGAAGACTATCCAAACTCCGTCTGTTGAGAGTGCAACAGCACACTTGATCGACCGTGCACCATACCTACATAAATCGATCTTAAACCACAACCACCACGTGTACCCCCGAAGGGTACCTCACCAATAACCGGTCACAGAGAGGATAGGCTCTCTGTGGGGCCACCGATTCCCGTGGTACCAGTCCTTTGGGCACTGGTCGGGCCTCGAAGAGGACCCGTGTTATAAAACAACAGACCTTTTCTTCCAGATTTAGGCTCTAGGAACCCTAGCGTCTGGTGCCCCTATTTTCCTCGAGTGAACCGCGTCAAAGCATTTGCCATATTCCTGCAGTGACAATTGGAACCCCCGGGGGTAGATGATGGACCCAAGTGAGCTATTTTTATTCCACTTCTCTTTTCTCCTCCTCTATAAGCTGCCTGCTTAACCTAACCTAGTACTCTGATACTCCGCCGAGAGATGGCGCCCTTCTTTTTACCCTGAGGGCTTTCGGAAATTTTACGACAACAAACCAGAAACCTTGCAAGTCTTGAAAACAAAAATTTAAAAAGAAATCTTCAATTTAGATCAACAATACGAAATGCACAAATTTGCATCATTTGTATATTTTTGAATAACATTTTATTTATTTCTAACAAATTTTTAGGCAATTTACACTCATCACCTGTTATATTTCAGATTTTTTAGATTGTTATTCACAACTTATACTATTGTATTATTTCTTTGTTCTGTACAAAGGTCGTTTTCACCATGAGTAATTCCATAAAACAGAACACATAATCTGTAAATCGCTTTTTTTATTTACTGTATTGGAAAAAAAATAATAATTCGAATGACATATTTTAAATATATATTTATTAAAAAAGCGTGCAAAAGAAAAATCGTACAAAAAAACGAGAGAAAATTATTTAACATTAATAAAAACCATCTGTCTGCCAGAGCTTTCTGTTTGAAGTCGTAATAGGCAGATGCACGAAATTTACACAAAGTATTCTAAACTAAGAATGTTCGCCATATATACAAGTATAAAAATAAAGCTTGAAATTAAAGTGCGTCCCGATATTGACGTGATATTTACATATATGGCCTTTTTTGTAAACCAAAATATAGGACACACAAAGATTCGGTATGAGATCAGACTCAATGGACCGCTTTCATTAACCCCCTGGACGAACGGAATTTATGGTCACTGGTCTGGATTTCGACGGAAACCTTTAGTATTATTCGCTAAAAAGTAATAATTGGTTGGAATCTGGTAAATTATACGCCGGAGTTAATGTTTTTACGGATGCCACCGGTGTTTGACTTCACATTCAATGGAACTAGTGTACGCAGGTCATACAGTCTTCCTGATGAATGTAGTGTGTTCCAGGCAGGCGTGTAGGCGGTTCTGAAGTCTACGGAATGGTGGTGGTCACATGTCAGGAGATGACTAGTTCATTCCGTACGTCGGCATCCAAGCAGCGCTCAAAGCTTTGAAAGAACACAGCGCACAGTGGACCATTTAATTTTTTATTTGAATTTTATTATGAAAGTGAAGTGATAGAACGTGCTATAAAAGGTTTTTAGTTCTTAAATATTCAGTTATTAATAAGTTTTTAACTTAAAATTTTGCCAGAAAATGTAAATCTTTGGCCCCCACAATGTGTGAAATTTTTGAGAAGGGGGCCAAAAAAACATTTTTGTATGGTTAGCGATTTCAAAGTTATATTACTCATTTGAAAGTAAATGCCTACCGTATCACAGACAACAGGGTGGTCCAAAATGGACTTTCTTTGTATTTTGTTAAAATTAAAAAAATTTTAGAAAATTTTAATTTTTAAATTCCTATAAATTTTATATAATAGGCTTATAGGCTATTAGTTCCCCAAAAATTTAATCTTTGTATTTTTCAGATACTTTTTAAGTTCTTGTTTTTTTTAAAGGTACATATTGCTATAAAATTTACGAGTTAATAGAGCATAACTCTCTTTCGCCAGTTTGTAGTCTTAACCCTCCCCTACACTCCTATACCCCATTATATATGCGCCGGGTTGCGCCCGTGGGTACCAGAACAATTTTTCTGACCCAAAATCCGATATTTTCGGTACAAATTAATAAATACACAAGTATAGGTCTTTCTTTATGTTTAGTTTTATCTAGCTGAAGCTCACCGAGTGCAGGTAGCTTTTGGCACAACCCTTCTTAACCTAACCTAACCTATTAAAATTAATAATTATTAAAATTAATAATAAATAAAAGTAAAACTTAAAGGGTGTTACAAGTATGTTTTTTACGAATAAGGCCTTATTTTTGTACTGTAACAGGTAGACTCTTGAATTTTCACAGGTTCTACACGTTTTTACTTACCGGAAGTATTAAATTGTTGGTCTATAGGAGCAAATGTTTTGTCTATAGGAGCAAATGTTTTGTATAGTTGAAAAGTGTTGAGGGTAATTGCATGTCTAGTCAACAAAAAAATTATTTTTAAATTTACCACTCCAGATTTTATTGAAACTTTATTATTATATAATCTAAATCTAATTTTAAAACAATTCTATCTCTTACAGTTTTTTAGCTACGCAGATCTCCAAATAAGAAAATATCGCTTTTTGGCATATGCGCTCGACAATGATATATATTCTAAGTTCAGTTCTACAAAAAAGGCTATTTTTATACTTTTGGGACAATTTTTAAATTTAAATTAATTCAACTCTATTGAATAAACACAAGATTACATGACATTCTTATTTGTTCTCCAAAAATCTATTTTTTTCGCGAAAAATTAATACAAAATTATAAAAACACAGTAATTTTTAATTATATTGCGCAAAATAATTAATTTGTGAAAATTTTTTATTGTTTTTTTTTTTATTTTTTATTTTGCTATTAATTTAGCAAATGTGCTTTATTGTCACATCGTTTAATCATTTCTTTATGATTCTTCTGTTTCAAGAAATTTTTCTGGTAAGTTCAAGCAAATGTCAGCTAACAGCGAATCCAATTTTTTACCGCTTTTCTAGTGTTCAAGTGTGGCCGTCACTTGATGGAATCGCTCACCATGCTCGTCAGACTCAGCTGGTGATTGTTCAGCAAACTTGTTGGTATGAAAATGCAAAAAAATTAATCTTTAAAGTCATTTTAACATTAATACGATGAAAAGCGTTAAGCATTTTTTCTATATGAAAACGTTGTCAATAACCGCTTTTACAAAGTTCAATGCCTCAAACTCATCCATACTGAGGGCATCTTCAAATAACTTATCCTTCATCGTATCCGGCCCATTAAGTATTCCGAAATATGAATTAAAATTTTCAACATATTTATTTTCATACTACTTAATCTTGGAAAAATACGACATAATTCGTTGAACGAATTTTCATCCGGATTAAGTACTTTAATAAAGCTTTTCACAATGCCTAGTTTTATATGAAGCGGCGGTAACAAAACTTTATCAATTGATACAAGTGGATTTTTAACAAAGTTTTTTTTTTTTTTCGCAATTTAATTGTTTTACGTTGAGGCCAGAGTCTGTTTGTTGTGCTGATCACCACTATGATCAAAACAGTATAAAAATATCGTTTTTATAGTACTTTAGCGTACAAATTTTCAATCGCGAATACGAGCGCTAGCTTCGAAAAACGGCTAATGCCATTGAATTCTGCGTAGTCGGATTAGCTTTACCAGCAAGGTGCCCAGCTTGTTAAAATTTTCGACTAGCACAGTGTAATTTTGTACTTTTATTACCCAGTTCAAGGCGAATCTATTTTATTAGGTGGCATCACGGCGAAGTTAATTATTTTTTGCTTTACCTTTTTTTGTCCATGGCAGCTGTCAAAAATTCGTTCATTTTTTTTTAAATTAAAAAAAAAAAAGAAATAAAATTGTAATTATTTAAAAAAAAACATTTTAAAATTAAAAAAAAATTACAAAATACTACCAAAAAAGTTAAGGAAGAAGTGTTTTTAGTTGTTGAGTGTGATATTTTAAATTATGCTTTTGGCGTCTGTCATACATTTAACCAACAACAAAATGCATGTGAGTGTTTTTTGGTGTTGTATTTGTTGTCGCGGCGATGCCACCTTATATAAATTCGCCTTCACGCAGTTTATTTAAAAATTTATATTTTTTCAGTTTATACTGAATCAAATTTTGATTTTTTAACATAACATCTGATTGTACTCATCAAGATGCTTTAAGAAACATATAAAGTAAAAAAATTAGGTAAAAAAAAAATCTCAAAAATTTTAAAACTTGTTAAAAAATTGTTTTTTCATGATTAATATCAAGTTAAAGCGTATGAAATCCTCTTTAAAATGAGCTACTATTCAACTTCCTAGGGCTTATATTTAGAACTGGAATTAGATACATTTTTTTCTATTTTGAAAACAGTATAGCTTAAAAACTATAAGAGATAAATTTTTTTCAAATTATATTTGGATTCAGAGAGTCAAAGAATATAAATAAAAAAGTTTTATTTTAGAATTAAAAAACGCAACAATATAATAATTGCTTAATAAAGGGTGCTAGAAAAGCAATTTCGCAATATGGATGCGGAATTATTGTCACTGCTTATTTAATAAATTTTCGAGACTAGTCAACTCTCGTTTTGAAAATGACGTCAGTTTTCTGGCTAACAATAAAAGCTAAAATTGAAAAGAAAATCTCAAATTTAAAGCCAGATATTTGCGAGCAAAAATTCAAAATGCCGTGAAATGATAATAAATGTGAATCGACTTAGGACGTGGTCATTTTAATGATAAAATTTTTTAAATTTAATTTCATCAATTTTAAATAAAAATGTCCTGCAAACGGAGTTCGCTTTTTATATTTATCAAAATGGTTACCATTTCACATTAGAAAATAATATTACTTATACGCCACCTGATGGATTAAGATGGATTTTGTAGCAAACCCCTATTTAAATCTATTTATAGCTTAAGATCGTTTTTTTCATACTTTGTAGTAACGATATTTCCAAGTTCCAAATATAATTTTGAAAATTTGTCAAAATTAAATTTTTGAAAAATGTTAGTGATGATGCTACATAAGGGTGTAGCGAATTATCGATACTAAAAATAATAAAAAATAATAATAAGAATTGAATTAAAATAAAAAAGTCAAATAAACTATATTCAATAAAATCTATTTTTTTATTTTTCACATTCTTAGAAATTCCCCAATTAGCTAGAATCCAACAAATATACTTTTAAGATTTTCAAAAGTAGGTAAAGTATAAACGAAGCACTGTAACATGATAACCGCAATAGCTAACAACGAAGCAGTTTGTATAGAAAAGACCTAAAAACCGATAATATCGAAATTAGTTTTTCAAAGTATTGTGCTTTAAATTGGTACTACGTGAGCAGGTTCTCATCTTTACAAATCTTTATTCTTACACTGTCACGTTACGTAAACGCTTATGCTTAACAAATCATATGGATTTGACTTTTTTTTTAATTTACTAACATCAGGGTATAAGATTACACTGAAGTAAGCTTTTAAATTAAGCTTTATTATAACTTGAACTTCACTTTAATTTGTTTTTATTTCTTGACTTGCGTAAAATTGCACTTGTATGTGCGTACAGGTTTGATGATATTTTGTCTGTTGTTGATTTTTGTTATTCTTATTTATTTTTGTTTTGCTTAAGAGATGTTTGAAAAAAAAAAAAATTATAATACTGACTTATTTATCTATCTATCTTTAAGTTGATTACACTTTAGTCTTATATTGTGGTCATTATGTCAGATACACACCCATCATTTATTTATGGAAATTTTTATGAAATCTTGTGCAAAATTCTTTTATTGTCAGAAAATTCTCTTTCGTTTGTTTAATGCTAAAATTATTATTATTTTTTTAGTTTTGTATTAAAAAAAATATAATTTTTTTCTCTCAAGTACAAAGAAGAGTGCAGAAGCAAACGAACTTGATAAAGATAATTTTCATAATTTAGCAAATGGATAATTAAAAATTTCCGTTGAATTTTTAACGACTAAATGCAAAACAGAAAGTTTTCGAAAATATCACTAAAACACAATAATTAAGACATATTATGGTTGTAGTTTTAAATTAAACGATTATTATATAATATTTTCACATCTAAGAATTATTGTTTTAAACTGTTTTAACTTTTTATTACGTTTGAAAATATTTTGGTTAATTATTTTTAACACTTTTTTATATCTAATTTTTAATTTATTTAATTTAATTTGATATGTTGCAATGCTGTTTTATATCTTTATATCTTTCATTAAACGCTTTAGTAATTATGATTGCAGTTTTTTAATCTTTCAATATTTCTCGCTTATTTCTTCAAAATCTTACTTATTTAATTCGCGTTCACCGCTTGACTAAGCTCAACTAAATCCACATTTTTCGTTTGTATTATTTTACCTACAAATTAAGCTTATAAAAGTACATAAGCAAAACGAAAAAAATAATAAATAAATTATCTAGTGAAATGTGATACATTCTTAATGACAGTAGAATATTGTTGAAAATTTATGAAGAGTATTTTTTTTCTCATCTCAAGAAATACATTTTCTCTTTCTCTTATGATGATGAAGTTGTTTGTGATAATGATCATCATCATGCCAGTATATTTATCATCATTAAAAATAACTTTATATCACTGGATTCTTTACTTTATTATTTTCTATTCGTAAGATTAACCATCAAAGTATTTGTTTAACTGATTCTAAATTTAGTGTATGAACTAGAATTGTGTTATCTGGGTAAAAGTGATGTAATGATTTTTTAACAATTATTTATTGTTGTAATCATCAATAGCCACAATAAAATATAAACTAATGATAATTAAAATTCTCACATAATAGTTGCGCCTTTCATGATACATTAATAGTTTTAGTTTATTATTAAACTAGAGGATCTCTTGGGGTCCCATCTCAATGATTATAGGCAGCCGATTTGTGACTTACGGCAACCTAACTTTCATTGAGTCATGTGGTTTCACTACACGCAAAGAAAAAACATGGTTGAGGTAACCATAATCTAATAGCAACATATTATGATTGTAGTGAAACCATATTATTGTTGAACATTATAATATTATGGTTAAAAAATATGAAATGTCATATGCCAGTTTTTTTTACATTTGAAAATACAAAATTATTTATTATATTTTATTAATGATTTTATATATAACAGATGATTTTATTAATACATAGATACAAAAATGTAATTAGCATTTTTCTTCTTCCAAACTGTGTTTCAAGGATATAAGGGAGGGAACATTTTGGCCATCGATTTAACGGCATTCGCACATGGCCCATACCATCGCAGTTCATGGATTTACCAGTAAAGAATCGTTCTTGAAGACATCAATTTCGGGGGATTTCTTTTCGAATTCAGCCAACACCTTTTTCATGTAGTCTTTCAAGTACAAAGTAAAGTCTTTATTGTCTCCGAAAGCATTCTTGTAAACTGTGATTGAGAACAACATCAACGCCGGTCTCAACGGTTGAGTTTGTATCCTCATCAGCTTCTTCAGCTCAGGTATAAAAATTTTCACTTTTAATGTTACCTGTTAAATTACATCACCGACCAATTTCATTTTGTAACTGCGAACATTTCATCATCAGTAATATTATCCCTGTTGATTTTCATTATTTCGAGGTTTTATTAATTTTTCAGGTCGGTCTAAAAATTAAAAAAAATTACAGTCTCACACCTAGAGGACTTGAATTGCGGGTATACAAAAAGATGGTTGCCACGCACTCAATTCAACAGCGAAAAAGAAAAAAACAAATATTTAATTTCAAATTAAATTCCCGAAACAATTGTTTATACATTTTTTTTATTATTTTTTTAAAGCACAAACCAATAAACTTCGATGACATAAACAAACAAATAATTTTTATTTTTAAAAATCTTTTTGTTACCCACGAAAAAGCTTTGGTTGTGGATTAAACATTAAATAGTTAAAACCATCCATGTTGAATTTTTTGTACGTAGTAACCATTTAATGATAAAATTTTAACCAGAACTTTTTTATCGGGACCAAAGTAATGTTATAAACAACTAAAATTTTTTCACCGCAACCACATATTGTTACAGGGAACATAATATAGTTCCTGTGACCATACCAATACCATGGTTTTTCTTTGCGTGCAGCCTTTACTATTGACTTTAGTGATTTCAGACTGTCGATTGGTAACTTTCGGCCTTTTTGCTCATCAGGGAGTTACCGCAAGTGTCATTTTCTTTAATTTTCATCGCGGCTAGACTGTAACTAATGTAGTTATCCAGCTTAAGGTACTGCTATAATATCTGAACACATTACTGACCATTCCTACAAGAGCCCCTTTGAGCATTATTCGAGCGTGTCTACATTTAGTACTCTCCTTCCACCTTTTCAAGTTCACGCATGGTAGGACTTCGCTCGAATTATTACACATTTTTTGTTTTAAAACACATTCCAGACCTAGATTACAGTATACGTTCACTTGCTTCATGCGTTTCATAACTCACAACAAAACTGACAAAAAACATGGTTATTGTATGGTCACGGCAACTGCACTATGTTCTCTGTAACAATGCATGTTCGCTATGAAAACAAATTATAGTTATTATAAACAATACTTTAGTCACGATAAACAAGTTTTTGTTAACAGTTAATCATTCAATGGTTATTCACACCAATAAAGCAACATGGTTTATTTGAACCATATTAAAATTCAAACCACAAACAATTTTTTTTAATATTTAAAAATAAAATTATATTTATAACCATAATATATTATTAATAAACATAGTATGTTAAGTATGAAGTAAGCAGAAAATATCAAAATATATATGTAAGTCAAAATGGAATTATTCGTGTATTTGTTATTTATAAATATATTCATACGTTGTCACATATAACCATATACATGTTTTACATTATATTATAGTATGTTTATATTATAAACATAATTATGATTGTATTTTACATGTTATTTTTCTGTAAGACAATAATATGTTCCAATGACAAGAATATTATTATTATGGTTTAAAATAATATGGTTTGAATATAATCATATAATTCAACCATAACATGTTGCTCTTAGATTATGGTTACCTCAACCATGTTTTTTCTATGCGCGTGGTTGTCAATGAGAACTATTTTTTCTTGCACCTGTCTTTCCAGCAGATGATCCAACGCACGCAGCAACACAAGCAATTCTGCTTGGTAAATGGAGACGCCCAAACGCAAACTAGAGGACAGGTACAGATCAGCTTAGTATATACTTGCTCCTGCTCTACAGTCCATAAAAAAAACAATCAGTAAAAATTCTGATGTCCTTCTCCACACACTCGTTGTGCATAACGTCTTGCGAAATGAGTGTCAGATGCAGTCTTTCTATTATTTTTCTGCACCTGCTAGAATATGTGTTCGAGTTTCACAATGACTTGAGCGGCTACGACTTGCTTGGTTTCTTTCGCTCGGTCCAATTGTTCAGGACTTTTTCCAATAAATCTGGTCGTATGCTTTAAGAGTTGCTGGTTTGTCGGTATAAACCCAGTGACTTAACATAGCCCCCCATAAAAAGTTACTCAGAGGCGTTAAATCGCACTAACGAGGGGGATAGTGGACAGTACCACTTCTGAAAATAAAGTTGTCTCCAAATTGATTTTGCAATAAAACGATTGCGAAGCGGGCTGTATACCCAGTTGCGCCGTCTTATTGGAACCAAATGAAGTTGATGTTTAGCTGATTAATTTTTGAAAAACAAAAACAATTTTAATGGATGTAATAGAAATTGGTTAACGGCTTGAGGATTGTCTTCGACCCAAAAACGTCTATTTTGCTTATTGACGTAACCATTTAACTAGAAATGAGTTTCATCACAAAACTCAATTAGGCCCGAGTATCAAATGAGCCCAATCATCAAAAATGTTACGCAGCCGATGATCGTTTAGTTACAATTCTTGCACGCGATGTATTTTATGGGCACGTAGCCGAAAGATAAAGCAATATTTTCTTTAGTATGCGCATTTCTTTGTCTTGTTGTAGGTTGTAAATCGAGAAGAGCAAAGAGTTAGTGTGAAAACTATTACCAACTGCACGAATTGCTGGCTCACAAGACCGATTATATTTACCATGAAATAAATGAACTTCGCGAAGAGACTAATTTTTTTCAAATAAATTCAAGTAAAAATTTGGAAGCGTTGTTGTGACGTTAAACGATTTATGATAACTTGACAAACCTTACTGAACAGAAATGTCAACACGGTTCGCCAATCTCAGCTGTTAAACCAGAGTTATCGATAGTTCCCATGCAGTTAAAAAACACCCAGTACAAATGTTAAGGTCAAGAAAAATTCTCAATACGTTTATAGCTTTTAATCATTTTGTTTTTAATAGTCAAAACAATAGTTTAAAATATTTTTTAAGAAAATAAGACAATTTAAACTTCTGGTTAAAATAAATTAAAGAAATGATTATTAAACTTAAAAAAATCTTAATTATTTGTATAAACTGAAAAGCATCAAAGTCTTGAAATAAAGCAACAGGAAAATCAAAGTTCTTCAGCTTTTATTCTAGTTGTTAAATTAAAGAATTTAAGAATATTCTTTGCAATGGAATTTAAATTTTTAATAAAAATTTATAAGCCAAAAATCAGGGTTCTGTTTATTTTATCTTAGACGTAGTTATATTCACAAAGCTAAATAAAACTAAACAATTTTTTTTATTAACAAAATAATCTTTTTACAACATCTCTGTGAAATTTGTATGACGTCTAGCTGATCTTTGTGACTTAATACCTCTAAATTAGCTTCAACAATAGTTAAAGCAGTAAACAAAAATTCCCAGTTTCCACAACTGAAATCTCTCATAAAAGCAATCAACTGAAACAAACCTACTACCAATTCATAGCCATTGCATTCATTCATCTTTAATTTAATCAACCCTCCTCCACTTATTTAATGTGGGTTTTTGGTTTGGCATTATCTTTTTCAGGCATATTAAGTTACATTTTATTTTTTCCTACTGTTTTGCAGAGTATTTTTTATCTTTATTGAAATAAAAAAAAAAAATTATTAATAATAAAGCAAAAAACTGAACGATAAGAAAATTATGAAAGAAAAGCTTTTTGTAAAAGCTACAAATAATAATAATAAGTATATGATAGATAAAACTTTTAAAGATGCCTTAAAGTAGACAAAGAATTTAAAAGAAGTCTTTTCAGGTACAGTGTTTTCAAAATTACTAAATTTTTTAATTTAAATTTTTAGAAAAAAAAAATTAATAAAATTTTATTATATTTTAGAGAAATGTAGAAACAAGATATTAGCGCATTCAGAAGGTTTTAGCCACAAAAATGTTACCATTCAGAAAAAAAGATAGCAAATTAATAAATTCTCATTCAGATATTTGTACTTTATTCGTAGACAATAATGGCTGCTATAACAACAGATCATTAACGTGTAAAAAAATATAGAATGTCCAAAAAGGCGTAATTTTTTTTTGTGGACCAGCACTAAGGGGCTGGGCTCTACTCATGCAATACATGAACAAATAAATTAGGTTAAGGGAAGGAGGAAAGAGTTGTGAGAAGTAGTGTTTCTGGACATTTTATTTAAATTTTTCTAAATTGAAAGTGACAGGAAAGACCTCTGGAGGGAGTTTATTTCACATAGTGCGTAATGCGATTCATTGTGGCGTCAATGCTCCAGTGAAATGATAGAGTTGGATACCCTGTTATCACCAATAAGCCCCTTGACCCTCTCTTGTACGCGTTTGAGCACCACCAAAATGGACTTTGGGGCGTCGCACAGAGGAGTATTTCACTCAAAAAGCTGGCCAAAAAGTAAAACTGAATTTTAAGAAATCTAAAGAACTAAGTACGCAACTCGACAAACAATAATATTTTACATTATATTGTGAATTTTGAAGAATTTTAGTTGCGGTTTGTAGCTCTGAAAGCCTGCTAAAGTCAGGAAAGAGAAGAAAATGATATGAGATTTAAATGTTTTTTTTCGATTTCTGGATGTTTATATGATATTTTATTCGCGGCTAAACGAATAAAGGTTCAACAAAGATTATTTTTTTCGCTGAAAGGTTTGATCAAATGTTATTTAAAAAAGAAAAAAAAATTTTTAATATGTTGAATATTCATGTTGAAACAATTCGATCAAAAGCTAAAAAAAACAAATTATACACTTTTTTTTGCAAAAAAAGGAAAAGAAGAGATTTTTAAAAGTGAGGTTAGCATGTCTACGAATTATCTTTGTCACCACAATAAAATTTGGAATCTCCAATTTTAGAAACAAAAAAAAAAAAAGTGGTCGCAAGTTTACGCCAAGACTTAAAGACGAGATAGGAATACTTGTAGATGTTCCAAAACCAGGATACGGTAGCACTAATGATGGCAACACATCAAGAAGATTTTTGTTCGGACCCAGCAACTGCATCGAAAATCACTGAAATAAATGAAGAATTTATCAACCGCCTGAAAATAATATTTACATAAAACTGCCGAAATATATGTGCAACTTTACAACTGGCACCCCATGAGTCTAACGATGCACAAGATTCTTATTCATGGCGATAGTGTTATAAAGTAAGCAATCTTGCCAATTGGACAATTGTATACAATTGTATACAATAAGCACTTACGATTATATCGTACGAATTATTCGAGGAAATGCCGCAGAAGCGATACCGATGATGCAGCTAATGAGGATAATAATTAGTAAGGAATTTTTTATTAGTTTAACTTTTCCGTTTATAAAGTATTAAATAATATAAAATGAATATAATAAAGCCTTTTTTCATAAAAAAAAACTGTTTCATAAGAGCCTTACAATTTTAAAAAATTTTTTTAATTAGACTGTAGTTCATATGTATGCACATACAGTCTGTCAAGAATGAGTTTAATCCTTTAAAATCAACATTTTTTAATTGAGTTTTGCGATCTATGCCGTCTTTTATTCCTCAGGAATGTGGCTTTTAGAAAAATCTTTAAAATTTAAATTTTTTGGTTCTTAATTTTTTTTATTGCATTTTGAAAACAAAAAATTTGAAGCATTTTGCGTGTAAAATTTTTTTTCGCCATTAAATTTTTAATAACTCCAAAATAATAATAGATATAAAATAAATGTGTATGGTTAGTTTAAGCAGAATTTTCCGGTGCATCTTCTGATGCTCCTGCTATTAAAATCGGAGAACACGTTTTCAAGTTATGGCAAAATATATAAGGCAACCCAACGATTTAGGGGGTGAAGTATGCCACGCCTTTTAAAGAAAATCCTTACGTACCAGAGAAAAACGGAAAACAGATTTAAATTAAGGACATCAAAATCCATATACATACTTTTATTTCTAGGGTAGAGAAAATTTTTTTGTTGTGTAGTGTACTTTTATTGAGCAGTGTAATTTTTTCAAAATCTGCCACTAGACTTTTTATATCATACTACACCTAAAACTACTTTTATAGGGGGCCGTTTCTTATTCTTTTTTCCTTTCATTGTAGTGTGTTTTTGAGAGGGTGGATTACAAGTCCAACGCCCCAACCATTTTTTTTTAAGTTCTTATGGTGAACAGTTCGTGGCACAAATTAGCTCACTACTTCAAGACGGGTGTTTGAAGCAGCTACCCCAGGTGGAACCGCGAGGAGGTGTGTGTCCACTTGAGATGAAGGAGGGCCAAGATAGGTACTGGACTTCACCAAGTTGAAGTCGATCAGACCGTTGCTTGGTATCCCACATCCCCATACCCACCTAAAACTATCAAAAAACTAAAACTTTTAATTCAAAAAACACTTTTTTTTAGCTTATAATAGCTCTAAAAATTTACTGAGTGCCCCTAGATTAATGAAATTGAAAAAAAAGAATCTTATGGTGATAGGCTGTTAAAATAAGAAAAATTGATTGACAGTTAGAAAATCACAGTTTTATTATATGTATGTATAGATAATAAATAATTTATACTAACAATAAAATTTATTTAAAATAATAACAATTAATATATTTAAAACAACTTAGAAATAGAAAACATTTTATGACCGACAAAAAGGTTTCCCACTCGTATCTACCTGTGCAAGATGAACAAAAACAGAAGAAAGGTGAAATTTGCAAAAAATGGCGCAAAACCGCGCAACGTTTTTTCTACAGTATAAAAGTAATGATCGTGAATTATATAGTGATATATAACATTTTTAGGATCGCGAAAAACCTTTTCACTTTTTTTGACAAAAAAAAAATAATTTTTTTAATTTCGAAAGAAATTTTTTATCATAAAAATTTAAAATAAAATGTTTCTTAAAATTAGTATAAATAGCTATTGATATGGCCTTTCAGAAAAAAAAAAATTTATATAAAATCTTTATTCGTTTATATACAAAAAATATATTGCAAACCTCTCAAAATCGTTTAAAGTCAATAAAAACGTATGTGATCTACTCAAATTTCCTGCTTTTAAACAAAGTCCCAAAACGACAAGTCTCAAGCAAAAGCCTTGAAAACTCGCTATACGATGCAGAATTTTGTTGTCTATCCCAGCATGGTCCTTAAATTTTTACATTTTTCAAAATTCATTTTTTGCCTAATGTCTGGCAAAATACCACTCTGTGCGTCGGACGATACATGAGAGTTATATTCCATTTTCGGCCGGATATAGGTGGTATAAATGGTAAGAAGATCGGATGGAGTGAATTATCTTTTACAACGTTTCAGGAAACCGCGGCATTTGAAAGCTTCTTTAGAGACTAGAAAAATTTATTCAGTTCATCGTACATCACACTGGATTTTCATGCCAAGAACATTAAAAGCTTCCGATAAATCGGTCTATTACTGATTGCATATGAATCACAAATGGGACTGACAAAAGAATAGATAGGTTTGAAGGTTTTTTTTTTTTAGAAAAATAAGAAATATGGTAGGAGAAAGAACAGTGCCATGTAGTACTCCTGAATTAATCTTAAACTCGTTTGATGAAATTTCACCTATAACAACTCGTATTTTGCGATTCCTGAAAAAATTCGATATAAACCGAGAGAAATTAACACCGAAATCTAACAAGCCACCTGTCGAGCGCCCCTACGAAAATAATACTGCCAACCGCTAAATAAGCTGCTGGACTCCAAGGTGAAAATTAATCATACTTTTTATCAGTTTTGAAAGTGAAGAACAAATTGCAATTGGGCGTTAGTTATCAGCCTCTCCCTTTTTATATTCTTTAATTTATTTGTGTTTTTTAATCTTCATTTTTTTTCTTTTTGATTTAAGCATTTATTATATTTATATTTTTTATGTAGTTTTTTTTTAATTTACTTTACTTATAATTATTATTTTTATTTAGTTACTTGGTGTAGGGCATTTAAAATTACGCGAAGCTAAATAAACCATTTGCACTTACCATTGTCTTAAGTAAGTTCTTAAAACTTTTACACATCACCTGCGGTTTTTCGTTTACTTTATTCATACAAATCTTAAGTACATTTTATGTCTAATACCACAAACAGCTTATTGACACCATATTCACACTTTTCCGCCTTAGGAATAAAAGAAAAATATATACACACATATGCACACACAATGATATTGAAAACATCATCGTCATAATCATCATCGTCATCATCCATGACCCTCCTGAACTTGAAGACATCAAACGGATGTAACCCTTTTCGATTATACTCTAATATTTCCTCCCATTAAATTTACGTGTTTTCCCCAACTCTTTCCTTCATATCCTTACAACATTAACACACATGTGTGAATATTTCTATGGGTGTGAGTGAGTATTTTAAGCCACTTTAAGAAAAAAAAAAAATTAAATTGTTGCTTTTTGCTGAAGAGGAAAACGAAACGAAGAAACATGAAAAAAATAATAGGCATTTAAAGGAAAATCATTTGCGGAAAATTTGTTAAAACTTCCCATCATGCCCATACTAAGTTATACACACACATATGTTGGCAAGTACGAGGGTCAAATGAAAATTATTTGAGAAATTAGTTATAAGGTGTGATGCATTTCGAGGTTCCCTACTTTTTTAACGATAAAAACACAGAAAATTCTAATTTAATAAAGAATGTTTATTATGAAGATTATGTCTATCAAATGTTGGCCGTTGCTAAGTCGTAGATGGTCCATCCGTTGAGTACAATTTTCGATGACTCCGAGCATTCCGACTGGTAACTAGCGAATGACACGCGTGATGTTTTCCTCCAAGGCCTGAATCGAAGCGGGTTTGTCCGCATAAGCTTTACACTTTACATATCCCCACAGGAAAAAGTCTAACGGAATGATATCACACGATCTTGATGGCCAATCGAACGGCCCAAAACGTGAAATTATGTGCGCAACGAAATGTTCTCAATAAATCCATTGATTGATGCGATGTGTGGGAAGTGGCGCCGTCTTGCTGAAACCAAATGTCGCCGAGATCACGAGCTTAAATTTCAGGCATCAAATAGTCGGTTATCATGGCACGATAATGGTCGCCATTGACCGATGATGCCACCGGCCCACAAACCACACCAAACCGTTGTTTTTTCTGGATAATGGGGCAGCTCTTGAATCTCTTCAGGTTGCGTTTTGTGCCAAATGCGGCAATTTTGTTTATTTACATACCCATTGAGCCAGAAATGGGCCTCATCGCTAAACAAAATTTGCCTCGAAAATGTCGGATCTTCTTGGAACTTTTCAAGAGCCTATAGAGCGAAGCGATTCAGGCGTGAGTCTTTTCATTATGAAATACCAAACAATACTAAACAAAAATAACATGACTTCATGATACGACTCACACGCGATCTGTCAAAAAAAGGCTATTGAAAAAAGTACCTTGAAATGGATCACCCTTTATAAAGAACAAAATGTGTTCTTAATTCGGAAAGCTTTAGCTGCCTCCACTAATGCACTAATCTTAATGAAATTTTCACAGTTTTTTACTAGCTATCTGGTAGGGACACCAGGGTATATTTATTTCAAATTTCAAGTGGGAGTGGCACTTTCTTTAGGTGTATATAGGATATAATATTAATAATCTTTAATTTTTTTAATTTTTTAAATTTTATAAGTAATTCCATATTATAAGAATGATCCTATATAACGGCAGTATAACTAAAAAATAACAAATAATATGTGTGTTTTCAGGGTTCCATACCCAAAGGGTAAAAACGTAACCCTATTGTTTTCGCTACAATGTCTTTCCATCTGTCCATCCCTCTGTCTGTCTGTCTGCGCCTCTTATCTCTGGAACCGTTATAGGTAGACTCTTGAAGATATATAACTGTTGCCGCTATAGCAAAAAATACTAAACCTTATAGGGTATGCCTATAGAGACGTGTTATTCACGTATGTGTTATTCACGTATATGAAGGAGGCATACACTTAATATTTACAAACAGTAATTAAAACTTTGTTCGCTATATAAACAAGTATAAAATAGAAACCTGAAAATTAAAGGGTGTTACAATAGTGACGTGATTTGCATGTATGTGACCTAAATTTTGAACCATAATTCGTAGACTCTTAAAATTTTCACAGAAGTTGTATAACTGTGGGCGCTATAGTAACAAATATTAAAACGTATAGGGTGCTCCGAAAGTGACTTGTTATTTGCGTTTATGTATTTATTTCTTGAGCTGCAGGAGGCAACCACTTAAAATTTACACAATGTAATTAAATTATGTTCGCTATATAAACAAGTATACCAAATTAAAGCTGAAAATTAAAGGGTGTTCCAACAGTGATGTGATTTGCATGTATATGACCTAAGTTATAATAAAAATAAAAGGGTGTGCCCTAAATGTCGCGAATTTGAGGAATTTAACCTTATCTTCTAGCACACATTTGGTATTTGGACAAGGTATATTGTACTATGCTCTCGTTTAAAAAATAACAAAAAAATAAAAAAATGCCCCCTAAGACGTGAACAAATTAACAACTTGTACTTTTAAAGATGTACTGAACATAGTACAGAACCCTACGTGTGTGAGTCTGACTCGCACTTGAATGATTTATTTATAATTATTAGAATCTTATTTTGCGAGTATATTTAAAAAAAAAAAAATAATAATTATTGAATTGTGTCAATTGTCTTTTATTATAAGGAATGTTTATATATTTATATAAAAATATATCTCACTATATTTAAATATTTTATTTTGAAATAAAATTAAATTTGATTGTAATATAATCATATTATATTTTACAATGCTATTTTTAAGTTAGACGATAATATGGTTCTAACATAATAACATTGTTATTATTATGTTAAAAATAATATGGGTTGACTTCAAAATATAATTGAATCATAAGTTGCTCTTAGATTATGGTTACCTTAACCATGTTTTATCTGTGCCTGTACTGGAAATGTTTATTTTATTTTTTGACGGTGGGGTATTAAAACCAGGAATCGCTGGTTTAATATAAAAATAAAATTAAATAATGAGAAAATCCAAAAATGTCCATTAAAACAAACTAAGGCGTATTTTTTTTTATAAATTACTTTTTTCCTGAATTTCCTACCATCCTCGTACAATAAAAATTCACATAACCATCCATCACCGACATCATGGTATTGTCGTTATTGGTAAGTAGGTTTCACACACTCGTTTCCTTTCAAACTCTTCCTTGTTGCACATTTCAGCAAAAAATTTACACACATTGTTATTGCGTATGTAAATTTGTAACACGAGTTATAGGCAAACATGTCAACACTTTGTATGTGATTTCCGTTTCCGTTATACTGACTTGGTGTAAGTTTATTTTCCTAAAAACCTACATGTATTGCTCGTTTTAGTGGGTGTCGTATTAAATCAGCGTTACAAATTTTAAATGCAGGGTTTTTCTACAGATTTTGTCTTACAAATTATTAACGTAAATATCTTTATTATCAGCCATATTCTCGGTGACAGAAGAATCCTTCCCATCATCTCCCCTCCTTTGATTTGTATTGGCATTTAACATACGTATTGTGATTGTTAATCTGTAAGGAAATATATTTTGGTTGTTATAAAAAAGAGTTTGTGTTTATTGTATTTGATTGTGTGGAAAAATGATATGTTTATTTTATCACCCGTTGTGATTTTATTAAATATTTCCAACCCTTAAAATAAATCTTTTTTTTTTCTTATTGAATTGTGTCTTCTGTATTTATTTATTTATGGGAACGAAAGGATGATTTCTTCTAAATAAACAAATTAGGGATAATCACCGACCTTACTTTGTTTAACGTTTATTTCCTTAATTGAAACAAAACTGATTTAGTCAACAACAGATGTCGCTATAGTATAAAAAAATTTATGAGTAAAAGTAGATTATAATTTATACAGATTATAACCAACAAAATAAATAAATAAATAAAATAAAAAATAAATAAATAAACTTTGCAATTTTAATTTGTTTATAAGTAGACGCTTTTGATTCACACATTTTACTATTAAAAAACGATATATGAATTTCTAATAAACATTAGCGAAAAAGGAGCAAGAAAATTATTTTAAATATAGTGGAAGGAATTAAAATAAATAATATATACATTGAAAACTATAAAAAAATTACAACAGATGAATTCCAATAAAAAATCTCTAGAACTGCGTCAAGAAATGGCTACAGTGGATGTTCAATTTTCGAAAAAATCACCTTCAGTGATAAGACAAATTTTCACCTCAGTGGATTTGTCAAAAAGCAGGATTGAATGATGCACCCACAAAGAGTGACTGCTTGGTGTGGTTTATAAGTGGCGGCATCATCGGGCCGTATTTCTTTTTCCAAAGTGAGGCCGGTCAGGCAGTTACTGTGAATGGTGTTCGCTATCGTGAGATGATAACGAACTTTTTATGGGCCGAATTGGAAGATATGGATATGTGGACGATATGTGGTTTCAACAGGACGGTGCCACTTGCCACACAGCTAACGAAACAATAGCTCTTTTGCGGGACAAATTCAATGGCCGTAATGTCAATTGGATGCCAAGATCAAGAGCCCCCACGCAAATCCATAAGGGTCTGTGAGCACATACACAATCTCAACGAGAATCTCACAGAGAAAAAAACATGTCAAAATTTTAAATCAGTAGCATACCAGCTTTCAACAAGGTAGTTTTGTGTCACTTTGGTAAATATTTAGCAAACCAATGCATTTTCATTTTAACCACCTTTTTTGGTTTGGGGGCCTTTGGCCAAGATCATGTGATTTGACATCGTTGGACTTCTTTCTTTGGGGTTATTTGAAAGAAAAGCTGTACGTCGATAAGCCAGCAATAATTCAAGAGTTAAAGGATACGATAATTCGGCACATTAACGGCATAGAACCTCAATTATGTCTTAGCGTCATCGAAAATTTGGCGCATCTGATGGAGGTGTGCCGCCAAGGTGTCGGGTGATATTTTAAAAAATTAACCATCCTTTATTTCATTGACGCTCATGTCTCTTCATTGCACACAACTAGCGATGAGTGGACAATAATTAATAGCTAAGACCAGCGAGCTAAATGCGATGCACTTGCAGAGTTTACATAAGCAAGTTTGAATAAGTACCACTAAATGTTAAACACAATAACGTGTTCAAACAAGAAACAGAAAATTTAACAACATTATGTACTTAAGTTAATTTTAAGGTCTTCATTTCTTAAGTAATACAAAACATAAAAACTTTAAGAGAAGCAAAAGCAAAGCCTTATCAAAAAGTTCTATGAAAATACAGTGAAATCTCTCGTAGGCGGATACTGACCGTCACTGCAGATTTGACCGTTAACGGCAGGTGTCCGTTCACGGGATGGTTCATTAAAAACGGTCAGGACTTTGTGCTATTAATTATGCTATTATGACTAATGAGTCGACTTATTTCAGTACAATTTATCGATTAATTTTGATCGACTTTTTGTTCTACAGATTTCTCTTCTGAATCTCTTGGTATTACTTCTAGAGTTTTTGCATCTTAGAAATTTATTTCAATGTGATCATTTTCAGTGTATTCAATTTTATCGATGTTTGAGATCTTTTCAAAACTAGTCTCTATTTCCTAAAATTCTTTGAAAATTCATCAGTGTTGCTAATAGCACATTATCTACCGGATCAAATTCCGCGAAAACAGATTTTTTATTGCAGAAAATTCCACAGTTTTAAGCAGTTTTTATACGACATATTGCATTCAGCACGCTTATACTCTTTGAAAGTTCTGATACTGATTTGGCCGAACTCATTTTCGCGATGAAGTAATTCAAAATCAAACTTCTATAGGTAACTTTAAAATTTTGAATTATGCCTTGCTCCAAAGGTTGACAAGCTAAAGTTGTATTTGCTGGCAAAATAATTACATTAACATTGGTTAGTGATATGTTCTTAGGATGAGATGCAGTGTTATAGTGTCTCCCACTATTCCATTATGTTATAGTGTCTCTCACTATTCCCTTAACGCAATTTGGGCATACACATATACACATGCTGTTTTAACTTATTAAGAATTTTACCAATTGTTTTTATTCACTGCAAAGTGCACTAATTCCAAAGAATTTTAATATATATATTTATAACTTTATTAATTGTATTTTCCCAAAGAACTATGGTAAATTGTATTTTCCAAAGAATTGTTTGTCCAAGTGCTAACGAAAATGCAACAGTCAACAAAAATGTACCATTAATTCCAAATGACTTTAACAACTTTATTATTTGTATTTGTCCAAGTGTATTAATTCCAAAGAATTTTAATAACTTTATTGATTGTATTTTCAGGTGCAGTTCCGCTAACGAAAATGCAACAGTTAACAAAAATGTACCATTAATTCCAAATAATTTTAATAACTTTATTATTTGTATTTATTAATTTGTCCAATTCCGAAGAATTTTAATAACTGTATTCTCAGGTGCATTTCCGCTAACGAAAATGCAACATTAGTAACCTTATTAATTCCAATACATATTTATTAATTATATATTTTTTCCAAAGAATTGTTATACCTTGATCAAGTGCAAAATGCACCAGACAAATTTCTTAAGAATTATTATGCAAACACTTATTTTAAATTTATATTTCCAAAATGCAACAATAAACAAAATAATAGTATTTAAGAAAGTAGAAAATAAAGAAAGATGATTATTATTGATTGAACCTTAAACCCAGTTGTTTTATTTTTTTTCGTTATCTCTCGTTTCGAGGAAAAAAGTATGCAGCATTGCCTAAAAATAAAATAATTTGTCTATCAATTGATGTGATGGATTTGATGCAAACACTCGCTCATTATCTCTCTTATAAATGAATTTCGGTCCGCCATCCTACAATAAAAATGTTTCAATAATAAACACTTCACGATTAACACAGTCTCAAATGGACACCTTAAAAGAACATAAAAACTACACAACAAACTGTCAATGACACTGAAAAGGGCAATCGCACAATTTAATATGCATAAATAGTGCTGCTATGGGGTATGTTAATTTTGTACGCATGGATGTATATTTTGTAGTTTTCTGGTACGATTGGCACTTTTTTATATGTTAACGATTTTGTCCGTCTACTGGAGGTATTTTATAGAAAAAAATGTCCGGCAAGTGGGGTGTCCGTCTAGAAGAGGGTAATCTGTTCTAAACATTCTTGGGAAACAAAGGAACTTAGTAGAGTTTTCACTGTACTAAACAAAATACAGTGAGTGTTTCTTCGAACATAAGATGATTAAACACATCGCTCACTAGTAAAGAAAGTTCGCTTCACTCGGTCAGCTCACTGCGTTTATGATACGAACAGAGGTTTATTCGCTAATAGTATAGTATGAGTAGGCATGTGCTTAGTAAGCAAGTTTGTATTCGAGTATGACCACTTGCTAATGAGCTTACGAACATACCCATTACACTGAACCAAATTCCGTAGGTAATATTAACGAAAAAAATAGTTGATCCTTAAGCACAAAACTATTTAAAACAATTTCATTTTTATTCAAATCTATACACGATTTATTTATATAAACTAATTTTATTCAAACTAACAGAATTTCTTTTGTTAAAAACATATCTCAATAAAACTTAAAAAAAATTTAAATAAAATTCTGTTCAATTGAAAAAAATTTTGTTAAAATAGTAGTAAAAAATTCTAGGAAAAACTACCCATAAAATTGGTTAAATTTACGTCCCTAAAAGAAGTTAATGTGACTAATTTATCCGTTGATTTGACAAAATTTTCGTTTATTCTACTAAGTTTTTTATTTTATTATTAAGAAAATTCAATATAAAAAAATGAAAAAAAGAGCTGTAGAATAGAAGAAATTTCGTTAAATTTAATTTCAAAAAATTATTTGAGTCGACATATAAAATAAAAAATTTTTTCGATTTATATTTTTTATTTTCACATTTCTGGCAATAAATAAATTATGTTTGCAGTCAATTTTGGTATGTTGTGCAAATTAAATTAAGTGAATAAATTATTGGAATAGATTATAGTGTAATTATTAGTGATTTGGAAGTGATATAGTTTCGTGGAGAAAATAAGAAAACATTAAAACAAAATCGAATGCCCGCAACAGGAATTTATTTATTCCTCTTAAAACAGGAATAAAGGCAATGAGTCATTAATGTTATGCAGCTTTATTTTCAGATTATGTTGCAGATTTTTATCTTTTAAAGATAAAAATTTAATAAAAACTTAACTAATAATTTTAATTAATTTAACTTATTTTTCGTCAAATCTACACCCTATAAAAAAAAAAATAAAGTCATATTGAAGAAATTTCTTCAATAGAACGAATTTAATAAAATTATTTTTTTTACTATAATTGACTGTTTGTTTGTTTGTTTGTTTCAATTTTAAGTTAATTTTATTAAAATTTACTGTAGATTTGACTAAAAAGTTTGTTAGTTGTATAATAACCTACTTTTCTTCAATTCTACACCCCATTTTACAGTATTTAGGTAAATTTTTGGTTCAGTGTATAGATGAGCTTGCTCATGCAACTGTTTAATTCCTACATAGAAGACAAAAAAATTAATTAATAGGCCAGGTTTGTGGATCTCCTATTTTGAATTTTGCTTTAAAACTGCAAAATTCACGATAAAGTTATATTCTTTGGAAATAAAGTATAAAATTTGTATTTACATAAGTTCTGAACGGCCTGAGATATCCTTACAACATTTTAAACTTACACAGAAAGGAAATCTTTTTAAAAAAATGGTATTGAAAAAATTTAAATTTTATATTTTAACACTTCAACTACTAAAACGTAAAATATATGTTTTAAAAAATTAGGATTTTTTTTTATGAAATTGTCTACCCGGGCTTTGTTAACCACGGGACCGGAAAATTCTATTTAGAATATGTAGCCAAGGGAGAAGGCTTTAAAAATCTGTTTACCTTCCTTTAGTCGGTGCTTTGCATTCCGAGGAATTTTACAATACTATGTTTGGTTTGGGCTGGAGGGACAATGGTTACAATTTATGACCCAATTTTTCATTTGTTCGCAATGGCTATAGATTATCTTTCATACAGTGTAAAAAACGGTAGTTTTTGAATTTTCCCTATGCGAAGGTGGTTAACTTGTTAACGAAACGAGCTATTAGGACAAATTTTAATTAAATGTTACTTTAGATTTTATACAGCCGATGTCTTAAAATAACAACTTTATTATAAATAAATCCACCGCGTCAAAATGACTACGTTAACGTCGTCCAAAAATTAAAAAAAAATCTAATTTTATTGCAGACTAGTAGAAATAACTCAGATATGTAAGCACAAGGACTATCTAAATTTGAATTCTAAATAAACTTTTGGTGGCATGAAAAAAAACGTATGCCCGAAGTATGCAACTTTGGGGCATAAAGGCCACTCCATCCTAGGGGCCGATCTTTCGCATCTCCACAATGGCTTCTGTCTGTGAAATTTAATTAAAATATCTGAAGTGGTTCATGAGCTACCGAATTACTTTCAAAATAAAATGTTTTTAACCACTGTGCGATGATAGTAAAATTTATTTATTAATAAAATTTATATCGATAAAAATTTGAAAAGATGTCTCCATATAAAATCAGAAATTTAAAAGGTTCTAATTAGTTTGAGCAAAAATGTATTTATCTATACATTTAATAAAATAGTAACTCATTTCCGTCTGTCTGTCTGCTTTTCATTTGCGTTCGCATCACTTAAAAACTACTGGATGTATTTTAACAAAATTTTGTGAGGAGGTAGCTTAGCATCCTGATTCCAATATAGGATACTTTTTTTTACGCAAAAACGATCTCATTTCCAAGAGAAAGTGGAGAAAAAGCAGTGAAAAAACGCAATTTCCAGTTTAAAGGAAATTTTCGGTTTAAAACTGGGATATTTTAAAAACTATTGCGCCAATTGAATAAAATTTACATTTGATTTGTATTTTTTCTTTGTGGAATTACATTCTTATATAAATATTTTAAACACCTTTTCTAGAGGTTTACAATAATTTTTAGAGTTTTAAATAAATTTTAGAATTTTATCCAAGGCTAGGTACTTTTATGTAAAGAAAATATATATCTGTGTGGATTTTGGGAGGAGGTATCTTAGCTTCCTGATTCCAATATAGGATAATTTTTTCCGCAAGAATACCTTATTTCAAAGAGATATTAAAGAGAAAAAGCAGTAAAAATACGTAGACTTTTTTACAGCTTTAAAAGTACTGCATATTTTAAGGCAATTTTTTTTTTTTTGAAAGATGGATATTTTAAACGCGGTTTCGCAACAGGTGGCGCTGTTAAAATAATGACAAAATATTAATTACTTACTGCCAAATAGCCAATTGAATAAAATTCGTATTTGATTTGTATTTTTACTTTGTGGAATTACAATGTTATTAAAATATTTTAAACATCTTTTACAGAGCTCTACAATAAATTTTAGAATTTTTTATATTAAGTAAATATATAAACCATAACTGAACAACTATAAAAATAACTCTTTCAATTGGTGTGGAATACTTTCAAAGCAAAATAATTATATAAATTAATTATATAAAAATTAATAACTCTAAAACAAAAAAACAAATTTTAGTATTAATTAAAAAAAAAAATGCTAAAATGCGTCTAAGCCTCTACCAGGTTATTAAGTCTCGCTGAATTGTACATGCAAAGCAATTTTTAAACTTAATTATTAACATACAGATAAAATTTTAAATCAAGCTTAAGTTCTTTTTTATTCTCTCTAAGAAAGAATAAATTAAAATTTAATTTTCCAATTTTTCTTTAATAACATCACCTAATTTGTAATTTAATTTATTCTTTCTTAGAGAGAACAAAAAAGAACTTAAGCTTGATTTAAAATTTCATCTGTATGTAAAATAAATAGTTCGACTAATAAAAAGTTTTTCAAATATTCAACACTTAATTATTAACCTCATTATTTTTTGCTTAAAATATATTATTTTACATTTTAAATCAACATATGCACATTAAAATGTAATTCAACTCAGTTTTCACATGTCTTCTAAATTCGTATTATATTTTTCAAAAATAAATTAACAAAAACCATAAAAATATACAAATTGAAACTACACAAGGGCATCATATGTTTAGAAACAGCAATAAAAATCATCAAAAAGCCTAATATTATGATCTGTTCCTAGAACTCAGCTAACAACACAGGCATAAATAAACGCCATCCACGTATAACAATACAAACCTCCCCTGCTCGCAGAGAACTCAATTGAAAACCAATAGATTTTTAAATGTACAAGTAATTTCTATGTTATTTATTTATATGTTTGTGTTTTGCTAACCAAGAGCTTAAAAAACCATACAAATACAAGACTCGTACGTATGACAAACAATAAAAAATAATAATGTTTCTTTTTTTTTCGAAAGACACATACAAAGATGCGCATGGAAAATCTTATAGCAGGGAAATTTAAATTATAATGTACTGGAAAAAGAAAATCGACTTACTTATCGCAAATACAGTTACATGTTTTTCTTTACAAAAAAAAAAAAACCAAAATGCATACACATACGATTGTCAACATTAAGAAGGAGCTTAACATTAATAACCACAAATACCAGTAAAAATAAAGTTACACTGGTGAAAAAATAAGGGCTTTAGAGAGACTAAACATGGCTGTACTTAAAGGTTTATGGGAAAAAGGGCAACAGTTGGAGAAGCTTGTGGAGAACACAAACAAACAACACAATGTTGGCAAGATTTATTTAGAACTAGCTGTGTCTACAAACGTTTTATACGGCCTAAAAATATTTCGTTCGATTTTGCCTTGAAATCCACACCAAATTTTAGGACTCTTACGTATTTACTTTCTATACAGGTACCCATCCCTAGATAAAATTCTAAAATTTATATAAAATTCTAAAAATTATATTGTAGAGCTCTGTAAAAGGAGTTTTAATGCAAATCAAACACAAATTTTCCTCAATTGCCTATTTGGCAATAAATAATTCATATTTTGTAATTCTTTCAAAACAGCGCCATCTATTGCGCAACCGTGTTTTAAACATCCCGCTTCAATTCATTGTGTCATTTTTTAAAACAGCGCCATCTGTTGCACAATCGGGTTTAATATCCGCTTTCAAAAGTAAAATATGCCTTAAAGTATGCAGTAAAAAGGTAAAAAAATCGGCATACTCTCACTGCTCTTTCTCTACTTTCTCGTGGAAATGAGATATTCTTCCGGAAAAAAATATTCTATATTATATATTATAGTTATATTGAAATCAAGATACTAAGGTATCTCTTTACAAAATTTTGTTAAAAGCCATCTAGTGACGCGATGCGAACACAGACAGACAGGAAATGAGTTACTGTTTTATTATATCTATAGATAAAGCTGAAGTGATGACAGAGAATTTATACACAACTATAAAAAATTATAGTTCAGAATATTTATATTAAGAAGACATGTTTCTTTATAACTTAATTTTAATTAAAGGAACTCAATTGACATTATTCAATTCTCAGCTGAGATTTGCAAGATTCTAACATGAACATGAAGACACTAATATAACCTACGCCCATCGACAAAAAATAAACCCTTGTAAAAGTAAAAGTATGGACCGATTTGATGGACTATGGCTCTTTATATGAAGATCACTTTAAGAGCCTATTATGGTTCTCTAGGTACACAATAATAATTTTTCACTTTGTATGTAGGTTAACACGCCCACTGTTTCAATCGCGCCATTTTTTTCCTGCTTAGGCTTTATGAGGGCGTTATTCGTGAGAATAACATAGCACTACATGTTAAAGTTCCACAGATACACGATGAAAGTTTTTCACTTTCTATGTGGGGTACCATGCCCACCTTTCTAATTCAGTCTATATTTTTCGCTATACTAATATGTGGATTACTTGTGCAAAATTTCAAGACTTCACCTGTTACACTTATCTAGGTACACGGTAATAATTTTTATTTTGAATGGGAGGTACCTCACATACTACTCCAATCGAATATGTCTTTTACTTGTTACACTTATTAAGTTCCCAGGCAACATAATCAAAAATATTTATTTGGCATGGGAAGTACCACGCCCTCTATTTTACCCACCGCATGACAAACTATGAAAAGTTGCGAAAGATTGGTTACTGGTGTATACAGATATAGCTTTCCGACAGACAAACAAAGAAA
This sequence comes from Phasia obesa, assembly GCA_949628195.1. NCBI lineage: Eukaryota > Metazoa > Arthropoda > Insecta > Diptera > Tachinidae > Phasia > Phasia obesa. The sequence continues at coordinate 103,945,288 of OX451219.1, forward strand.
CATATAAAACAAATTCATTTTGTGCTTAATATACTTAAGTATTTAGATTACTGCAGAAGTACTTGATTAAGTCTAGCTCGGCCTGTGCAAAACATGAGCAAAATGTATAAATTTAGATACAGAAACGGCTTTGTGAAGTGTCAGTTGCTTTAATACTATGTAGTCCTCATTATAGTTACAAGTAAGAATGTCCTATAAATTAAAAATTTTTAATACATTTATTGACATTCACATTTTAAAGCAGTTGTATATAAAAGCGTATATTTTTTATTATAATCTAAACGCGTACATTCGTAGCCAGACTGAACCATTGAGATTTGCGTTCGATTTTATAAGAGCTCTCAAGTGCTCATCCTCTTTATAAGTAACACTTTCTATCAGTAAACTTCTATAGTACCTAAATTTTAGAATATTGCCTAAATGTTCGTAAAACGGCTTGCCTAGACAATGGAGATTTTAGCATCCCGATCTCGGTTAATAATATATATAATGTACTCTACTCTTTTCAGCTCTTCCTCATCCTTGCACATACTCCAAAAGTCCGAAGTGTAACTCTCCCATAAACTGGTCCCTAATCTACTCGAACAAAGTACACGTATAAGGACGCTAGAACTTTCATTTCGAAGAAGTATATTGGATTTTGCAATATGCAGTTTGTTCAAAATAACCTTTAAAATATATTTTGTAGGGAGTTCCCTACAAAAGTTTCATTGATATTTCCCTTATTTCAGAGTTCATCGTTGAGCAGTAATAAGATGATATGCAACCCAGCACGATCTCAAAAATACTTGTCTTGAGCATCATAACTATAGACATGAGATGTCATCTCCACACCTATAAACACGTTTTCAGTCACTATTCTCAGGTTTTTACAACTACTAGAATCTCGACCTGGTGAAAACACTACTCAATTAAATCTCTTTAAGCTGAGAATGTAAAGGATGTGAGTATAAGTTGAGGTCTGTTTTCTCGTAGTTTGGCAATTTTAAACAGAAAAAATCTCTGAAGCATCATACAAGAGTTTTGGTAGCAGATTTATATGTTTTAGTCATTAGAATTCTTATATTCACAGAGGTGGAATACTGAGTGCCCATGCCTAATGCCTAAGCAGTTTTCTTTACGACAAGCTTGATTTATATGATCCAAGTCCAAATGGAATTTGCGTTATGCATTTAGCATAGAATGGATTTGGGTACAGCAATATGAATTAAAAAAGGCTCGCATTATAATTATTTTATAGGGGGATAGCGAATCATACCACTGACTTCGTGGGTTCCTTTTCAACCCCTTTTGTTCCACAATGAATTTCCAGTCGGATAGAAAATTTACGAATACCTTACTTTCATTGAGTCGCGTGCTGTCACTAGCCTTTTACTTTCGGCTGTAGTGACTTCAGACTGGCGACTGATACATGTCGATTTACTTCCTCGACCTTTGCTTAAGGCTAAGTTCCATACAATATCTTCATTTAATATGTGTCTGCCTATTTATGTTAGCCTATTTCAAGGCATAGTCTTCAAGTATCGTCTTTCCCCGATTTTTAACTTATCCCGATAATACTTGAGGGTCAGTGACCTGTCACTAACGCTGATAACAATTTGTAGGTTATATAAACTCCTCTGGCTCTTCCTGTTAACTTGTAGTGAAAACTCCAGAGGCTTTGGTTGGAATCGAACCTACAACCCCGCACTAGTAGACTAGCACACTACCTACTAGCCCACCGAGTCAGCTAGGGCTCACAAAACTGAACCAAAAATTTAACTAAATACTGTAAAGAATATATTCTTCAGAAAATAACGATAACGTCGCATAGTGCGAGATAAAAATAAAAAAACGATTGTGGCTTATTTTCTAACAGAAACCATTTTTTTTTACCAATGACAACATACGTATAACTAAACTGTCTCTGATTTAACTCCTTAAAGCCATGGGGTAACAGGCAGCGATAATTTCCTAAGGCAGTTAGAAGTAAAAAAAATTGTCTTTCGAGTAATAAAATTTTTTCAAAGTCGTTTTTATTTAGATTTGACTTGACTTGACTTGACTTCTTTTTTAAAAAATAATTTCATTTAATATTAAAAAGTTTACTATTCTAATAATAAAGGCCCTTGAAAGGCCCATACAGGTTGGCATTGAATAGCCCAGATATAAAAAAAAAATAACATACAGTTCACTACCACACCATGCAAAAACGTTGAGAGTTAAAGCCACAGGAAATGCCACCATGATACCATTTCTTATCACAAAACAATAACTGTAAACAATTGAGGATGTGAATGAGGGTGTTACATACACAACTCGATAAAAACCAACACAACAGGAACAATAAGAAAGGGAGATCAAGGATGGTTAGGTTAGAAAAGTCTTAATATTTGGCACGCTTTTTTGCTTTTATTGAAATTGATATACATTCATATGCAAATAAGGTTCTAAGAAAAACAATACAAATTTGTTTGTTAGAACAAATATTTAAGAAAAAACAATTTCAACATTAAGAAAATGTTTTAGAAATTTTTAATGTACGTTTTTTGTTATATCGCTTTTCTTACACCAGAAGACTTTTTCTTTGGAAAGTTATGGGGTTGGGCGACCAAGAAAGAAAGTATTTTATTTTTCATTTCATGCTGCTGGTATTATGTATGTGTACATATGCCTAAAAGTAGGCCATAAATAATATTTTTGCAAATCTCTGTAAATGAAAAAGTATGAATAATAATCATAAATTAGTGAACATTTGTGCAGACAGTGATTTGTTTCCTTTTTTATATTTTTATTACTCTGCTGTTTCTTATTTTATTTCCTTTGCTTTTTTATTTCCTATTTGTTAGCTTATCATTAAGGACTTTTGAGGCTTATCTAAATTGTCATAAAAGAAAATTTACATACATAAGAAAAGGAATGTAATAAGCAGTTTTTCTTAATGTCCGTATATTTCTTAGTAAATAGATACTGTTTGATAGATCTTATAAATTTTTTAAGAGCCTTATTTAAAGTAGTCAAATAAATAATATAATAAATAATATAATACTAATGAATGATTTTAATTTGAATATTTTTTATAAGTACTCAGATTTCACAATATTTCAAATGCAGTGAGGAAATTCTTTAAATGAAATTAAAGCTACAAAACTGTTGTTATTTATTGCACAGCTTTTTTCTATATTTATATCAATTAAATGCGAATTTACTACTACACGATCACCATTTATTTTTTTAAAATAAAATACCTATAATTTATTTAAGCTGCTATTTAAGCTTTGTTTATAAACTAGTTATTAAACATTAAATAAATTAAATGAGTACCTTACGGGTACAATGTTAGGTTCTGTTACTCATAAAAAGCTTAATGATATGATTTTATGTTAAACAATTTTATTTAATCTATCCTCAGTTTTTTCGAATCCACACGCAAAGAAACAACGTGGTTATGGTCACAGGAAATACATTATGTTCTCTGCAACAAATTTTAGTTTTTAAGGTTCCGTAAACAAAGTGTAAAAACGTAACCCTATTGTTTTCGCTACAATGTCTGTCCGTCTGTCAGCGCCTTTTATCTCTGGAACCGTAATAGGTAGACTCTTGAAATTTTCACAGATGATGTATAGGTCTTGCCGCTATAGCAGCAAATACTGAAACTTATAGGGTGTTTCAATAGTGAGGTGTTATTCACAAAAATGTGTTTATTTCTTGAACTGTATGAGGGATACACTTGAAATTTAAGAACAGTAATAAAACTTAGTTCGCTTTATAAACCAGTCTAAAAAATAAACCTAAAAATTAAAGAGTGTTCCGGTAGTGGTGAGCTTTGTACGTGTAAGGCCTAAGTTTTGAACCATAATAAGTAGACTCTTGAAAATTTTACCAAAAGTGTATAAAAACTATAGCAAAAAATACTAAAACGTAGGGTGTTCCAAAAGTGACGTGTTTATGTCTCTTTTTGAGCTGTTAGAGGCAACCAATTACAATTTGCAGACAGTAATTAAAACTATGTTTGCTTTATAAACAAGTATACAAAATTGAACTTAAATATTAAAAGGTGTCCCAATAGCGACGTGATTTGCATGTTTATAGCCTAAGTTTGGAATGAATAGGTGGAATCTTGAAATTTTTACAGGAGGTGTATAACTATGGCCACTATGACAAATAGTAAAAAGTAAAGGCCAGTGACGTGATTTGCATGTATAAAGCCTGATTTCTTGAACCGTAAAATGTAAATTTTTGAAATTTTGTACAGAAGATGTGTTGCCACGGCCGATATAACAATTACTAAAAATTAAAGGGTGTTCCGACAATGACATGTTTTTCACTTATAGTGACTTATTTCTTAATCGTAATAAGTAGACTCTTAATATATTTATAGAAAGGAAGTTCCCATGGCCACTATAAGGAATAATAAAATTAAAGGGTGTTCCGACAGTGACATGATTTTATAAACCGTAATAGATACCCTCTTGAAATGTTTACAGTAGATGTGTTACTTCGGCCGCTATAACAAATACCTAAAATTGAAGTGTGTCCATTAGTGACGTGTTTTTCACGAATATTACCTTATTTTTATAACCGCAATAGGTGGGCTCCTGATATTTTAATAGAAAGTGTATTACCATGGCCGCTATAAAATCAATTACATACTAACATTTAAAGGGTGTTCCAATTATGATGCAATTTTCGCGAATATTACTTTAATTTTAAAATCTAAGGGTGTCCCATAAGACATAAAGAAATAAACAACTGGAATTTTTAAATTATACTGACCATAGTACGGAACCCTACGTGTGTGAGTCTAACTTGAACGTTTCTAATTTATTTGTAATATTACTCTGGTTACAATAAACAAGTTCTAATTAAGATTGCATCATCAAAATTAATTCCCAAATTTGTAAAAAATATGATTTCAAATTATATGAATTTTTAATTTTATTTGAACAATTTTTAAATAAATAAATAAAATAAAAATAAGCTTAAGTTCATAATTATAAAGAGATAAAAAATTAGACACCAGCAGAGTGGAATGCATTTTCTAGTCAGCTACGTCCATCATCAGCACTCCTCGTATCTTTCTACAAGTTAGTTTCAATTGTTATTATTTTTCTATTTATTTATTTTTTTATATTATATTTCATAGGAGATAGAGCTTTTTGAAATTGTTTTATACTTTTAAACACTATTTCGTTATATTATACTATCAAGCAAAAAATTGTTCTTTATTTTTAATCTCTTTCAAATTAGAAAGAATAAAACGAATTTAAGCCTTACTTCAAAACTTGATTTTTGTGTTAATAAATAAATGGACTAAAATAGTATTTAAATATTCAATATTATAAATTGAAATATTAAATAAAACGTTCTAAGTCAACAACCGAAATTAAAGCATTTATTTTTTTTGCTAGGTGTTGTTTTTAGTATGTTTTAAGAAGAGTTCTTATAGGAAAAATAATTTCTTTGTGGCAACACTGTTTACTACAAAGAAACCTTATTTTTACTGCTACATGGGATAGTTTCATTAGCATTACCCATATATTCCCTAACTTTTTATTGTCATTGTTTAGAGTAATTAATTGCCCAATCTAAGCACTTATTAATGTCATTAATCTGATACCTACAAATAAACTACTGCATTCGTGATGGAGTAAGCTTTCGTATCGAATACAATTTTCTTTTGATACACGCACAGAGAAAAGGTAGTTATAAAACATAATAACAATATCGTTGTGTTAGAACCATATTATTGTCTATCCTAAAAATGACATATTAAAAATAAGCAAAATTTGTTTTAATACAAACATTTACTTCATTATGATAACATATAAACATTATATGGTTAAATTAAATGATTACACACTGTGTAATTTTTTAAGTCATGGCAAAATAACCATATACGGACACCACTACGTCATAAAAGACCAAAAAAAAAAGACCCCTGTCTCCCAGTTTTGCCCAAAGTCCTCCAGGTTTTTTTTATGGACCCTCAAAGATGTGGGGCCTCAATGTCATTTTTGCAAAAAAATGATCATTTCCTCAAGCTCATATTTTGCAAACCGTTTGAAATTTTGATATACTATCTGAGCCAAAGTTGTAGGTCTTGTCATAAAGAACAAAAACTGTGAACATATAAAATCAAAAAAACTTCATCTTCAAGGTCAAAATCGCAAAGAACTTTAAAAAATTTATTTTTTTTTACCTATTTTCCCCTGTTCAGGTCCATAGGTAGCAAACCGTTCAAAATACAAGGAAACAATCAACTACAAAAATGAACCTAAGATCTCAGTAAACAACTTTCTGGAACATATGAACTTCCTAGGAATGATTCTTAACACCGTTTAGGTAGCGCTTAGGTAGCCGCAAAAGTGAAAAAAAAGTGAAAAAAAAGTGAAAGCTTGAGTAAATTCTCATTTTTTTGCAAAAATGACATCGAAGCCCCACATCTTTGAGGGCCCATAAAAAAAAACCTGGAGGACTTTGGGCAAAACGGGGAGACAGGGGTCTTTTTTTTGGTCTTTTATCACGTAGTGGTGTCCGTATATGGTTATTTTTTTCCGTGTTGCACTGTGTTAAAATACGATTAAAAACTATTTATTGCCATATGGGACAGGCTCGTTTGTTTTAACATTCTTGATAACAAAATACACGCAATTTTAAAAAATTATATTCGGAATTGTATTATATAACATTATTTATTTCTAAATACGCACAATTTCTTCAAAATTTATTATTATTAAATTTATTAAATTATTTTATTTTTTTTTTTGCAGAAACTCTTTTTGATACATTATCCAATGGAAACCCTTAATGTAAAAAATGGAAAGAAACACAAAAGTAAAGTTTTTAATTTCAAATGGTTACTATGTTTTTGTTTAGAAATTTGGATTTTTATTCCTTCCTAGACTTAGTAAACAAACTTCTCATTTGGTTTATTAAATTTTTGGCATAAGAATCTGGATTTTTATTCAGAAAGTTTGAAAAATCCAATGACGATCTGGTTAGGTATCAGTGAAATAGCTAAATGGATATGCTTTTCGCATAATAATTTATTTGGATTATTATATTTTATGAAAAATAAATATTTTATAATTCTTTCATAAAATAATTATGTCCATGTTTATAATAAATGTGAAATGGTAATGATGAACACTCAAACTTTTCTTCTGTGATTTTAACTTTATCCTCTTCGTTTTTCTTTCGTCTTTTAAAAGTTTTTGCGTTAGAAGACTTAGCAATTTTTTTGTTTTTCACTGTCGTTGTTTTTACTGCTACTGCTGCTGCTACCGCTGCTTGCGCCACCCTTGTCTGTCATAATTACTGGTTCCTCTTCGTCGGAATCAACGTAGGAAATTCTTTTCAGTGTTGTAGCAGTGTGTTCACTTTTAGTTCCTAAATCAATCCTGAAGCTTTCCTGGTTTTCTCCGAGATTCTTATTCGCTGCTGCTTTCCGCATATATTCTGTTGCTGCTGCGCGTGTAAAATAACGTTTTGTACTACTGAAATTAATTTTTTGTTTTTTGCCTTAATTCTCATATGCAAAAATATACATGTGGCTTTACCAAATAAAAATGGATGCTCGATCGGTTGAACCCCCAAATGTGAAATGATAATGATGAACACTCAAAAATAAAATAATTGTTCCACAATATTTTCAATTACAATTCAATAAATTTATTTAATTTAGGTAATTCATATTAAATAGTGAAACGAGCAAGTAATTATTTGTTTGTGAAGCAAATTTAATGAAAATTATAAAAATAAAATGTTTAATGTTTTAGCAATAATGCAACTTCTCAAAATACTTTAAGCAACTTTAAATCTATTCAACTTTTGTTTTACCAACTTTAATCGGCTTGAACAACTTAAAATCAACTTATCGACTGACTCCTTAGCACCAGAAAGAAAAAATACATTCGTTATAAAATATTAGATACAGCATTGCCAATAGTAAGACTATTACAGGAATGAACGTGTAAGCTGTGGAGTTTACGCATTAACCCTTGTACACCCTTTTACATAAATAAAATATATTTAAGTGTAGAAATACAACAGACGACGGTAACGATATGTCAACAGAGTTGTCAGATATGGCGATTTCTCGCCAAACGTGGCAATTTTCTATCTTATTCGGCGATCAAATTTTGGCTTTGGCGACATGACGACTTTATAGCGATTTTTAAAATATTTGGCGATATTGTTGGCGATTTTTCATTGACTTTTGGTCAACATTAGAAACTGAAGAAATGAATATGCAAATGCATAACAAATTAATTGAAGTTGCTTTTTTATATTTAAATATGATTTTACTGCTGGATACCGGAAACTTTCGGAACGTAATTTTTTATCACAGTTTTGAAGTAAGGATTAAGTTCGTTTTATTCTCTCTAAGTTGAAAGAATATTTTTTTACAGATTAGGTGATTAATTTTAAAGAAAAATTATATTTTTCAATTTATATGCTGGTAATTATTAGATAGAATAATCGATTTCAATAATGAATTCCACCAAAACTCGACTGCGAAACATATTGGGCATGAGGCACACACCTGTTGATCTTTTGAAATGTTGAATAAATTTTATTCCTATAAAACATATTCTAAAACAAATCCCTTAAGGATGGGTATGTTCAGATCAGGGATGGTAAATTAAATTTTCAAATTATACCAACCAGCTTTTTAAACTGTACTTTTCGAACAGAAATTGTTATATATAAATTTTCCTTGTGAATTTAAATTTTAAATCAACTTTTATTCGAGATATTGGAAAATTCTATTCATCTATGTGCATGGACACGGCATCAATAACGGTAACTTGCTTAACGCATCGAAATAGAAGAGGTTTAAGAAATCCCAATCCAAATATGCAAATGTTAAACTAACTTTACAACCGTAGTTCTGAAGTCGTCTGAGATTCTAATGAAACTAATTGAAGGATATTGGTGCTCTGATTATTGGTTATTGCATTGGGACTGTATAACAGAAGTTGTCGTAGTGATGTAATTGATGAGAATACGTTTTATCTGTCAAGGTTCCCAGTATATCGCCCTTTTATACCCTCTCTAGACTATCGACAGAAGAATTGGATAATTAAATATTTTCTTCAATTGTAATTGTGGTTCTAGTAAGATAGCGAGATTTGTGGGAGAAAAATATTTATCAAGGTTTTACTCGCTATTTTCGTTAAGCTCATCTTTATTTTGATTTCTTTCATTTTATATAACTTAACGATTCAAATCTATGTGTAAGATAGTTTTCCTATTTTTATTTTTATTTATACTGGAATTTTTCGCTTAAAAGTTGAGTATTTTTGTATTAACAAATGAGGTTAAAAATAAAGTTTTTTAAAGTTTCAAAAATTAAAATAACAACAATAGATATTTAAACGTAAAGCCAGTAAAACTGTTATATTCTACCAAATTAGTCATTGGTATACCATTGTACTTTTCAAGTTTAAAATGGATCAAAAAAGTACAATTGCATCAACTTTACCAAACCTGGTTCAGATCTCCATTTATTATAACAACCACTATTTTTCATTGGTTTAAATTAAAATTGTACCTTTCTCGTGTTCACTAATAATTTTAAATAAAAAAAAAATTTTTATAAATTTTGGCGACTTTTTTTTCCATTTTTGGCGAATTTTAGCTATTTCGATTAAATTAATTTTTTTTTATTTGTTAAAAATATTTTTAAAATTAAAAAATATTATATATATTAGAGGATAATCTTAAGAAAAAACAGTTTTGGCGATTTTGGCGATTTTTCACATCGATTTTGGCGAAATAGGTGAATATAAATCTGACAACCCTGTATGTCAATACAAATTTGACATAAGTTACCGTTCATCGATAATGCCGATGAGATAAAATTTATTTTATTTTCTTGTCGGTTGGGCTTATTCTCATATTTCTTTCCTTACTCTCCTACATTATTGCCATATATTTCCAAAAATAATTGTATTTTGTAATCATTTAAATTCACAATAACAGCAAAGAAAAATTATTTAAAAAGAGAAAATAAGGAAAATTTCGAAGTAATGAAAATAACAAAATAAAAAAATTTATATGAAAGAAAAAAAATAATAATAATTGAAGAGGTGAAAATATATGAACCGCTGTACAATTTATAATCTGAAAGTTCTTGGCATAGATTTAAAATCACGTACATGTTAAATGTACACTAAAAGGTACTTAATATTGTTATTCTTTCTTCATTTTTTTAATGAAAATCATATTTTTTATATTATAAAAAAATATTTTTGATATTAATTTAACTATTTTCTTTTAAGCTTTAGGTCTTTAAATAATTTTATTTTTATTTTTTCGATATTTCGCTACTCCTTTGTGTAGCATCATCAGGAAAAATTAACAAATTAACGTTATGAAAATTACAATTAAGTATTGAAAAAATTTTCTTCAAAGTAACATATTTCAAAAAAAAAAAAAATTAAATTAAATTAAAATTAATTCTCTGTGTGTTTGGTGTATTAATAATTTGTAACATTTCTAATATGTAACGACGTTTATAATTGTTTTCTGAATTTAGTACTGAAACATTATCAAAATTGGGATAGTAATTTAATTCAGCACAATGAGAAGATAATGCTGTTTTTTGCGAATTAATATTCCTATATTTTTGGTCTGATTTATGTCCTGCTATTCTAGTTTTAAGTTTATTTTTCGTTGTGCCTACATATACTTTATTACAATTTTCATTTTCATTTCCGTTACAAGGTATTTTATATACTATATTTGACAATTCTAATTTTTGGATTCTATCTTTAGTTTTACTGAATAATTTGTTTAGAGTATTTTGAGTCTTAAAAGCCATTTTATATTTAGTATTATCAAAGACTTTAGATTTTTCTAAACGTTCAGATATTTCTGGTACATATATTAAAGATTTATAAATTTTTTGTTCTGTAATATCTCTTGTATAACATATAATGTAAATAAATATTGACAATGCCGTCAGCAAGCCTTCGTTGTTTTGTGCACTAATTATCAGTAACGACAAATCGTTCCGTTACCGTCGTGTGTTGTGTTCCTACACTGAAATTTATTTTAGATCAAATTTTTCGTACAAAAGTTGTTCTAAAATACATTTCAAATAAATTTTATTTATTATGAATATATGGGAATTATTTAATAAATTTTGAAGGAATTATGCGTGTTTAGAAATAAATAATGTTATAAGACACAATTAATTATTATCAGTGTGGCCATTTTTTGCCGATTATAAGAAATTACTGCAAATAATGATATATGTATATTTGAATTTTAAATTATTCCACTAATGGCGTACTGCTTTATTCTAAAATCGAAAGAGTTTACATTTTACAAGTTTATTACTAATTTTTTTATTCCTATTAATTCTAAAATGAATTAATTAAATTATTAAAAGGTATACATATAAAAAACCAATTAATCGAATATTTTTTTAAGTTTTTTTCGATAAATCGGTAAAAAGGGCAAGGGTTTGTTGACTTACACCCCAAATCGAAAATAGATTTCAATATACTTTGAAGTTTAGTGCTCTTATGCAAAAGAAATAAAGTCTACTTTAAAACAAATATTATAAGATATAAGGGCATTATTCTTTATGTAATACTAGCTGTGCCCGCTACGTTGTGGGCGTTCTAACAATATTTTGCTAAAATTTGCTAAAACCCATCGATGCGAACGCAAAAGAAAGCAGACAGACAGACGGAAATTAGGTAGGTCACTCCCTATATTTTACAATGGAGACGATTTGAATCACCGTACAGTAACAAAAGGATTTTTGTGTTATGAATTTCCTAGTATGTTGATTTAAAAGTTTTTCAAAATTTTATGTCAATCAGGTCTAAAAAAACAAGCAATCGTGGGACATACATTTTTTTTTGTCTTGCACTGGCTGGACTTAAAAAGTATATTTTATTTTAGACTTAAGATATGAGTAATTATTGTTAGTTCAAACATATTGAAGATACAATGAATAAATATGAAATAAAAAAAAAAGGTCTAAAAAAACAAATATACATGTTCAGTCCAGTCAATGTTAGACGTATGATTCACAGTTGCTGTTTAATGTTCAACCAGGAGAAGCATTAACCCTTATTCTTAGATGAATGTAACCACAATCATTTAGGATGTTACGAGCCAGCGGATTTAGATTCGTTCCAAGAATCTTTAAATACGTTAAAAAATATTTCGCTATTTCTGCCTTAACTAATGGCACGTTTAGATCTATGTGAATGATTGAGTAGGTTTACCAGGTTATACCAGGGATAAACTGTGATCTTCCGTAGAATCTTGTTTGGTTGCTGAGGCAGTATCCCATATGTGAATTGCTTAAAATATGGATTTAAAAAGTGATTAAATATTTTCAATATTTCTTTAAAATCTATAATATTTTGATTTCAGCATACTTAATATTTTGGTCGCTTTAGCAAATCTGGTTATTCGTAGTATTCATTTCCGGTAATAAACATCAAATGCCAATAATAAAAGTCATTCATAAATTACAAACCATTGCACAGTGATATAAAATACACAAAGCAAATACATAATACATAAAAAGCAATAAAATTTATCATACAATTAAGAACGTATTACGCTGCTAATAGAATAATTAATGCAATTTCCCACAACATTAGACACATGAGGGCATACAAACACTCACACGTACTATGTCTAAATACACGTTAACTAGCCAAGGGGTAAAACAAACAATAACAGTAACAACAAGGACATAATACCCAAATATCAAATCAAGATTGCAAAATTGCAACCCCTAGAAAACAAACACACTAAAATGATATATACACTCATACACACCCACATGCACACACACACACACACAAAACAAGCCTGTAGTAAGACGTACAACTAAACTACTAAAAAGGACTTAAATACAATTGTATTCAAGGATTTTACAAAATATTTAGAAATTAAGATGCCAAGGGCGGGTTTTCGCACAATCTGTAACTAGTCCTTTGAAACACACATACATGCACAAGTTAGAATAAGAAAAAAAAAACATTTACGAGATATTTGTATATCTTGCAAAACCACATTCAAAGAATCAAATTGTTTTTTTTTGTGTTGCTTTTTTCATTTATATTTTATGTTGTTTTATACAAAATCATCAACACCACCCCTTTATAATATAACAAAACATAAAGTAAATAGATAGCAAACCAACATCCTGTAATGGGACAGCACTCCTGTGTGTATGTCGTCTGTACTTCAATTGATGCTTTCAAGCTCAAAAGTTGGTTATTTGCTTTTTTTTTTATTTTTTATGGCTGGTATTTGAGTTGAAAATGTAGTTGAATGTTTTGATTTTGATGACGATGGCGATGACTATGACGATGACGATGATGTCCTTTTTATGACTCTTAATGAAAATGTCAAGGAAATTCCTGCTTTTTGGACGGAAACTGCATCTGTAGATATCTTAACTATTTTACACCATAATGTGGTTTTCTCTAATATTCAATTGGTGCCGTTAACTGTGGCTTTGGGCTGAATCAGTGTAGCGACCGACGTTGGCAGACAAATAAAAATCACAAACAACAATTTGTTGTTTAATGGAATGGTTGCATAAATGGATGAATGGGCAAATTAATGAAGGAAAATTAAATAGAGGACCTTGTTATAAAAAATAAGATTTTGTCGTATTATTTGTATTTATTTAAGTAGAGTTTTTTTTCTGGCTTTTAAATCAGGTAAATCAATTAAATTAGGATTTCGTTGGAAGTTTTGATTTTCCTAAATTGAAAAAGTTTTTTGTACCTTCTTATTTTCATTATATTTGTTTCTTTTGGGGATTTAAAAAAATGAAATTATTAATGATGAGATTGAAAACTAGAAATTGTATAAAACTTTATCAACTTTAAGAATTATTTTTTATTACTTAATGCGCCATACCATGAGTAATGCACAAAATTATTAAGTAAACATTTAGCAAAATTGTACTAAAGACTAGTTAAGCAACCAACAAAATAAATGTCACAAATTTTAAGTCGGGGATAAAAAACATTCTTAATGATAAAAAGAAAGCCATGGTATCTCTAGAAACCGATTCGACTGACGATTCGACTTAAAGATCGCAAGGAATAGAAAACGAACAGAAATATAACTCGTACTAGCCTTTTTTTTTGTCATATTTCATCTTAAGTCTAAAATAAAATAAATTAGTCAAGTGCGAGTTAGACTCACACACGTAGGGTTCCGTACTATGTTTAGTACAACTTTAAAAATTCAAGTTGGTAACTTTTTCATGTCTTATGAGTCACCCTTTAATTTTAAAATTAAAGTCATAATCGCATCACTGTTGGAACAGCCTTTAAATTTTAGTAATTTTTGTTATAGTGGCCATGGTAATACACTATCTATAAAAATATACATGCGCCTACCTATTGCGAATCAAAAAATATGGTAATATAGGTTAAAAACATGTCACTGATGAAACACCCTTTAATTTTGTTATTTGCTATAGCGGCCATGGCAATTCTCTTTCTATGAATATATCAAGAGTCTACCTATTACTATTAAAAAATAAGTTACTATACGTGAAAAACATGTCACTGTCAGAACACCCTTTAATTTTTAGTAATTGTCATAACGGCCATGGCAACACATCTTCTCTATAAATTGGAAGAGTCTATTACGGTTCAAAAAATATGTCGTTTTACATGCAAAAGACGTCACTGTCGGAAAACCCTTTACATTTTTATTGTTTTTATAGGGGTCAAAGAGTCTATCTATTACGGTTAAAAAATTAGTCAATGTTTATGCAAATCACATCACTGTCGGCACACCCTTTAATTTTTACTATTTGTTATAGTGGCCATAGTAATACATCTACTGTAAAAACTTCAAGAGTCTACCTGTTATCGTTCAAAACTTAGGCCATATACATGCAAATCATGTATATGGCAAATCTCGTCATTATCGGAACACCCTTTAATTCTTAGGTTTAATATTATATACTTGCTTATAACGCGAACATAGATTAAATTACTGTCTGCAAATTGCCTCCTACAGCTCAAAAAATAAAGACATAAAGGCAAATAACACGTCACTTTAGGAACACCCTATAAGTTTTAGTATTTGTTGCAATAGTGGCTATAGTTACACATCTTCTGTGTAAATTTCAAGAGTCTACCTATTATGGTTCAAAACTTAGGCCTTATACATGCAAATCACACCACTATCGGAAAACCCTTTAATTTTTATTTTTTTATAGTTGTTTATATAGTGAACTAAGTTTTAATTACTATTTGTAAATTTCAAGTGTATCCCACCTACAGTTCACGAAATAGGCATATATTCTTGAATAACACCTCTCTATCGGAACATCCTATAAGTTTTAGTATTTGTTGCTATAGCGGCAACAGATATACATCATCTGTGAAAATCTCAAGAGTACGGTTCGAGATAAAAGGCGCTGACAGACGGACAGACGGAGAGACGGACAGACATTGTAGCGAAAACAATAGGGTTACGTTTTTACACTTTGTGTACGGAACCCTAAAAATAATATTATAAAATAAAAAATTTACAATTTAAGTTCAGTCAGTCTTAGACCAAAAATTATATGTATGTTAACGATTGCGTGGCATTAATCCGCTTAAAGCTCAATAGATACAATATACCTTGTTTTTAGTTAAATGTAAACACAATCATTTAGGATGTTTAAGTATTTCAAGCTTCTTTAAATACGTTAAGGCGGCACGTTGGTATAGGTGTCGTCAGCAAATATCGATGTGTGGACTCGGTTGCTAGTTGGCATATCCGAAGTATATGCCAATTATAGGAGAGGTCCCAAAATACTATATTGCACAGTGGGGCAGAATCAAAATATTTTGGAAATAACTCAGCGATTTGTAAGGGGTTAAGCCGATTAATCTAAAATTTGGCATGAGCATAGTAGAGGAGTAGCTTAGCTTAAGTTTTGATGGTAAACACCAACCACTTGCCTGCAGAGGTGGCGCTATGCAAATCCTTTTACAGCTTGGAGTTTTCTTAATTTTTGTTTGATTTTTAAAAATCATAATGGTCTTAAAGGTCTGCTTCATACCTATAAAATGGTGGTTTAATCTATAAATAATGAGCGAGTTATGAGCATTTTATAATTAAATTTTTGGATTTTTTGATACCCTGGTTCAGTTTTTTTCAAAATATTTTAAACAATTTTCAAAAATTTTTTTGTAAGCTAACAATATACGTATGTTTAAACCAAATATCGTGTAAAATTAAGCAACCTTGTAGAAGATGGAGGTCTTTCAATTTGACTGTTATTTACATCGAAATTTTGATCTATTTTTCATCGAAATTTTGAGTTTAGCCTATATGTTCTAAAATCCCAAAGCTAGGATCGGAAAAAAACACTGCCGTAATAAAGCTATATATACTCCCAACCATTGCTGACCCCTAGTCCATATATGCACTTTATGGATAAAAGACTAAAAATTCCAATTTTGGCATTTTTGGTATTTATTTTAGGAATTTAGGAATATCCTTTAGCTTAATGTTGTAGACTTTTTACCATTTGATTTTCGTGGACTAATTACATATTCACAAAAAATTTATTTGAATCGTTCAATTATAAAAATGTTGTTGCATATTTAATATTTTTATTTTCCATCCCTAGCAAGTGGGGTAAAAATTTAAGCTGAGATACTGCCCTGCTATGCTCATGCCAAATTTTCGATCAATCAGCCTAGCCCTTTACAAATGGCTGAGTTTTTTCCAAAATATTTTTATGCTGCTCCACTGATTAAACATAATCTTATACGAGAAAAACCATCACCGCAACTAAAGAAAGGCTTTGTAAATGAAATGTAGGTTGATCAATTTCAATGGTTAACAAGTAATTTACTGAGTTCTGTAGTGATCGTACAAGCATGTGTCTTAACGCCAAAACTACTCCATGATATTAAACGATTGGTGAATTAAAGTGAATTAAAGATTTAAAGTGAATTAAAGAATTATGGCATTTTCTGTTCTGAATCACCCATCCCTTGCAAATTGTTACCGTTTTTATGATTTCAAAAGAACACAAAAACAATCCGATTTTACATTTAACATTTATGTCTACGTGAAGAATAAAATAATATAAATATTTTTATTTAATAAATATTTATGGAAAAGAAAAAAAAAATATGAATAAAAAATGCAGCATATTTACCTGATTTTGATGCGACATATTTCGAAAAGAACATGATGTTTATTCACACTCTGATATTCTTTGTAGAAAAGAACACATAAATTTAATAAGTGTAAAATATATGCAACATTAAACAGTAACTCAGTAACATTAAACAGTAAACAGTAACAGTAATTTTCTGTCCGTCTGTGTCTGTGTGCATTCGCATTATGCAAAAACTGCTAGATAGATTTTAACAAAATATTGTGAGGAGGTACCTTAGTATCCTGATTCCAAAAATATATATCCGCAAAAATATCTTATTTCCAAGAGAAAGTGGAGAAAAAGCAGTTAAATTACTCAATTTTACCGATTTAAAGGTATTGCATACTTTTATTTATACATACCATTTATTTTTGAAAGCGGAATATTTTAAACACGGTTTCGCAGCAGATGGCGCTGTTTTAAAATAATGACAAAATGTGAATTACTTACTGCCAAATAGCTAATTGAATTAAATTTGTATTTGATTAAATTGTTATTAAAATATTATAAACAACTTTTACAGAGCTTTAAAATAATTTTTAGAATTTTAGAATTTTATCTAGGGATGGGTATCTTTTTATAAAGTAAATGTGTAAGACTCTTAAATATTAGTAAGGATTACTTTCAAAGCAAAATCGAACAAAATATTGTCAGGACGAACACAATGTGTGTGGGCACACCAAGAACAAAATCAAACTAAAGGGTGCCTGTAGTGATTTTCAGGTATATGTTCTTACCATTTAAATCGTATTAAGCAGACATTAAAAATTTATACAAAGTGTGTATTTCTGTGTCCATAATATAACAAGAAGTCATGAAATAATACAATTATTTTAAATTCGATACTCGTTCTTTGCAAAAATTTGTAATTTAGCCCAAAAATAGTACGAAAACAAAGTCTTTTGTAAACAATTGAAAACAGAGATGCTACTGAAACACTCTGTCTATTTCCCACTCTATCTATTTCTAACTAGAACTTTTTTCTACATACAAATTAGAAACAACATTTTTAATAACATTTTTAAGACGGTCTTAAATTTTAAATAAAATTTTAAGTTCCAACAATTGATGATCTTTGTCAACAATTTTTAAGACTATGTTACCAAACAAATACTGGAATTATTACTTACTTCACTTGTACTAACTTTTCTTTGTAGTCTATTTCCATTTCTTTAACTTCCCAACATTAGTGTCTTTTTAAATAAATGTTTTCCATCCTTTTTATTTTACAGTTCATAAGATTTTCTTGTTTATTTTTTTTTTACCAAGAAAAGGAAAAATACACATATACGAGTACAGCATTTATCTTTATGTGAAAATTGCTTGTCAACCGGAAAGTAGTTGTCAAGATTGCTAAGTCCTTATTTTCTTGGGTTTCAACTTAGTTAGTCGTCGTCTATACTTTACTTACCCATACCAAATGACGATTTGAAATATACATGCATGGAAAAGTAAAACAGAATAAATGTATATGGATGTGTGTGCGTGATTGGCAATCGTAAATTTCCAAAGTGCAACGAAAGGAAATGAAAGTAAATACCCGAAAGAAAATTTTTTTGGAATAAGGAAATTTGCAAAAATCTCAATTTTATTTTGTTATACTTAAAATTTCATGTTGGTTAAATTTACAACCAGACAAAAATATGTTTGTATGCATTTAAACCTTATTGCTAAATATAACACCTACTTGCAATTGTATTTATATTTAATAAAGAAAAAATTATAGTAAAATTTTTCTTTAATATTTTAAAATATGAGGGCAATCTCAGTCCAACTAGACGTAAAAATAACAGCATCAGCTCAGTTAGACATAAGAATAGCAGCATTTTACAAACAAACTTTATGTTATTGTTGCATCGAAGGAATTTTTCGTCCCTTTTTACTAAATGTTACCCAGAGGTCCAATTTATAATAGCGTTAGGTTCGGTTTGATGGAATGATTTGCTTCCACATTAAAGGGTTGTTCTCTTTTTATTTGATTATTGTAATGTGCTTCTGATTCGTATATAACAAGCGCTTTCTATAGAGATAGATCAGTCCAAATTTAGTCTACTTTTGCTAAAAGATCTGGCCATATGGCTGGTGGCTTAAATATTATCATCATGAACCAATGACTAACATAGCCGCATAAAAAGTAATCCAGATGCGTTAAATCGCACAAAAGTGGGGACAATAAAACACGATCTCTTCTGGAAATTAAGTTGTCACCAAACAGATTTTACGAAAATCGATTTTGAAACTCGCTATATGGCAAGTTTTGCAGTCTTATTTTAGCCACATGTCGTTGATGTTAAGCTGATTAATTTTGGAAATAAAAAAAAAAACAGTCATAGCTCATTGCTCATTTCCAAAGAAATAATTACCGCTAATGCCGCCCGCGTGTAGAGCCAACGAAACAGTAAATTTTAATGGATGTAATGATAATTCGTTAACGGATTGCCAAATTTCTTCGCTTCAAATATGACAATTTTGTTTATTGACATAACCATTTAACTAGAAATGAGCTTTATCACTGAACACAATTCTTTCATAAAAATGTACATCTTCGGACAGCTTCAAATGATCCGAATCAGCAAAAATGAGACGCAATCGATGATCGTTTGGCTTCAATTCTTGTACGAGCTGTATTTTATAGGCACGCACGTAAGCCAAGACTCTTCTGTAAAATTTTCCACGTAGTCGAAGACAAAGAACAACAAGTTAAGAGCGATGACGAATCGACACTTCGGAGTCTTCTGTAATACTCCATTCTACAGCAGGAATATGTGTGATTTTGTGTGAACATTTCTTTGTTCTGATGGATTTGAATCGAGAATGGCTTTGAATCGAGAAGAGTAAAATTAACTGCGAAAACGATGACCAGCAAAACGATTTTCTGGACCGATTGTGTTGGCCATGAAATAGTCGAAATGCTTTATTAACTTAGCGGAGAGATTTATTTTCTCCAAAGTAAATTTAAACGATTCACCTTGACTTGCAAACCTTACTGAACAGAAATGTGAACACAGTTGGATATTATTAACTGTCAAACCATTGCTGTCGATATCTATAGTTCTCATGCAGCAGATATAAACATATTAAACTAAAATATGACCATAATTAAAATATATTATCAAATAATTACTGTATTTTTTGACCCTTTTTTATATATATGATTCTATTTTTTACAAGCAAACCTTGTGTTTTTTATAAAAATTTTTAATTTTTATTTTCAATATTTCGCTACACCATTGGGTAGCATCGTCAGGAAAATAATGGTGTAGCAAAATACTGACTACAAAAATTAAATTTTTTTATAAAAAAGACCTTGTGCTTATAAAAAATAGAATCACATATAAAATATATTATATTATGATCAAATATACAGACACAATGTTTACAATATGGTTAAATTAATGTCATAAGAGTTAAGCTCATTTCTATAAATCTAATCTATACATATAATCAAATAGTAATTCATTTCCGCCTGTCTGTTTGCTAATCCTTTGCGTTCGTATCACGTAAAATCTACTGAATGGATTTTAGCAAAATTTTGTGAGGAGGTACCTTAGCATCCTGATTCCAATATAGGACACTTTTTTTGGCAAAAATATCTCATTTCTAAGAGAAAGTGGGGAAAAAGTAGTGAAAGTATGCAATTTCCTGTTTAAACTGAAATTTTCGGTTTAAAACTGGGATATTTTAAACACGATTGCCCACTTTTTATTTTAGAAAGTGGGATATTTTAAACAAAATTGCGTAACAGATGGCGCCAAATGAATAAAATTAGAATTTTTACTTTGTGGAAATACATTACATTAAACATCTCTTATTTATAAATTTTAGAATGTTATCCAGGGATGGGTACTTTTATATAAAGTAAATACATAAACCATAACTGAGGCACTATAAAAGTAAGAGTCAATTGGTGTGGAATATTTTCCAAGCAAAATCCAGCAAAATATTGTCAGGACGCCCACGACATGGAGGGCACAGTTAGTTTCTAATAAAAAACGCAAATATTTTATAATTCATTTTATTGAAGCCCCTTACAGAAAAATGCAAATTAAAACGTTCACAAATACAGTACGGCAAGAGAAAAATTATTAAAAATGATCTTCCAAATTCTTGGTATTGGGCGCTCACCATTAGTTTTGATTGAAGAGGCCATTAGGTTAAACAAATCTATCATGATAATATACTTTCGGAAATTTGACACCTAAATAATTCGGTATAAGCTATTGGTTAGTACAATAATGCTCGGCGCAATCCCATATAAAGAGTTACCAGCTTCATTTTTGCACAACAATGGCCACCTTATTCTGCGGACGCAAAACCCATGAATTCTTAGATATGTTGCAATCTAAAGGATAAATTGTTTATATTATTTAATGAATTTAAGATCAGCCCTAGTACTTTTTTCAGTTTTAGACGTTATGACAATATTTTGTTCGGTTTTGCTTTGAAAGTAATCCACACCACATGTTAAGACTTCAACTTTTATAGTGCTTCATTTATGGTTCATATAAAATTCTAAAATTATTGTAGAGTTCTATAAATAGTGTTTAAAATATCCCGCTGACAAAAATAAAAGGTGGTGTCTAGTTTGCAGTACCTTTAAATCGATAAAATTGCGTACTTTCTAAGGTACCCATCCTCCTGATGCGAACACAGACCGACAAAAAAATTGCTGTTTTGTATTACATTTCGATCACTAACTGCACCAGCAAAAAAATCTTTAAAAATTATTTCATGTACAGAAATGGTCCCGTTACAGTTTTGTTATACATATGTTTATATGTCTGGTTAACCAAAAAAAAAAAAAAAATACAGAAACTTGCAAATTAACTGCTTTCTGCGCACAACTCTATAGTCATAAACTAACACTTATACACAGACAGGTGTATCTACTAACTATTTACTCATTTTAAATAAAATATTAGCAAAGGATTTATCTCTGTTCATTGTAAAATTGTGGTTTCTTAAAAAGAAAATATTCTTAGAATTTTAAAATGAATACAAACATTCCTTAAAGATAGTTCTGGTTTTTGTGGCTGAGAAAAACTAATTTGTATCTTTAGAAAAATAAGAAAGTAAGTGCAAATGTTTGTTTTGAAGGTAAAGAATAAAAATCGAAAACAAAAGTTTAAGAAACTAATTTTATATGAAGTCTTATAAAGGATTTTAATTTTAAAAACGATTGTCAAAAGAATACAAAAACTAATTAAAGGCTAAATTAAAAGGAATTAGTGGTGACGACAAATATTTGAAAGGTAAAAGCACATAGAAAACTGCAAAACTAATCATTGAAATAACGTTTTAGTTGTTCTTAAATTTGAACATATAGAGGCTTAAAGCTGAACAGTACATAGAGCTGGAAGAAACTCGATAGTTCTATATGTCTATCGATAGTTTTCATTCGATATCTATAATATCGGTAAATTTTAATAGGAAATACGAAGTTGATTAGATGTAGTCAACGTCACATTTATAACAACTTATTCAACGCTGCTTGTTAGCCGTCTGTAAACAATTATAGTGATTAGAGTTGGGCATAATAGTTCATTTCGCTAAATCGTTCAGATCGTACAGTGCGATCTGGGCAGAAACAACGCAGACAGACAATATTTGTAGGCAAGGGGGTTTTCGCTTTTTTCTTTGTTGCATCACAATATATTTCTCAAGTCTGCGTCTACTTGCTTAAAATTTCTCAACAAAGTACAATTACCACAGTTTTTCACACACACACATGTAAAGTAAATAGATCCGGAAATATAATGTATGAAAATCAGTGTGTATTTTTAATGTCCAATTGTAAAAGGTTCAAGCAAGAGCAAAAGAGGCTTCTAAAAATGTCTGACCTGTTTCTGTCTTATTGTAAAAGCGGTGTTACGTTCATCGTTCTTTACTTTGAACAGCAACCCATATTTGCTAACAAATGTACACAATATAATTTTTAACTTATTATTTATTTACTTCTTTTTTCCAGGTTTCTTAATTAAAGCTTAAACATATGACTTTTTAATTTAGGACAGATTATAATGTGAAATAAAGGGTATAAGTATTGCTCTGAATAATTTTAACAAAACGATATATTGTGGAATTATAACAGAACTTTAAAAAGTTCAATATTAATACATATAATTCTTGCAAAAAAAAAACCGACTTCCCAACAGATTGAAGGGCACCAATTCTAAACTAAAAATGTAAGAAGTAATCTGTAAGAATTAGATTTAAACCAAATAAAAGATGCTCTAAAATTAGAGGGAAAAAAAGACGACTAATAGGTCAAATTACGTCACTTATGGGAACACCCTTTAAATTTTAAATTTATTTATTTTATTAATTTCTGCTGTTGGGAGCACGCAATTTTTTAAAATTTTAATTTGGTGCCCTTTACGGTTTTTACTACACGTAAAAAACATGTATGTTGTATGGACACACTGCGGTTACATACATAAAAATGCAACATTCAGACGAATTGATGACCTCGTTCTTTTTTAAAGTCGGTTAAAACGTTAGGGATTATTGCATTAAAAATTTTGCTTTTTTTATGTTTGTGCCCGCAGAGCTCAGTCATTTCTGAACCGATTTTAAAATTTTTTTCTTTATTTGAAAGGAAATGCTTACAGATTGG
Source organism: Phasia obesa (assembly GCA_949628195.1). NCBI lineage: Eukaryota > Metazoa > Arthropoda > Insecta > Diptera > Tachinidae > Phasia > Phasia obesa. The sequence continues at coordinate 103,969,065 of OX451219.1, forward strand.
TCCCATTTTAAAAGAAGTTCAGAATTTTGAAAATTAAAGGGTGTCCCCATACAACATACGTGTGTTTTACGTGTATTATGAACCGTAAAGGGCACCCTTTTAAAATTTTAAAAAACTGCTTATTACTATAGCTGCCAATAACAGTAATTAATAAAAAAATAAACTTAAAAATTAAAGGGTGTCCCCATATCTGACGTCCCCATATGTGAACCATTTGAACCATTGTAGACAATCACTTGAAAATCGGAAGGAATGTCCAATATTTATAATCAGAAATTAAATATTTATAATTAGAAGTTAAAGGGTGTCCCAATAGTTGATGTAATTTGACGTATATTGCAAAACTTTTGAACCGTAGCAGAGAGACGGTTGAAATTTACAAAAAACCTGTATATCTAAGTCCTTTATAACATCAAGTATATAATTTAAATTTGGAAACTAAAGGGTGTCCCCATAATTGATATAATTTTACCTATCTAGCCCTATCTTTTGAACCGTTATAGACAAACACTTGAAAATTAGACAGAATCTCTAATACTATGTCCCGTATAATAACATTTTTAAATATTTAAAATTTTAAAGGGTGTCTCAATAATTGATGTAAATTGATGCATATGGCCAAACTTTTGAACCGTTTTAGACAGACATTTGAAATTTACAAAGAAAAGAAAAGGTGTTAAGAATCATTCCCAGGAAGTTCATATGTTCTAGAAAGTTGTTTATTGAGATCTTAGGTTCATTTTTGTGGTTGATTGTTTCTTTGAATTTTGAACGGTTTGCTACCTATGGACCTGAACAGGGGAAAAAAGGTAAAAAAATTGAATTTTTTTAAAGTTTTTTTGCGATTTTGACCTTGAAGATGAAGTTTTTTTGATTTTATATGTACACAATTTTTGTTCTTTATGACAAGAGCTACAACTTTGCCTCAGAGAGTATATCAAAATTTCAAACGGTTTGAGGACTTTGGGCAAAACTGGGAGACAGGGGTCTTTTTTTTTGGTCTTTTATCACGTAGTGGTGTCCGTATATGGTTATTTTTTTCGTGTTGCACTGTGTTACCAATCGGATAACAGAAACAATTGCGAAACGAAAAGTTCCTTAAAGAGATTACAAAGATACATTAACCGACAGGCAGGCTAATAGCACAAGTGATGGTTAGATAACCTGGATCGAGATAAGTAAGAAAGCTTACGTCAAAGAATGTAAGGATAAGAGCAGATTGTTCGCTGAAATTAGGGCTCTGAATACTAGTCCATCTCCCGATTTAATGCAAACAGCGGAGTGTTGTGGTTTGTCCAGGAAAATTTTCTTTCTCCCTTTTGACTCGAGGTAACATAATGAGGCAATGAAGTCCTAAACACAGAAAAAATCACATCTTAGGGTATTCCAAGGAAAAATAATATAGATGTTGCTAGAGTGGATGAATTTGATTGAATTTGATGAATTTGATTTCTACAAAGGAACTTAAACTCGTAACTGCTATTTTGTGATACCTATGAAAGTAGGAATATCGGGAGTAAGAGTGACATTTCTCAAATTCCAAAGCCGTCCGACCACTTTCTGTGGACCTGAGCAAATTGCCGTACAGGGATGTATATGGTATCACTACGCTTATACTCTGCAAATGTAGCAGGTGGCATTAACATTGAGAAGGAAGAAATGTTTAGTCGGAGTGACGTAAGCATACGGCAATCTGATCGACATAATATCGAAAAGAATTGTGAATTTAAGGCTGATACAGGAGCGCGTATAGAGTTTAGATGTCTGAATGAGAATGCCATTAAATATATCATTCTAACGACTGGCGATTAGAATGATTAAGTATTAACCATGAGGGTCAACGCCTACCAGTCCATAAATAATAATCACGGGATGTGCAATGGATACTAAAAACGAAGTTGCATATTAAGGTATCTTTCTACATACTTACTGCTATGGCTAACTGGTTCATGAATGTACCTTCTTCATAAGAGGTTAAAGATCATTCAAACGCAGCTCTTACGCTCTTATAATTTTTTTTCTTTTTTTATTAACTGTGTTACTTCCTTTGGAAAGGGATAGTAGTAGATTAGACATATGGTTAGTGTGATAGTAAATCTTCGCCTATGGCAACACTGCAATTTCACGTTATGATTATTTTTAGAACAGTATTGCAGCGCCTCTGGTGTTATTTAGGCGAATTAGTTTGAAGCTAGCATAGCCAATTTATAATTATTTTACTTCGCCGGCGATTTAGTGCTATGTGATAATACCGGCGAAGGAGGGCGCTGTGATATGCATTATTATAAAGAAAAATTAATACAAAATTGATCGTGCCATGGCTAAGTATTGAAGCCGTGACCATTGCTTAGTAGTCAACGTTCTAACCACTTAAGCTACAGTACCCTCAGATTTAAGCCAATCTCTTCAAGTTCTTGAGCAACTTTTTAAACAGTATTTATTTATCATCGATAGCAAAGTCAAAGTAGAGTTGATAGGAAATTTGAGGTAGGTAAGTTATTATTTGTTCCTAGGTAGGCTACGATCTATATGTAGACAGTCTCGAATGGTGTTCAAAGAGCCCCTTTTCAGGTATACCAGTAAGTTGCTCACATATAACAGAAGGACCGTAAGCTGGATAACTGAGTTAGTAACAGGTATCATCTAGCTAAGAAGAAAATTGAAGAAGATGATACTAGCAGACTAAGCCTGGAAGTGGTTGAGACAGTAGCGCACATGGGCAAGCATAAGGTTCATACGCAAAAAAGTATTTAGTGAATGCCATGGGAGATCTTATCCTTGGAAAAATGCTAACAAATACTAGAGTCCGTGAAGAGAAAGAATGCCAACAGTTACCAGTAGGCAGTCTTAAGTGACTCAAGTCAAGAGTAAAGGCTGGTGATAGCACTTGAGTAAGTAAGCTGTAAACTACAAATCGGTTGCCTATAATCATTGATGACGGAACGGGGTTGGAAAGCTTACCATTAAAGAGTGGTCTGTATCGATATATCCCCTATATTAATACATATTGTTTGCCGTTACGTTTTTATACTTAATTCACCACAAATACTATAGCAAAAAAATCTGGAGTGGCCTACACTCATTCTTACCATACCCAATGGAAACAGATATTTTTATGGATATATTACATAATGAATAAAATTTAAAAGTATATTCGATTCAAAAAAAAAAAATAATTATTTTCGGTATGGGGTGTCAACTAAACTACCGCTTGCCCCCTCCCAATTATGCCCAAAAACTATGCAGCTCTGCAACTCCGTATACCAAAGGCATGTACCGAATTTAATTTTGAAATGTCAGACGGTATGACCTCCCTCCCGATTATGCCCAGCTCTTTATCACCATATAACAAAGGCACATACTAAATTTCATTTTGATTTGTCAAACGGTATGACCTGTACAAACTCCACAAAAATAGTGCAATAGGTATGTTAACACACAAAAGTGCAGCATTTGGGGCTAAGAGCAACGAGAAGAGATTCAAGAGCTGCCAGTTAATCCAGAAAAAAAATACAGTTTGGTGTGGTTTGTGTGCCGGTGGAATCATCGGTCCATATTTCTTTAAAAATGATGCTGGTGCGAACGTAACCATCAATGGAGACCGTTATCGTGCCATGATAAGCGACTATTTGATGACTGAAATTGACGCTGGTGATCTCGGCGACATTTGGTTTCAGCAAGACGGCCCCACTTCCCACACATCGCATCAATCAATGGATTTGTGGAGAGAACAATTCGGTGAGCACATAATTTCACGTTTTGGGTCGATCGATTGGCCGCCAAGATAGCGTGATGTCACACCGTTAGACTTTTTCCTGTGGGGATATGTAAAGTCTAAAGTTTATGCGTACAAACCCGCTGCGACTCAGGCCTTGGAGGAAAACATCACGCGTGTCATTCGCCAGTTACCAGTCGAAATGCTCGAACATGTCATCGAAAATTGGACTCAACGCATGGACCATCTGCTGGGCATTGCCTATTCGGAACTCATGCAAGAAGAATGGGTCTCCACTACAACGATTTCTGTAGAAGTTGTCAGGATGAGGAAGAGGAGGAAACTGTCGAACACCTCCTTTGCCACTGCCCTACGTTAGAATACCAACGCCTCCAGTACCTTGGACAAAGGTGCTTTGCAAGCCTCTCCTGTGTCTCCATATTGGAACCGAGCAGGATTAACTCCTTTCTGAGAAGCAGCGGATGGTTTTCTAACCAACCTACACTTGACGAGGCATAGATAATCTCGTTAACAACCTGGCTTGACCAAGCTGCCCTCCGTTGGCTACCTCCCCACACTTCTGACTCTTCTCTATCTACCTTTAAACTGTTTGTCTGTCTGTGACTTTATCCTATGTCTTCTTTCAACGCTTTTTCTCTCTTCTCTCTCTCTCTCTTCTATCTCTCCCTTTTTCCTCTCCTCTTTTGCAGGTTACACAAAGGACCAATACTTGGACCCAAGTGAGCTGTATTGGAGCTGCCTGCTTAAACTAACCTAGCCTATGGACCATCTGCGACGTAGCAACGGCCAATATTTGATAGACATAATCATCAAAAAATAATTGCCAAAGAATGTTCTTTCAAATGATAATAAATATTTTCCATTAAATTTGAATTTTCTGTGTTTTTTTTTTTTCTTTAAAAGAGTAGGGAACCTAGAAATGGATCACCCCTTCTTTATCATTTGTTTTTAAATGAGAAAATATTCTTTATATTTTCAGCACAGTTATATTAAAATAACATTTACTCGTAATAGAACACCTTATTAAGTGTTTATTTCTACATTTAGTTTTATTTTGTCTAATACAATTAAAAGTTATATTGCTCTCGGTGTATGAAATTTATCCATAGTGTTACAGAAGTATTCGCTCATTTCCCACCGATCTATCGAAACACCAAAATAATATAATTTAATAAGAAAAATGTATACAACATAATTTCTTTTGATTTTTTATTAAACGCTAAATATTGTTTTAAATATCAATTAATATTCGACTTTTTTTTTAATATTTTACATTAAAAATCTTAATTCTCTTACGCTTTTGCTGTACAATTATGCCAAAAAGATTTTACGAATACGAATACTTTAGAAACGTAATTCCTTTTAAACCTTTTAAAAGCTGCCATAAAATAGTAGAGGGTTTCACTGCAGCAACAAAAGTGTCACAAAAGCTCATATAGTTGGTTCTTATTAAATAATTAATAAAGGGTGCTTTTTATAGAGGTATAGAACTTTAAGTTGCAATAAAACAACGATGGATTATTCGATCGACATGAATTTTATGTATCCGAAAGATAATCTTGTGGCATTACATTTTAAATATGATTTCCGGCATATGACCGCCACGGCTGGCGCGGATGTAGTCCAATCGGGATGTCCAATTTTCGATGAATTTTTCCAACATTTGTGGCCGTATATCGGCAATAACACGGCGAATGTTGTCTTCCAAATGGTCAAGCGTTTGTGGCTTATCCGCATAGACCAATGACTTTACATAGCCCCACAGAAAGTAGTCTAGCGGTGTTAAATCACAAGATCTTGGAGGCCAATTCACAGGTCCAAAACGTGAAATTAGGCGGTCACCAAACGTGTCTTTCAATAAATCTATTGTGTCACGAGCTGTGTGACATGTTGCGCCGTGTTGTTGAAACCACATCTCCTGGACGTCATGGTTATTTAATTCAGGAATCAAAAAATTAGTAATCATGGCTCTATACCGATCACCATTGACTGTAATGTTCTGGCCACCATCCTTTTTGAAAAAGTACGGACCACCAGCCCATAAAGCGCACCAAACAGTCAGTTTTTCTGGATGTAACGGTGTTTCAACATACACTTGAGGATTACCTTCACTCCAAATGCGGCAGTTTTGTTTGTTCACGTAGCCATTCAACCAGAAGTGCGCTTCATCGGTAAACAAAATTCGCTTATGAAAATCGGGAACAACGGTAATCTCGTTTTGGGCCCATTCGACGAAACTACGCCTTACTGTTCAGGCGTGAGTCTATTCATGATGAATTGCCAAACCAAACTGAGAACAAATCACTGGACAGCTGTTAAATCGGTCGCCATCTTGAAAAGTAATGCCAACTTAAAGTTCTATACCTCTATAAAAACACCCTCTATAAGGCTGTAACTTCTTTAGCATTAAGTCTGAATACCCTTAATGAAACTGTGTGTGGCGCTGCATATTTCCTAGCTACTTTATATTTTCTTTTGTTTAATTCATTATTATTCCTTTTTGTTATTTTTTTTGTTTCTTCTCGTCATCTTCATCTTTAATGTTATGAAAATTTGATTAATCTTATCAAGATACGAGTCAATAAGAGCGCTCAAAAATAAAACACACGCTCTTAGCATAAAGTAACAAACAATCAATCCTTTCTACACCTCTTACATTGAAAGTAACTTCCTTTGCAAACTTTTTGTTTGTAACCTTTTTTTTCCATTTCTAAGACACATCATCATTCCATCATTATTTTGCCAGATGACTTAAGCTTAATATATAAGAGCAAAAGAGACAGCAAGAGGTAAATCAAAAGGAAAGGGTTGCATGGTATTTAGCATCAGTTAACAGCTGTCAACGTGCCTGACATCTTGTGTCACATTTTTATGTGCAGATTTTAAAATATGAAAGCATGTACATACATACTTTAGTTAAAACGATAATGGGGAGTTTGGTTTATTGTTATTGCTCCTTGAGATCCTTGTAGCATAGAGTGCGTATTTTTCATATACAACATTGTATTGTGTAAGTAGGTTGTAATAATTGAGTTAATGGTTAAAAGGCGTTTTAAAGGAAAATTTATTTAATAAATACATATTCTTCCTTTTTCGTTGTTATACATTTTTATTGTTATTACTCGTATTATATAAACTAAATTGTTGTAGATGGTACAATTTTGAAGATTACACAGAGTGATTGTGGGTGACGGAAGTTGTTCAAGGGTTAAAGACAAGTGGAACAATATGCAGGAGTATGTTGAAGTATGGATACTTGATTTACAAAAATTATGACATTGATGATTTACTTAAAGATTACATACACATATACATATATCAAGTTTCCTTCAAGTAAAACGGAAGTAGTTATACGAAGATGTGAATATGATTTTGTTAATTATGAAGTCTTTTAGCAGTAGATTTTAGTTACTTGTAATCTTGTAACTTAAAATTTATAGATTTTAATTTGATCATTTTATTAGTGAACTAGTAACAAGGCGAATAGAGACTCTATTCATTAGGTTGAAGGAAATATTTTTTTTGAAAATCGAAAAAATTTGATTAAAAAACTCAATTTTTTTTTAAATATAGTTAGAACAGACATTGTGCTAAATTTTACTGCAGAAATTTTTAAATCAAAAGCGCTCACCAACCGAACAAACAGCTAGTGCCAGCTGAGCTTCATCGAAAGACATGACAACTGGAACAAATCAAATACACCTAATATCAAAATCTACCAATCTAATGTAATTTATATATGCATGGAAACTAAGAAGTGGGTCAGATTTATTTTAAAAGATTTTACAGATTTCGGTACAGGGGAAACTAACTAAAAGCTTTCAAATAATTATTGCAAAAAACCGACTGCAAAACAGTCTAATTTAAAAATTTAAAACTTAAAGCAGATTGTTCTTACATATGCTCACTCTGTGTAAATTACAAGTGCCGGTCTATAACGATTCCAAATCAGTAAATAACAATTATCGATATCAAAAAATTATTTTATAAAAGTTGTTTTTCAACGTAAAAATATAAGCTCAAATGAAACTCATTTGTAAATAAATAATCAATAGTTATTTGTTGTTGTTTGATTAAGGATCCCCACCGGATGTTGTCCTTCTTCACCGGATTCGTGCGTTACATACATCTCAATCTCATACTCTCTTTCAGGGCAGAACCAGAAAGCGAAGAAAATGATAATGAGGATAAAAAAGATTCCTTTGAAATTGATAATTTTTCTCCAAGACGCTTATCGATTGATAACCTCTGTTTTCTGGAAGGAAAAAAATACCTTATCCCTAATTATATATTGAAACAAAGGGATCAGTTTGTTTCTGCAAACCAGGGAAGCGTGGAAAGATCAGTCTATGCTCTTAAATTGGTGTTGAGCATTTATTATTAGATATACGTTTGTTATTATATATGATATTCGACGTAAGAGTGGTACCAACCACACAAACTAAATATTTATCATCGTGTATGTTGGTAACAGTAACCCGTAACCTGTATATTAACATACATAGTTTAGAGAAAGATAGACTGGATTAGAATGGTGGGCGTGGTACCACACATACAAAGTGGAAAAAATATTATTCTGTATCTAGGGAACTGAATTAGGCTGCACCTCGGAATTTTGCATCAGTAACCCCCAATATTACCGTACATAGTCAATACATATCGTGTTCCTGGAAAACTGCAATAGATAGAACCTTGAAGCTTTGCACGAGTAACTCCTGTGCTAATGCGCATAGTCTACCAAAATATAGCATTAATTAGGACAGTGGGCGTGGTTCCTCCCATACAAAGTATAAAATTATTATCCTGTATGTAGGGAACTGCAATAGGTAGCGCCTTGATATTTCGCACCAGTAACTACCAATTTAACATGCTTGTTTACTTAAACACAGACTGAATTGGAATAGTGAGCGTGGTACCTCGCACACTAAGTGAAAAATTACTATCGTGTTTCTGACGAAATATAACTTTGAAACTTTGCGTGAGTAACCCCTGTGCAAATGTCTAAAATTTGACAAAATACAGAACGAATTGGAATATTGGACGTGGTACGTCCCATACAAAGAGAAAAATTACTATCACTTACATAGAGTACTATAATAGATATGGCCTTAAATGTAGGTAACAGTAACCCTCATACCCATGCGAATACTCTAGAAAAACATAGACTAGATTATGACAGTGATCATGGTACCCCCCATACAAAGTAAAAAGATATTATCGTGTATCTAGAGATCTGAGTTAGGTAGCACCTTGGAATTGCGCCCCAGTAATCCCCATATTACCGAACATACTCAAGCTAAACACGGGCTGAATTGGAATAGTGAGCATGGTACCTCCCATACAAAGTGAAAAATTATTATTGTGTAACTGGAAAACTACAATAGGTATAGTCTTGAAACTTTTAACAAGTAACCCTCAGAGTAATGTGCATAGTCTAGCAAAATACAATCTGGATTGGAATAGTGAGCATGGTACCTTCCATATTAATAAAAACTATTATCATGTATCTGGAGAACTACAATACATATAGAGTCTTGAAACTGCACAAGTAAACCTTACAGCAGGGTGCATTGTCTTGCAAAATACAGACTGGATTAGGAAAGTGAAAGTGGTACCTCCCATAAAAAGTAAAGAATTATTATCGTGTTAATACGTATAGTATAGAAAAAAAAAAAACAAATTGGATGAAAACAGTAGGCATCATACCCTGCATATAAACTAAAACATTTTCGATGTACGTTTTCATATTAATGGTTGGCCGTATTTTTCTTCCAAGTGTTTATTGTCTTTTTTGTAGTTGGATGTAGCGAAGCGCACCGGGAATAGCTAGTATTACATAAAGTATAATCGATTCAAAAAATAATTATTTTCGGTTTGAAAAGTAAAGTAAAGTACCCCTACCCCCTCCCGATTATACCCAAAAATTATACAGCTCTTTTCCACCATATACCAAAGGCATATACTGAACCTGTAGGGCGTTCAGAAAAATAGTGGCATATAAACGCACCCACCCACTAAAATCATGGCGAAAGTAATCAAAATGGATTCAGGAGACTAAAAAACGTATAAATCCGTTGCAATCCTAACGTCGCTTTTTTCACGATTACTATACTTTTTCTACACTACGTATGGTAAAGTTAAAACAAAGTAAGGTTAGTTCATTTCAATAGATATTCTACTACCCAATATCTATTGTCCTGGAATTCAAGCACCTCCATAACATGGTTTAAATGTAGAAAATATCTCAGTATTATAAGTAATTGTTCGAAAAAAAAATCATCGCTTAGAACACCAGAACACATAGAGCTCTCTCTTATTGATTTTAATAAAGGCTTAAAATTATATGAGACCTACTGAAATGCCAAATTGGTATCGTTAAAAAATTACCTATAATACTGTGTTCCAACTTCACAACCAGATAATGACATCATCTTAGATATCCAAACGTTACCAAATATATTTCTAATACGAATACGGGACTTAAATAGGTTTGTTTAAGTATTAGCATTTTTGTCTATAACCTAGTTAGTGTAACCACACTGAGTAACATTGATAAAAACCATAATTGTATCATTCTTATTCTAATTTGTATACTTATCTATTAAAGCCTTATGGAAAATTAGAACTGTCGTGTTGTAACATTCGAGCTATCCTTTTCCCATAACTAAACCATTTTTTGCCATTTATCATTGATAACAAAAGTTAAGCCTCTGACCACTTTGCACAATTGACTGGCTTTCGATTTTTATTATTTAACTAGCAAATAAACAAAAAATCACCCAACTGCCAACTTACATACGAGTATTCCTCACCCACCCACTAAAATAAAATAAATAACCTTCTTAGGACTTGTACAAATAACAAGTTCAATAAAGCTACTTTCAATATAACAAACAACAACAAAAAATAAATATTATCCTGTTTGAAAACAAACTCTTCACATATGATATGATGATAACCTGCTTACAAGTCAGCGATAAATCATCTTCTTTTATTTTCAAACTTTTTTATTCAGCATATAAAGAGATGTTTGGATGTGTGTGTTTGGACATGTGTGGTTATAAATATTGCATAAAATAGAAAAATAAATAAGGAAAATCTTATGTATGAATATAATCGAATTTTTATTGATACAAGCAGCTTATTATAAAACATAAATACAAACACACACTCACACTCCTTTTGTAAATTTTTTTATAAAAAGCTTAGAGAAAAGTGCACTAATACTAGTATAAACAAATCATCCATATTACAAAAAGTCCTTTTACTGGCAGCAAGGACTAGAAAGCATGTGGTACCATTAAGTTTGACTTGACTATGTAAGAGAGCCCCTACACCTTCAGATAGAAATTTCAACCAGTAATTTTTAAGAACCTTATTTTGTTACTTTTCGGTTAAGTAGGTTAGTGTAGACTTCCGGTTAATGTACAATATTTTACCTTGGTCCGTTTTTGATGTAAGGTATTAGCAAAGTCTATATTTATATCTTTATAATTTTTGGTGTTACCTAGAGATCTTATGCAATTAAAATTTTAGCATTTCGTTTTTTAAAAATTATTCGTTAAAATATAAAGGAGATATAAAGTAAAATAGTTTATAAATAAAGTAGAATATAAATAAATTTAGAGTACATTGAAATCGACCAAGTACGATTCAGACTCCAGCACAATATTTAAATATTTAAAATTGCATAAGATCTCTAGGTAACACCAAAAATTATAAATATATATTTATGTATATACTTTGCTAATACCTTACATCATAAACGGTACAAAGTAAAATATTGTACATTAACCGGATGACTATACTTACCTACTTAACCGAAAGGTAACAAAATAAGGATCCTCAAAATTTGCAGTTGACATTTCCATCTGAAAGTGTAGGAGCTCTCTTAAATTTATACTTAAAACAAGCTGTGCCCACACTCGTTGTGTGCGTCCTGACAATATTCTGTTCGATTTTGCTTTTAAAGTAATACACACCAATATTTAACACTCTTACACATTTACCTTATATAAATATATAAATCTCTTGATAAAATTCATATAAAATTCTAAAATTTATATAAAATTAATAAATTAATTATTTAGACTTAAGTTCTTAATAATTAATTCAAAAATAGTTCAAATAAAATTAATATAATTTATATAAAATTCTAAAAATTATTTTAAAGCTCCGTAAAAGGTTTTAATAACAATGTAATTTTACAAAGTAAAAATACAAATCAAATTAAAATTTTATTCAATTGGCTATTTGGCAGTAAGTAATTCAATATTTGTCATTAGTTTGAAACAGCGCCATCTGTTGCGCAATCGTGTTAAAAATATCCCGCCCTCAATTCAGATTTTGTCATTATTTTAAAACAGCGCCATCTGTTGCGCAACTATATTAAAAAATATCCTTCTTTCAAAAATAACAAATGCCTAAAAGTATACAGTACCTTTAAATCGGTATAAAAAATCGGAGTAATTTCACTGCTTTTTCTGCACTTTTTCTTGGAAATAAGATATGGGTGCGGAAAAAAAGTATACTATATTGGAATCAGGATACTACGGTAGCTCATCACAAAATTTTGTTAAAATCCATCCAGTAGCTTTTACGTTATGCAGACAGACAGCCGTACAGACAGATGAGATACTATTTTATTATATGTATAGCTATTGCGTCAGGATCGAAAACAAATTAAGTAAGGAGACTAAATCACAACACGGAGTCCCACAAGGATCGAAATTAGGTCCACTACTATACTTAATATACGCAAATGACATGCTTAACTCTCTTAAAGATTGCGACACTTATGCATACGCCGATGATACAGCGATGGTGGTTATACACAAAAATATAGAGACAGCTATAACAATTATGCAAAACCAGCTAAATACTTTATCCAAATGGTGTCACGATAATGGGCTGTTAATTAATGCATCCAAAACAAAACTGATGCATATGAGACAGCCACACGTGAAACAAATTAATATAAAATTAAAATATTATGACGTCAAGTGTATACACGACAATGCAAACGAAATACTCGATAACGACACATGCAACACCACAATTGAACTAGTAAACACATATAAATACCTAGGAGTATTCGTAGATAGCACGTTTAAATGGAAAATGCACATAAAAGAGCTCCAAAAGAAACTACGTAAAGCCGGTTACTCGTTATATAACCTCAGCTACGTTGCTACAAACACAGTACTTCGGCAAATATACTTCTCTTTAGTCGAATCATATATAAGACATGGAATATCGGCTTGGGGAAACTCTTCTCACTGCAAAAGCCTGCAAAGGACACAAAATCACCTACTAAAGATATTATATAATAACCAAATCAACAATCAAAACTTCACTTACTCCCGCCTACATACTCAGTCCAATAACAACGCCACAAGACACAACAACATTAGGTACAACAACACTCGGCCAGAAACACTCAATATGCAACCGTATGAACAAACTAGAGCTACCAACAGTAACATAGCTATCGAAAATCTACCTAGTCATCTTAATGTATTAAGCATCAAGAGTATATACGTACTCACAGTGTTGACTGACCAAAACAATCCCCAAATATTGCAACCCATTTCTCATCAATACAACACACGACTACATTCTGAAGGCAGACTTACAATCGCAAGAACGAAAAACAGCTATGGTGATCGTACACTAAAAGTATTATTGCCAAAAATATATAACGACATGCCAAGGAACATAAAGGATATTTCAAACGTATCACAGGAAAAAAATTTATAAAAATTACTTATTGTCCTCGCAATAATAATATTTATACTTTACGAAGTAATTAATTAGTTAAATAGTTATTTTCCCGCAGACAAGCCACAAGGCTTCGCGGGGTTTAAATACTAAGCATGAATTTACTTTATTTTGATTAAATAAAAAAAAGATATCATGTAACAATATATCATACAAATATTTACCATATCAGCACTGACTGGACTTAATTAAGTATATTTTAGATTTAATATGTAAACACTTATTTTTAGTTCAATTATATTTGAAGAAACATTAAATACATCACCTGTGGAATCTTATAAAAATATATATATTCTGTTATAAAAATTTATATCTGTAGAGTGACCCTCAGGCATGAATATAAGAGAGATTGATTAAGAATCAATACCACATTTTAAGGTTGTGATTTGAAGTTTGATAAAAAAAATTGTATAATTAAAACCAACTATGTGGCATTTTTTTGGGCGTAGTAACCATTTAATAATAAAATTTTAATTAAAATATATTTGTCGTGACGTAAAAAATTTGTTCTTTGCAACTTTATGTTTTTACAGAGAACATAATATCGTTATTATGACCTTACCACAACCAAACCAAATTGTTACATTCTGTGCATTCAAAGTCCTCTTTATACTCTATGCTATTCGCGGTCCTGGACAAATATTCCTTCAATGAAATTGTGATTGTAAAGGGTGTTTTTTATAGAGGTATAGAGCTTTATGTCAGCATTACTTTTCAAGATGGCAACCAATTTAACAGCTGCAAAGTGATTTATTCTCAGTTTGGTTTGGCAATTCATCATGAATAGACTCACGCCTGAACAACGCTTGCAAAAAGTCGTCGAATGGGCCCAAAACGAGATTACCGTTGTTCCCGATTTTCATAAGCGAATTTTGTTTAGCGATGAAGCGCACTTCTGGTTGAATGGCTACGTCAACAAACAAAACTGCCGCATTTGGAGTGAAGGTAATCCTCAAGTGTATATCGAAACACCGTTACACCCAGAAAAACTGACTGTTTGGTGCGCTTTATGGACTGGTGGAATCTTTGGTCCGTACTTTTTCAAAAACTATGGTGGCCAGAACGTTACAGTCAATGGTGATCGGTATAGAGCCATGACTACTAACTTTGTCATACCTTAATTGAATAACCATGATGTCCAGGAGATGTGGTTTCAAAAAGACGGCGCAACATGTCACACAGCTCGTGCCACAATAGATTTATTGAAAGACACGTTTGGTGACCGCCTAATTTCACGTTTTGGACCTGTCAATTGGCCTCTAAGATCTTGTGATTTAACACCGCTAGACTACTTTCTGTGGGGCTATGTAAAGTCATTGGTCTATGCGGAGAAGCCACAAACGCTTAATCATTTGGAAGACAACATTCGCCGTGTTTTTGCCGATATACGGCCACAAATGTTGGAAAAAGTCATCGAAAATTTGACTTCCAGATTGGACTACATCCGCACCAGCCGTGGCGGTCATATGCCAGAAATCATATTTAAAATGTAATGCCACAAGATTATCTTTCGGATAAATAAAATTCATGTCAATCGAATAATCCATCGTTGTTTTATTGCAACTTAAAGTTCTATACCTCTATAAAAAACACCCTTTATAATAGTAAACATTGCTGCCTAAGAAAATCTTAATACTTATTAGTTATTATAAATTATTAAGCTCACATGTTTCGTCAGCGTCCTTATTTTGCGTTCTCTATTTTATAGTTATGACCATAACAGACTTTTCTGCCAAGTTTCATTAATCTAGGGGCACTCAGTAAATTTTCACAGCCAATGTAAGCTAAAAAAAAGTAATGTCCGGCTAGATTGGCAAAATACCCTTGTGTGGGGAAGAGAGTAAAAATTTATTCGAGTAGTTCTATTATGGCCTCTTGAGTAACTGTTTTATTCGGATAATTTTTTAAGAATACAGTCATCCCCCTTATAACACGCGTTATGAGAGTATTTTTGTATAACTAGTTTTTTTTACTATACAAAAGCTGGGAACAAAAATTTAATAAAATAATTAAATTTTATATCAACACAATTAACACAATGAGCAAATTACTTTTCATTCTAGATTTTATAATACAGAAGAATAATGTGAAAATCCCCGCATTATATGGGGGAATACCCGCGTTGTAAGAGGGACTGAAACCGCGTAATATGAAAATGCGTTGTAAGAGTACCGTGTTATAAGGGGGTCTACTGTAATTATGCAAAAGCTTTCCGTATCAGAAAAAGTACAACTTTATATTAAATGTCTTTTACGTGCTTAGAGACTGGAAGAAATTGGAAAACTGTACTCGTATTATACTTTTTTTTGGCTACATTTTCAGCTTCTTAGCTTCCCATTAGCCGCTTTGCATTCTTATGTTATAGTAAATTTTAAATGTCGACCATGATCCAAAACTCGTAAAAGAACACAAATAAATAAAACTACTTACATTTAAACGTCGCGTCGTTAGGAAAGTAGAAACGTTTTTGCAAAAATTTTACAAAAAATGACTACTACACACACTATTGCTGAGTTTTATCCTTGACCACCTTGTATGCTTTCCCCTCAATTTCTTATGTTTGAACCATTCATAGATTGTCTTGGCAATTTAGGATTTAAGCAGTTCATAAAAATTGTTATCAGATTGATTGTCATTTATTTTTATATCTTTTTTTAAGTTTTTAGGAAGTGGTCAGCGTTTGGCTAGTTTCTTTTGGGAACTTGTAAAAATTGTAGCAAACAAAATTGCAAGTTGTCTTTACATATTGGTCTTAAATATGTTAAGCCTTTTATTTATCTATATTTTTATTCAATCTTTTTGGCAAAAATAAATATAAATTGGTTATTAAAGTGAGTTATTTTATATGAAATGGTCAATCTCTATTTTTTTTTCTTAAAAGCGGTTTAAAGTTAATAAATCATACTTAAGTGCCTAAAATAGAAACTCTAATCAAAATTTGTAAAACCCAAATAAGTCTTTAAAGAAACTTTGGATTTTATGGGCCGGAAGTTCGAACTAAACGATACTTGCAGACTCTACTGGCAATCCTTAGACTTAGGGCCCCGGGTAGATATATACTTAATATGTATGATACGGACATTATTAATCTTAGCAATACAAGATACTCTGCGATGAGGAAGACTATAGTCAAGGCTAGTGAGAGCTTGATACTAAATGATATTTATTTTTTAAGACAACGCAGCTGCAAAGCTCCTCACTTATCAGCAAAAAATCTTTTTTTCCGCAAAAATGTCTTATTTCCAAGAGAAAGTGGAGAAAAAGCAGTGAAAGTACGCAGTTAAGTTAACCGGATATAATTACATACTTAATTTTTTATTAAGTAAAAAATACATAAATTGATATGCAGCATATTTTAAGGCGGAACTAAGCACGTAAGATTCTTGAGTGTGGATTGCTTTCAAAGCAAAATCGAACAAAATATTGCAAGGATGCTGACAAAGTGGCGGGCACAGCTGGTATATAATAAAGTAGTAACTCATTACCGTCTGCCTGACACCATTTCATTTGTGTTCGCATCACGTAAAATCTATTGGATGGATTTTAACAAAATTTTGTGAGGAGGTACCTTAGCATCCTGATTCCATTATAGGATAATCCTTTTCTGTAAAAATATCTCATTTCCAAGAGAAAGTGGGGAAACAAAACAGAAAACACGCGATTTCCGGTTTAAAGATAACGAAATTTTCGGTTTAAAACTGGAATATTTTAAACACGGTTGCACACCTTTTATTTTTGAAAGTGGGATATTTTAAACACTATTGTGCAACAGATGGCGCTAACCCAATTTGTATTTTTACTTTGTGGAATTACAATGTTATTTAAATATTTTAAACACCTTTTACAGAGCCTTATAATAATTTTTAGAATTTTATTCAGGGATGGGTACCTTTATATAAAGTTAATACATAAAGCATAACTGAAACACCATAAAAGTAAGAGTCTTACAATTGGTGTGGAATACTTTCAAAGCAAAATCCAGCAAAATATTGTCAGTACGCCCACGACGTGGCGGGCACAGCTAGGTTTATTATATGTATAGATGTATAGACTAGCAGTTCCATCGTTCTGAAAATATTTTCTGAGAATTTGTCTTCAGTTTTGAAAGTAACTTACTCAAAATTTTAAGACTGTTTCTTATTAAGTGCAAATATGATTTATATAAATATTTACTTTGTAAAGAGGTGCACGTGTTTCTGTTGTAAATAAGTCTTATATATTTGATCGACGTACTAAGGTACCTGCCTACAAAATGTTACTGAAAATCACCCTGTATTTTTTTTATTATGCGGACACATACAGACTGACAGACAGACGGACTATAGTTCAGAACTTCATTGTTTTCTATCCCATATCAAAAAAAAAAAAAAAAAAAAATACTTCACATATGGATAAAGTCCTGTTACATGTTTTATTATATGTATAGACTAGCCACTTCGTGAGCTTCCCTTTCGTTCGATTTTGCTTGCCATTTTTAGTGAGGTCTTAAACTATGCTTCACTTATGGTTATGTATTTACCTTATAATTTAGCGCCTTCTGTTAGTGATTAGTGCTTCAGTAATGATTTATGTATTTACTTTACTACACTGAGGCAAAAATGACGTTGCAAAATCGACAACGAATGTGGTCACTTTGTTACCTCTACGTTGTCACTTTTGCATGACAACGGGTGTTGTCAACATGTAAACGAACGTGGTCGAATTGACAACGAGTGTTGTCAACTTCTCAACGAACGTGTTCAAATTGACAGTAGTAAATATTTTTCATTGTGTGAGTTTCCTTCAATTTATCCAAACGCATTTTTTGAAATATCAATATAGAGCAATATTCTATTGCAGATTGTCTCTAAACGACTGGAGAAAATTTTAAGGGAAGCACTGCCACCATTAGGTCTGCGAGGGGAGTTTAGAGAGAAGATATTTGCCAAATAAAAAACATAGGTAATAAAATGTTTTGATTATAAACGGCTTATTATTTTTATGCTTATGTAAATTCACAGTTCGAAATTGATGTCTGTGCTAACCAAAGTGGACCAATGGTGGAGAAATAATGAGACCACCAACAATTCATTAGCGTCATATTGCTCCAAAAAGCGAGAGACTTTTAATCAAGGTAAGATAAATTGCGATAGGAATTACATAGAGCATCTTGAACAATTCAATTGTGATATAATTTCAGATTTGATGACACCAATTAATGAAACATCAAAGGAAATATGCTGATGAAAATAAAAAATTGACCTATGAGCGTAAATATTAAATATTATTGTTATTAATTATAAGATAAATTTATTTTAGATTTAAGTTTATATAATATTTTGGTTCTTATAATTAAAAAAACATTTTGTGAATAAAATAAGTTTAAAAATTGATAATCTATTACAATCTGTTTTATTATAATAAATTTGGAAAGGAATGAGCATTTACAAATCGACAACGATATGGTGTCAACTTTACAACGGTGTGGTGTCAAATCGACAACAATACGGTGTCAAAGTGTACACGTTCGTTGTCAATTCAACAGTCCCTCGTTGTCAATAGTTCGTTGTCGAATTGACAACGTCCGTGTACAATTTGAGTACAAACGTTGTCGATACACTTTCGACACCGTATGTGGTCGTTTTGATAACGGATGGTGTCATTTTTTCTCTGGGTGTACTAAAATAACTGCGTACTTTCACTGATTTTCCTTTACTTTCTCTTGGAAATAAGATATTTTTGTGGAAAAAACGATCCTATATTGGAATCAGGATACTAAGGTACCTCCTCAAAAAATTTTGTTAAAATCCGTGATGCGAACGCTGGTCCTTTGCGTTTATTTATTGAATATCCATCTAGTGTTCCAGAAATGTCAATTTCAAGAGATATTCTATAGTCACAGTTATCTATGTGTTTAGACTCTTCACACTGTAGACGAAAGGAATTGATAATAAAAATCATTTCAGTTTAAACTTAAACTGCACTTAAAAGCATCTACAACCAT
This sequence comes from Phasia obesa, assembly GCA_949628195.1. Classification (NCBI taxonomy): domain Eukaryota; kingdom Metazoa; phylum Arthropoda; class Insecta; order Diptera; family Tachinidae; genus Phasia; species Phasia obesa. Next base: position 103,988,564 of record OX451219.1, read on the forward strand.
AAAACTGGGGAAATGATTAAATTATACCAAATAAACCATTTGGTGAATTCCTCTACTTTTTAGGGTTCATTAGAATAATATAAGGTGAAGGGATAGTGTACCCTTCACCTTATATTATTCGTATAAGAGAAATGTTAAAAATAAAAATAATGCTTTGATTATCCTTGTTAAATAGTTAGATTCATTAAAAGTTAACTATTTCCTTCTATAAGTATTAAAAATATGTATATTTGCAAAATATTAATAAATTAATGGAAAAATGTTTATCTGGAAAAGCCTTTTAATTACTATTCTTAATTATGAATGCAAATGAAAATTTTCCAACACATTGAACTTAAAAATGAAAATCTAATTACAATTAAAAGCTTAGAATAGAAAAATATAAAATAAATAAATACAAATTAATCCCACGATATTACGTACCATCATCCAGTGGCAGTTTATGCGAAGAAAAAACAATAGAAACAACAATAGTAATAACCCATTCACTGCGCTGAATAACTTATGCCTTTAATACCAGCTTCTCTTTTATGTTACGCTATTTTCGTTAATGGTTGGGGGAAGGAAATCAGTAAAATATAAGCAAAGACATTAAAACGCTCAACCAGTGAAAGCTATCAAACTTATTTGTGTCTTAAGACTATAAATGAAATGACCGTCACGAAAAATATTTAAATGCTATACGATTGTAATGTATTTTCTACGAGTATTAAAATGTGAAATGTTGAGAAGGATACTCTTGGTAAGCATGATGATGATGATGATGACGACGACGACGAGGAAAGGAAAATTAACGAACGTATGCCAAACGCGTTAATAAAAGCTGAGCATTGCAAAAAGCGGTTACGAATAAGACATTTTCCCAAATGGTTGGCGAGGAATTAAAAATAAGGAAACCAAAAACGAAGAAGGCATATAAATTGAATTTTCTTGAAATAAATAAGTACAGAGATATGAGAAAAGGATTTTTATAAAAAAAAGTAAAAAATATTTATATTTAAGGGAGTGGAGATTTTCTAATTAAATTTGGGTTCATTTTTTTTGTGGTACTTGTCCTTTTCATTATTTTTTGATTCTGGAACAAATAGTTAAAGTCAAAAATTGTATCGTAGTTTTTGGTTAAAAAGTAAAAACCGCGTTACAACCGAAACAGTTTACGTTTAAAATAATATTGCAAGGCCCATTTACGGTAACGAAATTTCCAAAAACAGTTAATAATAAAAGCAAAAAACTCAAGAAAAAGTGGTCACAAAACCACAACTTTAACAAAAACAGTTAACCTAAAGTATCCCACTGTCCCACTGAAAAGTCAAAGTTTTTATAAAAACATCAAAATTAGTCAGTTATTGGCAAAAACTTTTTTATCTATACATACATACATATATTAAAACTCTAATTGGACCGTGTCTGTACATAAAATTTTGTTGCTGGTGTAGATATGGAATACAAAACTTAAATTTTTTATTTTCTCTTTCGGTCTGTCCGTCTGTCTGGCTGCGTTCGTATCACATAAAGACTACTCCATACATTCCAATAAAACTTTCTGGGGACCTAAAGGTATAGGTAATATCTACAAAGTGCTACATTAACCAATAAATTATGTTTTAAAATGAGTGGGTTATTAGCAATTTAAAAATAAAATTTTTGATTTTTCGATACCCTGGTCTAGTTTTTTTAAAATGTTGAGTACTTTTTTTAGAAATTTTTTTTGAATATTTTTTGCCTTAGTTAGCCAGCAAAATTTAAAATATTGTGGAAAAATTTCAAGGTTATATCTTTTCTGAGTTAAAAACAAGACTATCTTCAATTTAAAAATTCCAAAATTATTGCAGTTTTGTCTATTTTAGCCTAAAAATGGCCATCAATTTTTTTTAAATATAAAAAAATTTTCTTAAGGAATATATAAAAATTTTATAATTTTTTTTTTTAAGCTGACTATATGTGCGTACGTTTAAACCAAATTTCGATTTAACCTAATCAACCATGTGGAAGATGGAGGGTCCTTTAATTTGACCTATATTATATTGAAAATTTGATTTTAGCCTATATGTTCTAAAATCCCAAAGCTGGAATCGGAAAAAGAAGACTGCTATATATGCTGCCAATTATTGATGAAAGTAAACCCTAGAAAATTCCAATTTTGGGATTTTTGTTCTTTATTTTGGGAATTGTGGTATTTCCTCTGGAAATCAAACAAAAATTTAAGAAATACCAAGCTCTAGAAGAAGAAAAGAATTTGCAGGTGCGAGTTAGCTAAGTTTTAAAATTCATAGCTACATCCTTGGCAAGTAAATTGTGCCTACCGTCAGAACTTAAGCTGAAATACTCCTCTGCTGTACTCATGTGAAATTTTAAATCAATCGACCTAGCCCTTTACAAATGGCTGAGTTGCTTCCAAAATATTTTAATTCTAACCCACTGTGCTTTGTTTCAAAACTTTTTTCCTGTAAAAATATTTAATTTCTAAGAGAAAATAGAGTTTAAACTCTGAAAGTACGGAATTTTACTGATTTAATTGTAATGAAAACTTGGCAGCACCTTTTACTTTTGTAAACGAGAAATTTTAGTCACTGTTTACATAAGTCTACAATAGCACATTTTTTTGTTTAACTCATGTTGCAACATCCCGAGTAATTAGAGAATAAATATATAAACCATATCAGCAGCACTATAAAAGAGTCGCAAATCATAACGTGCAATGGCAGTGTTGCTATAAGTGAAGCTTTATTATCACACTAACCATCTGTGTTATTTACTCCTATCCATTTCCAAAGGAAGTAACACAGTTAATATAGACATTAATTGCCTGAGTTTTACTTCTCGCTAAAAAAACATATTCTTCTATATTTTTTTACAAATAAAATCATTAATTAAAAATATCTAATATTTTTCCTGTATTTTTTTTTGCTCAACTTCTATTAATCTTTGTTTTTAATATGCTTAACTTTTACTTTGATGTTCGATTTATTTTCTTCATTCAATTTTTCAAAGTTTATTTATTTAAAAAATTAAGAAGCACAAGTTTCACAAAGCATAAAAAGTACATCAACTAGAAAAAGTGGAAAAAAATACGTAATTAGTTATTAAATGAGAAGAAATTGTAAAAAAAATTTCCATGGGATTTTTCAAACGTATATTCATAAACATATTCTATATAAAATGTCTTTGTCTTTTGCGAAAAAGAGCCAATCCTCAAATATGTTAACAGAAACCCTTTAGACTTTTAAACTATTTTCCAAAAAGAATAATTCCACTTACAGCCAGCAAATAGTAAGGCAAGAACAAAACAAAAAGAAGCATATTAAAGTGGCATAAAGAATAGTTATGGTAATTGCCACCAGCATCATCATCATCATCATCGTCATCGTCATCGTCATCCAATATCTACTTGTCTTAAAAATATCAGTAAAAGTTACATCAATGTCCCAAGTATTGAATTATTAAAGTAATATTGAGTATTTGGTGGTGATGGTATGATGGCAGGGTGGAAGGCTACTTGTCTACTTGCTAGCTGAAGTAGTTTTTAAGGTTCAGTCTAGTTGGAAAACAAAATCAGTTCTTTAATGCATTTACCATTCAGACTTGTATAATCATATTGTTTTAATATTGAACATCAAACGATTCTTTTTTTTTTTTTTGGTAGCTACTTTGCTATATAGACTTGATAACTTTATGTGCAGTTTTCTTGGAGTTATATTTTTTTTTGGGACAGTGTGTGAAACTTTAAACTTGTACAGTTATAATTTTATGTAAATATACAGTTGCTAGCAAAGAGAAAACTGCAACTCTCAGTTATATAAAAATAAAATATATAAAATATAAAAAATATCATATATAAAAATAAAATTAAATTAATATTTGCTTTTCAAATAGAAGAGTAAAAAAAAACAATTGAATAACTCTTTTTTATAAAATATAGGAATCAACTGATGTTTTGCATTTTTGCCCGCAACTGTATGTATATTTTTCTTCCATTCTGTCTTCTTTTCAACATAAATGTTCATTAACTACATTTATGAAATGCAATTTCCATATTTTTTTGGGCAGAGGTCTTCTTTTTATACCCTTCACCACAGGTGGAAAGGGTATATATAATTTTGTCATTCCGTGTCTATTTTCTACAATATTCATTTCCCACCCCATAAAGTATATATATTCTGGATCCTTATACATAGAGAAGCGATGTCCGTCTGTCCGTGTTCGGGTTGTAATGTCATTTGCCAAGGCACCAGAAGAGATACAAGAAATTTTAGCACACAAATCTTTTTCGAAAATTTTGGGATTGCAATTCAGCAACATCTGATCATTCCTTTGGAGGCTGCGGGCCAAAAACCTCGCCCACCTATATTTTTTCACATTATTTAAATTTTTTTTCGGCTTAATGATTCTCTTTTGCTTTTTGTCAAATAAATATTAGACCGCAAGGAGTGCATACAGATCTCGAGGGGTCAATAACCCCCTGCGAGGGCAGATTTTGTTTGTTTTTAGGTTGGTAGGGGTTTTCTGCGTTGATTTGTATTAACGACCTTTATAAAAACCCGTACACATATAGGTAGCCAATTGACCCACAGGATTCAATAAATTTCAAAAAAAAATTTAAATTTAAAAAAAATTATGTATGTATGTATGTATGTATGTATGTATGTATGTATGTATGTATGTATGTATGTATGTATGTATGTATGTATATATGTATGTATGTATGTATGTATGTATGTATGTATGTATGTATGTATGTATGTATGTATGTATGTATGTATGTATGTATGTATGTGTATGTATGTATGTATGTATGTATGTATGTATGTATGTATGTATGTATGTATGTATGTATGTATGTATGTATGTATGTATATAGAGTAACATATTTTTATACCCTTCACCACAGGTGGAAAGGGTATATATAAGTTTGTCATTCCGTGTGTAATTTCTACAATATTCATTTCCGACCCCATAAAGTATATATATTCTGGATCCTTATACATAGAGAACTTAATTAAGCGATGTCCGTCTGTCCGTCTGTCCGTCTGTCCGTGTTAGTGTGGTAATGTCATTTGCCAAGGCACCAGAAGAGATACAAAAAATTTAAGCACACCAATCTGTCAGGCATAGTTTCGAAAATTTTGGTATTGCAATTCAGCAACATCGGATCATTCCTTTGGAGGCTGCGGGCCAAAAACCACGCCCATCTATGTTTTTTTACGTTTTTTTTTAATTTTTTCGGCTTTAATGATTCTGTTTTGCCTTTTTTTGTCAAATAAATATTAGACTACGACAGGTAGATCGCAAGGAGTCACGACCACCGTTGTGGCTGTCGTCAACTTAGGCTAATTTCTATTTTATTTAACAAAAGAAAATGTCACAAAATTGTAAATTACAAATTCATATACAAACAAAAAGTTTTGGAGGAAATATTTATAATTTTGTGAAAAAGTTATTTATTTTATAAAAGCAAAAGAAGTATTTCTACAACAATGTCAGAGTTTACGATGTAACTGTCGGCTTTAATATAATTAAGTAGCTGACAACACGGCGACAATTGTAGCAAACGGAATTTGTTTTCATTTGTCTTCTATTTCTTTGACTCATGAATAATGCTTTTTTCTCATACGACTTTATTTAAGTAAAGAGTCAACAATATGGATAATGCTGTACATGTCTGTATAAATAAAATCACCGCGGGGAAGGGTATAGAAAATTCGGCAAGGCTGAATATAGCAATTTTACTTGTTTTAATTTCGAACGAAATTTTTTATCATAAAAATTTAAGATAAAATGTTTCTAAAAATAAGCATAAGTAGCTGTTAATATAGCCTTTCACAGAAAAAAAAAAAAACAAATCAATACAAAATCTTTGTTCGTTTGTCCACAAGAAATTATATTGCCAACCTCTCAAAATCGTTTGAAGTCAATAAAAACGTATGCGATTTACTCAACTTTTCTGATTTTAACAGTGTCCCAAAACGACAGCACTCAAGCAAAAGCCTTGAAAATTCACTATACGATGCAGAATTTTGGTGTCTGTCGACCTGCGTACTTAAATTTTTACATTTCTCAAAATTAATTTTTTGCCTCTTGTCCGGCTAGATTGGCAAAATACACTTCTGAGCGCCGTGTGGTATAAGTTATATTTACGATCGTTTACTCAGTTAAGGAGAGCCATATCCTCGTGCCTGCTCACCGTCTTCGCTCAGCAATCCGTTATATTATATAGTTTTATGTTCTGTAAACTTGATTAACTGCACAAAAAATTATACATCTACAAATTTGTGCTTAAAGAAATCATTGACATTGCCATAAAGCAATCGTGGCATATAATCTTATTTGTTACAAAATGTTATCAGAATTACTACATTTGTTGTAACTAAAACAAATCAAAACTAAACACAATAAGCGTGTTAAACCGCAAAAATATCAATGAATAAATTAAATTTTTCACAATTTGAAAAAAAAAGAAAAATGAGATACACCCATATATTTCTATAGAAAATATCAACACTTAAAAGGGTCACTATACATAGGACATACATACATTTTGAAAAACAACAAAACTCATATTTTATAACAACAGAAAATATTATAAAAAAAATAAAAATAATACTGTATAAAAGACTTGTTTACACACATAATCGCTGAAAAATTAAGTTTGCAGCAGCAATATTACAAACTCTATTAAATTAGCTGCTTATGAAAGGATAGCAATGCCAGGACTCAAACAACAGCCACACGATATGCTTGTGCAAGTGTTGGGGTGGTCCAGTTATCAAATAAACTAAAGAATAAACGAACAAACAAAAAATCTGTTTAATTTAATGGAGAATAAGGAACAAAATCTAAAAATTTATGATTTTTTTTTGAAAAGACAAAAAAATGCTTTTGTTTATGAGTAAAAGAAAATATTTATTTTTTTTTCTTATAACAGCAGGGATTAAACAACACGCTTAGAATATTAAAGTGGGCGTGAAATGTTTAGCACTAAAATCACAAACGTCTTAAATAAAACAAAAAAAAAAAGCGGAAGAATATAAATAAATGTAAAAATAAATTGGCCAAAACAAACGGAAAACAAGTACAAAAATAATGGGAAAAAACACTTAAAAAACCAAACGATTTTTAATATTAAATGAGAAGTATTAAGAGATGTGGCAAAAGGAAATAATTTATATAAAAAAAAAAAAAACAAAACACCAGAATTACAAATGTAATCAAGTACGTGACCCCAAGTATTAAACGGTATTAAAGGATTTTTAATATTCATTATTTCTGAAGGCAAAAAAAAAATAATTCAAAAAAAGGTTTAACCTTAAAGAAAAATTTAAGAAATTTACAAAAGAAAGGAAGAAGTTCAAATACGCTTAATTAGTGGAATATATTTTGTGCGAGGGTGGTTATAGAAATATGTATCCGCTGGCAGCGTTAATACTGCTCAGACATGGGGAAAATCAATTACATTTCAATTTAAATTACAGGTAATGTGTAATTGTATATTCTCAATTACACTTTATAAGTAATTGTGATTTAAATAAGGGACTTAAGTCAACTACAAATTACAAGTAATTGTAGTTAGGAAATAATCGTTACTTTCAATTGAAAAAATTCTAATATATTACACAGTGCAACACGGAAAAAATAACCATATACGGACACCACTACGTGATAAAAGACCAAAAAAGAAGACACCCGTCTCCCAGTTTTACCCAAAGTCCTCCAGGTTTTTTTTTTATGGGCCCTCAAAGATGTGGGGCCTCGATGTCATTTTTGCAAAAAAATGATCATTTACTCAAGCTCATATTTTGCAAACCGTTTGGAATTTTGATATACTCTCTTAGGCAAAGTTGTAGCTCTTGTCATAAAGAACAAAAATTGTGAACATATAAAATCAAAACAACTTCATCTTCAAGGTCAAAATCGAAAAAACTTTAAAAAATTCAATTTTTTTTACCTTTTTTCCCCTGTTCAGGTCCATAGGTAGCAAAGGGTTCAAAACTCAAGAAAACAATCAACTACAAAAATGAACCTAAGATCTCAGTAAATAACTTTCTAGAACATATGAACTTCCTAGGAATGATTCTTAACAGCGTTTAGGTAGCCGCAAAAGTGAAAAAGTTTTTCACTTTACATTGAACGGTTTGCTACCTATGGACCTTTTTTTTGGTATTTTATCACGTAGTGGTGTCCGTATATGGTTATTTTGCCATGACTTAAAAAATTACACAGTGTGTTACTTAAAATTTTACATTACATGTACATAATTATAATTGTTTTTTTTTTCAATTACAATCACTTGCAATTTTTAATTGAAAAATTTCCATTTAATTGCTATTTTTCAATTACAAATTACATGTAATGTGTAATTGAAAAATTACAATTACATATAATTGAGTAATTGTATGTATATAATTAATTACAAAATATATGTGAACTTCCCCAAGGGTAATACTAATACATAGATTGAAAAAAATAAAATTTTTTTAGCTTGTTATTTTTGATCTATAGGCATTTAATAGCAAAAATTAATACTGTTCATATAGTGAAATGATCAAAGTTACTAAAAACTAGCATTAGTATTGTTCAGTCTGTTTTGTAATTATTTACACATATCGGGTGGTTAAATTTTAAGGGCCTACTTTGAGTGTGAACCACACCTAAACATCAAGTTTTTAATTTAATTTGACATTTCCCAATATCAGACTAACTCAATTTGAACCAATCAATCAATCAGAATGGTGGCAAAAAATGGCAACGTTGGATAATCAATTTTCGAAGAAAATCATCTTCAGTGATGAGGCACATTTTCACCTCAGTGGATTCATCAATAACCAGAATTGCCGCATTTGGGCGAATAATAATTCAAGAATGATTGTCGAAAAACCAATGCACGCACAAAGAGTAACTGTTTGGTGCGGTTTATGGGCTGGCGGCATCATCGGGCCTATTTTGCCAAAATGAGGCCGGTCAGCCAGTTACTGTTTATGATGTTCGCTATCGTGAGATGATAAGGATTTTTTTATGGCCCGAATTGGAAGATATGGATGTGGATGATATGTGGTTTCAACAGGACGCACAGTGAACTGGAAAAAAATCGAAGGAGTTATAGTACCTCAATGAAATGTTTGGCAAATATCTCTCTTGGCCTACTATTTTCAAAAATGAATTAACATTTTTAGAAATCCTCTATTTTTCTGGTGCGGGGCAATTAAATACCCAAAATTCCCCCATTTCAGTAATTATTATTATTTTGTTTTTTGATTTTAATCTCTAATTTCACATACAAAATGATAAAGCGGTTTAGTTTTTTTTTTATAAAATGTAACCAATCTCTAATTATTTACGGTATACGGCATACCTTTTTTTGAATATAACATTATTTTAAACTTTTTATTATTTTTATTTTATTAAGTTTTGAAAATACTCATAACGATTGGTATTCCAAAAAATTTATATTATATTATATAAAATTGTTTAAAATTAAATTATTATTTAAGATAAAAACCATATTTATATAAAGATAATAAGAAAGTAACAACAATTAAACAATTTTTTTGTAGTTCCTCATGATTTCTTTAAAAATGAGCCACTGAATGTGGAGTGCCAAAATCGGTTGCTTTTTAGTTGTCCTCTACTAGAACAAATGTAAAAAAGTTTATTTTTTCAAACTTTCATTCATCTTAATGTGTACGAAACTTTACTTAATACCACTCAAATATTTTGGTGTGTTTTTTTAAGTAATGAAATGAAAAAAAATAATAATGATATTAATTCCCTTTTTTAAGTAGGTTTATAATTTGATGCTTAAAAGCGAAAAAAAATCAACGAAAAAGAAAATATAAGCGTCAAATAAACAAAGGATTTTTTCAACTAAAAGTAGAAATAAAAAAAAGGAATTAAAAATGAAAATTAAATAGACAAAATAAGAATCGCGATGAAAAATATACACATTTTTTTTTTTTTATTTTTTAAAGAAAAAAATGTATACTTAAACACAAATCCTTTTTAGTAATGGTTCAATGATGATGATTTTAAGATGGATGCCAGTGAGTATCAAATAAGCTTAATAGAAAGAAAATATGGGTTGTTATTTAACAAATTTTGTGAACGCTACCTACGAGTAAATCTCAAAATGTAAGGTTAATGTCGGAGTGCACGCTACAAGCGAAGCTACACTACTACGCTACAACATGCTATAAACCACTGCATTTATTTTTCTTGTGTGTTAGCTTAAAACATGTCAGAGAAGATGCCAAGCTTGATGCGATTTCATGCTACAAAGCAGGTTGTGTAATGGTTTGCAGCGCGTTGTAGCATGTTGTAGCCTCTACTCTTTGTTCGTTTATTTTTATTATGTCTTAAAAACTTTTTTGTGTGAATGGAAACATTTTAATACAGTTTTTGACATTTTTAAATTATTTTTTTTTAATAAAAATGGAAATTGATATGGAAAAAAAGCGGGAAAAAAATTATCGTCCTATTGCAATACTGCCATATTTATTAAAAGTTTTTGAAAAATTAGTCCATGTGCTAATGGCTATCTGATGTGCAATCTGGTTTCAGACCCAAACATAACTGCATATCTACGCTTATTGATGTTTGTGAGAAACTACGCTCAAAGATAGATAGTGATATGATATCATTTCTAATTTTACTCGATCATTCTAAGGCATTTGATACTGTCGAACATACTATACTTTGTAAAAAATTAAAACACATGTGCCATTTCTCAAACACTGCTGTAAATTTAATTTCTTCATACCTTCGAAACAAAAGTCAATTTGTGTATATTGGATCTGAAAAATCAATCATTTGCTTAACAACAAGAGGTGTACCTCAAGGTTCAATTCTTGGTCCACTGTTGTATAACATTTATTCCAACGACCTGCCATCTAGACTCAGTTACTGTGGAATACACATGTACGCTGATGATGTACAGCTTTTCATCAGTTGTCTGTCTTCCATCCAAAATTAATGAATGAATTGAAAAATTGAATCTTGATCCCGATAACGTATTTAGATGGGCTGCAGCAAATGGTCTCTGTTTAAACGCAGAGAAATCTAAGCAAGAAAAGTTGTGTACAGTTAAATATACCACCAATATATGTACATTGGGCAATCTACAATTGAACTGGTTGAAAGTGCCAAAAATCTTGGAATTGCAATCAACAATAAACTAACCTGGTCAAATCACATTAATGCGGTATGTGGGAAAACTTATTCTATGCTAAGAAATCTTTGGATCGAAGTAGATATAGTAAATCTACTAAAATGCCGCACACTACTGTTCCTACACAAAATTATCTACAACAAACAACCTGAGTATCTCTACAAAAGGATACAATTTTCGAGAACCAATAGAGGATACAGAATAAATTCCATTCGATACCGAAAGTTAATATCTGAAAGACATTTCTTTGTAAAAACCATTCGTCTCTGGAACGAACTTCCACCTAATATACAAATTTTAAGCAATACTAAGCACTTTAATTTCGCAATATTTTCCCATTTCTATTAAATAAAATTGTTATTTCCTTTTAATTGTTTTTCTATTTACTGTCTTAAAAATTTAAAATCTTTTTTTTTAATATAACTTATTGTTAATATTATTTGTTAATTTTTATACTGCGCTTGAAATAAAGCAAAATATTATCTCAGCAGTTCTGTTAAATAATAAAAATTGATTACGGAAGTATATACATATGTATATACATATGCATATGTCCTGTATAATAAATAAATCCGAATCCATCACCAAACACTAAAAATTATTATAAACAAATAAAAAATCGCTTTGCTCAATATAACATTCACTCTGACATCTTGTAGCATTGGTGTAGCACGAACGCGCACTTTGACATCAGCCTAAAAGTAATAAATTTTTTCTTAAAATTTCAAAATATTATGTGCGTTCTGACAATATTTTATTCGATTTAGCTTTAAAAAGTAATCTACACCCAATTTTAGGACTCTTATAGTGCTTCATGTATACGTATTCACTTTTTATAAAAGTACCCATCCCTGTATAAAATTCTAAAATTTAAAATTCTAAAAATTATTGTAAAGCTCTGTAGAAGTTGTTTAAAATATTTTAATAACAATGTAATTCCACAAAGTAGAAATACAAACCAAACTTAAATTTTATTCAACTGGCTGTTTGGCAGTAAATAATTTATATTTTTTCATATGTATTTTAAAACAGCGCCATTTGTTGAACAACCCTGTTTAAAATATCCCAATTTCAAAGACAAATGGTGCCTCTTTAAAGTATTTTTCAAATTTTGCCATTATGTATTTTAAGACAACGCCATCTGTTGCGAAAGTGTGTTTACAATAAACCACGTTTAGACCGGAAATTACTTACTTTCACTGCTTTTTCTCCACCTTCTCTTGGAAATGATATATCTTTGCGAAAAGTCTCCTATATTGGAATCAGGATGCTAAGGTACCTCCTTACAAAATTTTTGTTTAAATCCATCTAGTAGTTTTTAAGTGATGCAAACACAAAAGAAAGACAGACAGACAGACAGGCAGGGAATGAGTTACTGTTTTATTATATGTATAGATATAATAATTAAATCTGTATTTATTATTATCAAAAATGTTAAAACATACGGACAAAGTTTTTAATCATATTATAATAATTTAATTTATTTTATTTATTTAATAATAATGTTGATATTTGATCACAATATAATAAATCTTTATTATATTATGGTCATATTTTATTGCAATATGTTTATATTTAAACAAATTTTGGTAGTTTTTTAACAATGTTACTAGCAGGGTTGACAATAATATTGTTTTAACATGACAATATTGTTATGTTTAATAATAGTATTGTTTGATTACACCTTTCTACTGTAACCATATGTTATGCTCTCTGATAATAGTTACCGCAACCATGTTTTTTTACCTTTGGATGTAGATATTGGGTTTTGATTTTTATTTTAGCAATCAGAAAGCCATTATTTTGGTGCTGTTGTTACGAGTAGCCTTTTCAACACTGACAATTAAAGGGTGGTTAAATTTCTAAGGGACGATGTTAATTTTGAATAAAACACAAATTATTTAGGAAATTATTGACGCTTCTTTTTATTTTCATAATATTAACTTGGTTCAATTATGTATGGAACAAAATATCGCGAACTCGGTGGCACACCTCCATCCTATGCTCCAAATTTTCGATGACGCTGAGGCATAATTGAGGTTCTATGCCATTAATGTGCCGAATGATCTCATCCTTTAGCTCTTGAATTGTTGCTGGCATATCGACGTACACCTTTTCTTTCAAATAACCCCAAAGAAAGAAGTCCAACGGTGTCAAATCACATGATCTTGGCGGCCAATTGACATCGCCACCACGTGACATAATACGGCCTATGAATTTATAGCGCAAAAGATGCATTGTTTAGTTAGCTGTGTGGCAAGTGCCACCGTCCGAACACCACATATCGTCGACATCCATATTTTCCCATTCGGGCCATAAGTTCACACGATAGCGAACACCATTCACAGTAACTAGCTGACCGGCCACATTTTAGAAATAATACGGCCCAATGATGCCGCACCAAACAGTCACTCTTTGTGGGTGCATAGGTTTTTCGACAGTCATAATTCTAGTACTATCGACTGCATAACCTTAGATCGCTAGTACCTGTACAGGAGCTAAACAATGGTCACATAACTTCTTTGTAGTAAATTTAAGATTCGTTTTGATGCACTGTTCTTCAAAAAAGGGTTTTATTTTTTTTTTGTCCCAAATTTTATAAAACAAAAAAAAAAGAGAATAAAACGAATATAATAATACATTCGCAAACCGGACAGAAAACAAAAATATTGTATTTATTTTACAAGTGTGCGCTTGAGATTTAAGGTGGCCGGTCTCATTACCGTTGGTGGTTGGTTCGTTCGTTCGTTCGTTGGTTGTTTGTTTGCTGCGTGGTTTATGCATATAAATACCACGATATAATGAGGTAAAAAATACAATATAAACATCACATTCTAAATTTTATTCAATTCAAGTTTTAATATTTTTCTATTCCACTTATATTTTTTGCTTTTCCTTATTAAAAGGATAATGATAAATGATTTGCTGAAAAGGAAAAATTTACGTTTTTTTTTCATCTGAAAAACCATAGAAAATATATTTTTTTAAATAAATATTTCTATTGTCTTGATAATCGGTAATCCTGGTATTGTTTACTTTTTTGACATTCTTAATAATTGCCCAACGTCAATTGGGTGGTTGGCGGGGAGGATTGTGAATTAGTTAGTCAGTGGCAGCAGTGAGGGTGACTATATAGAGTTTCGTTTTAAAAATGTTTAATTTTGTTTTTCTTGTTGCGAGGAGCTTTATTATTTAAGGATTTATTTCATAATTAATGATAATAAGACTATTAGTTATTGTACGTTTAAAATATTTTCAAGTAAATGACCTTTCATAATCAAAAGCAAATTTTTAACATAAATTATATGAGTTTTTTCAAGGATTTTCTTGCTTTCTTTTGGTGTTGCTGAGAGTAGAGAAAATTAAGCTTTTATACGCTCAATATATCACAAGATTTAATGAGTATACGTGCAGTGTATAACGATTTGGAAAAATCAAGTAAAAAACTAAGTTTTACTTTTGGCGTTGAAAAGCTTTAAAAACAAGTTTTTCTTTTTTTTTAGTTTTCTTTTGTAACATCACGTTTTGTTAGATGAAGCTTAAAAATTACCAAGGACATGTTAATTACATGTTCAAAATGTCAGAAAATATAGCCAAAATGAACCAACGAAGTAAATAGAGAGAAAATTAAAGGTTCATGAAATGTTATATAAATATTCTTTTAGAAAAGCGCTAACGACTTGTAAATTAACAAGTGAGGGTTCATGTTACCATGTCGAATCTTATAGTGATTAAGTTATAAGGTTATGTTTACAATACTCGACTTTCGGTTTTTAGAGTTGTGGTTTTCAACTTCATATTTATAATTAAAATATAAAAAATTACGCAATAAAATTTAACTTTATATTAATTTCCTAATTTTAAAGAAATATATTTCAAATCTTCTTCGTGTAGTCATAATTTATTCTTCATTCTAATTAGCTGACTCATATCTTAAGTCCCTGCACCATAGTATTGTTAAATATTGCCTTACTCTGTTATGTTTCCCAAATTCACAACAATATTCATTCGGTTTTTACCTTGATGATTTTCAACATCATTATTACAATTATTATATAAAATTTTACAAACTTTTATCAAAATTATTTATTATGATTAATAAATAAGAAAAATCCTTTTATAAAGATTATTAAAAGCTTAGTTCGTAGCAAAAAGGCAAAGTTTATCTTAAATAAAACAAGTAAAATTGCTATATTCGGCCATGCAGAATCTTCTATACCATTCATAATGTTGAATTTATTTATACAGACATGTACAGCATTATACATATTGTTGACTCTTTACATGTAATGAGAAAAAACTCAATATTCATACTTTAAAGAAATAGGAGAAAGCGGCTACGGAACTAAATGAAAATAAAGTCCGTTGGCTACAATATTCGACGTGTAGTCAGCTACTTAATAATATTGAAGATGACAGCTACATCGTAAACTCTCACTTTGTTGTAGAAATACTTATTTTGCTTTTATAAAATTAAATAACTTTTTCAAAAAATTATACATATTTCTTCCAAAACTTTTTGCTTGTAAAATATCACAAAATTGTAATTTACAATTTTTTGATATATGAATAAAGTAGAAATAGAAAATAGCCTAACGGTACTCGAGTAGCCATGTAGCTTTGCTGGCTTCAAAATAATCGTTTCCCTATAAACATGTATTTAATTTTTGACAGTTTGTAGTCGGTATCCTGATGATGTCTATGTGTTCAATGCACCTAGATTTCAAAGAAATATTGAAATTTTTGTTTTAATTTGTCGAAAATTGTTTGTAAAAATATTTTTTTAAAAATTTTTTGTAAAATTTTATTTGAAATTTTTTCGGAAAATTTAAAAAAAAATTTCTTTTCGAATATTTTTTTGTAAAATATCTTTTTGAAAATGTTTTGTAAATTTTTTTGTAAATATTTTTGAAAATAAATTTTAAATTTAAAAAATTTTTTTTAAAAATTTTATTGAAATTTGTTTAGTTAAATTTAGGACTTTTCTGCAATCTATATTGAGTTGGAATGGTCAGACTAAAGCAAAAAGAAATCCTTACAAAAACAAATTTCCTCATATGGGCACATGGGGGGTCCTTTTAACTGCTCCTATTTACCAGTGGGTACTCTGTCGGTCCATTAGCTACCTCTATGCCTATTGCTTTCTATTAAGGTCTCTAATACAAATCAAAGCAGAAAAACCCTACCAATCCAAAAACAAACAAAAATCGCCCCTCGCAGGGGGTTATTGATCCCCCGAGATCTGTATGCGCTCCTTGCGATCTACCTGTCGCAGTCTAACATTTATTTCACAAAAAAAGGCAAAACAGAATCATTAAAGCCGAAAAAAATTAAAAAAAACGTGAAAAAATATAGGTGGGCGTGGTTTTTGGCCCGCAGCCTCCAAAGGAATGATCCGATGTTGCTGAATTGCAATACCAAAATTTTCGAAACTATTCCTGACAGATTGGTGTGTTTAAATTTTTGGATCTCTTCTGGTGCCTTGGCAAATGACATTACAACACGAACACGGACAGACGGATAGACGGACAGACGGATAGACGGACAGACGGACATCGCTTAATCAACTTCTCTATGTATAAGGATCCAGAATATATATACTTTATGGGGTCGGAAATGAATATTGTAGAAATTACACATGGAGTATTTGGTGAAGGGTATAAAAAAAACACACACATATATAAATATCTTGGATCACATTCTTTTCTAACAGACATATCTCATATAATAGATTATTCAGGAGATAGAATATGTATATTTAAATCAAATAAAAGAAATTTATAGAGAGATTTTTTACTCATGTAAAAATTTAAACTTGAAATAAACTTTAAAGTTTCGAAACACAAGCAGTGGCAACACTTTTTTGTATATGTTTTTATGAATATTTTAGAACTAACAAACAGAATGACAACCACATGTGGTGAAGCGTATAAAAGTGACCCAACAGACGATTTTATTACAGACTTTTTGGCTAAACTTGGATCTTTTAGCGAACTTTTAAATTATTTATTATTTTTAACTTTCTTTGTCAATTTTCGGTTTTTAATCAAATTTTGCTTTTATATCGAAATACTAATTTTTGGTAAAATTTAAATTTTTTGGTAATTTTTGGGTGCAAATATGATTTTTTATATTTTGGGGAAACTTGGATCTTTAAGCGAACTTGTAAATTATTGATAGTTTTAAGATTTTTTTTTGTAAATTTTCGGTTTTTAATAAAATTTAAATTTTAGATCGAAATAAAAATTTTTTCTAAAATTATAATTTTTTTTGATAAGTTTTGGGTGAAAATGTTATTTTTTGACGAAACTTAAATCTTTGAGAGAACTTTTTAAATATTAGGAATTTTTATTTTTTTGTATTTTCGGTTTTTATAAAATTTAGTTTTGGTCGGTATAAACATTTGTTGGAAATACGAGGCGTTCGCTTTTTTTACCACAGTGTTCTAATTTTTGGACCATTTGGGCTAAATAACATTAGAAAAATTTTCGAAATTATTCCTGAGAGATTGGTGTGTCAAAATTTTTTTACCTCTTCTGGTGCCTTGACAAATTTGATTTCAACCCGAACACAGATGGACAGACTGACATCGCTTAATTAACTTCTCTATATATAAGGATACAGAATATATATACTCTATGGTTTTGGAAATTAATATTGTAGAAATTACACACGGAATGACAAACTTATATATACCCTTTTCACTTGTGATGAAGTGTATTGTGTATTTTATTATTAAAAATGTTAAAACAAACGGGCGTCTTTCATATGAAATAAGTCTTAATTTTTAATCACATTAAATGATTATCAGCTAATCATAATATAATCATTTGCTTACAATACAATAAATTTTTATTGTATTTTGTTTTTTTTTTATAATACTGCACGCAAAGAAAAAATATGGTTATTGTATGGTCACGGCAACCACACTATGTTCTCTGTAACAATAGATGTTTGCTGTGAACAAATTATAGTTAATTAAAACAATACTTTGGTCACTATAAACAAGTTTTTTGTTAACAGTTAATCATTCAATGGTTATACGCACCAAAAAAGCAACATGGTTGATTTGAAACATAATAAAATTCAAACCACAACTAAATTATTTTTAATATTTAAAAATTATAACCATAATATATTATTATTAAACATAGTATGTTAAGTTTGACTAAAAGTAAACAAATAATGTTTGGTTTTAAAAATACATATTTTGGTTTTGACATTTTTTCAGTTCAGAAATGTGTTTGTAAGCTATCGGTTCATCTAAAACCGTAAAACATTAAATACATATTTGTTGTCAACAAATAAATTTGTTTTTTTATTATAAATGATATTTTTAAATTAATTATATCAAACACAGATAAAGTTAAGTAGAAAATATCAAAATATGTATGTAAGTCTAAATGGAAATATTCGTGTATTTGTTTTTTGTTATTTATAAATATATTCATACGTTGTCACATATAACCATTTACATGTTTGAAATTATATTATAGTATGTTTATATTACAAACATAACTATGGTTGTATTTTACAATGTTATTTTTATGTAGACAATAATATGTTCCAACGACAACAATATTATTTTTATATATAACCATATAATTCAACCATAACATGTTGCTCTTAGACGGTGCAACGGCACACACCGTGCCACAACCGATATGCTGAAGGATGCATTTCCCGGGCGCCTAATCTCCCGTTTTGGCGATTTGCACTGGCCAGCAAGATCGCCTGATTCGACCGCTGCAGACTTCTTTTT
Organism: Phasia obesa; assembly: GCA_949628195.1. Lineage (NCBI taxonomy): Eukaryota > Metazoa > Arthropoda > Insecta > Diptera > Tachinidae > Phasia > Phasia obesa. The sequence goes on from OX451219.1 coordinate 104,007,484, forward strand.
GTGGGGCTTTTTGAAGTCGCGGGTTTATGTCAACAAGCCTCAGACTCTTGCAGCTCTTAAAGACAATATCCGTCAAGAATGTGAGGACCTATCGCCGGAAGTTTTGGCCAAAGTGATGGAAAATGCCATAAAAAGGGCTCAAATGACAATCAACTATGGCGGCGGCCATTTACATGACATCATATTCTCGACTTGATGTAAAAAAAATTAAAAGACCAAATAAAAATAATCCACAAGAAGAATCAAAGTTTTTCATTTTTTTTTTAAATTACAGCCAAAAAACATCGAAAGGTTATTTTTGCGCCACCCTGTGTATATTTGAACAAATTTGTGTGTGTGTATATTTGAACAAATATTTGAAAAAATTTTGGTTATTTTTTAACAATGTCAGGATTGACAATGATATGTCTTTAACATAACACTATTATTATTATTATTATTATTATTATTATTATTATTATTATTATTATTATTATTATTATTATTATTATTATGTTTAATAATAATATGGTTTGACTACAACCATATAATTGAAACATAATAAGATGCTCTATGATTATGATAACCTCAACCAGGTTTCTTCTTTGCTTATGTTTTTGCTTTATTCAATAGATGATCCTTAAAACTAAACATTACCCTAAGTAGATAGATACGAAGTAGTGACGAAGGATATAGCGTCGCAAAAAAGCTAATATTTGAAAAAAATGTTACCCTTTTTTCTTTAGAAACCAATCACCTAATTTGTATAAAATATTATTTCAAACATATTGAGCAATTAGAGAGAACAAACCAACACAGGCCATTTTAGCAAATAATTTGTAAAATAATTTTTTGTTGGAGAAGTTTTAAGAAAAGTGTGATATATTGGCGAAATTGGTTTATAATCGAAATAGAAAATGAATTTAATTATAATTAAAATTTCGCTATAGATATAATATATAGTTCTTTAGGTGGAGGTAAGGAAGTGAGTGTGCAGCTTCTCTCCTATGCTCATACTCCACCATTGGTTGCTTCTCTTGATGGACAACGAAACACCACCCTTCCTGCTTTTAAGCTCCAAACAACAGCTACTATTCTCCAAAGGTTCTCACAATATCCGGCCACAGAAACAGGAAGGTTGTCACCGCTGTACCAGTCGTTTGGGCCCAAGCTATATCTTAAATGTCTTATCTTCTAGTTTCAGCCCCATGAAAGGATCAGAGACTATATGCTGGAAACATTACTGTCAAGAAGTTTAGATTCTTCCAGATCTTATGTCTCTGGTGACAATTTGAGTTGTAGTGACTTAAAAGCTCTGTATCGGAATCTGCTTGCAGGGTACTTCATAGAGTAAATAATGTCTAGAACTTTCCGTTTACAATAATAAAAGGTGCTGCCAATTCATTTAAATCAGCCAAATTGTATAAATTCGGGGTTTGAGTGTATTTGCTCTTGGAATTAATTATCCCATATTTGAACGATGATATTATTAAAATTCATCCAGTGCTTCTTATGTCATGCAAATACACACGGACAGACCGGCAAAAATGTTTATTCCATATCGATATATATCTGCACCATTAACAAAATTTTGAAAAAATGTTTATGTACATAAACGCTGCTGTTACAGTTTTATTATACATATTGATAAGTTTGTCGAATTACAAATTGGCTGACATTTTTGAATTCGTCTATACGAGTATGAATATCTAAATATCTATTTTTATAAACATAGTGGGTGGAAAGATTATATCCGCAATTCGCTGTTTGGCTCTGCAAGTATTGAGTTAAAATGAGTTTGGAGCTTTACGTTAGGATCGGATTTCGTCAGCTCTGGGGACTATAGCCATGCAGATTTCTATTATCTTAGTCTAAGTCTAAGAATTTCTGTTATATTTCTTATTGCAAGACTAACCTACTTACTACTTGCTTACTACTTGCCATCACTTTCCAAAAAAAAACTATATTATTTATTTATACCTCTAAAGCAAACAAAATAATGTTAATTACAGTTTTCCATTAGACCTCACCCATAACATGCAATATCTTAAATATTTAAAAACAAAATACAAATACAAGTTATTAAAGAGACCTTCTTTAGCACTTGAAATAATTAAAAAATTAAATAACAAATGACTAAAAACAGGAGAATATAGTTTTAACACAAATTCATACCAATTTAATTGATTTAACTGATAGTATTTTTGTGTAAATTGACATAATGTCAGATGCCTATTTCTCTTGAACATCTATGCACTTGGAAATCAATATATAAACAGCAATTTTATATATATGTATTTATCGCGTGAGTTATCAGCAAATTTCAATTCTACAGAGTTTAGAATTTCATTGAAGATGAAAATTGCGGACATAATAACGATGATGGATACCAAACCAAAATTTATAACGCTTAAAATCGAAACATTTAAAAGCCGTTTGCTACAAAGACATACCGAAATACAGACAGAGAAAAACCATAGTTGTGATATGGTCACAAGAAAAACATTATGTTCTCTGAAACAATATATGTTTGCGAAGAACAAATTTTAGTTTTTTTTAACATTAGTTTGGTTACGATAAACAAGTGTTGGTTAAAATTTTATCAATAAATACTTACTGTGGCCAAAAAAAAGAATGCAACATCGTTGGTTTTAACTATACAATTTTTGCTACACTTTAAATCAAAACCAAAGCTTTATAAGTGTTTTAAAATAATATTTTATTATTAACTATATAAATGATCAAAAACAAACAAACTTATGCTAGATTTTAGTCATAGGTTTTTACCTTTATTTAAAAGAGTAATAAAAAAAATTTTAACAAGTTTCTCTGCGCGAATATGTAAACGATTTTAATCGTTTTTAACCGACTTCAAAAAAAGAAGGAGGTTATCTATTCGTCTGAATGTTGCTTTTTTATGTTTGTGCCCGCAGAACTCAGTCATTTCTGAACCGATTTTAAAAATTTTTTCTTTATTAGAAAGGAAATGCTTACAGATTGGTCCCATTTTAAAAGAAGTTCAGAATTTTGAAAATTAAAGGGTGTCCCCATACAACATACATGTTTTTTACGTGTATTATGAACCGTAAAGAGTACCCTTTTAAAATTTAAAAAAACTGCATATCACTATAGCTGCCAATAACAGAAATTAATAAAAAAATAAACTTAAAAATTAAAGGGTGTCCCCATATGTGACGTCAATTTAAATATATGAACCATTTGAAACATTGTAGACAATCACTTGAAAATTGGATAGAATGTCCAATATTTATAATCAGAAATTAAATATTTATAATTAGAAGTTAAAGGGTGTCCCAATAGATGATGTAATTTGATGTATATTGCAAAACTTTTGAACCGTAACAGAGAGACGGTTTAAATTTACAAAGAACCTGTATATCTAAGTCCTTTATAACATCAAGTATAAAATTTAAATTTGGAAACTAAAGGGTGTCCCCATAATGGATACAATTTTACCTATCTAGCCCTATCTTTTGAACCGTTATACACAAACACTTGAAAATTATAAATATTTAAAGTTATAAAGGGTGTCTCAATAGTTGATGTAATATGGTTTGACTACAACCAGAAAAATTTTCGTGAATTTTGGTGACCAAAATCGCACCAAAATTGAGAAAATAACATTTTGGTATAAACAAGGCGGAGAAGAATTAATTTTTGCTGATGGTGACAATGGCGAATTCATTAATTTTCGCTATTGCGAAAATTCAAAGCACCATTTCAATAAAATATATCGGAATTGAATGAATTCACCATTGCTCCTCCCTTAATTTTTTAATTTGGGTACATCTTACCCAATAATCATTTGAATTAGACACAAATATGTGGATCAAACGAACATTTTGCAAAAGTTATATTTAAGTTATTTAAATTATTTGTTTCGAAAAGTTTTTTATTTCAGTAAAATTTTTATATGATTCAGTTAAAATATTTCTTTAATAATATATTTTCTAATAATATGTTTTTTATTTATTTATTTTTTATTTTATAACTATTTATTTGAAAAATCGTGAATTTTTTCTAGTAAACTAATTTCAAAATTAGTTATTTGAATTTTTTAATTTATTTATCCGGCCGTAAAAAATAAACAAAATTTTGAAAAAATTTTATGGAAAAAATACTTGGTATGGCCTTTACGACCGAAACCAGCAACTAACATTTTATATTTTTATTTGCTGTACGATAGTTTTAGCTACCATTACGAGGCACAAAAGCCGTGATATTATTTTTGCCCTTCATTATCAATTGCGCTCCCACACATTTACGTATAGCAGAACACCAACTATTAAGTACAATTCCCTTGGCATGGGAAACACAACCAAAAGGATTAGCCTTCGCTCTTATATCCACTTGAGCCTTTTTGTAGTTTTTGTCAATCCATCGGTGTATACGACCATGGTTGGCGTGCTTTGTAGCAGTCCGGAGATATTTTTCTAACAAAATTTTTTTATTTATTATCATTATCAATATATCAATGAATCAATCATTGTATCAACGAAATCGTCATGTAGATTTTATTGATACATAAATTATTCTTTTTATATAAATTATTTAATATTATTTTTGAAAATTTATAAAACTTTGGCTGTGGCTTAAAAATTTATTTATTTAATTTTATGGATACAACTAATCCTCACAGAGTAGCATAATAAGTTAAAATTTAAAAATAATATATTCTATAAATTACTTAAAACATTTTTATTTTCATTGAATAAAATAGTAATTGATGACATATTGCGTCTAGTTTCAAGAGTTTTTAATTAAATTAATTCACATTTTTCCGCATAAGAAGAAATTGGTATTGAGGGTAATGAATTAGAAAAATTTAAAAAGGAAACAGTGTATTTAATAAATTTTTTTGGAATTCGATGCGTATTACTTTGGGAAATGGGACTCCAAATAAACGGTGCGTATTCTAATCTGGATCTTACATAAGTAGTTATAACCATTTAATGATGAAATCATAATGAAAACTTGTTTATCGAGACCAAAGTAATGTTACAAACAACTAAACTAATTTGTTTATAGCCACCATACACTCTTACATAGAACATCCTGTGACTATACCTTAATCATGGTTTTGTTTGAGTGATACTACTAAGAGAGCTTCTGAATTACCGAATAATAAATAGTTTATCTTAAAAGTTACCCGTATGACTTTGATTATGATGTGCATTAATAATTTTTTTTTATTTTCTAATAACATAAAAATAAAAACTCGGTGCAGAAAGCACACAAAGAAACATGGTTGAGGAAACCATAACATAGGAGAAACATATTATGATTAAATTATATGGTTGTAGTCAAACCATATTTTTGAGAAACATAATAAGAATATTTTATGTTAAAAGTATATTACTGTCAATCCAATTTGACTTAAAAAAAATTGTTTAAATATAACAAATAAATTATAATGATGAAATTTAACATTAAATGGGTAAATTAAGCGATTATAATATGATTAAAACCTATATAATATCATATGTGATAGGTCAGTTTCTTCTAATATTCTTACAAATATTTATTATTTTATTTATTTAGGATTTCATATAAATAATAATTGAAAATATATATAAAATTACAAAATAATTGTTTGTTGTTTTTTATTATTTTTTTAAGAAGCATAAACTGGTAAAATGAGATGACTAAAACCAAAAATTAAACTTCAACCAAAAAAAAAATTTTATTAGTATTCCAAAATAAAAATATTATTTTTAACTATAATATTTGAATAATAAACAAAATATGTTAAATTTTAACAAAAACTTGTTTATCGTTACCAAAGTAATGTTACAAACAAGTAAAATTTGTGCATCGCAACTATATTTTATTACAGAGAATATAGATAATGTCACAAGAAACATTCCACAACCATGGTTTTTCTTTGCGGGAGAACTATGTTCTGTGGCCACAAAAATAGGACGTTAACATATGGATCAATTGTCCCCTTTATTTTGAGTTGGCAACGGGGTTGGATAAAGCAAAATCGATAAACAGGTAAATTTCTTGCATGGAAAAAGTTTTATGTCGCAATTAACAACTTCTTACCTGTTTATGACTTTAATGTAAATGGGTTATTAGCGACAGAAAAGTGTTTTCTTTTAAATTAAAAAAAAATGTTTTAACTTTGGGAGTAATACGAACAAAAAATATTATATAAAAAGTATGATATCGATTTGATTGCTTAAAACATTTAACAGACATTTAGATAATGGAATACATACTTATTTACAAATAAAGATACATTTGTACATAGAAACCAATCCCACTCGTCTCGTTTACACTTTATTATTGCGTGTAAACATGACTCGGAGTGTGTCTGCGTTTGAAGAAATAGAATACGATTCTATCAATGAAACAAATGCTATTCGAGAACAGGTGATAAGCACAAAATCATGAGTAAAAAATAACTGATACAAATAAAAGGAAACTTGTGTTAGGAAATGTATTATGATGGTATTGATTTTTTCTCTCTTTATTTTCTAGATTTTAGAATGATTTAAAGATGCCGCCACACATTGTCAATCTTCTTGTTATTATTCGATTTTTCATATTGTTTAGGTGTCGATATATTTTGTCTTATCAGTGGCGGCATTAAATGAAAAGTTTATTGATTATATTGTCAAGAAATATGCTTGACAAAATTTGTTTATCACAAAGACGATTATGGAATAAAAAAATGTTATTTTGATTTATACACATAGTTTCTTAGGAAATTAAGAATTAATAAATTGGGATACTCTTATCACCTGGCTCAACAAATATTATTACACAATTATTTGGAATATTGTAAACAAATATGTTTGAAATTAATACTAAGAAACACTGATGTGTGGCTAAAAATATATAGAAAAGATTTCATAAGTAAAGCCAGAGAAAAATACTTTTGGCTCAGCCAAAGGCCGAAACTAAAACTAAATAAATCAGTCAAGTGCGAGTTAGACTCACACACGTAGGGTTCCGTACTATGTTTAGTACAACATTCAAGTTGCTAATTTTGTTCATGTCTTATGAGTCACCCTTTAATTTTAAAATTATGGGCGAAAATTGCATCACTGTTGAAACACCCTTTAAATTTTAGCAATTTTTGTTATAGCGGCTATGGTAATACACTATCTATAAAAATATACATGCGCCTACCTATTGCGGTTCAAAAAATAAGGTAATATACGTGAATAACATGGCACTGATGGAACACCCTTTAGATATTAGTAATTGTTACAGCGGCCGAAGTACAACATCTACTGTAAACATTTCAAGAGTCTACCTATTACGGTTCAAAAAGCATATCGTTATACATGCAAAAGACGTCACTATCGGAAAACCCTTTAAATTTAAATTGTTTTTATAGGGGTCATAGTAATACACAATTTGTGAAAATTACAAGAATCTATCTATTATGGTTAAAAAATTAGTCAATGTTTATTCAAATCACGTCACGGTCGGCACACCCTTTAATTTTTAGGTTTATTTTTTTAGACCCGTTTATAAGCGAACTAATTATAGTTTGTAAATTTTTATTGTATGCTTCCTATAGTATAGAAATTAACACATATTCGTGAATAACACCTCTCTATCGCAACACCCTATAAATTTTAATATTTTTTGCTATACCGGCCACAGATATACACCTTCTGTGAAAATTTCAAGAGTCTACATATTATGGTTCAAAACTTAGGGCTTATACATGCATATAAAACCACTATCGGAACACCCTTTAATTTTTAGTTTTATTTTTTTATACTTGTTTATATACTCAACTAAGTTTTAATTAATGTTTGTAAATTTTAAGTGTTTCCCTCCTGAATAACACCTCTCTATTGGAACACCCTATAAGTTTTAGTATTTGTTGCTATAGCGGCAACAGCTATACATCATCTGTGAGTCTACCTATTACGGTTCCAGAGATAAAAGGCGCTGACAGACGGACAGACATTGTAGCGAAAACAATAGGGTTACGTTTTTACACTTTGTGTACGGAACCCTGAAAAACCAACTGTTTCCAAAATCTTATTTTTCGCATTAATTAAAAACTACTGGGGAATTTTAATAAGATTTTTTGAGGAGGTACCGTAGTATCTTGATTCAAATATATTCTGCAAAAATGTCTCATTTCCAAGAGAAAATAGAGAAAAAGTTGTGCAAGTACGCAATTTTACTGATTTAAAGGCACTGCAAACTTGACAGCACCTTTTATTTTTGTCAGAACTCTATAATAATATTAGAACTATATATAAATTTTAGAATTGTATCCACGGATGGGTACTTAAAAAAGGACTAAAAATGTAAAAGTACTAAAAAAGTAAAAGCCTTTAATTTGGTGTGGGTTACTTTCAAAGCAAAATCGAACAAAATATTGTCAATGGAAATGACGCACACAACGTGTGTGGGCACAGCCTGTAGTGTATAATGCGTGTTTTTTATAAAGACGGAAAACATTTAAATTGGAATAGAGCTGAGAGAAATATCTCTTAATATGCTTCAATGGAGTTTATCAATATGATTTGGGTCATAGGATGCCACGGCTATGACATACATGACTTAACCTGGAGATCCAATTTTTACACATGCTTCGTACGATGAGTATATGCTTTCAAATACTCGATCGTATCAGTTTGATTTGCGTAGACCCGGGACTCTTCATATCGCCAGAGATAATAATATAATAGTGTTAATTGACATGAAAGAGGTGATTTACTGATCCATTTCTTCAAATTATATATTTGCCAAATGTTTCTCTCAGTAAGTTGATTGTTGATTTTTTTACCTGTTCAATAGTGTAATTAGTGTTAAGTCCTACAAGAAAACCTCATTCTAGAAAAGAATCTGGTGTTATATTAGTCAAAACCGGATGTACAGTTCTCGTGTTAAGGTGAGAAATATTAATGTGAATAATTTGTTAAGGGAATAATAATTGCCACGCCCCTTGAAATAGTGTGTATTTGATAGAACAAAATTAATAGCCGACTCTTATTAAGCATTTAAAATACTTGTTATTAAATCTATTTTTAAGGAATGTTTTTCCAGAACAGTGTAATTATAGCAAATTAGTATTTGCACCTACATACGTTCTCTCATGAAGGCACTATAAACGCGAAGTCATTATATTATAAACTAGAGAAAAAAGGCAATGTATTTAAGCAAGATAATGTTTCAAGCATTAAAGCCGTCAAAAACATTAATTGAATGTAAGTAGGCCTTCCGCATTACAAGCGATACCAGCAAATAACGGAAATGCGTCCAATTATTACTTTCATGTACCGAGTAATGCCTGTATGTAATCTGAGGAACGTGAAAGTGGGGGTTCTTAGAAATACCGCGTTTACAACAGCCAACCAAAAAACTTACAAGTTTTGAAGGATAATGTAGATTTAATGATCACCAAATCAGAGCCAGATGTGAAACGAGCACAATTGTGCATTACTTCGGGACCGACATAATTTTTTCCATTTTAAAATTTTAATATAAACTGGTCATTATTTGTTTCAAAAAAAATCACATTATGACACTGACATTACTTTGGCGGCGTTGACTACTAAGCAATGGCTTCAATAATCAGCCGTGGCAACATCAATTTTCTGATATGTACCTATTTCTCGTTAGAAAAATACGTATCACAGCGCCCTCCTTCGCCGGTATTACCACATAGCACTAAAGGTTTAAGATAAAAGAAACATTTAGCATAGTGCGACGGCTTTTTATCGTAGGTAGTTTTATTAACGCAAGTCTGCTAGAATATGAAGGGAGATTTATTGCAGGATTAAAATAAAGATTACGTAAACAGAAAAGCAAAAACTGTTTTTGCACTGACTCAATATATTGGCAATAAATATTGTAATAAGAATCCCATACGATTGATCCATATTCCAAAACAGGTCTGATCGTGGGAAACGTAAAGTTGCTTTTTCTAAATGCAAAAACACCTCTAGCCTTATTGACAGTCGTAGTAATTTGTGCAACGAAGTTAAATTTAGAAAAAAGTAAAATTCCTAGATCCAATAAAGTGTCGTCTAAATCCAGCTGATGTCCTCCCAATGAGTAGTAAACAGCTAAACAATTATTTCTAAAAAATAGCATACATTTACATTTTTTAGATTTAGCTCCATTAAATTATTTTTGCACCATAAAAGGAAGTTGTTAAGATCACTACAACCACCACGTGTACCCCCGAAGGGGACCTCACCTACAACTGGTCACAGAGACGTGAAATTCTCTGTGGGGCTACCGATTCCCGCGGTACCAGTCCTTTGGGCACTGGTCGGGCTTAGAAATAAATCAAAAGATCTTTTCTTCCAGATTCAGGTTCCAGGAAGCCTGGCGTCTGTTGCCCCCATTTTCTCCGACAGCACTGTGTGAAAGCTTTGAAAATGTGCCGCAATGACAATTAGTGCCCTTCGGGGGAAAACAGAGAAGCGACCTAAAGGTAGATTGACAGATTTTTGCTTTTTTTTTTTTAACTGGGATAAAATTGATGAATGAAATGATAATTCAGTTTTTTTACATGGAAGTGGAGTGCAGCAAAAAAATCATAAAATTTTGTTAAAACTCTTCTTTCCGTGAACAGCTTTAAACATTTTTTAGTTGGGGTAAAATTTTGTGAGAAATCGAATGGAAGTAAGGGGTTTTTTCAACAAGGGATGCTACAAAAGTAGAGCGACAGGGACAGCAGACGACGCCATATTTCTTGCCGCTCTTTTGACATTTCTCTTCAGTAAGGTTTACCATTTCATGATGGAAAGATATACGAGCCAACAACGAGTCGAAGATTTACTACCGATATTCGGAGTCAGTGGCCTCAACGTTAAGAGCGCTACGTTAAATTTATGGTCGTCATAATCGTCCTAGCAGATCAACAATTGAGCGTATACAAAATGTTCCCGTACCAGTGAGACAAAGAAGTGCCCGTAGTGTCGAGAATATTGCTGCCGCTGAGGCTTCAGTTGAAGACAGCCCAAATGTGTCTCTCATACGTCGTTGTCAAGCGTTGGGCATCTCTGTGACGTCGTTGTGACAAATTTTGCGAAAATTTTGGCCTAAAACCTTACAAGATCAAATTAACGCAAGAACTGAAGCCGGTTGACCACCAGAAGCGTCGTACGTTCGTGAATTGGGCGCTTTGTAGCGCTTTTATTGAAAACCCCTTACATAGTCCCATAACCCCTAATTGTTTTTGAATACGAAAAATAAGTTGTTCAATGTGTTATTTGATTACCAGAAAACAAAATGAAAAATCTGTCATAATCGGTAATTTCGGAGTCATATAAAAAAAATGTTATCAGCACTTACACTCGTAAAAATTTATGAAAAAAAGAGTTAAACTTTAAACTGATCTCACCTTTAATATCTTCATTTTTAGCCTCATGGCTCTTTTTATTTGCGAGGTCATGCATAATGATTTTAATTTTTCCTCTCACTGAACGATTTTTTGTTTCATATTTGAAATACGAGAAATTAAGGATGTGAACCCTTTTTTAAGGGAATGATTCATTTACCAAAATTAAACTATAATCTTAACTCTACAATACATCCTTATCTTTTAATTAAAACTTAATTATAAAAAGCAATATTTTCTGCCAACATAAAGACTTAGTTTAAGACTTTTTAAGAATTGCTTAATTTTAGGGATTATTATTTTTTATTTTTTTTTTTTGTCAAAAATACGCTGCAAAATAAAATTTGAAGTATATAAACCATTTTATTTTATATAAAGACAAAATTTATATATTTAAGAAATGCGCAAGCGCTAGTTAAAATCCAAAGTTAAAGCAAAACATTTTAGGGCAAAAAACTTGAAATTTTTTACCATAAATTTTTTTATAAATAAAGTTCATTTGTGAAATCTTTATCTACAGCTTATAATCGAAATATTCCCTCCTAAATAAAACTGCATTTCATCAAATATCTTTATGGTTATTAACACATAAAAACTGTATTAGCAACTGCTATTATCACAATGAACAAAAATTGATATAAAACGTAAAACGGAAACATCAACTTGACATTTTTTACCGGAAGTTAGGTAAGCAACCCAAAATGACAGCTAAAGAAATCTTATTGTAACTTAATGCAAACCAAATTGTAAAGAGTCCTAATGTTGGTGGCACTGATGGTGATGATACTGAATTATTTCATATTTTATTATCAGCAGACTACTCACTCTCATCTTCAACAAATTGTGTCACATAATCATGAAAAAAAAAAGAGTATAAGGTGTTGGTTAGTTAGCATGATGTCAATGATATGCATGTGTGAGTGAGTGTGTTTCAAAGTATAAAATCAGAAATCAAAATACTGAATAAAGTCCTTTTATTATTAATGTTGACAACGGAGATAATGATGCCTTCTCTTATGCTGTTGATACACAACATCACGATGAGGACATAACAAAAATTTTAAAGAGCCATTTGGTTTCATGCAATTTTTTTTCTAATACAATATTAAAAAAGTAACAATAAAAATAAAATTAGTGGTACTGCTCAAATAAACGCTTTGATGGAAAAAAATGCTGCCAGTCGCTGAAGTTAATGATGTCATTGTTAAAAAAATAAATTGAAAAGTATGTATCATAAGGTTTATATCAACAACAGTAAGCGTCTGAAATTTTTTAATGTTTCCTGTTTCTCGTACATAGCAAATATATTTATGCACTTATGTATGTCCAATGGCTTGTGATAAATGTCAATTTACATACTTCAACGTATGCTTGTTTTATATTGCTTCATAGTTATTAAAGAAATGATAAAAATCTAAAATAAATATAAGTTTAGATTTGTTTCTTCCTGCAAAAAAGCTTTAAAACTTAACAAAATAATCAAAATTGTAAACAGTTTTCTGTGTCATAATTTTTGTTAATGTCAAAAATTCATAACCCCCCCGTCTAAATTAGTCATTAATTTGTCTTAACATAATACGATGCGTGGGAAGTGGCGCCATCTTGCTGAAAACAAATGGTGCCGAGATCACGAGCTTCAATTTCAGGCATCAAGAAGTCGGTTATCATGGCACAATAGCGGTCGCCATTGACGGTTACGTTCGCACCGGCATCATTTTTAAAGAAATATGACCGATGAATCCACCGGCCCACAAACCCCACCAAACCGTTGTTTTTTCTGGATGAAGTGGCAGATCTTTAATCTCTTCAGGTTACTTTTATTCCAAAATGCGACAATTTGGTTTGTTTACATACCCATTGAGCCAGAAATGGGCCTCATCGCTAAACAAAATTTGCCTCGAAAAGGTCGAATATTCTTGGAACTTTTCAAGAGCCTATGGAGCGAAGCAATTCAGGCGTAAGGCTTTCCATTGTGATATGCCCAACAATACTAAATAAAAATAACATGACAGCATGACAGGACTCACACGTGATCTGTCAAAAAAAGGCTATTGAAAAAAGTACCTTGGAATGGATCACCCTTTACCTAAAAACTGATGAAATTTTTTAATCGTTTTCGGTACTATTGTATTGTAAAATAGCATCAATTCTGAATTTTGAGGGTGATGCACCAGCTTCTGATATGTTATAACCAAGGAAATCGTGTTCCGATACCTGAAATATGTACATATATATTTATAGAATATAATATTATGGCCACATTTATGAAATCTTTCTCAAATTTGATTTAAATAAGTGTTAAGTGTTCTTCTTCATTTTTGCTTGGAATTATATTAATCTGAAAACGAAATCTAAATCTGCCAACACCTCGTTCATGAACCTCTGAAATGTTTGTGCATTGTTGCGCAGATCGAATGGCATTCGTGTAAATTCATACATTTCAAATGGAGTTGTAATAGCCGTTTTGTGAATATCTTTGTCTGCCATAGGTTTTTGGTGGTAGGCACGCACCAGATCAATCTTTGAAAATATTTTCTCATTGGTTAAATCTATATTAATGTCATGAATACGTGGAAGTGGGCAACGATCGGGGGGTACAGTGACGCAGTTTAATAATCTATTATCTCCTGGCAGGATTGCCAATTTGGAGATATAAATTCATTACCAGTTATTTTAATTCTTTTATGTAATAAAAACTTCTTCATTATTTAAACGTTACAAACAGAATAATAAAACTTATAAAATATTTGACATAAAAAGAAAAGTTCAATTGGTCACAAAAAATATTTTTAACAAGTAAAAATTATTAAAGTGTTTCAAAGAAATTCATTTAAGTTTTACATATCAAAAAGGGCACTAAAAACATCACACTAGATTTTCATGCCCAAAACATAAAGAACATTTAATTCCCTAATATTTATATCGCCCATAATAACATATGACTCATCATATGAACACACATAACATATGAATCATCATTGAGTCTTAAGGCCGGGGCACATAGAATCCGTCATACGTTATACTTTGAGGTACTCAACTGAAATCAAGGTAACAACGGAAAAGGTTGACACAATGAGTACTTTGTTGACGGATATCACACTGTGTAATTTTTTAAGTCATGGCAAAATAACCATATACGGACACCACTACGTCATAAAAGACCGAAAAAAAAATACCCCTGTCTCCCAGTTTTTCCCAAAGTCCTCCAGGTTTTTTTTTATGGGCCCTCAAAGATGTGGGGCCTCGATGTCATTTTTGCAAAAAATGATCATTTACTCAAGCTCATATTTTGCAAACCGTTTGGAATTTTTATATACTCTCTGAGGCAAAGTTGTAGCTCTTGTCATTAAGAACAAAAATTGTGAACATATAAAATCAAAAAAACTTCATCTTCAAGGTCAAAATCGCAATAGGTAGCCGCAAAAGTGAAAAATTTCCCTAAAACGCTGTTAAGAAACATTCCCATGAAGTTCATATGTTCTAGAAAGTTGTTAACTGAGATCTTAAGTTCATTTTTGTAGTTGATTGTTTCCTTGAATTTTGAACGGTTTGGCTATCGACCCTCAACTCTAACTGGCTAGGTTTATTACTGAATGAGTATGAATGGCAAATGCTGCTGTCATCTGCATCAGCAGTACAGGGATGACCTGCAAGTGATAACAGCAGCCGTGAAACATAAATTTTTTTGTATATCACAGGATGGACTGAACAATTACATTTGTTGTTTTTTTTTTTTTTTTCTTTTATACTTAAGATATGAGTACTTAGTGTTAATTTAAAATGTATTTAAGATACTATAAATAAAATATGAAAAAATGCACACACTTGATGTACGTTAATACGCAAGTAATTGTATTAAAAAACTTTTATTAGTATAAAACAGACTTGGGGGATATCAATTACATTTTGTAATTAATTACACATGCAATTACTAATTACATGTAATTGTAATTAAAAATTTCAATTACTAATTACATGTAATTGTAATTGAAATCAGGGACTAAAATCAATTACAATTACTTGTAATTTGTAATTGAAAACTTTCAATTGAATTTTTTCAATTACAATTATATGTAATTGAAAGTTTTAAGTAATGAATATTTTTTTTGTAATTATTGTCAAAAAATAGTTAACTACCAAAATGTTCAATTACATATAAATTATAAAAAATAATAACAATCCTTTTTGATTAAATAAATTAGGCGTTATATTTAAAAACAAAAACACTGTAAAACTAAAAATATAACGAAAGTAAGGAAAACTAAAAAAAATCATAACTTTGAATAAAATGTAATTAAATATTAAAGATTTCCATGTCTTTTTTTCTCAATTTTTATTGTTGCAGTAACATTTACATTTTTACAATAACTTAAATTTTCATTTTAAGAGATCAATTTATAAAAAATTTTTCTACTTAATCATTTACAGCATTATTTTATAAATATATACATATGTACTATTTTATCATAATTATTTAGGAAAAAATATAACAAAAAAACCCATAAGTAGAGCAGTTAAGTTAGAGGGTAAAAACAAGAGATTAAAGTTATCAAACTTATGCATTGACGTGTAAATAGCTAGAGTATCTACAGCGATTTGTAAAGTTTACAGACATTATATTGAGTTTATCTTTAACTAATTTTATGATAGACATAGAGTGCAAAGTTTGTGTGGAAAAACGTATTGGCAAATTATATATCTTTTTGAGTAGTTTATTTTGACATATTTGTAGTTTTTTAAGATGACAATCAGATGTGACATTCCAAACAGGCGCCGCATAAAACATTATAGAGTGGAATATTGTTTTTAAAATAAGAAGTTTGTTATGTGTACTTAGTTCAGACTTTCGGTTTATTAACGGATACATTATTTTAATTATTGTATTAATTTTGTGTACTGTATATTTTATATGTTTGTTAAATAAAAGTTTTTTATCCAGCATTATGCCAAGATATTTACCCTTGTCATCCCATTGAACAGATTCGGTACCAACGATGATGTTGGTTTGTGGTAGAAATATACTTTTCCTTCTTCTTGTAAAGAAGATAGACTGAGTTTTTGAGGGGTTTATCATTATTTTCCATTTCCTAAAATAGTCTGTAACTATTTTAGATGATAACTCCAAGTTTTGTACTATGTCATCCTGTATTATTTTTGAACTAAGTATTGCTGTGTCATCGGCAAAAATAGATGAATTACATCCATGTAAAGCTGGAAAATCATGCGTAAAAAGATTGTATAAAATTGGGGATAGACATGATCCTTGCGGGCATCCGGCAGGAGGAATATCATAGTTCTGTGAACAAATATTTCCAATATGAACTTTGAATGTTTTTTTTTTTTTTTTTTTGATAAAAAACTTTTTATTATTTTGACAATCGCAAGATCCAGTCCAATTGTATATAGCTTATGAATTAGGGCATCGTGCCAAACAGAATCAAAAGCCGCTTTTATATCCATTAGGACCATTCCTGTGGACTTACCTTCATTGAAGGAGTTGTTGACAATATTTCTTATTCTAACAAGAGGCTGAATTGTGGTGTGTTCCGAACGGAATCCAAACTGTTGTGGCTGTAAAATATTGGTGTCTTCCATGAAACAAACTAGTTTTTCTTTAAAAATTTTTTTCTATTTTTTTGACATAGTGTTTAGTAGGCTTATTGGACGATAGCTGTTAGGATTGCTGCTGTCTTTTACAGGTTTGGTTTTTGATTCTTTCCAAATTAATGGGAAGTAACAAAACTGTAAGCATGAGTTGTAAATAAGACACAGAACTTTTAAACCTTTCGCTGGAATTTTCTTCAAGCTAAAGTTGGAGATGCCATCAATTCCTGGCGCTTTTTTATTTTTTAACTTTTTCATAATAGTTTTTAGAGTATCCATGCTAACCGTTATATTACTTAGGTTTTGATCATTAGTAATCGTATTTAAAGTACTTCTTACTACACTCTCTGTTCCCAAGTCACTTAAATTTGATGAAACATTATGATTTGTTAAGAAATTTTGAGCCAATATATCAGCTTTCTCCTTATTTGTTACAAACAAACTATTATTTTGCTTTAGTGTAGGTATACACTTGGTTTTTTCTTAAGAGCTTTTGATATCCTCGAAAATTTTTACATTATTTAAGAAGTTCATTTGTGCTTGGTTTTTTAATCTTATTCACTTCCTACGTGCACAGTTTCTTAATTTTATAATTTTTAGAATCGATTCTGGTAATATTTTCACGTAAATATTTAGAATTGAAATTTTCGGTACACCATTATACCATTATCCCATTATTTGCAAAGTTATAGCAATAGTATTATTTATAAATAAAAAATTCTTATTTGCTTTAAACAAAACTATTATTTCAAAATTTTCCACCGTTAATCTTTATCGCCTTAGTGTTAAAATAATACTAGCGAACAAAAAAAACCTTTCAACTGGTGCTGAAGACTATTAGACCGTAAAAAGGCCTTTAGTATTGTAGGATAGTTTTTGAGGCAATTTAGAAAAGAATTTCGACCACGCAAGTAAATCTTAAGTCCAAATTTCAAACTATTTTCTTTTTCACAATGTCAATGTCTACGGAAAATAAAATGAAAAAATGTATATTTAACCGCAAAGTTTTCAAAATTTTGTAAGCGATAATTACCCTCATGAAGGTGTTCACGGTTATCGAACATGGATGCAGTTTTCGTATTGCTCGTTTGCATAATACTGTTGATCATAAGATAAGCTTGCAATTTTTAGGAATATAATTGAATTTCGTTCAATTGGAAGTAATGATAACTGCCTAATTACAATTACTTGTAATTTGTAATTGAACTTTTTCAATTACAATTACAGGTAATGTGTAATTGAAAATTTCCAATTACTAATTACAAGTAATTGTAATTGAAATTTTTTAATTACAAATTACAAGTATTTGTAATTGATTTTAGTCCCTAATTTCAATTACAATTACTTGTAATTAGTATTTGGAAATTTTCAATTACACATTACCTGTAATTGTAATTGAAATGTATTTGAATCCCCCTATGTCTGGTATAAAATACAATATTCCTAAACGTTATTTAACATAAAATATAACTATTAATTTAATTTACTACATATGTAGGTATGTAACTGCAATATACGAGTACATATACCATTTTATTATAGCCATACACATTGCTAATAATTACTTTAAATCATTTATATTATAAAATGCAACTCAGTACAAACTCATGGTAGTTCGTACAAGTCACACTGTGGCAGTCACTGGGTAGGATGTGAAATAAAATAAAAAGAAAATGAATGTTGTTCTTTAGACAAACAACCTTAATTATTAGAAACAAAGAATATTATTAATATCAATAACACTATTAATTATCTCTGTTTATGTAAGTATAACATACTGACTTTAATGTATTTAAACTACACACGTTTTAGTACAGAGATAGAAGTATCAAACATCATTTATCTAAACATCCATAAGCAAGTATGACGAATAAAACAAAGTTAAGCTTTTAGTGTAATGAAATTTTATAATGAGTTAAAACAAAACAACACTTAAGTCATACATGTTCACACAAAAGTTTTCATTAATTTGTATAGAATATATGGCTTATTAGGTTATAAAAACCTTTTTTATGTATGAGTATGT
This sequence comes from Phasia obesa, assembly GCA_949628195.1. Lineage (NCBI taxonomy): Eukaryota > Metazoa > Arthropoda > Insecta > Diptera > Tachinidae > Phasia > Phasia obesa. Next base: position 104,026,446 of record OX451219.1, read on the forward strand.
ATGTGTATGTTAATTTATTAATGGCTGTGTTGTTTATAACTACTTTTTTTACTTTATCGGGAGATATAAAAAAATTATGTTTTGAAATCCGGATATAGTCGTTTTATACTGGGATATACTTACGGTGACCATTATATTCATGAAAAAATAGTGTACACATATGAGCCGTTTATTTTGAAAGTGTCATAAGTCACTTTACAAAAAACACCAAGGTAATTATAACATTGATTACAATTTAAAGGTTTTCTTCATTTTTACAAAAATTTGCAATCAAATGTTAAGCGCCACTTAACCAATGATAATGAATTTGGTGTAATAGAAATGGCTTTGGGAAAACCAAAATATATATACACTCTAATCCTTAAATATATCGATTTAAATCGAAAGTGACTTATGCCACTTTCTAAACAAAGCGTTCATATAATGTATTTGATGAAATATCAAAATTCATTAATAACAAGTGAGATTGCTATATTCGGCGATGTCATGTATCTTATATACCCTTCACCATAGTAATGTTAAATATTTCTTTACTCTGCCCTGTTTCCCAATTTCACATAATGTACATAAGGTTTTTACTTTTATGATTTTCAACTTCATTATTACAAATATAATATAAAGACGTAATAGTTTTTTGTTGTAAAAATTGTAACGAAAACATTTTCTAAAAATTTTATCAAAAATTTTTCGTAAAAATTTTACCGAAATTATTTTGTAACTATTTAATAGAAATTTTTTCTCAAAACTTTATCGAAACGTCTGTAAAAATTTTATTAAATATTTTTTGTAAATTTTTGCGAATTTTTTTTTTGTTAATTTTATTAGTTCAAAAATATTTAAGAAATAATTTATGAAAAAAAAAAAATTTGTAAATTTATGTGAAAACTTTTTGTTAATTTTTTTTTTGGAAAATTTGTAAAAATATTTTTTTTTTAATTTTTGTAAAAATTTGTCGAAATTTTTTGTAAACATTTTTTGAAAATTTTTTGTAAAAATATTTTTTTTTTAATTTTTTTAAAAATTTCTCGAAATTTTTTGTAAACTTTTTTTTGAAAATTTTTTTGTAAAAATTTTATTTAAATTTTTTTTTAATTAGTGGATTTTCCTGTAATCTAACCAATTTGCCTTTTGACTGCTCCTGGTTGCCAGTGGGCACCCTGCGGGCCTATTGGCTATCTCTATGTGTATTGCTTTCTATAAAGCACTTTAATACAAATCAAAGCAGAAAATCCTTACCAGCCTAAAAACAAACCAAAAATCCCCCGAAATCAGAATGCACCCCTTCCGATCCACTGGTCGCGGTCTAATATTTATTTGACAAGGATGCAAAAGATAATCATTACAACCGGAAAAAAATAAAAAAAAATTGAAAAATATAGGTGGTCGTAGTTTTTTATCCGCAGCCTAGAATAGAATCGTCTAATGTTGCTGAATTGCAATCCTGAAATTTTCGAAACTATGCCAGGCAGATTGGTGGGCTTAATTAAATCTTCTGTACCTCGTCTGGTGCCTTGCCAAATGCCATTTCAATATCAACACGGACAGACGGACATCGCTTAATCAAATTGTCTAAGGGTCCAGAAGGACAGCACCGCATTTTCATATGAACACTCATAACTCAAGTATTTATTTGCCTGTAGTAGTTTTCAAATGGATTTTTTAGCAATTTTACATCTTCTTGAGTTTTTTCTTTGTGGAACTAATAATGAAAAAAGTGATCAATTGTGAGAAAAAATATTGTGCAAAAAGAGTCGACAAATAGCGTACGCACAAAAAATAGTGTACAAGCGGCAAAAATAGTGTAATGTCCACTATAATAGTGAATGGTCACCGTAGATACACTACATAATCCCAATAAGCATTTTGCAGAGGACATAAAATCCCAATAAATGTTCTTGGGCGTTTTTAGTTTAAAAAATGAAACATAATATTTGAAAATTCCCATTTATATGTCTTATTTATTTTTTGATAAGATTATGGGATTTAGTTTGTGGAAAGGAACTTGTATCAACCTATCATTTCTCTGCAGAGCAACAAAGCTTCTGTTGTTTTTCATAGTCACTGAAATATACATAGTTTTGATGCCAATAATAAACTGAATATGACTGAATTACTATTAATGGATTTTTTTCCAATTGTCCTTCACAGACTGCAACTTGTTAAATTGTATAATCAGTGAAACTTCCAGAAATACAAGCTTTTTATGAAGGGGTATTTTATATAGGGGTATTTTGACAATCTAGCTGCACATTACTTTTTTTTAGTTTATATATTGGCTCTATATACTAAGGGCCCCTAGATTAGTAAAACTTGCCTTATAAAATAAGCCTATAAAAAAAGAAAAATCGGACCAAGGAGAAAAAAGTTCCCCTTAGAAGAACTAATCCTACGTCTGAAAAATTCAATATTTTTTTTTAAATTTTCCATACTTTTGTTTTGCAAATGCAACTTTCATAGTCAGGCAATGTTTAAAAATCTAAACTGCAGATTCTAAAATGCCATTTTTCTCCCCGCCTCCTTTTGTAGGCGGCGACATAAAATATTATTTGCAAAAATTATGTAATTGTTAAAAGAAATAGATTACATCGGCATTAATACCATACAAATAAAAGTTTTAAGTTTTTATGAGCAGGGGGAGGTATCCCTCCAATCACACCCCCCGAAACATCCATGTAAATTTTTTTTGCTAATATCCAAAATTATAAATTTTTAAGGTTTTATATCGAAGAGAAGAATATTAAAAAGGTCAATTTTGTAATTTATTATTTTATATTATATAATTTATATGAAAAAAATTAGTTTATTCGTAATTAGCTGTACCCGCCACTTCCTTAGCGCCTTTTTTTTTGCTTTGAAAGTAACCCACTTTAATACTCTTAATTTTATAGATATGCTTCAGATAATGTTTATGTAATTACTTTATATAAAGGCCCATCCCTGGTTAATTACTCAGAAACATAGGCTTTATATAAAAATCTAAAATTTGTATAAAATTCCAAAATTATTCTAGAGTACTGCCAATAGTGTTTTAAATTAAAAGTGTTTTGAAAAATAAAAGTTGCTGCCAAGTTTGCAGTACCATTAAATTGGTAAAATTGCGTACTTTCACTAATTGTTCTTCCTCTTTCTTGGTAATTAGATATTTTCATTTTTTATTTTTATATTTGAAACACGACACTAGGGCACCTCTCTGTAAAATTTTATTATAATTCATCCAGTAGTTTTTACGTAATGCGAAAACAAACAGACAGATAGGCAGTTATATTATATGTATAGATAATAATTAATTTGCACTAGTAACAATTAATTTATTTAAAACAACTTAGAAGCCAAAAACATTTTATACCCGACATAGACATATGCAATATGAGCAAAAGCAACAAAATTTGGAAAAACAATAGCAACAAAAAATGGCGCAAAAAGGCGCAACGTTTTTTCTACAGTTTAAAAGTAGAGATCGAAAATTTTATTGTGATATATAACGTTTTAAGGAGCGAGATGGCCCTCACTCTTAAAAAACCTTTTATTTTTTTTGGACAAAAAAGTGAACAAAAAAGTCTTATTTTTTAATTTCGAACGAAATTTTTTATAATAAAAATTTGGAATAATTTTTTTTTTTAATTAATATAAGTAGCTGCTAATATAGCCTTTAACAGATACAAATCAATACAAAATCTTTATTCGCTTAGCTGCAAAATAATATATTGCAAACTTCTCAAAATCGTAAAGTCAATCAAAATGTATGGGATTATTCAACTTTCCTGATTTTAACAGTTTCCGAAAACGATAAACCTCAAGCAAAAGCCTTGAATATTCACTATACGAGGCAGAATGTTGTTTATTCTCAGTCGAGCTGTTTACTTTAATTTTTTACATTTCTAAAAATTAATTTTTGGCCTAATGTCCGGCTAGAATGGCTTTAGAAAATAATCGATAAAAATTGCATCTATAATGAATACTTAAATCTGTTTTTGGGGCTATATATATATATATTATATATATTATATATATATATATATATATGTCTGCCGGGATGGTATACTACTCGCAGGAATTTCATTGTAATCCTGGTTGTATACGATATGGCACCGTCTTGTTGATACCACATGTTAATCAAGCCCGAAGCATGCAGATGTGGCGTTAAAAAGTTTTCAATTATATCACGATATCTCTCCTCATTTACAGTTACCGTTACGATTTAATTTTTAAAGAAGTAAGGTCCAATGATACCTCCTGACCAAATTGCACACCAGACTGTCACTTTTAATGGATGCAAAGGTGACTGAGAAGGGTTTTCCATTGCTCAGAACCGACCATTCTGTTTATTCACATATTCATTCAAATAAAAATGTGCCTCGTCACTCATTATGATTTTTTCATGAAAATCGCGTCATTGGCAAACTGTAACATCCTATTGGCATATGTATGGCGCGGTAAATGATCTTGTAGAAGAATCTCTTGTGTCAACTAAATGTTAAATGGAAACAAATGCAAATCCTTGTGCTATATTGTGAACACTTTCTTGAGCTGCAGTGATGTTTTCAGCCAATCTTTCAGAACGTTGTAGTCCATGTTTTGGCCTACAACCTACAGACCCTCTTACTTCGAAATCATTCGTTACACCATAAATAGTGCGTTTTGTTGACACATTGCTTCTCTCGTAAATTTCACGTAACTTTCTCATCGTCACAGTAATCGATGATTGATTTTGATAAAATGTTTTAACGATTAAAATACGTTGGTTTATTGAATATTTTTTTCCACAATAAATTTGCACCGTGTCTACTCTACGACTGCCAAATATGAACTATCAAGACTAATTTTTACCAAAATGGCGGCAAAAGAAAGCAGTATACCTTCCCGGGGGACACATAACACCTCCTCTTCTTATTGATGACAGTCATGATATGTTGCGTTAGCGTAAAAATATGAGAGCTAAGTATCAAGTAAATAAGGGTGTTATACCTTAGGTATTTAGGACGTTGGCTACTGATACACATTCAAATTTGCATCACAACATCCTCCTATATTTCGAAGAATAGATCTTCTTTTATTTTAGTGTCAGGAATAAATCAAGTTTATATCTAAAGTAATGACAAAATAAAGGTTTAAATACACAGAAAAAAATTTTTGCTCCTATTACCAGTTTTAATTAGTTTCAGATACAAATTTAATTAATTTTTTACTTGAATCAATTATATAATTAATTACGAATAAATTCAATAATATTTCAATTAAGTAGATAATTGAATTAATTAAAAATTAAATTAAAGTTGTATCTGAATCGAATTAAAACTGTTAATAGGAGCCTAAATTTTTTTCTGTGTACATGCAGTCCTATAATATTTTCTTAGCACACGAATTGATTCTTTGCAAGATCTGCCTTTATAAGCAATATAAGCAATATTTCAAGATCATTTGCTAAAATCAGCAAATAAAACAAAACCACTTATCACAACAGATTTTAATTATCTTTAAGTGTGGAATTCTTTTTAAGTTTTTTATTATTTTATGATTACTAAATCAAATTTACACCGCTATGAACAAAAGCTTATCACAGTGATTCAAATGGATCTAATTAGATTTTGACAAGTCTACACAATAGCTAAACAAATAAATTTTTATTATAAATATTTTACTAATCGAAAATATTGTCATTTCCCATTGAAACATACTGCAGCAGAATATTAGAAATCTTATCGGTAAAACTGAATGAATCAAATCAAACAACACAATGCCGTCAATCGTTAAAGTAAATATTAGTTATTAATACTCGTAGAAAACATTTCTTTATTTGAGTATTTGGAATGTGAAAAGAAATATTTAGAAGATAATTAGGTGAGGTCATGTACTTGAACTAGATAAGCGATAGTAAACGCAATTCAGTCACTGTCTTAAAAATTAGAGCTAAAAGTTGTCATTTATTATTAATGTAGAGGGAATATTGAAGCAGATTACTTCCTTAATGGGTCCCTTTTTGACACCCTTTTGCCCTCCATCATTATAGGCAGCCGATTTGTAGTTTACAGCAACCTTACTTTCATTGAGTCACATGCTAACATGTGACACCTGTCTTTAGTGATTGCAGACTGTCGACTAGTGGGCCTTATTTCTTATCCAGAAGTTCCTAGTAATTGCTAAAATTTATCCAAGTGTTAGATCTCCATGGCATCCACATTTATCAAGTTTCTGCCTGTGCTCCTAAGTATTATTACGGCCAGTGCTGGATAATCACACAATGTGCGGTATCGTTTCAGCGTCTTTCATCCATAGTCTGCAAGTATCATATTTTTCGTTTTATATCTTGGCTAGATGATACAAGAAGTTTCCATGACTAACGCAGTTATCCAGCTTAATGTACTTCTATTACACCTAAACACCTTACTGGCCTTCCTGCCAAGGGGTTCTTTGAACACCATCCGAACCTATCTACATGAAGTTGCCTCCCTCCTTTTCTGGTTTAGTGGGTTAAGCCATTGTAGGACCTTTGCTAGCATAATGTCATTACCCAGTGCTTCTCTGGATTCTGAAACACAGAAATTCACAGCAGATCGCTTCTATGCTAGTTAATGTGCTTCTTCATTCCCAGCTATGCTTATGTGTTATTTAACCCACATCAACGTTACCTCATAAACTGAGACACATTCCAGCACTAGATTAGAGTGCAGGTTTACTTGCCTCCTGCGTTTTATAACCGACTGATTGTCAAGTGCAATGGGAACCTTTCTTCCCTGAACCCGACATTCTAGCAGATGACCTAACGTTTATAGCAGCCCAAGGAATTATGCCGGAGAGAGAAAGGGAGACGAAATTTCCTAAACGCAGACTACAGGACAGAGCTAGCTCAGCTGAGTATATACCTGCTCCTGCTCTACCGCCCATAAAGGAAACATCCTTACACTCATTGCTGACGATTAGTGTAGCTGTTTGATTAATGATAATAAAAATAATAATAATCATAATAATAAATAATAATTAATCATAATAAAAACCACTCAAACTTTGCCTAATTAAGCTTAAGCATCATGGTCTTCTCTAGTAGCACTCAAAAAATTTAAGTCATTAAAATCTGCGGTTCTAGATAATTTCAAGGCGTTTGATAGATTGTAGCATGATGCAATTCTCTTAAAACTTATTGCTTTTGGTGTCGGTTATAACTTTTCTTGATTAATAACGAGTTTTCTCAGGAATCGCACTATACGAGTTGTTATAGACGGGATTTCATCAAATGAATTCAGTATTAATTTAGGGGTACCACAAGGCTCTGTTCTTTCCCCTACTCTATTTCATATTTTTCTAAATGACCTTCTTTGTCTAACTTTCAACCCTACTACTATGATATTCGCATATGACATCATGATTTGCCATTCGTATTCATACAGTAAAAGATCGAACCAGTTGGTGGTGCGGTCGAAAAGGCAAAACATGAATGATACGCTCAATCACGATTTCACAACAATATCCGTGTGAATAGAGTCGATTTTAATGCTCTTACGTCTCAATCCTGCATGCTTACGCATAGGCGTACGATCGGAAATAATGCTTCATCTGTTATTATGGGTGATATAAATACTAAGGAATCGGAAGCCCTTGGTGTTCTTGGCATGAAAATCCAGTGTGATGTTCGATAGACTAAACACATTTTTCATGGCTCTAAAGAAGATTTCAAGTGCCTCGGTTTCCTGAAACGGTGTAAAAAATACTTCACTCCAAACGATCTTCTTACCACCTATATCTGGCCGAAAACGGAATACACCTCTCATGTATGGGCCGGCTCGCCAAAGTCTATTTTGGAGCTGCTCGACCGCGTACAAGAGAGGGCCAAGAAGCTCATTGGTGACAGTAGGGTATCAACTCTATTTATTCACTTGAGCATCGACGCAATGTAGGGTGTATATCACTGTTTTTTAGTTACTACAATGGTATGTGCTCTAATGAAATTAGGGAACTTGTTCCCGATAACGTTTAACACGCTTTTCGTGAATCGCACTACGAATTTTGTTCCATTATTTATTTATTGCATCTTCAATATATTTAAACTAACAATAATTACTCATATCTTAAGTCTAAAATGAAAATAAATATATTTGTTAAGTCCAGCCAGTGCTAGACAAAAAATTGTATGTTTCACGGGTACTGCTGTCATTTGCGGGTAATCTCTCTGATGTTTGGGCGAGAGAAGCAATGTCCCTCCTTTTTAGACGAATGTATCCACGTTCATTTAGTAAGTTACGGACCAGTGTATTTGGATGTGTTTCAAGCCTCTTTACATACGTTACTGCATATTTCGCTATTTCTGCTTTAACTGATGGCACGTTTAGATCTTTGTGAATGTTCGAGTTTATTATATGTCAGGGAGCATATAATCATATTTTGGCGCCTTTGGATTTTTTCTACATTGTTAGCTGAGACAGTTCCCCACAAATGAATGCCATAAAACCAAATTGGTTTTAGAATAGACTTGTACAATAAATGTTTGCAATATAGATCGAGATCAGCCAGTTTAGTTGGAATGCTTTTAATTTCATTTGTGTTAAATTGGATTCAAGTAAGACGCCTGTCACTACGCATTACAGGGAACGGTTCTTATATGGAATAAACTCCCTCCAGAGGTCTTTCTTGTCACTTTCAATGTAGGAAAATGTAAATCGAATTTCTATAAATACTACTCTCTGATCAGATAGGTAGACTCTTGAAATTTTCAGAGATGATGTAATGCTGTTGCCGCTATAGCAACAAATACTAAAACTTATAGGGTGTTCCGATAGATATTCACGAATATGTGTTTATTTCCTGAACTGTAGGAGGCATAGACTAAAGATTTACAAACAGTAATTAAAACATAGTTCGCTATATAAACAAGTATAAAAAAATAAACCTAAAAATTAAAGGGTGTTCCAATTGTGGTGGGATTTGCATGTATAAGGCCTAAATTTTGATCAATAATAGGTAGACGCTTGAAATTTACACAGATGGTGTACAACTGTGGCCGCTATATTAGAAAATACTAAAAATTGTAGGGTGTTCCCATAGAGAGGTGTTATTCAAGAATATGTGCTAACTTTTTTAACTGTAGGAGGAATACACTAAAAATATGCAAGCAGTAATTATAACTTAATTCGCTTTATAAACAAGTCTAAAAAAGAAATTTTAGAAATTAAAGGGTGTTCCGATAGTGGCGTGAGTTTCATCTATAAGACCTAAGTTTTAAACCATAACCATAGGTAGACTCTTGAAATTTTCACAGAAGGTGTATAACTATGACCGCTATAGCAACAAATATTAAAATTTATAGGGTGTTCCGATAGAGAGGTGTTATTTACGAATATGTGTTTATTTCTTGAACTGTAGGAGGCATACCCTAAATATTGACAAACAGTAATTAAAACTTAGTTCGCTTTATAAACAAGTCTAAAAATTAAACCCAAAAATTAAAGGGTATTCCGATAGTGACGTGATTTGCATACATAAGGCCTAATTTTTTAACCATAATAGATAGACTCTTGAAATTTTCACAAATTGTGTATTACTATGGCCCCTATAAAAACAGCAAAAATTAAAGGGTGTTCCGACATTGACATGTTTTTCACGTATAGTGACTTATTTTTTTAATCGTAAAAGATAGACTCTTGATATATTTATAGAAAGAGAAATGCCATGGCCGCTATAAAAAATAATCAAATTAAAAAGTGTTCCGACAGAGAGATGACTTGAAATGTTTACAGTAGATATTGTTCTTCGGCCGCTACAATAATTACTAATGACTAAAGGGTGCCTCATATTTTAACAGAAAGTTTATTACCATGGTCGCTATGACAACAATTACTAAAATTTAAAGGGAGTTCCAATAGTGATGCAATTTTCGTGAATATGACTTTAATTTTAAAATTAAAGGTTGACTCATAGACATGAAAAAATTAACATCTTGAATTTTTAAAGTTGTACTAAACATAGTACGGAACCCTACATGTGTGAGTATAACTCGCGCTTGATCGATTTATTTATATATTTTTATCTTATAAATCACTAACTGTGCCCGCCACTTCGTGAGCGTCCTTGCAATATTTTCTTCGATTTTGATTTGAAAGCAATCCACACTAAAAAACCCTTATTTTTTTAGTGCCGCCTTAAATTATGCTTCAGTTATGGTTATGTACTTACTTTATAAAACAGCGCCACCTGTTAGTGGTTAGTGCTTTAGTTATGGTTTATGTATTTACTTTACTACTAAAATAACTGCTTACTTTCATTGATTTTCCTCCAGCTTCTCTTGGAAATAAGATATTTTTGCGGAAAAGAAGTATCCTATTTTGTTAAGAAGTATCCATTCAGTACCTTTTACAAAATGCGAACGCAAAAGAAAAGCACACAGACAGACAGAAGGAAATGAGTTACTTGATTAGATTTATAGATTATCAAGAACGAATCATATTATTAAATACATAAATCTTAAACATACAAACGTCTTAATATTTCTAAAATTTTAATGATTTTTAAATAAATCCATGTAAACAACAATTAAAATAACTTTTAGATTGAAATCAAAGGAAAATATTTACCAACTGAATTTTGGCTAAAAGTAAAAGCCAAAGGCCAGTGAACAAATATTTCCATATTGGAATTTATACACACTTCATTCAGTTCTTTCCCAAACGAAATCACATGCGTTTATTTACTTTATTTAATCAACTTTTTCCACTTCATTAAAATAATGACATTTTGCTGTTGTCTACAGCGACAATTTTAGTCTCTTTAGACAGAAATAGTAAAAAAAAAAATATATTTATAAACCAAAAATGTTTTTAATTAATTTTAAAACGTTTCAAGTGCTGTATAAACTTTTAAACCGTCATTTCGTTTTTAGTCAAGCAAATTGGTGTAAGAGGCAGAATATATGTATTTATGAACACGCATGCAGCACAGGAAAAACAGAAAATATTGTATATAAAAAGCATTTTAATCAGCAAAATATGTTTAATATCCAGCAGCATTCTCTACTTACATTTATAGTGGAAAAGTGGCTTATTTTTATCATCGACTGTAGTGGGGGATGGTGGCGCATCAGCAGGGTGTACATATATACGGCATTGTGCCTTTTTAGCCAAAGTCAAAAACTGGTCACATGGGACAAACATTTTCAATAACACTGACCCACTTGATACTCGTTTACATTACGGTTTGTTTGTTTAAAATGTTGACAACTTTTCTTTTTATTTTTTTTGTAAGTAGAACAAACTTTAGTCATAAATATAATTTTGGTTTAATCTTTGATGTTTCTAAAGCGATTTTTTTTGCATGCAATACGAGAATGTAGCTAGAAAAAGGAATAAATATTTTTTGGTTTATTAAGTTGTTTTTGTTTATTTATTTTAAGAATATTTATACGTTTAATTCAAAAATGTTGTTACATATATAATTATCAAGATGTCTTCCTTTAAGATGGTACACATAGGAGAATTTCACATAAAAAACCGGACAAAATTATTTTAAAGGCCAATGTTGAATGTAAAGCACACCTAACGTCTAGTTATTTTCTGCATTTAATTCGACATTTCTCAATTTCAGAGTAATTCAATTTGAACCATGGAAAGAAACACAATCGAGCAACGCGTTAAAGTTATTCAAGAAATGGCAACGTTGGATGATCAATTTTCGAAGAAAATCATCTTCAGTGATGAGGCACATTTCACCTCAGTGGATTCGTCAATAAGCAGAATTGCTGCATTTGGGCGAATGGCAATCCAAAAGTGATTGTCGAGAAGCCAATACATCCACAAAGAGTGACTGCTTGGTGCGGTTTATGTGTGGCGGCATCATCGGGCCGCATTTTTTCCAAAATGAAGCCGGTCAGGTAGTTATCGTGAGATGATAACGAACTTTTAATGGCCCGAATTGGAAGATATGGATGCGGACGATATGTAGTTTCAACAGGACGGTGCCACTTGCCACACAGCTAACGAAACAATGGCACTTTTGCGCGACAAATTTAATGGCCGTGTTATCTCAAGTGGGGTTATTTGAAAGAAAAGGTGTACGTCGATAAGTCAGCAACAATTCAAGACCTAAAAGATGAGATAATTCGGCACATTAACGGCATAGATCCTCAATTATGCCTCTGCGTCATCGAAAATTTGGAGCATCGGATGGAGGTGTGCGGTGGCAATTTGACCGATATTTAGTTCCATACATAATTGAAACATACCAATATTATCAAAATAAAAAGAAATAACAATAATTTCCTAAATAATTTGTGTTTTATTTAAAATCAACATCGGCCCCTTAAAATTTAGCCACCCTTTATAAGTTATGAGCTGATGTCTCAGGTTTTAAAGCAATCAAAACAATTCAGATATCTTTTTTTTAAACAACACTACCTTCAAAGTTTTTGTTTGTCTGCAGAAAATATCCAAAGCCTTTGATGGGAATCGAATCCTCAAACTGATAGGCTAGCACGCTACCAATCAGTTTAAAGAGGCGCTTGAATTATCTTCAATAATTTTTATGTTGAAGAAAATTATAACATGATTTGGTGTTTGGCAATTCAAAAGATTCGTAAATAATAGTTGTGTTTGTTAGAAAAAAGTAAAATTTATAAATCCATTAAATTCTGCTAAAAAACTATCTTAACAAAGACCCCTCCTACTTTAAATTTTCCCCATTCACAACTCAAATATTTCATCTTATTCTTCCATTTTAGTTTTTAATACCATTAATTAAAATTTTGCTTGAAGTATTTAAATATTTTCAAGTTTTTAATTACAAAACAAAAGAAAAGAAAAACGCTGCATTTCTAGTTTTATAACCACCATAATGGGCTAAACTTTTTCCGTAAAATATGATAGAAGTTCATTTGTTTCGTTGTTTTCCGAACCAAAATTACGAAAAACTTTTACTGTTTGCCAAATAAAGATTGTAAAAAAAAAACACTTAAAAGATAAAGAAAATAAATAGTTGTTATGTATAATTTCACCTAAATAGGAGCTTACCACAACTGCAGCACTCAATACACTCTATTCCCCTCCAACGAATTGAACAAAAATTATCAACCTCCACCAACTTACCAAACCCACCAAAATGAAAATGTGAAATACAATTTTAACAAAATCCTTAGATACACTTATATAAAAACGTGTGTGTGTGTGTTAGTACGCGAATATGTATTCAAATAATACTCGTATATAGACATAAAAGGAAATATGTTCTTGCTCCTCACCCATTTAGTGGTAGAAACCCGGATATAAAGGGTAGTGCTTTTTGGTACATTTGTAACCAAAGAGTTTGTTTTGCTTAAAAACAATTTCTTCTTGTCAATAGCAAAACTTGTATGTAGGTGTTTTAAAAGTACTTCATCAATGTTAAATTGTTTTATTGGATTAAGTCCAAGGCTTCGTTAACCTTATTGCTTTTGGTGTCGGTGATAACGACTCTCGATTTAGATCGAGTTTTCTGAGGAATGGGATGTCATCAAACGAGTTCAAGATTAATTCAGGGATACCACAAGGCTATGTTCTTTCTCCTACTCTATTTCTGATTTTTCGAAATGACCTTCTTTGTCTAACTTTCAACCCTATCTACTCTATCGCAATTGACGACACTATTTGCCATTCGTATTAATTCAGTAATAGACCGAACCTGTTGGAGGTGCGATCGAAAAAGCATAACATTAATTATACGCTCAATCACGATGTCACAACAATATCTGAATGGGGTCGTATGAATAGAGTCGATTTTAAAGACCGTAAAACTCAATGTTCCATACATAAGCACAGGAGTAAGTTTGGGTATGATGCTTCATCTGTTATTATGGTTGATATAAATATTAAGGAATAGGAAGCCCTTGATCTTCTTGGCACGTAATGTTCCATGGACTAAACACATTTTTCAAGTCTCTAGAGAAGCTTTCAAGTACCTCGGTTTCCTGAATAGTTGTAAAAGATTCCGAAAATGGAATACGACTCGCATGTATATGCCGACGACCCAAAGACAATTTTGGAGAGGTTCGACTGCGTACAAGAGAGAACCAAGAATTCATTGCTAAATTGGAAAATTCATTTTTTAGTAGAACGTTTCGTATATGGAATAAACTCCTTCCAGAGGTATTTCCTGTCACTTTCAATGTAGAAAAATTTAAATCGAATGTCCACAAACACTACTCCCTCCTTCCTATAACCTGATTTCCTAGTTCTGGCACAATTGCATGATTATGCCAAAAATCTGGTTTCGTCGAGTATACTCGCCATCGCTGAAAAATAATTAAGCAGGTAGAAAAAGTTTTGCGAAAAAAAATAAGCAGTTAAAGGGTTAATGCTAGTAAAGGGTTTTTTATCTAATTTTTTTTTACAAATTGTGAAAAATTATTTTAAAAATTATTGATCTGTTTGACGCACATACAGGAATCTTCTTAATTTTAAGTTGGACGAAATCGGCATGAGCTTGTTAGTCAATGAATTTGTGACAAATTTTGCGCCACTTATTCAATACTGGACATAAGGCCATCGACAAGATAGAAAAATGTTCGTACCGGGAAATCCTCGCTTCTATAAGTCGAAGTGTTGACAATGGTCCTGATATGCCGCCGTTTTCAGCAACTTGAGCTTTGACCGGCCATCATAACAAATATTTTGCGTAGAAATCATGGTTTACGTTCATACAAGATTCACTATATGAATCCTAATGACCATCAGTTTCGTCTTGCATTTGCTGGCTGGTCTCATAAACCAATTGCGATGCGAGTTGATACAATTTTTTATCAAAAAATCTTGTTTGGTCATTAGTCTCATTTTTGATTAACAGGATATCGCTGGTTAAACGATCTAAGTCAATTAAATGAGATGCAAATAATTTTTGTTTTCAAAAGTATCAGGTTTAGAAAAAGGTGTACTGGGTACAATATTCGGAGAAAGAATAAATCTTTGTATTGGTCGACAGATGATCTAATGTGGTTTTTTGCATGGAGTGTAGTAGCAGCCAAGTTCTTGTAATGGCGGTTTTACATTAATAAATATAATTTAAATGACTCAATAAAGGCACCAATAGCGTGTCAGGAGTTTAGACAGTCTCCAACTCGTAAACTATGGGTACGAGTAGGGTACTGCAAGCCATGTTTTGAAATTGCTACTTGTTTCGCTACGCGCAATTATGACTTGACCACTGTCAAGTTAAGGTAAAACACAAGGCTCCGAATAAAAAAAATGTGTCTCTGTAGACCGTGCGCTAGCCTATCAGTTTAGTGATAACAGGTTCAATTGCCGCCAAAGACTCTGGGTGTATTCAGAAGACAATTAAAAAGTTTGACAGGAAGTGTTGTCTTTAAAATAAAGCAGTCAAGTGCGAGTTAGACTCATACATGTAGGGTTCCGTACTATGTTTTTTACAACTTTAAAAACTCAAGTTAATTTGTTAATTTTTTCATGTCTTATAGGACATCCTTTATAATTAAAGTCATATTCGCAAAAATTGATCACTATTGGAACACCCTTTAAATTTTAGTAATTATTGTTATATCGGCCATCGTAGAGCACTTTCTATAAAAATATCAAGCGCCTACCTATTGCGGTTCAAAAAATAAAAATAAAAAAAATAAAAACATGTCACTGATGGAACACCCTTTAGTTATTAGTAATTGTTAGAGCGGCCGAAGTACAACATCCACTGTAAACATTTTAAGAGTCTACCTATAACGGTTCAAAAATTAAGTCGTTATACATGCAAATTACGTCACTGTCGGAAAACCCTTTAGTTTTTACTGTATTTTATAGAGGTCATAGTAATACCCCATCTGTGGAAATTTCAAGAGTCTAGCTATTATGGTTAAAAAATTAGATCATATACATATGCATATCACGTTACTATCGCAACGCACACGGACGGACAGACGGACAGACATTGTAGCGAAAACAATAGGGTTACGTTTTTACCCTTTGGGTACGGAACCCTAAAAACCAGTATGGCATCATCTGTCTGAGATATGTAAATATTGAGGAGGATTCTGATTTTAAGCAATGCCTGTTATAGGTCAAGGTATGTCTAAATCTTAAGCATTTGCTAGAGATTAAAGGATGTGTATTACATTGAGGATTCATATTTTAAACTAAGTTAAATTAGCGATAATGCGGACTCAGTAAGGCAACCATTGTAGATGAAATGCAGGTCACAGTGATGAGTAAGGAGGTCGTCAATTTTAAATCTTTAGAGAAAAAAAAACCAAAAAAATATATATATAAGGAGTTTGAGGAAGAACAAAATATGATGGTTTAAATACCCTTACCCTTAATCTCACCCTCATCTTCAGCAGAAACTTCTAAATTGTGTCATCATCGCTTATTTACATATAGATATGTATCTACTTATGTAGGTATTTAAAAAATAATTTTTTTATATCGCTGTAAAATTTACTTATAACTAAAATTTAATTAAATTAATTAAATAATTAATTAATTAAAATAATTAATTAAATAATTAATTAATTAAAATAATTAATTAAATAATTAATTTATTAAAATGATAAATTAAATAATTAATTATATCGGTGTAAAATTTACTTATAACTAAAATTTAATTAAATTAATTAAATAATTAATTAATTAAAATAATTAATTAAATAATTAATTATATCGGCGTAAAATTTACTTATAACAGAAATTTAATGAAATTAATTAAATAATTAATTATTAATAAAATTTAATTATAAAAAAAAATTTAAATATAAATAAACACCAAGAACGCTAGTTGAATACCATAAAAGTACTTTTTTTATATTTCTTTGGTACCATTTCAAATCAGCAAAATCTGCATCCTTGTTGTAAATGAATTGCAAAATATTTGTTATACATACAAAGAGATAAACTCTACCCCACACTAAAGTATTTACAACGAGTGTGTATAAACCTCGGTATCCTACCAAACAACAAAAGCAACAACATCGTATTTGAGTTTATCGCTCGCATAATACAGTTATGTATGTATATGATTGTATATTTTATGGAATGAATATAAATTTGATACAGAAATCTTTAAGCCAATCAAATACAAGTAAAGGCGGAGCTAAAATAAAGCAGGTTTTTATACACAATTTTTTTTCTTTTCTTTCATTTCAATTTGTGTTGTTGTTGTCTTTAAATTACACTTGTATTTTTGTATCTTATTCTTATTTTCTTTTTCTTATTTTTTTGCTGTTTTGTTTTATATACATGTTTGTGCATGAACACTTTTTTTCATGTTTTTTCGTGTATGTGTGGGTTTATCTCACTCTGACGCTCTTTAAGCACCGTTAAGCAAGTACTAAACATACATACTCTCTCTCATGGGAGTAGAAATGATAAGTGTGTGTTTGTTAACTGAGTCACCAACAACAACTAAAAGAATAACATTTTTATTTTGCTTGTGTTTCTATATATGTATGTATGCATGGATGTGTGTGGTTGGGTGTGCTTGTATTAACACATTTTTGAATCTGCCATGTGATAAATTTTTGTAGTTGGTGTTGTTAGTGCTATAGCTGGTTTTTAAAAGTAAATACTACGGTAATGTACTTACATGTGTGTGTTAATGCAACAGCTTGATGTTGTTTGTAGTGGGAGGAGGGATAATGTTAAAAATAAACTTTGTGATAATCTGCGCCAATACAAAAACAGCTTCAGCGCACTAAACCTCTTGTATTTATAGAGTATGAGCGTTTTTTTTTTAAATTTTATTTTCTACAAATTTCTTCATTCACCTTCTGTTTTTTGAATTTATATTATAGTTTTGAAGGGAGCAAAAAGTTTGCTTGAATATTCAAAGATTCAGTAAGCAATTTTCTGTTTTTTCTTTGTTTTTTGTTTTAATATACATAAGTAAGTAAATAATACATTTATTTGAGCATGAATTTATACAAAAATGTTCGACACTCATATCTTTTGTGCGAGCTGAAAAAGAAAAATAACGCCTTTTGGAAATGATTTTTAATCTCCGAAAATTTTCAGAACACATACTTCGAATGCTTATGCCTCTAAATATATGTATATGTATCTAAAGGGTAGGATACACTATCCTAAGCAATTGTACGTTTTAATCACAAAGAAAGCTCACAGAATTCTATCTTACTCAAAAAATCGTTTGAAGTGGCTTTGTAGGTGTAACACTGTTAAAAAATAGATTTTGCAACTCTGATCGCATAAAAAAAAAAGTATTTTATGATTTTTTATTTTTAAAGATTATCAAATCGTTCAGACGTGGTAAGAGTCTGTCCCACACATATACTTTTAATTCTCACTATCATACTATTTGAGCACACGTGCTATTTTTGACAGATCGCACGACTGAGTATGATAGTAAATCATGGCGTTAGGAAAATCATTTGAAATTAAAACAGGAAATTAAATTTGAAAATGTTTAACAAAAACTAACGATGTAGGTAGTAAAAAGATAAAATAGGCCTCCTTGTTATTAATAGTAAGGATCTGGTTTTCGCAACCATTCTAAAACGCCAGTATCTAACTTAGACTTACTGTTGTCCCTTGCGTTATTTAAAAGCAATTTTGTTTTCTAAATGATTCAATTAATTATTTAGGCTTAAGTTCTTTGTTATAAAGATATAAAGAAAATTAGACACCAGCAGAGTGGAATGTATTGTCTGGATCGCTACACCTGTCGTCTGCATTCTTCATATCTACCTACAAGGTAGTGTCAGTTAATTTTTCTTTTTAGAAAAACTTATCAAAGAAATAGAATATAAGAATTTTAAATTTGTATATTATACTAGCTGACCCGGTCCGCGTTGCTGGCCGTATGCAAACATTAGTGTTGTATTATCCCGCGATTTAAATTGAGCTTTTAACGAAATTTACGACCTTTATATACAAATCCATGGAATACCTATCATAAAGTTTTTCAAGAATAACTTACATATGGATTGGATATGGGCTCAACCAAAAAAGAAACGCATGTGTTTAAGGCAAATTGGAAATAATATTTATTTATTACTTCATCTTAAGGCCAGCGGATAGACAATAGTTTTTGTTTTTTTATTTGATGTAAAAACCTATAAATTTTTTGGCGTGCCAACTCGGGAGCAAGCCACATACAACTGGCCGTGTGAAAAACATGAATTTTCCAAAATTAAACCAACAATACATAATGATTGGCCATGTGCTTTGTTGATGGTAATAGCAAAGGCAAGACGCAAAGGGAATTGGAGCCGCTTCAATTGGAATGGTAAATCGTTGGAAATCATCGAAATTTGTGAAATAAGTACGTCCTCGCCTTTGAATCTGCCAACGATGATTGTTGCCTCGAATAAATTTGGTGAACAATTTTTGATGGTCAATCTGGTTCCGTTGCATAACTTTGGGGCGTTTAAGTTGCGAATAAGAATTACCGGTGATCCAACCTTTAATGTTAGTAATGTGGCATTCCGGGTGGTTCCAATGAATTCAAAAATTCAGTGGGATACTTGACGGCTTGTTCTTCATCCGTTACTGTGTCGATCGATTTGTATTAGACTAATTTGCAGGGCAGTTTCAGTTGAATTTGCTCATTGAGCTTGTTTGAATTTGCTCATTGAGTTTGTTTGAATGTACCGTTATTTTTTATCAGCAGTTAAAAAAAACTCAAGTCCATACGTTACATATATATACACACATCCTGTTTTATATATATAGATTTCATAGGTGATAGAGATTTTTTTTGAAATTGTTTTACACTCTTAAACACTATTTTTTTATATCATGTATTTTCTTTACTTGAAATAGTTCAAAATAAAATTAAAATCTATAAAATTTTATTTTCATTAGTCTGCAATAAATACACTTGCCTACTTACACCTTACACTGTGACGCAATATTATAGGCGCATGCATTTTTTTAAGATTTCTTACTTTCACAAAAATTTATAGAAATTCTAATAATAATATTATGTACATTTTTGAAAAACAGGAGGAAGGTTTTAAAGAAGTCCAGAATTTTTGAAAAGGCCCATCTAAAAACAGGCTAAAGAAAAAAATGCATGCAAGTAAATTAAAACTTATTGATGCATAATCGTCTCAAGCGCCAGTAAGTCTACGAAAACTTCTAACGAAACACCAAGTGCATGTGGTGTAAATGTATTTCCGCCCCCAAAACATGAACAATAATCCGTCTTGTTTACTTCCTCGACCCAAAAAAACTCGTTTGAAATTTGAAAAAAAAAAAAAAAAAACAATATGAACACGAATTGGAATTCGAATACTGTAAGTGCAACTTTGTAGTCGTCAGCGGTCTTTTTTTTTTTGGGTCGCTTCAACAAAATCAGTATTTTATTTAAAGAAGAATATCTCAATAACTAGACGTGATAGAATTAATCTGTAAACAGATTTGATAGTTAACAATAATCTAGTATCAAACCAAACTTTGTTGAGTAAACAAGATTGCGCGGTGCTTTGCGAATTGTTGTTTACTCAACAAAGGTTGGTTTGATACTAGATTAGTGTTAACTAAAAACGAATGTTGGAAGTAAAACAAATAAACAAAAAGCAACTTTCATTACTAACCGAAGGTTAGCTGAAGGAACAACAAAAATATAAGGTGGTAAATATTAAAAGTAAAAATATTCAACAAGAAGGAAGCTTAAGGTAGTGGTAGACTTCGTTCTCACCAACTGACGATTGATAATTGAATACAAGTTTTCTCGTATTCCTTTATCTGGGTTTGGTTGGTTAAATAGATGATGTTTACAACTAAACACTACCATAAGTAGATTAGATACAAGAGTGCTGATGACGGACGTGGCTGTCTAGAAAATGTGCATTCCGCTCCTGCTGGTGTCTAAAAATTAAATTTTCCCAATTTTTCTTTAATATTATCACCTAATTTGTAATTTAATTAATTCTTTCTTAGAGAGAATAAAAACAAACTTAAGCTTGATTATAAATTTCATTGTTATTTTATTTAAATAAGAATGTCTCGAAAACTAGACATGATAGAAAAATTTTGTAAACAGATTTGGATTCAGCACACAAAAGTCAATTAAATTTACATACCGAAGTTCTTGCTCCCGGATTTTTTTTTTTGCTGCAATTGTTTCTAACTAAATACGTATTTAATGTTCCAATATCAGTATTTTATTAAAATTAGAATATCTCGAAAACTAGAGGTGATAGAAAAAATATGTAAACAGATTTGGATTCAGCACATAAAACTCCATTAAAATCACATAACAAGGTTCAAGGTCCCGACATTTTTTTTTTTTATTTTTGCCGGCCAGTGTAATTAAAGTAAATAAAACATTTTTAATGAATGTTTACAATTATAGAAACTAGCCGCTAAACTTTGAGTCTGAATATGTTAATAATTTCTTGTTTTAGTTTTTTTTAAGATGTGTTTAGACTAGGCAAATATTTGACGAATAAGGTGTAAAAACTATTTTTGCAAATAATAGCAAATAATTTATAACATAATAAACATCATCTTGATTAGGAGCTTATAAAACTTACTAAACATTAGGCTTAGTGAGTACACTATAAAAATGTTAGAGTGGGACCATGGTAAGATCAGCAGTTATGTTGAAATGTTAATGAAACAATAACAACTTGTTTTTATAGTAAGAAATTTTCATTCAAAATTAAGAAAATATGAAGTTTTTTAATATAACTTCTGATGCCAACTTAAACTTTCCCACTCTAAAACTTTTATGTCTTACAAACTAAAGGCCATGATTCACCATCATAATCAGTATTAAGATTTGTAAAAAATAACATGTGTGCTTAAAAGTATGATAGTGTGAATTAAAAATGTATGTGTGTGACAGACTTTTTGACAGATCTGTACGATTTTAAAATATTTCGAAAAAATTCATAAAATGGTATTTTTCCATGCGATCAGAGTTCCAAAATCTTATTTTGTATGATATTTTGTATTTTTTGATCGCCAGAATCAGATGTAAATTAAAAAAAAACGGAAGACACAGTCTTTTTTTAGTTTTTCAAGAATGGTATCAAATTAAAATTTTTTTAAATCCTTTTAAAGTGAGCTTTTACTTAACTTCCTAGGGTTTATAGAATTGAAGTTAAAATATATTTCAGTTTAAACCTAATGTTAAAGGCAAGCAGTTCTTCTATTTAGCTTAATGGTCACTTTTAGCTTAAAGTAAACCTCTAATAAAGAAAAACTACTTTCTAGTTAGGATGTTATCGAAAATAACTTTCTTTCTATTTCCAATTTATAATAATGGCCCGTAATTTAACAAAAAAAAAAAAAACATAAATTTGTTTTAATTAAAATATATTCAAAAAGATCTATCGCTTTCCATCGACTTTATGTAAAATACTTTATTACTAAATCACAGATATTTACGAAGCCAGAGACAATCTTCACAACATTCTTAAGTGCATTGAATATTTTCAAAAATGGCTCATGTCAAAAGTGTGTTACTTCTAATTACATAAGTGTATGAGCCAATCAACCGTATGAAGATCAATTAGTTGTATCAATATGTTTATAAAGCACACAAGAAGATTGGAATGAAATTGCCATGCAGTGATGTTCAACATCGCTGATTTTTAATCAGTATAAATTACGTTGAAATTAATTTTATTATAAATGGACATTGAAATACTAATTTAGAAACATACATAGGTAGAACTTACAATCAAGGCAATAAATAGCGCGCGCACATGCTGACAGAATAATTAACAGGTTAAAAAGCATCACAACTGTGATTTTAGATTTTTATTATACCCTTCACCACAGGTGGAAAGGGTATATACATATAAGTTTGTCAGTACGTGTGGAATTTCACAATATTCATTTCCGACCCCATAAAGTATATATACTCTGGATCCTTATACAAAGAGAAGTCCGTCTGCTCGTGTTCGGGTAGTAATGCCATTTGCCAAGGTACCAGAAGAGATACAAAAAATTTAAGTACACCAATCCATTGGGCATAATTTCGAAAATATTGGGATTGGAATTCAGCAACATCGGATCATTACTTAAAGGCTGTGGATTAAAAACCACACCCGCCTATATTTTTTCTCTTTTGCTTTTTTTGCCAAATAAATATTACACCACGGCAGGTGGATCGCAAGGAGAGCATACAGATCGCTGGGGATCAAAACCCCCTGCGAGGGCCGACTTTGTGTTTTGTAGTTTTAGGTTGGTAAGGCTATTGTGCTTTGATTTGTATTAAAGAACTTAATAGAAAGCAGTACATATAGAGGTAGCCAATAGATCTACAGGGTGACCACTGGTAACCAGGAGCACTTAAAAGGCACATGGAGGGGTCAATATGAGGAAATTCTTTTTAAGGATTTTTTTTTGCTTTATTCTGATCATTCTAAGTCAATATAGATTGCTGGAAGGTCCCAATTTAAAAAAAAAAATTTCAATAAAATAAAAAAAAATTTTAAAATTTTTTTTAAAAATAATAACAAAAACATTTACAAAACATTTTCAAAAAGATATTTTTACTGAAAAATTTTCAAAAAAAAATTTTTTAAAAAATTTCCAAGTTTTCAAAAAATATATTTTTAATTTTTACACACAAATTTCGAAATATTTAAAAAAAAATTCTATATTTCTATGAAAACAAAAATCATGAGTGTAACATAACATAGAGGCTGTGGCTTCGACCAAAATCACAGAAAGGGCAATTTAGTCCAGTATGTTGTTAAACAGAGCTCATCAATTATGTGTGGCGGTAGTTTAGATGGTCTCTAAGACCATGTCCTAAATGTTATAATTGTTGTGTTGCTTTGCACAACCAGGCCATTGTTAGATATATTAAATTTTACTAGTGTTAGGATCACTGTCAATTAGGGTCCAAAACAGTCAGATACTAACATTAATCTGTATGACATATTATGCAAATTATCTTACAGCAACTCCTACTTTGTTCGCGAAATAGGACGTAACTAATAAAAATACAATTTCTTGCAATCAAGTATCGTCAAATTTTTTTCTATAATATTACAACAGAAAACTTTTAAATTTTGTCATTAATTTCTTTAGATTAGTTACGGTGTGCTGATAATGAAAAAGTATTTGTATTTTTCGCAGATTTATCTGTTTTTCGAAGTATACTTGAAAGCGATACCCAGTCTCAAAGGCTAGTTCTATAAAAATAAATTATAATTTCTATATTAATCGATATGGAATACAAAACACCAATTTGTGATATTTTTATCCGTTTGGATTAATTTTAACAAAATTTTTTCCGAAGATACCTTACGCAGATAAATTTTTTTTTGCACCAATTAAAGATTTTAATTAAAGTTCAATCAATTTTTTAATTGACTCAAATATATATATTTGTTTAAAACAGAACAATAAAAATCCTGCTTAAACAAATAATTGAATCAATTAATTATTTCAGTAAATTTTAATCTGAAACCAATTAAAACCAATTAATTGGTGAAAATATTTTTTTCTGTATAGTAGCTCGATTTATCATGTATGATGTCTTAAAAATATCTCATTTAAAAATATCTCATTTCCAAGAAAAAATAGCGTTATGGTAGTGAAAGTACGCAATTTATTCCAATATAATGGTACTGAAAACTTGGCAACACTTTTTGTTTTTGGAAGCGAGAAATTTTAGGCTTTATTTACAGAATTAAACAATAACTTTAAAGTTTTAAATAAATTATAGAATTTTATTTAAATCAAAGGTGCAAAATTCCCAGTAATTACCCAGGTATGGGTACCTCCAGATAATTTAAATACATAAACTATATTTGAAGCACTTATGAAGCAAAATCGAAAAAAAGTCGCGGACGACGCACAAATTGGTATTTGGCCATTACTTTTTTAGTTTATTTTGGCTCTGAAAAATACTGAGTGCCCCTAGATTAATGAAACTTGGTAGAAAAATCTCTTATTGTCATAGGCTGTTAAAACTATAAAATAAAAAAATCGGACCAAGGATAAAAAAATTCCCCTAAGAAGAATTAAAATCTAAACTTGGATCCTGAAGATTATAAAATGCTATTTTTAGCCCCGCCTTCTTTTGCGGGCGGTGGCATACAATGTTATTTGCTAAAATTTATAATTATTAAGAGCAATGGATTACATACGCCTTAATACCATAAAAATAAAATTTTTAAGATTTTATGGGGAAGTATCCCTCCAAGCACACCCTCAAAACGTCTATGTGAATTTTTTTATTTTTTTTTCCTAATTTCCAAAAATATATTCATTTTTAAGCTTTTATGTCGAAGTGAAGAATATTAATAAAAGTCATTTTTGTAATTTATTACTTTATAAAAGTTTAATTAAAAATAATTAATTTATTTACAACTAGCTGTGACTGCAACTTCGTCAGCATGCTTATTTTGCTTTGAAAGTAATCCACTTTAAGACTCTTACTTTTATAGTGCTTTAGATATGGTTTATGTAAGGTACCCATACTTGGGTAATTTTTCAGAAACAGGTTTTATATAAAATTCTAAAACTTGTATAAAATTCCAAAATTATTTTAGAGTACTGTAAATAGTGTTTTAAATTCCCCGCTGACAAAAATAAAAGTTCCTGCCAAGTTTGCAGTACCATTAAATCGGTAAAATGGCCTACTTTCACTACTTGTTCTCTCTCTTTCTTGGTAATGAGATATTTTTACGGGAAACAAATATCCTATATTTGTACCACGATACCAAGGTACCTCTCTGTAAAATTTTATTAAAATTCATTTAGTAGCTTTAACGTGATGCGGTCACAAACAGACAGATAGGCAGAAAATTACAGTTTTACAGTATAAATTTCATTAAGAATAACAACAATTAATTTATTTAAAATAACTTAGAAACCAAAAACATTTTATGACCGTCAAAAAGGTTTCTTACTCGTATCTTCCTACGCAAGATGAGCAAAAACAGAAAAAAGTTTAAATTAAAAAAAAAATCGTAGTTAAAATGGCGCAAAAATGTACAACTTTTTTGTCTACAGTCTAAATGTAGAGATCGCATTTTTTATAGTGATATATAAAAATTTTAGGATCGCGATGGCCCTCACTCTTAAAAACTTTTTCACTTTTTTTTGTTGAGAACAAAGTTCACAAAAAAATAATTTATGTTTAAGTTCGAACGAAATTTTCTTATCATAGAAAAATAAAAAAAAAAAAAAAATTTAAAAATTATTGTAAGTAGCTGCTAATATAGCCTTTAACAGATAAAAATCAATACAAAATCTTTATTCGTTTAGCCACAAAAAATATATTGCAAACCTCTCAAAATCGTATAAAGTCAATAAGAACGTATGCGATTTACTCAACTTTCCTGATTGTAACAGTGTTCCAAAACGTTAAATTTCAAGCAAAAGCCTTTAAAATTTACTGTACGATGCAGAATTTTGTAGTCTGTTGAGTGGCGTACTTAAATATTTACATTTTCTAAATATACTTTGGCCCTAATGTCCGGCTAGATTGGCAAAACACCCCTATGTGCGACGTGGCAGGCATTGCTAGTATTTAATAAAAATTTACAAGAGAACTTAATAGAAACATTTAAGTGTGTAGTTACATGTTTGCACAGCTACTTCTATTGTATAAAGTTTTGTATATAGTATATCCGAGAAAGGCATCTGACTGCTGTGATGCCTACAAATTTTCGGACTATTGAATGTTCTAGAAAAATGTTACTATAAAACAATGTTTTTCAAGTTGGTATCTTAATTATTTCGGAAATTATCCTATGTTATTATTATTATTATTAACTTCTTATAACTATATAGAGAATAATAAAAATAAGTTAAAAATATATAAAAATAATGCACGATAAGATGATATCTAATTAGATGAAAGCTTTAGTATATGCAATACATGCTATGCATACATAGAAACTAAATACTTGATGCGATTGGTTTAATTTTACGGCCAGCAGAAGAACAAAAAATATCTATCCGCCTTTTCACATAAGATTAATACAAAGTATATTATGCACTCCTTAATACACAACACATTACTTAACAGCCTTCTATGGCACATAGATATCTTCTTTATATACTCTATTTACACAACAACAAAAAATATGTAGAAGAAATAAGAAAAAAAAATTCCTTTGTAATGGTTGGCTAAATCCTTCTTGCTGGCACCTAATCGCATGTAATGCGCGCGCATTATCGTTTTTCTTATCTGCCACTTCACAAATGAAAATGTGCCAAACAACATGGTCAGCCAAAATAGAAACGAAAAAAAAAAACAAGCAAAAACGAAAAACAGACAGCCAACCAAGTAGCCGACGGTTATCTGCTACTTTTAGACAAAATATCAAACACATGCTCAAGCAGCTTTCGCATAAGGTTAACACATACAAGGAGGAAAATTATAAACAACAAAATTGCTTTATATTTTATGAGTACAATGCTGTTGCTAAAGACAACAAAAGCTACAACAACGCTAACTTCAATTGTTGAAAAGGTGCCAAATAAAAAAGCAAACATGGAGTGGGAGTTGCTTGCTTAACAGGGCATAACGAATTTTTGGCACAATCAGACAAAAAAACAACAAAATAAATTAAAGTCATTTATTGCAAATACAACATTGTGTTAGATATACTCTTCATCCGCATTTAATCGTTGTATATAACAAAAATATTGTGCTTCACTCGCACTCTGTCCCTCTCTCTTCAACATGGATGTAGATGGATGGATGGATATTCATACCTGGCCTTACAACATAACCAAGACCGATATCACTTCATCACTCTACCTACTACCTACTACTTTACCAACACAGCTGAATGAGATGACAGTGTAACAGTATTATTATTCGTTTTGCGGTTGACATGACACAACCCACTCAAACCATCAAAATGCACACAGCAAACAACACGAACAGCACAAGTAACTGCAACTTGTTTTTGCCACAAATGTTGTATTGGTTTAAGGCGAGTATAATTCCCAAAATAAAACAAAATCCATAATATTTTACT
The DNA here is from genome assembly GCA_949628195.1 of Phasia obesa. Taxonomy (NCBI): domain Eukaryota; kingdom Metazoa; phylum Arthropoda; class Insecta; order Diptera; family Tachinidae; genus Phasia; species Phasia obesa. Next base: position 104,054,323 of record OX451219.1, read on the forward strand.
TTCCTCTACTCCTTGCTTTCAAAATTCATTTAATGCTTAGTATGGGAAATTGAAAACTTTAGCAGGTCCCTCAGAGAACTCAGCCATATACAGCAACAAAATATTATCTCAGAGAGAGTTTAAGTTGTCTTGATAATAATGGTTGAAGTATGAATGCCTTTGCCAAGATGTTTAATGTAAAGAAAACAAGTTCCCAATGGGTTGTTTCTGCTTTCTTAAACCAACTAAGTTTTGGGCCAGCATTTGCATAAACCCATAATCTTTGCCATAGTATTAGTGGCAAATTGTTTGACTCTTTCAAATTTATTCATATGTATTTTCTTAATTAAGCACTCTCTGCCTTAAATTAATAGCCAAGCAAATGATAAGGGAAACTTTTTCGCTCTTTTCTCATGTTACACATGTATTGGTTTTGTTTTGGTTACAAAATTGCCGGTTGTTTTTGTTGCTTATTTCTCTTCAAAAACCTTCCTGTATTACTCTTTAATATGTGAATTTTTTATTTAAAAGAGAACTTATTCTAAAGATAAACTTAAGAGAAGATTTCGTTAAAGACATTTCGAATTCAAATATTATTTATTTGTCGTTGGTGATGGGATTAAAGAATTGGTCAGATTCCATTAAACGAAAGTGGATTTATTGGATCGAGGAAGCTGCGCGAGTTTAAGATTTATAGAAACAAAATTAATTTGCAGGCTTAATGATTACTTAAATATTGCTATAAACACAACTGGGACGAAATACGAATTTTTCGTTCCGAATATTCGTCGAAAAAATAAATACATTTGTGTTTATGAAAATGCACACAATCAGTGCGTCGACGAAATTCGTCGCTCGTATCAAACTCTGAGATAGGTTTATTTCTGTTTCATATACCGACGAACGAAGACTAAATTGGTGAATAGTGCCCGTTTTCCTTTTTAAATATTTTTAGGTTTTGTAGTAATTAAAGTTACTTTTTATTTAAAATGTGTTTTTTTCTTTACTTTTCTTCTTTACTTACAAAACAAATAATATTTTTTTATTTTTAAAGGGTGGTTAAATTTTAAAGGCCGACGTTGAGTTTGACTAAAACACACATTATTTAGGAAATTATTGTCATTTCTTTTTATTTTGATAATATTGGTATGGTTCAATTATGTATGGCGGCACACCACCATCCGATGCTCTAGATTTTCGATGACACTGAGGCATAATTGAGGTTCTATGCCGTTAATATGCCGAATTATCATCCTTTAGCTCTTGCATTGTTGTTGGCTTATCGACGTACACCTTTTCTTAAAATAACCCCAAAGAAAGAAGTCCAACGGTGTCAAATCACATGATCTTGGCGGCAAATTGACATTGCCACTACGTGAGATAACACGGCCATTAAATTTGTAGCATAAAAGAGCCATTGTTTCGTTATCTGTGTGGCAATTGGCACCGTCCTGTTGAAACCACACATCTTCCACATCTATATCTTCCAATTCGGGCTATAAAAAGTTCGCTATCTTCTCACCATAGCGAACACCATTCACAGTAACTGCCTGACCGGTCGTATTTTGGAAAAAATACGGACCGATTATGCCGCCAGCCCATAAACCGTACCCAACAGTCACTCTTTGTGGGTGCACTGGTTATTCTACAATTATTATTGGATCATTCGCCCAAATGCGGCAATTCTGCTTATTGACGAATCCACTGAGTTAAAAATGTGCCTAATCACTGAAGATGATTTTCTTTGAAAATTGATCATCCAGTGTTGCCATTTCTTGCTACGTTGCTCGATTTTATATCTTTCCATGGTTCAAATTGAGTTACTCTGAAATTGAGAAATGTCAAATTAAATGCAGAAAAAAACTTGACGTTTAGATGTGGTTCTCATTCAACATCGGCCCTTAAAATTTAACCACCCGATATAATTTTCTTTTCAATTATTTTTTTTAAATATTTATTTTCCTTATTTTTAATTAATTTTTTTTTTTTTGAAATTTGGTCACACTATCAGCTGGAAGAAAAATTTTTTTATAAATTAATTAATTTTCGTATGAAATTTGGTGTAATTTTATCATAATTTGTATACAAATGTATAACACTGAAATTATCATTGAGAAAGTGTAGAACAATGAATGTTGATATAGGCGTATTCTGGTACCAAAGGATATAGAAAAGTCCTGAGAAAATCAGAGATCTGGTGAAGTTTTGTCACTTCTTTAAATTTTGTTCGTACTCATTGTGTTGTAGTCGACGAATTTAAACAACGACGAATTTGTTGTACAGTGCGAAGTTCGTCCCAGTTGGTCTTATACCCACATATTAAGATTTCTTTTCCGATTTTTTTAATTAAAAATCGAGGCAAAAATTGCAAGACTCGAATACATATGTACATCTTAGATGTATTCACAGTTCAACGCAGATAAGTGGAACAGTCTGTACCTGTAATTTTAGATTTTTAGAGGAGTAACGTCGGAAGAAGTTGCTATACCACGAAGTGGTGTTAGTTTATAAAAACAGTCGTCATATCTTAGCACATTGTGAGTACCTGCTCCAGGTAGCAAGGACTAAAATGAATCCTTTGATTACTAAAAAGAAAAATGAATCTATTTATACAGGATTAGATAAACTAAAAGATTATGCCAACATAATCCCAACATTGGACTTATTCATAAGGTCAACGGCTGCAATGTCGGCTTTATATATGAAGAGCGATGCCATTTGGCATGGCTTTAGGCCGAATATCGGGCTAAGAGCATCCTGGACCTAGTTAATAGGGAGGTTAGGGAAGCTCAAATGCCAATGGAACGCTTGAGTAGAAGAAAAATACTCGAAAGACTGCATCGGACAGGCAGAATTACTTGTGCTGCTGCATGCGTTGGATCAGCTGCTGGAATGTCGGGAACAGGGGAGAAAGGTCCTCATTGCACTTAACAACCAGTCCGTTATAAGGTGGAGCTGGCTCGAATGGTGTTCAAAGAGCTCATGTGCAGGAAGGCCAGTAAGGTACTGAGATACAATAGATATACTCTAAGCTGGATCACTGTATCATCTAGCCAATATGAAATTCGAAGAAGATCACACTTGCAGATTGTGCTTGGAAGAGGGTCCGACGGTAGCGCACATTATGTGTGAATGTCAGGCAGTGGCTAGCATAAGACTTAGGACCACTAGTAGAAGCTTGTTAAATGTGGATGCCAAGGGGGATCTAAGCCTTGAATATGCTAACAATTACCAGAGACTACGTGATGAGAAAGAAGACCGACAGTTGCCAGTCGAAAATCTGAAATCACTAAAGTCAAGTAGCACGTGACATCTATGAGGATATGGTAGCCGTAATAACATTTCGGTTGTCTATAATCAATGATGACGGAAGGGGGTCGAAAAGAGACGCGGTAAGGAAGTGGTCTGCTACCAACCAGTACATAATAGCTGAAAGGAACACAGGGGCGAGGGTAGACCTCCTCCATGACAAGTTAAGTAGTTGTTCCCATTAACTCTCTAACTCTTTCTGTCATATGCGGTTCCCACTCTTTGAAACTCTTTTTACATCAGTGCTAAATTTAAAAATTGAACGTTCTATTCAAGTTGCAAACAAAACAGTATGGCTTGAAAATAAAGCCCATGGTTTCTCGTTTGTCTCAATACTAGAAAGAGAAGAAATTTGTGGCACAAGTTACTAAACCAATAGGTTTTATAATTACCAGAAATTGAAATTATTAGTGGAGTTAGGTGGAAAGATGTATAACAGAATGTGTTGTTAGGTAATGAAAATAACTGTTAGTATTCTTCAACTTCCTAGCAAATCGCCTCATTGTCTGCAAACAGTAAAATGCATTTAATTAACTCAAGGTTAGGGAGGGCTCTACGTGTTCATTAAACGGCATACAAAGATAGAAGTGCACTTCGTACACGACAGTTTAAGTAGTTGTTCTCACTAATATTTAATTATCTTCCTAACATAAGCACAATTTATAACTTTTTCTACAGCTGCTCTATTTCGTCAACATGATGATATTAGTAATGAAAAAAAAATATATTTTCGACAAATTAAATATTTTTTTTTTCCTTTTGGTAAGCTTTTTGATTGGTCCAAAATTAGTCGATTCCGCAAAAAATTGATTTTTTTAAAGATATTTTTTCTAAATCTTTGTTTTCTTATGTTCTTTTGAGACAATATTCTAGATCTTAAAATTTAATACTTGTTTTTAAAGCTATTTGTATTTGCTAATGCCGCGTTACTAGACATATGACAAAAAATATATTATTTTGTTATTTTTTTAAATTTTAATTTAATCAAATTTATTAAAATCTGTTTGGCTTTATAGTTCACACATGATGTATACGTATACAAAATGATCAGTATTGTATGTAGCGTATACGTATACACATGTGTATACTAAATAATTTTTGCAAAAAAAAAACCGACTTCAAAACAGATAGAAGGGCACCAATTATAAACTAAAAATGTAAGAAGTAATCTGTAAGAATTAGATTTAAACCAAATAATAGATGCGCCAAAACTAGCGGAAAAAAGTAAAGACTATGTGAATGTCAAGCATCTACCTATTACTGTTGAAAATTTAAGCTATTTTCACCAGCATCCGTATTTTATGGGGACACCATTCAAGCCTCTGTCTGTAACGGTTTCAAAGATAAGGTATGTGACCTGATTAAATAACATCACCTATTCGGACACCCTTTAATTTACAATTTTAAATTAAAGACCTGTTGTTATAGAGGACTTGGCCACAAAGATTCTTTGTAAATTTCAACTATCTGTCTATAACGGTTAAAAAGTTTAACCATATATATCAAATTACATGAACTATTGGGACACCCTTTACATTATAATTCCAAATATTTATACTTGTTATCATACCAGAGAAAGTAGTGGACATTCTACCTAATTTTCAAGTGTTTGTGTTTAACGGTTCAAAAGATAGGGTCATATAGATCAAATTACATAATTTATGGGGACACCCTCTAGTTTCTAAATTCAAATTGTATACTTGCTATAGTGGACTTTGCAATACAGGTTCCTTGTAAATTTCAGCTGCTGTCTATAACAGTTCAAAAGTTTGGCCACATACATAGAATTACATTAACTATTGGGACACCCTTTTATTTCCAAATTCAAATTTTATACTTTTTTTTTATAGCTGACTTAGCAATACAGGTTCTTTGTAAATTTCAGCGGTCTGTGTACAACTGTTCAAAAGTATGGCCATATACATCATTTTAAATGAACTATTGGAGCACCCTTTAAAATTTTGAATATTTATACATTTTATTATAACGGTCAGAGTAATCGACATTCTGTCAAATTTTCAAGGTTTTGCCTATAACGGTTCAAAAGATAGGCTCAAATAGGTCAAATTACGTCACCTATGGGGACACCCTTTAAATTTTAAATTTATTTTTTATTAATTTCTGATGTTGGCAGCTATAGCGACACGCAATTTTTTAAAAATTTAATTTGGTGCCCTTTACGGTTCTTAATACACGTAAAAAACATGTATGTTGTATGGGGACACCCTTTAATTTTTAATATAATGATTTTAAAACCTGAAAGCATAACCTTTCAAATAAAGAAAAAAATTTAAAATCGGTTCAGAAATGGCTGAGTTCTACATACATAAAAAAAAGCAACATTCAGACGAATAGATAACCTCCTTCTTTTTGAAGTCGGTTAAAAATGACCAACATTTGAAAAATTCGATACGATACAATTTTTAAAAATTAAAAAACAAAATAATTTATATTTTGGGTAACAAAACTTCAATTAATTTAAATTCATTAACAACAATTAAAACAGTTTATTTTCATTCGGAAGGCCTCATTTAAGGGCCGATGTTAAATGTGCACCACACCTAAACGTCGTTTTTTCTGCATTTAATTTGACATTTTTCAATTCCACACTAACTCAATTTTAACCATGGAAACGCATTTAAAGTTATTCAGGCTTATTATGACTATCGAATATGGTGACTATCGATAGTTTGCCAGCTCTACTACATCATTGAATCTAACGAAATGAAATATTCGTCATTTGTTTTAAAAAAGTATGAATAAAAATATTTGCTCCTTACAGATGTTTGGCATGCTGAAGTTTTTTGGTTTGCATAGTGACCCAGTTTATTCCAACTTCTGAACTAAATTCCAATAGCTACCAGTATGTTCATATCAAGCTTCCGAAGGTTCTATTAATATACATAATCGCATTTAATTTACCCGCAATCTAGAACATACCTTCAGAGACAAATTAGGACATTTGATATCTAATTCTCCGTAATTTCGTCCCATTTTAAGAGGGATACCGAAGCAAACCACTATACTAGCAGCTACTTATATTATATTTGTAGAAAATTTTTATTTTAAATTTTTATGATAAAAATTTTCTTTCGAAATTAAAAAAAAAAAAAAGTGAAAGATGGAGAGCCATTGAGATCCTAAAAATATTATATATCACTATGAAAGTTACGATCTCTTTTTTTATACTGTAGAAAAAAACGTTGCGCGTTTTTCACCATTTTTTTTCACAAATTTTTTTCGAAATTTCCCCTTTTTTCTATTTAGATACGAGAAAGAAACCTTTTTGTCGGTCATAAAATGTTTTTTATTTCTAAGTTGTTTTAAATATATTAATTTATTAATTAAATAAAATAAATAAAATATTATCTATACATATAATAAAACTGTCATATTCTGCCTATCTGTCTATTTGTGTTCGCATCACGTAAAAGCTACTGGATGAATTTTAATAAAAATTTATGGAGAGGTACCTTAGTACCTTGGATCAATTATAGGATATTTTCTACCCTTAAAAATATCTCGTTACCAATAAAGAGCGAGAACAAGTTGTGAAAGTTCGCAATTTTACCGATTCAATGATACTGCAAACTTGACAGCAACTTTTATTTTTGTCAGCGGGTAATTTTAAACGCTATTTACAGTACTATTTGGAACATATAAAAATTTTAGAATTTTATATAAAGCCTATGTTTCAGAGTAATTTTCCAGGGATGGGTACCTTTTATCATTTCTGGATTACATAAACCATATCTGAAGCACTCTAACAGTAAGAGTCTTAAAGTGGTTTACTTTCAAAGCAAAATAAGGTCTGTGATGAAGTAGCGGGCATAGCTAGTTATAGATAAATTTATTATTTTCAGATAAATTAAATACTATAATATAATAAATTACAAAAATGACTTTTAATAATATTATTTCGAAATTAGAAAAATTTTCTGTTTTTAAATTCACATGTTTGTGTGATTGGAGAGATACTTCCCCCTGCCCATAAAAACAAAAAATTTATTTTCATGGTATTAAGGAGTGTGAAATTCATCTCTTGTAATAATTATATTATTTTTGCAAGTAATATTTTACCGCCCACAAATGGGGACATTTTATAATCTCCATGCCAAAAATAGCATTTTATAATCTCCAGGGTTCAATTTTAGGTTTTTGAATATTCGGATTAGTTCTTTTAAGGGGAACTTTTTTCGCCTTGGTCCGATTATCTTATTTTATAGCTTTAACAGCCTATGACCGTAGGAGATTTTTCTGCCAAGTTTCATTAATCTTGGGGCACTCAATAAATTTTCAGAGCCAAACAAGTTGTTGCGTTATTTTCTAATTGTGGATGATTAAAGAAAGAAGCCCAAGTTGCGTTTCTCGGTCAATAGCTTTTTTTTGGTTACTAAAGATATCACTCACATAAATTACCTGGAAATGGGTTAAATGATTACGGTAGAATGTCACTCAGAGATTTGTAATACATTCAATTTTGTAAAAACGACGAATTGATGTAGGAAAAAAGGGGTGTTTTTAAGACTGTATGTTTATATATGTACATACATGTGCAGTAAATTATGGCAAAAATCCATTATTTCGACTACGAACTGGTATCAACTCGGTTTAAATATATGATTTTTTTTTCAGTAAACATGTCTGAAAGTTCGCAATTTAACTGAATTATTATTTCTGAAAACTTGACATCACCTTTTTTTTGTAAACGGAGAAATTTTAGATACTTTTTACATAACTCTACAATAATAGAATTTTATATAAAATCTTTGTTGTAACTTCCTGGATAATTACCCACTCTATACAACGTATATATAAACCAGTAGTGCAATTCACTAATTTATTTTAACGAATATCGAATCGTTAAACAATTAAACAACAAAATTATCGATTTTGCTACTCAGTAACACTTTTAAACAATAGTCTTTATTGTCTGAAGGCAGCTGCTATTCTATTGTAGTTAAATATTTGTTTTTATTTTTCATTGTAATGGCTTTTGAATATTTAGAAAATTAATTTTTGAAAAATGAATCTGGTTTTCACACTCTAAAAGTTAAAATCGCGAATAATTATTTTCATTAAAAAACTCCCAAATTTTTCTATCGTGAATGATTACAATAACAATTTTCTTGTATTTTACGGTAGAAATCATTCACCATAGAAATTTTGGGAGTTTTTTTTTTTCATGTGAATAAATACTCGCGATAGGGGTGAATATTTACTGTAAATTAATACAAATTAAATTCTTATTTTATTTTATTGAAATTATTGTCAACTTAAACTTATATTTTTTTATATATTTACATATTTATTTAAATAAATCCAAGTCTTCGTAATAACTTCATACAGACTTTAGTAGACAATTTAATAATAATTTGTTTTCTTTTCTATTCCTCTCTATGCTTTTCGCTTTTTTGAGAGAGATGCCACATGTTACTTATTTGTATGGGTAGCAAAAAAGAGTGTTGTCTACTATCGTTAAAAAGTAGTTCGAAAATCCAGCTGTCCTTACTCCAAACAACAAAAGCTGCAGACTAATGTAACGGCTGTCGTATTGTTAAAAGTTAGTGAATTGTACTACAGGTCTGTAGCACTCTAAAAGTAATAGTGTAAAAATTTTGTGGGTTTACTTTCAAACCTAAATTCGAAAAAAGCTGATGACATCGCAAGCACTGCTAGTTATTTCTAGGTGAGTATTAGAAATAGCAGTATAAACAGATTTCATGTTTTTATATTATTATAATCTTAAATTTTTACAATAAAATTAAACCGACATCCTGGCCGTATGTTTATAAATCCTCAAACCCCACTTTACGGCTATCAGACATAATTCCATCTGTCCGTGTTGGCATCACGTAAAAAGTACTGGATGGATTTTAACAAAATTTTATGAGGAGCTACCTTAGCATCCTGATTCCAATATAGGATACTTTTTTTCAAATCAACAATATCCCATTTCCAAGAGATAGTGGAGAGAATTTTTTTTATGTATTTAAAGGTACTGCATCAGATGGCGCTGTTTTAAAGTAATGACAAAATATGAATTGAAAGCAGGATATTTTAAGCACGCTGTTTTAAAATAATGGCAAAATATGAATTATTTACTGCCAATTGAATAAAATCTGTTATTGATTTGTATTTTTACTTTGTGGAATTACAACGTTATTAAAATATGTTAAACACCTTTTACAGAGCTCTACAATAATCTTAAGAATTTTTTATAAATTTTACAATTTTATCCAGGGACGGGTACCTTTATATAAAATATACCCATAACTAAAGCACTATAAAAGTAAGAGTATTACGATTTAATGGCACATACAAAAAATTATATTTGGAATCGGTTATATACATTATTTATTTTTATTCACGCATGATTCCTTTTGAAAATTTATTTAAATAAATATTCTATGATTATAAAATAAATATTTTATGAGTATAAAATATTTATTTTCAAAAAATATAATAATCGAAGTTGATTACTATGGGGAAAGCATATACAGATAGCTATTTCGCTAGTGCTCAACTAGCTCATCAGTGGATTTTTCCCAATTTTTCTGAATAAAAACTCAGATTCTTATGCTTAAAACTTAATAGACTAAAAGAGAAGTTCAATCAGTCTAGTAAGGAAGCCAAATCTAAATTTCTAAACAAAATATGGCAATTTATGGCTGTATAAAATAAAATTTAGATCACAATCAGATAGATAATTACTTCAGGATTTGCCATAATGTTATGCCACTGTTTTGTACTAGAAACCATAAGCTAACGTTGTGTAAACGTGCCACTAGTTAATGTAGTTATAGCGAAACATGCTACAACATATGTAAAGAAGCTTGTAACGTATCGTACTTCGCTCAGGCCCGCAACAACCTGAGTGATCGTGGTTACATTCCACTAAGAGGAAGAAGGAAGTATATTGCTTCTCTTAGCCGAACATCAGAAAGGTGACCAAAATAAAAACAACTGTGTCATCATACATTATTTATCTATCAGTGGCTAGATTTAAGTATACTCGTATATGCGTACCCAAAGGGTAAAAACGTAATACTTTTTTTCGCTACAATGTCTGTCCGTCTGTCCATCTGGCAGCGCCTTTTATCTCTGGAACCGTAATAGATAGACTCTCGAAACAGATGATGTATAGCTGTTGCCGGTATAGCAACAAATACTAAAACTTATAGGGTGTTCCGATAGAGACGTGTTTATTCTTGAACTGTAGGAGGCATACACTATAAATTTACAAATAATAATTAAAACTTAGTTCGCTATATAAACAAGTATAAGAAACTAAACCTAAAAATTAAAGGGTGTTTCGATAGTCACTTGATTTTGAAGTTTTGAACCATAATGGGTATACTCTTGAAATTTTCAGAGGAGATGTATACCTGTGGACGCAATAGCAAAAAATACTAAAACTTATAGGGTGTTCCCAAAGCGACATATTATTTACGATTATATCTTTATTTCTTGAGCTGTAGGAGGCAACCGCTTAAAATTTGCAGACAGTAATTAAAACTATGTTCGCTTTATAAACAAGTATACAAAATTGAACCTAAATATTAAAGGGTGTTCCGATAGTACGTGATTGGCATTGAAACAGGAGGTATATTACTATGGCCACTATAACGAATTGTAAGAATTAAAGGCTGTTCCCACGGTGACGTGATTTGCATGAATATGGCCTAATTTTTTAACCATAATAGGCAGACTGTTGAAATTTTCACAGACGAGGTATTACTATAACCCCTATAAAAAACAATAAAAGTTAAAGGGTTTTCCGGTAGTGACGTGATTTGCATGTAGAACGCCTTATTTCTAACCGTAATTTGAACCGTAATAGGTAGACTCTCGAAATTTTGTACAGCAGATGTGTTATCGCGGCCGATATAAAAATTACTGCAAATTAAAGGGTGTTCCGACAGTGACATGTTTTTCATGTATAGTGACTTATTTTTTTAATCGTAATAGCTAGACTCTTGATATATTTCTAGGAAGGTAATTGCCACGGCCCCTATAACACATAATAACATTAGAGGGTGTTCCTACAGTGTTTTGAATTTTAAGTAAATAGCCTTATTTTATAAGCCGTAATAGGCAGACTCTTAAAATGTTTACAGCAGATATATTACTTCGGCTGCTATAACAATTACTAAAAATTTAAGGTTGCCCATTAGTAATATGTTTTTCACGAATATTACCTTGTTTTGAACCAAAATAAGTAGGATCCTGATATTTTTATAGAAAGTGTATCACCATGGCAGCTATAACAATAATTACTAAAATTTAAAGGGTGTTTCAATAATGATGCAATTTGACTTTGGCGAATATGACTTTAATTTTTAAATTAAAGGGTGTCCCATTAGACATAAAAATTATCAACTTTGATTTTTAAGTTGTACTGAACATAATACGGAACCCTACTACCGCCGGGGGTTCCAATTGTCACTGCAGGAATGGCAAATGCTTTGACGTGGTTCACTCGGGTAAAATAGGGACACCAGACGCTAGGGTTATTAGAACCTAAATCTGGAAGAAAAGGTCTGTGTGTTAAAACATACGGGTTCTTTTCGAGGCCCGACCAGTGCCCAAAGGACTGCTACCACGGGAATCGGTAGCCCCACAGAGAGCCTATCCTCTCTGTGACCGGTTATTGGTGAGGTCCCCCTCGGTGGTACACGTGGTGGTTGTGGTTTAAGATCGATTTATGTAGGTATGGTGCACGGTCGATCAAGTGTGCTGTTGCACTCTCAACAGACGGAGTTTGGATAGTCTCCAAACCCCTAAGCAAGAGGCTATAATATGGATCTAGGCTTGCCTTGGATAAGGCTTGCCATATTATATAAATTGCTACTCATTGTGACTCTATCACACACAAATTGCGATTGGTGTTATACTACACAATGGGGGCGCTAGTCTACGGTTACATTTCACTCGGTTGTAAGACTGGGCCGGTACTTACGTTAATCTTGTTCCACAATACGTGTGTGAGTCTAACTCGTACTTGACTGATTTATAATTGAATTATTTTCTTTTTTACATTTAGTCCTAAGATTTGGACACTTATCGTTAGTGCAGTTAATTTGAAGACAGAATAAATTATATAAAATGAAAAAAAGACGCGTTTTGTGGTCTATTACTACAGCGTCTGCAAGAAAAATTCTGTATGTCAAAATAGGAGAGTTAGCCACATCACCATCATTAAATAAAAATTAATCCTTAATCCGGCCAAAAATGTACAAGTAGACAAATGGCACAAATGCATTTATACAAACATATTTACATTCTATTCTAGTAGTAGTAGTTGTGGTTGTAGTGTAGTAAAAAATTAAGAGTAAAATAATCCCTCAAAGAGAAAAAGAACACTTACACCAAGAAACGAAACAGCCATCCGTACACTCACCTACACATTCAAAAATAACAATACATTCGTGTGCGAGTAGAGTAAAACATTAGTTGTGCGACAACTTGCATTAGGTGAGCATGTTGTTACGCGCGTTTGCACAAATTTTTATTCAATAATACAATTTGGACTAGAAGTATTTTAATTATAAGTATTTCTATATGACATTATCTATATACTGAATTTTTTGAAAAATTATTTTACGCTTTAGCTTAATGTAAAAGAAGAAAAAGAAACTAAATTGACAAAATTTTAATTCATAAATAGAAAGAAAAAAAAAGATTTCACGTTCTTTAGCTTATCGTTACGTAGTTGACATTGCGTGTTGACAGTTATTGTATGGCGCCCGTTCGATCAAGTGCGACAAATACAACAGCAAATTTTCTAACACTTTTTAACTCATCCTCCCCGCCCCTGTAATTAAAAGCCATGAAAGTGTGTGTGTATGTGTGTTCCATTTGTTTGAAGTGTTATAAATTAATTAATTAATTTTTGTTACAATTAAAAAACAATTCTTTCATTTAGTTTGCTTTTATTCAAAGCCAATTATTGAAATGTGACAATATATATATTTTATATTTGGTTTTTGTCGTTTAACGAAATATGTATGCACGTTATCTTTTTGTCTGTGCACTAAACTCACCCTGGCGGCAGATAGTTTTTATGTTTTGAGAACGTGTTTACTCTAGTGTCACCTGTATTTGACAATCATTAAACAGCAAGAAAAACTCATAACAGCAGCTGTCACAACTCTGAAAATTTAGCCGTAAGCAATGATCAGTTAGCCCAAAATAACAACAACAATTTTTAAATATAAAAACAAAATATCATATTTAACTACCTGCCTGCTGTGTCAAAGAAAACTAACCAACAACTCAAACTCACAACCTAAATTGGAAATCTTATGGTTTGGAACGCAAAGACGAAGAAGAAAAAAGAGCACAATTGCCAGGTTCTAATCATCATTTTGACTAATTGGTTACACCTACTAAATATTGCTAAAACTAAGTTTATGGCTTGAAAAGTTTTACGATTGTTTTGGATTTCTCAGCGGACCTCTTGGGAATTGTTTTGTTTCTTTTTTATAATTTTTTTATTTGTTTCTATCGTCACTAATGAAGTCGCGTCAATAAACATTTTATCATCAACAAACGCGTGTGTTAAAAATACTGTAACAAATCCTTTAATTGCATTAAATCGTTAAAATCCATTACAAACCAAACCACAACCAACGGCAAAATGTTAAAAATAAATATTTAAACAAAAAAAAAAAAAATTGGTTTTATGGCCAAAGTGCTGCAAAAAATGTTATTATTTAATTCAGCAAACAATACCTTGTAAAGGCAAATAACTTCGTCAAAGATTTTTGTTAGAAAAACTTGTAATTATTTTCAAAATATTTACACACACACACACAGAAGCAATTGAGAAGCAAAGTGTCAAGTGTGTGATAGTGTTACGTGATCATAATGGATTTTCAAAGTGCTATGGAGACATTTGCCGAAGCTTGGGTTGCCGCCAATGCCGGACAACAGGTATGTTGCAGTCATCATTAGCTAAACAAATTATCTGCAAAGAATTGCAAAAACCCCCTACTAGCATTTTATCTTGAGGTGTTAATTATTAGCCTTCAAAAAAAAAAAAAATACAAAATTTATATGCAATTTATATTAAACTGAATGTAGGAAACTTGATGAAATAAGTTTATAACAACAAGTTGACATGTGCAAATTTATGTCCTTTATTGAAAAATTAACTAAGTTTGTGTTAAAGCCCTATAGAGTCAATTTGGTATTACGTTTTTTAATTAAAATTTAAAATATGTATTTCATTTTCGATTAAAGGTGAACATCTACACATATAATAAAACAGCAACTCATTTCCTGCCTGCCTGTCTGTCTGTCTGTCTTTCTCTTTATGTTCGCATCACGTAAAAACTACTGGATGGATTTTATTAAAATTCTGTGAGGAGATACCTTAGTATTCTGATTCCACTATAGGATAATTTCTTTTCGCAAAAATATTTCATTGCCAAGAGAAAGTGCCGAAAAATCAGTGAAAGTACGCAATTATTTTAGTAGGTATAAGACCCTTTATATAAAGTAAATACATAAACCATAACTGAAGCACTAACCGATATGCATACTTTAAGGCGGCATATTTTAGTAGAGATTAGAACCTTTGTACAAAGTAAATGCTCTAAGAAAGTAAGGGTCCTTGTTGTGGATTGCTTTCAAAGCAAAATCAAATAAAAATATTGCAAGTAAGATGAAGTGGCGGGCACAGTTAGTAATATATGAAATGGCTATTAAATTCTTCAACCTTGAATTGATATGAATTTGACAAGTTTTATTTGATAACAAAATTGAAAACTATTTAAGTTTTAATTTAGAGCAGATAAATAACAATAAATATATAAAATTGTCTTACTTTTTAGTTCATAATTCTTATTGTCTCTAACATGTCAAGCAAAATTATTAAAAAAAATAAAAAAAAAAATATTATAAAATGTAATGCAACAGTTTTTTTCAGTTAGGGCAGGTCAATGATGTTGGTGTTATGTGGAAGCCATGTTTTTTGTGTAGCAGTCACGGATGAGATACAGTTTTACGTCAATGGCTAGTAGCATTGGTCTTACCACTGGGTGAATACAATGCGTCTACCAACGGCCTTGTTACGCACAGCAACACAATAAGTAGCAATTTTAGAACATGGCTGGCAGGACTGTGCTCATTAGGGTGGACGAAAAAATATTTTCTACAATTTCCATATGTAATAGTATTAAATATTTGCCATTTGCTATAGTTAAGTTAATTGTAAAGTTTGAACACGATTGGAATAGAGTAAGGGGTGCCGCAAAGCCAAATGCCGCAGATCCAAATATATTGAAATTTAGCAAATTTCAATACGATCTTAAATCACAGCCACTACGTGTAACAGCGAAGAGGTCCTCACCAACAACCGGCCACAGAGAGGAGCGGCTTTTTGTGGTGCCACCGGTTCCTGTAATACCAGTCCTTTGGGCACAGGTCGGGCCTCGAAGAGGACCTGTAATAACACAGATCTGTTCTTCCAGATTCAGGTTCTAGGAAACCATGCGTCTGGTGCCCCCATTTTCCCCAAGATCACATTCTCAAAGCCTTTGGAAATGCAGCAGTGACATTATTGTACCCACGGAGGGATTATAACAGTTAATGCAAACAATAAGTTTAATTTTATTTTTTATTTTATTGCTCATATCCCTTGTTTGGTTGGGACTTGCTAACGGATTCTGTTTGAGTACAAGTATACACTGAACTTAAAATCTCCCTCCCTGCTATTAAGATCTAAATCACCGTCAAGTTGTTTTTCTCCAAAAGGCTCATACATAATCAATCACTGGGATTTCTGGTTGCTTGGACTCTTGTTATACGCCGAAGGTACCTATCCTCCAGTTTAAGGTCCCATGCCCTCCGAAAGCACTAGCGTTAACTCCTAAATTATAAACCTATTTTATCAAAACGAATGTTCGTGAGTGCAAATAGTTTTGGTTAAAAAATCTTTTTAACTCCAAGTGCATTATTAGGCAATAGGCTTTTTTTATTAACGCTACCCAAACGATGATTTGAGAGTATGTTTAATTTATAAGTAAGTAGCTTTAATTCATTCTTGTTGAGTGATAGTAGTCTCTGGGATGTTCGCCGAGATAACGTAATAATACCCTTAAATTGCCTGAGCCCTGTCAGAGATTTCCAACAGCGGGAGAACTCTGCTTCGATCGAAAAATCAGTTATTTCAATAGTAGGATATATCCTTAACTGAAATGGGAATAAATTCATAACATTCAGTTTTAAAAAAGTCTTAATTCAAAAATACAGAATATGACATAAGCAGTATCCTGGTAGCCACCGATATATGTATATTGATGGGTTGCAAAGGAATAGCTTGGGTATTTTTTAATTTATCGAAATTATTTAATTATTTAGTAGATCATTATTATTATATTATTATATATTAATTTAAAAGTTAAATTATATTAAATTTTCCTAGAATTCTCTAAAAGTGTTGGAAAATTATTTAAGAAATAGAATGCAATTTGTTTAAATGAATTCTTGTGTTGTGTGGGGTACCCCAGGGATTTTGGATCTTCTCTGCTCCAAATTAAATGATTTAAAAATATTTCTACTTTCTCACCAAATGGTTTATGGATGCTAAACAACAACAGATCTTCCCATACTTCAAACAGCACAAAATAAGTTTGGGAAACTTAATATTTACAAGATGCCGTCTTGAACTTACCAAGCAAAGAATTCGTTATGTAGAACCCACAGAATAAAATACTTTGGTTGTAAAAAAACTTGAAAGGGCAACTTAAGATTCTTTTTTCATAAAAATATAGAAGCTCTTTTTGCGTCATAAGTTAAACAAAATTTTTAATAAAACATTCTAAATTTTAGTTTTGTTACACAAACTTAATGAAAAAAAGGCATTTGCGAGGCTAACTTAGGCAAGATTAAAACAAATCTAAAAAAAAATTTATAAATTTATCACTTATCACCTATCACTTACCAAAAGAGCTACAGATTTTTTAGTCGAAAATAAAATATATGTAGTTTCAGTAGTTTCGTGCTATATGCTACGTAGTGAAAGCCAAAACAGTCATTAGGCATAAACGAATCAAGGTTATAATTACATTTCGTATTGGTCGTACGATTGTCTCTTTTGTGCCATAAACTTTTCGTGTGGCGTTTTCTGATACGCAATTAAATGACACCTTGAATATCAAAGTAATGCGACTCATCGCTGGTTTTTATTGGAGAATTAATAATTACAACACGCAAAGACAAAAACATGGTTGAGGTAACCATAATCTAAAACCAACATATTATGATTAAATTATATGGTTGTAGTCAAACCATTTTATTATTAAACATTATATTTTTTTTTGTAGGGGGATACCGAAGCAGACCACTATCTTAATGGCTCCCTTTTCGACCCCATTCGTTCCTCAATGATTTGTGGTATCCGACTTGAAATTTACGAATACCTTACTTTCATTAAGTCTCGTGATGCCATTAGTCTTTTACTCTCGATTGTAGTAATTTTAGACTGGCGACTGATACATGTCGACATTCTTCCTCATCACAGAGTCTGTGGTAATTGCTAACATTTACTTGAGGCTAGGTTTCCACAGCATCCCCTTTTAATATGTGTTTACCTGTGGTCAAAAGCTTTTTTATGTTAGCCTTTTTCCAAGCACAGACTGCAATTATCGTCTTACCGCATTTTTAACTTGCCCAGATAATACTTAAAAGTCCGTGACCCGTACTAATGCAGTTAACTATTCCTTTTGGTCTTTCTGCCAAATTGTAGTTAAAAATTCTATACTCTTTGGTGGGAATCGAACCCATAACCCAGGATTGATAAACTAGCACAATACCTACTTGCTAACCTGTTAAACATATAATTATTATGGTTAAATTAAATGGTTAAAAATTATGAATTTTGAGATTCGAAAATTTTTTTAGAATAAAATTATTTATTTATTATTTTTATCAACGATTTCAGTTTATCATTTATGTATCAACAAAATCTACATGACGATTTCATTGATACATAAACTAGCAAAACATAAACTTTATCGCAACTATACATTGTTACAGAGAACATAATGTGGTTCCTAATTCCATATCATAACCATGGTTTTTCTTTGCGTGAAGTTTGGAGTCGTAACGTGGTTATCTCAAGGTATACCGTATAGATAAAGCAACCAGTCTAGACGGCTAGTTAAGGTAGTAATCGATTAGGTTGTTTATTATTTATTTGTTTATTTTAATTTCATAATGAATTTTTTTCTAAATATTTTTTAGTTCTTTGAAATATTTTATGGGTCCAAATTCATAAAAAATATTTTTGGTTAATTTAACTATTTTCTTTTAAGCTTTAGGTCTTTAAATAATTTTATTTTTTTTCGATATTTATAAAATTAATACGCGACTCGTTCGCAAATCTTTTAACGATGATTTATTATTTATGGCTTTTTCGAAAAAAAAAAAAAAATCTATTTTTCTAGACCAATTTTGAATTGAAAAGTCCAGTCCACCTGGTAATCCACTTGGTAAAGTTTAAATTAAAACATATAGAATCGGTTTCTAGCATGAGTTTATAGGAATCTTTGTATGAAGAATATCTTTCACTGGAATATGTTGTCCTCTACACTGCTTAGCTATGACTAGACTCACTTATGACTCTAACAATTTTGTTTAGTTCCCCTATTACTGTAATACTTTTGCTAATTTTTGGAAAATTTGTCCGTAAGTAGCCTCAATTAAAGAGCTAAAAGAATTTTAGTAAAATATTTTATAATCAAAATTACGATCCGAACTAATTCATTAATAAATTGCCATACATTTTTGAACCAATGCCATTTTCAGAAGTTAATAGATGATTCACCAATTCTTATTCAGACGAGATGTGCAATAAAGATCGCAATGTACTCGTACAAACATAATTTTACTTGAAATAAATAAACATGCCGACGCTATTAAAGTATCTTTGATTTTTGAATTCGCTTCATAATTGACCGCTTCTTAAATGTTTTAACATCAAAAGCAAACAAAAATATTTAACTTAAAGTAAGTTAAGAAAAAGTCATGTATGTATAAGAAGTTTATCTACACAATATATTATACACACGAATACTTTCAGATAAAATTAAAAATTCCTAATCACTTTATCACAAAAGATTAATTCATTAATTATTGTTCCACCCGAAAAAAAGTTAAACAATTTTTTTTTTGTTTATTTGTATTAATAAAAACGAAAACAACAAAAACAACACGAAAAGTTATTAATAAAGTCACCTAAGAAGTTTACAAAACTAAACCAAACCTTATCTATAAGATATTTGGGTATTTTTTAATTTTATTTTAGTTTTTGTGTTATTTTTGTACTCGCAGTTGGTTTGCTTTGCTTATTAAACAAATTATCACAATAATAAAATTAAACGTTTTATAATTGTTATACAAACACCAACACATTTATGTTTATACATATACATTGACGCTTAAGAGCCTAACATATTTTTTTATATTAATTCAAACGAATTTATTTAAATCGTTGTCAAAGTTAAATAGAGAAACGAAAACCTATGTAAAGTAATGAAATTGTCTTATCATAGTCTGGTTTAGAAGCTTTTTGTATAGGGTTTTTTTTACATGAAATAAAAGCTTAAATTAAACTGTCAAAACTTGCGGTTGAAATGCACAAAGCGGATTTTTAGTTATATGATACGGAGTGCTGGTATAAATATCTACATATACATATATACCTACATATATATATATATATATATATATATATATATATATATATATATATATATATATAATGGGTGATTTTTTTGAGGTTAGGATTTTCATGCATTAGTATTTGACAGATCACGTGAGATTTCAGACATGGTGCCAAAGAGAAAGATGCTCAGTATGCTTTGACATTTCATCATGAATAGACTTACTAACGAGCAACGCTTGCAAATCATTGAATTTTATTACCAAAATCAGTGTTCGGTTCGAAATGTTCAAATGTGACAAATTTTGTTCAGCGATGAGGCTCATTTCTGGTTGAATGGCTACGGAAATAAGCAAAATTGCCGCATTTGGAGTGAAGAGCAACCAGAAGCCGTTCAAGAACTGCCCATGCATCCCGAAAAATGCACTGTTTGGTGTGGTTTGTACGCTGGTGGAATCATTGGACCGTATTTTTTCAAAGATGCTGTTGGACGCAACGTTACGGTGAATGGCGATCGCTATCGTTCGATGCTAACAAACTTTTTGTTGCCAAAAATGGAACAACTGAACTTGGTTGACATGTGGTTTCAACAAGATGGCGCTACATGCCACACAGCTCGCGATTCTATGGCCATTTTGAGGGAAAACTTCGGAGAACAATTCATCTCAAGAAATGGACCGGTAAGTTGGCCACCAAGATCATGCGATTTGACGCCTTTAGACTATTTTTTGTGGGGCTACGTCAAGTCTAAAGTCTACAGAAATAAGCCAGCAACTATTCCAGCTTTGGAAGACAACATTTCCGAAGAAATTCGGGCTATTCCGGCCGAAATGCTCGAAAAAGTTGCCCAAAATTGGACTTTCCGAATGGACCACCTAAGACGCAGCCGCGGTCAACATTTAAATGAAATTATCTTCAAAAAGTAAATGTCATGGACCAATCTAACGTTTCAAATAAAGAACCGATGAGATTTTGCAAATTTTATGCGTTTTTTTTTAAAAAAAAAGTTCTCAAGCTCTTAAAAAATCACTCGTTATATATATATATATATATATATATATATATATATGAACATATATTTTTTTAGTTGCACCCTGTAATATATATGTTTCGATTATAAACTATAGAGGTTTACAAATTTAAAAGAAAATCGGCTCCATGCAAAATCGTATATAGCTTATGATAAGCTTCTCACTCTTTCACAAAAGAGTTCAATATGATACAATATGATGGTGGTCTTACCACTGGGTGACAACAATATTTTCACTAACTCCGTTGTTGTACATAGCGACAGAAGTAGTAATTTTAGAACAAGGCTGGCAGGACGCGGTTCATATATTTAGAAGTATAGATGGAAATCATCTAAACTCCTGACACGCCATTCAAGCGATTTCTAACTTGCTACAGGGACAGGGGTACCTACCCAATACCGTGATACCAATCGTTTGGACACTGGTCAGACCTCGAAGATATTTATCTTATCACGTGGCTGGTGCATTTGTACGGGAGGTACTACGACCACTATTCCAATTTAGTCGGTCTTTCTCTACACAATGTATATTAATAGAGATTATTGATACAAAATTTCAAGACTATACCTATTGTAGTCCACTTTGGCAGACTATGCGCTTTAGCATAGGGGTTACTCGTGCAAAGTTTCAAGGCTCTAAATATTGTAGGTCTCTAGGAACACGATAATAATTGTTCACTTTGTATGGCAGGTACCACCCACACTAATCTAATCCAATGCAGTCTATCTCTCTCCACACTATGTATGTTAACATAACAAAATTTCAAAAATTACCTAATACTGCTACCAAGCAACACGATGATTAATATTTAATTTGTATGGGAGGTGCCACGGCCACATAGAATATCAAAAAAATAAGTACCATATTTTACCAACCGTTTATCTGATACCAAACTGTGAAAATTTCAGAAATATCGGTTCACTGGTGTAGGCAGCTATAGCTTTCCGACAAACAAACAAACAAACAAGCAATTAAAACCAACACATTTTGTGCTTTATATATATAAAAGATAGATTGACTTTATTTATATTTGATTTATATCATTTCTCTTTAAAAATTTAAATGAAACTTAAACGAATCCCCTTTTTATTACATCAGCCATTAACATTCAACCGTGGCTGATAAGACTCTAGTTTAAGGATTTCACCCATTGTAGGGATGACTATCATAGTTGCTTTAGTTGGAAATTAAAGCAACTATGTATATATAATAAATTATATATAATTGAAAATTTCCTGTAGAGTCTGATGAATACAAAATAAGTTGATGTGAGCCTACACAGACCCTGCACAAATATTACCTAGTGTTGAGATGCGGTACTTCCCTATTATTATCAGGAAACTATGTTCTAACAATTTATTTTATTCTTTTTGTTCTTTCAGATTCTAAATGTTTTATTCATTGTAACGCTGATGGCTGCCTTATTGTCTAAATTAATTTTTTAATTTATTACAGTGAGTTTTTGAAATAATCCGGTTGCAAAAAGCTTAAACTCTCCTTAAATTCAAATGGCAAATTGTCCAAAAAATTGTACTTAGCTCAAATTCGAAAAATATAATTTGTAGGCTAATAACACAAAAAAATATTTGCACTAATTAAAGTATTTAATTAGTTTTAAATTCAATTAATTTTTAATTGATTCAAATAAACATTTGCTTAAAACAGAACAAATTTTTTTTTAATTAAAAATAATTAATTGGTTCAGTTAATTAATTAAAAATTGTATTTAGCTCAAATTCGAAAAATATAATTTCGAAAAATAATTAATTGGTTCAGTTAATTAACTGAACCAATTAATTATTTACTTAAATATTATTCTGAAACCAATTAAAACCTTAAAGTAATAAAAATATTTTTTTCTGTTAATTAATATCAAGATCACGTGTTGCAAAATCAATTCTACCCGGTGTAATCGCCATCTTCTTGAACTAGTTTCAACAGATTATTAGTATAAATGAAAAAGTTCATACTTTCGTCCACTACTGTGCACAGTCCCTAGTGAACGCAGTTTGTTCGAGGCGCTCAACCAAATACTTAAATTTTTGCTCGCTGGTTTAAAGGAAAAAGATAGGGAGTTGGTATAATTAACACTTGGAATAATTTCGTTTTATAGATGTGTATCGCTCCATCGATTGTTATCAACTAATTGTTTATCTGTCCGTTAGACTTTTTCACAAAAATTTTCTTTTATATATTAAAATTTGAGTTACATAAATATCGAATTTTAAATCTTAGAACACTTGACGTCAGAACTATAAAACTATTTAATTATCATAAATAATTTTTATTTGTATAGATTTATATACTTAAACTCTATCTAAAACCAATGATAACTCGTTAAGTTCATAATAATATTTGATAAGACTAAACACAAACCAATAAATTTTGGCGGTATGACAAAAGAATGAAAAGCTGATACCACTGATTTATTTATAGATATAAAATGTTGGGTGACATGATGGACTTTTATTTAATCGTAAA
This sequence comes from Phasia obesa, assembly GCA_949628195.1. NCBI lineage: Eukaryota > Metazoa > Arthropoda > Insecta > Diptera > Tachinidae > Phasia > Phasia obesa. The sequence continues at coordinate 104,077,795 of OX451219.1, forward strand.
TTTGAAGCTTTTGTAAAAAAACTAAATTTAAAAGGGAATTCAAATAATAATAGAGTTTTTCAAAACACCTCATATTAAACATCTAAACAATAAAAAAAATGTTTTTAAAATTGTGAAAATATAAATTTAATGCCATTTTTATATTGTTTAATTGTCAATATTTCTGAATTAGTAGTAATTTATTATATTGATTAACCCTCAAGAGTGTTGCACAAAATTACTGCAATCATCAATATAAATAAATCATTCAAGTGCAAGTCAGAGACTCACACACGTTAGGTTCCTTACTATGTTCAATACAAATTTCTAAAATGCAGCTCTTAATTTTTTTACATCTTCTGAGGCAGCTTTTAATTTTTAATTATTTTTTAAACTATAGCATGGCACTAAATACCCTGTGTCAATATCAAGTGTCTGCCTATAAAGTTTAGAATGTCAAATTCCTTAAATTCGCGACATCTAGGGAACACACTTTTACTTTTTATTAAATTTATTTTCATTACTTATTGTTACAGTTTATATTGTAAAATATAATCTGTGTAAATTTCAAGTGTCAGCATATTACTCCTCACGGACTTTCTATAAAAAAATATCAGGAGCCTACCTCTTACGGTTCAAAAAATATGGCAATATAAGGGTAAAATATGTTAGTGCGGAACACCCTTTAATTGGGATAGCGACGGTGGCAACACATCTACTGTAAAAACTTCAAGAGTCTACTTATTACGGGTCAAAAAATAAGGCTATATAAGTGCAAATCACGACACTGTCGGAATATCCTATAATTTTTAATATTTGTTATATACAATCTGTGAAAATTTCAATAATTTTTTTAACCTATGGTTAAAAAAAAATTAGGCTATGTTCCTGCAAATCAGGTCACAATCGGAACACCCTTTAATTTTCAGGTTTTTGACACGTAGTTTTGATTTCTGTCTTCAAATTTTAGATGGGTGCCACCTACAGCTCAAGAAATAAAGACATACACGCAAAGAAACGTCACTTTAGGAACACTCTATAAGTTTTAGTATTTTTTGCTATACATCTTCTGTGAAAATTTTAATATTTTACCTATTATGGTTCAAAACTTAGGGCAAAAAACGCAAATCACGTCACTATCGGAACAACCTTTAATTTTTAGGTTTATTTTTTATACTTGTTATATAGCAAACTAGGTTTTATTTACTTTTCAAGAAATCAACACATATGCGTGAATAAAATGTCTTTATCAGAACACCCTATATGTTACCTTCTGTTAAAATTTCAAGGGTCTACCAATTACAATTACAGGCGCTGACAGACGGACGGCAGGCATTGTAGCGAAAACAAAAGGGAATATTTTTACCTTTTGGGAAAGGAACCCTAATAAAAATTAATCTGAGTGTGTATGTTTGTTTGCTTGTACCTTAGAGGTAGCCAAAACACCTCATATTTTGAAATAAAAATAGGCTTTTAAAAATAGGTTTTTTTCGAACATCATATAATTGAATTATATGCATGGGTATAGTAGAACAATATTATTACTGGCTGTGCCTGCCACTTCGTCAGCGTCCTTGCAATATTTTGTTCGATTTTGCTTTGAAAGCAATCCACACCCACCAAAGACCCTTACATTTTTAGTTTATGTATTAACTATATATTAAACGTGAGCGCAGGATGTTAAAAAGTGTACAGTATTGCATGTTTTTGAAACGCAAGTATTGATTCTATGTGTAGTGGAATATTACTAAACAGTAAATACAGAGAACAAGAGAGCAAACAGTGCACCTGATTTGACCAGACAGTTTTATCAAATGTGCAATAAATATGCTGAGCATTTCATATTGTTCACTAGTTCATTTTACTTAAATTTTCTTGAGAGTAAAATATCTGATTTTTGAGAGAAAAAATTAAATTAGATTTTTTATTCATCAATAAAAGTTGAAAAATTCAATCTACTACATTTTTCTATTTTCAACAACTCAACGCGCAAATTAATATAAAATAACTAAAATACAAAGTACAAACCCTTGCTTTTAACATCATACATTTACATACATGTTGTCTGCTATAATAGTATTTCATATCAAGAGACACTATTGAAACAAAATATGCACTACTGAAATTTTATTTCAAACCACAACAAATATTGCATTGGTTGGAAGAAGAGCAAATGCTATTGTATGTTTTTTTATTTAAGAGCACAACAATATTTGTATACACATGAAATCAAGTGCAAGAAAAAAGAGACCAATTCATTATTGAACATTATGAAGTTAGTCTAACAAGACGTTTTATGCTCACGTTTACTATATATGAAGGTTCTCATCCCTACTGAAGTAAGTAAATACATCGAACATAACTGAAGCACTAACCGATATGCATAGCCTAAGCATATCGGTTAGTGCTTCAGTTAAGGTTTATGTATTTACTTTACAAAGGGTCTCATCTTCACTAAAATAATTGCGAACTTTCACTGCTTTTTCTCCACTTTCTTTTGGAAATAAAATATTTTTGCCAATAAAAGTATCTTATATTATATGGATACTAAGCTATCTCCTCACAAAATTGTATTAAAATCCATCCAATAGTTTTTAGGTGATGCGAACACAGACATACTGACTGACATACTGTTTTATTATATGTATAGATAATAACAATATTAAGAATATTTAAATAAAATTTTTATTATTTATATTTAAACAAAATATTTAAACAAAATTTCCCCAATTTTTCCTTAAAAACATTTATCACCTAATTTGTAATAAAATATTCTTCTACTTAGAAATAATTAAAAACGAACTTAAACTGAATTTAAAAATTAATTTTAATGATAATAAAAATATTGTTATTTAAGAAAGATATTATTTTTTAAGTAAAATTAATAATGTAATCATAATTTATTAAAAATTTAATTACATAATAAGCTTAAATTACATGATATGTAATGTCATACGCGTTAGAGCCTTTTTTCGTATAAAAAAACATTATAATAAAAACCAAATTTATTCATTAGTTTATTGATTACCAATTTAAGAAAAATAGTAATTTCCTTATACATATTTATTATAGAAATCATAATTAAATATGCACATAATTTCACAAACAATTGGTTTATATTTATTAACCGACTTCAAAAAAGAAGGAGGTTATCTATTCGTCTGAATGTTGCTTTTTTTATGTATGTAACAGCAGAACTCAGCTATTTCTAAACCGATTTTTTATTTGAAAGGTAATGCTTTGGTTGGTCCCGTTTTAAAATCAGTTCATTATATTAAAAATTAAAGGGTGTCCCCATACAACACACATGTTTTTTTCGTGTATTAAGAACCGTAAAGGGCACCAAATTAAAATTTTAAAAAATTGTTTGTCGGTATAGCTCCCAACAGCAGAAATTGATAAAAAAAAATAAATTTGAAATTTAAAGGGTGTCCCCATTGGTGACGTTATTTGACCTATTTGAGCCTATCTTTTGAACCGTTATAGGCAAAACCTTGAAAATTTGACAGAATGTCGATTACTATGACCGTTATAATAAAATGTATAAATATTTAACATTTTAAAGGGTGCTCCAATAGTTCATTTAATTTGATGTATATGGCCACACTTTTGAACAGGTGTACACAGACCGCTGAAAATTACAAAGAACCTGTATTGCTAAGTCCGCTATAACAAAAAGTATAAAATTTGAATTTGGAAATAAAAGGGTGTCCCAATAGTTAATGTAATTCTATGTATGTGGCCAAACTTTTGAACTGTTATAGACAGATAGCTGAAATTTACAAGGAACCTGTATTGCAAAGTCCACTATAGCAAGTATACAATTTGAATTTAGAAACTAGAGGGTGTCCCCATAAATTATGTAATTTGATCTATATGACCCTATCTTTTGAACCGTTAAACACAAACACTTGAAAATTAGGCAGCATAACTACTACTTTCTCTGGTATGATATCAAGTATAAATATTTGGAATTATAATGTAAAGGGTGTCCCAATAGTTCATGTAATTTGATATATATGGTTTTTAACCGTTATAGACAGATAGTTGAAATTTACAAAGAATCTTTGTGGACAAGTCCTCTATTACAACAGGTCTTTTATTTAAAATTGTAAATGAAAGTGTGTCCCAATAGGTGATTGTATTTGATATATGTGACCTTATCTCTGAAACCGTTATAGACAGAGGCTTGAATGAAAGACGGATGCTGGTGAAAATAGTTTAAATTTTAAACAGTAATGCTTGACATTCACATAGTCTTTAATTTGTTCCGCTAATTTTGGCGCATCTATTTTTTGGTTTAAATCTAATTCTTAAAGATTAAAGATTACTTCTTACATTTTTAGTGTATAATTGCTGCCCTTCTATCTGTTTTGAAGTTGGTTTTTTTTTGCAAAAATTATTTTTTATTAAATAATTATTAGAATTTTATCCAGGGATGGATTCCGCTATATAAAGTAAATATAATTATAAATCTTAACAGAAGCACTATAAAAGTAAGAGAGTCTTACAATTGGTATGGAATACTTCCAAAGCAAAATCGATCAAAATATTATAAGGACGCCCAGGACGTGGCGGGCACAACAAGTTTTAAATAAATTTTGTTGAAATACATATGGATATCTCTTTATCCACTTGTTTTTTAATTTTTCTTATGAGAATGTAAATTTTAATCATATGTGGCATTTACAACTATTTTATAAATCATTTCCTAAAAGAAAATAACAAATAAATAAATAAGTTTTCAAAATCTCTTAGAAATCTATTTCGTTTAACAAAAGTGTTGAAAATATAAATTAACACGCCGAATCATTTCATAATCACCTATGGGACGCAAACGGAATAGAATTGACAAAACAACAATAACAAAAATAAAAAAACTATATACAAGCAACAACAGCAAAGGCCCCCAAAACTAAACTTAACAACAACAAAAAAAGGCGAAATGAAAGAAAAAATTTTAAACAGACAAGTCAGTCAAAGCAAAAATAACATACCAACGTCCTAAACAAAAACACAAGAACAAATCATTCAGCAGCAAACATCCATGCATTCATCCAAATGTTTAAATATGTGTGCGTGTATAATTCATACAGAATGACCAATAGTAATTCGTGCAAGGAAAGTATAAAAAATTTATAAAAATTAAATGAATAAATAAATGTTATTTATGCCTAACTAAGGTCGTCTTTATTAAGACGATTAATTGTATAAGAATGAATTAGACTCTAGCAATAATCCGTTCACTGTTGCCAGCAGTGTTGCCATATATTTTTCAATAAAAAACTGAAGAGTTTGAAAAAAAAAACTTCTTTTTAAGAAAAATAAATTTTCTGGAAACATATTTTGTTTTCAAAATTAGAATATTTTAATTAAAACACAGATGGATACGAAGAATGCCGATGACGGACGTAGCTGTATAGAATTCCCAATTTTTCTTTAATATTAATCACCTAATTAGTAATTTAAATTATCCTTTTTTACAGAGAATAAAAAGAATTTCAGCATGACTACAAAATTCATATGTATGTAAACTTATTTTTTTTTTTTTAAGAATAAACTAAAAAGTGTTATCAATACAGAAAATTTGAAAGTTTGGAAAATTTAATTCTTAGACACTAGCAGAGCGGAATGCACATTTTCTAGACAGCAACGTCCGTCATAAGCACTCTTCGTATCTATCTACTTTGGGTAATGTTTAGTTGTAAGCATCATCTATTTAATCAACCAAACTCAGATAAAGGAAAACGGTATTCAATCATCAATCGTCAGTTGGTGAGAACCAAGTCTACCACTACCTAAAGCTTCCGTCTTGTTTAATATTTTTACTTTAATATTTTACCACCTTATATTTGTTGTTGTTTCAGCCAATCTTCGGTTAAAAATGAAAGCTTAAGTGCTGCTGACAGACGTAGTTGTCTAGAAAATGTGCATTCCGCTCTGCCGCTGTCTAAAAATTAAATTTACCCAATTTTTCTTTAATATTATCACCTAATTTGTAATTTAATTTATTCTTTCTTAGAGAGAATAAAACGAACTAAAGCTTGACTTCAAATTTCATCTTATGTAAAATAAATAGTTCGGCTAATAAAATTTCAAATATTCAATATTAAAAGTTATAAATGCGTCGAAAAAATAAAAAAAAAAAACAGATTAATCTGCACATTTTGCAAAGCCTGACAGAGGTTAACATCATACAAATAACCAACTAATTAAAGTAAAAGAATACGAGAATTTTGTACTTTTTGAGTTTCATAATCAGGCGTCCCGAAATTTGTGCCAGATTAAATAATAACAGCAGACAGATAAAAGTTAGTAAAAAGAGAACATGCGAAGAGAAAACGCTTTTTTTTATTAAACAAATTTTGAATATTAATAAAAGTTTGAGTCACACATTTTTTAGTAAAATCATTCCAAAATATGACGAAGATTTTCACCTTGTTAACGAAAAACAAAGATCCGCAATGTTTCATAATTGAGGGGTTTATTCTGTAGGCATCATTGGATCCTACTTATTCCTAAATTATGTTAGTGCAGCGCAATATCAATAGCTTTCTTTCTATGTAAATGCGATTATGTTGATGTGTACGCCATCTATCTAATCTCTTATCACATTTTGCTGAATTGCGTAGATCCGCTAGATTGTGTGATTAAACACTATTAGATTTTTTTCTTTTTAAAGTATTGGAAACTAAAGGACTATGCTATTAAGCCGATAACCATCCATTAATTGATGGAGGAAATTAAACGCTGCGTTTACTAAATTAGTCAAAATTATGCAACATATTTATTATGGCAAGTGTAATTGACTGAAAGAGAAATTCACCTCTTATATTAACCAGGTGACGAAAATAATTGGTCAACCCTGCTGCTTAGTGACTACTTTTGCAATATCTACCTGATGGTAGGCATAATAAAAGAAGATATTTTTCACAGAATATTTGGTAGAAATTACTGTGATGGCCTTATTAGTAGTAATATAAATATGTTTGTTCCAGATTTCATACGCCTTATTCTGAATTTTCTATAATTTTGGAAACAGTTTTATCTTATTTGAGTGAAGATTCAGGGTAGCATTAGGTTGTATGACATAGTCTGTGTAGGATCTATTATTAAAGTTGGATTCCGCAACAGCCCATTACTTTGTTGTGTTCCCAGTCACGAGGGTCATATTGTCAATAAGATGGCTGAAAGATCTGCCAATATAGGGGAACATAATTGTGGCATCGATGGGCTATGCTAAAAAGTCAACTGGTTTCTCGGTCGACTTGGAGTTTTCTCATCTCATATTTGAAAAAATCTGACATACAAAGCTTTATAGACCAACAATCTTCCCCTCGAACGGCATTATTGTTTTGTTGTTTTATAAACATGACGCCAATGTTTCAGCGGTATAAGGGAGCACCAGTTTCCGATGCTATCAGGGGCCTCAAATCGAAAGATAACAATCTTCGAGGTCCAAAAGACTGTTACCACGAGAATTGGTAGCCCCACAAGGATTTTCCCAAATCTCTCTCACCGGTAATTAGTGAGGCCATTCGTGAATGGTGGCAGTGGTTTGGACCTATATCGTAAGAACGGCGTTTTCGTCCGGTGTGCTGTGGCACTAAAAACATAGACACCTATTGCATATCAGGAGTTTAGGTAGTCTCCAACTACGCGTTGGTCGATGCATGGTTTTTACCTAATGGTAAAGGTTGAACCAACTTTCCAGTCACTGTCCTAAATTGTATCACATACCAACAATGTATATAAGGTAATGCTGAGATCATACAATGCAGATGATCTGTGAGTGCCCTGCTTTAGGGGTTCGTGGAAAGAAATATTTTTGGAGGCTCTTTTATGACTTCTTTATCCGTAGACATTGTACAGTAAATAAAAGGTCATACAAATTTCCCATTGTTTGCGGTACTTACATATGCTTGAATTAATAATGAACTAAATTATTAAAAAAAAACACTTCCAGTTTACTTTAGAATACAACAATCAAGATGATAAACAGTAACTTTAGAAATTTTTTTTCTTTTAAATTGCAATGTTGCTTTGACCACAAGTTCACTATGTATATTTTAGCAACATTAAAAATATGTATATTTAAATTATAAGTTTTATATTATATTTTTATATATATTATTTTTCATGAAAGATTTAAGGACACTGAAAGGATAAAATTTATAAATAAAGAGTTTTCCCAAATTTTAGCTCTTACATATATTTTGCATTACATTTTCTTTACGTAATTAGTTCGGAGAACGGAGAAAAAAATAATTTCTAGAAGACATTAACAAGATTAAAAATGAGCAAAATAAATAAAATATTTTGGCCTAATCGCAACACAAACACCGAACTCTTGTCAATTAGCAACCAAAATCTGATGCTTAAAATGGACATTGATTAGCCACACACTGCATTATGGCATCTCAAACATACCAAGGCCAGCTTACAAGGCAATCCCCAAGGCAGACGAAATATGGGACGACAACGAACAATAAGGAGAAGATCAATAGAAGCGGAGAATACAGGTCTCACGTGGCCCTCAAATTCGACATATAGCACAATACAGAACTCGCTGGAGGGCATTCGTGAAGACGTTCATCTTATATAACTCTAAGAATATTATTTTCTTCATCTTTATTTTATCATAGATCTAGAGTTAATTTGTTATTCTAGTTACCCAATGTAAATAGTTTTTAGGATTGTGTCGCCTGGCTACATTTCTTACCAGTATTCTCTGTTTCATTACATTTTAGTATCACTATTTAATATATCGACATATGTTTATCCAAATAATTAAAAATTTTGTAGCAAATGCTGCAAAGTAAAAAAAGTTTTGTACGATCACTTTTGTCTTCCATTGTAGACGCACGATAATATAAAATCCACCAGCGAATTTATTGAGCTTATTAACTGTGTGAAAGATTAAATGTGAGATAAAATATTAATAAAAAATATTATAAAATAAAATTTCATACAAATGCAGCAGCCATGCCACAACATCATGGTATTTTTTACTGTTTCAATTTTATTTTTTTTTTCAATATGGGTGTACGAAGATAAATTTAAGAATATGATTTAATGATTTCAAATATTTCTTTAATGATATAGATTTATGTTTCGATGTGTGTGCGTGTGTGTCTGTATTTATATGGTTATTAAAGAATTCAAAATATGCTATACAGTAGCCAGAGAAATATTGATTTAATTATTTTTTTCTTTCTTAGTTTTTACAAAAGACACAACTCACCGAAAATGACTCTTAACAGATGATACAAGCAAAAACGAAAGAAATCATTTGAAATGATTAAGAAAAATTAAAAAAAAAACGGATTTATTTTGAAATTTAATGTCAAACGTAAAATTTAGTGTATGTGTGTGTGTGTGTGTGTGTGTGTGTATATTAGAAAAGAAAGGTCTGTTGGATTTTTTATAGAAGATTTATTTAAGCTTTTTACACTTGTCATGGAACGAATTCCTTCCAGACGTTTCTTTTGTAGTAAATATTATTTATGACTTGGATTTAACTTATCAACAAAATATTTATACAGTGGGTGACAATTTAATGGAAATTTTTTTAAAAACTCTTTACCCTAATTTAAATTTTATGATATACAGTTTAAAATATTCACCCACTGTATGCAACAGATGTTTAAGTAAAAAAATATTAAGATAAAAATAAATAAAGGTTGCATTTAAATTTTAGATTTCTTTTAAAAATTGTGCTAATTAAGTAGTATATATTTCTTAATTAAATAAAATCTTTGTTTTTAGTTGCGAAAAGCTAGTTTCTCAACTCATCTCTGCACCTGTTCAAATAGAATTATTTCCTATGTCAAGGCTTTTTCAACTGAATTTATTTTTTCTTTTTCTTCTATTACCATATTTATATCAGTGTTCGGCAAATCGTCGATCGCGGTCGATTGATCGATCTTCAAGCTTTTCTTCAACCTTTTCTTAGTCGATCGGCAAAATTTAAGCAAAATACGAGTTTTATTTTTTTAATTAAATATACATAATTGAAACTATTCGGATGACCATAATTTCGAATTTCTAGAATTTGTTGTTCTAATTTATGCATTTCTGAATATTTTCTCACTTTTTTATGTTAATTTTTCTAAAAAAAAGAAAAAAAAAGCTTTGTAAATAAAATTAAAATGGGCACGTTCATAAGACGTAACTGTTGAGCTCAACTGCTACGAAGCTGTTGCCAACTGTTGAGCTCAACAGCTACGTCTTAGAAACGGCTTGAGAAATATACTGCAAAATAAAGAGCTGATAAATGTAAACAATTGAAAAAATAAAAGAGGTACAAAAGAAATAATTTAAATTAACTAAATTAAATACTTTACTGAAAATTATGGATAAGAAACGGTGTAACTCTCTTCTATTAGCTATTTAAGCTGAGCACATGATACAAAAAATACCCAACTGTGGAGATGAGCGCAACTAGTCAACATCCCGTTACTAAGACAAATAATCAAACGTTGCGCAACAGTTACGTCTTATTAACGTGCCCAATAACTGCTTCTCAACTTAAATAAAAAATATAACTATCTGGATTAGTTAGTAATTTTTTTCTGTCTGTATGTGTTCGCATCACCTAAAAACTAGTCTATGGATTATGATAAAATTTGTTGAGGAGGTACATTTGTATTCATATACAATTATAGTATACTTTTTTCACAAAAATATCTTATTTCCAAGGGCTCCACTTCCTCTTGAAAATAGGATATAAATAAAAGTACGCAATATGCATACTTTAAAGCAAGTTTTATTTTTTAAAGCGGAATATTTTAAACACCTTTTACAGAGCTTTACAATTCTTTTTTAGAATTTTATCCAGGGATGGACTTCTTTATATAAGAAAATACGTATACGTAAAGCACTGTAAAAGTAATAATAAATGAATATTTGTTGTTATACCCTTCACCACAGGTGGAAAGGGTATATATAAGTTTGTCATTCCGTGTGTAATTTCTACAATATTCATTTCCGACCCCATAAAGTATATATATTCTGGATTCTTATACATAGAGAAGTTGATTAAGCGATGTCCGTCTGTCCGTCTGTCCGTCTGTCTGTCCGTGTTAGTGTGGTAATGTCATTTACCAAGGCACCAGAAGAGATACAAAAAATTTAAGCACACCAATCTGTCAGGCATAGTTTCGAAAATTTTGGTATTGCAATTCAGCAACATCGGATCATTCCTTTGGAGGCTGCGGGCCAAAAACCATGGAGTGCATATAGATCTGGGAGGATCAATAACCCCCTGCGAGGGGCGATTTTTGTATGTTTTTAGATTGGTAGATTTTTTCTGCTTTGATTTGTATTAGTGACCTTAATAGAAAGCAATACACATAGAGGTAGCCAATGGACCCACAGGGTACCCACTGATAAATAGGAGCAGTTAAAAGGACCCCCCATGTGTTAATATGAGGAAATTTTTTTTTTGTAAGGATTTTTTTTTGCTTTAGTCTGACCATTCTAACTCAATATAGATTGGAGAAAGGTCCAAAATTTAACAAAAAAATTTCAATCAAATTTAAAAAAAAAAAAAAAATTTTAAAAAATTTTAAAATTTTTTTTCAAAAATATTTACAAAAAAATTTACAAAGCATTTCCAAAAAGATAATTTACAGAAAAATATTCAAAAAAATTTTTTTTTAAAAATTTTCCAAAAAATATTCGAATAAAATTTAACAAAATTTTTAAAAAAATATTTTTACAAAAAATTTTTACACACAATTTTCGAAAAATTAAAACAAAAATTTCAATATTTCTTTAAAAATGAAAATCATGACTGTAACATAATATATAAGAATATACATATGTATGTATGTGTGTATATAGAGTAACATATTTTTTTAAATGCGTTTGATTTTTAAATAGATGATATCTCTGTTTTAAAACCTAGGTGCATTAAACACATAGACATCATCAGGGTACCGACTACAAACTGTCAAAAATAAAACGATTATTTTGAAGTCAGCAAAGCTACATGGCTACACGGCCACCGTTGTGGCTGTCGTCAACTTTGACTAATTTCTAATTTATTCAACAGAAGAAAATGTCACAAAATTGTAAATTACAAATTCATATTCAAACAAAAAGTATTGGAGGACATATTTATAATTTTTTGAAAAAGTAATTTTATTTTATAAAAGCAAAATAAGTATTTCTACAACAATGTCAGAGTTTACGATGTAGCTGTCGGCTTCAATATCATTAAGTAGCTGACAACACGGCGACAATTATAGCAAACGGAATTTGTCTTCTATTTCTTTAACTCATGAATAATGATTTTTTCTTATATGACTTTATTTAAGTAAAGAGTCAAAAATATGGATAATGCTGTACATGTATGTATAAATAAAATCACCGTGGTGAAGGGTATAGAAGATTCGGCACGGCCGAATATAGCACTTTTACTTGGTTTATATAAATTTTTTTTGTCACAAAAATAAATTGATTTATGATTTTAAAATGATAGTCAATCTTCAGAATACAAATTTTTCAAAGATGATCTTACAATCGAAAAGTTTGCCGATTATTGATTTATATGTATAGTGACGAAAAACCGAAGATGGAAGTGAGAATGGATAGCTACGTGGCTGTATTAAAAAGGACAATGCCCTAAATAGTCGCAATTGGCACGAATGTCCAAAGTTAATAAAGGCAGGGACTTAAACGTACTAAGTTCCTAAAATCGTTTTGCTAGCTTAGATAGGGAAACAAGTGAACTTAAAATGGTACCCAAGTCGTTGAAACAACCTCCAATTAATTTATGAGAGAAAAATTCGAACGAGTTAATAAAGAAGGTTATTTCAGTTCTTAAGCAGAACCATCATTGAGGATTTAGCATTTGGGCCTGCAGATTTGGATAAGTTTCAAGCTTTTTTAAATACATGACTGCATGTTTCGCTATTACTATTTTAACTGGTGGCTCGTTGAGATGTTTGTGAAAGTTCGAGTTTTTTATTACTAGGGAGCAACTGTGACCCTTTGTAGAATCTTATTTCGGGGTCTTTGAATTTTTTCTAAGTTGCTGCCCCATACTGAATTCGTTAAATCTATATTAGTTTGAGGATCGATAGCTTAGAGCTTCTGCCAATAAGTCAGTTTAGTTGTAATGCTTTTAACTTCATTTCTGTTAACTTATCTGCTTTTTACTTTATCTGTGGTAAATGTGACTTTATGTGGCTCTAAGTAAAACGCCGATCGAGATGTATGCCGATATATTTTACTTCAGAAAGTTGATGTGTGTATGTATGCATCTTCAATATGGTTTCTAGAGTTATTGCTTGTGAAAAAAGAAATTCTTGCAGGAATAATCCTAAGTTCACTGTACAAATTGTAGAACTCACTGTTTTTTATTGTATTGTATTATTGTATATTTATTCCATTTTTCTTTACCTGAATCCATTACAAAATACTTAAAGTTATAATAAACAAAAAATTCACTTTGCTCAATATAGCATTCACCCTGACATCTAGTAGCATTGGTATAGCACGAACTATTATCGCTTCTAGATTTGCTTTCTAGCACGCACTCTGACATCAGCCTTAGTTATTTATACAGTATGAACGTTATATGAGAACATTTCTGTTTATTCCCCTTTATTCTATTCTATTCTCATATGTGGTCTTGAAATCATATAAAAAGATTATATATGGCTTTATTGGAAGAATAACTTTATCACGTTAGTATTTGAATGTGATTGTAACGTCTCCTATTGGAGTCGTATATCGGCTATGATCCGTACAACATTGCTTCCAAATTCATCAAAAGTTGCGGGATCGTTTGCATTAATCAATAAGCTTGTGTAGCCTTAGAGAAAATTATCTAAGGGCACGAACTTATAAGCCAGTTAACTGAAGTATTTCGTGTTTTGCTGTTGGCGGTAACTATCTCGCCATCCTTATTTTAAAAGAAGTAACCACTAATCATTCCTTCCAAGTCGAATGTAACCTTGATCGTACAGGTTACTACTCGTAACCAGCGGGTTTGGAAGTGTTTCTAGACTCCTTAAAAACGTTGCCGTATGTGTCACGATTTTTGCTTCATTAAAGGGCAGTTTTAGATCTTTGTGAATACTACAATTTTTAATTGTTATGTCAGAGTGCTGTTTTGAATATTATTTTAGTACGTGAATTTTTTCCGCGGTCACCAAACAATTCCAATAAAGGAACCCAATAGTGATAAATCACATAATCTCCGATCACGATTGGTCGGCAAATGTCCTACGAGTAATTTGGTTGTTTCATGTGACAAGATGTCACATTCTTGTTGAAACAACATATCGTTCGTATCAATATTATTAAGTTCCGGCCGAAATATATCTGCTGTCAATGTTTGACTGGAAATCTGTAACAACCACTGCTTGACCAGCTTCAGCCTTCGCTTCGCTTGTATTGAATTTGCTCAAAAAAAGCGTTGTGCTATATGTTACTAACATTGATCTGTCAGTTGTCAAATTTGTTCTCTTCATTTATATTATACCGTTATCTAGTATATTTCATTTGAAATCTTTCTCAAAATCTAGATTGTTTACACTTTTTTTTGGACATTAGCGAGATTTCATTAACAACGTTTCAATGCATTAGACCTTATTTCCAAAGGGCAAGAGTTCTTGCGCAAGTCTTAATTTTTGTGGAAGATACAGGGGTACATACTTCCCATTTGTCCTGTTTTTTTCTCCCACACTAAATCAAACATGTATTTCCGTTTTTATTTTTACAATTTCACATGACTTATTTTTTTCATTTAACCTAACTTTTCCATTTTATTAATATCTTTTTGAAAATACATTCTGTGACACCCTTTTTACGTTGCGTTTATAATTTAAAAAAGTATTAAGGTTGGTTTTTCGTTGCTTTAATAAAAAAATTTATCATGTATTATTCTTATACCACAGTTTTTGAATAAAGCTTATTTTTGTTTGAATTTTTGTTAATTTTGCTTGAAAAAACAAAATAGGTAAATAAAAAAAAAAACAGATAAAATAATTCCGCATAATCAATTATAACTTTTAATACTTTCCTGAAGACGCATGTGAGTATATTTTTTTTTAGAGATAAACACTTCATTGGCACCAAACAACACCCTGATACAATTGTACTTAGTGACAGATATACAGCAAGTTTAAGTTATTTTTACGAGTAATAAATATACATATATGTACATAGATACTCACTTATGAATAAATATATTTATGTGTTTGCTTGTCTGTGTGTGTGTGTGTGTATGTGCTTATAATTTAAGCTTTACTAAATGAAATCAATTTTTATCGCACCTTTTACGGATTAATTGTGATATCAGCTCTTGTTTTATATGTATTTAACTGACTAATATTTACAGGCACACACCTACACATACTTAAGCAGATATAAATACATATGCCTGTAGCGTATGGATGTGTTTACAGATAGGCGATTTATAAGTTCTTTATTTTGTAGCCTTAGTTAAGCTTTAGATAAAAATTTATTTTCCACAGCCAGTGATAAACAAAATTTAACAGGAATTTTATTTTAATTTAAGCTCCCAATTTTGGGAGCTTAACCTAGGAGGCCGATCATATGCAGCTCCACTCAGCAACACCTCTGCTTTGCCGCTGTGATATTTCTTTAAGATATCTTCACTGGTTTATGAGATACCGAATTATGTCCAAAATAATTCGTTTTCAAACCACTGTGCAATTTATCTATTATTTTTTTAAAAAGCACAAACCAGTAAAATCCAATGGATTACTAAAAATAAAGTTTGTTTATAGTTATTCAATATTAGTTGTGTGTTTTTAATCATTTTTTGGTCGTGCATGGATAAATTTTACATAATTTATTTATTTTTTTTTTAATATATTATGGTTAAAAATAATATATTGTTTTAAAATATTCCTAAAACTTTTGTTATGATTTAAAGTTTAGCAAAATTTATATATGTTGTTGAAATATAATGTTGCCTTTTAAATTGAAATTTTTACAAATATTTGTTTATCGCGACCAAACTAATGTTATAAACAACTAAAATTTTTTTAATCGCAACCACACTTTGTTATACAGAACATAATGTGCCACAACCATCGTTTTTCTTTGCGTGTAGTTCGGCATTTTTAACACAATAACAAATTACCTAGAAAGTCACAAAAAGGTATAAATCTAATCGCATAAATCTTTTAAAGAAATAAATTTCTCGTCATCCCTTTGAATTGTGTTAGAATTTTCTCAAAAAGGATGTAAGGGGTGATTCATTTCGAGCTTCCCTACTTTTTTTAAGAAAAAAAACACAGAAAATTCAAATTTAATGGAGAATGTTCGTACTATCGTTTGAAAGAACATTCTTTGGCATTTATTTTTTGAAGATTATGTCTATCAAATGTTGCCCGTTGCTACGTCTCAGATGGTCCATCCGTTGAGTCCAATTTACGATGACTCATTCGAGCATTTCGACTGGTAACTGGCGAATGACACGCGTGATGTTTTCCTGCAAAGCCTGAATCGAAGCGGGTTTGTTCGCATAAACTTTAGACTTTATATATCCCCACAGGAAAAAGTCTAACGGTGTGATATCACACGATCTTGGTGGCCAATCGAACGGGCCAAAACGTGAACTTATGTGCTCACCGAAATGTTTCCATTGATTGATGCGATGTGTGAGAAACCAAATGTCGCCGAGATCACGAGCTGCAATTTCAGGCATCAAATAGTTGGTTATCAGGCACGATAACGATCGCCATTGACGGTTACGTTCGCACCGGCATCTTTTTTAAAGAAATATGGACCGATGATTCCACCGACCTACAAATCAAACCAAACCGTTGTTTTGTGTAGATCAAGTGGCAGCTCTTGAATCTCTTTATCTTGCTCTTGGTCCCAAATGCGGCAGTTTTGTTTGTTTACATACCCATTGAGCCAGAAATGGGCCTCATCGCTAAACAAAATTTGCCTCGAAAACGTCGGATCTTCTTGTAACTTTTCAAGAGCCCATAGAGCGAAGCGATTCAGGCGTAAGTCTTTCCATTATGAAATGCGAAACAGTACTAAACAAAAATAACATGACAGCATGATACGACTCACACGTAATTTGTCAAAAAAAGGCTATTGAAAAAAGTACATCGAAATGGATCACCCTTTACTTCCGCCAATCTTGCTTAAAAAACTCTAAAAAATAAACACTGGTGTTATACCCTGCTTGGTAATTCATGGGTTCATAGATCTTAGATTAGTTTGTTAAATAGTCTGTCATTGAAAACGGGACGGACTAAGCAGTAACTGTTACTACTACTTGATATGGCGACATAAAAAATGAATTTGACTAGAATAATATTGATGAGTATATAACAAGGATTCAACAAGACTTTGTGACTTGCAGTTCAGTTGAAAAACATTTAAATTATTATACGAAGCATTTCTTGGATGATATAAAATTATTTATGTAACAGATTTACTATTGGCCAATGTTATTCCACTAACGTGCCTTATATGACACACGTCTCATTTACACTAATCAGCAACAGGATTTTATTAATACAAAAATATATGTACATATACATATTTATAAAGCAATAAAAATAACATAACATACACTCTAGTTGTCATTAAAAACACAAATTAATACTTTAAATACTTAAAAAATAAAAATCATTTTTAGCACGCAACGGCAAATAAAAATTATGTACATATTACTATTTTCTTCGCGCCCGCTGTATATCACCCTTTAAATGAATGCAAATATATGTAGCCATTCTTATTCAAATACTGGAAATTGCCTAATGTGTATCCGAATGACTGAATGAATGAATTTATAAATTTACATGGAATGGAATACCTAAAAGTATTTAGTAGGTCTCTGGGATTATCTTATCTGTGAATGTGAGTTGTTATTTTAAATTTTCATAAATACACGGTACAAAGAGGGAACAAACAGCTAAGCCAACAAAAGTAGACAAACTGACAGACAGACAGTCATTGAGACAGAGGTACTGACAGATATGCAGGCATATCTGAACATACACACATACATACGTACTCACATACTTAAAAGTAGAAGACAACGGCCACAAAACGCATTAAGTTATTAAATTTTAACTTTAAGAAATGGAAATATAATTTTACTGTTTTCTTTTTATATTTTGCTTTTAAAATATGTATGTTTGTATGTTTAATACGAGTACTTTACGCGCTTGTGAGTTTGTGTGAATTTAACTGACGCATTAAATAAATAAATGAATAAATAAATATTGCATGACATTATTTTCTTTTTGTTAAAATTTTTCGTTAGTTTTTTTTTATGAGTCAAATAACTACGTTTGCCTCAGTTTATGTAGTTTTTACATTTTTTAACTACAACATTTTACTTATTTTTGAAAAGCTTAGAGGGCATAAAACGAAACGGTAATTAAATCAAGGACAGGGTGCAGCTATAATATGTGTAAAATGATATCACATTTCGCTTGGGTTACCCCCCAGCAAAAAATTATTGGTTTTTGGTAAGCAGTAAAATAAAATTCATGTCTTTCAAAAGCGGTTTTCATAAGCGCATTCGAGAATGCTATAACTGTAAGACAATAATAAAAAACTGCATTCTCTCTCGCTTACGAGGATGCAGGTATGTAAGCGAATAAGTTTTTATAAAGAATTTGGTGAAGCAAAGAGACCTACCAAGTGAGACATCGCAAACAAAAATCATGCCTTACTGAAGCAGGTTGGAAGGGAGAGTCTATTTCTCTCTCTAGTTAAGTGCGCCAGTCGGAATCACATTACACCTAGACCTTTTCGTCCGCTTTAATACCACGAAACACCTTCTAAGCCAAGCTTATATGTATTTGAAGTATTGTCTGACAACTCTACAGTCATTCATCTGTTAGTCTCCTATTTGGTATCTGTTAGTGTTGTCTTTATGCCTACGTCGATGCCTAGGGCTGCAAAAAATCAGGGTCTGGCTCGTCGTTACCGAGCGTACAGTGAATTAAATCATCTAGAGGCAAGTTATACTTTCCTATACTCTCCATATTCAGAAACCAGTGGCCAAAAGGTAGCTTGGTTGCTAGTATGCTAAGTTTGGATACATACCGATCTTCAGATTAAATATGGATTAACCTGCACAGATAAAGCTTTATGTTAGTGGACATCTTTTATCTACACTCTTGGAAATTTTTGTTTTTTTATTTTATGTATTTTTGTTAAAAACAAAAAGGACCGCAACACTTGACAACGGTTTTTAAGAAAGCCTCACAATAGGAGAGAAGGTTAATCTTTGAAGAAACTCCGGCTTTTATTTGGCCAGTGGAGAAATTTGGCTATAATCGGGGTATTTTAAGCTGGATAGATAACTGCTTTCTTATCTGAGCAAGATATTTGCATATTGCGCCTTAAACAGGATTACATGGTAGCGGATATTATGTATGAATGTTCAGCGCTGACTGGAAGCAAACTCTGTCAGCAATTACCAGAAACTCTGTGCTAAGAAAGAAGTTCGACAGTTACCTGTCGACAGTCAAAAATATCTATTTTATAATCGACAGTAATGACTAGTGGACATTACTTTTTTTTAGATTATATTGGCTCTAACAATTTACTGAGTGTCCCTAGATTAATGAAAGCTATGAAATAACAAAAGTCGGACTAAGGAGAAAAACGCTCCCCGAGAAGAACTACTCCTACCTTTGAAAAATTCATTTTTTTCCCATACTTTTGTTTAGCAAATGAAATTTTTATAGTCACCAAATGTTCAAAGACCTAAACTTGGCTCGTAAAGATTCTAATATGCCATTTTTTGCGCCTCCCTCTTTTGTGGGCGGTGACATAAAATATTATTTGCAAAAATAATGTAATAATTAAAAGAAATGGATTACATACGCCTTAATAACACAAAAATAAAATTTTTAAATTTTTATGGGCAGTGGGAGGTACCCCCCAAATCACACCCCATAAAAATTCCATGGGAATATTTAAAAAAAAATTTTTTTACTAATTTTCAAATATTTTAATTTTTAACCTTTTATGTTGAAGAGAAGAATTTTGTGGAACAAGATTAACGTGAGTACCTGCCAGACTCGGCCTAACCTCACGGTGGTCTTACTACCGAGTGAAACTTAGGCGTAGACTAGCGCCCCCATTGTGTAGTATAACAACACTTTACGATTGCCACCAATCGCTTTTTGTGTGGGATACAGTCACAGTGAGTAGCAATTTATATAATATGGCAAGCCTTTCCAAGGCAAGCCTAGATCCATATTATAACGTCTTGCTTAGGGGTTTGGAGACTATCCAAACTCCGTCTGTTGAGAGTGCAACAGCACACTTGATCGACCTTGCACCTTACCTACTTAATCGATCTTAAACCACAACCACCACGTGTACCCCCGAAGGGGACCTCACCAAAAACCGGTCACAGAGAGGATAGGCTCTCTGTGAGGCCACCGATTCCCGTGGTACCATTCCTTTGGGCACTGGTCAGGCCTCGAAGAGGACCCGTGTTATAAAACAGCAGACCTTTTCTTCCAGATTTAGGCTCTAGGAACCCTAGCGTCTGGTGCCCCTATTTTCCCCGAGTGGACCGCGTCAAAGCATTTGCCATATTCCTGCAGTGACAATTGGTACCCCCGGGGGTGTTGCAGAGAAGAATATTCATAAAAGGAATTTTTGTAATTTATTACTTTATATAATTTAATTTATCTGAGAAAAAAATAATTTATTAACTAGCTGCACCCGCCTCTTCGTCAGCGTCATTATTTGGCTTACAGCGTAATTTACTTTAAGACTCTTAATTTTATAGTGCTTCAGATATGGTTTATGTAATTACTTTATATTAAGGTATCCATCCCTGGGTAATTACTCCGAAATATTGGCTTTATGTTAAAATATAAAATTCCAAATTTATTGTAAAGTATTGTAAATAGTGTTTTAAAGTACCCGCTGACAAAAATAAAAGTTGCTGCCAATTTTGCAGTACCATTGAATCGGTTGCCTACTTTTACTACTTGTTCTCCCTCTTTCTTGGTAGTGAGATGTTTTTACGGGAAAGAAATATGCTGTATTTGAAACACGATACTAAGGTAGCTCTCTATAAAATTTTATTATAATTCATCTAGTAGTTTTTACGTGATGCGAACAAAAACGGACAGACAAGCAGAAAATCACAGTTTTATTATATGTATGTATATATAATAAATAATTTACACTAACAATAAATCTTATTTACAATAATAATAATTAATATATTTAAAACAACTTAGAAATAAAAAACATTTTATGACCGACAAAAAGGTTTCTTTCTCGTGTCTACCTATGCAAAATGAGCAAAAACCGAAAAATAGTGAAATTTCGAAGAAATTGAAAAAAATGTCGCAAAAACGCGCAACGATTTTTTCTACAGTAAAAAAAAGAGATCGTAACTTTCATAGTGATATATAATATTTTAAGGATCTCTGAAAAACCATTTCACTTTTTTTTTTTAATTTCGAAAGAAAATATTTATCATAAAAATTTAAAAAGAAAATTTTCTAAAAATATAATTTATATAATATAATGAATTTATTAGTGTCCCAAAACGACAAATCTCAAGAAAAAGCCTTGAATATTCACTATACGATGCGGAATTTTGTTGTCTGTCGAGCTGCGTGCTTAAATTTTTACATTTCTCAAAATTAATTTTTTTCCTAATGTACGGCTAGATTGACAAAATACCCCTCTGTAAGGCATAAGAATCAATGAAAGTAAGGTAGTCATAAAGTAGGAACCGACTACCATATTTCACTTTGGAAAGAAAGGTCACAAGCGACTTATAAATTAATGATTTGCTTCGGTATCCCCCTTAAAATGGGATGAAATTAAGTAGAATTAGATATCAAATATTATAATTTATCTCTGAAAGTATGTTGTAGATTGCGGGTAAGTTAAATGGGATTATATTAAGAGAACCTTCGCAAGCTTGATACAAACATACTGGTAGCTATTGGGATTTCGTTCAGAAGTTGGAATGAACTGGGTCACTATGCAACCCAAAAAACTTCAGCATGCTCATCGAGGACGATTAGACGAGAATATTGACGAACAACTGCAAGGTGCAACTATTTTTATTCATACTTTTTTGAAACAAATGACGAATATTTCATTTCGTTAGATTCAATGATGTAGTAGAGCTGGCCAACTATCGATAGTCACCATATTCGATAATTTCGACAGTTAGTTGAAAAACTATCGAATTGTATCGAATTCTTGTATGAATTATTAAATTGAATTACAATCATTTTTAAAGACCAACTTATCGGGTGCCCTGGTGGGCTAGTAGGTAGTGTGCTAGTATATCAGCTACCCTACCTCATTACAACTAGTGAATTTCTGCGTTACTATAGTCGATAAATTAAGTTAGAATATAATTTGTAATGGTATTAATTAAATAAAAAAATGTATTAATTAAGTAAAACAAAAAACTATTAAGCTATTTGGGGTTTAGGCTAGATATTCTATTTGAAATAATGGTCCCTGCTTTGCTTAACATAATTTTCGATACTTTCAAAGTTGCAGTTGTACAAAAAAAGTCACATACAAAAAGACACATAATTTTATAAACGACATCTGGATTAGCGATGTTCTTTATATCTAGTTACTACTCTATCGACGATTTTCGACGATAGTATCGCTAACGAAAAAAAAACTATCGATAGCAATATCGATTATTTGCCAGCTCTATGATGTAGGCTATCGGTAACGAACTTTTGTGAAACCAATTGAAAAATATGCCTTACATCACCAGAAAAAAACAGCGTTACTGTGCCTCTAACCTTCAAGCTGCATATTTTGAAAAACAAGCGACTCACATACCTATTGTTAGTGCAGCTACATGGAAGACCAAAAAAATCATCGAATAAAGACTGTTAGTATCAGTTCTTCTTTAACCATTCTTTGAACGAAAAAAAAAAACTTTTCACAAATTGTTCTCTGAATTTAATTTTCACATCCTTTCTGATCACCCTTTGTTAAATGTAAGTTATACATATGTGCCATTACTGGTATCTTTTTGTATTTTGCCGCAGTTTTTATATACATATGTATGCATGTATTTTTTATTTTATTTTATTTCCTTTGCTCCAGTTTTACTTCACTTCATCGTTCTTATCTACTGATAAAGATTATGGGTATCTAAAGCTAAACTAAATAGAGTCATCGCCACGATTAAGGTGTTAGCGAGAATGAAGAGACTTAAGATAATTTTATTACTGCAATATTATCTTATTTTTATTTGTACGCATTTTTTTTATTTAATTACAGACTAAGAATTATTAATGGAGCCATAATAAGGTTTTTTTAATTTTTTATTGTTATCTGTTTAATCTTAATTATGGGTTTTGCTATTGTAAGCGATGTGATAATAATTGTCAGCTGGGCTAGGTAAAAGTAAAAAAAGAAAAAAAATTTAAATAGTTACCAAGCGAAATTATCTAATAATTCGAAGTTGTAATTCATTAAGTCATCAGGGTTGTCAGGTGTGATGATTTCTCGCCAAATGTGGCGATTTTTTAACTGATTTGTTCCTTTTGCAACTGACTTATTAATTTAAAATTAATTAAAAAAATGTCCAAATGATTGATAAATACATTGAAACTGTATTTTTCAATCCTTATTCCCTATTACAGAAATTAATACATAGACATCTCGAAATTATGAATGTTAAATTTTGAAAACATCTATTCAATATTGAACTTTATAATCATAGATTTCAAAAATCCTCTTATGCCATTCGATATTTTTGAAACAGAATTAAAATAATTACCTTTTTTTGATTAGAAAGATTATTTAAATAATGATGTTGCGTGTAAAGAGCAAAGAAAAAACATGGTTATGGTTTCGTCACAGGAACCACATTATGTTCTCCGTTACCATGTATGGTTGCAATGAAAAAATTTCAGTTGTTTTTAACATTAGTTTTGTCACGATAAACAAGTTTTGGTCAATATTTCATAATTAAATGGTTACTTCACACCCACACAAAATATGCAACATGGCTGGGAAGCAATACCAAAAGGATTTGCTTTCCATATTATACCCAAATGAGCCTTCACGGCCGAGTTTGACCTGCTTTTTAGTATGTATGTATGTATGTATGTATGTATGTATGTATGTATGTATGTATGTATGTATGTATGTATGTATGTATGTATGTATGTATGTATGTATGTATGTATGTGTGTTTGTATGTATGTATGTATGTATGTATGTATGTATGTATGTATGTATGTATGTATGTATGTATGTATGTTTGTATGTATGTATGTATGTATGTATGTATGTATGTATGTATGTATGTATGTATGTATGTATGTATGTATGTATGTATGTATGTATGTATGTATTTACGCATATGTAAATAATTTTGCAACAAAATTTGTTTAAACTCGTTTTTTACAAAACTTTGTCAGAAATCTGCAAAAATAATATATTATTTTTGAATATTTATAAAACTTTGGTTGTGTTTTGAAGTTTACCAAAAATTATATAGTTAAAGCCAACCATGTTGTATTTTTTGGGTGTAGTACTAACCATTTAATGAAGAAATCTTAACCAAAACTTGTTTATAGTGACCAAAAAAATGTTACCAACAATTCAAATTTGTTCATCACGACCATGTATTGTTACAAAGAATATAATATGATTCCTGTGACTATATTATATGTTATCTAAATAGTAGGTTCATCATCATACTTTCCCAATTGTCTTTCCTACACGCAAAGAAAAAACATGGTTATTGTATGGTCACAGCAACTACACTATGTTCTCTTTAACAATACATGCTTCCTGTTAACAAATTATAGGTATTTAAAACAATACTTTGGCCGCGATAAACAAAATTTTGTTACCAGTTAATCATTCAATGGTTATAAGCACAAAAAAAAGTCAAACCACAACCAAACTTTTTTTAATATTTAATATTTATTTATAACCATAATATATTATTATTAAATATAGTATGTTAAGTATGACTAAAAATAAACAAATAATGTTTGGTTTTAAAAATACAGATTTTGGTTTTGGCCTTTTTTCAGTTCAGAAATATGTGCGTAAGCTATCGGTTCATCTAGAAGCGTAAAAACATTAAATACACATTTGTTGTCAACAAATAAATTTGTTTTTTATAATAAATGATAGTTTTAAATTAAAAATATCAAACATATAAAAAGGTAAGCAGAAAATATCAAATATTTAATAAATATATTCACACGTTGTCACATATAACCATTTACATATTTCACATTATATTTTTATATTATAAAACATAATTATGGTTGTATTTTACAATGGTATTTGTATGTAAGACAATTATATGTTCCAATTACAGTAATATTATTGCTATGATTTAAAATGATATGGTTTGGGTATAACCATATATTTCAACTTATTTTTAAAGTGATGTGCAGAATTGCACATACACTACAACATGTTGCCCTTAGATTATGGTAACCTCAACCAATTTTTTTTCTATGCGTGTGTGCATCATTCATTATCAACAAAACAAACACAATTAATTAGCAGGCATTCACTGCCTGGATGTTACTTCTACTTAAAGATTAAAATATTAACAACATAATAATATTGTTAACTGGCTGCGCCCACACACGTTGCGTGCATCCTTACAATATTTTGTTCGATTTTGTTTTGAAAGTAATCCACACACCAAATTTCAAGACTCTTAGGTATTTACTTATATAAGGTACCCATCCCTGGACAAAATTCTAAAATTTATATAAGATTCTAAAAATTATTGTAAAACTCTGTAAAAGACAGACAGGATATGAATTACTCATTATTTTAAAACAGCGCCACCTGTTGTGCAACATTGCTTAAAATAAGCTGCATTCAAAAATAAATCAGTAAAAAAATCGGCTTACTTTCACTGTATTTCTCCACTTTCTCTTGGTAATAAGATATTTTTGCGGAAAAAAAAGTAAGAAAGAATCAGGGTACTAAGGTACCTCCTAAAATCCATCCAGTAGTTTTTAAGTGATGCGAACACAAAAAAGGAAAGACAGACAGACAGGAAATGCGTTACTGTTTTATTATATGTATAGATATATAGATATTAACAATATATACTCCTACTAACAAATTTAAATAATTTGTTGATTTGTTATTCTAACAAAATCATAATCTACCTAAGGCGGCAAAAATTTGTAACACATTTTTTTTTTGTATTCGTATCAATTACACAAAGAGATATAGACACACTTTTATTGATTTAAATCAATGATTTTAAACTAAATACAAAATGACATTAGTATCGAACAAGAAGAGCAACAACAACAACAACAAGAAAACCAACCAACAAATGTAACAAGATTTTTTACCAGCAGAATTATTAATTAACTTAAAACGTTTTTGTAGTAAGAAAATCTAAAATACAAGACACAGTTTTTCTTTATCAGTGAAGCGGCAAATAGAAAAAGAAACCCCAGAGTGTTAGAAATAGTAACAATGCAATAATACGAAAAACAATAGGCGAACAACAGAAAGGTAACATAAAAATATCATCAACAAATAATGTTTGTTAAATGAAAGGAAAGGTTGGAAAAAGATTGAATCCAACTAAGGCGCACAGATCTACGCACACACACAAAAATTTTGACACAGTGACAGACAACAAATGATTGCACGCGTGACACATCAAATGTTTAGAAATACATGTGTACGCTGATTTTTAAAATGATTAAATACAAACTGCGAGTAGTAAAAAAATCATCGTCGTTTTTTAGAAAATAAAAGCGGTTTGTTTTGAAACAGAAATATTGATGACATAAATTCACAGATAATCACTTACACAAACACTCGTATCTACTCGTACAAAGAGAAAAATAAGTAGATATTTTAAACACATTCATAACTTCATTTAGATGTATTGATTTGTATAATATAATAATAAATAAGTAAGTGGTGTGAGTGTGTGTGTGTATGTGTATGTAGTGAAAATTATTGTTAAGATTAACACATTTTTTTTAACGAAGCATGAACTTCAAGGTTTGTCTTTCATTCATTGACTTGACTCTTAAATCACTAAAGGCAGAGAGGAATAAACTTTAAGTACAACAACTTAACTTCAAACGTCAACGAACGATTTTTGTTTATGTTGTTAATATTGTATTATTTTTATTATTGTGGCTTTAATCTCGAAGAGCTTAATACATATACTTAAATGCTTAATGCCCTACAATCAGTCGTCTTCTTGAAAACTGGAAACATACTCGACAAATCAAAGAATTTTTTGTAGCTGCAAGTGCAGTTTTAAATTGCTAAAGCTATGATGTTATCGAAAATAATTTCAGTATTTGGTTATTACAAGTGTACGGTTATGCTTAAAGAGTGCGATAAGATTTCATTCAGATCATCTTACCTTTTACTTTTGAGGTAAGCTTTATTGTAATTTTATAATTTTAAAAATTCTCCTATTTTATAAGAAATCACTGATATTCATATCAAAAAACAGCTATATATCGGGTGGTTAAATTCTTAGGGCTGACGTTGAATGTGAAACATCAATTTTTTTTCTGCATTTAATTTGATATTTCCCATAATCAGACTAACTCGATTTGAACCATGGAAAGACACACAATCGAGCAAAGGTCAGAATGGTGGCAAGAAATGGCAATTTTGGATGATCAATTTTCGAAGAAAATCATCATCATCATCATCATCATGATGAGGCACATTTTCACCTCAGCGCATTCGTCAATAAGGAGAATTACAGCATTTGGGCGAATGATAATCCAAGAGTGATTGTCGAAAAACCAATGCACCCACGATGAGTGACTGTTTGGTGCGGTTTATAGGCCGGCCAGGCAGTTACTGTGAATAGTGTTCGCTATCGTGAGATGATTACGAACTCTTTATGGCCCGAATTGGTGCCACTTGCCACACAGCTAACGAAGCAATGGCTATTTTGCGCGACAAATTTAATGGCCGTGTTATCTCACATGGTGGCGATTTTAATTGGCCGCCAAGATCATGTGATTTGACACCGTAGGACATCTTTCTGTAGGGCTGTTTGAAAGAAAAGGTGTACGTCGATAAGCTAGCAACAACTCAAGAACTAAAGAATGAGATAATACGGCACATTGACGGCATAGAACCTCAATTATGCCTCAGCGTTACCGAAAATTTGGAGCATCGGATGGATGGACCGTAATAATTTCAGCAATCTACAGACATGCTAAGTTTGGGTCTCTACAAAGCCGGAGAACTATGCTGTAAGTTACCTTTTTATTTAATCTAATTATTGAAGATGTTTCTTCGGACTTTCTTCTGGAAAATACTTCAATATTCATGTACGCCTTTTATGGCAATGATGAACCCTTTAGAAGAATTTTTTTTTGCAATTTTAACAATCTTTATAGATTAATTGATTTTTCCTTAAATGTTATCATTATTAAACGAAATATAATATTGTTTTTAAATACTTAATTTAAATGTAATATATGTATATGTATGTGTAATGTAATTTAATGTGTATATGTATTGTAAAAAAACCATAAAAACAATCTTTTTGGATTTTTCATAGACCTGTCTGTTTGTCTTTCTGCCTATGTTCGCATCACATAAAAACTACTGGATGGATTTTAACAACATTTTGTAAGGAGGTACCTTATTATCCTGATTCCAATATAAGATACTATTTTTCCGCAAAATTATCTTATTTCCAAGAGAAAATGGAAAAAAAGCAGTGAAAGTACGCCGATATTTTTTACCGATTTAAAGGTACTGCATACTTTAAGGCAACTTTTAATTTTAAAAGCGGAATATTTCAAACATGGTTGAGCAACAGATGGCGCTATTTTAAAGTAATGATAAAATATAAATTGATAGCGGGATACTTTAAACATGGTTGCGCAACAGATGGCGCTGTTTTAAAATAATGAAAAAATATGAAATAATTACTGCTAAAAACCAATTGTGTAAAATTTGTATTTGATTTGTATTTTTACTTTGTGGAATTACATTGTTATCAAAATATTTTAAACACCTTTTGCAGAGCTCTACAAAAACTCTTAAGAGTTTAGAATTATATACAAATGTTAGAATTTAATCCAAGGATGGGCACCTTTAAACGCAAGAGTCTTAAAATTTGGTGTGGATTTACTTTCAAAGCAAACATTTAACAAAATATTGTCAGGACGCACACAACGTGTGTGGGCACAGCTAGTAATAAATAAAATAAAAAAAGTTTATCCTTTGTTTTATTTTAGGTTTTTATTTTATTTCATTTCTTTTACAACTGGAAATTAAGCTATAAGTTAATTTACCGAGCATAGCAATGTAGACCCAGAATTTTTCGTGCTTATCGAACCCACAAACCCCAAAATAATAATAAGTGATTGTTTAAGAGCTGTCGGATTCTATTAAAAAAAAACACTTAAAATTTTGAAATATAATACTAGAGATATAATTCGGGAAGTCGGTTTTTTTGAAAGAATTATAAAATTTTTAAATGACTTTGTTTAATTTGTTTAATTAACACTTCTTTGTTCTTTAAGTATATAATTCAATGAGTTTAAAATTAATTTAAATTGTACTCTGTTCGAATTTGTGGAAAATGTTGAGCAACATCTATTGAGCAACATCTATTATAAAATGCGGTGTCTATCTCGCGATTTAGAAGAATTTTGCGATGTTATTGCTTTTAAATATATCACATTGTTTTAAAAAATTTTCCACAAAAATTTTACAAAAAAATACCACATGAAATAATGCTCAATTGCTTTATTTCACAGTTTTGATAAAATGTTGCTAGAAACATTTCATGTTTTTCCAGAGTAAAAACAGAGAACTACTTCTGCAACATTTTTTCATGACTTTTTCATACAAATTTTATATGTACGTTTGTATGTAGTTAGGCAGTATTCCGCATGAAAAACTGAACAGAGTACCAGGCTTAAAACTAAAAAATGTTTCTATGCAAATCTGAAATAAATATAAAACAAACTGTTACACATTAGCAAAGTCATATTGGGTAGATAACACTAAATAGTGCAGAGTTGTAATTGTTTATTATTTCTAGCATTGAATTAAATATTAATAAAGATCACTGTTCATTAAACCACAAATATTTTTCATATAATTTTTATTTAACCTTAAATATAAATTGGCAACGATAGACTGTAGGACTTCTGTTTGTTTCGTGACATCGAAGACAACAAGAAACTGAATTTTAATAAGAGGATTCCTTGTAGGACGCTTAGTTTAGCTAGAAAATGAGTTTTTAATTTTTTATATAAAAAAAAAAAACGATTTTTTTTTTAATAAAAATCAATTTTTATGAATTTTATTAGTGATCACAGATTTTAGTACTTTTATGCGTAGGACGCTTAGTTTAGCTAAAAAATAAGTTTTTAGTTTTTCTTATAGAAATCGAATTTTTTTATAAATCAATTTTTATGAATTTTATTAATGATCAGAGATTTTTCTGGTTTTGCCTGTAGAACGTTTAGTTTAGCTACAAAATGAATTTTTAGGTTTTTATATAAAAAATCTAATTTTTTTTAATTGCGAAAATATAGCATGGGTCTTTCAACTTTACTATTAACTGGGTTGTACTTCTTATATCCTAATTAGACAGTGTTGGCGAATGTTTTTTATAGTAAAATACCAGGCGATAGAAAAATCACTACTTAAATTTTAAGCAAAAATAATAATAATAATAATATCTGGATTCTGGGTAGGCCCTTCTTCTATAGCACCAAGTGGTAACACTAGTGAAGCCATATTTTATTACTGTAGCGGGCATTTTGAGCCTCATCAGCAAGTTAATAACTTTTTCATTTTCTTTAAACTTAAATCCATACATATGTGTGTAGTTAAGTCTTTCTCCTATAAATTTGTATGTGTAATAAAATATCAAAAGTGAAATAAATAAAAAAACAAAAGAAACAAAAACAAAAATCTTGTTTAAATACGTCAACTAAGCATTATAAATTATTATAATCCAATCGGATTTGAATAATTAATAAATTTTTATAATGACTGTTAAGACTTTTTTGAATACAGAAAAATGAACAGAGAAATAAAGCACAACAACTACAATAAGAGAAAAAAAAAAATAAAAAATAAAACGTGTAAAATAAGAAAACAAAATAATAACACCCAGCGAAATATATACAAAGAAGCAAAATGAAAAAAATAATAAATAAATAATAATCTTGAGTAAAGTCAAAGCAGAAATAAGAGTATGAGGTGTACATATATGTAGAAATAATCCCAAATAAATGTGACGCTTTAAGCAAGAAAAATATTGAGGAAAAATAACAAAATGTAGCATTTAAAGACAAATAATTTTAAAAGTGATATAAAATGATTTTTCTTACATTTTATAACAATGTAAATATATATGTATGTAAGGGGTGATCCATTTCGAGGTTCATTACTTTTTTACAGAAAAAAACACAGAAAATTCAAATTTAATGGGGAATGTTTATTATCGTTTGAAAGAACATTTTTTGGCATTTGTTTTTTGAAGATTATGTCTATCAAATGTTGGCCGTTGCTACGTCGCAGATGGTCCATCCTTTGAGACCAATTTTCTATAACTCGTTCGAGAATTTCGACTGGTAACTGGTGAATGCCACGCGTAATGTTTTCCTCCAAGGTCTGAATCGAAGCGGGTTTGTCCGCATAATCTTTAGACTTTACATATCCCCACAGGAAAAAGTCTAACGGTGTGATACCACACGATCTTGGTGGCCAATCGACCGGCCCAAAACGTGAAATTATGAGGTCACCGAAATGTTCTCTCCATAAATCCATTGATTGATGCGATGTGTGGGAAGTGGCGCCGTCTTGCTGAAACCAAATGTCGCCGAGATCACGACCTTCAATTTCGGCATCATTTTCAAAGAAATATGGACCGATGATTACTCCGGCCCACAAACCTCACTATACCGTTGTTTTTTCTGGATGAAGTGGCAGCTCTTGAATCTCTTCAGGTTGCTCTTCGTCCCAAATGCGCCAACTTTGTTTGTTTACATACCCGTTGAGCCAGAAATTGAGCCTCATCGCTAACCAAAATTTGCTTCGAAAACGTCGGATCTTCTTGGAACTTTTCAAGGTCCCATAGAGCGAAGCGATTCAGGCGTAAGTCTTTCCATTATGAAATGCCAAACAATATTAAACAAAAATAACATGACACATGTCAAAAAAAAAGGCTATTGAAAAAAGTATCTCTACTTTAATCACCCTATATGTATATGAGCGGGTATACTGAAAATTTCTGTTAGGTAACAACACTGCTTCAACTGATCACTTTTGAGCACAGTTTCGTGTCCATTTAAAGTTTAAGCAACATAACCCTGCAATATTTAATAACAAAAGGTCAGAATTCTTCTGTGGGGTGCTATACGAACTGGAATATTATAATTTTACTGTAGCCGACACAGCAAAGGGAGTAAAATTATATAAAATGCTACAAAGTACTCACCGAAACCTAAACAAGATTTGCTTGCTCCTTGAGCGATAGCTTTTGGTAGGGTACCTACCAGATACTCCCCAGGCAGCGGATTATTATATAATGTATTATTATAGCCTGACGTGATAATAGATTGGAGCTGAATAAAGGTGGCCCAAAATCAAAAATAAATAAAAATTCAGACCGTTCTATCATTGAACCTTGCAGAACCTTCGGATTATGTTGTTTTACTGTTGTCATACCTTTCTGTAATACCGGGCTCTAACGACGGTTTTCACTGAAAGGTATGACAGCAGTGTTTCGTTGACTGCCGGAAAAAAATTCCATTACCTTAATATGTTGTTTCCCATTCAATAGTTTAGAATCTATAATAAAAAGCGAATATAATTTAGCAGCAACATGTAAAAAATACTCCTTTCGGTAGCATAAAGAGATTCACTGTCATTGAATATGATTTTAACCGTTAAATGTAAAAAATTTGCGAAATAATTGGAAATTGTATTCTCAACAATATTATAGGAGAGTTACCTGACAATATTTTATTTGATTTTGAATTTAAAGTAATTCACACACCCTATTTTATGACCTTTACGTATTTACTTTATATAAAGGTGGATAAAATTCTAAAAATTATTGTAAAGCTATGTAAAAGACATACAGGAAATGAGTTACTCATTATTTTGAAACACCGCCATCTGTTGCGCAACATTGCTTAAAATATACTGCATTAAAAAATAAAAGACACCTTAGAGTATACAGTACCTTTAACTTAGCGTACTTTCACTGCTTTTTCTCCACTTGCGGAAAAAAAGTATTCTATATTGGAATGAGGATAATAAGGTAACTGCTCATAAAATTTTGTTAAAATCCATACAGTAGCTTTAACGTGATGCGAACACAAAAAAGAAGGATAGACAGACAGGAAATGAGGTACTATATTATTATATGTATAGATAATGAATGGGCGATAATATTTAAGCATATTCTAGACTCGGTTGGTTGGTGGGTTGTTAAATATAAAAATTAGCCCTAAAAACCAGCAGCCAGCTATGACCTAAAGAAATTAAGCTATTCTATTATAAACAGATAACAGTGTGGTTAGATGTCAGCTGTTGCATTCTTTCTTAGTAAGAGATTTTAGTATAAAAACTAAACTGTTTCCATCCTGGCCTGCTTTATGAAATTTAAATTTGTATATAATTTATGTAACTATAATAAAATAAAATCTATATATTTTTCAAATAAAGGGCGATAATTTCTTGTCATAAATATGGTGGGAAAGAGTTATGAATTAAGTATCCAAAAACACTTTATGACTCAAAGAAAAATCGTATGTTATATATTATTGTGATATGTGTAGAATACACCAACTTTACGCGTAAAAATAAATTAATTAAAAAAAGATAATCAAATATAATTGTTTTAAAATAGTTTATCTTATAACTAAAAGTGATTTCAAAAGAAAATAAATTAAGCATTAAACTGCTTCTACGTCGTTCTTACAAGTGTTTTAAAAATATTTCGAAGTAATCGGATTACGAATATTTTAAAAATAAACTATTAGCAATTTTTAATATAAACC
Source organism: Phasia obesa (assembly GCA_949628195.1). NCBI lineage: Eukaryota > Metazoa > Arthropoda > Insecta > Diptera > Tachinidae > Phasia > Phasia obesa. The sequence goes on from OX451219.1 coordinate 104,111,793, forward strand.
TAATTTTAGGGCACACTTAATAAACTTATTAATTAGACAGAGATAGAGAACTTTGATAATATTTGCTTTACAAATACAACACGACCAGTTGAAAGATAAATATAAATAAAATTCGAAGTTCTCTCCTCGCACTCTAGCATATACATAGCTGCTAAAAGTGGTATTACACGACGTGTGTTTGTCATATGACTCGTCAGTTTGATAACCCATATGTAATTTCATGTGTTTGTCAAAATATGCATTTTACATACGTTTTATAATTTTTGCTTTCAAACGTACATGTGTAATTACATCTGACATAACTTATAATATATAATTTTTCCGCCACACAGTTTTGTATTGCCAACCACAGCTGATGCAACGTAATGCTTTTGCCACGCTTTTAGTGCTTTTGGTACCACACAAAACCTAAAATAGCAAAATATCAAGTTGGCATTACAGGATGTCTGATGCTTTGTCACATCAAAATAGAACACGTTCTAAATGAAAAATGTCATATGTATTGTACACATGGAAAATACACATGTTATGTTTGAAAGGGTTCACACGACGTGTTTAGAATTTACACATGGAAAAGTGACAAGTCATATGACAAATACACGTCGTGTAAAACCATTTTAAGTGCGCCTGATTAAGTTAACTTTATTTTTTGTTGTTTATACACCCCTGCTCAATTGAATAGATCTACTTACTATTTGGTGCTTAACTAAAAAGGACAAAACAAAACTATTTATATAATAAAACAGTAACAGGACTATTTCTGTACATAAAATATATTTGAAAATTTTGTTGCTGGTGCAGTTAGTATTCGAAATAGAATACAAAACCGCAATTTTAAGAATATGTGTCTGTCTGTGTTCGCATCACGTAAAAACTTCTGGATGAATTTTAATAATATATTGTAAGATACCTCCTTTGTATCTGTACACAAATAAAGAATACTTTTTTTTTCTGCAAAAATGTCTCATTTCCAAGATAAAAAGTAGTGAATGTACACAATTTTACCGATTTAAATGTGCTGCAAACTTGACTGCACCTTTTATTTTTGAAAGCAGGATATTTTAACCACTGTTTACAGAATTTTATATAAATTGTAACGTGGCTTTGTCTTAGTTTAGCTTAGTCTCGTCCAGGGTCTACTTACGGGTCTGCAAACCTTAAGTAATACAAGAGATTCCTTTTCCCTTCCTGGGATTAATTAAATCTATATTCTTTATTTAATATAATAATTTGATACATTACGAATACAAAATTACGATAACCGGTACTCGCCAGCCGGACTGGTTCGTCAAATAGCGGGTTCAGGCATACTGGATTGATACGCAGGTTCGGCATACAACTAGTTTGCAGGTTCGGATGATACTAGTTTGGGATACTGGTTCGTTACTCAGTTTCGGGATACAACTTTTTCTCAGATTCGGATAATACCAGTTCGGCGTACTGGTTCGTTACACAGGTTCGGGATACTACTAGTTCTCAGATTCGGATGACTCTATTTCGAGATTACTTAATCTAGATTAGGAAATATGTACAATGATTCTTACAATTAGGTTTCTACAAAACTACACAGTTTGCTTACACTAGGATAAAGTCAGCCGAAGCCGCTGTGGGAACAGTCAACCAAAGTCGCTGTGGAAACAGTCAGTCCAAAGACCGCTGTGGGATCATTTAGCTGAAGTCGCTGTAGGAACAGTCAACCGAAGACGCTGTAGGAAGTGGCAGTCCGAAGACCGCTGTGGGAACATTCAGCCGAAGCCGCTGTGGGAACATTCAGCCGAAGCCGCTCTGGGAACAGTCAACCGAAGTCGCTGTAGGAACAGTCAACTGAAGACGCTGTGGGAACTTTAAGACGAAGCCGCAGTAGGTACAGTCAACCGAAGTCGGTCCGTAGGCCTCTGTGAAAACAGCCACCCAAAGCCGCTTTGTTAATTTATCACACCTAACCGAAGTCAGATAAACCACTCGGCTCTTCTATAATACGAGTGCAATGTATAATATGCAAGTCTTTATGATGTTATAAGATCCTGTCTTGGATGGACAACATCTCGGTTGACTGTCAATCTTTGCTACTTATATCAATTTTAAACCAAACCAAATGAGAATTATAAACGTATGATTGTTTTATCTTATAGTTGTGTTTACACGACAGGTATGGTTGTATTTACACGGCAGTTATCGTGGTGATTACACATTAGTACATATAAATATAGACAAGAAAATGTACGTGGTAATAACTCATATTTATGCCACGTCGCAAAATCTTAGAATTTTATATAAACCAATGTTGTCGAGTAATTATCCAGGGATAAGTATCTCTATATAAAGTGAATACATACTTACATCATTTATTATAAGAAATAATGTTTATATTATAATATTTTTAAAATATTTGTAAAATTTTGTTTCATAATATTTTTAAATAATATAACGAGTGATTTTTTAAGAGCTTGAGAACTTTTTTTTAAAAAAAAACGCATAAAATTTGCAAAATCTCATCGGTTCTTTATTTGAAACGTTAGATTGGTCCATGACATTTACTTTTTGAAGATAATTTCATTTAAATGTTGACCGCGGCTGCGTCTTAGGTGGTCCATTCGGAAAGTCCAATTTTGGGCAACTTTTTCGAGCATTTCGGCCGGAATAGCCCGAATTTCTTCGGAAATGTTGTCTTCCAAAGCTGGAATAGTTGCTGGCTTATTTCTGTAGACTTTAGACTTGACGTAGCCCCACAAAAAATAGTCTAAAGGCGTCAAATCGCATGATCTTGGTGGCCAACTTACCGGTCCATTTCTTGAGATGAATTGTTCTCCGAAGTTTTCCCTCAAAATGGCCATTGAATCGCGAGCTGTGTGGCATGTAGCGTCATCTTGTTGAAACCACATGTCAACCAAGTTCAGTTGTTCCATTTTTGGCAACAAAAAGTTTGTTAGCATCGAACGATAGCGATCGCCATTCACCGTAACGTTGCGTCCAACAGCATCTTTGAAAAAATACGGTCCAATGATTCCACCAGCGTACAAACCACACCAAACAGTGCACTTTTCGGGATGCATGGGCAGTTCTTGAACGGCTTCTGGTTGCTCTTCACTCCAAATGCGGCAATTTTGCTTATTTACGTAGCCATTCAACCAGAAATGAGCCTCATCGCTGAACAAAATTTGTTACATTTGAACATTTCGAACCGAACACTGATTTTGGTAATAAAATTCAATGATTTGCAAGCGTTGCTCGTTAGTAAGTCTATTCATGATGAAATGTCAAAGCATACTGAGCATCTTTCTCTTTGGCACCATGTCTGAAATCTCACGTGATCTGTCAAATACTAATGCATGAAAATCCTAACCTCAAAAAAATCACCCATTATTTGGTTCATAAAAATTATAATTTCTGCAAATAAAAAAGTGATTTTCTCTCTAGGGTTTTTTATAGCTTTTCCGAATGCTGCTAAATTTTAGCCACAGCATCGCTGAAATCTCGCTAGATACATGCGCTAGAATCAAGGTGAACTAGACGCTCCTTTTGTTGGCCACCCATCGAGTTAAGTCGCTGCTGATAATAAAAATACTTTAACATGGTCTTCACATAATATCATTGACTCGCATTTCAAAAATAACAAATCAGATCCGAATATATAATCCGAATTTAAATCTGAAAAACACTTTCTACCCCACCCTCGTATGCAACAAATATAAAACGTTAATAAAAAGGTGTAAAGAAAAACGGTAATGATTTCTTTAGAAAAGAAGTGAAAACGAAAAAAAAAGAAACACATTACAAGACGACACTACATTAATAAATACAAATCAACTAGAAACGTTTTATTAAAACCGATCAAGAGAAAAACATACAAAAATGGTGTGAATGGAAACCATCGTGTATTTGTTAGCAATACATTATTGTTGTTCTTCACTGTAGAAGGTATCTGCGTTAACAATGGTACCAAAAAAAAAAATTGGAAGACAATCATATTAAAGACATATTATGAAAACCATTAAATGCACATTTGACTACTGGTCTTGAAAACTGAGAATGAGGATGGACTAAACATTGGGGGCATAAATTATAAAATTTGCCATAAATATATTTGTTTTATCCACATGTAGAGTTTGAAAGTTATGTTCAATATTTACATTTGTTACAACAAAACAAAACAAGAAAAAAAAATTAGGACCAATGAATGATAAATAAACTTATTAACTAAAAATATAATAAATATAATAAAGAGTGTCGGATGCTCATTGCGGAAGGCGTTACATTGGCATTTTTAATAATGGTTCTTTTATGGATGCTACAACAGGCGGAGGTGTTTACTCAGCTCAGCTGAACTTGTAATCTCTATCTGGGAAGATAAAATTCCCTTTACCAGACAGAAAGTCGGAAGCAGTGTAAAATTGTTCTTATTGTGGGGTATTTCGATTGGAATACTTGTTGTTTATTCTATGATCAAAATTAAATTGTATTTTTTGTTAATTTTTTATAAATTGTTGCTTAAAACTAACGCGAAACTTAAATACTAATACATAAGTACATATGTATTTATGAAAATACATGGCATAAATGAACTGCTTTAAAGAATGCGTGGAAAAGAGAATATTTTATCAAATTATCCTACATTCCAAAGTTACACTAGCATCGATAATTATAAGTCTACCCTAAAGAAATATATAGGATTGTTTAATTTTAAGGGCCGATGTGAATGAATGTGAACCACATCTAAACTTCAAGTGATTTTCTGCATTTAATTTGACATTTCTCAATCTCAGACTAACTCAATTTGAACCATGGGAAGATACACAATCGGACAACGCATTTAAACTTATTCAGGCTTATTATGAAAATGCGGCGCCCAAATCAAAATGCATACTTCTTGATTTTTTCGGTCAAAATGTGCGTACAATCAGAAAAATCGTGCAAAAATTTGAGCAAACCGGGTCTATAGGAGATGTGAAAACACCTATGCATGCTCGTACAGCTGGTAGTGCAGAAAATTTTGCTGCTGTTCGCGATAGTGAGGGTGAAGAGCCGTCGTGCCCAACAATTGCACCTCTCGCGCTTGTTGATAAACATTATGCATAAGTCTTGCACACTCACGAACTAAAGCCTCTTGATCAAAGGCCCCCAACCAAAAAGTGGTTAAATGAAAATGCATTGGTTTGCTAAATACTTAGCAAAGTGACACAAACCTACCTTGTTGAAACACCTACCTTGTTGACTGATTTAAAATTTTTACATGTTTTGTTCTCTTTGTGAGATTCTCGTTGAGATTGTGTATGTGCTCACAGATCCTTAGGGTTTTGTGTCGGGGCTCTTGCTCTTGATCATTCCAAACGTCGTCAATGGCCAGAATGGTGGCAAGAAATGGCAAGAGTGGATGATCAATTTTGGAAGGAAATCGTCTTCAGTGATGAGGCACATTTTCACTTCAGTGGATTCGTCAATCAGAATAATTACCGCATTTGGACGAATGATATTCCAAGCGTGATTGTCGAAAAACCAATACACCCAGAAAGAGTAACTTTTCAGTGCGGTTTATGGGCTGGCCGTTAAGGTAGTTACTGTGAATGGTGTTCGCTATCGTGAGATGATAATGAACTTTTTATGGCCCGTATTGGAAGATATAGATGTGAACCATATGTGGTTCCAACAGGACGGTGCAACTTGCCACACAGCTAACGAAACAATGGCTCTTTTGCGCGACAAATTCAATGGCCTTGTTATTTCACGTGGTAGCGATGTTAAGTGGCCGGCGAGATCATGTGATTTGAAATAGTTGGACTTCTTTCTTTGGGGTTATTTGAAAGAAAAGGTGTACGTCGATAAGCCAGCATCAATTTAAGAGCTAAAGGATTTTGTGGAACAAGATTAACGTGAGTACCTGCCTACTCGGCCTAACCTCACGGTGGTCTTACCACCGAGTAAAACTTAGGGGTAGACTAGCGCCCCCATTGTGTAGTATAACAACACCTTACGATTGCCAGCAATCGCTTTTTGTGTGTGATACAGTCACAATGAGTAGCAATTTATATAATATGGCAAGCCTTTCCAAGGCAAGCCTAGATCCACATTATAACCTCTTTCTTAGGGGTTTGGAGACTAACCAAACTCCGTCTGTTGACAGTGCAACAGCACACTTGATCGACCTTGCACCTTACCTACATAAATCGATCTTAAACCACAACCACCACGTGTACCCCCGAAGGGGACCTCACCAATATCCGGTCACAGAGAGGATAGGCTCTCTGTGGGGCCACCGATTCCCGTGGTACCAGTCCTTTGGGCACTGGTCGGGCCTCGAAGAGAACCCGTATGTTTTCACACACAGACCTTTTCTTCCAGATTTAGGCTCTAGGAACCCTAGGGTCTGGTGCCCCTATTTTCCCCGAGTGAACCGTGTCAAAGCATTTGCCATTACTGCAGTGACAATTGGAACCCCCGGGGATAAAGAGCTAAAGGATGAGATAATTCGGCACATTAACAGCATTGATTTAATTATGCCTCAGTGTCATCGAACATTTGGAGCATCGGATGAAGGTGTGCCGACGAGGTTGCAGCGGCCATTTGGCAGATATTTTATTCCATACATATGTAACTGAACCATACCAATATTATCAAATTAAAAAACATGAAAATAATTTCCAAAATAATTTATTTTTTATTCCAAATCAACATTGGCCCTCAACACTCAAAATGCAACTAGCTGGATTAAAAAAATCATCATAGTGGAACATTAGGTCGAAAGGCAGTCTCTAATCTTCTAGTATTCAAAGATTTCTTAGAGATTTCTTCTCTAATATTCAAAGATTTCTTAGTCGTATCTACCTTTGCAAGATGAGCAAAAAAAGATAAAATATGAAATTTTCAAAAAAAAAATCGCTAAAAAAATGGCTAAAAAAGGCGCAACGTTTTTTTTTCACCAGTCTAAAAGTAGAGATTTCAATTTTACAAATAATTGTCAAGCAAAAGCCTTATACGATGCATAATTTAATAGCCTATCGATCTGCGTACTTAAATTTTTACATTTCATAAATTTAATTTTTTGCCTCTTACCATTCTACACATATGAAATAGTATTTCACGTCTTGTCGCAAAAGTTTATATAGAATAAACTAACAATATTTGTTAAACTTTTGTAGAATCCGACGACTTATCACACCTCTAATTAGTTGTGAATAGAACAGTAATTTAAATATCAACTTTTTGAATAACCAAAAAGGTATAGATTTATTTTTGCGACAAAAAATTTTGCCATCGACTTTTTATTTTTTGTTATTAAAAGTTGCTCAAATTATTTATTTATGTACATAAATCTTAACTAAGCTAAAACAAAAACACTAGAATTTCAAATCAATTTTTTTAATCTACAAATATGTTACAACAAAAAACAAAAAAAAAAAAAAAAAAAAAAAAATCTAAAATAAAAATTTGATAAAAAAAGTGTGCCATAAAATAACTAAAATATTATTAATCTAATGTTTAAAAATTCAAAGGAATTAGTGATAAAACCACTGAATAAAACCTCATCCATCTATACGAGAACACACACATACATACTATAATACGGGAACGCTTTTTTAAGGCGTTCACTCTTAATTAAAACAATTTATATGATATTTTATCAGGAGTTTATCTAAAGCAATAAGTAAATTTAAATTGTTTGTAATCGCCTAATGCTTATATATTTTTATTTATTAATATTAGTGTTATAAAATTATTTAAACGAAACGTATATAATTTATCTTAAACTAGTAAAACTATAATACGGTATAATTAAAATATACTTTAGATTCAGATAAACAAATACAGATTAAATTAATAACTAAGTTTTAAGTTGTGCAAAATATTCAAATGTGTGGTGAAATTTGTTTGCTTTAAAACGTAAAACTAGTTTTCAAATCGCAAAGGCTTCAAAATTCCTACAGCCAAACCTAAACAAGCGGATAGAGCGCATACTAACTGTCAAAAATTCACATGTACATAAAGAATCTATGAAGCAAACCTAAATAGCGCGGCGTTAACGCTTAGCAATTGGAAAATAAAATATTGACAGTGGGTTAGGTAGGCAGTGAAGTTGGATGCAAATAAGTTTTTTTTTTGTGAAGGAGTGATGACATTTTAGCTACTCATCGAGCGATGATATTTCTATTTTGCGTTTAAATTAATTAGATTTTATTAAACAAAATAAGAACATTACTGTTCATTACAGATCGTTGCGCGCTTATATAGGTTTGGTTAAAACTAGGCCCTAGACAGCATTACGCCTTGCGCGCTTATTTAAGTTAGTCTCTTAATCGAATTTATTTTTCGCTATTATTGGTTCCATATCATTTCAGAGAGGGATATTCGAACGATTTATTAAAATAATAGTGGCGCAGAAAGGTGTTCGTCATAACTGGCAAAGTAGAGAACGTACTTGTCTGGCGGAAAAAGGCTTAACCCTTTCGGCCCGCTCATAAACTAACTATCCGAAAAATCTTTTTTCATGATTCCCGTAGTTATTACATCTAAATTAAGGACTTTGTAGAGATTTTAGACTTCTGAGATTATTGCGTGTCTAAATTAAGGATTTTTAGAGATTTTAGACCTCTGAGGTTATTGGATGTCAAGATAATGGAAGTTGCTCTTAAGCAACTTGGGGTCGTTGAGGTAGTAATTTAATACATTGAAAAATAAAAGGAAGTTAATGAAATAAATTGACTCCTTTTTTATTCTTTAAAAATACTTTTATGAAAGTCTAATACCTTACGTAATGATAAGATACAAAATAATTGTTACAAAATAGGTGAGCGTGGCGTTTCGAACGTTTCGCTAGAGGTGTTCTCGTCTTGCAAAACCGATATCGATCTTATTCTCTCCATATGACCATTCGTCATATCTATATAAATTCGGCGTATCGTTAGTAACTTTCCCGTGGTTGGAAGAAGATTGTATGTCAAAGAAATCGAAGGTAATGATGAGAATGCGTTTTTTCAGCTCATGAGGAACCTATGTATCAAGTTTTCGAACATAGCCAAGTTGTTTTAAATGGTATTCAATGCATGTATGTGACGATCCGATTTAGGGCGTCATCAACTTCAACTGGACAGCCTTTGAGTGAAAAATCACCAGAACGAAATTTGGCAACCAATTTTGATACTGCCGTTGTTTTAAGGCTTCGTCACGATAAACAGCACCTAACTTTTTATGAGCTTGCGATGCGTTTTTTCCTTTACGGAAATAAAAAAACGAAAATGTTTCTTTTGATTTTCCATTTTCAATGAACGCCAAACGAAAACTACGCAACCGATCAAAACCCTTTTTTTTACTGATTGACAACTGAATTGCTAACTATCAAATAACGAAATGTGTTTTACATTTTTACTACGTCTGCAAACCTAAAAATTCAACTGAAGCCATCTATGAGTGAAATCCGAAATTACTTAGTTGCCAACCCAATAGTATTTGAACTGAAAGCGAATACTACATGCAGATTATCAACATGATTACACAAGAACCATCTAGTGTTCTCTGTAACAATAAATGGTTACCTGATTCATTCTCCGATCGTCCAATATCATTCCATTTATTATATCGACTCTATCTGGGTTAACGACCACGTTTTGGGCGATCTAAACATTCGGCGTTATTTGTGTTGCTACGACCACAACGGTAAACTGCATACCATTGAAATTTCTTTAAATTTATTATGAAGAGTCATCATAGTGCTTATTAAGCTTTTATTTGGCAGCGCTGATTGATGATTTTTTTTTATTTATAAAAACGTTTATCAGCTCACGCAATTCCTCTTTCGTTAAAATTAACGAGTTGTCGGCTATCCATGACTGTCAAAAATAGACTAATTGACGCAGCTTGCTAAAAATTGAACAGTAGATAATCAGTGCTGCTGAACACTGAAAAAGTCACAGAATTATCTAAATGTTTCGTATAATTTTAGTTACCTCAACTGAATTTGGGTACATAGAAACGTTTAAAAGGTAATACGCGCTATCGTATAGTTAACGGTAATATATTTGATATAAAAACTAGCCATCACCGGTGCGTTTCGGTACACCGATTCATAAAAAGAATACAATAAAACCTTGGAAGTAAAACTGATTCAGTTTATATTGCAGGGTACATCACCCATTGTTCCCATCTAATTTGTTTTTTGCTAGACTATGCGTAGTAATACGATAATAATATTTTACTTTTTATAGGAGGTACCATGCCCACTACCTCAATCCAGTCTATATTTTGCTAGACCATGATCATTAGTCTGAGGATTACTTGTGAAGAGTTTCAAGACTCTATGTATTGCAGATCTCCAGGTAGACGACTATAATTGTTGTATGGGCGGTACAACGACCACTATTCCAATCCAGCCTGTATTTCGCTAAACTATATATATTAATAAGGGTGCTACTGGTGGGAAATTTTAAAGATCTACCTATTATGGTTCTTTAGCTACTTAAAAAGTGGGCGTGGTCAATTTTTCTTTCCGTAATAATCTAAAAAAATTGCCCAAATTGGTGCAGCTGTCCTTGATTCAGATTTTCGTCTTTTTTATCCTCTATTGGATGCAAAATATATAAATATTGTATGCAAAATATATAAAGACTATTTGAAATATACTTTAAGAAAAATTGCATATAAAAATGTTGTCTTTATTTCTTTTGCATAAGGGCTTTAGTATCGCCCCGGGGGCATTATAAGGTCTGCTTGATTGTAGCACCTTAACGTCAATGCTTCCGGAGTATACGTTAACCTCACGGAGATTTCTCCAAATCTCTGTGAGTGGTTATTGCTATGGGAATGGTTGGCACCTAAATCGCAAGAATTGCGCTATAGCCCGGTGTGCTGTAGTACCCACAAGAGAAGCACCAGGATTTTATGTAGTCTTAAGCCAGGCCAGCCATATTATAAAATTGCTACCAAGGGCGTTGGTAGACCCATTTGTTTTCATCCAGTGGTAAGACCACCGTCAGGCAAGGTCAACACTCTAGGTACTGACGATAATCTGCTTCATACTAAGAACACTTAGTCTATGTAGTTGTATTGATTTGAACTGTTTAATAGATATTACGTTATCCATCGTCGTTGTGTTCATATTTTCTCAATACAGAAAACTTTTTACCCAATTTTTGCATTTAGAAATTTCTATAACTTATTTGCTGTCTGTCTGTCTGTCTGTGTGTTTGTCTGTCTGGCTGTGTGCTTGTCTGTCTTTCTATTTGTGTTCGCATCACATAAAAACTTCTGCTTGGATTATAACAAAATTTTATGAGGAGGTTCTTTAGTATCCTGATTCAAATAAGGGGTGATCCATTTCGAGGTTCCCTACTTTTTTAAAGAAAAAAAAAAACACAGAAATTTAAAATTTAATGAAAAATGTATATTATCATTTGAAAGCACATTCTTTGGCATTTATTTTTTGAATATTATGTCTATCAAATGTTGGCCGTTGCTACTTCGCAGATGGTCCATCCATTGAGTCCAATTTTCGATGACTTGTTCGAGCATTTCGACTGGTAACTGGCGAATGACACGCGTGATGTTTTCCTCCAAGGCCTGAATCGAAGCGGGTTTGTCCGCATAAACTTTAGACTTTACATATCCCCACAGGAAAAAGTGTCACGGTGTGATATCACACGATATCTTTCAATAAATCCATTGATTGATGTGATGTGTGGGAAGTGGCGCCGTCTTTCTGAAACCAAATGTCGCCGAGATCACGAGCTTCAATTTCAGGCATCAAATAGTCGGTTATCATGGCACGATATCTGACGCCATTGACGGCTACGTTAGCACCGGTATCATTTTTTGGACCGATGATTCCACCGGCCTACAAACCACGCCAAACCGTTGTTTTTTCTGGATGAAGTGGCAGTTCTTGAATCTCTACAGGTTGCTCTTCGTCCCAAATGCGGCAATTTTGATTGTTTACATACCCATTGAGCCAGAAATGGGCGTCATCGCTAAACAAAATTTGCCTCGAAAACGTCGGATCTTCTTGGAACTTTTCAAGAGCCCATAGAGCGAAGCGATTCAAGCGTAAGTCTTTCCATTATGAAATGCCAAACAGTATTAAACAAAAATAACATGACAGCATGACACGAATCACACGTGATCTGTCAAAAAAAGACTATTGAAAAAAGTACCTCGAAATGGATCACCCATTATATAATACCTTTTTTCCGCAAAAATATCTTATTTCAAAGAGAAAGTGGAGAAAAAGCAGTGAAAGGTCGACGATTTTATTAACGACTTAAAGGCACTGCATACTTTAAGGCATCTTTTATTTTTGAAAGCGGTATATTTTAAACACGGTTACGCAACAGATGACGCTGTTTTAAAATAATCACAAAATATCAATTACACACTACCAAAAACCCAATTGAATAAAATTTGTATTTGATTTGAAATTTTATTTCAATACAATTTTTACAATAATCTGTAGAATTTTAAAGTTTTATATAATTTTTAGAATTTTCTACAGAGATACCCGTAAGAGTCTTAAAATTTGATGTGGATTACTTTCAAAGGAAATAAAATATTGTCGGGACGCACACAACGTGTGTGCACACAGCTAGTTTCATCTAAAACTGCCTATGATTCGTTATTTTTTGTTTCAACATAATGCACTGTTACGTAGGGGTTATCTCTTTATATCTGATATTAAGAAGATGGCTAATTTATAGCTGATTTATTTTGCCAACAAAAAGAAATATGAGATTTCCTTTGGAAATTTTCATCGATTTTTTATTTGCAGTCATATGATGTTGAATATTTGTTTGTACATTACAGTACTGTATTTAATAATGTTTGATTGTACGAATGTCATTGTTGTTTTTGTTACAGGTTACACAATCAGGGATTTGAGGTGCATGTTTAAAGAATGTAGTTTAAACGAATTTCTTATGTTTAACATAAAGCATTTGGAAAATCTCTTCGCTTAGATTAGCAGTCACGCAAACATTGTTTGGTTTTTTTTTCATGTACTGATGATGATGATGAAATTGTGAAAGGTTTATTGATTCCCTTAGTTCATTAAATTTATGGCAATTTGACCTTTAATACATACAGAAAATAAAAACAAACAAACAAATAGTAATTGAATTAAAGGTTTAGAGGAATTTAGAGATGTTATCCAGAACATGACAAATTAAGGTGAAATTTATAAAACAAAAAATAAAATAAGTAAATGAATAAATGAATAAATAAATGACTAAATACAATGTTTGAGCAATTGGAACAGAAGAATATTTTCGTTAAATTGCTTGTCGTTAATGTAAAAGTGTACTTTTTAAATACTAAAAATTACGAAATTCTAAAGAAGCCAAGTTACTGTGTGTTTGTTTATTTAAGATAATAAAATGAAATCAAAAACCTTAATAACCTGATATCTATTATTTACCCCCCTACATTTGTACTTAACACATACAAGATCTTGTACAGCTTGAAAGTTATTTTTTTTTTTTTTTTTTTTGTTGTTATTGTTTGGTGTGTGGTAATAACCAACGAGGAATTTTGATATTTTGCATGTCATGATATAAATCCGATTTACGTCCTAAAAGGCAAAAAAACAAAAAAAACATTTATGCAGGCGGAAAAATCAGTTTCTTAATATTTAAGCACCTTAAGGCAAGGGAAAGAGAGCAGTTTAAATATCATTAATTTCGTTTTAACACTAGCAGCCAGACTGAGAAACAAACACAGGCAAAAATATCATTAGAGAAGAATAAGATAACAAAAAAAAAAAAGAATGAGTGAAGTATTAAAAACAGATTTGTACATTGCGATCAATTTCAATTTTTATAAACATAAATTCAGAAATTAGTTTTTAATCTTAAAAAAATAAATTAAAAAATTTAAAAATACCTTACGCTCTGTGAAACTATCAGACGAATTTAATTTAATTCACTAGCAAGACTATTCGCATACAAGTATAGCTCCACTGTATTTAAACTGCGCATAGAGTTATTTAAAGTGTGTTGTATTACAGATTGTAGTGTATAGTGTAAAGCTTATCTGCACATATACATATATGAGAAAATATAGTCGAGTTACTACTCCAAAATTTCGTCCGTTAAAAGTACCGAGATCAAAAAGAGAATCAAGTTCCTGCTTGATCCAATATCTATCTATACATAAATCGTAGGTAACCAAAACTCTCAATAAATGAAATGCGTATGTAGTGGATAAGATAATATTGCAAACAGCAAACACAAAACTAAGCATTACAAAAACAATAAATAATTTTGTCATTAAAAATACTTTTGGTAACATGCAATGCATTTTATGTTACCAAACATTTAAAACAAAGAAAACCTTTTCAATTAAAAGGCATTTTGATCTTTTTCACAAAGGCAGACCATTTATGGATGGAATGCTAGCAAAAAATATTTTACAAAAAACTTTTCAAACGTTTTCGTAAAGTCAATTCCCTTGTCACCCCAAACTGTGGCTAGGCGTATTGCCCAAATAGGAAATTCGGTGAAGTCTTCTATTAAAGAAAAATTTATAAATTGTAAATTTCTTTCGTTTTGTTTAGATGAAAGTACATATATTAATGATCTTTGTCAACTGGTTGACTGTGTAAGGTGCATTGATGAACATTTTAATGTTTTTGAATCAATGTTGACATTGGAAACCTTTTATGGACATGTAACTGGAAAGCTTTTGATGGAAGTTGTAAGTGATTAACTTTTTTCTATTGTTCATGTAAACAAAATTATCGGTGTCTGCACACACGGGGCAAATGTAATGGTAGGAAAAAACACAGGTTTGATAAGTAATATAAAAAAAGTGAAATGGCAATGCAAAACTTTTACTGCATTATCCATCAAATTTTGACGCAAGCGCGGCTTTAATTTTTTGCATATAGAGGTTTTTTTGCTCAAGAAAAAACATTTTCCTTTTTTCCTCTTTTAATTTATTTATTTTGTAAAAAAAATCAAAATCAAAAGATCAAAATGCCTTTTAATTGAAAAGGTTTTCTTTGTTTTAAATGTTTGGTAACATAAAATGCATTGGATGTTACCAAAAGCATTTTTAATGACAAAACAAAAATTTTTGTCTGCCATTATAATTTTGTTTGCTGGTTTATGTTCATTTGTTAACACTCAATTAACGACTGAAATCAAACTGAAATAGAAGAGAACAAGCGTCGGTGTGAGTTTTGTTTTATTTTGTAGCACAATTGTGTATTGAAAATGAAGATTTGGATACCACTGACATAAATACATATCTATACATACAATATCTATCTATGTACATATAATAAAATAATAATTCATTTCCGTCTGTCTGTATGTCTTTCTGCTTATCTTTGCGTTCGCATCACGTAAAAACTACTGGATGGCTTTTAACAAAATTCCTTAGCATCCTGATTCCAATAGAGGCTACATTTTTCCTCAAAATATCTTATTTCCAAGAGAAAGTGGAGAAAAAGCTATAAAAGTACGCAGTTATTTTAGTAGTAAAGTAAATATATAAACCATAACAAACCACTAACAGATGGCACTGTTTAATAAAGTAAATATATAACCATAACTGAAGCATAGTTTAAGGCGGCACTAAAACCGTAAGGGTGTGAATTGCTTTAAAGCAAAATCGAACAAAATATTGCAAGGACGCTGATGGAGTGGCGCACACTACTAGTCTATCACTATAATTGCATTTCAGATTTATATTTTCGTGTGAATCTGAATCTTTTAAGTTTCTTGTCCACATCTCTTATGTTAAAGTTTACAGTCGGAAGTCTCAGTTTACGAGCAATAGCAGAACTGAGGGCGCTTAAACTATGGTATGGTGGGCTACCAAAAAAAAAAAAAAAAAATGCTCGTATTCAAAATTACTCACCGAGACGTGCTGCTTGCTACATACTTGGATACAAAATTTCAGCTCTCTAACTATAGTGGAGTTGCCTCATAATTTTGATAATTAAACTCTGTGTCAGTCAGTGAGTATATAACATAGTTAAGGCACACTCCCGCATAAAATAAATATAAAAGTAAGAAAGCGGTAGAAATAAATTTCCAGTTTATAACAAGTTCTGACTTTATTTAAACGCCATTTGACACAGTGGGGCAGAAGAAAATAGATAAAGATTTGAAGTACATACGAGTATATAGAAACTGTAAAAAAATATTTATTTAAACGCCATATGACACAGTGGGACAGAGACAAATTGGCAAAGTTTAATATAATTAAAACGAAATTTCACCTGAGACCGCAACCTCCAGACTGATGGACTAGCTCACTCTCAATGAATCTGTCGAAGCAGCCAGTGCTGAACGAAAAAGTTATTTTCATGGTTGCTGTGTTATATTGGCATCATCTCTCTGGTTTTCGGCCAATAAAGGCAAAATTATACCTTTTTAGTCGAACGTAATAACCACAACTTTTTAGGATGCTAAGTGCAATGGATTTGAATGTGTTTCAAGCTCTTTAAATACTTTGATTCATGTTTAGCGATTTTGACTTAAACCAAGTCCTCGATGCTACAGTGGGAGTTAGAGAAATAAATATAAATATAAGGCCTCGAAAAGGCTCGTTTAAATCTTTGATAATGTTCGAACTTTTACGAGAGCAGTGTGTGATATTTCTGTCACTTTTTGTATTTTCAGGGATGTAAAGGGATGTAATGGTGGTTATCACGCTCAATTAGAACCAATTTTTAGCACAGTTTTGTAACTGTAAACGAAACATAGAAATTATAATTAAAACAATTTTTTTTTCTTCGATTAAATATTCACAGAGAAGAATAATGTGTCTTGGTCTGTCAACTAGGTTATGGGCGAATAATATTCAGAGCTTTTGACCAAATTTAATCTACATTTAAAGCAAAAACGACCTCATCTATCAAATAAAAAGTGTTGTTGCATAAAGGTACTGCACGGATGTATACTACACCATCTATTATACTATCTAGATTTAGCTGCTTGTAACTATTTTCTTTTTCAAAATTTGTCACGAAGTTATCAACTTGTCTTTGATAAATACCAGAGAGAGATATTAAATATTACTCATTCGAGTAATATTTAATATTTTAGATCCTTTTATTGCGCCAAGTTTAAAAATGATGCATGTTCTACATATAAATTCAATAATACCATATTTGGTTGATGGTCGAATTATCTAGTAGAAGTAGTTGAGTTTCTAAGTTTAGATTGGTTATTTGGCAGTGTAAGTAATTCATATGTTGTCATTATTTTGAAACTGCGCCATCTGTTGCGCAACCGTGTTTGAAATAACCCGCTTTTAATTCATATTTTTTCATTATCTTAAAACAGCGCCATCTGTTACGCAACCTTGTTTGAAATAGCCCGCTGTCAAAAGTAAAAGATGCCTTAAAGTATGCAGTACCTTTAAATCTGTAAAAAATCGGCGTACTTTCACTACATTTTCTCCACTTTCTCTTGGTAATAAGATATTTTTGCGGAAAAAAGCGTTGTATATTTAAATCAGAATACTAAGGTACCTTCTACCAAAATTTTGTTAAAATCCATCCAGAAATTTTCACGTGATGCGAACGTAGACTGACAGATAGACAGAATTACAGGCAGACAGACAGGAAATGAGTTACTGTTTTATTTTAAAGGGTGTTTTTTATAGAGGTATAGAACTTTAGTTAGTTTAGTTAGTGCAATAAAACAACGATGGTTTATTCGATTGACATGAATTTTATTTATCCGAAATATAATCTTGTGGCATTACATTTTAAATATGATTTCTGGCATATGACCGCCACGGCTGGCGCGGATGTGGTCCAATCTTGACGTCCAATTTTCGATGACTTTTTCCAACATTTGTGGCCGTATATATATCGGCAATAATACGGCGAATGTTGTCTTTCAAAAGGTCAAGCGTTTGTGGCTTATCCGCGTTTGTGGCTTATCCAATGACTTTAAATAGCCCCACAGAAAGTAGTCTAGCGGTGTTAAATCACAAGATCTTGGAGGCCAATTCACACGTCCTAAACGGTCACCAAACGTGGCTTTCAATAAATCTGTTGTGGCACGAGCTGTGTGACATGTTGCGCCGTCTTGTTGAAACCACATCTCCTGGACATCATGGTTATTCAATTCAGGAATGAAAAAGTTAGTAATCATGGCTCTATACCGATCACCATTGACTATAACATTCTGGCCACCATCGCTTTGGAAAAAGTATGGACCAATGATTCCACAAACCCATAAAGCGCACCAAACAGACAGTTTTTCTGGATGTAACGTTGTTTCGACATACACTTGATGATTACCTTCACTCCAAATGCGGCAGTTTTGTTGGTTGACGTAGCCATTCAAACAGAAGTGCGACTCATCGCTAAACAAAATTCGCTTATGAAAATCGGGAACAACGGTAATCTCGTTTTGGGCACTATTTGCAAGCGTTGTTCAGGCGTGAGTCTATTCATGATGAATTGCCAAGCCAAACTGAGAATAAATCACTTGACAGCTGTTATATCGGTCACCATCTTGAAAAGTAATCCCAACTTAAAGTTCTATACCTCTATAAAAACACGCTTTATGTATAGATTAATTTTAAATTCTGTAAATTGAAAGAAGCTGACAGACAACTCAACTATTTTTTTTGGTAGATATATTCGTAGCAAATACATCTTTCTATTGTTAAAAAAAAATTCAATAACATTGCATGCTAAACATCCACTCGAAGTACGGGAAAGATATTTACTTTAAAAGGATTTTTAAGCTCTCATTTTATGATTGCACGCCATAATAATTCAACCGATTCTGAGCTATCATCAAGGTCTTTCTAGAGTCCTTCCGGACTCTCTTAGCTGTTTTGTAAGTTCTATTGGACTGTTAGTCGAGGAAATCTATTTGATTACCACTTTCTTCGCAATCATCTATTTTCCATCAAGAGCTGTTCGCAATCTATAGGAAATTCAATATTATCTTTTATTGTATATTATATGAGGAAACCTTGAGATTTTTCTGGCGTTCTTAGCGAGATATTTTTCGAACAATGAGTTGTAAATAATATTCACATTTCTGGTCTAAGGCTTTTGAAGTGTCTCATGAGTATGGTATTTGTTTATTAGCTAGGCCCCGATAGACTGTTTCCCATGAAAGACCTTGGGTGTTTTCTGCAAGTCAAGAGCTGGACAGGTAGTGTTGTAAATAAAAAAAAAATAATTTTCAAAATAAGTTTTTCTTTTGCTTTCCCATCATCTATCTAGTAACTTAAGCATTGAATTTTGGATTTCAAAGTGCTGTGGAATAGTAAAGCCTGGATAATAAAATCTCTGGCAAGGATCTGAAAAATCTGTCCTCTGTATTAAAACTGAACTAAATTATTAAGCCTTCAATAAAAATACCCATCTCTGCATTAAAAGAGAACATAAAACAAAAATAAGTAACTAACAACACTTAACTCTTGCAACGCATTAATGCCGTTTTGATTTTTTTTTTTTGTTCAAGTGTAAATGATGATGATCACTAGCAAGCATTCACAAAAGAGATTAAAATTTATAAACACAAGAAGTCAAGACAGTCAAAAGGAAAAAAAAAAAATAAATATTTATTTATAAAAATTAATAAACATTTTTTTTTCTCTTTAAAACTGAAATAAGACTTTGGTTGTTGTTGGCCTAACAATTTTTTTTCTGTTAAGGAAATGCTTATGGCTTAGAAGCAGAGGAAGAGAAGGGAATTGAAAAAGTGGAAAATATCATTTTTTGTTTGTTGTTGTGCTGGTTGGGTGTTTGTTAAAGCGGAGTTGTTGAGCTGCTTAACTAAATCCGGCTTAAAGAAAAAACTGACAGTAAATTAATGTTGACGCATAGTTATATTTTCTTAGAGTTAGTTTGTTTATGTTTATGTTGTTGTTATTCTGTATTTAAGAAACTTAGGCTTAGGCCTTACATAAAAAGATGCTCACGCATACACACTAATATAAAATCCCAGCCAATTGCTTACAAACATACTTTGGACTTAAGAGATAAACATTAATATTTATTTCATTTATTTGAAAGACATTTAGCAAAATAAAAATAAGAAGCAAAAAAATCACACATTAACATTAGAATAGGCGACGTGATATTTCGTTTCCTTTTTTTAGTTGTTCTCTTTTTTTCTGTTTTTTTTTTTTAATATTTTAGAAAATATGATCATTTACTATTGACGGCAAATTTGACTTCAATAAGCAGCAGAATAATCCCTATTAGCTAAACTTGTACTTTTATAAGAAAATCTATAGATTTGTTAAATCTGTTTAAAAAAATTTTACTTTTTAATTCGTTTAAATGCAGAATCTTGACCTGTGTTTCTGCAGCACCATTTAAGGATTAAATTCAAAAAAATTATTCTTTGTTTTATTAAAGAGGAGGTTTCTTTTGTATGAAATTACCAAGATTAGTGCGTTTTCATAATAGGTTTAGTATTATAATTAGCACACAAACGTATCCTGTTTTTAAATTTAGAAAAAAGAAAATATTGCAAAAGTATATTTTGTAGCTCAGATTAAGGCATAATCTCAGCAGTTATCATATAATATTTAACAGAAATTATATCCAACAATATCGTAGAAGCTGTAAATAGTTTTTTTTTGTTATAAATGAATTGCACAGAACAAAATATTTTCTCCTATTAAAGGTTTAACAGAATTTAGATTAAAATTTCATTAAATAATTAATTGATTCAATTATTTGTTTAATTAGGAAGGAAATTTTGTTGTTCTGTTTTAAACAAATATATAAAGGGTGGTTAAATTTGTAGAGCCGATGTTGATTTTGAATAAAACACAAATTATTTAGGAAATTATTGTCATTTCTTTTTATTTTAATAATATTGGTATGGTTCAGTTATGTGTATGGATCAAAATATCGATCAAATAGCCGCCGCGACCTCGCCGGTACTCCTCCATCCGATGCTCCAAATTGTCGATGACGCTGGGACATAATTGAGGTTTTATGCCATTAATGTGCCGAATTATCTCATCCTGTAGCTCTTGCTAAGGCTGGCTTATCGACGTACACCTACTCTTTCAAATAACCCCAAAGAAAGAAGTCCAACGGTATCATGATATCATGATCTTGACGGCCAATTGACATGGCCACCACGTGAGATAACACGGCCATTGAATTTGTTGCGCAAGAGAGCCATTGTTTCGATAGCCGTGTGGCAAGTGGCACCGTCCTGTTAAAACCACATATCACAATAGCGAACACCTGACCGTCCTCGTTTTGGAAAAAAATTGGCCCGATGATGCCGCCTGCCAATAAACCGCACCAAACTGTCACTCTTTGTGGATGCATTGGTTTTTCGACAATCACTCTTGGATTATCATTCACCCAAATGCGGCAATTCTGCTTATTGACGAATCTACTGAGGTGAAAATGAAGATGATTTTCTTCGAGATTTGATCATCCAAGGTTGCTATTTCCTGCCACCATTCTGACCATTGCTCGATTGTGTATCTTTTCATGGTTCAAATTGAGTTAGTCTGAAATTGAGAAATGTCAAAATTAATGCAGAAAAAACTTGACAGTTAGGTGTGGTTCAGATTCAACATCGGCCCTTAAATTTTAACTACCCGATAGTTCTTTGAAATTTAATAGTCCACATTGACGTAATTGAGCTTGTAAAACTATACTGACAATTTTAAATAGATATCAAGATATGAGTTTTAATTAAGTGCAATCTATACATATAATAAAATAGTAACTCATTTCCTGTCTGTCTATCATTCTTTTTTTGTGTTCGCATCACGTAAAAACTACTAGATGGACTTAAACAAAATTTTGTGAGGAGCTACCTTCGTATCCTGGTTCCACTAAAGGATACTTTCATTTCGCAAAATATCTCATTTCTAAGAGAAAGTGTAGAAAAAACAGTTAAAGTACCCCGTTTTTTTACAGATTTAAAGGTTTTGGACACTTTTAGGTATCTTGAAAGCAGTATATTTTAAGCAATGTTGCTGAACAGATGATAAAATGATAAAATAATGAGTAACTCATTTCCTGTTTGTCTTTTACAGAACTTTACAATAAGAATTTTAAAATTTTATATAAATTTTAGATTTTTAAACAAGGATGGGTACCTTTATATAAAGTAAATATGAAGTAAATACGTAAGAGTCTTAAAATTTGGTGTGAATTACTTTCAAAACAAAATCATACAAAATATTGTTAGGACGCACACAACGTGTGTGGGCACAGCTAATTTATAATAAAAATAGAAAAAAAAGAATTCCACTTAGAATTTTAAACAGAACTAAAAAATTGTTTTCACTACAATTTAAGTGTTGTCATCAAAACTATTAAAATTTACATTCACAATTAGTTTTGTCGCAGACTAAAGCATCATTTTATTACATAAATTTGTAAGATTCTGTGTTTTATTAAAAAAAAAAAAAAAATACGAATTAACGCTGTGCAACAAAAATGTAATACTGTTTTTTACAATTTCTTTTTTTTTTTGTACTTTAAACATTTATTGTATTTCCTCAACTGTGACAAACCGTTAACGACAAAGGGAAGTTAGACGCCTTCTGGTGATGTTAATACACACATGCATACCTACATATATACGTCCATAATGTAAGTTGTAACTAGTACTTACATTATACAAACTTATATATGTACATATTGGCAGTTAACAGCAAATAACATTTGGCTGACAAAGGACAACAGACATTAAAAAGGGGACCAAATACAAGAAACACTTAATAATATGACAACAAATTAAAAGCGAAGAGAACATATTTTTAAAGGTGGTGTTTTGTTTGAATTTTATCTCACAGCGAATCTGATTAATCCACATTGACCGAAATAAAAAGTGTTTTCACTCCGAAGATGTTTTATTATTTTGCAAAATATTAATAAATTTCTTAGCTTAAAATTTAAATACTTTATTCAATTACAAAGTAATTGACTTGTGTTATTACTAAAACTGTATAAAGTTAACGTTATTCCTCCATCGGGTTTCTATCGGGTGTTTTTTAAGCCTAATAGCACTTGCGAAGGGCTTAACTCTCAAACGAACTAGCACTCTATTCTTTTGGCCATTTATTTTCTATATAACCTCCTGGCAAATCATCATGAATAGACTGACGACGCTTGAACAAACTTACCAAATAAACCAGATTTACTCAATCATGAATTCGCGCAACTTATAGACGACTTAGTTCGTTAGTAAACAAAATTGCCGCATATGCAATGAAATCTATTAACGTGAGACCCTACAGACTCCATTACTGGCAGAAAAATGCAGCACGCTGATCAATGATTTTGTCTCTTAAATTCACATCTCGCTCAGATCTGTCACTCGACAGATGACGTTAGGTACTATACGGCGACCGCAATCATCAGCTTATTGAAATAAAAATTTGGCGATAAATTGCTTTCCAAAATTGGACAGCCTCCAAAGTCTTGCGGACTTTCTATTATCTATACTATTATCTATACATATAATAAAACAAACAAAACTCATTTCCTGTCTTTCTATCTACGTTCGCATCACGTAAAAACTAGTGGATGGATTTTACCAAATTTTTGTGAGGAGGTACCTTAGTATCCTGATTCCAATATAGAATATCTTTTTACTACAAAACACTTTATTTCCAAGAGAAAGTGGAGGTAAAGCATCTTTTATTTTTGAAAGCGGGATATTTTAAGCACAATAGCGCAACAGATGGCGTTGTTTTAAAATAATAAAAATATGAAAAATAATACGGCAAATATTTTAGTAAAAAATATTAACCATCTAGCTCTCCCGCATAAAGGCATTTTGTGGATTTATTTTAACAAATCGTAAAAAACACCGCGAAAACCGCGGATAACGTTTTACATCTCAGATGTAAAGAAAACATAGTTTATATACCGACTAGCTGTCTTTTGCTTTCAAAATATTCCATACCAATTATGGCTCTTACTTTTATACTGCTTCAGTTATGGTTTATGTATTTACTTTATATAAAGGTACCCATCCCTGGATAAAATTCTAAAATTTATAAAAAATTCTAAAAATTATTGTAAAGCTCTGTAAGGGGTGTTTAAAATATTTTAATAAAAATGTAATTCCACAAAGTAATAATTCTTGCAAAAAAAACCGACTTCAAAACAGATAGTTGGTAGCAGTTCTAAATTAAAAATGTAAGAAGTAATCTGTAAAAACTAGGTATATATTAAACAAATAAAATATAAACAAAATGCGCCAAAATTAGCAGGATAAGAAGTAAAGACTATGTAAAATTAAAGCATCTCCTTACAACGGTTCAAAAGTTAAGCTGTTTTCACCAACATCCGTCATTTATGGGGATACTATTTCATTTTATATTTTATAGCTGTAATAGCGACCATTGTAGTACACAATACGTTTAAATTTCTGTTGTCTATATAAAACGGCTCAAATGATAAGGCATACATCAAATTTGACACCCTTTCATTTACAATTTTATATTTCTTATAGTGGACATAATAATATTCGCTCTGTGTAAATATCAAGTCTCTATCTATAAGGGTTTCAAAGATAGGGCCACATAAATCAAATAACATCACCTATAGGGACACCCTTTAATTTACATTTTTAAATTAAAGACCTTTTGTTTTGTAAATTTCAATTGTCTGCCTGTAGGGGTAGTCATATACAGCAAATAACAGAACTATTAGGTCACCCTTTAAGTCATAATTCTAAATATTTATACTAGGCTAGTATACCAGAAAAAGTAGCGGAAATTCTGTCTAACTTTCAAGTGTTTGTCTATAACGGTTCAAAAGATAGGGCCCTATATGTCAAATTGCATCAATTACAGGTACACCCTTTAATTTCCACATTCAAATTATATACCTGTAATAGCGGAGCTAGTAATACAGGTTCCTTGTAAATTACAGCTGTCTCTCTATAACGGTTCAAAAGTTTGGCCATATACATAAAATTACATTAACTATTGGGACACCCTTTTATTTCCAAATTCAAATTTTATACTTTTTGTTATAGCGGACTTTGTAATACAGGTTCTTTGTAAATTTAATGGTCGCTGTACAACTGTTCAAAAGTATGGGCATATACATCAAATTTAATGAACTATTGGAGCACCCTTTAGTTTTGAATATTTATCCTCTTTATTATAAAGATCATAGTATTCGACATTATGTCAAACTTTCAAGGTTTTGTCTTTAACGGTTCAAAAGATAGTCCCATAAAAGTCAAATTACTTCGCCTATGGGGACACCCTTTAAATTTTAAGTCTATTTTTTTATTACTCTTTATTGGTGGGAGCTGTAGTGATACGCAATTTTTTTAAATTGGTGCCCATTAGGGTTCTTAATACACGAAAAACATGTATGTTGTATGGGGACACCCTTTAATTTGAAAAAATAATGAACTATTTTTAAAGGGGGACCAATCTGTAGGCATAACCGTTCTAATAAAGAAAAAATCGGTTCAGAAATGGCTGAGTTCTGTGGGCACAAACAAAAAAAAGCAACCTTCAGACGAATTGATAACCTCTTTTAAACTTTTTTGAAGTCGGTTAAAAAATACAAATCAAATACAAATTTTATGCAATTAGAGCAATAGTGTTTAAAATATCCCACTTTCAAAAATAAAAGGTGTGCAACCGTGATTAAAATATCCCAGTTTTATACCGAAAATTTCAGTAACTTTAAATCGGAAATTGCCTTTTTCACTCCTTTTTCTCCACTTTCTCCTGAAAATGAGATATTTTTGCGGAAAAAAGTATCCTATACTAGAACCAGGATACCAGGGTACCTCCTTACAAAATTTTGTTAAAATCCATGCAGTAGTTTTTACGTGAGGCGAACACAAATGAATAGCAGACAGACAGAAATGAGATACTATTTTATTATATATATAGATATGCTGCAACAACAGCGATGTGATCTTTCAAAATGACGACGGACGTATATTTTTTTTGGTCTCGCCTACCAGAACCATTCAGTGATTTTGAAAAAAATTTAAAATGTTGGACAGTGTAAGTTTATTTTTTTTTATTATTTACATAAAACCCCCTCAAGAAATGAAATACTTCTCCATCTCTGATATAAAATGGCACTGCATTAAAATAGATTTTTTTCAAACAAAGACCGTTACAGGCAGTTGATATAATTGTATTTATTATTTTATATATTTCTTTACTTTTAATAAATAAAATTAAATCTATAAAAAATAT
This sequence comes from Phasia obesa, assembly GCA_949628195.1. Classification (NCBI taxonomy): domain Eukaryota; kingdom Metazoa; phylum Arthropoda; class Insecta; order Diptera; family Tachinidae; genus Phasia; species Phasia obesa. The sequence continues at coordinate 104,137,926 of OX451219.1, forward strand.
TATTTTTATTTAAATTATTAAAAGAAAATTATGGAATGCAGTGATATGAATGAATTTAGATGAAAAATATTATTACTTTATTTTTATTGTATACAACGTGAGTATATCTCCGTAATCGTTTTTTACTTATATATTTATTTTTTTTTAATGTTATTTTTATATTTTTCCTATCAAAAAATTTACATTCTTTAAGTTTAACCAAACAAGCTAAAAAATGTCTTCACACCTAATGTGATTGTATTAAATAGCTTACAATGTACAATAGGTTGTGAATTGAGTAAATAAGTTTAAATTACACACTGTGTAATTTTTTAAGTCATGGAAAAATAACCATATACGGACACTACTACGTCATAAAAGACCAAAAAAAAGAACCCTCTCTCCCAGTTTTGCCCAAAGTCCTCCAGGTTTTTTTTTATGGGCCTTCAAAGATGTGGGGTCTCGATGTCATTTTTCCAAAAAATGATCATTTACTCCAGCTCATATTTTGCAAACCGTTTGAAATTTTGATATACTCTCTGAGGCAAAGTTGTAGCTCTTGTCATAAAGAACAAAAATTGTTAACATATAAAATCATATGAACATATGGTTTTCCTAGGAATGATTCTTAACACCGTTTAGGTAGCCGAAATGAATTTAAAAATTTTCGGGAAATTTTTCACTTTTGCGGCTACCTAAACGGTGTTAAGAATCATTCCTAGGAAGTTCATATGTTCCAGAAAGTTGTTTACTGAGATCTTAGGTTCATTTTTGTAGTTGATTGTTTCCTTGAATTTTGAACGGTTTGCTACCTATGGACCTGAACAGGGGAAAAAAGGTAAAAAAATTGAATTTTTTAAAGTTTTTTGCGATTTTGACCTTGAAGATGAAGTTTTTTTGATTTTATATGTTAACAATTTTTGTTCTTTATGACAAGGGCTACAACTTTGCCCCAGAGAGTATATCAAAATTTCAAACGGTTTGCAAAATATGAGCTTGAGTAAATGATCATTTTTTGCAAAAATGACATCGAGGCCCCACATCTTTGAGGACCCATAAAAAAAAACCTGGAGGACTTTGGGCAAATCTGGGAGACAGGGGTCTTTTTTTTTGGTCTTTTATCACGTAGTGGTGTCCGTATATGGTTATTTTTTTCCGTGTTGCACTGTGTTATGTAAACCACACAATTCCAAAAATTCCTGACTATTTCAACCATAAGCGAGGAGGATTTTCAATAACAAGAAATCCACGCATGGATTAACGATTTTATGGAGTAAGGAAAAATCCTAATTACGTTAATTTACATTATGTATGCACAGTTCTCAGATTGAATCAAATTTCTTTTTAATTCCTAGCCAGCCAATGATTATCCAATTACACATAGACCATATCAAAAAAAAAAAAAAAAAAACTATTGTAAAAAATGACAAGAAAGGCATTACATTTTATTCACTTTCAATTTACATTGTTCGAAAATCCTAATTACATATTTCCCCAATGCCAGCACCTTTTCCAACGTTTTCTTAAAAACACATTCTTTAGTTGCTTCTTTTTGATATCATGCTCTGATCAGGAAATAAACATTAAATAGGATTATCCCATAATTTATGATCATTAACGACTGAAATTTGTTTAAATATGCAACCAACCAGGCACTTAAATTCACATGACAAATAATACAAAATATATTAAAAGAAAGAAAAAAAAAATAACTATATGATCATTAGATACATTTTTTTTTTGCCTACAATATTAGCACGATCATCGAAAAGATATGACAACAAAATAAAGAAACAAATAATGAAAGCTGAACAATAAGATCGTGTGACATACAGTAAAAGTAAATGACAAAAAAAAAAAAAAATAATAATTGTGTTATACAAAACATTAACGATACTGTAGTGTTTATACCTACAAAAAGGTTTGCTATCGAAATGCACGCATTTGGAAAAACATATGAAATTTAATGACACGCACACACCGAAAAACACATACGCATATGTATGTATGGCTTAACAACAAATATATTCTTTAAACCGGAAGAAGGGTCAAGACAATGGTGTGGAAGTATATCGAAGCATTTGCCAGCAGGAACACAACAAAAAAAAAACAAAAAACGTTGTAAAACAAAGAATAAAGTAAAAGAAACATCTCTGCAAAGGGAAAAACTAGACAAAAAATTGTTAAAGAAAAAACAAACGCAGAAGATTAACTTATCTCTAGTTTGTGTTTGTTGTGCCCCTGCCGGCAGTACAAGGTATGTATTTTCAAAATGCATTGGCAATTAGTATTTACAAAACTAAATAAAATTCACCTGTTGTTAAAATGCTCTGTATTTATACTTCAAAATGTGTTTATAATATATTTAAATACTTTGCGGCACTTAGTTTTAACAAGCCCTCAATAAAGTTGAAGCGATAATAATTAAACTTTGTATTGCACAATAAATAGTTTATATAAAATTGGACTGAATGCCCTGAACCTTAGAGTGTAACAACTTTAAATGAAAACAAATTCAATTAGTTTAAGAAGTGTCTAAATAGATTTATTGGCAGTGTCTTGGGGTTGAAAGTTCGCTTCTATATTAAGCCAGGAGCTTCGAAGATAGTGTTGTCAAAAATACGATCTGCTTTTGTTTTTCAATAAATATAGAGAGAAAAGACTTGGTGAGGCTTACGAAAGAACGATTTAGAAAAATCAATGGCTATCACAATGAAGTGTATAGCTTTATCATCCATTTTTTTATATGTAAAAATTATATTTTTTCAAGTCCCATATTCCTATATAAACAGTGTTTAATAGGCTTGTAGAATTTTAGCTAGAGCAATAAAATATTATAAAATCAACAACAACATAGGTAAAACGCAAATCACATAATTCCAAAAATTCCTGACGATTTCAACCATAAGCGAGGGGGATTTTCAATAACAAGAAATCCACGCATGTATTAATGATTTTAAGGAAAATCCTAATTACGTTAATTTACAGTATGTATGGAAAGATATGTATGTACAGTTCTCAGATTGAATCAAATTTCTTTTAAGTCCTAGCCAGCCAATGATTATCCAATTACACATAGTCCATAGGTAAAACACAAAGAAAATAGAGGCGCTCTCCATATCGCCGCCATTTATGGGCCAATATTTAAGAATTATTTTAATGTTGGTACACATGTCTGTTGACAATATCAGCGATTTTAGATTGGCTGTTTGTTTTTGACAGATAAAATGGTTAGTCGTGTTTTGATCTGCTCTGCGTTTTTTTACTATTTCAAAAAATGTTTCAAAGAAACTGTACTAAGTTTTGTGTAAAAAATGAAATTAAATGTGCAAGGACATTATAGACAGTTATGACCTTTTCGAGCAAATCTGGATCGTCATTGACGATGTTCAACATCTCCTGAGTGATGTCCATGCGACGTTGTTTTTGCTCAAAATTTAGCAATTTTGGAACAATCTTCGCTGCTGCACATTTCATGCCTAACACCTCCGTAAAAATTGCTTGGCATGAGCCGAACGATATGCCAACATCATCAGCAACCTCTCTAATAGTTATTCGACGATTATCCAAAATCATTTTCTTTATTGCTTCAATGTTTTCATCGGTTGTTGACGTGCTCGGGCGACCAAGACGAGCATCGTCATTGACATCAACTCTGCCTTCCTTAAACCTTTTATTCCACAATTGAACTTGCGTTCTGCTCGTAGGAGACTCGCCAAACGTCACAGTCAACATTTCAAATGTCCTTGCACATTTAATTTTATTTTTTACAAAAAACTTAATACAGTTTCTTTGATCCATTTTTTGAAATAGTAAAACATCGAAGAGCACACCGAAATACGACTAACCATTTTATCTGTCAAAAACAAACTGACAATCCAAAAACGCTGATATTGTCAACATAAATAACAGACATGTGTACCAACATTAAAAAAAAATGCTATAATCGAACATACATACCTCACGAAAATTGAAAATAACGGTTATTTTGTGATCATACCTCGTATATAATATAAGGGTTTTTTGACTTCAAATCTGCATTTTTATAATTTCGAATGACTCAATATTTTAATAAAAATCGAAAGTTCAAATCCGAAATTGTAGTTAATTCGTAAAATATAAAATTTTATTAAAACATGGAATTTTAGTAATATTAAAAAAAAAATTTATAAAAATCTAAATTGCAATAAAAATACAAATTTTATTAAAATCTAAATTTCAGTAATAATTAAAATTTTAGTAAAAATCAAAATTTTAATAAAATATGAAATTTAAGTCAAATTCGAAGTTTTAGCAAAATTTATAAAATTCCAAATTGGATTAAAAATTTGCGTAAAATTAAAAAATTGTTTTAAATTTTAAATTTTCGTAAAATTCACAAATTTTATTAAAATCTAACTTTTAGTAAAAATCTGAATTTTGTGTAAATTTAAATTTGCGTAAAAAACGAAATTTTAGTAAAGTAAGAAAATTTTAGTAAAATTCGAAATTTTATAAATATTCGAAAGTTTTAATTAAATTCGAAAATGTTACGAATAATCGAAATATGAGTAAAAATTTTAATAAAATTTTACATTTTAATACGGAATTTTAGTAAAATTCGAAAATTCTGTAAAATCGAAATTTTAGTTAAAACCGAAATTTTAATAAATATACAAATTTTAGTAAAATATCGAATTTTTGTAAAAATTGAATTTTATTAAATTTTAAAAATTTTTCTCTACACAATTGTCTCTCATCACATTTAAATTTAATCCGTAAAACATTTTGTAATGCATATCTATGTATGTTGTTTCAATAATTTTGTATACTTAGGCACGAAACAAATTTTGTGTTAAAAACGATGTTCCATCCATGCAGATGTCAAAATTTCATTTATTTATTTATTTATTTATTTTTAGTTCATTTATTATTTATTGTGTCTTCAATATTTGTGAACTAACAAAAATTACTCATATCTTAAGTCTAAAATAAAAAAATTTACTTTTTAAGTCCAGCCAGTGCTAGACAAAAATAATGTTAGTTTCACGGTTTTTGCAATCATTCGCGGGTCATCCGTCTGGTGTACGGGCAACAAAAGCAGTATCTCTTCTTTTTAGTCGTAAATAGGTTCACTTAGTATGTTACGCGCCTAAGGGTTTGAATGAGTTTCAAGCTTCTTTAGATTAGTTACTGCTATTTCTGCTTTGACTGATGGCATGTTTAGGTCTTTGTGGATGTTCGTATTTTTTATTTACCAGGGAGCAACTGTAATCATACGTAGAATCTTTTTTTGGCGCCTTAGAATTTTTTCTACATTGCTAGCTGAGGCAATGCCCCAAAATTGAATGCCATAATACTAAATTGGTTTGCTGAGAGTAGTATTTCTACGAATAAGCCAGTTTAGTTGGACTACTTTTACTCGTAACTTCATTTGTGTTAACATGGATTCTGTGTGGCTTTTCCAAGTAAGGCATCGATCATGATGTATACCGAATTATTTGACGTCTGCTGGTGGTATCATTTGGTTATTTATGCGAATAGTAGAGCATGAGTCCCTATGCAGTATGAAAGTTTTGTGAGTGCATTTTTGTTTATTCAACTTTATTCTCCATTTCTTCAATCATTTTTCCATATTGATTATTTGGTCTTTTAAATATTGTGATGCTACTTGGGCGCTTTCATAAATACTTAAAAAAGCTGTGTCATCCGCAAATGTTGATGTGTGGACTCAATATACTGCCTTGGTGTACTCCGGCTTCGAGCTTGAAATATCTCCTTCTTTTCATTAAAACTTTTGACACGTTAAATAATTTTTTAGGACCTTATAGATGTTTTCGGGCAAGTTCAGCTTTAAGTTACATATTAGGCCTTCGTCCCAAACCTTGTCAAATGCTTGAGAAAGGTCGACAAAAAGCGCAGAACAGTATTTTCTTTCTTCAAAGGTCTTTTGAAATTTTAGTAAAATCGCAGTTGAATTTACCCAAGCTGCCTTATCTAGCCTTATCTAGCCCCTTAAAATGGCGGCGACGGTGTAGGAAAACTATTTGGAGGCGGCGCTTCGTCGGCTGTAAGACGATCAGCTTGTTTTTCTGCTTCCCTACTTATAAGGATCCACAAAATGTATACATTATAGATCGAATATAAATATTTAAAAAATTACAAGTGGAATGGCAAACTTATTTATACCCTTTCCCCCAGCGTTGAAGAGTATAAAAATGCAAAAAAATTTTTTTTATTATATTTTTCTTTCTATCTAAAATTAAAGGCAGAAGTTTTAAACGTAAAATTAAAAAAAAAATCTATACTAAAATTAAAGTTTTGTAAATAAAAATTTATCACTGAATTTTACCTGGTAAACTTAAACTGCATAGAAAATATTTTTAGTTTAATTCACTGGCATTTATACACATCATATATTTAGCTTCGTGAAAACATCTTAATTGAATTCTTTTTTTTTTTTTTTTTTTGTTCAATAATTTCTTATTTCGCAGAACTAGTCAGTAGCTGCAAACTTAACAAATTTAATAAAATAACAACTTGTCCATCACAACAAAACAAGAAAAACAAAACATTTTTTCTTTCCTTCTTCTAATTAATTAATCTTATAACTTCAATATATTGACCATAATTAAAAGTTAACTGGCAGCTCATTGCATAAATATGGTAATGATTACCATGGTTAATTTTTCACCATTTTTCCATTAAAATAAAATGGAGATAAAAATAATGAAGAAAAAAAAAATAAAAATACTTAAACATCAATCCTTCTGTTAATTTGAAGAAATCTAAATACAAAAACAAAGGCATGAAGAGTAGGAAAATAAACAAAACTCAACAACAGAAACAATAAATGTCACATTAAAACAAATCATTTACACACAACTTTAGCAAAACCTCAACCATATTAAGTATAATTTATGAAAGCCCTGCATAACCATAAATGGGCCAATTAAATCCATTTTGATATCCATTAACCAAAAACAATAAGAAGCTATTAGTCAAGAAATGCTACCAATGTAATTCTTCTCTTCTTCCTCAGCAGGCAATTTCAGCAAATAGTTACTAAATGATCAACTTGATCATGCAACTCGTCGTACAAAGTGGCAGTCAGTCAGCAACTAAAGACGAAGAAGAAATAACATCATCTTAAGCGAAAATATGTCGTTGCTTTTACTACCAGCAAGGGAATGATAAAGCATAAAGCACACACTGTACATGCTACATGCTACTTGCAACAACTACAACAACAACAATTGCAATCCAACACATTTATGATTATGATGGCACGCGTACAATTGTCATTGCAAATTGTTAGCAAGCAACACAGTAATACAGCAACAAGTTAATGCAACAGTGGCTGGAAAAAATACACAGTTTTAAGTTAAATACATACTAAAACAACATGACATAATGCTTGTGTTGTCATTGTTGTTGTTGTTGTTGTTGTTGTTGTGTTTAAGTCATTTTTTTTTTTATTTTATTTCATTCCTTTCTTTCAACATTTTATATTGTGATTTTGAATGGGATATTGTATCTCTTACTAGACTGAATGCATGCATGAGACATACTTGCCACATGATTCGTTGGTGTAGTTTCCAACACACAAAAGCATAGCAAGAATATTTCTTATTACGCTGTAATATGTTTTAAAACTTAAATGAAATTAAAACAAAAACAGAAACACACAAACAGAAAAAAGAGAACAAAAATATCCATAAAATAGGCGACAATCATTATGATCATTCCATACAACCATCCATCTATACTCCTTCAAAATATTGCATTTGTACGATAAATACTGGCAACAAAATAAGAAACTTACGTTAATATTGTTGCTGGTGCTGCACCATTGCTTGTGGTATCCCGGCATATCGCTAAATATGTTGCATTATGAAAATTCTCATGTGTATGTGTATGTTTGTGTGTGTGTGTGTGTGTGTATTTTTATTATTAAATCAATTTTGCTTGTTATTCAATTTGTGGCCTTTCTTTTTTTCTAAATGCGGTATTTTTTTTTCCTTCTATACACTCTCTACCATAAACTTCTAGACATGTTTCGTTTTTAGATCAACTTTACACCTTTTTTTATTTATTTATGCTTTTGCTGTTGTTGTACTTATGCTTCGTACATTTGTTGGATGCATTAATAAATAAATTGTTTTGGTTTTTATACTCTGTCTCTAATATTGGTAGTGAGAATTAATTTTATTACCTTATGCCTTTGCGTTTCATTCAGGGATAAACAAACGTGGGCACTAAATTTAATTACAGAAGCAGATTGGTAAATTTGAAGCTTTAGAAACGTTTTAAGTAAAAACTAAAAGAAAACTTTTTCAATTAGTTGCTGTTTTTGGAAAGTATTTTAAAAACAAATTTTTGTATAAAGAACTTTTAAGCGTAGATTAGATGGGGGATTGCTCCAACACAGATAATTGAGACAATGTTGGGATTGCTACCTTTGGACTTATTCATTAGGTCAATGGCTGCAATGTCAGCTTTGCGTATGCCATTTGGCATGGCTTCGCTCCGAACATCGGGCATAAAAGCATCCTGGTCCTAGTTAATAGGGAGGTTAGGGAAGATCAAATGCCAATGGAACGCATGGATGGAAGAAAGATAGTCGACAGACTGGAGATGGACAACGACATCAGCATCTTTACTGATGATTCTCTTATGAACGGTAGAGAAGGTTCAGATGAGCTGAACTTGTCTGTAGTCTGCGTTTGGGTGAGTACGTCTCCGTTTATCAGGCAGAATTGCTTGGGCTGCTGCATGCGTTAAATCAAAGCAGGAGTTTCGGGTGCATGGGAGAAAGGTTCTCATTGCACTTGACAGCCAGTCGGTTATAAAACGTATGAGGTAGGTGAACGTGTACTCCAAACTAGCGCTGGAATGTGTTTCAAAACTAAACAGCAGACCAACTAGCAAAAGAGTGATCTGCTCTGATCTGCTTCTGTGGACCATAACCAAGAGTAGCGCTGGGTAATGGCATAATGCGAGGTGAGGTCCTACAATAGGTAGACTCTTTATACCTAAGAATGTGAAGGGAGACCATTACTCGAATGGTGCTCAAAGAGCCCATTGCCAGGAAGGCCTGTAAAGTAGTCAGATACATTAGAAGTACTCTAAGCTGGATAACTGCATTGATCATGGAAGCTTCAAGTATCATCTAACCAAGATGAAAATCGAAGAAGATGATCCTTGTAGACTGTGCCTGGAAAAGGCTTAGACGTAAGCGCACATTGTGCCTGAATGTCCTGCACAGGCTAGCAACCACTAAGGACCACTGGTAGAAGCTTGTTAAATGTGGATGACCTTAGTCTTGAACATATGCTAGCAGTTACCACAGACAGTCTGAAATCACTAAAATCAAGATTGAAGAACTTTTCTAAACCGTTAGTAATTAAAATAACACCACGACTTAACTAGACTAAGATTAGTCTACAAATCGAAAAGGACTATGGTTTGTAGAAAATATCTACACGAGTATTTCCCGATGGCTATGAATATAATAAAAAGATAATAATAGGAGAACAAAATGCCCAGATATGAAAGTATGGTGACTAGATGTCTTAAACGGTAAGACTGAAATATTGCTTAACTCTCATAAGACTATAACTTTAGCGAGATTTTGACTGGACTACGACTAGACTATTACTCAAATATGATTGGACTATGACTAGACTATGACTGGACTATGACTAGGCTATGACTAGACTATGACTAGACTATGATTAGACTATGATTAGACTATGACTTGTCTATGACTAGACTATGACTAGACTATGACTAGACTATGACTAGACTATGACTAGACTATGACTAGACTATGACTAGACTATGACTAGACTATGACTAGACTATGACTAAACTATGACTAAACTATGACTAGACCATGACTAGACTATGACTAGACTATGACTAGACTATGACTAGACTATGACTAGACTATGACTAGACTATGACTAGACTATGACTAGACTATGACTAGACTATGACTAGACTATGACTAGACTATGACTAAACTATGACTAGACTATGACTAGACTATGACTAGACTATGACTAGACTATGACTAGACTATGACTAGACTATGACCAGACTACGACTAGACTATGACTAGACTATGACTAGACTATGACTAGACTATGACTAGACTATGACTAGACTATGACTAGACTATGACTAGACTATGACTAGACTATGACTAGACTATGACTAGACTATGACTAGACTATGACTAGACTATGACTAGACTATGACTAGAATATGCCCAGACTACGACTAGATTAGACTACGAGACTAGGCTACGACTAGACTACGAGACTAGGCTACGACTAGACTACGAGACTAGGCTACGACTAGACTACGAGACTAGGCTACGACTAGGCTACGACTAGACTACGAGACTAGGCTACGACTAAACTACGAGACTAGGCTACGACTAGACTACGAGACTAGGCTACGACTAGACTACGAGACTAGGCTACGACTAGACTAGGCTACGACTAGACTGCGACTACGACTAGACTACGACAAGACTAGACTACAACTAGACTACAACTAGACTAGACTATGATTTTAAATAAATTGATTACGACTAAAGTAGTAAAGTGAATTATGAATTGACTGCTACTGTGGAAGGATTACAAAATGAATATACTGTACCTGGACTATGCCTTAGCTACCACTAAATTATTACTAGAATATGGCTTGACAAGGAATAAAGTGTAACTACACTATAGATATTCTATGAGTAGAACTAGAACTACATACATCACGACTACGACTTGACTGACTGTGAATATACTATGATTATAATATCACTATACTATGGCTAGATACTAAGAGTATGATTAGACTGTAACTATTATGATAAGATTATTACTGGTCTGTTACTGTACTATAAATAGACTATGACGGGAATGTGACTAACTAGACTTTCGCTATACTATAACTAGACTATTAATAAATTATAGCTAGAACTAAAGTATGAATAGACTATGACTAATATATGACATTTATTTAATGTGGCTAAACTGTGATCACCTCAATTTTCTTAAACAACCAAAGCATGACCAAGCTGACTAGGATTATGTTTTGACTAGACTATGATTCTAATTTTACTGTAATATAAATGACAGATGAAGAAATTATTAATTTTAGAGAACCATATTTTGTGTTATTGCTTATTGCAATAAAATTACTTAGTGCTATTACATATTTATAAGAACTATCTTTAGTAATGTGAGACAATGGACATCGAACTTAATTAAAATAAGTTTAACGTAGTTTAAGTATTTTGTCCTATACAAGTATGAAAACAGCAACACGAACGTGTGTTTTTAATAAGAATATTCTAAAAAGATTTCAAATTCTAAGACACATAAAAATATTTTAGGAAATGCATCAGCATTATTTTATTGATTATATATGATTTTCTTCTTCCATCAGAATTTACAAGAGTTCCTGCGAGTTAGAATTTCTTAATAAAAATTTTAGGGCATTTCTGAGTTTTCCTTTGCGCACACTTTAGACGCACCATCCCTGATATCCATACATATTTTAGCATATTAATATTTTCCGCCTAATTTTTTATAGCTCTTGACTGCAAAAAGTAATGACAAAACATTTATAGATGATGTGCTCTTCTTAAATTCTTTGCTTTTACATGACATATTGAAACTATTAAATGTTTTTTTTCTTCCCGACTACCAGAACTGCCACATTTAGTAACGCATTCGTTGGGAATCTTTAAATGTTAACAAATTGAAACGACATAAAAAGTTAAGCAGATATTTTTAAAAAAATTTTATAGTTTTTTAAACTTAAAAAAAGTGAAAAAATACTTATTGCATTTTTCGAAAAAGTGCTTTGAGCATTTTCAGTTTAGAGAAGCATTAATGAATGTGTTTTGCGTATAATGAATGGTGTTAAGACGAATTTATGCCGTTTTAAATCGTTTCAAAGGGAAATAGTAAATATTTTGCAAACAATAAAAATCAAGCTAAATTATAAGAGCAGTACAAAAGATTTATTTTAATAAATCAATAAAAAAATACACATACATATCGTTACCTTAATATAGAAAGGACCTAAATCGTTTTTTTTTTCAATTCGAGTTTTTTTGCATATTTGGATAATGATCTTCTTATAATGTGTGGTTAAATTTTAAGGGCCGATGTTGATTATTGACATTGATAATTGATGTTGATAATTTGACATTTCTCAATTTCAGACTAATTCAATTCGAACTATGGAAAGATACGGAATCGAGCAACACGTTAAAGTTATTCAGGCTTATTATGAAAATGGGCGATCAAATCAAAATGCATATCGTGCCGTTCGTGATTTTTTGGTCAATTTAATCATCCAAATGTGCGTCCAAAAAAAAATCTGTAGGAGATGTGAAAATACCAGTGCATGCTCGTACAGCTCGTACTGCAGAAAATATTGCTGCTGTTCGCGATAGTGTGGCTGAAGAGTCGTCCACCTCAACTCGTCGTCGTGCCCAACAATTGCACCCCTAACGCTCGTCGTTGATGAACATTATGCATAAAGAGTTGCATTTACACGCTTAGAAGGTGCAATTGACTCAAGATATAAAGTCCCTTGATCATTCCAAACGTCGTCAACGGTCAGAATGGTGACAGGAAATGGCAACGTTCAATGATCAATTTTCGAAGAAAATCATCTTCAGTGATGAGGCACATTTTCACCTCAGTGGATTCGTCAATAAGCAAAATTGCCGCATTTGGGCGAATGATAATCCAAGAGTGATTGTCGAAAAACCAACGCACCCACAAAGAGTGACTTTTTGGAGCGGTTTATGGGCTGGCGGCATCATCGGCCCGTATTTTTACCAAAATGAGGCCGGTCAGGCAGTTAGTGTGAATGGGGTGCGCTATCGTGAGATGTTAACGAACTTTTTATGGCCCGTATTGGAAGATATAGATGTGAACCATAATTGGTTTCAACAGGATGCTCTTATGCGCGACAAATTCAATGGCCTTGTAATGATGTCAATTGGCCGCCAAGATCATGTGATTTGACACCGTTGGACTTCTTTCTTTGAGAAAAAAGGTGTTCGTCGATAAGCTAGCAACAACTCAAGAGCTAAAGGATTTGTGGAACAAGATTAACGTGAGTACCTGCCTAATCGGCCTATCCTCACGGTGGTCTTACCACCGAGTGAAACTTAGGCGTAGACTAGTGCCCCCATTGTGTAGTATAACAACACTTTACGACTGCCACCAATCGCTTTTTGTGTGTGATACAGTCACAATGAGTAGCAATTTATATAATATGGCAAGCCATAACCAAGGCAAGCCTAGATTCCATATTATAGCCTCTTGCTTAGGGGTTTGGAGACTCTGTCCAAACTCCGTCTGTTGAGAGTGCAACAGCACACTTGATCGACCGTGCACCATACCTACATAAATCGATCTTAAACCACAACCACCACGTGTACTCCCGAAGGGGACCTCACCAATAACCGGTCACAGAGAGGATAGGCTCTCTGTGGGGCCACAGATTCCCGTGGTACCAGTCCTTTGGGCACTGGTCGGGCCTCGAAGAGGACCTCCAATGTTTATCGCAGACCTCTTCTTCCAGATTTAGGCTCTAGGAACCCTAGCGTCTGGTGCCCTTATTTTCCCCGAGTGAACCGCGTCCTGCAGTGACAATTGGAACCCCCGGGGGTAGAGCTAAAGGATGAGATAATTCGGCACATGAACGGCATAGAACCTTAATTATGCCTCAGCGTCATCGAATATTTTGAGGATCGGAAGGAGGTGTACCGCCGAGGTCGCGGCGGCAATTTGGCTGATATTTTGTGCCATACATAATTGAACCATATCAATATTATCAAAATAAAAAAATATGACAATAATTTGCTAAACAATTTGTGTTTTATTCAAAATCAACATTGATCCTTAAAATTTAACCACTCTTTACATATGTAAAAATAAAAAAAAATTATTACGGCTTTAAAACGCTAGGAAAATTTAATAAAAAATTGTGTTAAAAATTAAGTAGGAAAAACATTAGTTAGGGCCTTTCTATATTAAGGTATCGATATATACTTGCTTAAAAGATAAAGAATATTTTATTATAGAATTTTTAATATTTTTTATCTAGACTTATAACTCAAAGCCAAATGATTTAAAGTGAGAAGTTATTAAAATAACAATATGCGATATTGACTACAGGCTATGTGCTGATGTTTTCAATTTTAAAGTCATCTTAAAAAAATTAGTGATGCCATTAGGTATATAAGGAATTTTAGGACGAAATTGGTAGATTTAACTTATGAATATCTTTTAACTTTAGGGCCACAAACTCTATTAAAAAACAGGCTGATTTGTATACCAACCTAAGATAGAGATATATTTTGGACGCTTTGTAAAAAGTCGCTGAAACTCGGAACGAATTTTTCAATGAGAATATGTGCTGTAAAAAAGTAAGATACCTTTAGATTCCGTGCTTCTAGATAAGAAAAAAATTATTTTATAACATTCAAGACAAAACTAAATCAGCGCGTCAGGCGTAGCGAAGTCTAGCGTCTAGCTTTAACGCTGAAATATCATACTTAAATCAGGAAGTTGACATTCTGTTATTAACTGTACTATTCACTTATCTATACATATAATAAAACATTAACCCATTTCTTGTCTGTCTCTGCATCACGTAAATACTACTGGATGGATTTTAACAAAATGTTGTCATGAGGTACCTTAATTATTTTCCACAAAAATATCTTATTTCCATCTTATGCCACTTTTTTTCAAATAAATTATTTTTTATTGTTTGTCGCCGCTTCACAAATAGGTACGTGTTAAAATCCATGTTTTGAAGTGGTAGAATCAAAATCAACATAAAGCAAAAATGCTTGATAAAGTACACAATAATTTGCTGAATTAGTATTTAAATAAACGCCCCATAAATGCAGACTTTAATATTAAAAAAAAAAAAAACAATAAACTAAAACAAATCAATGCAGAAACCCTTAATAAAATTAATTATAATTTTAAAAGACCTGCTAACACGACATGTGGGAAAATAAAGAGACTTTGAACTGGGAGATACTTGTTGTTTGGAAAAACGTAGTAAATATATTTTCGAAGTGGTTCAATGTCAAAAACCACTAAGTAATAAAATATCTAAGTAATAAGATAACATATAGAGAAAAATTATGGTTATAGTGACCATAATTACAGGAACATATTATGATTGAAATTTGTGCTTTAATATTAATCTAAATAATAATACACAAAAGCTTGCTAACGAGTTCAATACTCACATATCCGCATATCCATAGCGCCTTCCTTCGCCGGTATTACCGGCTTAGCACTAAATCGCCGGCGAAGTAAAATAATTATAAATTGGCTATGCTTCTAATACGCCTACATTACACCATAGGCGCTGCAACACTGTTCTAAGAGTAATCTTTTCGTGCAATTGCAGTGTTGCCATACGTGAAGCCCTACTATCACACTAAACATCTGTCTTTTCTAATCCTATCCATTTCAAAAGGAAGTAACACAGTTAATATAGGCATTAACTGTGTAGGCACGAACCTACTTCAAAAAAAGAAGGAGGTTATCAATTCATCCGAATGTTGCTTTTTTTTGTATGTGCCCGCAAAACAGCCATTTCTGTACCGATTTTAAATTTTTTTCTTTATTTGAAAACAGTTTATGATTTTAAAAATTAAAGGGTGTCCCCATACAAAATACATGTTTTTAACTTGTATTAAAAACCGTAAAAGGACCAATTTAAAATTTCAAAAAATTGCCTATAACTGTAGTTCCCAACAACAAAAACTAATAAAAAAAATAAATTTAAAATTTAAAGAGTGTCCCATAGGTGATGTAATTTGACCTATAATGGCCTATCTCTTGAACTGTTATAGTTAAAACCTTGAAAATTTGACAGGAGTATATAAATTAAAGGGTGCTCCAATAGTTCATTTAATTTTATAAATATGGCCATAGTTTTGAACAGTTGTACACGGACCGTTGAAATTTACAAAGAACCTGTATTGCTAAGTCCGCTATAACAAAAAGTATAAAATTTGAATTTGGAAATAAAACGGTGTCCCAATAGTTGTGTATGAGGCCAAAATTTTGAACCGTTAAAGACAGACAGCTAAAATTTACAAGGAACCTGCATTGCTAAGTCCTCTATAACAAGTATACAATTTGAATTTACCAATTAAAGGGTATTGAACCATTATAGACAACCCCTTGAAAACTAGGTAGTATATCCACTTTGTCTGGTATAATAACAAGTATAAATAACGGGTGGCGCAAAAATAACCTTCCGATGTTTTTTGGCTGTAATTTAAAAAAAAATGAAAAACTTTGATTCTTCTTGTGGATTATTTTTATTTGGTCTTTTAATTTTTTTACATCAAGTCGAGAATATGATGTCATGTAAATGGCCGCAATGTCAAAAAAGAATTGACATTAGGGGCCAATCGCAAAATTTATAGCATTTTCTGATAGGAGGATTACTTTTGCGCCACCCGTTATTTAGAATTATAAATTAAAGAAACACCCAATAGTTCATGTAATTTGATGTACATATGCGGCCAAACTTTTGAACTGGTTTAGACAGACAGTTGAAAGAATCTTTGTGGCCGAGTTCTCTATAACAACAGGTATTTAATTTAAAAATTTAAATTAAGGGTGTCTCAATAGATGATGTTATTTGATCTATGTGTTCCTAACTTTGAAACCGTTATACACAGAGTCTGTAATTCTACATCCGCAATAAAAAAAATAAAGTTCTTTTTTTTAAGAAATATATTTTAATTATTATACCTTTTATTTAATTTTGAACAAAATATAATTAATTATTTTAAAATTAAGTAAATAATATTGAATCTTTAAATCTATTAGTCGAATTGTTTATTAATATGCATATGAATTTTTGAGTAGACTTAACGAAATTAAAGCTCTGTACAGATGGTTGTCAGATCATACAATATTGTCAGAAAAATATACAGAAAACGTCTAAGAATCTCGTGAACATACAATTGTTGTCTTGCAATATTGTCGGAAAAAGCACTGTCAGACTTCAAACTAACAATAATATAGCCAGATATGTGATATGTGACATTTTGTCAGCACAATGTTGGGTCTGACAATATTGTAAGATCTGACAACCGTCTGTACAGAGCTTTAAGTTCGTTATCTGTTTTGTCCGGTGTTCCCCAGGGAAGTCGCCTGAGACCTATTCTTTTTTCTATTTTTATTAATGATCTTCCCAGTGTTATAAACTCCTCACATGTATTAATGTATGCTGTCAAAATCTTTTATAGCTTCAAGCATTATGCAGATCATATAAATTTGCAGAGTGACCTCAACAATCTTGTTTTATGGTGTAGACACAACATGATGGTTTTAAATATTAAAAAATGTAAATGCATGAGATTTTCAAGGAGTGATTTTATCAGTGTTAACTACTTCTTAGGAGAACATGAGTTGGAAGTAGTTGATTCATTTTTGGACCTTGGAATTTTGCTGGATCCTAAACTTAATTTTATATGTCATATTACAATGACTGTCAACAAGGCTCGAGGTGTTCTTGCATTTATTAAGCGCTGGTCAAAAGAATTTTCCGACCCTTACATCACAAAACAGTTATTTCTGGCTCTGGTTAGACCTATCCTGGAATATGGGTCAGTTATATGGGATCCTTATTATAACGTACATTGCCAACTTCTTGAATCTGTTCAAAAACAATTTTTGCTGTTCTGCTTACGTGGTTTAAATTGGCGTGACGATGTGAGGTTTCCTTCATATACTAGTAGGCTTGCTTTAATTAAACTTCCTACTCTAAAAAGTCGTCGTATTATGTTAAATGTTTCTTTTATGTAAGTACTATCAATGGTAATACTTGTTGTGAATTTTTGTTGGCCAATATTAAATTTAATGTTACATGTTGTAATATGCGTAACTTTATGCCTCTTTTTGTCCAAAATTGTAGTACGAATTACGCTATGGCTGATCCTCTTGTGCGATTATACAATCAATTCAATAATTTTTATAAAAATATTGATTTCTCTTTAAATTTAAATATAATTAAAAGAAATTTAATTGTAATTTTAAATACTGTCTAATATAATAAAATCTCTACTAATTTAAGTTTTTATGTAATAGTCTGTAAGGATAACATCCATTGACTACAATAAATAAATAAATAAGTAAATAAATAAATAAATAAATAAATAAAATAAATAAATATTCCCTCTAAGTTGAAAGAATATTAATTACAAATTAGCTGATTAATTTTAAAGAAAGAAAAAAAGGAAAATTTTATTTTAGACACTAGCAGAATGTTATGCATTTTCTGGTAGGCTACATCCATCTTCAGCATTCTTCGCTTCTAACTAGTTTGGGTGGTGTTTAGTTTTAAAGAAGATCTAGTTACCCAACCAAAGTCAGATAAAGGAATACGAGAAAAACTGCATTAAATCATCTTTGTCAATTGGTTGGAACGAAGTCTATCATCACCTAAAGCTTTCCGCTTGTTCGATATTTTTCTTTACGACCCACCTTTCATTTGTTGTTGCCTCAGCCAATTTTCGGTTAGCAACCGAAAATTTACTTTTAGGAAGTACATTTGGAAAACTTTTACAGTCAATAGTGTGCGGTAGGAGAAAATAAGCAACTTTTTGTGTGACAAATTGTAGCCTTGCAGATTTCTATACCGCTTTTTTAAAATATACTCATATTATTTGTCGTCTAAGTTTTTTTGCAGAGAACAAGCTATAGAGTTGTAATGACTTTTTTACAGCCATATTTTTTTGCTGCATGCCCAGATTTAAAAATATTTCTTAATATTGGGTGGTCAAATCTTAAGGGGCGATATTGAATGTGAACCACACCTAAACGTCAAGTTTTTTCTGCATATAATTAGACATTTCTCGATTTCAGACTAAATCAATTTGAACCATGGAAAGGAACACAATCAAGCAACGCTCGGTAGTTTATCTTTTGCGCGACAAATTCAATGGCTGTGTTATCTCACGTTGTGGCGATGTCAATTGGCCGGCAAGATCATGTGTTTTGGGGTTATTTGAAACAAAAGGTGTACTTCGATAAGCCAGCTACAATTCAAGAGCTAAGAGATGAGATAATTCGGCACATTAACGGCATAGAACCCCAATTATGCCCTAGCGTCATTGAAATGTTGGAGCATCGGATGGAGGTGTGCCGCAAAATATTATCAAAATAAAAAGAAATGACAATAATTTCCTGAATAATTTGTGTGATTATCAACATCGGCCCTAAAAATTTAACCAGTTATATAATTTTCATTACAATAATTGAAGTCTCTGTGAATTCCCCTTTATAGTATCTTAAACACTTGCCTCTGAAAATGGGATTAATACAAGATAACGTTGACAATAAAAAATAAATAAAAACATTATTAAAAAATAATAATTCGTAATTTTAATTGTTTACGTGTTTAGTTTTAAAGTGTTATTTCAATATGGAAATTTTTTATTATTTTTACAAGATAAGCGAGCAAACGTTTTGGAGTGCTAGTTGAATTTAACCAGTTGTTGTTTGATTAAGAACAGTTTTGTTTAAGCTAAATCAATGTATTTTTTTGTTTTTGTTTAAAATATATTCGTTAAATGAGTTTTACATTCGTATAAGTAAAACAAAATTTTTAATACTTTCTCAGCGAAAAATAAAAGTTAAAAAAATAATTATTTTCCAAGCAAAAAAATAAGCAAAAATAAAACTTGTGAGCAAAAAAAAAAAAAAATAAAACTTAACAACTAATTTTTCAATTCAATTTTTATAATAAACAAATAAAATTCAATGTAGGCAAAGGTAGACCTCGTAATAGCGATTATGTTGGTGTACTTTTTCATCATGTAGTATTTCTCCTTCATTATCATTTTTTTGATTAAAATTAATAAAAATATATTAATTTCATGTTTTCTTATGTATCTTTATTAATCTTTTGGAACCATAAAAGGCAGACATATTTCATTTTAACAAAGTTTGAATTACTTTAGTTCTAATAATAAAATATGAAAAAGCTGCTCTAAAAAATTAAAGGGTGGCTTCATCATGGGTGACGTAATTTGTTACTAGTTTGATTTTTGTTTTGTACACGACACTGTGCAGCAAAATGTCCCTGGCGATCACATTTGAAACATTTACCTTTTTGCCTTGAATTCGATGCTTGATTTGGTTTCTTTCTGGATGCAGAAAAAGTTGCTGATCAGTACGTTTATTTTCTGATATACGCCTTTTGCCTTCTTCAAATCTTCTATCACGAGTTTCTACAGCTACGACAAATAATTCAAAGGATTTAGGACGACTTGATAGTAAAATAATAACAAGTAATTTCTCAAAAATT
Organism: Phasia obesa; assembly: GCA_949628195.1. Taxonomy (NCBI): domain Eukaryota; kingdom Metazoa; phylum Arthropoda; class Insecta; order Diptera; family Tachinidae; genus Phasia; species Phasia obesa. Next base: position 104,158,275 of record OX451219.1, read on the forward strand.
GTCACGTTTATTAAAAGGCTTTTAGGTCTGTATGATTCTACTTTTGTGTGGTCTTTTCCTGGTTTAGGAATCCTAGTTATCAAAGAGACCTTCCACTCTGTGGGAAAGTACTCAAGACGTAAGATGGCATTAAAAACAAACAGAATAATTCTGTTGACCTATACGGGGCAACTCAACTAACATCTTGTTACTTGTTTTATCAATGCCAGTGGCTTTTTTGGTGTTTAAATCTGCTATTGCCCTTTCAATATCGCAAAATTCAAATCTTAGGAGTACTACGGCACTAGTCTCTACTGATGGCAACTCAGCTATATCAGTACATACATTTGGGGTGAAAACCTTTTTCAAATGTTCAACAAATAAATTGCCTTTTTCGGTATCATTCCTTGTCCAGTGTCCACAAGAAGTTTTCAAGGGAGTCTTACGTACGACCGGTCTTTTAAGGTTCCTACATGCACGCCATAATGATTAATCTGATTGTGCAGTTGCGTCGAGGTCTTCCAAGTAATTTTTCAGAGATGCTACTCTTCGAGATTCTAGCAGCTGTCTTAGCCGTTTCGTGCAATCTTTAAGTCTAGATTTGAGTTGAGGAGATCTGTGTGCTTGCCACTCTCTTCTAATTTTTATTTTTTCAGCCAAGAGCCGCTCGACATCTACAAAATAAATTTGATTGTATCTATCTGGTTGTCTGGTTTCTGTCGCATGTTGGGCAGCTGATTTAAGGTTTTGATCAAAATAAATTAGACTCTGGTGCACATCTTCTGGTGTTCTTAGCGGTATGTTTTCCGAACAATGAGTACTGAGATACTTTCTATATTTCAACCAATTAATGCTTGTGCAAGTTGTTGGCGACACGATATTTTGCTGGTTCCATATATAGACAATAGTGGGTGAATGATCTGAGGTTAATTCGAGTGACGCTTCAACCTTAATCATTTCTCTCGAAATACCTTTTAAATCTAAATGCGCAGGAGTTACGTATCAAACTTCTGCATAAAATGTGTTCTGTGTTATGGCAACTATAAAAAAAATTATTAAAAACTTAAACTTTTATTTGAATGGCGTCCTAAGTAAGAGGTAATTTTGACACACCAATAAGCTGATCTGTTGAAACTTAACAGACGGACTCGAAATTTGCATAGATTGTATAAGAAAAATAATAAACAAATAATGTCCTCATATAAGACATTATTTTGGAGTATATTTTGAGCCATAGTAGAGAGGGACATGAAATTCACAGAGAATGTGTAAACTTATACTAACGGGTCCACCAAATAACTTTTTTTTTGAAAATGCTATAAAAAAACTATTGAATATTTTCACAAATTTCTTTTTTTATTTGAAAGTACAATCCTTCCGGTTAATAATGGAAAATAACTTTATCCAAATGGCTGCCTCGGCTGGCCATGCAGTAGCCTACACGATCGGTCCAATTTTTAAGCACATTATCTATTGTGAGCAGCTGTATTTCACCAATGGCTTCACGAATATTGTCCCTTAAAGGGTCACGTAACACTTATCTTTGACGGCACCCCACATATAATAATCCAACGGTGTCAAATCACAGCTCCTAGCTGGCCAAACGACATCAGCTCTGCGGCTGATAATGCGGTCTTCAAAAACAGGGCGCAAAACATCGAGTGTAGCTTCGGCTGTGTGGCACGTAGCGCCGTCCTGTTGAAACCAAATGTTGCCAATATCCTCCTCTTCAATTTTTGTGAACAAAAATTCGTTCAACATGGCCCGATAACGATCGCCATTGACTTTAACGGCTACTCCTTGCTCATTTTCGAAGAAAAATGACCCAATTATGCCCCGGGACCAAAATCCGCACCAAACAGTGACTCGTTTTGGGAGCATCGGCTTTTCAATGTATGCGTGCGTGTTTTCTGTGCCCCAAATGCGACAATTTTGCTTGTTTACATACCCGCCGATTTTTGGCAAAATCGGCATCTTCTATAAGTCGATCGCAGACCCACGTTGTTCAGCGTATACACAACCATATTCGTTCAGCGGAAGGATAAAACTAATTATCTGTCAAATCAGACATGATCTAAGTGTTACCGTTCACGAAATAAACACTAGTTGTAAAAAAAAACCGTTAGATTGCGGACCCTTTATAACACAGGCTATAAGAAAAATATAAAAATTTAAATTAAAAATTAAAGTGTCCCCCTGGAATAAGTGATTTATCTTTTGAATGGCAACAGGCAGAGAACTAAAATTTTTGTGTTTTATTATGACAGCTACAGATAAAGACTTATTTTAAGTACACCTAAAGCTGACTTTCTCTACTTGCCAGTATAAGAAATTCTGATAGAGCATTGATAACTACATCGGATTAATAAACACCATACTTATGTATTAATAATACCACTCTACGATAATTCGAAACTCTTGTAAGAAATTAACGATATTTACTGTGTACAGTGGGGCAGAATCAAACTATTTTGGAAATAACTCAGCTAGGGCTGGGCCGATTGATCCAAAATTTGGATTAAGCATAGTAGAGGAGTTCTCAGCTTAAGTTTTGATGTCGGGCACTATCCACTTGCCAAGGGTGGCTCTATGTAGTCTCAAAGTTGGGTACATCGCCCCTGCAAATTCTATTAGAGCTTGGCATTTCTTTAATTTATTTGATTTTATTTTTTTAATTAAAGGTCTATTTAATAAAAGGTGTAGTTAATACCTATGAAATTATTGATTAATCTGTAAATTATGTTTTAAAATGAGAGAGTTATAAGCATTTTAAAATTTTTAATTTTTCGATACCCTGGTCCAGATTTTTCAAAATATTTTAAACAGTTTTCAGCAAACTTTTTAAATTTTTTTAAGATCATGGGCCTGTTTCACACTGTCGACAGTATTCGTTCTTTTTTACAGTTATATTTAAAACAAATTCAAAAACTTTGTTTTTGTTTTGAATGTACGATAGAACGAATTCTTTCGACATTGTGAAACTGCCAGTATATCTTTTCCGAGTTAAAAACTAAGTAGACGATTTTACAATTTAAAAATTCAAAAATTATTAAATCTTTGTATATTTTAACCTAAAGAAATATATAAAAATTATTTACCTTTGTGTAAGCTAACAATATGTACGTAAGTACGTTTAAACCAAATATATGTTTTAAAATTTCAAAACTGGAATCGAAAAAAATATACTGCCGTAATAAAGCTATATACGCTCCCAACTATTGCTGAAAATATTTCATGACCCCTAGTCCATATGTGGACTTTTTGGACAAAAGACTAAAAATTCTAATTTTGGGATTTATGGCATTTATTTTGGGAACTGTGGGATTTCCCTTACCTTAATATAGTAGATTTTTTACTATTATTTTCGTTCACTTATTACATATTCACAGATAATAACTAGTTAATACTTATAAGATTCTGTATATTTTTTAAAAATCAAACAAAAATTGAAGCAACACCAATCTCTAGAAGAATTTGCAGGAGCGAGGTACCCAACTTTTAGACCATATAGTGCCACCCCTGGCAATTGGATGGTACCCACCGTAAAAACTTAAGCTATGATCATGCCAATAGGATCAATCAGCCTAGAAATGGCTGAGGTTTTTCCAAAATAGTTTGCCCCATTGTGTTGTGCTGACCCTTCAATTTTGTTTTTTACATATTAAAAATTAAGTATTGGCGGCTTTTAATAATCTATTCTGCCATTTGTAACCTGGAATAACAAATTTGTTTTCTAAAAATACTTTGGCAAGCAATATATACAATTATGATCTGCTTAAGAAATAAATACAAATTAATACCTTAAAGCTGTCAAAAGCCAACATCCAACACAATTTGCACAAAAACATTAAGACTACTTAAATAAATTTCACAAAATAAATAAGTAGGCCACCAAAGTGTTTATAACGCGTAATAAATTTAAAACCGAGGGTGTTTTAAAATAAAACTAAATAAAATAAAACAGTATGTGTCTTCTAGAAAAAAAAACCCCTTTAACTTATGGCTTATTTTATTGCTTTATATCCTCGAGACAATTTTACTTAAGTTGCTATAAAAGAAATGAGAAATAAGTGACGCTATACTTTATCTTAATCTCTTAAGAAATCGAAAACTCTCTAGCACCTTACATTCGCTTCAAAAGTGCTTCCTGTCTGCCATCCAAATACTGAAGGGCAATATTAAGTAAAACAGAGAAAAGGGAATTAATAAGTTGATCTTGAATGAAAGAATGAATGAATGTATCTGGTGTGTTTTTTACGCACATAAATGTAGTTTAAGGGGTGGTTATTTGCAGAAAAAAAAATATAAGAAAAAAACTGAAATAAAATGTTAAAAACTTTATTTTTATGAAACAAGACCATCGTCATTTGTTATTGTAGAATTTTATCATTTAGACTTGATCTTATTATTTTTTTTTTGTGTATGTCTTTTGTAGAACGTATAACATTCGACTGAAAAAAGTGAAAACACATAAACGGCAGATAAGTTTTACGTACAATAAATTGAAACAGGAAATAATGACCTATCTTAACAATATATTTTCATGAATAAAAGCAAACATACAATTAAACAAAAACAAAAAAGAATTTGTTTTATTTTGAGTGATTTTTTGCATGAAAACTTTACTTATAGGCCTTTTTTAATTGCATCAGCAAATTTCAATTGCTAATTAAATTGTAATATAAAAAATAATTGCATTCATTTAGTTGTATGGACTTTTTCAAAACCTTAATATAATTCGTTATTTTTTTTTGTCCTTTTCGTTGCAGGTTAGTAATTTTTTACATCATATTTCCAGTGTAAGATACAACTAAGGCAAATAGTTGTGAGCTAAAAGAGAGGTAAAATATAATAAATATAAAAGGAAATCAGATGAGAAGGAACCCTTCTTTCAACTGATTTGCAAAGAATAATAGTATTACAATTTCCCAAGAAATAATTGTTGACAAATGATTTTTATTCACACATACACAGGGTTGCTAATTGCTAATTGTACATAATAATTTATAGGAATACTTTTTATCTATATAAGGGGTGATCCATTTCGAGGTTAACTACTTTTTTGAAGGAAAAAAAACACAGAAAATTCAAATTTAATGGAGAATGTTTATTATCATTTCAAAGAACATTCTTTGGCATTTATTTTTTGAAGATTATATCTATCAAGTGTTGGCCGTTGCTACGACGCAGATGGTCCATCCGTTGAGTCCAATTTTCGATGACTCGTTCGAGCGTTTCGAGTGGTAACTGGCGAATGACACGCGTGATGTTTTCCTCCAAGGCCTGAATCGAAGCGGGTCTGTCCGCATAAACTTTAGACTTTACATATCCCCACAGGAAAAAGTCTAACGGCGTGATATCACACGATCTTGGTACTCACCGAAATGTTCTCTCAATAAATCCATTGATTGATGCGATGTGTGGGAAGTGGCACCGTCTTGCTGAAACTAAATGTCGCCGAGATCACGAGCTTCAATTGTAGAAATCAAATAGTTGGTTATCAGGCACGATAACGATCGCCATTGACGGTTACGTTTGCACGGGCATCATTTTTAAAGAAATATGGAGCGATGATTCCACCGGCCCACAAGCCGCACCAAACAGTTGTTCTTTCTGGATGAAGTGGCAGCTCTTTAATGTCTTCAGGTTGCTCTTCGTTCCAAATGCGGCAATTTCGTTTGTTTACATACCCATTAAGCCCGAAATGGGCCTGATCGCTAAACAAAATTTGCCTCTAAATAGTCGGATCTTCTTGGAATTTTTCAAGACCCCATAGAGCGAAGCGATGCATACGTAAGTCTTTCCATTATGAAATGCCAAACAATACTAAACAAAAATAACATGACAGCATGACACGACTCGCAGTTGATCTTTCAAAAAAAGGCTATTGAAAAAAGTACCACGAAATGGATCACCCTTTACTAGCTCACCCGGTAATCTTTGTTTTGCCTACAAATAGTATTGACCTCAAATTTTATTGTAATGGACAATTGACCACATATTCTCTGCAATTTGAAATAACGCAGGGCAATGCCTGCGAGACGAAGTTCGCCAGGTCGACTATAATAAGTAACACTAACATTCTCAGCTGAAGGTGATAAACAGCTGCGGTCGCTGATGGACTATAATGCAATAATTGACAACAAAACGAAAAATATTGCATAGTACCACTCTGTACTTCAATGAGAGGAAATTTAAAAATCGACCCGGCCGCAACCCATCCAGGAAATATTGCAAAACAAAGAATCAATTGCAAGGGACCTACCAGATTTTTTGCAATTTAAAATGAGCCAGGGCAACACTGCGAGACGAAGTTTGTCGGGTCGATTATAATAAATAACTTAAAAAATTCTCTATTTAAATATAAATAAAATTTGAGGGTAAAACAACGTTTGCTGGATGATAATTTAAACTTGCCACAGAGGCAGCACAATCAAGGCGTTTCTCCAGTGAACCTCAAAGCAACGCAAAAGTTGCAGACAACCTCCATTGGTCCAGTTTGAACTGAAGGAATTGAGCTGTAGTCAAATGTGCACTCGTAATGAAACTCTACTCGATTACAATCAAAACTTGAGCATTTCTTCTTACGCGTTGATTTCGATTGTTAGGTTGTTGAATTGTTTGATTTTCTCGACGATTTTCCATTGTTAACCGAGCCGTTCATTTGCCATCTGTCTTTCTACTTTTGTGTTTGATGCACGAAGTCGGGCCATACTAACACGGTGCTGTTCACGTGCAACAAACGTCATCTATCAGGAAGATGATGTCGTAAAATGAATGGAAAAATTAATTTTCTTGATAATTTTTTTTTGGATATTTCAGGAACTTATTTCTATTTTATTCTTTTTTGGTCGATGACCTGTCCGAATTGATGCGAGTCATCGAAAGCGGTCTAAGCGTTCTTGAATTATAAGCGTAGTAGCTCTCTTTTATAACTATATACCCGTATATATATACATAGATATAAAGCACAAAATGTGTTTGTTTGTCGGAAACCTATAGCTGTCTACACCAGGGGACCGATTTTTATGGAATTTTTAGAGTTTGTTATCAGATACGTGGTTGGTAAAATTCCATAAAAAGTAAATATTTATCATCATCTTACTTCGTAACTGTAATAGGTAACACCTTGAAAGAGGATTAGAATAATAGGCCTGGTACCTCCGATACAAAGTGAAAAATTATAACCGTGTAGCTAGAAAACTAAATATTAAGACTCTTGAAATTGTGCTCTAGTAAACCAAATATTAATATAAATAGTTTAGCAAAACATAGACTGGATTAGAATAGTGGGCGTGATACATCCAGCATAAAGTGAATAATTATTATCGTGTACCGTGGGAACTGCAATAGGTATAGTCTTGAAACTTTGCACAAGTAACCTTAAGCTAAGTTGCATAGTCTAGCAAAATACAAACTGGATTGGGACAGTGAGCATGGTACCTCCCACACAAAGTGAAAAAATATTATCGTGTTTTTACGCACAGTCTAGCGTCGTACCTCTCATTAAAACTGAAAAAGTTTTGTCGTGTGACAAACACTATAAAAGGCAGAGTTATGTAGTTTTTACTCTGAGATTAACGTGTGTGTGTGTTCGAGTTAAAGCTTGCCAATTAGGACGGGAAAATTGGTTACCTCCAGAGAAAGTAGATTTGACCTATTTGATATATTCTCCAAGAATAACATGCATTTTGGAGTTAAAGTTTTGCCATACTTCTACTTCCAAATGTTTATTGTATTTTTTGTGGATGGCTATAGCAAAGCTTACTGGGAATTGCTAGTAATTTATAAATGTAAATAATAATCTATACATATAATTAAATAGTAACTCATTCCCGTCTTTCTGTCTGCTTTTCATTTGTGTTCGCATCACATAAAAACTATTGGATGGATTTTAACAAAATTATGTGAAGAGGTACCTTAGCATCCTAGTTCCAATATAGGATACTTTTTCTCCGCAAAAATATCTCATTTCCAAGAGAAAGTGTAGAAAAAGCTGTGAAAAAAGCAATTTTTCTCAAAAAGTTTAAAACTGGGATATTTTAAAAACTATTGCACAGCATTAGACGCCAATTGATTAAAATTTGTATTTGATTTGTATTTCACTTTGTGGATTTACAATCGAAATAAAATATTTGAAACACCTCTTACAGAGCTTTACAATAATTTTTAGAATTTTTTTTATAAATTTTTGAATTTTATACAGGGATAGGTACCTTTATATAAAGTAAATACATAAACAATAACTGAAGAACTATAAAAATAAGAGCCTTAAAATTGGTGTGGACTACTTGCAAAGCAAAATCGAGCAAAATATTGTCAGGACGCCCACTACGTGGCGGGCACAGCTAGTTTATAAATATAGATAAATAATAATAAAAACTTTATACTCTTGTGTATTTTACATCTCTTGAATAAATTTTATCAAGCATGTGATACTTATAGATTTCAACAGAAATACGAACTTAAGTCTATGAAAGCTGAGTTGGAGTTATTTATTAATTTTGGATTTCGAGTATCAATTTCCCTGTAAATATTAAAGTTCCTTAAGACCGTTTATATTTAATAACTGTAGCATAATTCTTTTTAAAATTCTATTACCGCACAAAAGACGCCATAATTCTAGCAAATCCCAAAAATAATTTCGAGCACCACTCATAACTGCCAGCATTGACAGCTTTATCATAAAATGAAGAAAAATGTATTTTTAGTCAAGTCCTTGAAATCAACAAACAAATAATTTTTGCAAAAAAAACCGACTTCAATACAGATAGAAGGGCAGCAATTATAAAATAAAAATGTAAGAAGTAATCTTTAAGAATTAGATTTAAACCAAAAAATAGATGCGCCAAAATTAGCGGAAAAAAGTAAAGACTATGTGAATGTCAAGCATCTACCTATTACTGTTCAAAATTTAAGCTATTTTCACCAGCATCCGTCTGTTATGGGGACACCATTCAAGCCTCTGTCTATAACGGTTTCAAAGATAGGGTCACATAGATCAAATAGCATCACCTATTCGTACATCCTTTAATTTACAATTTTAAATTAGAGACCTGTTGTTATAGAGGACTTGGCCACAAAGATTCTTTGTAAATTTCAACTATCTGTTTATAACGGTTAAAAAGTTTAACCATATATATCAAATTACATGAACTATTGGGACACCCTTTACATTATAATTCCAAATAGTTATACTTGATATCATACCAGAGAAAGTAGTAGATATTCTGTCTAATTTTCAAGTGTTTGTGTTTAACGGTTCAAAAGATAGGGTCATATAGATCAAATTACATAATTTATGGGACACCCTCTAGTTTCTAAATTCAAATTGTATACTTGCTATAGTGGACTTTTCAATACAGGTTCCTTCTAAATTTCAGCTATCTGTCTATAACAGTTCAAAAGTTTGGCCACATACATAGAATTACATTAAGTATTGGGATACCCTTTTATTTCCAAATTCAAATTTTATACTTTTTGTTATCGCGAACTTAGCAATACATATTCTTGTAAATTTCAGCGGTCTGTGTAAAACTGTTCAAAACTATGGCCATATACATCAATTTAAATGAACTATTGGAGCACCCTTTAATTTAAAATTTTCAATATTTATACATTTTATTATAACGGTCTGAGTAATCGACATTCTGTCAAATTTTCAAGGTTTTGCCTACAACGGTTCAAAAGATAGGCTCAAATAGGTCACATTGCGTCACCTATGGGGACACCCTTTAAATTTAAATTTTATTTTTTTTATAAATTTCTGTTGTTGGGAGCTATACCGACACGCAATTTTTTAAAATTTTAATTTGGTGCCCTTTACGGTTCTTAATACTCGTAAAAAACATGTGTGTTGTATGGGGACACCCTTTAGTTTTTAATATAATGAACTGGTTTTAAAATGGGACCAACCTGAAATCATAAACTTTCAAATAAAGAAAAAAATTTTAAAATCGATTCAGATATAGCTGAGTTTTGCAGTTACATACATAAAAAAAGCAACATTCCGACGAATAGATAACCTCCTTCTTTTTTGAAGTCGGTTAAAAAACATATCAACCAGCCAGCATTTTCTTCAAATTTGGATCTTTCCTCATGGACCGAGCTTGATTGCAGCACTCATCATATAGCTTATGTTGAAATATCTATGCAAAAATTGATCTACCCACCCAGTTGAGATGTCTACAACCTCAATCATCTCACGCACTTTAATTGTCCGATCAATATCATTCCATGAATTTTAGAGTCTATAAAAAAGATTTCTGCATTCAATAGCAGAAAAAAACAAATCGAAAGACGCAGCTTGCTGAAAGTTCTACCGCAGTCCACTAAGAGATAAGTGACCATGAGGACATTGTTGCATTAAAATTGAAAAGTTGAAAATGCAAAAAGTCTGCAATTATTATTATTATTATTATTATTATTAATGTAGCGGGAATATCCAAGCAGACTGCTTCCTTAATGCGTCCCTTTTCGATCCCCTTCTGTCTCGAAAGATTGTAGTCGATCAATTTTTTTACGGCAACCTTACCTCCACTAAGTCACCTACTACCATCAACCTTTACTCTTGACTTAAGCAATTTCAGACTGTCGACTGGAAACTGTGGGACTTCTTTCTCATCACAAATTATCCAAGGCTTAGTTCCACCAAGGCATACATAAGTTTTTGCCCGTGGTCCTAAGTCTTATTATAGCAAAGGCTGAACCTTCACACACAATATGTGCTGCCTTTTCAGCCTCTTCTAAGCTCAGTCTGCAAATATCAACCTCTTCAATTTTTATCTTGGCTAAATGAACCTTAAAGTTTCTATGATCTGTCACTAAAGAATTTATCCAGCTTAAGTTACTTTTATTATATTTGAGAAGAAAAATTTAACACTGCCCTCGAATGTTAAACCACTATGATGAGTGATATGTACAATTCTTAATGACCGAACGCAGCTCTATTATTTGTTTATATTATTTTTTTGTCGTATGATCAAAATATTTTTTTGCTCAATTTAAAAATTAATTTTTTTTTTGCTTTCCTTTAGATTTGTATTTTATTTGAAATTTATTGCTTTTTTAGTTTTGTTATCCTGTCTGTTATTTGTCTGCTGCTTAAATGAGTTTTGCCTATTGTTACGTTTATTGTTTAGTTGCATATCACATACACAAAATTAAGTTAACATCCTGTGTCTGGCCAATAATAGCAAATTAATAAGGACTTCCGTTTGTTTGTTTAGTTCGTTTTTTAATTTCTGTGTTTTTAGACCATCTTTTTTTTTTAATAGCAACAACATTAGTTGCTCTTTGTTAATTTCTATCCCAATAGGTTGTTGATTTGTTTAGTTTAGTTTGAAGGACAAGTTTGAGTGTGTAGATTTTAGTTAGCAAGCATGAGTTTATAGGTGAAATATTAAACAAACAAACAAAAAAATTGTTAAAAGCAGATAAAAGGGTTTTTATTGAGATAAAGTTAGTTGTGTCTGATACCAACAAAATTAACAAAAAGTTTATAATTGAGTTAATTTTAAATGTAGCAGTCATAAATATTTAAAAGTAAAATAAAATTAAAAATTTACAATTCAAATATTCAACAAGGCATACGACAATAAATATAAATCTTTTAAAAAAAAAGATTGCAACAAAAGCTTTTAAGAAGTTTAAGCAATTAACGCGATTTTTGTTTCTTAAAAAAAATTAATTTTTCTAGGTCTTGTGTAACACAGTGCAACACGGAAAAAAATAACCATATACGGACACCACTACATGATAAAAGACCAAAAAAAAGACCCCTGTCTCCCAGTTTTGCCCAAAGTCCGCCAGGTTTTTTTTATGGGCCCTTAAAATGTGGGGCCTCGATGTCAATTTTGCAAAAAAATGATCATTTACTCTTGAGGTTTTTTTATGGGCCCTCAAAACCGCAAACCGTTTGGAATTTTAATATACTCTCGGAGGCAAAGTTGTAGCTCTTGTCATAAAGAACAAAAATTGTTAACATATAAAATCAAAAAAAAACTTCATCTTCAAGGTCAAAATTGCAAAAAACTTTAAAAAATTCAATTTTTTTTACCTTTTTTCCCCTGTTCAGGTCCATAGGTAGCAAACCGTTCAAAATTCAAGGAAACAATCAACTACAAAAATGAACCTAAAATCTGAGTAAACAACTTTCTAGAACATATGAACTTCCTAGGAATGATTCTTAACACCGTTTAGGTAGCGCTTAGGTAGCCGCAAAAGTGAAAACTTTGAAGATGAAGTTTTTTTTGATTTTATATGTTATATGTATCAAAATTCCAAACGGTTTACAAAATATGAGCTTGAGGAAATGATAATTTTTTTTTGCAAAAATGACATCGAGGCCCCACATCTTTAAGGGCCCATAAAAAAAACCTGGAGGACTTTGGGCAAAACTGGGAGACAGGGGTCTTTTTTTTTTTTTGGTATTTTATGACGTAGTGGTGTCCGTATATGGTTATTTTGCCATGACTGAAAAAATTACACAGTGTGTAATACATAGTATTTACGGAAACTACCTAAAAATATTTATTAAAAATAATATTTATTTCAAAAATAGTATGATTTTGTCGTTATGCGGAAAAGGTAACGAAATCGTTTCGGCCATCAAATTTTTCTTGAAGTGCAAATATTAATTGTTTACTTTGTTTTACATGGACATCTAAGAAATCTTCGTAGTAATAGGAATTCTGAATTCTGCTTTAACTGTATTAAGATAAACTAAACACTACTATGAAGACTTGAATTATGTAGCATATAAATAGTAAAGATGTAAAAAACACATCTGTACATATGTAAAATAAAATAGTAACTCATTAACGTCTGTCTGTCTGCTTTTCATTTGTGTTCGCTTCACGTAAAAGCTACTGGATGGATTTTAACAAAATTTTTTGAGGAGCTACCTTCGCATCCTGATTCAAATATAGAATACTTTTTTCCGTATAGATGTCTCATTTCCAAAAGAAAGTGGAGAAAAAGCAGTGAAAAACACAATTTCCTCGGTTATATTTTCAACACACATTTTTATTTTAAAAACTATTGCGTAACATTAGGCGCCAATTGAATAAAATTTGTATTTGATTTGTATTTTTACTTTGTGAAAATACATTTTTACTAAAATATTTTAAACACCTTTTACAGAGTTTTACAATAATTTTTAGAATTCTTTAGAAATTTTAGAATTTTATCCAAGGCTAGTTACCTTTATGTAAAGAAGATATTTATTTGGATGGATTTGTGTGAGGAGGCACTTTAGCATCCTAATTCCAATATAGCATACTTTTTTCTGCAAAAATACCTTATTTCCAAGAGATAATAAAGAGAAAAGATTTATAAAAATACGCCGAAATTATTTTTAACGGACTTACAGTTATTGCATACTGTAAGGCATCTTTTATTTTTGAAAGCGGGATATTTTAAACACGGTTGCGCAACAGATGGAGCTGTTTTAAAATAATGACAAAACGTAAATTACTTACTGCCAAATAGCCAATTAAATAAAATTTTTATTTGATTTTTATTTCTACTGTGTGGAATTACAATGTTATTAAAATATTTTAAAAATTTTTTACAGAGCTTTACAATAATTTTTAGAATTCTTTATAAATTTTAGAATTTTATCCAGGGATGGGATCCTTTATATAATGTAAATACAGAAACCATAACTGAAGCACTATAAAAGTAGAAGCCTTACAATTGGTGTGAAATATTTTCAAAGCAAAATCGAGCAAAATACTGTCAGGACGCCCACGACGTGGAGGGCACGGTTAGTTAAGTATATGTATATTTTTTTAGTAGCTATCACTTCGTCAGCTTCCTTGCAATATTTTGTTCGATTTTGCCTTGAAAGTAATTCATGCCAAGTTTTACGACTCTTACTTTTATAGTTAAGGTTATGTATTTTCTTTATACAGAGGTACCTATCCTTGGATAAAATTCTAAAACTATTGCAGAGTTATGTAAATAGAGTTTAAAACTTACCGCTTTCTAAAGTAAAAGTTGCTGCCAAGTTTGCAGTACAATTGAATCGATAAAATTGCGTTCTTTCATTGCCTTTTACTCTATTTTCTTTTGAAAATGAGAAATTCTTGAAAGAAGTAGACTATATTTGAGGTGAGATACCACGGTACCTCCTCACAAAATTCTATTAAAATTCATCTAGTAGTATTTACGTGATGCGAACACATATTATTAAATGTATAGAATTACGATGTTCAAAAACTGAATTTTTTCTCTGTACGTTTACTAAACACGTCTAGTTCAAAACTATTCTTATACCCTGTTCAGACATGTGTTCTAACTTGAGACAATTTAATCTTAATTGAGCAATTTTATTTATTATTCACACATTACACTTAATTAAGATTTCTTAGTTAGTATTAGACAGCTGAAAAAACCTTATTATAATAGTATACAATATTTTGTTTTGAAAAAATTGATAAAAAAAATTTGCGATTTTATTTGTTGCAATACAAAAGAATTAAAAAGTAAAAACCTACAATTTGCTTTGTAATTTTTTATTTCAGTCAGCTTTTTCTGATATCTGAAAAATTAATTTCCATCCACAAAATATATTTTCTATATGTTGTTGTAGTAAAGCTACTAACTAATATTATTCTGACCTACAGTGAACGCAATTTTTCTCAATTTACAGTGGACATACAACAGGGTTGGATTTCTTATTTTATTCAATTAGTGACGCAATTAGGTACTAATTGCTCAATTTAGTAATAGAGTTTTCGTATGGTAAATTCAACTTAATTAAGCCTTTACTTGCATAAATTTTCTAATTGAGCAATTAAGGCCTATGTCTGAACAAGGTATTAACGAATAAATGAGAAAAAAAATTAGTAAACAAAATTAGTGATCTTAATAAAAATTAATTTTAGTCGCTTAACCGATATAATTTGTTCGAGTTATTGCTTAACGAAAATGTGCAATTTTTCTCTCTCGAACAATTAATCGATTACGATTAATCGAGCGATGATTGATCGAGTGTATACTCTAATACTCACACATCATACTCTGCCCCTTTTCCACCGCCCCTTCGGTCGCCTGGTATACTCTATACTATACTCGCAGCAGCTTCGTCCAACTCATTTTCAACGCTGCTCTGCGCTAATATTTTTGACTATTTTCCACAGTGGCTTCAGTCAACTTTTTTCTACAACAGCTTCGGTTGATTGTTTTCCCTTGTAGTTTCAGCTGTAAGATTTCCACAGCGGCTTCGGTCTACTCTTTACCTCAGAAGCTCTGATAGCTTGTTTACCACATCAATTTCGGCTGACTCTTTTTCACAGCAGCTTCGGCTGACTATTTTCTTCATCTGCTTTGGTTTTCCTTATTACCTGACTATTTTTCACATCACATTCGAATGACCATTTCCCACATCTACTTCAGCCGATTGTTCTCCACAGAGTCTTTGGCTGACTGATTTCCGAGGATTTAATACGGATTTCTATTATTAGTTACAACATCAGCCAATCAAACCAGGGATGGTAATAATTTACCACCGAAGTAAATATTTCTTGTCTTTCGGAACAGTAAATAAAGATACTCCTATATTATCCTCCAGACAGGGTAAATTTATTGCATTATCATTTAAAATTTGTGGATCCGTAAATCGCATCTGGAAAATACTGAAATATATCAGCCAACAACTAATCAACCTTATTCCTATATTTAAAATTATAAATCACAAACATAAATTGTATCAAAAATTTCTACCTCTAAGTAATCATTACTTTTAACATTTGTTAAATAAACTTTTAAAGAGAGTCCTTTCTGTGTTATTAATTTTTATTAAAAAACTCCTTGTAATACCACAGTATTTTTCCTAGTTAAACTTGTAAAAAATTTGTTCTGCTTCGCTAAATTTATGGGAATAACCGAACAGAAAAAAAAAACCTAGAGACATTTTAAATAAAATTAAAATACTTTGTTTATGCAACAGAAATGTGTCTATCTAAGCATGTCTACGTGTGTGTTTAAATGTATATGTTTAGTTTTAATTATGGCAACAATTACAACATAAAAAACAAGAGTTTTAGCGCCAATTTGTTGTTTAAATGTTTTTTGCAAACAATAGTTAAAAAGCCAAAGACAGACTTATAAATAAACAGACGGACTGATGAATAGACAGACAAACTGTTAAAAGTATGAACAGCAATGCAGCAGCAGTGGCACTTACACTGCAAAAAAAGTGTGGCGACATTTTAGGATTTTTTATTTTAATTCTATAAATTTAATTGTAAAGGCACTTTCGCAACATTTTATTTTCTCAAGTTATGTTATTATTAGAAAGGTTTCTATGAATTATAAATTTAAGGCATACTAACAAAAATAAATAGTAATGCAATTTTTAAGCAAGTTGGTACGAAGGGTAATAAGTAAGAGCTTCCTCGCATCTAACCAAGAACTAAAACTGTTCCCCAGCCTCATCTCTACGTTGAAGAAATAGGCGCTACTTTGTTTATTGACTATGGACTGAAAGTACATGAGATTTGTGATGTCATTATATCAAACGGATAGACGACATCAGGCCGACGACTACAAGCTTTCAAAATACTTTTAACTATTTGAAGAAGATTACTTTGACACCACCATCACCGTTGTGGCTGTAACCAACTTAGGCTTATTTTCTAGATTCATACATTTTATTTTATTCAACAGAAGAGAGTATCACAAATATAAAAATTAAAAATTAAAGCTTAAACACTTAGACGACTGCAGGATACCGACTACAACCTGTCAAAATTAAAATACACACTTTTATACGAAAACGATTATTTTGAGGACATCATAGCTACATGGCTACACGACCACTGTTGTGGCTGTAGCCAGTTTAGGTTAATTTCTATTTTTGTTTGCTACAATTTCATTTTATTCAACAAAAGAAAATGTCACAGAATTAAAAATATAAATTTATTTACAATCAAAGGTTTTGAGCAAATAAGTGTATTTGTTTTGATATGATAGAAGTATTTTTTGAAAAAGTAATTTTTTTTCTAAGTTGTCGTCTTCAACATAATTCACGACTATTGTAGCCAACAGCATTTGTAGTCGTGTAGCGGTGTAGCCGCAGTTGTCTATGTGTTTAATGCTTTATTTATAATCAATAGGGTTTGAGCATATAAATTTATTGCAATAAAAGTATGTTTTGAAAAAGTTATTTTATTTAAAAAAAAGTGAAATACATATGTATGCATTCTACAACAATGTCAGAGTTTACGATGTAGCTGTCGTCTTCAATATAGTTAAGTACCTGACTACACGGCGACAATTATAGCCAACGGCATTTGCAGTCGTATAGCGGTGTAGCGTATGTCGTTGCCGTTTCTTCGAAATTGCATATAAAAGCAATAGCGTGTAAGCTTTACAGAAATGTTGGGCTCCAACCATAATACTTTTTTGAACACTTTAGCACTCTAAAGAATTATTTTCCCAAACCAAGTCATAGCCAAAGAGGTGTAATGTTAGGCAAGATAATTTTTCCAGATACATGCATCATATCTTTGAAACTGAAATTTTAAGAAACGGTAGTTAAAAAACAAACAAAAAAACGAAAATTATGAAATTTGAAATTGGTTGTAGGACAGTTTACATAAATTTCCCATAGCTAAAATCGATTAAATATTCAGCTTTTAGTAATTATCAGCGGCAGTCAAAAGTGTCCGGATAGTTATCGGACAGATGATTTTAATTTAAAGTTTTAGCGTAAGGATTATTCTTTTAAAGTTGTCATATTTACAGTCTTTTACTTTTTAAAAGGGACAGATGTGATCAAGATTGACGTTAGTATCTGGCCGTGTTGACCTTAACGTAACGGTACTTACCACTGCCTACAATTTTACAGCAGACTAGCGCCCTAATTGTGCAATACGGATATTGCACAATTAGGGCGCTAGTATGTTGGAAATTACCAAACTCCCGACACTCTTCTGGTGACTTCTGTTGAGAGTGTAACAGCACACTTGGCCAACCGTGCACCATCCCTGCAACCTTTGTCCAAACCATAGTCACCACGTGTACCCCGAAGGGTCCTCAATAACACAGTGCAACACGGAAAAAAATAACCATATACGGACACCACTAGGTGATAAAAGACCAAAAAAAAAGACCCCTGTCTCCCAGTTTTGCCCAAAGTCCTCCAGGTTTTTTTATGGGTTCTCAAAGATATGGGGCCTCGATGTCATATTTGCAAAAAAATGATCATTTCCTCAAGCTCATATTTTGCAAACCGTTTGAAATTTTGATATACTCTCTGAGTCAAAGCTAGCCGCAGAATTTTTCACTTTTGCGGCTACCTAAGCGCTACCTAAACGGTGTTAAGAATCATTCCTAGGAAGTTCATATGTTCTAGAAAGTTGTTTATTCAGATCTTAGGTTCATTTTTGTAGTTGATTGTTTCCTTGAATTTTGAACGGTTTGCTACCTATGGACCTGAACAGGGGAAAAAAGGTAAAAAAAATTAAATTTTTTAAAGTTTTTTGCGATTTTGACCTTGAAGATGAAGTTTTTCTGATTTGATATGTTAACAATTGTTGTTCTTTATAACAAGAGCTACAACTTTGCCTCAGAGAGTATATCAAAATTTCAAACGGTTTGCAAAATATGAGCTTGAGGAAATGATAATTTTTTTGCAAAAATGACATCGAGGCCCCACATCTTTGAGGGCCCATAAAAAAAAACCTGGAGGACTTTGGGCAAAACTGGGAGACAAGGGTCTTTTTTTGGTCTTTTATGACGAAGTGGTGTCCGTATATGGTTATTATGCCATGACTTAAAAAATTATACAGTGTGTAATAACCCGTTACAGAGATGGAAGGCACTCTGTGGTGCTACCGGTTACCGTGGAACCAGTCGTTTAGATAAAGGTCGGCCCTCGATTCAGATTTCAGAAACCCCGTTGTCTGGTACTCCCATATATCCCGGAAGTACTGTGTCAAAGCATGATATATGTGCAAACATTGACAATTAGTGTCCCCGGGAGAAGAGGAATGGATCGATTTTTTTTTAATGGGGAAGCATTTGTTGCAGAATCAAATGGAAGTGCTGTCGGACCCTGCCGAAGCCGATTTCTTGTTTTAAATAGTATATGCCTAGAGGAGTACAAAAGTTGATAACTGAAGTTTTTCAATGAAACGTTGAAATCATTTCTGTGAGGATTTATATCATTGAGATGTATTTCATCAGAGCTTTTTGCGGTGCTAAAAGGAAAACTAAATCCAAATTTTAATGACGATTTCAATACATTTGTCAAACAAATAAATTAAGCCCAGGTTTAAGTTCAAGACAACTCTTTAAAAAAACATAAAATATAAATGAAATATCGTACACATTTTTTCTATTAAAAAGTGACTAACAAATTTAAACTATAGCATTGTATACAATGGTAACCCGATACAATTATACAGGAACCTTATGAATTGAATAAATACGTTTTTAATTTCATTTATCTCCTACAACTTCTTTAGAACTTCATTATTGTTTCTTGCAGTGTAAGAGACAGCAATGGCAATAATTTAAACAACAAAACACCAACCCACAATAAACAACAAGTGTTTTTACTTTTTCTTTTCTTGTTAATAGCCAAACAGCAACAACTAAATACTTCTTACATACAAGTGTACGAGTGAATATCTTCTCTTTGTAGTTGCTGCTGGTTTTGTTCAAGTACATATTCGAGAGTGATAGTAGTAGATCAACAATCTTAGTTAAACCTAAAGAGTAAATGTTAATAAACATTTTTCCTCATTGTTGCTACCATTACCGTCATTGCTGTGGCTTTATTGTTGCTGTTCATTTTAGTTGCTGGTAATTTCTGTTGAGATGAAAAGTGTAAACGTTTATGTTACAACCGCATACTACCATCCGTCTTTTATTTATAGGGATGTATTTGTGTTGCAAAGTGTGATTGTGTGTGAATTTTCTTAAATATAACACTTGTTGCTAGCAAATGTTTGCTATTTTACAGCTTTAGGCTATAAAAAATACACTTCAAAGTTGAGTTTTATACATTTGAGTTTTTGTTGCTTTTTTTTTTGCTTTTACTGAATAATGGTTGAAGTTCAGGGGAGTATTAGGGATTTTTAAATCTTCTAAATTGTTTAAGAAAATAATAGAGAAATCTTAGAAATATACAATAAGTACGTGTATGTAATCGCATTGTTTACTAGGAAGTATGTTCAAAAATGCGAGACCATATTATGATACTGCATGTACAGTGTACGATTTTCATTCATATTCTGAGCATTTGATTAAGCTATACTATGGTTATATTTTTTTGCGGTAAGGAGGCAAAACTGCATTATTACGGGGTAGTTCTCTGTACAACCTTAGACCATCATCTCGTCCGCCCGCGTCCTAGCACCGCTCTTCTTCAACAGCAATTTAACTAATCTGCGTTGAAGTTTCCTAAGTTTATCTCTCATTCTGCAGCATCCAAAACTGCCTTCTTGGTACGCAAGATTTTCTCGAAATATTTCGCAATCACTTATTCTCGTCTGCTATCGTATTATCGATAAATATAAAGTTTAAAATGTAAACAAATGCGTCCATTCACACAAATTGCTGCAAAAAAAAAATTGCACGATATAAATACATATAAAATTTTAAAGAAGAAAAGAGATAAATTTCAGCGACATAAGCTGCATAATGTAATTGGGCTCCTTCGAAGCTAAATCGAACAAAATATTGTAAGGACGCTGACAAAGTGGCGGACACAGCTAGTTGCGCATAAATTATTTTCAAATCAATTAAATACTATAAAGAAATAAATTACGAAAATTAATTTTTATTAATATTCTTGGGTGGTGGGGATTGGTTATGAATTGTGAAGGCACCTTCTCTTCCACATAAAAGCTTCAAAATTAATATTTTTGGAAATTGCAAAAAAAAAAATTTAAAAAAACATCACATTTTCACGTCTCAGGGGTTTGGATTGGAGGAATACCTCCCCATGCCCCTAAAAACTGAAAATTTTATTTTTATGGTATTAAGGCGTATGTAATTCATTACTTTTAAAAATTACATTATTTTTTTTTAAATATTTTATGTCACCGCCCACAAAAGAAGGCGGGTCAAAAATGTTATTTTAGAATCTTCTGGGTCAAAGCTTAGGTTTTTGAACAGTTTTGAAAGTGTGAGAACAAATCCTAATTTGTCAGAGGTAGGATTAGTTCTTCTAAGGGGAACTTTTTTCTCCTCGGTCTAATTTTTTTTTTTTTCAAGCCTCAACATCCATAAGATATTTTTCTGCCAAGTTTGATTGATCTAAAGTTACCCCACAACTTGTGAAAGCCAATATATAATTAAAAAAAAGTAGTCCGGCTAGATTGCCAAAATAGCCCTATGTGCGACCGTTAATGGCCCCATGATTCTCGCCATTTATCAACGATTTTCCTACCAGCGCACGTTGGGTTTAAATTCCGAATAAAGGCTCTTAACTGAAAATTTATATTTTTAAAAATTAATCTATTTCAGGTTATAGTAAACGAAATTGTGCATCACTAATTATCTTCTTCATTTTTCTATGTTGTCTAGTTTTCGAGATGTGCGTAGTCAAAGTTGAAGTTATTTTAAGTTTTTAACAGTGGTAAAAACTGAAAAAAAAAATTTTTTTTTTAATTAAATTTTTGTATTTTCCTAGCATAAAAGTTGTAATATTTTTTCAATGGAACCTTCAACTTTAGGTATTTGGAAACTCAAATATGTATCTCAGTTAAATATATTTGTAGTAGAAATATTTTTAATATTTTTTTTTTAAATTTGGTGTAAAAAACAATCATTTTTCACTTTCAAGTGGAAATTGAAATCCGGTTTGGGGAAGCTTGGGTAAAAAAAAAAATTTTGGAATTTTCTATGATATGTCTACTTACAAATCATATAAAAACATTTTGCGGGTT
The DNA here is from genome assembly GCA_949628195.1 of Phasia obesa. Taxonomy (NCBI): domain Eukaryota; kingdom Metazoa; phylum Arthropoda; class Insecta; order Diptera; family Tachinidae; genus Phasia; species Phasia obesa. The sequence goes on from OX451219.1 coordinate 104,180,162, forward strand.
TTTTGCTCTAAGGAGGAAAAACATTGTTTTTTATTTAAACATCAAAGAAAAATTCGTGTATGCTTAGCAACGTGAATAATTGTTTTTTAACTTTCTTTTTGTTTGTTTCAATTGTAAATGTTTTGTTTTTTTAGATCGTGGTGTTAAATACTTTGTTGAAAAATACAAATGGTGTAACATGTCTCCCACTTTACGTAAATTTTTAATACATGGTCCGCAGATTATTACTCATGCAATGTTACCTATTGGCCAGTTATCGAAGGAAGCACAGGAAGCTCGTAATAAAGATTTCAAATCATACAGAGAACATTTTTCACGGAAATGCTTTCGTGAAAAGTCCAATGAAGATATTTTCAATAGATTTTTAATTAGCGTGCTGCACAGCAGGTATTAGACCTTTTTATCTGAAATTTCTGAAGAAAATAATTCCGATGATATTTATTTTTGTGACAGCGAATATGAAGACTAATAGTATTAAACAAAAAATGTAAATTTATATTAATAAAAACTTTTTTATTAATAAAGATTAGTATATGGGGGCTATATGAAATCATTTACCGATTTCGCTGAATTTGAGTATGTTGAGTTACTAACCTAAAAAAATCAAATTGCCCAAATTTCATTCATTTATTTTTAAAAATGGAGCTTCCAAAGCAATTTAAATATTCATACAAGCTGACAAACGAACACCCCTGGCGTTTAAAAAAAATTTTTTTTCAAAAATGATTTTTTTTAAGTAGTAATGATGACCCACTTAATACTACGAAACGAAAAAATAAGTGCTATCTCTAACGCCTGAATCAAGAGCCGTTTTTAGCAATTTCAACCCAGTGTGCAGCGGGAACACTTTAAGAAGAAATATGGATAGCATTTGAGTCAAATAGTTATTACCGCTTTATAAACTTACCCTTTTTTATATAGCTGTGATGAGCCTTGCGGTCCCGATAAATCTTGTATCGGTGTTCTACCTATAAAACCAACTCTCTAGAAACTCCTGACTAATGAGCTCAATTCTTCCGGGTTCTGTGTAGTTGATTTGTTTTGCTACCCATATCCCATACACATAATTATGGTTATAATTTACAATATTATTATTATGTTAGACAACATACGGTCCAAACAATAACAATAATATTTATTGTGCTTGTTAGTTCATTAAAGTGAGCGAACTTTTCAGTTTAAATCACTTTACTGAACTAGGTCGGTCTTTTAGTTCATTTGCTCAGTAGGTAAGTACAATTTTTGTGCGACTCAAACAGAGCCTTAAGGCCCCAAAAATCCTTTTGCTGCTTACCAAAACTGTGATTTCCTTATTTAGAATTGATTTACTTATTTAAACATTTGTTAAATAACGAGGCAAATATAAATCGTAACAATTAATATATAAATGACATTAAAATTATAATGTCAATCCGCATTAGTAATTACTGTAATAAAATTTCGTTAATACACCCAATTCTGTTTTTACACGGTTTTGATTTAACACTTTTTGAAAATAAAAAAATTATTTTTTTACTCGACTTTATTTCATTTAGCACGATTCAAAATTTTTGAGCTTAGATTTTATTTGTAAAATTTCGAGAAATTCCCTTTTTGTGCATACAAGCATTTTTATTTGTTAGACCAGTTGAAATGTGTTAATATTTTGTCAACTATCAATGCATCTCTAAAAGAAGACGTCGAAAATTACAAATAAAAAACTACAACGTAAAGCCATATCTTTCGAAATCAAAATTAAAATTTTAGATCACCTTCGAAATGGAGAAGGCTCAACATTTCTTGGCAAATTGTTCGGTTTAAACGAAGTCACAGTAAGAACTATAAAAAAATTAAATTTCAATTAGGCAATCGTTGATTTCTGGAACGAAACTATCTGTTAAGTCTTCTCGTTTTACACTAATTTTAATAGGTTTTATAGAAATAAGGAACCAATCACCTATTTTTGATTATGATCAATGTCTTTTTTTACACCGTTTTTTTTACACGGAATTTTCTGGAACCAATCTACCGTGTAAAAACAGAATTAGGTGTATTAGGTGCATTTTAAGTTATTGCGACGAAACAATTCATTGTTTATTTATAAACAAAAAAAACAGAATTAATAAAGTAAGCTTGTGTTAAAATTGTTGTTTAAGAATTATTAAGAAGAAAGTAGTTTTTAAAAAATGATTTTAGTAATTAGTCTTAAATTATTACTCTCTACATGATAATTGTTATTTTGTGTTCAGGAAATTATATTCACTTAAAATATTACAGATTTGTAGTATGATTGATTATATGGGGTTCCTTTGTACGTCCAACATAAAATTTTAAAAGTTCACGATTTCAATTTTTTACGTCTTTTAGTTTTATGTTGTTATTACTTGCTTTTAAAAATTATAAGTTTATGCTTATTAATCAGGACTACTATTGGGACACTCTTTAACTTTTAAGTATTTTTATAGTTTCCATTATAGCGATTATATTACACCATGACCTGTGTAAATTTTTTTTTTTAAAAAAAGGGAAGTACCACTCAGGCAAAACTATCTACATTAACTGTGGTACTTCCTTTGGAAAGGGATAGTAGTAGATAAGACAGATTAGTGATAGTAGCTTCGATTCTGGCAACACTGCAATTGCACGTTATGATTATTTTTAACCGACTTCAAAAAAGAAGGAGGTTATCTAGTCGTCTGAATGTTGCTTTTTTTTATGTATGTAACCGCAGAACTCAGCCATTTCTGAACCGATTTTAAAATTTTTTGCTTTATTTGAAAGGTCATGCTTCAAGATTGGTCCCATTTTAAAAACAGTTCATTATATTAAGAATTAAAGGGTGTCCCCATACAACATACATGTTTTTTACGTGTATTAAGAACCGTAAAGGGCAGCAAATTAAAATTTTAAAAAACTGCGTGCCGCTATAGCTCCCAACAGCAGAAATTAATAAAAAAATAAATTTAAAATTTAAAGGGTGTCCCCATAGGTAACATAATATGACCTATTTGGGTCTATCTTTTGAACCGTTATAGACTAAACCTTGAAAATTTGACAGAATGTCGACTACTATGACCGTTATAATAAAATGTATAAATGCTCAAAATTTTAAATTAAAGGGTGCTCCAATAGTTCATTTAATTTGATGTGTATGGCCATACTTTTGAACAGTTGTACACAGACTGCTGAAAATTACAAAGAACCTGTATTGCTAAGTCCGCTATAACAAAAAGTATAAAATTTGAATTTGGAAATAGAAGGGTGTCCCAATAGTTAATGTAATTCTATGTATGTGGCCAAACTTTTGAACTGTTAGAGACAGACAGCTGAAATTTACAAGGAACCTGTATTGCAAAGTCCACTATAGCAAGTATACAATTTGAAGTTAGAAATTAAAGGGTGTCCCCATAAATTACGTAATTTGATCTATATGACCCTATCTTTTGAACCGTTAAACACAAACACTTGAAAATTAGGCAGAATGTCCACTACTTTCTCTGGTATGATAACAAATATAAATATTTGGAATTATAATGTAAAGGGTGTCCCAATAGTTCATGTAATTTGATATATATGGTTAAACTTTTTAACCGTTATAGACAGATAGTTGAAATTTACAAAGAATCTTTGTGGCCAAGTCCTCTATAACAACAGGTCTTTAATTTAACATTGTAAATTAAAGGGTGTCCGAATAGGTGATGTTATTTGATCTGTGTGCCCCTATCTTTGAAACCGTTATAGACAGAGGCTTGAATGGTGTCCCCATACAAGACGGATGCTGGTGAAAATAACTTAACTTTTAAACAGTAATAGGGAGAGGCTTGACATTCTTTATTCTTTATTTTTTCCCTCTAATTTTGGCTTTTTTTGGTTTAAATCTAATTCTTACAGATTACTTCTTACATTTTTAGTTTAGAATTGGTGCCCTTCTATCTGTTTTGAAGTCGGTTTTTTTTTGCAAGAACTATTAGAACAGTATTGCAGCGCCTCTGGTGTTATTTAGGCGAATTAGTTTGAAGCTAGCATAGCCAATTTATAATTATTTTACTTCGCCGGCGATTTAGTGCTATGTGGTAATACCGGCGTAGGAGGGCGCTGTGATATGCATTATTATAAAGAAAAATTATTACATATCAGAAAAAATGATGTTGCCACGGCTGAGATTTGAACTCGTGACCATTACTTGGTAGTCAACGTGCTAACCACTTAAGCTACAGCACACTCAAAGTTTTTGCAAATGTTTGCCTAAAATGCTTACAAGACCAATTTGTTAAAATGGCGTCATCTAGGGTACACCCTTTAATTTTTAGTAATTATGTTAGTTGCCTTATGGTTCGAAAATAAGGCCATCTGAACTAATGAGCTGACTGAACCAGTGAGCTGACTGAACCAGTGAGCTGACTGAACCAGTGAGCTGACTGAACTTAGGAGCTGACTGAACCAGTGAGCTGACTGAATTAGTGAGCTGACTGAACTAGTGAGCTGACTGAATTAGTGAGATGACTAAACTAAGGAGCTCACTAAAGTAGTGAGATTTTTGAACTAGAGAGCTGACTGAACTAGTGAGCTGCCTGAACTAGTGAGCTGACTGAACTAGTGAGCTGATTGAACTAAGGAGTTTACTGTACTAAGAAGCTGCCTCAACTAGTGAGCTGACTGATCTAGTGAGCTTACTGAAGTAAGGAGATGACTTAACTAGTGAGCTGACTGAAATAGTGAGATTACTGAACTAGTGAGCTGACTAAGGAACTGACTGAACAAGTGAGCTGACTGAAATAATGAGATGACTGAACAAACGATCTGACTGCACTAAGGATCTAACTAAACTAGTGAGCTCGCTGAACTAGTGAGCTGACTGAACTGGTGGGATGACTGAACTAGTAAGCTGATGGAAATAACAGAACTAACTAAACTATGAAGCTGATATCAGGTCAGTGTGATGAACAGCTGACTTAGTAAACTAGGTCGTTCATCAATTCACAGATTATGGTTACATCTATCAAGTTTTTTTTTTATTCTTAAGGAATTATGTTGAAAGATAATAAAGTCTATAACGTGGAATGTATAAGATAGATCGCAGCTATGCCTTATATCTAAAATTTGTTTAGGTAATTTCATTAACTGGGTTATTTGTGCCTTAAAACAAACAGCTAAATATTTAGCACTTTAACAATAGCTGTAAGAAAAACAATAAAACAAACAGTATTATCTAAATTCTTAAACTTCTTTTAAATGCAGAACTTCAGTTAAGCTATAAATTTACTAAAAGCTACAATTAAATAGAAGAAACAAACCGGCGAATACAATTTACATTTAATATAACTAACGTACATCTATCTCTACGTCACTATTACCATCCAAAGTTTTTTTTTTCTTTTTAATTTATCTCAAAGTGTATAATAAAAAAAGGTTTTGTGGCAGCAACAAAACATAAATGTGTTAAATTTTTACAAAATGGCAATGCATAAGAGAAATTTAAAAGGTTGTATTTTACATAAATATATTTACCAGTTACTAAAACAAGTGGTACAAAAATAAAATACCTTCTGCTATGTATGGCATCTTAAGAAATAAAAAACGAAAAAAACGGAAAGAAAAACCTATCAACAGTATAAGAATGTCTATGGATTGAAGGCATGCCATGGCATAAAATTATCTCGTTGTATTATCGTTTAACTAGCAGGAATTTACAGGTTTGTGTGTGCTTAAATAGAAATAAAATTTTACAATTTACATAGCAAAAAAAAAATAAAAAAAAAAATATAAAAATTAAAAAACAAGTAATACGCATACACTTAGGCCTATTGTAGTTGCAAGAAAAAGTGGCATGAATAAATGCAGCAAAAGGTATAAGAGGGATAAAACAAAAATGTACCAGTTACTCCCTTGTGTAAATAGTCATTGATATAGAACGTTGTTTTTATTATTATTATTATTTTTTTTTTTTGTTGGGTTCGGTATTCTTGTTGTTCACATTTATGTTGCACGTATGACTTTGACACATTTTTTGTTTCATTGTATTGCTTTTTGCTTGCATTTGGTTTTTATTATTCTTTTCTTTGCTACTTTCCCCGAGTAATTGGCAAATGTTGAAGGGTTTTTTTCACAACAGTTACAAGTGCAAGTGTTTCATTAAGGTGTGCGTGTAAGTGTGTGTCTGTTTAAGCATTGAAAGGACCTGTGTACTTACAGGAAGTACTCGCTTACTTATGTGTTACAATCAATAAAACAGCATTTGTTGTCTTATAATGAAGCGCGGTAGAATTATCCCTACTCTGTTGATTTGTTGCAATTGCAGTTTGACCGTTGCATTTCTTTCCTGTTCCTTTTTTTTTAGTCCTGCATGAATATTTTATTGATAGATAGCCTAGCGCCCTACTTTGATAAATTGTACTGTTGATAATATACCAAATGCCTTAAGTACTCTGTTGCAATATTTTCTCAACAAATAAATGGAGTAACAGTTGTCGTCGCCTAAAACAGAGAGAAAACGTTATAAGGCGGTAGTTATTTAAATTTATAATTTTTTAAGAAGCCAAAATATTCGATAAAGTAGGTCAAGGACGATGAGATATGTGGATGTTTTTTTTTTTTAATTTGAGCTTAAAAATATTTCCAGCTGGCAGTAGACATTAAGAATAATAGAAACAGTAATATGGCTGATTTCCTAATCGTATCAATACAAAGTTTGTATAATGTCTGCTACCGTATTTAAATCATGTACGAGTTAGTGCTGTCAATTTCTACTATTTTCAATTACTCTATACAACTCAATACTTTTCAATTGGGTATTCAATACTTCAATACTCAATACTTCCGTTTACATACTATCAGAGGAAATGTATCGTCGTAGTTGTCAAATATTTTTATAAATTTATTTCGAAAAATACTACCGTAAAAATATCGATTAACTACATTTGTGTATTGAGTACCCAAAAAAATTATCGAGTGTCTAGTACTCGGTACCCACTACTCAATATTTTGTCGGCACTAGTACGAGCACATATGAAAAAGTTTCGAAACAATGCATCCACTTGAAAACTTTACTGGGCAGCTGTATTTAGCCTAATTAAGAATAATTTTAGTTTTAGAAAAAAAATTTTAGTTTTTCGGAACAAGGACACGCCTAACGCCCATGTCCCAAAAAGCAAATGTTTTTATATTTGCTATGTTGTTAAAAAAAAAAAATTGTGAAAACCCAGGTTTGTTACACCCATCATAATCGCTCTTGAAAAAAGGACTCTTGATCCTGTCAAATGTCCTTTATAGAAAAAATGCAATAAATCTTACAAAAATTATGCGAATTTTATGAAACTTATGTATACCTATTATTACAGAGGTGCACATGACTGTTTTTCACTCACGGTCACCCACACTCACGGTGAGAAAAATTTACTCACTCACGATCTCGAGCAATTAATTTTGGAAAAAAATCAAAGCTCATTGCCACTACTTGAAACGCTCTCTTCTTTTTGTATATATGTATTTATAAATATCTTTAGAATCTATATTATTTTCAATCTTAACAATCCCTCTTGAAAACACAAGTAAATCTGTGGATATTAACAAATGAGTCATTAAATATTTATGCGTGTCAATTCAAAAACCATACATTTCTCACATTTTTGTGATTTGCTTCTAGCACTTCTTCCCACAACTAGCCTCAAATGGTTTTTTTTAATTAATTATTATTTGAATTTCAGAAAGGTGCTCTAAATCATATGTACCTATTGGCAAATTAAAATATTACATCAATTTCGTGGATTAAAATTTTATGTTCGTTAGATATACTAGACTACACACACTCACTTGTAATCACTACAGAGTTCAGTATTATAACCATATTCATAAAAATTAAAGCTACTTTAAAGTTTACTTTATGTCGAATTTATTTTTATAAAAGAATTAAAAATACTTTAAAATTTATTTTTTTATGAATAAGGGCATTATAATTTAATATTGACCCCAGTAAAATTTTTAAATAATTCTGTTTTGTTTAAGTAAAGGGTGTTTTTTATAGAGGTATAGAACTTTAAGTTGCAATAAAACAACGATGGGTTATTCGATTGACATGAATTTTATTTATCCGAAAGATAATCTTGTGGAATTATATTCTAAATAATGTTTTCTGGCATATGACCGCCACGGTTGGCGCGGATGTAGGCCAATCTGGACGTCCAATTTTCAATGACTTTTTCCAACATTTGTGGCCGTATATCGGCAATAACACGGGGAATGTTGTCTTCCAAATGGTCAAGCGTTTGTATCTTATCCGTATAGACCAATGAAGTACATAGCCCCACAGAAAGTAGTCTAGCGGAGTTAAACCACAAGATCTTGGAGGCCAATTCACAGGTCCAAAACGTGAAATTAGGCGGTCACCAAATGTGTCTTTCAATAAATCTATTGTGGTACGAGCTGTGTGACATGTTGCGCCGTCTTGTTGGAACCACATCTCCTGGACATCATGGTTATTCAATTCAGGAATGAAAAAGTTAGTAATCATGGCTCTATACCGATCACCATTGACTGTAACGTTCTGGCAGCCATCGTTTTTGAACCAATGATTCCACCAGCCCATAAAGCGCACCAAACAGTCAGTTTTTCTGGATGTAACGTTGTTTCGACATACACTTGAGGATTACCTTCACTCCAAATGCGACAGTTTTGTTTGTTGACGTAGCCATCGCTAAACAAAATTCGCTTATGAAAATCGGGAACAACGGTAATTTCTTTTTGGGTCCATTCGACGAATCTATGCCTTAATGTTCAGGCGTGAGTCTATTCATGATGAATTGCCAAACCAAACTGAGAATAAATCACTTGACAGCTGTTAAATCGGTCGCCATCTTGAAAAGTAATGCCAACTTAAAGCTATAAAAAACACCCTTTATTTATATAAAGAAAATTATTTTTATAATCGATTTAAAACAGTATTGAATGTAGTCACAAAAAAAGGAAAAATATGGTTTATTATTTGATTTTTTTTCCAAGTTCCGGTGCGCATTTTATAAATTTTTTATTGCCGATCAATGGAAGACATTAAAGAACAAAAAACAGGAAAACACCAGAAGACCATATTTTTCCTTTTTTTAGGGTTCCGTACCCAAAGGGTAAAAACGAAACCCTATTGTTTTCGCTACAATGTCTGTCCGTCTGTCAGCGCTTTTATCTCTGGAACCGTAATAGGTAGACCCTTGAAATTTTCACAGATGATGTATAGCTGTTGCCTCCATAGCAAAAAATACTAAAACTTATAGGGTGTTCCGAAAGAGAGGTGTTATTCACGAATATGTGCCTATTCCGTGAACTGTAGGTGGGATACACTTGAAATTTACAAACAGTAATTTAAACTTAGTTCACTATATAAACAACCATAAAAAAATAAAAGTAAAAATTAAAGGGTGTTCCGATAGTGGGGTGATTTGCATGTATAAGGCCTAAGTTTTGAACGATAATAGGCAGATGCTTGAAATTTTCACAGAAGTTATATAGCTGTGGCCGCGATAGTAGCAAATACTAAAACCTAAAGGGTGTTCCGATAGAGAGGTGTTATTCACGAATATGTGTTTATTTCTTGAACTGTAGGAGGCATGGACTCAAAATTTAAAAACAGTAATTAAAACTTAGTTCGCTATATAAACAAGTATAAAAAAATAAATCAAAAGATTAAAGGGTGTTCCGATAGTGGTGTGATTTGCATGTATAAGGTCTAAATTGTAAACCATAATAGGTAGACGCTTGAAAATTTCACAGAAGGTGTATAACTGCGGCCGCTATAGAATTAAATACTAAAACTTATCGGGTTTTCCGAAAGTGAGGTGTTATTTGCCGTTACATATTTATTTCTTGAGCTATAGAAGGCAACCAGTTAAATTTGCACACATTAATTAACTCTATGTTCGCTTTCTATTAAATTAAACCTTAAAATTAAAGGGTGCTCCGAGAGTGCCGTGCTTTGCGTGTATATGGCCTAAGTTTTGAACAATAATAAGTAGACTCTTGAAGTTTTTACAAGAGGATTATTACTATAGAAACTATAAAAAATAGTAAAAATTAAAGGGTGATCCATAAGTTACATGTTTTTGACAAAAATTACCTTTTTTTTTGAACCGCTATAGGTAGGCCTGATATTTTTATAGAAAGTATATTACCATGGCCGTTATAACAACAACTCCTAAAATTTAAAGAGTGTTCCAATAGCGATGCAATTTTCTCGAATATGACTTTGATTTTAAAAAGAAAAGGCTGCCCTATAAGACATGAAAAAATTAACAACTTGAGTTTTTACAGGCGTACTAGACAGTACGAACCCTACGTGTGTGAGACTAACGCGCACTTGACTGATTTATTTAGGGTTCCGTACACAAAGTGTAAAAATGTAACCCTATTGTTTTCGCTACATGGTAGCAATATCAGCATAGCTTCGTTTGCATGTATTGGTATGCGCGCTTGAGTTATGTGGTGCCATAACTTATAGAGAAAATATTTTGAATCCCATCCAACTTACGCTTGATTGTAATTTGAGAGTTGTTAGGGCACTAAACCACAGATGTATGAGGTATTATGGGTTGAACCATTATCCTGTAAATTTAGTATTTACACGATATTTACTACTAATGGGCACTCGTATACATTTATCGTTTTGCAATGCTCAGAATTTTTTTTAAAAAAGGTTTAACAAATTTTTATTGCTTTTATCAAAATGTTACCTAAATTCATATTTTATTATCGAAAACGCTTTTAGAATAATATTTTTTTGAATGCACAAATAAAAGAAATTAAATTAATAAACCACTTATATATGTTAATATTAAAAAATAAAGTCTTCTTTAAGTCTATTTTATTTTAAATTTTTTATGAAAATATTGTCTTAACGTACACTTAAAGTAGACTTTATTTATTTTGCATAATAGCATTAGCATTAATCCAGAACATTTGCCATTTTTTGAGTTGTGACTGTTTATGTTTTAGTGTGCGAAATAAATAGGTTTCCTTACTATACACACTTACCAAAAAATGTCAACCGGTATGTTTTAGAACATTAATATTTTTGGAAAAAGAAGAAAAAAACGATAAAAATTCTACTGACCTCAAATAACAGCTGACATTTTTTTCTCATTATAGTTTAGTTGCATAGAGTCACCACTGTTAGTTGAAAAAAAAAATAACTAAAATAAAATTGAGAAAAAATTAAAATTAAATATAGGTGCCCTTGCTAATTTTCAAGTTCAAATACCAACGGAAATACTTCTTTTTTCTTTCATAAAAACGGGGCGGTTTAAATTATATTTGTATTATAAGAATTGAAATAGAAAAAAAAAACTGAATGAAATCATTCAAGTAGAACGTTAAGCCAAACGACAAATGCATTTTCACATGTCTGTCACTGTAAGAAAGCAACCTAAAACAACTGAATCCACGCAGACGTCAATCGAAAAACCTAAATTTGCATTATTGTTTTCAGTGTTTTTTTTTTTTAATTTTAACTCTAAATATATGTATGTGTATGATTGTATGTATAAGAGCTCAAGTTTTTATTTCTTGTGTTGCTATTAACAGAAACCAATTATAAGTCAATTAAATTATTTGATGATGTACGAGTATTAGGTACAAGAACCAAATACATCCATTCATATGAACGAATTTAAATATTGACAGTAAAGTAGTGGAATTATTATAGAGAACTACAGGGTCATTTTTATTATTTGAGAAAAAAAAAGGATTCGTATAAAGTTATTTTTTAATTTTGTTACACACCAGTGAACACAATATAAAAGGACAAAATGAAAAAAATACTTCTTCAAATATTTTTTATTATGTCAATAGGACATATGATAATAAATTTCAATACTTTTGTACACAAATTGTTGCAACGTGTAAGGGCAGACAATATTTTAAATCTGGAATTTACAAATATTCAATATAAATCTCAATCAATATAAAATCTTGTAAAAAAGCGCTTTGAAAACTGACAGACGGACTTCAAAATTTAGAAGGCAGTAATCTGTAAGCATTAATTTTCATAAAAATTAAAACAATATTCGTTATATGGGAACACCGTTTAATTTAAAATTATATTTTTCATACTAGAGCGGACATTACTATGTCCGCTTACACATCTTACACATCTTACACATCTTAAGTAAATTTCAGGTGTCTACCCCACAGTGGGCATAGAACGAAAATATAGCATTTTAAATTTAATACTTGCTCTTATACTGAGCTTTGCAGTAAATATGTTCTGTACATATCAAAAGATAAGGCCATATACGTCAAACTAATTTACTCATAGGGACAAGCTTTAACTTTTAGTTTTAGTACAGACATAGAAATACACACTTTGTGGTATACGTATACCACATCAAATAACATTACCTTTTGTCTTTACCATATGTTAGGCTATCCAATAGGTTAGCATAACGCCAATACCAATATACCTTAATTATGTAGTTGGAAACTATCTAAACTCCTGACAGGCTATTGGTTCCTCTGTTGAGTAGTGCAACAGCACAAAGGACAAAATCGTCATTCCTGCGATTTAGGTTCAAACCATTGCCACAACATTATTCCCCGCAGGTCCTCACCAATAATCGGCCACAAAGATTTAGGGAAATCCCTATGGGGGTACGGATTCCTGTGGTACCAGTGTTTTAGATACTGGTCAGACCTTTAAGGTTCTCATATTTCAGTTTTAGGCCCCATATAACTTCAACAGTACCCTTACTTCAAAACTAAATGAAAAGCTAAAAATCTAAAATAATTTCAATCGTTTCATATTTAAAAAAAACATAGAATATAATCAAAAACACCACAAAAAAGAGATTTATTTATTGATTTAATTATTAAATTTCAAGAGCTTCAAAATTCCCTTTTTATTTTATAGTTAACAATTTTACTATCTCATGTACAAATAAAAAATAAAACTTAAATTTAACTCGTGTTTATGTAAATTTATTTTGAATTATACAAATTGTTTCTTCATTGATCAATCATTTGAATCATTTACAATGACATTAATGATCTCAGAACCATTGTTGGTCGGGTTATTTATTTATTTTCTTTTTTTTTTGTTGTTGCTGTTGTTATTTATTATTAAATGTAACCACACAAAAACTTTGACTAGATATTGATACTAGTGACAATTCTACAATCTGCTTCTATATATGTCAGTATATATATACTTTTTGTAAATTTGTATGATTATAAAATATGTTTATTGGATGGCACAAAAAGTCAGGGAGAAAGAAAATTTAAGAAAATGATTTTAATTAAATCGCACCAATTAAGCATATTAAGCCAAACAACAAAGAAATCTACCAGAATGTATGTATGTATGTATATATGTATGTATGTACATATATATGTATGGTGCTTTTATAGGAACGTATGCCTCCCAAAATTAAAGGGGTGATGACGATAATACTCTGCATCAGCACCACCACCACCACCATCTTCGTCAGTATTATCATTGACGTTTTATTCTTCAGCTGCGGTTTGATCATTTTCAAATGCTCGTTAAGATTTTTTTTTATGAATAAATGTACCCTACATTTGGTATTTTAAAGAAATTTTTAGTAGACCAAAAAAGAATCGACAAAATATATAAATATAAACTTAGCAAAATTAAATATTTTATACACATTTATAAATATAATTTTTGCGCATAAATAATATTATAAAAATTAAAGATTTGAAGATAGAAAATAGCCTGCTTGTGACCTATTTGGGTAATTCCTTGTCAAATCAACCAAAAAAAAAAATTGTTTTCAAATTTACCACTTCCGATTTTATTGAAACTTTTGTTATTTATATTCTTTGACTTTCTGAAGCCAAATATAATTTTATAAAAATTCTATCTCTTACGGTTTTTTAACCGACTTCAAAAAAAGAAGGAGTTGTTATCAATTATAAAACTTTAAGTTGCAATAAAACAACGATGGTTTAATCGATTGACATGAATTTTATTTATCCGAAAGATAATCTTGTGGCATTACATTTTAAATATGATTTCTGGCATATGACGGATGTAATCCAATCTGGACGTTCAATTTTCGATGACTTTTTCCAACATTTGTGGCCGTATATCGGCAATAACACGGCGAATGTTGTCTTCCAAATGGTCATGCGGTTGTGGCTTAACCGCATAGACCAATGACTTTACATAGCCCCACAGAAAGTAGTCTAACGGTGTTAAATCACAAGATCAAAACGTGAAATTAGGCGGTCACCAAACGTTTCTTTCAATAAATCTATTGTGGAACGAGTTGTGTGACATGTTGCGCCTTCTTGTTGAAACCACATCTCCTGGACATCATGGTTATTCAATTCAGGAATGAAAAAGTTAGTTAGCATGGCTCTATACCGATCACCATTGACTGTAACGTTCTGGCCACCATCGTTTTTGAAAAAGTACGGACCAATGATTTGACCAGCCCATAAAGCGCACCAAACAGTCAGTTTTTCTGGATGTAACGGTGTTTCCACATAAACTTGAGGATTACCTTTTCTCCAGTTTTGTTTGTTGACGTAGCCATTCAACACCAGAAGTGCGCTTCATTGCTAAACAAAATTCACTTATGAAAATCGGGAACAACGGTACTCTCGTTTTGGGCCCAAATTGCACTATTTGCAAAGCGCTGTTTAGGCGTGAGTCTATTAATGATGAATTGCCAAACCAAACTGAGAATAAATCACTTGACAGCTGATAAATCGGTCGCCATCTCGAAAAGTAATGCCCACTTAAAATTCTATACCTCTATAAAAAACACCCTTTATAAGTAAAAAAATCATACCACCTTTTTGGGGAAAATCCTGAAAAAACGGTATTTTCTACATTTTCCTAATACAGAGGCTTGTAACTCTTTAACGAAAAGCGCTATCAGAACAAAACTTGAAACTAATTTATTCTAAATTTTATCAAGAATATAGCCAATGTCTTAAAGTAATAATCCGATCATAAGTAAGTACACTACGCCATTTGAGTAAAAACTAAAGTTTTTATGACATTTCCAAAAAAATTATATACTCTAGGTACCCAACTTTGGGAGCTTACCCAGAAGTTTCAAGAGCACCTGTGCTTTACCTCTGTTAGTTATCGTCAGTGGTTAGATATCGTCAGTGGCTTATAAGATACCAAATTATGTCCAAAATTAATCATTTTACAACCACTGTGGAATATAGCGCAATGCTTAACCTATGTTTAGTTACTTTCAAGTCCCTTACCATTAGTAATGGTTTTAGTTTTCATTAGTGATTTCTATGTTAGTAGAATGAATAACAATTAAGGCATACATACTTCATACTCTCCATACATACATTCATACATACATACATAAACTAAAGCTGATAAGCAATAGAAAATAGAAAATAAAAAAAGGAACATAAAAATCTAAATAATATAAAAAAAAGAAAATTAACAATTTGCGTCACAAAATACGACCTAGTGACTGTAACACATTCAAATGTCTTTCTAAACAATTAATAATAATTTTTACGATCTTTGTTTTTTGTGTTCATTGTTTTCTTAAACTTTTTAAACACTCTTGGAATGGTTATTGGTATGCCAAAGCCAGATCGAAAGCTTTGGAACACATATGTACGAGTATGTGTGCATAACTACATAGAAAGATTCATTAAATTGCCATAAAGTCATATGTATGTATGTGTATGTGAATGTGAATGTTATGTACATGTGCTTGTACTTGTGAATTTTTATGGGATTTTTCTACGCATTAAAACAAAGTTACGATCACATTGTTCCCATTCTAACAAACACCCATTACAAATTCCATTTTACTTTAAATGAATTTCTTACTATTTTGCTACACTGTTTTTCTCTTCTTTTCTTATTTTTGTTAAATGAATTCTTATCTTTATGCAATTTATTATTATTATTATTTTATGAAAGTACTTGAACGTACACACGTACTTTTACAGAAACTTTCTTAATAACCGCAAATGTTTTACTAATCTGTTAAGGTCAATCGATGTTAAGTAGAATCACGAATCATCTGAAACAATGCTACATACCAATCATCAACTCATTTATTTAGAAACCATCATTTCATATTCGCAGTATGCCAAGGGAGTAAATTTTTAATTGTTTATGATATACATATGTATGAAGTACAAGTTGTTTCCACCACATCCATACATACATACATCCATACAAATTTACAGATGTTGCAACAAGTTTCATGTGTGAACATTTTTACTCTACTCGTATGCACACGCTTAGTGAAGATAAATGTTAACCACCAAGTTCTAAAGTTCAATCTGGCTGACTGGCTGGTTTGTGCGTCTTTGCTGTCACAAGTTTTTTTCTGCATGATTATGAATGAGATTTTGATTAAAATTAATTCAAAAACAACATTGTTTAACTGAGTACTTACATGAAAGATTTCTTTATAATAAAGATAAGTTGCGAGACCTACAAAGAAATTCTATGCACAATTGATAATTCAATATAAGAGATTTTTGTAACAACAAATTGTTGGTTAAATAAATATTTGTTAGGTTCTTTTCAGAATATTCAATACTAGCAGTGCCCGCAATGCCGTCAGCGTCCTGGCAATATTTTCTTCTTTTTTTGAAAATATTTCACACCAGATTTTAAGTCTCTTACTTGTACGTTCTGTCTAGTCTGGTGTTAGGACAAACAAAAAAAAAATACCTGAGGCACACCTAAGGTCAGGAGCAATCTGGAGTGTTCAAAAACCTAAAATAACATTTTCGACCCGCCTCCTTTTGTAAGCGGTGACATAAGATATTTTTTTGAAAAAATAATGTAATTATTAAAAGTAAAGGATTACAAACATACCAGAGACTGACAAAAAGTACTTATAAAATAAATGTAGTCAAGAATTTACACATATTTTTGGTTATTACTTATACCTATACTTATAACACAGAAAATACCTACACATACATATTTGCAGTGAAATAAGTATGGGTGTACTCAATACTTATAACAAACATTATTTATACACCACCAACTTAAAAATGTATAAGTAATGCATGTCTGAGTACAACTGGTTGTAGGTAGATAATGTGATGGGTATCTGTCATACCCATACTTATAACTATCTAATACTTATAAGTATGATAGCAAAGTACTTATAATACTCTAAGTATACTTACAAGTAAAACAATGACTTTTAGGAATTGTGTGTATAAAAAGGTGGATGATGTTTGGCAATATTTTGTTTATAACCGAACATTGGTTAAGTATGGAGAACCAAAATAATTTTTATATTAGGATGAAGGAATGAATAAACGTATTTTTAAATTGTGAAATAATTAATACATATAGTTACATATATTTATAAAATACTCTAAGTATACTTAGAGTATTTACATACTTGTACTTATTCCTACTCTGTATTTACAAGTATGGGTATAGCCAATACTTTATCCAACTTTTATTTATACTTAGTTGTATTGCGAAAAATAATGAACAAGTATGCGAACACTTATTCTCTGCCTATACTTGTAGTTATTTAAGTGGAAATTAATATGAGTATGTGTGTATGGTATGTTGGTTGACCTGTAGCTATACACATTTATACATGTTTGGCCTCAAATACTTAATAAGTACTAAAAATGATACTTTTGTCATTCTCTGATACATACGTCTTAATAACATAAAAATAAAATTGTTAAGTTTTTATGGGTTTCCCTACAATCCCACCCCCGAAACGTGAAAATGTGAATTTTTTATTTTGGTAATTTCTAAAAACTATTAATTTTGAAGCTTTTGCGTGGAAGAGAAGGTGCCTTCCCAATGCCCAACCAATCCCCGCCACCCTAGAATATTATTAAAAATACATTTTCCTAATTTATTTCTTGATAGTATTTAATTTATCAGAAAATAATTAATTTATTTGTAACTAACTGTGTCCGCCACTTTGTCAGTGTCCTAACAATATTCTTTTCGAATTAGCTTTGAAGGAGCCCAATTACATTATGCAACTTATGTCGCTGAAATTTATCTATTTTCTTTTTTTAAATTTTATTTGTGCAATTTTTATTGCAGCAATTTGTGTGGATGGACACATTTGCTTACATTATAAACTTCATAATTATAACTACGAATTAGGGTACAAGAGGAATTTCAACAGTATATGAATATGTGTGCTCTGCCCCCTTTAATTGAACTCTCACCATCTATGTAAGAATTGCCGCGACAAAACATGCACAATGTAAATAGCGAGTAAGTAATACACACCAAATTTTAAGACTCTTACTTTTATAGTGCTTTAGATATGGTTTATGTATTTACTTTATATAAAAGTAACCAGAAGAGGGTAAATTTTCATTTATATAAAATTCTTAATTTATATAAATTCTAAAACTATTGTAGATTCCTGTAAATAGTGTTTAAAAAATCAAAGTTGCTGCCAAGTCTGCAGTAACATTGAATCGCTACTTTCACTACTTTTTCTTTATTTTCTATATCTTAACCTAGATACTAAGGTACCTCTCCATAAAATTTTATTTAAATTTATCCAGTAGTTTTTACATGATGCGAACACAGACAGCCAGAAAGTTGCAGTTTTATTATATGTATAGATAATAATTTATTTATAATAGTAACAATAAATTCTATTTAAAATAAGGGGTGATCCATTTTGAGGTTCCCTACTTTTTAAAGAAAAAAAAAAACAGAGAAAATTAAAATTTAATGGAGAATGTATTTTAAAGAACATTCTTTGGCATTTATTCTTTGAAGATTATGTCTATCAAATGATGGCCGTTGCTACGTCGCAGATGGTTCATCCGTTGAGTCCAATTTTGGATGACTCGTTCGAGCATTTTGACTGGTAACTGGCGAATGACACGCCTGATGTTTTCCTCCAAGGCCTGAATTGAAGCGAGTTTGTCCGCTTAAACTTTAGACTTTACATATCCCCACAGGAAAAAGTCTAAAGGTGTGATATCACACGACATCACGATCAAAACGTGAAATTATGTGCTCACCGTAATGTTCTTTCAATAAATCCATTGATTGATGCGATGTGTGGGAAGTGGCGCCATCTTGCTGAAACCAAATGTCGCCGAAATCACGATAACGGTCGCCATTGACGGTTACATTCGCACCGGCATCATTTTTAAAGAAATATGGACCAATGATTCCACCGGCTCACAAACCACACCAAACCGTTGTTTTTTTCTGGATAAAGTGGGAGCTCTTAAATCTCTTCAGGCTGCTCTTCGTCCCTAATGCGGCAATTTTGATTGTTTACTTACCCATTGAGCCAGAAATGGGTCTCATCGCTAAACAAAATTTACTTCGAAAACGTCGGATCTTCTTGGAACTTTCCTATGGACTTTTTCCTGTGGAGATATGTAAAGTCTAAAGTTTATGCGGACAAACCCGCTTCGATTCACGGCTTGGAGGATAACAACACGCGTATCAGTCGCCAGTTACCAATCGAAATGCTCGAACGAGTCATCGAAAATTGGACTCAACGGATGGAACGTCTGCGACGTAGCAATGGCCAACATTTGATAGACATAATCTTCAAAAAATAAATGACAAAGAATGTTCTCTCAAACGATAATACGAACATTCTCCATTAAATTTGAATTTTCTGTGTTTTTTGTTTTCTTTAAAAAAAGTAGGGATCCTCGAAATGAATCACCCCTTATAAGCCACAAACTGCATGGCTTCGGATATACCACACCTATTTCTTCAACTACCACCTACAAGAAATATTTCGCAGTATTTTACACGTCTAAAAATGCTATGAATACCTACATATATAAATCTAAAAATTTTATTGATTTATGATTAAACTTAACACTAGACAAAATTTAAAAAAGTAAAAGACGTTTCAATTTAGCGCCATTATCCTGCTGTTATTTGTGATTTTAATATTTCATATATTTAAGCTTCGTAAAATGAAATTTTAAAATCATATATTTTCTTAAACCTGGATCATATATAATCTTTGTTGTATGCTTTAGTTATTATTTTATGTGGAAAGTAAACTAAATATTTAAAAATTTCCAAAAATTATGTTTGTATTTTGTTTCAATTTCAAAATAATTTTCAACACATACTCGTACAAACTTTTCAAATACTTCCCTTAAAAAAAAAAAAACAAAAAAACAAGAAAAAAAATTGATAAATATTGTTGTGAAAACAAAGAATATCAAAATATGTTTAATCATAACACTTGGGAAAAACTGGTTGTCTCTTGTTAATATAAAAACAAGAGATACCAATATGACATATGTGATGAATATTATAATTGTCTGTGCGCTACTGTGCTTAATCGAATTGTACTACCAGCCCATCCAGCTTTGGAGAAAACAAACCACAACTGAATAACCAGCCACCAACCACTAACCAACAAAAAATACTAAGTATCTGTGGTTAAGAGTTTTCGAACATGTTGCAACGCAGTCAAAGAATTTTTGTCAAATTGCCAGGACATAAAATACACGAACATACAATATTCTTTTAAAACGTACGAGTACATATAAACAAAATCCCGGCCAGAAAGCTAAAATGGTAAAATAAAAAACAAAACTTAACATTTAATTATTTTTTGTTAAGAACGAACGAAACCCTTATACAAACAGGAAATGTGTATGTGTAGGAACTGTTGCTGCTGTTTTTGGTGATGATGGATGATCATAAATTTTCTTACGATTTTTTTAGGTTTTTTTTTTCGGTCTCTCTTTTCCCATTAGCATGCATGGTCAGACATTAAGGCGAAAAAACCCCATCTATAGTTTATCTTTTTTTTATTCAATATTAAATGGCTGATATTAGAAAGAATGTGCTGCGATGGAAAATTATTATAAATTAACGATACAATTCAATATATTGCTTACGAGGACGTTCGTATTTCATTACAAAATAAAATATTGCCATCACAATTTCTCTGCTGTTATGAAATTTATGTTATGTTATGTGGAGAAAATAGGAGAATATTGAGTATGAAATAATTAAGATTTAAAAAATATTTTAGTCAGAAGGCCAACAGAAAAGCATTAACCCTAGAATACTAACCTACGTAAATTTTACGTGTAGTTTTTTTATTATTGTTACTGCACAAGTCCAAAGTCCTAACGGTACCAAATTCCACAAGTCCTTTTTCAATAGTTTTTAAACAAACGCAAAAACATATACAAAGCATATTTTGTCATTTAACTGCTCTAAGAACGTGATCATTGAAAGACTATACGTAAAATTTACGTGGTGTTAGTGGTAAGCGTGTAATTTGTGTACGTCAATTATACGTGGCGTTAGTAATAAGAGTATAAATTTGTAGAAGTATTTTATGTAATGAATGACAAAGGCAAATTAAAAACCGAAAATTCCAAGCGTGGTCTTAACTGTGAAGATGTTGCGACATTACTAACTTCCAGCGACTTTAGAAACATCAGCTACGATAGTGTCAAAGAGGAGGAGAAAGAATTTTGAGAGCCACGACAGTTTTGCTGATAGGAATTGCTGCCCCCTGCAACAGATCAAAATTACATCGAAAAATAATTGGCAGATGCTTAGAATATAGCACTTTCAGCTTGTGATAAAAATTAAGCGTTGCAGCATCAAATAAAAGTAGCCAAAGACTGCAATAACCAGGACTGATGCTATATACATACATATGAGCATTTATTTTATTTCAGCTGTGGTTTGATCGCAAATATGTAGTTTTTTTGCCATTAAAATTGTTTTTCTTTACTTTAATATGAATTATTAGGTTATTTGTATTATTGAACAAATAACCACTATTAAATTAAAAAAAAGGCTGAAATAACCACAATAATTGAAAAAATTCCACAGTACGTAAAATTTACGTGGCGTTAGTATTAACGTAATATAAAATAGCGTTAGTATTCTAGGGTTAATAGAACAAAAAAATTAAACCGTTGCATATTTTGTACACCAAAAACTGCAGGCTATTTCGATACCAACATCTGTAACCAGTGTCTGGTATGAGTTGTAAGTTTGTAATGAATAAAAAGAATGTTACACACGCACATAAAATGTTTTAATAATTTAATTGTTTAGCTTTTAAGAAAACTATTTCATTAGGAAAATAAATATTAATTATATTGCTATTTATTCATCAGCCTAATATCTTGTTTAAGGTGTTGAATCTTTAAAATATTTTTATTAAAATTTTTCAAGTCTTCAATGATTTTAATGATGAAAAAATATATTTTTTTATAGCTTTGTTGTTCAATTTGCTAAACGTATAACACAACGTTCAATTCGATAGAATTAATATAAAATATTTTTCATTTGAAATTTAATATCAAACGTCATTAATAAATTGATGCAGTATGTCTTAAATGTCAAACACATGCATACACACACACGTACACACACACATACAACTGTATCAATTTAAATTATTTAAACGACACTTTAAACGTTTTATTTTGTTTTATAACTTATTTAGTTTTGTTATGCATATTAGAAGTGGTTAGTTTAGTTTATTATTTGTTACAACTTATGTAAGTGATATAGTATCTTTAATAAATTATTAAACGTTAGAAAAATAAATTGCCCGAGGTTTAAGGAATTTCTACAGTTGAATTATTTTTACAGTCTTATACTAAAAATAATAAATAACTACTAACTATCATTAATGATTACAGTGGTCAACAAAAAAAAAAAAAAAAAAAGTTTTCTGTACTAGATGCTGGATGATATTAAAAGTATTTTTCGTGAGGGTGCTGTGGCTTAAGTGGTTAGCACGTTGACTACTAAGCAATGGTCACGAGTTCAATACTCAGCCACGGCAACATCAATTTTTCTGATATGTAGTAATTTTTCTTCGCCGGTATTACTACATAGCACTAAATCCGCCGTCGAAGTAAAATAATTATAAATTGGCTCTCCAGAGGCGCTGCAATACTGTTCTAAAAATAACCATAACGTGCAATTGCAGTGTTGCCAGAATGGAAGCCTTACTATCGCACTAACCATCTGTCTTATCTACTACTATCCCTTTCCAAAGGAAGTACCACAGTTAATATAGGCATTAATTGCCTGAGTGGTACTTCTCTTTTTAACAAAAAAAAAAAAAAAAAAAAATTTGAGACTTAATAGAAATTTCTTCCTTGATTCTAAAAAGTATAAAAGGTGTTGCCATTTTTTCCAAAATTTTTAAAAAGTTGTTATTTAATATATGAGTCCTTGTTTAGGAAAGTGATGTAAGTCAAAAATTTTAAAAATCTAATTTATCAGCTATTTTATATAAAATCCTAATAAAATAACATATATATTATATTTATTCCTCTAACTCCCACTGGAGCATAGGGCGCCAATAACAGCTGTTCTCCATCTAACCCGGTTTTGAGCAATAGACCTAAGTTCGTTCGAAGATATACCCAGTTGGTTCATTTCGGATTCCATTGAACGTTTCCATGTTGTGCGAGGCCTGCCAATTTCTCTACCATCTTGTTGAAATGGGTTACATCTAAGTGATTGTTTAGTTACATTGTTGTCGTCTCGACGGAGGATATGTCCTATCCACTGCCACTTTCGTTTACGTATCTCGGTTTCTACTTCCATTTGGTTTGTCTTTGCTAGCAACTCAGCATTTGCTATCGTTCTAGGCCAAAAGATTCGTAATATTCTTCTTAAGCAGCGGTTAATAAAAGTTTGAATTCGTCTTGTTATGTCATTTGTAACCTTCCAGGTTGTACAGACATAAAGGACCACCGACTTAACACTTGCTTCGAAAATTCTCAGCTTTGTGGATTGGCTTATTTTATGATTTTGCCAGATTGGGGCTAGTATGCCAAAAGAAGACCTGGCCTTGTTTATCCTTGCGGCTACATCGAGTTCGGTCCCACCCATTTGCAGTAATCACGCATCCTAAATAGCAGAATTGGTCAGTTGTGTCAAATGTTTGGTTGTTAATGGTCATTGCAACTGTTGTTATACCGATACTTAGTGTTTTTTTTGGCTGCATTTATTTTTAGACCTGTGTGTTGAAGCTGTTCTTGAAGTTTTGTAGTTGTTTGCTTAAGATCAATAAGTTTCTGTGAAAGTAAGCAGATATCGTCTGCATAATAAAATAACATAATCTGAAGTAATTCGCAGTATGTCATGAAAATTAGGTTGATAAATTGAGTTTAATTCTTGGTTGGTAAACAAAATACAGCTACTGTATATTTTAATAGTGGTATAAGTCAGTCTGTTTTTAAGATTTGGCAAAATAATTATTTTTAGTAATTTTGTCATGTCTTCAGATAGCGGTTCAGGTATGATCAAGTAATCATATTAATGTAAAAATGCACTATTTGTACTTAACTGTAGACAGAATAAGACGAAGAAGTATAAGTTATGGTCCCAAGATATGGAAACGATTAAGACTAAAACAGCAATGTCGAATTATTTATAACTACATACCTGAGTATTACTATAATTTAATAGAATTATGTAGAAAGAGTAACCCATTTTTGGTAGAACAAATGGCTCAGAAAGATTTCATTTCGACAAAACAACTGGGAGAATCAACGACTAATAGAAAGATAAACACCAATAGAGAAACGGTGTCTTGGATAAAAATACAATGGACCAGATTTCTCCAAAATTCTCCGCATAAAAATATGTTTTATAAAATTTCTTTGGATGACATGTCCGAATTCAAAGTGTTAGGCCATTCACCTAATGATTTTGTTAATAATAAATTTTTAGAAAGGAACACATTTTAGCGCTTTCAATTCGTAAAAACATATACATATATTGAAAAGAATATTATTTTTCCAGTTTAGGTCCATAATTTATCTGCCCGCAAATTTGATATTTTTGATCTTATGTCAAGAAAATATTTCTTTAAATTTAAAATCCAACTTATTTAAGAATCATTAAACGCCTTAGGTATTTCCAAAAAATAATTTCCATCAAAATTAGTTGATTATCATCAATAAATCGGCAATAATTATTTTTAATAATCTTTACGCTCGAAACGATAAAAATACGAAAAATTAAAAAAATATAAATTCCCAAAAATTTTATTAATAACTAAATATGCAACTGCTTGTGCAAACCTTTGGCAACACTTGTTATTTTTCGATTCTCTTACGAGAACAAAATTAACTTGTGTATGCTTTTCATCACACCCTACGTCTGCATTCAGTGATGGCAAAAACCCATCCAATTGTAGAAGGACAGTAAGGAAAAATAAAAGCGTGGTTTGTTTGTTGGTGTTTTGTTGAAGCTTTAATAATTTGTAATATTATTCTATTAACATGCATAATTCTCATTGTGTTTTGTGGAATTTTATTACTTATAGAGTATTTTTGGCTTCTCTAAAATTAGGAAAAAAGTTTCCTGATGATCTGGCGTGAGCAACCAGTGAAATACGTATAGGGACTAGCTCTTTTCCCCCACCAAATAAATTGCATTTTTATTATAAAACGTTATGGGTAATTAGCATAATATTAAATAATTAATATTTAATTAATATTTAAATTCCCAAAAAAAAAATTTATTAATAAAAAAAATATTGTTCATAAGTGTAAGTGTAAAAAGCCATAAACAAATATTTCGTAAAAGGAATAAAATTTACATTACAAACATAGTTATCATTAATTATCACAATAGACAATTGCTGTTAATTACCACTATTAAGCCCTTTGTGGGATAACATACTACTGGCCTTAATTAATCAAGACCTTTTATGGCTTAATAGTATCTACTGCGCTGGAACTGTGTCACATATAGTAAATGCGACATTACAAATACAAATCAAAGCAGAGACTTTAATCATCACAATCATTAAAAAGATTGTTGCCAACAATTTGCAGTTTTATCCTTAACCACTTATACGAGTACCACCAACTGCATAAGCAATTTGTGCCTTACAGCTTGTTTTACTTAAGACTTTAACTACTTTAATTATATAATTTAAAATTTTAACATTCTCTCTGACACATTTTTAAAAGAATAATTAAATTTTAACTAAAAGACTTCGATAAGAACAACTAATGAAAAAGCAACAACAACAACAAAAAAAAAAACATACGAAAAACTACACAAATGAAACTTTATTAATAATATTTATCAGCTCAATTTATTGCCTTAATTCGCATTTCATCAAGCAATAAGAAAATCACAGCAAGAGCTGGCAAAAAAAAGAAAGATAAAACACCAGGAAGATGTAAAATCAAGTTGATTTCATCCACTAGTACTTCAAATTTGGTCATCAATAATCAATATTGAAGAAGATGCCAACAGCAGCATCAGACACACACAGGCTTCAGACACACGCATAAGATCTGTTTGCTGCTGCTACTTGTGACATGTCTGCACTAACCACTTTGTTTAATTTTTAATAAACAAAAAAAAAAAAACAATTTATTTTTGCAACATACAACAGTAGCAGATATATACTGCTCTTTTTTTGTTTTGTTAACAACCATAAGACAGTGTGAAACGTTCGCATGTAAACAAAAATTATACAATAAGTTTCAATTTGCACCGTGATATAAAGGGTGGTAAATTTAAAGGGGCCGATGTCTATTTTGAATAAAACACAAATTATTTTAATTTCTTTTTATTCTGATAATATTGGTATGGTCTAATTATGTACGGAACAAAGTATTGGTCAAATGGCCGCCCCGACCTCGGCGGCAAACCTCCAACGGATGCTTCAAATTTTCGATGACGCTGAGGCATAATTGAGGTTCTATGCCGTTAATTTGCCGATTTATCTCATCCTTTAACTGTTGGATTGTTGCTGGCTTATCGACAGCTCTACACCTTTTCTTTCAAATAACCCCAAAGAAAGAAGTGCAACGGTGTCAAATCACATGATCTTGGCGGCCAAATTACATCGCCACCACGTGAGATAACACGGCCATTGAATTTGTCGCACAAAAGATCCATTGTTTCGTTAGCTGTGTGGTAAGTGGCACCGTCCTGTTAACACCACATATCGTCCAGTTCCATATCTTCCAATTCCGGCCATAAAACTTCGTTATCATCTCACCATAGCGAACACCATTCACAGTAACTGCCTGATCGTAAACCGCATCAAACAGTCACTCTTAGATTATCATTCGCCCAAATGCGGTAATTCTCCTTATTAACGAATCCACTGAAGTGAAATTGTACCTCATCCACTGTTGCCATGTCTTGCCACCATTCTCACCATTGACAACGATTGGAATGATCAAGAGGCTTTAGTTCTGGAGTGTTCATGAACGACGAT
Source organism: Phasia obesa (assembly GCA_949628195.1). NCBI lineage: Eukaryota > Metazoa > Arthropoda > Insecta > Diptera > Tachinidae > Phasia > Phasia obesa. The sequence continues at coordinate 104,207,332 of OX451219.1, forward strand.
CGTGAGAGGTGCAATTGTTGGACACGACGACGAGTTGAGGTGGACGGCTCTTCAGCCACACTATCGCGAACAGCACCAATATTTTCTGTAGTACGAGCTGTACGAGCATACACTGGTGTTTTGACATCTCCTACCGACTAGGTTTGCTCAAATTTTTGAAATTGACCGAAAAAATCATAATTAGCCTGAATAACTTTAACGCGCTGCTCCATGGTTCAAATTGATAGCATAAAATTTTTAATGCTTCGTGGGATTAGTTTGTAGTATGTCCGATATTATTAATTTGTTTAGTTTAACAAAAATTAAACTTAGAATTTATAATTGTTTAAAAGTCAAAGCTCGCTTTTTCACATTCTAATATTTGTAGGTCGTGTAGGCTTCCAAAATGAATGTAGTTTGTTGCAGGCAGAATTACTGGCGGTCGTGAAGGAAACCGAATTTTTGTGTGGGTACGTAATGCATACTGTGTGTTAAAACGGTAGGAGGGCACTCTGTACTCACTCGACATCCAAATGGCGCTTAAAGCCCTGAAAATACAAGCGTGAAATCAAAGCTAGTAGGCGAGTGCAAAAAGGCTCTTGATGAGCTGACGCACAAATATTGAGTTAGATTGTGTTGAGTTCCGGCTCATTGTAATGTTAAGGGAAAATAAATTGCGGACAAACTTGCAAGATTGGGCTCGAAGGAGATTAATTCTGAATCTTCAACATTAAGGTAAAGGAAATCCTATAATTCCCAAATAAATGCCAAAAATCCCAAAAATCCCAAAATTTAATTTTTTTAGTCTTTTGCCTAAAAAGTCTATATATGGACTAGGGGTGATGAAATACTATCAGCAATCGTTGGGACTACATATAGCTTTATTATGGCAGTATTCTTTTTCCAATCCCAGCTTTAGGATTTTGGTACATATAGGCTAAAATCAAAATTATGATGTAAAATAGGTAAAATTGAAGAAATTCCATCTTCTACAAGGTTTACAAATTTTACACGAAATTTAGTTTAAACGTTTGTATATATTGTTAGCTTAAATAAAGATATAAGATTTTTATATATTCCTTAAGAACATTTTATCTATTAAAAAACATAAACTGAAGGCCATTTTCAGGCTAAAATACACAAAAATTCAATAGATTTGGAATTTTTAACTCAGAAAAGATATAATCTTTGAAAGTTTTCGACAAAGTTTTAAATTTTGCTTATTAACTATGGGGAGAAATTAAAAAAAAAAAAAATTTGCAGAAAATTGTTTGAAATATTTCGAAAAAACTGAACCAGGGTTTTAAAAAAATCAAAAATTGTAATTTTAAAATGCATATAACACGCTCATTTTAAAATGCATATAACACGCTCATTTTAAAACCTAATTTATCAAATCAAAAAATTTAAGCCAAGCTCTAAAAGAATTTTCATGGGCACATTCATAATGCAACCCCTGGTAAATGGATGGTGCCCAACATCAAATACTCCTTTTCTATGCTTATGCCAAATTTTGAATGAATAGACCTTGCCCTTTACAAATGGCTGAGTTATTTCCAAAATATTATGATTTTGCCCCACTGTGGGTTGTGGTAGACTTTGTTTGCACCAGAGACTGACAAAAAGTACTTATAAAATAAATGTAGTTAAGTATTTACACATATTTTTGGGTATTAGTTATCCCTATAATTATAACACAGAAAATACCTACACATACTCATTTGCAGTGAAATAAGTATGGGTGTACTCAATACTTATAACAAACATTATTTATACACAACGAACTGAAAAATGTATGTGATGGGTATCTGTCATAACCATACTTATAACCACCTAATACTGACAAGTATGGTAAAGTAGTTATAATACTCTAAGTATACTTACAAGTAAAACGATGACTTTTAGAAATTGTGTGTATAAAAAGGTGTATGATGTTTGGCAATATTTTGTTTATAACCGAACATTGGTTAAGTATGGAGAACCAAAATAATTTTTATATTAGGATGAAGGAATGAATAAACGTATTTGTAAATTGTGAAATAATTAATACATATATTTACTAATACTCTAGAAAAATACTCTAAGTATACTTAGAGTATTTACATACTTGTACTTATTCCTACTCTATACTTACAAGTATGGGTATAGCGAATACTTTATACAACTTTTACTTATACTTAGTTGTATTGCGAAAAATAATGAACAAGTATGCGAACACCTATTCTCTGCATATAGTTACTTGTAGTTATTTAAGTTGAAATTAATATGAGTATGTGTGTATGGTATGTTATGTGCTGTAGCTATACACATTTATACGTGTTTGGCCTCAAATACTTAATAAGTACTAAAAATGATACTTTTATCATTCTCCGGTTCCCACCACAGAGTAGAAAGACAGACGGTCAGGGAAAAATTTTAATAATTATTGTTTTGTATTGCAAATTGATTCCTATGTGAACCAATAACAAAATTTTCCAAAAAAATCTTCACTGTACTAATACATCTATTTATAAATAACAGTGGGGGTACTGTAGCTTAAGTGGTTAGCACGTTGAGTACTAAGCAGTGCTCACGAGTTCAATACTCAGCCTTGGCAACATCAATTTTTCTGATATGTATTAATTTCTCTTTATAATAATGCATATCAGCGCCCTCTTTCGCCGTTATTACAACTTAGTACTAAATCGCCGGCGAAGTAAATTAATTATAAATTGGCTATGCTAGCTTCAAACTAATTCGCCTAAATAACACCAGAGGCACTTGTAACACTGTTCTAAAAATAAAATAAAACCACTGTTGGCAATTTGGAGATTTTTCAGCTAAATCTAGCGTTTTTGCAATGCCAGTCGTGGGGAAAATTGTCTCTTAGCGGTTAGCGGGAAATCTGGCAATTTTCAAAGAGATATTAAGACACACAATTTTTGTCAATACCCAATGCATTAAAAAAAGCAAACTTGCTAGGAGGACCAAAAAAATTTGTAAAGGTCGACACATTTGTCTACGAATGGCAGAATAATCTAGGCACCGTAGATAGGACTTTCTACCTTAAAAACGGCAGTTTTTTACTAACCTATACATATCTTCTCTTTGTTTGTTTTTGTTTGTATTTCTTGGATTTATTGTTGTTTTTCAAATAAAATTCTCAGTAAATTTAAGTTTTAAGGTAAATAGTGATTTTAATGAGCATTAAAAAAAATTATCTTTTGGTTTTGTAATTAAAAAAAAGTTGCAGGAATAAATTAGTTTTTGGCATAAAATGTTAATATAATTTTTGCAACGAATCTTGAGCTACAATATTACCAAACACAATTAAAAATGGTTTTACACGGCGTATATTTGTCATATGACCTGTCAGTTTTATAATCCATATGTAATTTCATGTGTTTGTCAAAATAACATGTGACATAACATGCTGATGCGCTTTTGGTACCACAAAAAGCATAAAACAACAAAATATCAAGGTGTCGTTACAGGATGTCAGATGTTTTGTCACATAAAAATAGAACACGTTCTAAATGAAAAATGTCATATGTATTGTACACATGGAAAATACACATGTTATGTTTGAAAGGGTTCACACGACGTGTATAGAATTTACACATGGAAAAGTGACAAGTCATATGACAAATATTATCCGTGTAAAACCACTTTAAGCGGTATCAGCGTGTATGAATGCGATATTAGACAAAAACTGATGACACCTTTTTTGAAGTGTCCAATGATTTTCAGTTTTTCGAGGCCTATAAATAAAAATTGGTCAAAAAAATTCGTCAAACCCTTTGGTAGTATAGCCGTCCGTTTTTTGTTTACATTAGATCGCGTAAGGAAAAAATTAACTGAATAATTTAATTTTTATTAAATTTCCTTAGTAGTCATCAAATTGCGTAAATTTCCATAATTAAATGGCATAACCAACTGAACGCAAATAGCTTTAATAAATGGCTTTATTGAGTTTAAATATACTGGAATGTTAATATATATAATTTGTATATTTTTAGTTATTTTTTCACGTTAATTTCCGCTGAATAAAAAATTTAGTGGTTTCTGGCGTTTTAAGTAGAAATTTGGTGGGAAATTGTAAGAAAAAGTTGGCAACAGTGATCACAACATGCAGTTGCAGTGTTGCCATAAGCGAAGCTTTACTATCACACTAACCATCTGTAGTATCTACTACTATCTCTTTCCAAAGGAAAAACCACAGTTAATATAGGCATTAATTGCCTGAAGGTTACTTTTGTGATTTGCTTATTTAGCGTATCAAATTTGTATATACATACATATGTAGTTAAAAAAACGAAACCTAAGACAGCGACACTGAAATCCTTTTTAAATGCGAATAAATTGTTAAAACATTTTTCGATTTTGGACTCTCTAATAATAACCCTTAAACTCTGTTCAATTTCTCATGTGTTACTCTGTTGAAATATAAAAATTTTTATATAATTTCTTATTCGTTTATGTTCGCCACATATATAGCAAGTTCTTGCGTTGGAGATGTACGTTTAATGATTAAAACACATTAAAAATCCAGTAGCTTTTATAACGATGATCGCACTTACCATAATATGTTCAACATTCTACGTTGAAATACATATAAAATCGAATTCAACAACAGCATCAAGCAATAAATAAATAGCAGCAGCAGCATAAACAAAAACACAAAAAAAAATTTTAAACAATTTTGAAGGCAACAGCATTTTTGGGGTATTTTTTTGGTAGCAGTTTTTGGGTTTTTTTCTTTTCAACCAACGTGTTGTTTTAAAGTAATCGTCACGTAATGGCAAGAACATGAATTTTTGTCATGCTTAAAAGTCTTTTTTTTGGTTGTTAAAGGATTTTTTTTTTTGTCGAGCTTGGATTTTCACATTTTTGGTCAAAACTTGACAGAAATTATTCATAAAATATAAACAATGTTAAAATAAAAAGTGTTTAAGGAAAGTCATTGTGGGAAAGATGAGAGTATGTCATGTTTGAGATAGAAATCAAATGAACATTTATTTCATTACAATTACATATTTATGCATATTTTTAAGAAATAGACTCGTACATAATATCCTGAAAACAACAAAGGATTCTTATGTTGTTGCAAAATAGCTGTCTTGGAAAACTTGGTTGAGTTATTCTTATACCCTAGTTTTGTTTGGCCTAAGATACTTTTCCATCTAAATATAACTTATCAATTGGATTTATATTTATACTTTTTATAATTTGTAATTTAATTAATGTCAATCGAATAATTTATCAGACTCGAATATTATATGTTACTTCTTTGTGGTTAAATGTTTTGTTTAAACATTTGGCAATTTGAGTAGTTTCCCACAGAGTGAAAGATTTCTTTGATTACTGGATTCCTAAGCCAGGAAAAGAGTAAGGGAAGAATCATACAGACCTATAAGCCTTTTATCAAACATATCAAATCTGTTTGAGAGAATATTAATAATTTAGTTAAACCCAATTCTGAGCGCGAAAGGATGTATTTCGAGGCATCAATTTGGCTTCAGAAAACAACATAGTACGATCCAACAAATACACATATTATTAAATGTGGTTGACATGACATTTGAAAAAAAAATATTGTTCTGCACTTTTTATCTACATTTGTCAAGCATTCGACAAGGTTTGGCACGAAGCTCTGATATATAAGTTAAAGCTAAACCGTAAACTTCTGCTCTTAAAAAATTATTAAACTGATCGAAAGTTCATACTAAAAGAAGGAGGTTTCTTAAGCTCGCCGCATCTCATTAAAGTTGGAGTTCTACAAGGGACTCATTTTATACTTGCTGTATACATCAGATATGCCAACTAGCGATCAAGTGCACACATCAACATGATGTACTCATATAACTTTAATACTGCGTGGGGAATCATGCCCCCCTATTCGCATAAACAACCAAATTATAACTCCAGCTTGCAACCGTCAAATAACTCATTATACATCTTGATATGCGCCTTACTTGGAAAAGCCATATAGAATCCAAGTTAACACAAATGAAGTTAAAAGTAATGCAACTAAACTGGCTTCATATTGAAATGAAGATACGGAAAGCGAAAAGGATCTTGCATCAGTGTAAACGCGTTTGTGGCCGTAAGTGGGGAATCTCACCAAAGGCTGCATACTGGATTTACACAATGATGGTGCGACTCATAATAACTAATGAATCTGTGGTTTACAGATTACAACTCTACCCTCAGCTTAGATTACAAACGACTACTGTACAAGTCGAATTTCCAATTTGGTGTTATGGGATTTAGTTACAGGGTACTCTGCTTACTCAGCTAGCAATGTTGAGAAAGTTCAACGGCTTCAAAATAAAATTCTACGAATGATCACAGTGCCTCCCTGGTATATAAAAAAATCGAATATTCACAAAGATCTAACTAAGCGTGCCAACAGTTTAATCAGAAATAGCGAAGCATTTCTTGAAGCTTACAACTTTGGCGTGCAATATTCTTAATGAACCTGGTTAAATTCGACTAAAAAGAAGAGATATTGCCGTACATTAGAGGGATGACCCGTAAATGATTTCAACAATCGAGAAATATTCGTTATTTTTATCTGGCACTGCCTGGACTTATTAAGTACTAGCTGTGCCCGCCACATCGTGGTCGTCCTTTAAAGATTTTGATCGATTTTACTTTGAAAGACTCTAACTTTTATAGTGCTTCATTTATGGTTCATGTATTTACTTTATATAAAGGTGACCATCCTTGGATAAAATTCTAAAATTTGTAAAAAATTCTAAAAATTATCGTCAAGCCCTGTAAGAGGTGTTTAAAATATTTATATAACAATGTAATTCCACAAAGTAAAAATACAAATTTAATACAAATTGTATTCAACTGGCGCCATCTGTTGCGCAATAGTTTTTAAAATATCCAACTTTTAAAAATAATAAGCTGTGTTGAACATATCGTCGCGTTTATTCTTAAACCACGTAAGCGCCAAGAAGTCGTTTTTCAGAAAACGAAGAAAACTTAATAACTTCTTTAATATGGGTTTCATAATAATTTTTTTTGCAAAACATGGCTGTGCGAATCTCTGAAGGTTATAGAAACTTTTATTTTTTTTTAATTTGTTACTTACAATTAATTTTAGTCAAATCTGTTGCTTACGTGGTTTTGGCGCAAACAGCAAATTGCAAATTTCTGTGTGTAAATAAACATTTATTTTTGTATTTATCCAAAAAAGCTTTTAACTTTACTAAAAATGATCCAATTGGCCTGCATCTTTCATGATTTTTTTAATCTTAAATACAAAAAACTTAGTGGTTGAGACTTTAACATTTACAACTTGAAATATAAAAACCATTATATTTTGCATGCATATGTCGTTTGTATGGCGCTTACGAGGTTTTGAAAATGGATTTATTTATTTTTCATACAAACTTGTTAAAATGAGAATGTAGTCTGGTGGCAAATGTTATTTTCTACCATAAAAACCAAAAAAGTCAATTTCAAAAAAATGTCGCTTACGTGGTTTAAGAAGAAACGCGACGATATAACCGTGTTTAAAACATAACCGTGTTGAAAATATCCCAGTTTTAAACCGAAAATGATAGTACCTTTATACCGGAAATTGCGTTTTTCACTGCTTTTTCTCCACTTTCTCTTAGAAATAAGATACTTTTGCTGAAAAAAAAGTATCCTAAATTGGAACAAGGATACTAAAATCCCAAACGAAAAGCAGAGAGACAGAACGGAAATGAGTTCCTATTTTATTTTATGTATAGATATTTATTCTTTTTATACCCTTCACCACAGGTGGAAAGGGTATATATAAGTTTGTCATTCCGTGTGTAATTTCTACAATATTAATTTCCGACCCCATAAAGTATAAATATTCTGGATACATAGAGAAGTTGATTAAGCGCTGTCCGTCTGTCCGTGTTAGTGTGGTAATGTCATTTACCAAGGCACCAGAAGAGATACAAAAAATTTAAGCACACCAATCTGTCAGGCATAGTTTCGAAAATTTTTGTATTGCAATTCAGCAACATCGGATCATTCCTTTGGAGGCTACGGGCCAAAAACCACGCCCACCTATATTTTTTTACGTTTTTTTTTTAATTTTTTTCGGCTTTAATGATTCTGTTTTGCCTTTTTTTGTCAAATAAATATTAGACTGCGACAGGTAGATCGCAAGGAGTGCATACAGATCTCGGGGGATCAATAACCCCCTGCGAGGGGCGATTTTTGTTTGTTTTTAGATTGGTAGAGTTTTTCTGCTTTGATTTGTATTAGAGAGCTTAATAGAAAGCAATACGCATAGAGCTAGCCAATGGACCCACAGGGTACCTACTGACAAATAGAAGCAGTTAAAAGGACCCCCATGTGTCGATATGATGAAAATTTTTTTTTTTTGTAAGGATTTCTTTTTGCTTTAGTCTGACCATTCTAACTCAATATAGGTTGGAGAAAGGTCCAAAATTTAACAAAAAAAATTTCAATAAAATTTAAAAAAAAAAAATTTTTTAAAAATTTTAAAATTTTTTTTCAAAAATATTTACAAAAAAAATTTACAAATCATTTTCAAAAAGATATTTTACAGAAAAATATTCGAAAAAAATTTTTTTTTTAAATTTTCCAAAAAATTTTCGAATAAAATTTTACAAAAAATTTTTAAAAAAATATATTTACAAAAAATTTTTACACACAATTTTCGAAAAATTAAAACAAAAATTTCAATATTTCTTTGAAAATGAAAATCATGACTGTAACATAACATGTATTTAATATTAAGAATATACATATGTATGTATGTGTGTATATAGAGTAACATATTTTTTTAAATGCGTTTGATTTTTTAATATATGATATCTCTGTTTTAAAACCTAGGTGCATTAAACATATAGACATCATCAGAATACCGACTACAAACTGTCAAAAATGAAACGTTGTGGCTGTCGTCAACTTAGGCTAATTTCTATTTTATTCAACAAAAGAAAATGTCACAAAATTGCAAATTAAAAATTCATATGCAAAAAAAGTTTTGGAGGAAATATTTATAATTTTTTGAAAAAGTTTTTTAATTTTATAAAAGCAAAATAAGTATTTCTACAACAATGTCAGAGTTTACGATGTAGCTGTCGGCTTCAATATCATTAAGTAGCTGACAACACGGCGACAATAGTAGCAAACGGAATTTGTTTTCATTTGTCTTCTATTTTTTTAACTCATGAATAATGATTTTTTCTCATACGAATTTATTTAAGTAAAGAGTCAACAATATGGATAATGCTGTACATGTGTGTGAAGGGTATAGAAGATTCGGCACGGCCGAATATAGCACTTTTACTTGTTATTTTAGACTTAGGATATGAGTAATTATTGTTAGTTCAAATATATTGAAGACACAATAAATAAAATATTAAAAAAAAAATTAAAAACCATCTACAAGTTGTCATTAGTAAAATATATTATTAATAAATTTTGTATGGTTGTCTTTTCTCATAATTATAGTAATTTGAAAACCTTAATTGATTAGTCCACGAAAATTTATTTATTCAAATCCTGCTTAAATGGATATTCTAGTTATCTGCAAGAGCGTTAAAAATACATAACAAAAGTATCAAACAACGTTATTTATATGTATTTAATAAACCCTGACATGTTATGTTTTCAGATTGGTTTATTACTACAGCCTAAATATTAACAATTACATGTGCTATTCAGCTAAAAGCTATATGTCCTTGGCCTTTCCTTATTGACTGACCCTTCGCCTAGAATTCTGCTACCAAACTTTGAAAAGTCTACTGGAATGCAGTGGAGCCGGAATAGTTTTTTTTTATTATTTGCACGAGTTGACAGACGCTGTAAATTGTCATGGTAAATTGTCTTTATTGGCTGAAAGACGAAACCTAAGAAAAACACACGGAATATAAATCAATATAATAGAGGCTTCAAATGTTGTCCAGTATAGACTTTTTTTAAATTTTGCAAATTATTGTTAAAATGTTATTTTATTTTGTCATTCCATAACATACAAGTTCTCAAATATATAATCTATAATAACCATAAAAACTGTTATCTCATGTTTGGGGTTTTCTTTTTCCCAAAAATTCAAAATTATAATAATACCTGCACTAAAAAATATCTCTGAAGATGGTACTCGTTTCTCGTATTAAAAAAAATAAAACATACACACACACCTTATAAATATGCGTATGTTTCTCAAACTATCAATTATTTATTTTACCAACATACTCGTACAAGTATGTCTGCTAAAATTTATTCTTCTAAAGATCATGTCCAAAATGATGATCATGGTGATCAGCCAGAAAACACGAAGTAAAAGGATCAAAAATTCATCCAAAAACACAATGTTTAAGAAATATTCTGCATTCATTATACGGCGACATAATATTCCCAATACTAACACATACCAACACAAAACTATACTTTGTAAATACAAATACTTAAGCAAAAACAGTAGCTGAAAGAGAATTTTCTCATTTAAACGCATAAATAATTAGACATGTTTAAATGTCCCGCAGGCAAAAATTGCATTAAGAAGAAGACAAAAAAAAGAGGAATAATTTCATCAAAAATCTGATTTTATTAAAAAAACACAAAATCAAAAAAAAAAAAAAAAAAAAATAAGAAAAAATTAAAAGAAGATGAAACATAAGTAGTGAACTGGCAATCAAAGTGATGATCGCTAAAACACGTACACCAAAAATTGAAGACTACAAAACCCAACATTGATCACAAACAAAATACTATAACAGACAACAGCAACTACTACAATAACAATAACAACAACACCAATAACAATAACAAAATGAAAATGAAAAAAAATGTTTGGTGAATAGCATGACTGGAGGCGTTCCATAGTAGTTCATTTTTATTTAAAAATTAGCTTTTTTTGATTTATTCCTGTTGCTGGCTGTCTCTACCAACATATGGATGAATTGTTGTTGAACAGCTACTGTTTTGTCACACAATCTTTTGGCAGCTTTGTGTTATTTTGTTTACCTTAACAGAAACAAACATCTTATTGAAATGATCAACATACCTCAACGCAACTTAAACTCATCATCGATCATCTGATGTTAAAAGTTGAAGAAATTCTTGCGTTTTATTCCGCTTTTTATGGCTCAACACTTTTTCCTTTAGTCGTTAGTTAATTTTTATATTTCGAAGATTTTTATATTTTTTTGGTTATTCTCAAATATTTTTAGATTTGTTACTTAACATAACTTTAATATGTTCAAATGTCATCTTTGAAATTGTGATGATGATGATCATCATCATCAGGCTGCTGAGTCTTCTTTACCTTAGTGCCACATTTGGCGAGTGACGAGTTAGTTCGAGTTTCTTTAAAGTGACAAAACTGATCTTAATCGTAAAATTATTTTTGTTTAAAAAAAAAGGAAAAAAAAATATTTATTGGCATGTTTCACTCAAAACAAGAAAAGAAATTATCTGATACGAATTTAAAGATTGCTACACAGTACGCCAAAAATTAACTTATTAACGCCCTCAAAATAATTGTATTTTGTTGAAAATTGCGGTAATTTCCACTTGGAAACTCGTTTAAAAATTACACTGTAAGTATAGTTGTAACTTCTAAAGTATCGTAATTTTTTTTTTAAGGAAATGTTTTTAAACCGTGTTTTCTTGTTCACTTGTTGCCTTATTATTAATCTGTTACAATTTGATATAAGCAACGATTCGATAGATGTCGAATGGCATAATGATCGACTCGTATCGAATTTGTTATTCGTTACGATATTTTACTCAATATCAAATGCGGTGTTTAGGCACCAGGCTTTTCTAATGAAAAAACCTTGAATTATAACTTTGAGCTTTTAAATATGTTGAAACAGTTTGCAGCAACAATGAGTTAACTCCATTTATAGGTGACTAATAATGATACGATGACAAAGGCGATTAAACAACATTCGCCATTTTTGAACAGTTTTTTTTCTATTTTCCTAAAAATGAAGAAAATTGGAGTTATTTCTTTTTTGGTGCAAATCCTTCAATTGGTGTTTATAGTTAGATGTCCATCTCAATGGCATTTTTTGATACTACAAATATCATTATTAGTCTTACTCGTTACATATAGACATACGTATATGTGATATAAAATGTTGGCTGGATAAACAATGCGTCTTTGCCATTGCCGTTTAAGGGTCGATGTTTCTTGGCCTTTGAATGATGTACTGCACTCTACAGCTGTATGTGTTTGGATGAATTAGATGCGTGCATATGCTTTTTTATCGTGTATAACCTAAACAAGATTTTTAAGCATCATACAAAACTCAAGGTAAATTATTTTATAGAAACTGAATTTGGGATATAGATTTGACTACAGAACCTGATGGCGGCAAGTTTTGTGTAATTAACTTAACCCTTTGACGCGTGGCCCACATTATAATGTACGTCGCTTTTATAAACCCGTTACTGGTTTGTATTTTGTTATAATTTTAATTCTTAAAATGCAGAAAAATTAGAAAACAACTTGAGATCAATTTTGCATATTTTGTCTCGTCATTATAAAGTGTTAAGGTTTAGTTGCAAATTAAAAACAAATAAATATTTAATTCAGTGTGTTCCATTACAAAAGTTAGATTTTTTTTTTGTATTTTTTATAAGTATGTAAACCAAAAAAACTTTAAATCAATAAAAAAATAAAATAGAGTGAAAAGGTTTACACATTGTTGCGGATTTTACTTTATAATGTACATCCCCAAAACCAACTTTAGAATAAAAATTACTCCACATAATTTTTTACACATGTTTTTTGAAGCCCTTTTAAGCAATTAAAACTATATGTAAAATTTTTCAATGGCCAGAAGTATTTCCCGTGTCAACGGTTAAGTTATTTTTTGAAAGTTATATCTTCTAATACAAATATGATTTCGTGCATCACATCCTGGAGGAGACGAACATATGAATCTCAAATTTTTATGCGGAATACCCTGGAACTTTACATCCTGCTTATGCCATTTATTTAAGAAAGTTGGTAGCACTTTGAGCGACGATTCTTGTACTATGAATTTTTCGTCATTACAAAAACATTAACAAAGAAGATTTAGGCCCATTATTATAACTTGCCTTTAGCTAAAGTTAGGATTTTGTTAGAGCGATAAATAGTTTTTCATTATTAAAAGTAACTTTTAACTATCACGTACTATAAGGACAAGTTATAGCAATGAGCATTATCCTCATTATTATAACGAAAAACAGTAGTTTTTCCCTCCAACAAAATCCTAACTTTAGCTAAGGCCCATTATTATAACTTGCCTTTAAAGTACGTTTTAGTTAAATTTCACTTCTACTTAAGTGAGCGATAAAGTGAACAATAACTATTTTTCGTTATTACAACTTCCTTGTAAAATAAAATTAATCATTTTGAAAATATGGCAGTACAATAATAAACACCGACTACTTTTGACAAAATAAATTGGTTCCTAAAAACGAAGTGGCAACGCCATACCTTTCATTTATTTGTTTACTTTTAACAAACCACAAATTAGTTATCTGTGCAACAAAAAACCGAAAAGATTTTATATACAACAAAGGAGATCTGTTTTCCATTTTTATTTTTCAAATGCAAAATTAAATTAAAATTAAATTATTTTTCTTCATAGATTAGAAAATACGGCAACTTTATAGATGACGAAACATGGCAACTTCAAACTCTTATATCTAATGTTAAAAGTTAAAGCCAAGATGTTCTTCCCTTTAGTTTACCAGTCATTTCTAGCTTAATGTATACTTATAATAACGAAAAACTACTTATCACCCTGATAAAATCCTAACTTTAGCTAATGGCAAGTTATAATAATGGGCCTTAAAGTGTTTAAATAAAAACGATATTAAAGTTAATGTTTCGTTGTTGCTCCAATGCAATATCTATGTCACAACATCTCATTTTATAGTGTAGGAGTTGAGGCTGTTTATAAATATGAATCTAAATTTTTATCTTTTGCAAAGTTTTTTTGTTTTTCTTAACTTTTTTTCTCGGTTCAATTATTTTATGTTGGCTTTAAAGTTGTTGGCGTTTTCGAAAGAGTTTTTCTCTTGATTTTTTTTTCTTTTTTTTAACTATATTTCAACAATTCGTTCGATTCATTTCGAATTATTGCGATCTGTTTTAGCTGTTTTTAGGCCATTGTTTAAGCTGTTGTGTGTGTGTGAGAATAAAGTTTTGTGATCACTGGCATTTTTGAATGTCTGAGATTATGTCTGGTGAGTGTTTTTGTGTTCATTTTTATTTAAAAACTGTAAAATATTCGTGTTTATCATTGGCTGGTATAAATGTTGAAAAAATCGCATTTAGTTTTTTGTGATTGGATAATCAAACAGTTTTTTTTATTTCTTTTTTCTTCTTTTCGGTTTAAAGCTTTTTTTTCTTAATATGGTATTTTTCCAACATAATAAACTAATGAATCATTTTTAAAGGTATTTTTGAACATAAATACGCAATCGCCAATATTCACAAAAATTATAAGATTTTAAAAAGCTTGAAAAAGTGTATAAAACCATACAAAAATAATTTTATGAAATTATAAGCAAAAATCTAAATTGGTTTTTTTGCAATGAGTTCTAAAACATTGTTTTTGTTTAAATTGTTTTAATATTTATAGAGAAAAAGTTTTCAGATTCTACAGGGTTTATGAGAATGCTTTGGTTTAAGGTTTTTTTCTTAATTCGAAAAAAATTCCGTTATAACTTATAAGTTTATTAGTTTTTATACTAATTGAGGTTTTTTTTAAATTCCTAAAAATTTTTATTTTTTTTATTAACTTATTTAACTATGGGAATTTTGTATAAACGTTAATTTTGTTATTATAAAGGAGGGATTTAAAAGGCTGTGCGTGTTTTTCATATCAAAGAAATAAATATGTTCGAATGTATTCTATCAAATAAAATAATTGGCAAATTTAGAAGGTAGAGCCCGAAAATTGATTTTTTTATCATAACTGTCTTGTTTAAATTAAATTAAATTTATATATTAAAGAGCCCCATTGTGTTTGTAATTTACTTAGGTAAAATTTTTAATTTTAAACTGTATAAGGCCGTCATATTTACATACTAAGAGCCCCATTGTTCTTGTAATTTACTTAGGTAAAATTTAAAATTCTTTAAACCAAAAGGCTTTGGCCTGGTCACTTGTAGCTTTTGCTCCTTGTCAATTTGATTCCATTAAGTTTAAGATATGATAATTAAAACGGGTAGTAATTGCTCTCGCTTCCTTTGAATGATACGAAACCCTTTTCGCTACCTAAGCATTGAATAGACAAACTACGAAAATGGAAAATGGAAAATGGCGATTTGGTTGCCCGCCATCAGTTAATGGAACAAGAAATACCTTGCAGCGTCATTGTCCCTTTTAATTTTTATGTTTGATTTAATCAATGGGTTAAATTATTCACATGTAAATGGTTAAATATAGTGATACGGATTTACGTCAATGGCTAGCTTAACGCCTCAAACTGATGGTGGTCTTACCACTAGGTCCGTCAGCGTTGCGTATAACATCACAATAAGTAGCATTTTCTTACAGGCCCCTCGTCATTCCCCTCGCTATGTAATTGAACACTATCTTAACTGCTTATACTCCATTGGGAATTACTCTTGAACTGCCACAGTACAACGGAATAAAAATCGTGCTTCGTACCAGTCACAAGGAGATGTTCCTGCGCAAATCAACTAACAGGGGAGGATTTTTTGAATATTCATTCTGTCATTAAACAAAATAATAATAATAATAATAATAATAATAATAATAATATATAAAGGGTGATCCATTTCGAGCTACTTTTTTCAATAGCCTTTTTTTTTTGACAGAATCGCTTCGCTCTATGGGATCTTGAAAAGTTCCAAGAAGATCAGACGTTTTCGAGGCAAATTTTGTTTAGCGATGAGGCGCATTTCTGGCTCAATGGGTATGTAAACAAACAAAATTACCGCATTTGGGACGAAGAGCAACCTGAAGAGATTCAAGAGCTGCAACTTCATTCAGAAAAAACAACGATTTGGTGTGGTTTGTGGGCCGGTGGAATCATCGGTCCATATTTCTTTAAAAATGATGCCGGTGCGAAAGTAACCGTCAATGACGACTGTATTCGTGCCATGATAACCGACTATTTGATGCCTGAAATTGAAGCTCGTGATCTCGGCGACATTTGGTTTTAGCAAGACGGCGCGACTTCCCACACATCGCATCAATCAATGGATTTATTGAGAGAACATTTCGGTGAGCACCAAGATCGTGTGATCTCATACCGTTAGACTTTTTCCTGTTGAGATATGTAAAGTCAAAGTTTATGCGGACAACCCCGCTTCGATTCAGGCTTTGGAGGAAAATATCAAGCGTGTCATTCGCCAGTTACCAGTCGAAATGCTCGAACGAGTCAACAAGAGTTGGACTCAACGGAGGGACAATCTGCGACTTAGCAACGGCCAACATTTTATAGACATAATCTTCAAAAAATAAATGCCAAAGAATGTTCTTTGAAATGATAATAAACATTCTCCATTAAGTTTGAATTTTCTGTGTTTTTTTTTTTTTCTTTAAAAAAGTAGGGAACCTCGAAATGGATCATCCCTTACATATAATCAAAAAGTAACTCATTTCCTGTCTGTATGTCTGTCTGTCTTTTTTTTTTGTGGTTGCATCACGCAAAAACTACTGGATGGATTTTAAGAAAATTTTGTGAGGAGGAATCTTGGCATCCTGATTCCAATATAGAATAGTTTTTTTTTCTCCAATATAGAATAGTGTTTTTCCTCAAAAATATTTCATTTCCAAGAGAAAGTGGAGAAAAAGCCTTCCACTGCTGTTTTACGCATTTTTTGTTTTTGAAAGCTGGATATTTTAAACACGTTTGCGCAACAGATTTAAATAATGACAAAATATGAATTATGTACACTGCCAAATAGCCAATTGAATAAAATTTGTATTTGATTTGTAGTTTTACTTTGTGGATTTACATTGTTATTAAATATACAAAACACCTTTTACAGAGCTTTACAATAATTTTTAGAATATTAGAATTTTATAAAAAAAAATTAGAATTATAGCCAGGGATGGGTCTCTTTATAGAAAGTAATTACGTAAGATTCTTAAAATATGATGTGGATTATCTTCAAAGCATAATCAAACAAAATATTGTCAGGAAGCAAACAACCAGTGTGGGCACAGCTACTAAAGAATAAAAATTTGTTGAGTACAATTTGAATTAAGAAAGTACAATTTAAAAGCGGGTTGGTGCAGTTTGAAAGCACTTCAGCACTTCACATCACATTCGTTCATTCATCGCTTGTTTAAAGTCCATGAGTTACCTAACTATTTGGTGTCTTTAGAAAATATTTATTAAGAATATTTTAAAAGTCACAGATTAGAGCCTATTATTTCCATTTCTTACTTTATTTAAACACTGATTTGCGTTTTACAAAAAAAAAAAATCTGTTTAAAAATGAGGATTAAAAACCTTAATTATTTTTTTGTTCTTGGTATAAATTTTATCAAAACTACAAAAACAACTTTTTTTCAATAACGTTTTTCTCAGTTAATCCTCAAAATATGTTGTTTCTAATATGTTGTTTCTACACTATGATTAATTTAAATGGCAGACCTAAATAACCAAAAGCATTTTTAAAATTTGAATAAATTTTAAGCTTACAGGAAATCCAGTAGTTTTGCTTTATACCTCTAACAGATCATAAGGATAAATCTTATAATTATGTGTAGTATTCTACATAAATTGCCTAAGGGTAAGTCGTGTTTTATAAAATAACATAAAAAGAGCAATATTGAAATTATATACACACATACATACATAAGTATTATAAATCTGGAAAGGAAAAAAAGTAATTTGACAAAATTTGTTTTGACTGCTTTATTTTTTTTTTACAGTAGCCTCAACAAGTTAGCGATCAACGACAAAAGTAATCATTCCTTAAGAATGTTTTTTTTTTCAATCATTATTTTTCATAATCAATTTTTCTTTTTATTTTTCATAATCAAACTTTAAACTAAAAACTGGAGGACATGTCTTTTAAGCTGAAAGATTTTAAAACCCTAAAGAAAAATATATTACAAAAAAAAAACATTTACGCTTTAATCAATTTTTTGGCAGGCTGAGTTGTATTATTACTTATTATATTTTAGTTTAGCCTTAAGGTTTTTAAAGTATCTTGTCTTCATGCCTCCATCCATGAATGAATCTGTCTTTTTTCTTTCATGTTTAGTATTAATATTGCTTCACATTTTGTTACTATGGAGCACCACTTTTGTTTATGAGTGTTTATTATAGTAGTTGTTGTTGTTGTTGATACGCACATGTCAAGAAATTGACGAAAATTCGATCAACAGAAATTTTAATTGATCGCCCTGCAGTTATGACGAAATTGATCTTTAGCATATTTGCTGCTGTATGGAGGAAGGGCAAAAGCAAAACTTTTACTTACATACGAGTATGTGAGCTTCTTTCTGCACACCACAGATAAGTATGAAATATATTTTGATATGGTCGCATTGCTGGTTGAGGTTAAGCTTGTGTTAGTGCAAATATGTTGAGTGATTCTGATTACGATAATAGGAGCTACTGCATGTCGCTTAAAAATCAGATTGTAGCAACCTAAGGTCCCTCAGGTTAAATAATTTATAAAACTAGATTTATTTTACTTAGACTTAGAGGATTTTTATCAAGTAAGTATTCGAGAAACGGAACAAATATTGCAGTTCAAACAGAAAAAATTATATTAGAATAAGAGATCGAATTATTATAAAAACGGCTTCCGCTTAACAAGGTTTACATTCTTATATAAATGTTTCTGAACAACAATAATTGATTTAATATTCCGTGGAGTTCTAATATTTTTCTGGGCATTGCCTATTCGGAACTCATGCAAGAAGGATGGGTCTCCACTACAACGATTTCTGTAGAAGTTGTCAGGATGAGGAAGAGGAGGAAACTGTCGAACACCTCCTTTGCCACTGCCCTGCGTTAGAATACCAACGCCTCCAATACCTTGGACAAAGGTGCTTTGCAAGCCTCTCCTGTGTCTCCATTTTGGAACCGAGAAGGATTAACTCCTTCCTGAGAAGCAGCGGATGGTTTTCTAACCAACCTACACTTGACGAGGCATAGACAATCTCGTTAATAACCTGGCTTGACCAACCTTCCCTCCGTTGGCTACCTCCCCACACTTCTGACTCTTCTCTATCTACTTTTAAACTTTTTGTCTGTCTGTCTGTGACTTTATCCTATGTCTTCTTTCAACGCTTTTTCTCTTTTCTCTCTCTCTCTCTCTCTCTCTTTTCCATCTCTCCCTCTTTTCCTATCCTCTTTTGCAGGTTACACAAAGGGACCAATACTTGGACCCAAGTGAGCTGTATTGGAGCTGCCTGCTTAACCTAACCTAACCTATATTTTTCTACTGTTTGCGTGAAATACCAGTTACATGAAGATACTCGTTATATCGCGTGATATAACGTGATTGCTTACGGAACTTTAACTATTTTCTTAAACCTTTTTTTATCGGCTATGCTTCAGTTAGTCTTTACTAGAGATGATAACTGTGTATATATTGTGAGAAGCTCGACTTAAACCATCTCGCTTAGATTATAGTGAGGCAATGAAGACAGATAATGAGGGTTCAGAAGAGTTTAATGTATAAGGTAACTACAGTGGGAAGATGTGCGGGAAAAGGAATCGGAAAGTGTGAGGACCAAAAAACTGTTAAAGATGCAACACACTTGAAGCTTCAACACAGTCCAATCACAGGGAGAACTCTGAAACTCGTTGTATCAGAAGAGTTATTTATTGTGCTTTTTCATTGATTTGGACGTAGACATATCTTGGACAATAATTTAGGAAGAGCAAATGTTTTGCAATAGTAGGATTCAATTTTCCTCAAAAAGCTTATAGGCAGCAAAGCATGTCATATATGTATATATTTTAATTGCCCTAAGGTGATACGTCAGAGGTGAAATGGCAGTTTTGGTTGTGTGTGAATGTCTACGGCTGGCTAGCATTACAATGAGAACCATACGAAGGCACACAGAGGTATGGAAATCACTAAATCCAAAAGCAAACGCAATAATACCAAATTCGTAAATTGCGAGTAGGGATTTCTGCAAGTTTCAGTTCCATCAGTTAACACTTCGGAATGAAGCGGGTTGAAAAATTACGTAATACAATATTGATTATAAAAAACAATTATTATGCTTTCACTGGAAAAACTCTGTACAAAAACATAGATGTGATAATAAGACCAATCTTCTATCCAAGAACTTCGACCATTAAAAGTACTAAGATCAAAATGTTAGCCAAGTTTAGGCTTGGTACAATACAATTATATTGATAGGAATTGGACCAAGCAAGAACGGACGACATTTTGAATAGGACCAAGTTCCTAAATTCTCATTTTTGTTTTGTGCTGATCAGTCTATCGAGGCACTCAAAAAGTACACAAGTCTATCCTCTAGATGTTGCAGGTTCGATTACCTTCAAAGACTCTGGGTGTTTGCTCTCGACAAGCAAGATGCTTTGTAGGTTGCTACTTACTCTTTGGTATCTACTTATATGTTTAATGTCAGTTATCTAGCTATAGAAGAAGTGCCTTATAATAACGATAAGTGAGCTGATCAGTCAGTGAGTATATACTAAGGAGTATACGAGTATATCTCAGGAAGCCTTCATTGTGAAACTATCAAACTTTACCTATATTGTTATCCGTATAAGGTGTCATTGTATTAGAAGTTTCATGATTTTTGATACAGGGGGAAATTTATGAAGACGTAAAATCTTCAGATGTGTCCGTTTACAAATATTCACTTGGTGCGTCATGTCTAGAGTATGTTAAAAAAAAACAAATTCGTAAAATATGGATTCAATTTTATTTAACAGGTTTAAAGGAATGAAAATATCGCGAGCGAGGAAGGTGTTTCAAGGACTCACTAATAGCTTGAGCATGCCAAAAATCGTTTGCGAAATCTCTATCGACTGATTTTTCTTTGAAAGACGAAGCCAGATCGGTGCAGCCATCATGGCTGATCAGGAAAAATCTTACGTTAAGTTACACAGAAGTGGCCTTCAAGCTTAGCATTCATCACACTACCGCCTTGGATCATGATCAAAGGTTGGGTTTCGAGTTTAATCTATGCGTTTGGGTGGCTCTGCAATTTTATCTGTAGCAACAAACAAAAACGGCAGAGCTTTTCTTTAGCATAACATTTTTCCTTTTTTGTGAAAACCAGATAAATTAAGAGTTTTTGGAAACTAATAAATTTTAAATATTTTCAAACTTGTGGGCATTGATAGAAATTATTAGATATTTCTTGTAGTCAAGATTATTTCTAGCGGACGACAGTCTTTAAAAACATAAAAAACATGAATTGAATTCATGTTTGTTTTTCTTCAAGTTGGTGGTAGAGTCGATCTATAAAAATTTAAATTTTTTAATAATCAAAGATGGGTAGGGAAGGATACCTATCTGCAAAATTGACATTTTATTTGACAGAAATCTAAAACAAAAAGATTTTCGTTACCCAACTTTATATTTATCAAAATCAATTTTTTTCTCTTTTTAAAAGACAACACAACCTGCTAAGCTTTTTGCTTGTCTGCAGAAAACACTTAGAGTCTTTGGCAGGAATTGAACTCGCAACCCCCAGATTGCTAGACTAGTAGGCTACCAAGCAGTCTAACGAGGCACTTAATGCCCGTAGTGGTAAGAGAACACATTACTTTTCACGTGACTTGTTCTTAGATAATAGAGTCTGGTTCGAGTTCTAACACTTTCTATGACAGGAACCTGCCAGACATGACGATGGCTTAGGAGGGGTTTAATTAAAGATGCTACGATTCGCTGTATCAGGCTTTAGATCTAATCTTAACGTGCTTGTTCAGTGCCAGTTACTGTAAAGCCAACCTAGCTCTAGGTAATTTGTTTATTTTTAAAAACTTCCAAATCAGTTACCTAATTTTAGCTCTATATTCACAAGCTACGAATCATAGTTTTTGTACCACACTTCCATTTAGGCAAGTCAATGGATAAATACGTTTGGAACAATTACCACCAATTTTCTGCAGGGGGATTTTATCTGAAGAAAAGTAGCCCTTCTTGAAATATTTCACTCTGCTGAAAAATGTTTCATTTAAATTTTGAAATGGCCTTATTATGGCATCTTCACTTACTGGACTTTTCATTAAACTATTGATTAGCATGATAAAGGAGATTGATGTTGTGAAGCCCTTTCACAGCAGCCCAGTTAAATACATAAATAAATAAAAAAATATATGATCGAACGCACTTTATGTACACTTATGAATGGATTTATGTGTATAAGCCTTACGCCTAAAAGTCAGAAATTTTTCGGCACTTGAACACGAAAATCTACCGGATATATAAATGCCTTTAAGCAGAACAGAACAACAATTAGCTTTAAGAACGTGCAAGCGAGCTGATACTACTGGATATTAAATATTAGTCTTATTTTGAAAGAATATTTTCAAATATAATGATTATTATCGCATAAATATTAATGCTTAGAGTCTTTGCTATCTAAAGATTTTAAAGCAAAAATGTTTATGTATTTCAAAAAAAAAAAAACATGATGGAACAACAAACTGCTCATACATATTTAATTTTTATAATCCTCATTAGTTTTAAAATCACGTTCTTTTTTGTGGCCAAAAACAGAGTTAATTTTTTCATTTGATGGTGAGTCAGTGTGCTTGAGTGTGTATTTTGGCTGGTAGTTTTCTTAAGTTTTTTAGTTAAACTTAAACTTGACAAATAACTTATGAAAGAAACTTTTTTTTTTTTTTTGCTTTTTGTGTTGCCCCCATGATATAAGCTGCCAATCATTTTGGTTAACTGCTGCTTAAGAATTTGCTGCACTAAGATTTTGATCTTAACTAAGGCCTTCTTTAGTTCAATTTAAGCAATGATGCTATATAAAAAAGGAGAAGAAATGAAATATATGTTTATCGTTAAGAATTTTGTATCACTTGTAGTAGCAAGAACGTCTGGTACAAACATATTTTCTTTTTCCTTTCCGTAGAGGTTTAGAATTTAGCAATTTTTTGTTTGTTTGTTTGTTTGTGTGTTAAACACAAGTAAAAACCTTCGAAATTGTCTTCATACTTTAGCTTCTGTTTTGCGCCACCAAAAATATTCATTTGTTTAAACATTTATTTTGTTGTTCTTTGTGCAGAAGTGGTCAATTTTTTGTGGCTTTTCATCATCTTCAAAATTTTGTAATTTCTTTTTATTGAAATGCTTGCATGTTATACATAGCTGTTATTTTAAGATGTTGTTGCTGTTGCTGTTGCTGTTGTTATTAGGTTTGAATTCATCAATTGTTACCTTCCAACGTTGACGTTTACTTGTCTCATAATAATACATCGCAACAGGTAGTCTTTAGTCTTCAAATAAATTATTACATTCAAACTTGATTTGTTATCATGATGGTATTTTTACGTTATTTTTTTTCTTTTTTTGGTGGTGGTATGGATTTTTCACAAATCAGTTTTTGGTTTAATTTGAGACTTTAGGAAGTATGTTTATTATATGAAATCAATTTGAAAATATCTTAACACATGAGAAAATGTATATATGTATATGTGATAGATTTTTAGTATAATATTAAGACTAGTCTCAAGAATTACATTTTTTGTGTAATTTTTCGGTTATTTTTTTATTATTTTAATGTAGGAGGAATATCGAAGTACACCACTTCCTTAACGGGTCCCTTTTCGACCACCTTCAGTCTGCTATGATTATAGACACAGAAATATAATTACTCATAAAGACACGTGCTACAACCAGCCTTTAATCTTGACGTTAGTGATATCAAACTGTCGACTGGTAACTGACGACCTTCCTTCTCATCACGCAGTCCCTAGTAATTGCTAGCATATCATGTCTATCCACATTTAACAAGCCTTTACCAGTGGTCCTAAGTCTTATGCTAGTCAGTGCCGACCATTCACACACAATGTGCGCTACAGTACTGTGTGCAATTGTCATCTTCTTTGATTTTCATCTTGGCTAGATAATACTTAAGGTTTCCATGACCTGGTATCAATGCAGTTATCCAGCTTAGAGTACTTCTATTGTATCTGAGTACATTTCTGATCCAAGGGTAGCCCATGGCTTTTTGAACACCATTCGAGCCTGCCGACACGTAGTGGTCTCCTCCCAGCTTTTCAGGTTTTATAAGTCCACCCACACCACCTGTACAAATTTTAAGAGTCTACCTATTATCCTTAAAAACTTAGGCCATGTACATGCAAATCTCGTCACTATTGGAACACCCTTTTAATTTTTAGGTTTAATTTTGTATACATACTTGTATATAAAGTGAACATAATTTTAATTACTACCTGCAAATTTTAGGTTAAGAAATAGCTTAAGAAATAAAGACATAAACGCAAATAACAAGTCACTTTAGGAACACCCTATAAGTTTTAGTATTTGTGGCGGCCACAGCTATACACCTTCTGTGAAAATTTCAAGAGTCTACCTATTATGGTTCAAAACTTAGGCCATATACAAGCAAATCATTTTAATTTTGAATAATTATACTTGTTTTTATAACGGTCATAGTGATCGACATTTTGTAAAATTTTTAAGTGTTTGTCTCAGTCAATTTACGCCACCTATGGGAACACCCTTTAATTTTTAGATTTATTTTCTTACTATTTTCTACTATTGGGTCCTATATTGATACGCAATTTTTTTAATTTTAAAATTGGTGCTTCTTACGGTTCTTTATACACGTAAAAAACATGTGTGTTGTATGTGGACACCCTTTAATTTTTAAAATGGGACCAATCTGCAGCAGCTTTAGAGTTAAGCAAAAATTTTCAAAATCGCTTCAGAAATAACTGAGTTCTGCAGATACAAACATAAAAGAGTCGCTTTA
Organism: Phasia obesa; assembly: GCA_949628195.1. Classification (NCBI taxonomy): domain Eukaryota; kingdom Metazoa; phylum Arthropoda; class Insecta; order Diptera; family Tachinidae; genus Phasia; species Phasia obesa. The sequence continues at coordinate 104,232,206 of OX451219.1, forward strand.
AAAATGGTTCCACTTACTCTTGGAAATAAAATATTTTAGCGAAAAAATATGCTTTATTGTGATCAAGATACTAGGGTACTTCCTCACATAATTTTGTTAAAATCCATCTAGTAGTTTTTACGTGATACGAACGCAAAACAAAATCAGACAGACGGACGGAAATGAATTACTTTTTTATTATATGTACAGATATGATGCGAAAATAAACTAAACATTCCCTTGAATCGCTCCTTCTATTAGTACCACATGTCGCTCACATTCATATCAGCCCAAATTTATGTCTGCTAAAAGCCGAACTTCACGCAAACTGTTGACTGACGATTGTTTATTAAATCACCAGAATTTGATCACCAAACATGGAATAGTCCTCTGTCAAGCACTAATGTGTTAAAGAGGCAAAATGAAAGTATTGTTGTCACAAGAAAACAATTAAACTTTCTGACTTGCTCCTCTCGCTCTGATAAACAAAATATGGTTAATAAGTAAAGTACATTAACGTCTTAAATTGTAAAAACAGATCAGTACATAATGAAAAACTTTTGTAAATATATACAAATCAATATTTTTTATATTTACTTTTCACTCGTATTGTCAATTTGTATTAATAAATAAATCTTTTCAATTTGATTTGTCACATAAATTTGTATGACAAACCAAACAGTGATCACGAGTAATCACTTGAATTGATCAATTTAACACTAAAACCACAAGAAAAACTACACTTACAAACAAGAGAAAAAAAATCTATTGATCTCTAAATTGAACAAATGAAATTGAATAATACTCAATCTCGACACAGCACATTCGAATAATAAAATAAATTAATTGAATATTTGGGTTATTTTTCTTTACTGATTGATGGACAAATAAAACAATTATGCTGCTGAATGTACGAGCGGGGTATAAAAACTTAAACGATTTAGATTCAAAAGGAAAATTTACTTTAATAAAAATCCCATCAAATCGAAAAAGTTAAATAATGGAAAGTAACTTTAATCGTTTAATTAAATAATAAATTGTTATAAAGAAATTTAAATAGATTTAATTTATGTATGTACTCGCATAATTCTATTTTTCATATAGAGACAGTAGAATAAATTATAGTTTACTGATGTTTTATTCATTTATTATTTCCATTTGTTGCAGAATCAAGCTTTAGCTTTAACACGTGTAGCAAATGCTACTGCTGCAGCTGCCGCAACAAATGCTAAATCACTAACAGCAGCGGATAATATGCACCCAGATGTAGTAGTTAAAAGAGAACATTCTTTAACACCTCCACCACCGCCACCATCATTACCACCGCCTTCCACTACCAACACAAATGCCAATTCATCTTCATGTTCACAGCTCTCAGCCCGTCATTCACCCATTAGCAATAGTAATACAACAGCACAAACCTCTTTAAATTTGAATGCGGATGAATGCCAAAGTAACACATCATTGCAACACAGCCGGCGACCTTCATTACAGGGTGTACACGATAAATTGGCACAGTTGCAACAATTACAGCAACAACATCAGCACCATCATCATATGCAACAATCAACTGATGACCAGCTACAACGTAGTCCTAGATTTTCATCAAATAATTTATCAGCAGCTCACAATACCACGACATCATCACCCAGGCATGAGTTGGTACATACACCTACCCATAACTTAACAGCCAATACCAATCCAACAACTTCTAGTCAAAATAGCTTAACGCCAAAGTTAACAACTGATAGAGATGACCACCATCATGCACATCCTCATCAGTTGCAACAACAACAACAACAACAACAACAGCAACAACGCTGTACAGACACACATACGGCTCGAGTGATGGGTAGTATAACTTGTTTACCACCATCGGCTTTAAATGCAGTAGCAGCAGCTGCTGTAGCACAACAGCAGCATCATCAGCAACAACAACAACATCAACAACAACAGCAGCATCATCAACAACATCAATCCACAGATAAACTACTTGCCTCACCAGCTGCCTCTACAATGGAGCAACGTAAAGATTTTGATGTTACAAAAGTTAATTGTAAGTACAAATTGAATATATTTTTTTTCTTAAATACTACACCCAGTAGGAAAAGTAGAAAAGGAAAAAAAAATCTGAAAAAAGCGATCAATTCCTTCAATCAAAAATGATAAAGTCCTTTACTGAAATATAAAGTTTGGGTAAAAATATATCTCTGGAAAGCTTTAGGTTTATAATATTTAAGTTTGTAAAATAAATATCACGGACTCTATGTGGCCTTAAGAATTCTTCATTCTGATATACCGAGTCTTATATAATCTCACAATCTTCCGAATTTCACAACATAATATATTCGGTTTTTACTCTTATGATTTTTAACTTTATTATTATAATTATAAAAAATGGTGGTTAAATTTGTAAAGGCCGATGTTGATTTTAAATAAAACACAATTTATTTAGGAAATTATTGTCATTTCTTTTTATTTTTATAATATTGGCAGGGTTCAGTTATGTGTGGAACACAATATCGGCGAAATGGCCTCGGCGGCACACCTCCATCCGATGCTCTAAATGACGCTCGATGACGCTGAAGCATAATTGAGGTTATATGCCGTTAACGTGTTAATTTATCTCAACCTTTAGCTTTGGAATTGTTGCTGGCTTATTGTCGTACACCTTTTCTTTCAAACAGTCCCAAAGAAAGAAGTTCTACGGTGTCAAATCACATGATCTTGGTGGCCAATTGACATCGCCACCACGTGAGATAACACGGCCATTGAATTTGTCGCACAAAAGAGCTATTGTTTCGTTAGCTGTGTGGTAAGTGGCACCGTCCTGTTGAAACCACATATCGTCCACATCCATATCTTCCAATTCAGGCCATATAAAGTTCGTTATCATCTCACGATAGCGAACACCATTCTCAGTCAGTGCCTGACCGGCCTCATTTTGGAAAAAAATAGGCCGGATAATGCCGCCAGCCCATAAGCCGCACCAAACAGCCACTCTTTGTGGGTGCATTAGTTTTTCGCCAATCACTCTTAGATTGTCATTCGCCCAAATGTGGCAATTCTGCTTATTAATGAATCCACTGAGGTGAAAATGTGCCTCATCACTGATAATGATTTTCTTCGAAAATTTATCCTCCAACGTTGCCATTCCTTGCCACCATTCTTGCCGCTGCTCGATTGTGTATCTTTCCGTGGTTCAAATTGAGTTATTCTGAAATTGAGAAATGTCAAATTAAATGCAGACAAAGGCTTGTCGTTTACATCAATAGCAAATAATCGAAATAACAAATGATCGAAAAATTAAAACCTTTAAAAGATCTTCCAAACAATTTTCCAAACAAGAACAAAACACAAAAACGTTTTACACAGACATACTGCTGGATACATACCTTATAATCGCTTTCTCAGGAGATCGAATTTATTTCAATTAAATAAAATGAACTTATACGGGGACTATTCACTCTTCAAAAATTTGAAACCCTTAAAATTGGTTAAACTAGCAATTGGAATTTTCACCCACACCCACATAGGAGAATTTTGACATTATTTTTTTTAGTTTATATTGGCTCTGAAAATTTATTAAGTTCCCCTAGAATACTGAAACTTGGAAGAAAAATCTTTTATGGTCATAGGCTGTTAAAGCAAGAAAATAAGAAAAATCCAAATCTAAAAACTTCAATTTGTTTTAAGGTCAGCGAATGTTCAATTATCTTAACTTGTACCCAGAATATTCAAAAATGCAAATTTTCTCCCCGCCCCCTTTTGTAGGCGGTGACATAAAATGTTATTTGCAAGAATAATGTAGATATAAAAAGAAATGGATTAAAAACGTTTTCATACCGAAAAATAATTTTTTTTTGGTTTTAATGGGCAGGAGGGAGGTATACCTCCAATCCCAAACGTTTATGTGATTTTTTTTTTTTTGATAATTTCCAAAAAATGTTAATTTTTAAGCTTTTATGTCGAAGATTAAATGTCTTCCCAATACCTCACCAATCCCCACTACACAAGAATATTAATAAAAAGACAGTTTTTTCATTTATTACTTTATAGTAATTAATTTATCTGAAAAGCTGTGCCCGCCACTCTATCAGCGTCCTTAATTTGCTTTAAAAGTAATCCACTTTAAGACTCGTACTTTTATAGTGGTTCAGATATGTTTTATGTATTTACTTTATATAAAGGTACCCATCTTTGTGTAACTACTTAAGGCCATGAATCACTATCATACTCGGTCGTACGATTTGTCAAAAATTGCATGTGTGCTCAAAAAGTATGATAGTGTGGATTGAAAGTGTATGTGTGTGACACACTTTTTGACAGATCTGTACGATTTTATAATCTTTTATAATTCATAAAATAATATTTTTCAATGCTATCAGAGTTACAAAATCTTATTTTGTATAATAGTGTGGCATCTACATCGCCATTTTGTAACGATTTTTTGAGTAGGACAGAATTCTGTCAGATTTTTTTGTGATTAAATCGTACGATTGTGTAGGATAGTGAATCCTGGCCTTTAGGAATATAGTCTTTAAAAAATTATAATATATATATGTACATATGTATAAAATAATTATTGTAGTTTTTGACGTTTTTATATTTTTGAATTCTATTTTTTAATAATAAAAGTTTTAAAAATTTAAAAAAATTTAAAAAATTAAAAAAAAAAATTTTTAAAACTTTTATTTTTATTTCCTGAAGATGCTACCCAATGGTGTAGCGAAATATTGAGAAAATAAAAATTATTAAAACATTTTTATAAAAAGACCTAGTGCTTATTAAAAAATAGAATTCAAATATATATAAAATTCTAAAATGATTGTAGAGTTCTGTAAATAGTATTAAACATTTGCCGTTGGCAAAAATTATAGGTGCTGCCAAGTTTTCAGCACCATTTACCGAAGCTTACTTTTTCTGTATTTTCTCTTGGAAATGAGATAATTTTACAGGAAAAAAATATCCTATATTTAAATCAAGATACTACGCTATCTCTTCACAATTACTAAAATTTATTCAATAGTTTATACGTGATGCGAACACAGACAGACGGACACACAAGAAGATGAAAATTCTAAAAATAGCTTTCTTGTATTCTATTTCGATTACTAACTGTACCAGCAATAAAATTTAAAAAAAATATTATATGTACAGAAATGTTCCTGTTTCAGTTTTTTCCGCACATGTTGTATGCTTCCTAATAATCTATTTTCTTTAATTTGGCTTTGAAACCAAATGGTAAGACCTCTTTCTTTTATAGTGCTTTATGCATATGTATTTACTTTATACAAAGCTACCCATCCCTGGATACAATTCTAAAAGTTATATAAAATTATAAAAATTATTGTAAAGCTCTGTAAAAGGTGTTTAAAATATTTTATTAAAATTGTATTTCCACAAAGTAAAAATACAAATCAAATGCAAATTATATTTAATTGGCTATTTGGCAGTAAATAATTAACATTTTGTCATTATTTTAAAACAGCTCTTTCTGTTGCGCAACCGTATATAAAATGTCCAGCATTCAATTCATATTTTGTTATTATTTTAAAACAGCACCATCTCTTGGGCGACCGTGTTTAAAATATCCCGTTTTCAATTCATATTTTGTCATTATTTTAAAACAGCGCCATCTGTTGAAAAACTGTGTTTAAAATATCCCGCTTTCAAATATAAAAGTATTCTATATTGGAATCAGGATACTATGGTAACTCCTCATAAAAGTTTGTTAAAATCCATCGAGTAGTTTTTACGTGATGCGAACATAGACAGAAGACAGACAGCCAGACAGGAAATGAGTAACTGTTTTATTATATGTATATGTATAGATTTAGATTTTATGTTAAAAAATTTTAAAATAAAGTTATATATAGTTACAGAACTGATTTTTTTTTTTAATTTTATAACGTAGTCCGGAGTTCAACTCGAAGTGCCATATTGAAAATTCCTAGAACTGTATTTTCATAACATCGAGTTGTTCTACTTTTTAAGCTCGACTACATCTCTGCTATGGGAGTGTTAAGTTTAATGCAAGCAAGCTGTTGTTTTTTTTTTTTTTTTTGTCAAATCCCCCACTGTGCGAGCGGTAACAAAACTAAGTTTCTATGTAAATTTTTTTAAATATATTTTTTAAAATATCTTAACGTCTTGATTTCAAAGGAGCAATTTTTATATTATTGGGTAACTCTGAAGTATAAAAATCTAAGCAGAAAAAAATCTAATGCGATAGCAAACCCATATTATCTGCAAATCCATTTATTTGTTTGATTCTTTTAAACAAAATAAAGTAAATTATTTCGTTTACCTAACAATTCTTGTTATTCTAATTAAGCAGTTTCTTTTATAATGATTTATAATTCAACCAGAATAATCATCTAAAGAATTATTTTCATACAACCCCTAATTTGCTAAAACACAAACACATTTACATACACAAATCCTAAAATACTGTAAAGTTGTTTTATTATTTTATTTTTATAGTATTTATAAATGAGGGTTAAAATCGCTTAATCCTTTAGTGCGGGCAAAAGTATTTATGTGTTTAAATATCTGTGATATACATACGTGTATAAATTATATCCTTTATTTTATTACTCAATTGTTTTTTTTTTCTTTTTTTGCCCAGTTATTTTACCCTTTTCAAAAATAAAACACGATTTTATAGTTAAAGCTTAAAGTATTAAGCTGAGGATTAATCCCTGCCATGATTACGCAACACAATACAAAGTAAGCAATGTGCTGTATCACTGTATTTTGTTCGTGCATATTAAAAGCAGATTCATTGAATTGTTAAAACGAGATAAACATCAATTTGATAGCTGCTAGGATTTCTGTGGCAGTTTCTTTAGTTGTCAGTTGTTAAATAAAATCGAAAACGTTGAAAGTTGTCAAGGATGCTTGTTATATGCTGCTTAATGGAAGAAGACTTGTAGAATTGTTTGCTGATTGTGATGATAAAAGTGTAGTAAAATTTTTTTAAATGAATTTTAAAAATTTTATGTTCATTTGCTTTGAGTGTGTACTCCATAACGACGTAGTAGTTTTATCTTCATAGATTATTTGTAAGTAAAAATATTACATACTGGATTTAAAAGGCGGATACCATAGCAACCTGTTGATTAATTTGTATCTGCATGAAGTTTGGCTTAAGTTTGAAGAGCATAATTGTTGAAATAAACAATTTTTATTACTTATCTACTCGTACTTGTTTAAAACGTATGGCGTTTTGCTATATCAGGAATAGTGAAGCAGTCTTTAGAATTTATGTATTACCACTACAACTAGTTCTTGTAGTATAGTGCATCCTGTCAGACCTACTTTTGACTACTTTTTCAAAAAACTCTGGTGTTATGTTATTAGTGTCTTGGGTTATGTTAAGTACACAAGAGCAGTTGGATAACAATAAAGAGGCGTTAAGATGCACGAGGTCACGAAACACCGTCATTTCATAAAATTATCACCGAAATTTCTTTTTAGTAATTCTATGGTGCCGTAAAATGTACGGCTACAAAGAAAAAAGTTTTGCACGAATTAAAGGTTTTAATTAAATTTATATTTTATAGTTTAATTAAAATATTAGCTAATTCAAATAAATATTTGCTAAACTAGGATTTAAAAAAAATTCCTAATTAAACAAATAATTGAATTAATTAATTATTTAATTAAATTTTAATCTAAACCCAATTAAAACCTTTAATTGGTGTACCCGCCATACCATGCCACCATCCTGCTAAAAACGATAATGGTAAATGCATTTTGGAAGCAAAAATATCTTGATTATATACCATATTCTGGCATGGCAGCTCCTACCTTATTTCCAAGGAAATATGAACAGATAACGCTGATAGCTGATAATCCATAACAAACCGTTAAATAGTGTGGATAAACTGGAGCCCTATTTAATTCTCTTGGTATGTTTACACACCTTATTCGGAAATTTTGATTGTTGAAATTTCTATTTAAACAAAAATGAGCCTCATCTCGGGACAAAATTTTCCAGTAAAGAGTTACAACAGTTTGAAATTGTGCATGAGACCAATCAGCCAACGTAAGATGCTGAGCTGATGGCCATTAGCCTTCAATTGTCTTGAATGAAAAAAATGAATCTTGTGTGGATGTAAGCAAATGTCACATTGCTGAGAGCGTCAAAGAATATTTTGGCAATCTAGCTACATATTAAATAAGAAAAATCGGACTAATAAGAAAAATCCGACTAAGGAAGAAAAGGTTCCAAATGCAACTTTTATATTAAAAATCCTAAACTTGGACCCTGGAGATTTTGAAACACCATCTTTCGCCCCGCCCCCTTTTTTGGGCTGTTAAATAAAATTTTATTTCCAAAAACACTGTAATTAATAAAAGAAATGGATTACATATGCCTTAATACCATAAAAATAAAAATTTCAAGTTTTTATGAGCAGAGGGAGGTATCCCTCATATTTATTTAAAATTTTTTCTGTAAATTTTTTTTTTATTTTTTGTAAAAATATTTTTAAAATTTTTTGTAAAACTATTTTTGAAATTTGTCTGAAAATTTTTTTTTACATTTTTTTAAAATGTTTTTGAAATTTTTTTTTTTATTTTTTGTTAAAGTTTTTTTGTAAAAAAAACTTCCTGCAATCTATATTGTGTTAGAATGGTCAGACGGAAGCAAAAAACTCCTTAAAAGAATTTCCTCATACTGACCCCCCCACCCCTAATAGGTCTAATGACTGCTCGTGATTGCCAGTGGGCACCCTGTGGGTCTATTGGCAGCCTCTATATGTATTAATTACTATAAAGGCCTTTAAAACAAATCAAAACAGAAAAACCTTACCAATCTAAAAGTAAACACAGGGCCCTCGCAGGGGTTTATTGATCCCCTAAGATCTGTATGCACTCCTAGCGATCTACCTGTCGCGGTCTAATATTTACTTAACAAAAAAAGCAAAAGAGAATTATTAAAACCAAAAATATGAAGGAAAAAAAAAAACGTTAAATCGTTAGGTGGCGTGTTTTTTGCCCGCAGCCTCCGAAGGAATGATGTTGCTGAATTACAATCCAAAAACTTTCGAAATTATGCCTGGCAGATTGGCGGACTTAAGTCTTCTGTACCTCGTCTGGTGCCTTGGCAAACGACAATACTACGCAAACACGGACAGCTTTTCTCTGCCTAAGGATCCAGAATATACATATACATATACTTTATGGAGTCGGAAATGAATATTCTAGAAATTACACACGGAGTGACAAATTTATATATATATATACCCTTTTCACCTGTGGTGAATGGTATAACCAAAAAAAAAACTCTTGCCTCTTTAAAGCATATCTTAAAAATTTACTGACCTCCTTTTCCGGATTTCAATAGCAAATCTTTCGAAACTATGCCTGACAGATTGGTGTTCTTAATTTTTCTGTAGCTTTATTGGGACCTTGTCAAAATTGATTTCAACGCAATTACGCACATACTAACACGATTTCTCATTGCATATGAATCCTTAATATATATAGTTTATAGGGTGGCAAATGAATATCTTGTAAGTACAAGTGGAATGACAAACTTATATATACCCTTTCCTAAATTGACTACATTTACTAAAGGTTTGACGTTTATTAATACAAGATACATCCGATACCGTTAAGCTGGCTGTTCACAAGGTATAATTATTTCAATGCTGTTTTTCAATTAACGATAAATGATGCGACAAAAGCTTGTGAAGTGAATAGTTGTCGTTGTAAGTGTCGTGCTCCTCCACGCAGTTTTTTTTTTTTTCGTTATTTTAATCCATTCAACTACTCATAAGTTACACATACTACGTACGTATTGAACTCTCAAACTAAAACTTAGACAAGTTTTATTTAAACAAAAAACGGGGTTTTTACTGCAATACTCCCATGCAAAAAATCTATTTCTAAATAAAACTATTTTGAGCAGTTTATAATCCTACTATCTTTAACTCACTTAACATTGAATTGAATCCAAAATATGCAACTAATACAAATAAACATATGATGACACTAGAAAGCACTCCCACATACAGACACAACACACCTATGAAACCATATGTAAAGGTGTAATATGAAAAATGTGTTTTACACATAAAGTTCGCAAAGTATAGCATTTAGCAAATGCTTTATATTGCAAAAAAAAAAACAAAACATATAGAGAAGCTTAAGTTTTAAGCGTTATAGGTTTCTTGCTACTCCTAACAACAACTACTGTTGCTTTTCTACGGAAGACTACGGAAGTTATTGTGGAAAAAAAGGTAAAAAAAAAAATGAAAATAGAGAATTCAACAAAATTCACATATGCAACGAGATTTGCACAGAAAACTATTTTAGTCTTATACTCTCGAAAGGATTTACAACTTTGTACAAACACACGCAAACCTAATTTAACAGAGAGAATCAAAAAAAAAAAAAAAATAAACTATCGTACCCTTAAAATTATACTTCAATACTACTAGAGAGACACATTAACACATTCGTTTAGATTTAAATAAATGTTAGTTTTACCAAAATAAATACCGGTTGGGGAAAGGGGCAACATGACAGGGTTAAATGTTCATCCAATGAAGCAACAGGAGTGAATATTTTCAAATTATTAGTACAGAAAAGCAAAAAAGAAAAAACTGAGTAAAGGATTTATACGACAAAATAATAAAATTTGTATTTACACACAATGGGCCGGAATAGTGACTTAATCAAAATTAAAACGCTTACTACAGCTTTCTGTCTTTGCACGATTTTGCTGGTTTTTTTAGAAGAATAAAATTGTTAAATTTTTTAAGATTATAAGGGAGAAAGATTCGCTTTTCTCTTCTTATTTATTTACACAAATAACTTTGTCCAAGGAGTTGATATGAGACTTTGTGGTAGTTGAAATAAAAGGACGAACAGGAACAACTTATTTTAGTAATAAAAGGATAAACTTTAAAATTTAATAGGCCAACAATTTTTAGTTAAAATATGTACCCAATGGAATAATAGATAACCTCACCATACAAACGATACACAAAGGCAATGTTCCAATACATTCCACAACATTCGAGAGAGTGCTGGAATGTCCCACAATGTTTCCGAATATCCTAGACTATTAGTGGTTAATTTTTGCGGCGCTCACAATGTCTTCCTTTTGAAAAGTCCTTATCTTGTCAGTAGTCGAAATTGAGTTTTCGATGTTTTTCGATAAAGTACAAACTTCTCGATAGAACGCAAAAAAAATCGGACAAATTAAAAAAATAAAAATTGAAAAATTTTTAGTGCAAAAGTATAGTTTTGAGATAATTTAGGTTAAAGTTGGACACCTAATTTGTGCAGGTTTTCAGTTGTTAAGACTCCCTAATTAAATATGAAATAAAATCTATATTGCAGTTCATCCAAAATTAATGTGGTTTAAGCGACACATAGGCACAGCTGAGAATGAAGCGGCGGACCAACGTGCAAAAGGAGAATCTGCTGTGTATTTCTGTGGACCAGAACCCAGAGTAGAGCTAAACAATGACATATTGCGAGCTAGAGTTCTACAATGGGCTAACTAAGTAAACCTAAAAAGGTGTATGTAGGACACTACGTGTAGGCAGGCTCGAATGGTGCTACAAAAAGAGCCCATGATGGGCAGGAAGGCCAGTAAGGTACTTAGATATAATAGAAGTACCTTAAGCTGGATAACTTCATTAGTGACAGGTCATGGAAACTTTAAGTATCATCTAGCCAAGATGAAAATCGCAGAGGATGATACTTGCAGACTGTGCCTGGAAAAAGCTGAGACGGCAGCGCAAATTGTGTGTGAATGTTCAGCACTGCCTAGCCTAAGACTCAGGACCACTGGTAGAAGCTTGTTAAATGTGGATGCCATTGAACAAATGCTAAGATGTGGAGCCTTGACAAATGCAGCAATTACTAGAGACTGCGTGATGAGAAAGAAGGTCGACAGTTACCAGTAGACAGTCTGAAATCACTAAAGTCAAGAATAAATTACATTTCGGTTGCCTGTAGTCATAGAGGATGGAAAGGTGTCGAAAAATTGGTCTGCTTCGATATTCCCACTACATTAATAATAATATCGTTTGGTACAACAGAAGACATGAAATTTTGTTTTGTCCCTGACCCTGGCAAGATAAGGTTACTTTCGTTAGCTTGCCTCACATACATGGATTGATACTGTATCACACATAGGACATTCATTTGAATGTATCCCTGGTTGTCAAAATATGTAAAGGGTGTTTTTTATAGAGGTATAGAACTTTAAGTTGGCATTACTTTTCAAGATGGCGACCGATTTAACAAGTGATTTATTCTCAGTTTGGTTTGGCAATTCATCATGAATAGACTCACGCCTGAACAACGCTTGCAAATAGTGCAATTTTATTTCGAAAATAATGGTTCTGTGCGGAAAACCTATCGCGCACTACGGCCAATTTTCATAAGCGAATTTTGTTTAGCGATGAAACGCACTTCTGGTTGACTGGCTACGTCAACAAACAAAACTGCCGCATTTGGAGTGAAGGTAATCCTCAAGTGTATGTCGAAACACCGTTACATCCAGAAAAACTGACTGTTTAGTGCGCTTTAAGGGCTGGTGGAATCATTGGTCCGTACTTTTTCAAAAACGATGGTGGCCAGAACGTTACAGTCAATGGTGATCGGTATAGAGTCATGATTACTAACTTTTTCATTCTTGAATTGAATAACCATGATGTCCAGGAGATGGCGCAACATGTCACACAGCTCGTGCCACAATAGATTTATTGAAAGACACGTTTGGTGACCGCCTAATTTCACGTTTTGGACCTGTGAATTGTCCTCCAAGATCTTGTGATTTAACACCGCTAGACTACTTTCTGTGGGGCTATGTAAAGTCTATGCGGATAAGCCACAAACGCTTGAACATTTGGAAGACAACATGCGCCGTGTTATTGCCGATATACATCCATAAATGTTAGAAATTGGACGTCCAGATTGGACTACTTCCACGCCAGCCATGGCGGTCATATGCCAGAAAGATTATCTTTCGGATAAATAAAATTTATGTCAATCGAATAATCCATCGTTGTTTTATTGCAACTTAAAGTTGTATACCTCTATAAAAACACCCTTTATTAGGTAAATACAAGTATCTTTTTAAAGCCTCTGCGAAGCTCTTTTTGCTTGTCTACAGAAAACCCACAGAGTCTCTGGCAGGAAGCGAACCTGCAACCTCCAGACTGATAGACTAGCACACTACCAATCGGTCTATCGATTTGCCATCGATCCAATTACTTTTTAAATATAACAATAACGTGCAATCGCATTGTTGCCAAAAATGAAGACAAAATTCTATATAAATTTACACTAGATGAAGCAAACTACTAACTCTTCTACTTTAAGATACTGAAAGTTGTAAAACTTTAAATAATATAGTTTATTTAAATATTTAAAATATTTAAAATTTTAATATTTTTATTAGTCTATCTAAGATTAAAGTAAAACACATTTGTTTCTTTGTTTCCCATAGTGCAATATAATAACACTTCAAACATACTCGTCTCTTATGTAAAAAAAAAAAAAATTTGTGTGAATATTTGTAAATGGATTCTCATGTATGGATTTGTATTTGAAACTGGGTAATTGTGTACATTTGAGTATGTGTATGTGTGTGTGTTTCCACAGCAAAACATTTCTACAAAGGATTCACCTGATATCAATGTATAGTGTTAATGTTAGTTGTTGCTCTTATTATATGTTTAAGAGTGTAGTATTATTGAAAATATGTTTCTATCATTCTTTAGCAAACGCACTCACACACACCAATACAAACATGTGTACTTTAGAAAATCCTTAATCCATATTCAAACCAAAAGATCTGTTATCTAAACTTAACAACACAAACATTGCACTATTATACTTCTGCTAAAAACTTTTAACATTAATACCAAACATGCCTGTAGTAGGAACTAGTAGATATCAGAGATGGGATTTCAATGCTGTTAAAGAATAATATTTTAATTAAATAAATTTATTCAAATATTTTGAGACAGACAAATTTTAACTTTTTAAAAATTATTCACTTTTGCGGCTACCTAAGCGCTACCTAAACGGTGTTAAGAATCATTTCTAGGAAGTTCATATGTTCTAGAAAGTTGTTTATTGCGATCTTAGGTTCATTTTTGTAATTGATTGTTTCCTTTAATTTTGAACAGTTTGCTACCTATGGACCTGAACAGGGGAAAAAAGGTAAAAAAATTTTGACCTTGAAGATGAAGTTTTTTTGATTTTATATGTTCACAATTTTTGTTCTTTATGACAAGAGCTACAACTTTGCCTCAGAGAGTATATCAAAATTTCAAATGGTTTGCAAAATATAAGCTTGAGTAAATGATAATTTTTTTGAAAAATGACATCGAGGCCCCACATTTTTGAGGGCCTGGATGATTTTGGGCAAAACTGGGAGACAGGGGTCTTTTTTGGTCTTTTATCATGTAGTGGTGTCCGTATATGGTTATTTTTTTCCGTGTTGCACTGTGTAATGCTGCATACTGACCGTAAAGCGACTAACAGGATCGTATTAATTATCTTTTTGTCAATTTAAATTTGGTGGTTAGTTCTCGAGATACAGGGGTACCCACTTTATTTACTTAAAACAAACAACTCCTTCTATTTTAAAAGATAAAAATAAAAGCTCTCTAATTTGCTATCAATAGTTCAAGATGGGGTTGTTTCTTCGATATAATTTTTTTATTAGGATTAGTTATGCACCTTCAAGAAGACTAGTCTATAAAGCAAAATATAACAAAATTGCATTAAATTGTATTATTATAATAATCCAATATTAGTAAAAAGTTTCACTAGAATCGGTTGAGGAGAATTACATTAAAATCATACTTATATAGTATGGGCGTGGTCTTGCCCACTTGTATATTACAATTTTGTATTTTGTTAAGAAGTAAGCATCTGTTTACAAGATTGTCAATCGAGTCACATAAGCACAATTTTAAGTTATTCGGAATGCGGTAAGTACACAATAGATCGAATTATCTTGCAATATTTATTTAGAGACAGTCGTACAGGTACAAGTGAAACTAAATCGAAGGCTAAAAAAATTAAATTAATTTCAGATTAACCTATGTTAGATTTTTATATTTTTACCTTATAATTTTACCTAAATAATTTTTGGCCTTTAATAAATTTACTCAAAAACCATACCATAGCCTTTGAAAGGCTCCACTGAATTTGACCAATTTTTGCAAATAAAAAAAAACATTTATTTGTTTAAAAATTTTATATCTAATAAAACATTTAGTTCCAAAATTCTTTTACCCGCTCTAGACCAAATGTGAACATTATTAGCAAAATTCTAAGAAATTTTAATATTGTTTTTTTTGAACGTTTTTACAACTGTATTTTCGTAAATGAAGAGTTTTATGCTAACAAAAAAATAAATAAAATTATTAAATTATTTCCAAAATATTTTAATTTTGCCCCATTGTGCACCATTCAGATAATACCACTTACGTTGTAAAGTTAATCAGATATTTTAATCTTTATAATACAAGTATATTTTGATTGATTTTTTCTTTTTTCTTTTCAAAAAAATATAAAAAATCGTTGCTTTTTACGTTTCGAAGGACCATATATTAAACCTGATAACAATTTTTTTCTTTTATATATACCGGAGACTTTTTTAAAAGTTTGAAGATTTTAAAGGTGCTGTATTTTGAGGGTACCGTAGTTCAAGTGGTTAGCACGTTGACTACTAAAGCAAGCTAACGAGTTCAATACTCAGTCGTGGCAACATAAATTTCTCTAATATGTATTAATTCTCTTCATAATAATGTACATCCACAGCGACCTCCTTCGCCGCTATTACCACATAGCACTAAATTGTCGGCGAAGTAAAGTAATTATAAATTGGCTACGCTAGCTTCAAACCAATATGCCTACATAACACCAGAGGCAACACTCTTATAAAAATAATCATAACGTGCAATTGCTGTGTTGCCATAAGTGAAGTTTTACTATCATAACTATATGTCTTATCTACTCCTGTACCTTTTCAAAGGAAGTAACACAGTTAATATAGGTCTTAATTGCCTGAGTGTTACTTCTCTGAACAAAAAAAAAAAGTTAAGAACAATTTCAATTCTGTTGCATTTTCCAGCCTTGTTCCATCTGAGTACAAGACCCAATACAACTATTGCAGACAAACTCAAACGTTTGTTGGTTGTTATTCTTATACTTGTTGTAGTTGTATTTCCCTACTATTTACTTCACAAAAAGCTTAAACTTGAGCATACCAAAGCCTAAACAAATTTAGACTTAAATATATTGTAGTAGAACTGAGGTGTCAAGTATCAAGGGCTGGGCTAAAATTATATTCTAGCAACTCGATAAATAGATTCGTGTCTGCAAAAGATGGAAATGTGCAGAAGTGCTGGGAATTCTTGCTACTTTTAGTTACTCGAAAAGATTCAATTCTTATCAATTAGGTGCTCAATAGTACTCGATACTTTTGTTTACATAATAGGAACTAACTGTTAATCTGAGACGTAAAATTTTTATTTAATTTTTTGTAAAACTATAACGACAAAAGTATTGAGTAACTAATTTTGAGCACTCGATACCCACTATTCAATACTTTGCCAGCCCTAATGTGCAAGGTCAGGCTTTTAAGTTAGTAAACTCCTCTGCATAAATAAAGCGCTATCGATTTAACTACAATTTTAATATAAACTAGCTCTGCCCGCCATTTCGTCAATGTCCTTACAACAATTTGTTCGTTTTACCTTTGGAAGCAATCCACACCAAAGACTCTTACTTTACTTTATATAAAGGTTCTCATCCTTACTAAAATAACTGCCGCCCTAAACTATGCATATCGATTAGTGCTTCAGTTATGGTTTACGTATTTACTTTTTATAAAGGTAACCATCCCTGGATAAAATTCAAAAATTTATAAAAAATTCTGAAATTCAAAAAATTATTGTAAAACTCTGTAAGAGGTTTTTAAAATATTTTAATAACAAAGTAATTCCACAAAGTAAAAATACAAATTAAATACAAATCTTATACAACTGGCACCATCTATTGCGCAGTAGTTTTTAAAATATCGCACTTTCAAAAATAAAAAGTTGAGTTAAAAGAATAGCCGTAGTGAATATAAACGTGTTGAAAATATGTCAGTTTTAAACCGAAAATGTCAGTACCTTTAAACCGGAAATTGCGTTTTCACTGCTTTTTCTTCACTTTCTTAAGATATTTTTCCGAAAAAAAATCCTATATTGGGACCAGGATACTTAGGTACCTCCTCACAAAATTTTGTTCAAATCCATCCTGTAGTTTTAACGTGATGCGAACACAAACGAAAGGCAGACAGACAGAAGGAAATCAATTACTATTTTATTATATGTATAGATTTATATAAAGCGTCTCATCCTTACGTACTTTCACTGCTTTTTCTCCACTTTCTCTTGGAAATAAGACATTTTTACTTAAAAAATGTATCCTATATTGGAGTCAAGATAGTAAGTAAGGTACCTCCTCACAAAATTTTGTTAAAATCCATGCAGTAGTTTTTACATAAAGCTAACACAGACAGAAAAACATACAGGATATGAGTTACTAAGATGATCTAAAGTAAAGTTCACGGGGTCACTCGAAATTGTTGCATATAGAAATTTTCAGATCACAGGTTCTAGTCAAATGTTATATAGGAAGAATAAAAGAATTGTCCAGTTGCTACTTGCAAGTGCTTTTGCTATGACTGCCATTTTCGCTATGTAAATAAACAGAATAGGTTTATCTTCCAGTTTGGATTTTTTTGCTTAGAAATATTTTACGATTTTTATTAAATTGATGAAATGCTTCTTTAACTGCTCCCTGGGTTGCCCATATCATAAAGAAAAGTGTTTTTACCTTTCATTTATTCATGTCATTCCTTAGAATTGGGAATACAATATAGGAAAACTTAGTTATAATTTTAACAAAATTTGTCTTGCCAAATGGATAAGCACGCTCTCACGTCCATACACTCACACACACATACGCATACAAGCTCATGCCAACAAATTCTTAAATACACTGTTGCATTTGGAAGATTTTGTATGCATTTCGCAATTCATATATAACATACGACAATTGTAGTTATACTCTACACAATAGTATACATTCAAACATATGCATCTCTGTATGTGTGCATATGTGTACATATACATATTTATTCGTAAATTCTTAGCGTATATTGGTATGTAGACTTGTTTAGTGCATATTATAAACGGATTAAAATTTCTAATACTATTTGAAGTTATTTGTATCAAAACTTACAGATATTTTCAAAAACCTGTCTAACTACTACGTAAGTGCATATTTGTAGCAAAACACTGGTGTTTCTATCTTGTATCTATTGTATCGTATTAAGTTTTTCCTTAAACACACGTACACAAATTTTGTTTAATATTATTGTGTGCAGTAGAAAATTGTTAGGTTTTGCTTGATACTGGGTAAAAGTACTTGGAGAAATATTTATTGCAAAACTGATTTAACTTTTTATTACTCTATATCTGCTAGGAATATGTGTCTTAGTAGCAGGGCTTTAGTCAGGTTTTTTTGGAATCTTTATTTGTTCAATTTGTTTTGAAAATATGTCATGCTTTTAATATTTTTCTTTGCATTAATCGAATTTTTTATACTCTCGAATGAAATATTTTTCTTTGGCTCGAGTTGGTTGGTAGAATTGCAAAAACAAGTAAGAGTGCTATATTTGGAAATGCAGAATCTTTTATATTCTTCACCATAATAGTAATGTTAACTATTCCCTTAAATTTATGTCTCCCAATTTCACAATAACATGTTTACATTCGGTTTTAACTTTACAAATATAATATAACTGTTTGTAAAATATTTCTGGAAATTTTTTTGTGAAAATTTTTTGTAAAAATTTTATCGAAAATTTTTTGTAAATATGTTATCTAACATATTTTGTAAAAATTTTATCGAAATTTTTTTTCAAAATTTTATCGAAAAGTTTTTGTAAAAATTTTATCGAAAAATTTTTTAAAACATTTTATCGAAAATTTTTTATAAAAAATTTATCAATAATTTTTTGTAAAAATTTTATCAAAAATTTTTGGTAAAAATTTTATCGAAATTTCTTTTTCAAAATTTTATCGAAAAGTTTTTGGAAAAATTATATAGAGAACTTTTTGAAAAAAGGTTATCGAAAACTTTTATGTAAAAGATTAATCGATAATTTTTTGTAAAAATGTTATCGAAAATATTTTGCAAAAATCTTATCGAAAATTTTGTCGAAAAGTTTTTGTAAAAATTATATCGAAAAATGTTTGAAAAAATTTTATCGAAATTTTATCGAAATTTTTTTATAAAAAATTTATCAATATTTTTTGTAAAAATTTTATCGAATTTTTTTTTAAATTCTACCGTAGTTTTTGGAAAAATTATATATAAAAATTTTTGAAAACATTTTATCGAAAAGTTTTATGTAAAAAAATTTATCGATAATTTTTTGTAAAAATGTTATCGAAAATATTTTGCAAAAATTTTATCGAACATTTAAAAATAAATTATCAAAAATTTTTTGTAAAAATTTTATCGAAAGTTTTTGGTAAAAATTTTACAGAAAATTTTTTGAAAAGTAAGGACCTTCCTGCAATCTATATTCCGTTCGAATGGTCAGCACATTGGGCCTCTCTGTATCTGTATGCACTCTATACGATCTACTGGTCGCGGTCTAATATTTATTTAACAAAAAGGAGCAAAGAGAATCATTTCAACCGAAAAAAATAAAAACAACGTCAAAAAAAATATAGATGGGGGTGTTTTGCCCACAATGGAATGGTCGGATGTTGCTGAATTCCATTAGCGAAATTTTCGAAACTATACCTGGCAGATTGGTGGGCTTAAATTCTTTTTTTTTTTTTTTTGCCTTGGCAAATTTTATGGGGTCGGAAATGAATATTGTACAAATTACACATGGAATGACAAACTTATATACATATACCCTTTCCACCTGTGGTGAAGGGTATAATGAGGAAGGACGTAGCAATCTATAAAATATAAAATAAAATAGTTCATTTTAAAGGGTGCTTAAATTTTAAGGGCTGATGTTGTGATTTTACAGTGGGGCAGAATCCAAATATTTTGGGAATAAATATTGTATTTGTAATTTAGCGTTTAAGAAAATTGCATAATTCCCAAAAAATTAAACTAAACTCCCAACATTTCTGTAGTTTTGTTCACTATGTTAAAATTTAGTACAGGGAATTAATTCAAATGCAGGAAATAGGAAAAATAAATTATAACAGGCAAAAGAGAAACAAGCCAACATAGATTTTTTTTAATTTCAGTTTAAATAGTTCAATTGCTTCCGTTAGTGCCTGAAAAGTAGCAACACATAAAGGTTTTCTTTTTAGTAATAGCTTGTCAAGCGTGCTACTTGCCAACAAAATCACTGTGACATCAATATTTAAAAGATTTTCAAACAATTTTGTATCTGGACCATGGCAAACAACTGCATTTGTTTGAAGTGCAAATCGATTTTGGATACCTCTTAACTTAGTATTATAAATATTAACTGAGCTCGCATCAGCAAAATATCTTTCGTTAACAATTCTGCTTTTACTTTTTATGTGGACACTTCCTGGATTTATTTGTTTTTAATTTACTTTATTAATTGCTTCTTAAAAATTAAAAAATAAATGAAAAAATATTGCTGTGCAATATATATAATATAATTTTAAGAACCCACAGCACTGCTCCTGAGAAGACACCTAGAGACTTCTGTATTAAAACTTAAAGTGAAATGATCCTCTACTATTACCATGCAACATTTTTTTCACAAGCAAAGCAGAATTTAAGAAGTGACCAAAATATTTGCAAAATATCATGGTTCATCCGTATTGAACGACAATGCGGATGAATTTTTAGAACGCTTAGTAGCGGCGAAAGAAATCTAGTTTTCTTTTAATTGATTACCTTCATTGTAATAGAAAGTCCATCGTGGGGGTGCAATACCTCTTCCAGTCTTGCTTTTACCATCTCATCAGAATTTTAAGAAATTTACTAGATACTTATTTTCATAATAAGGGGTGATCGATTTCGAGGTTCCCTAGTTTAAAAAAAAAACACAGAAAATTCATATTTGATGGAGAATGTTTATTATCATTTGGAAGAACATTCTTTGGCATTTATTTTCTGAAGATTATGATGTATAAAAACTTGGCCATTGCTACGTCGCAGATGGTCCATCCGTCGAGTCCAATTGTCGATGACTCGTTCGAGCATTTCGACTGGTAACTGTCGAATGACACGCGTGATGTTTTCTTCAAAGGCCTGAATCGAAGCGCGTTTGTCCGCATAAACTTTAGACTTCACATATTCCCACCGGATCTTGGTGGCCAATCGACCCGCCCAAAAGGTGAAGTTATGTGCCCACCGAAATGTTCTCTCAATAAATCCATTGAATGATGCGATGTGTGGGAAGTGGCGCCGTCTTGCTGAAACCAAATGTCGCCGAGATCACGGGCTTCAGTTTCAGGCATTAAATAGTCGGTTATCATTGACGGTTACGTTCGCACCGGCATCATTTTTAAAGAAATATGGACCGGTGATTCCACCGGCACACCAACCACACCAAACTGTTGTTTCTTCTGCATGAACTGAATCTCTTGAATCTCTTCAAGTTGCTCTTCGTCCCAAATGCGGCAATTTTGTTTGTTTACATACCCATTGAGCCAGAAATAGGCCTCGTCGCCAAACAAAATTTGCCTCGAAAACGTCGGATCTTCTTGGAACTTTTAAAGAGCTCATAGAGCGAAGCGATTCAGGCGTCAGTCTTTCCATTACGAAATACCAAACAATACTACACAAAAATAACATGACAGCATGACACGACTCGCACGTGATCTGTTAAAAAAGGGCTATTGAAAAAAGTACCTCGAAATGGCTCACCCTTTACTATTTTTCCCCCTCTAGAAAATATGTCTTCCTACTCCATTGATTACCTTCAAACTCCAATAGTAATTATTGGTAGACGATTTCAGGCAGATTTTAAAAAAGACACATGTCGTCGCCATGACGAAAACCTGTTAACTGATCTAAAAGTACTATCTCTGCCCCATTTTTTAATCACAGATTTTTATTTTACAGAGTTTTATATTTTTATGTACTTTCTAGCAATCTATAGCTCTAATTGTAAAATAATCAGCAGATTGAGTAAACTATAACATATGACACATGTGTCTTATTGTACAAAAATCTTAGAGATCGTCAATATATAGTACATGTGTACGTATTAATTTAACGAGTGATTTTTTAAGAGCTTGAGAACTTTTTTTTAAAAAAAAACGCATAAAATTTGCAAAATCTCATCGGTTCTTTATTTGAAACGTTAGATTGGTCCATGACATTTACTTTTTGAAGATAATTTCATTTAAATGTTGACCGCGGCTGCGTCTTAGGTGGTCCATTCGGAAAGTCCAATTTTGGGCAACTTTTTCGAGCATTTCGGCCGGAATAGCCCGAATTTCTTCGGAAATGTTGTCTTCCAAAGCTGAAATAGTTTCTGGCTTATTTCTGTAGACTTTAGACTTGACGTAGCCCCACAAAAAATAGTCTAAAGGCGTCAAATCGCATGATCTTGGTGGCAAACTTACTGGTCCATTTCTTGAGATGAATTGTTCTCCGAAGTTTTCCCTCAAAATGGCCATAGAATCGCGAGCTGTGTGGCATGTAGCGCCATCTTGTTGAAACCACATGTCAACCAAGTTCAGTTGTTCCATTTTTGGCAACAAAAAGTTTGTTAGCATCGAACGATAGCGATCGCCATTCACCGTAACGTTGCGTCCAACAGCATCTTTGAAAAAATACGGTCCAATGATTCCACCAGCGTACAAACCACACCAAACAGTGCATTTTTCGGGATGCATGGGCAGTTCTTGAACGGCTTCTGGTTGCTCTTCACTCCAAATGCGGCAATTTTGCTTATTTACGTAGCCATTCAACCAGAAATGAGCCTCATCGCTGAACAAAATTTGTCACATTTGAACATTTCGAACCGAACACTGTTTTTGGTAATAAAATTCAATGATTTGCAAGCGTTGCTCGTTAGTAAGTCTATTCATGATGAAATGTCAAAGCATACTGAGCATCTTTCTCTTTGGCACCATGTCTGAAATCTCACGTGATCTGTCAAATACTAATGCATGAAAATCCTAACCTCAAAAAAATCACCCTTTATTTCTTATAATTCCAATAACATTATAACCACATATAACCATAATCCTACTACATATAACTACTAGTATTGAAAAAAATATTTTAACAATCGAAAATCCCTCACATAATATGTTTTAATTTTAATTATAAATTCGTAACATAATATTAAGGATTTACTTATCAGAACTTTAGTTATAAATACATATGTACCCTGGAACATACTTATACCAATATAAACATGTATAGTTTGTATAAATAGTACAAAATCTGTATCTTTACTTTACATCTAAATACTGAGACTGAATATTGTGAGTGCTTAAACCTTAAAAACAACCTATTGATCTGTCACATATTCATCGAAAAAAAAAGAAAATAACCAAAGCTGAATACTCATATGGATACAAGGATGTACGAGTACAACAGTAGTAGTATGTCTGTCTGTGTAGAGTAAACTTTACACAATTGTTATTTATTAAATGTTATGAATGCAAAAGAGCTTTTTATATAAATCCTTAATCCTACTGTTAGAATCTTCTTTAAAATGCATCTAATGTACATAGAGAGTCATAAGGTACTACGAGTATATGTTTGTATTCAATGACATCCCATTAACACACATTTGAATCTTTTATAGGGATATTTAGATTCAATGTATCGTAGTATAGTACTAACACAGATGAATTGGTAAATGTTTGCAACAGTTGTATAGCGAAAAAGAAATATTACTCATACAGACACAATCATAATAATAATCTATACAAGTATGTTTGTGCATATAAACTTTAATTCAAATACTAAAGCATTCAGCACATCCTCACATGGATTGTGTGCGGTAAACAGTGGCTTGATTTTGCTTTGGATAAAAATATTTAAGTTGTAACTTTTTTATATATACATATGTATAAGAATATACTCCTTTGCTATATGTAAGTACGAGTTCCTTATATTGAAAGTCATTAGATTGTCGTATTAATCGGTTAATCGATAACTATGGTTTGACAGCTAGGAATGCCAAATTGTATTGAAATTTATTTTAGTAAGGTTTGACAAGTCTTAATAAATCGCTTAAAAAATTTAATTTGATTGCAAAGTTCCCAAAGCAACGTCAATATAATCAGCCTATTGGGCAAGCAATTCATGCCATTGTTGATTGTTTCACACTAATTTTACTCTTCTCAAATTACAACCATCAACAAAACAAAGATAGGTGCGTACAGAATGAATATTGCTACTATAGCGAGAAGTATTAAAAATTACGCAGAAATGTCGATTCGTCGTCGTTCTATACTTGTTGGCCAATGTCCTTCGACTATGCGCAAAATTTGCTGACGTGTCTTTAAAATACCGCTCGTGCAAGAATTGACGATCTTCGTTTGTGTCGCATTTTTGCTAAATGGGATCATGTGAAACTAGACGACGATAATAATTTTAATCGCGCGATTTAACGCCTCTGAATTACTTTTTATGGGGCTATGTTAAGTCATTAGTTTATGCAGACAAACCAGCAATAATTGAATCATTGGAAGCCAATATATCATTGACTGCGGCCAGTTTTAATGAAGAAATTAGTGAAAAATTGGACTGATCGAATGGACCATGAAACTCGTGGCCACGGCACAGTGGACATATGCTATTCATATTTAAGGAATAAATGCCATGAAATTATCTACCAGGGACCTAATCAACGCATTCGATATCGAGTAAAGTGTCGTATCGAATAACATTTCGATTATATTAACAAAATATTTTATTCCAATATTTCTGACTTCTATTATTAAACTTGCTAAAAAAATATACATATATAAATTGTCTTAAATATTGTTGTAAAATTATAATGCTATAAAAACAACTGGGGTGAACGTAGAAACTCTCGTTGCGAATTATTGTCAAAAAAAACTATATTTATAAAAAAAAGTCGTGGAGCAATACGCATCGGAAGCATTTATTCGAAATATCTAAGCTTCCTCTTAAAAGCTGGGCTCGAAAAAATATACATTGCAGTTGTTTGACCATATTTTAATATAAACAAAGTGTGATAAGACTCTTGAGTATTTACTTTATATAAAGGTACCCATCCCTGGATAAAATTCTAAAAATTATTGTAAAGCTCTGTAAAATATTATAACACAGTACGACAGTGGTTGGTACACATGAGAAATGTTAACAGAATATGAAAATAGGCTTAAAATAAAGATATACGTGTCTCGGCGTTTTGCTGTAGCACGTCAGTATTTTAAGAAAATCGATTTTAAAGATTCGAAGGACCGTGGAAGTTCACTTGTAACGTAATACTATTATAAAAAGTTCTATAAAAATAGAATGGGTGAAACGATTTAAATGCTTGAGCCAGTTTTGAAAAGGGAATTAAATTTGGATTTGTTTTTATTTAAAAAAAAAACAATTTTTTTTCGCTAGATGGCGCTTTATTTTCATGTAAAATTAAAAAATATCCAAAAAGTGTAATGTAATTCAATGTAATGTAAATGTAATGTAAAAATACAAAAATTAATATGATATCTTAACTATTATTTTGTGTCAAAAATGTTGGTCGTTTAGTTTTTCCTGTGTATACTTCAGGATTTGTATCACGGCACAAATTCCAACAATATTCAGCAAGCATTTGAGTCATGTCTTTTCCTTTGAAACGATTTTCTATTGTAAAAATATCTTTATGGAAGCGTTCTCTATGCTCATCGCTTAAATCACCGAAATTTGAAGGAAAAAAGTCTAAATGGTTGTGCAAAAAATGAATTTTTAAAGACATGTTAACTTTCATTTCACCATAAGCTGAAACCATTTCTTTAACAATATCCTTGTAGTTATCCGCTTTCTTCTTTCCCAAAAAATTTTTTACGACATCAATAAAACCATCCCATGTACGTTTTTCAACAGGATTCAATAAACTCCTAAATACATCATTTTGAATCAGTGTTTTAGAGAGAGAAGGAGAAAAATGAGAGAAGACTGCAATTAGTGACAAAGTAAACGTTACAAGTGAACCTCCACGGTCCTTCGAATCTTTAAAATCGATTTTCTTAAAATTCTGACGTGCTACAGCAAAACGCCGAGACACTTATTTCTTTATTTTAAGCCTATTTTCATATTCTGTTAACATTACTCATGTGTACTCAAAAAAATTTGATTTTGTCGTACTGTGTTATAATACAAATTTTTTTCAATTGGTTGTTTGGCTTTAAGTAATTCATATCTTGTCATTATTTTAAAACAGCGCACAACCGTGTTTAATTTAATTTTTTTTTATTTTATTTTATTTTTATTTTATTTTAATTTATATTTTTTCATTATTTTAAAACAGCGCCATCTGTTGCACAACCGTATTTGAAAAATAAAAAACAGATGCCCTAATAATAAAAATCGGCGCACCTTCACTGCTTTTTCTCCACTTTCTCTTGGAAATAAAATATTTCTGTGGAAAAAAAGTATCATATATTGGAATCAGGATACCAAGGTACCTCCTCAGAAAATTTTGGTTTAATTCATCTAGCAGTTTTTAGGTTATGCGAACACAGATAGAAAGACAGACAGTCATACGACAGACAGGAAATGGGTTACTGTTTTATAATATGTAATATATAATATACTTTCTGAATAATATACTTTCTGAACGCACAATTTAGGCTGTTTTCTCATTTCTAATCTATGCTACCGATTTGCTGCGCATTTTGAAAAATAAATATGTATTTTCATTTGCAAATATTATATTTCTTGAAATGTTTTATTACTAAAAAAAAATAAATAAAATATCTTATCTCTGCCTTCTATTTAACCACTGTGCTTGTAAACTAAAATATTATGTGAACATTTAGACATTTGCACACACACTTAGCCAATA
Source organism: Phasia obesa (assembly GCA_949628195.1). Taxonomy (NCBI): domain Eukaryota; kingdom Metazoa; phylum Arthropoda; class Insecta; order Diptera; family Tachinidae; genus Phasia; species Phasia obesa. The sequence goes on from OX451219.1 coordinate 104,259,234, forward strand.
TATGAAGAGATATTGTATTGATGACGATGTTTTTGCTGTTGATGGTGATGCTGATGATGATGATAATTCTGATCAAATAGAGTGAGGGATTTGCACTAAAAATTAACACAATCAAAATCACAATAACAACAACAAAATCTGATGTAGGAACAGCAGCTATAGTAACAGAGACAAACAGCAGCAGGGATGGAAAATTATGTTATTTTCTTTTAGCATGAAAAAAAAATTACACATTATTTTTATAATTTTTTACGGAACGAAAATAGATCAAAAATTATTAATATTTAAAAATTATTAGAAATTAAGAATTTACCTAGATTTTTGCTTTTTAAACATGTTTGTGTTTATTTACTTTTTTAATTTAAATTCAACAAGTTTTTGTTTTTTACTTCCACTTCCGCAATATCTTCAAAATTATTGAAAAGATAGAAACAAATATTTGTAAGTCTTGAAACCGATTTGTTTTTTTTAACAACAACAGCAACACAATATACTTACTTTTTTTTTATTTTTGACGTAACGAGAAACAGAAACAGTCTGATAACTCCGTTATCACATTGGTTTCAATAGATCCGCGTAAAGAAAACATTTTTTTTGCGCCGTGTAATTTAAGAGAAAAGCAGAAACATAGATTTGCACAGTGATTTTACACATTTTATTTTGGTAGTAATTCAGTAGCTCAGCAACAGCTAATGAAATTTCAAAGTGGCAAAGCATAGGTGTTTTGAGTGAGTGGGCTGCTTGTGAGAAAGCCCCAAAAACATACATTATTTTTTCGATTCGATGATACATATGTCATAAAAAGTTTATTTTGAACTTAAATGTTAAGATTTTTTACATAGTCCTTGAAAATATGTCCAAAAAGAGTGCCTTCATGTCTGGCTTATCTCTTTTAGTTTAGGAAAAAATTGGTTTAGAGTAGCGCCGCCATTGTCTATTACAGCACGTACCATAATACCAGCCATGTCGGACTAGACATACTGCACACTCACAATGAGCAATTTATAGAACATGGCAAACCAAAGACCCGTGTCCCAACCTCTTGGTTTGGGGTTGGAGACCATCCAACTCCTTATGTTGAGAGTGCAACAGCACACTTTGATCAACAATGCAACATTCCTGCATACATCGATCTTAAGCCACAAACACCACGTGTACCCCCGAAGGGGACCTCACCAACAACCGGCCACAACAGAGGGCGTCTGTGGGGCCACCGGTTCCCGTGGTACCAGTCCTTTGGGTAGTGCTCGAAGAGGACCCGTAATTACACAGACCTGTTCTTTCAGATTCAGATTCCAGAAACCCTGGCTCTGGTGCTATAATTTTCCCCAAGAGCATTTGTCAAAGCTTTTGCAAATCCTGCAGTCGCAGTTAGCTGTAGCAGATTCAGAAACTTTGTCTATTATTCATTTTTTTTGTGTCATTTTCCTATGTGTGACTAGAGTATCGAATGAGAGTGGTTTCGGATCCCCTGTCAGTAATTCGGTTCCTTTGCATATATGTAAGTCGGTCTTTTCATGATCTTATTGCACATGCATGCATATTAATTTGGAAATTCAGATTGCATATCACGATCTTAATTATATTGAGAAATGAGAAAATATGTTAACTTAATTACAACCGTGAAATAAAGTTGAGAGTAGCAAAAAAGTCAGGGGATTAAGACGGTACATATTAATTATTAAAGAGTATAAAAAAGTACGATCGTATCAACTTTTCCATCCCTGAATAGGAACAAAAACATAAAATGCAACTACATGCAAACTTATTTACAAAATAAAACAAATAAAATCTGTGTATAATATGTTGCTACCAACGCTTTGATGGCACACATGCTAGTGATGCTAAACCTGCTGCTAACGTTGTTGTTGTTGGTTTTGTTGTATTGGTAACTACTGGGCTTTAAAACTTGACCAGGCTACATGCTCTAAAACATAAGTTGAGGATTTTATTAAAACAACAGTAACAAAATCTCTAAACATCCTTTCTATATTGATGTTAGTGTTTTATAGCAAATGTATGCAAGTATTTGCTTGCATTGAACATACATATGTGTGTATTTGGGTGTGTGGGTTTGTGTGTGTGTGTGTAAGAATATCTGTTGTTTGGTATTAACCAATGTGTCACATCACTTAAGTATTTTATACGTTTTTGTTGATATTTTTGAAAATATTTTCGAATGGATTTATACATGACATTCAAAACAAATCTTTATTTGCATCGCTCTCCCCAACAATCCAACATTTACATTTGGCATTTCCTTTCAGTATTTGCTAGAGTATTTGTAATTTTGTTATTTTTTTTTTTACAAAATCATGTGCGAATAAATGTGATATTTTTTTCATTATAAAGTAAAATGTAACTAAAACGTATTTGTATGATTTTTCTCTTTACAATTGATATGTGTTATTAGTAAAGCTTTGCAGCTTTCATACAAGCATATGTGCTGTTAAAAACAAAAATTCTAAACTTTTTTATATTTATTATTATCGTTTGCAAAAATATATTTTATAGATTTTCCTGTTTAGTTTTATTTTGTATTAAAAATGATATAAATCCTATTTGGTATCTTATGTGTCTTTATTATTCTAACTTATATCTTCGATAATCCATCGCAAACTTAAAGTTAGTTAATTTAAGAAGATTTTTTTTTTTTTTGTTTATTTTTCATCTGGCGCCACACAGAAAAGTTTAAATCTTAATCCAAAAATCAATAACGAAAAAGTTCAAACAGATATTTACTTAAACTCATTTTGCCAAACAAAATAAACTGGGGAAAACAGGGAAGACTTAATGCACTTATGAATAAAAATTATCAATATAAAATGAAGTATTGAAAATGTTATTATTAAAGTATTCTGATATGAACTTTTTCAAGATTTTTCTAAATTTCTAAATTTTAAGGAGGTATAAATATATCAAAATATCAGCCAAGTTTGTCACAGTTACTATAACATAACCTTAGGCTTCGTATAACCCTTATATGTGACGGGGCAAATTGAAAAGAACCTAACGGTAAAAAAAATCAATTTTACAGCAAATCCAATTGAAGTTTACTATTTTTGCATACGTTTTTACCGAGTGTAACCGCTGTTAACCTACCCGTAGGTTAAGAGCGTGACTCCCATATTACCGCTTATGACCAATTTTTCATTTCTTTTCCGGTACTCAAATTACATACTGAAAGAAAATTTTTGATTTCTCACTAAATTTTTGCAATTTAAAAAAAAAAATTTTAAAAAAAATTTACAAAAAATTTTTACAATAACTTAAAAAAATTTCAAAAACATTTTTACTTAAGATTTGTAAAAAAATTCCAGAATAAAATTTTAAAACAAAATTTTACAAATATTTTCAGTAAAATTTTTGCAAAGGTTTCCTGTTTTTCATAGTTTCACAAAAATTTTTACAATAAAATTTTTACACAAAATTTTTAATAAAACTTTTACAAAAATATTTTCTATAAAATTTTTACAAAAAATTTTCTATAAAATTAAATAATTGAATTACAAAAAATTTTGAAACAAAAATTAACAAAAAATATTTTAAAACAAATATTAAAAAAAAAGTTTTCTTAAAAAAATCTATTAAAACAAGTATTTAAAAAAAAGTTTTCTAAAAAAAATCTATAAAATTTTTACAAAAAAAAAATTCTATAAAGTTTTTTCAAAAAAAAAAAAATCTATAAAATTTTTACAAACAAATTTTCACAAAATTTTTACAAAAAAAAATCTATAAAATTTTTACAAAAAAAAAAATTCTATAAAATTTTTACAAAAAAAAAAAATTCTATAAAATTTTTACAAAAAAAATTTCTATGAAATTTAAAAAAAAAAATTATTAAATTTAAAAAAAAAATTCTATAAAGTTTTTACAAACAAATTTTCTATAAAATGTTTACAAAATTCTATGGAAGCGAAATTTTGCTGACCTATATAAATTCTATAAGTTTTCATAAAATTTTTACAAAAAAAATTCTATAAAATATTTACAAAAAAAATCTATAAAATTTTTACAAAAAAAATTCTATAAAATTTTTACAAAAAAAATTCTATAGTTTTTTCAAAAAAAAAAATTCTATAAAATTTTTACAAAAAAATTCTATAAAATTTTTGCAAAAAGAAATTCTATAAAATTTTTACAAAAAAATTTTCACAAAATTTTTACAAAAAAATTTTCACAAAATTTTTACAAAAAAATATCTATAAAATTTTTACAAAAAAAAAATTCTATAAAATTTGTACAAAAAAAATTTCTATGAAATTTAAAAAAAAAATTATAAAATTTAAAAAAAAAATTCTATAAAGTTTTTGCAAAAAAACTTTCTATAAAATGTTTACAAAATTCTATGGAAGCGAAATTTTGCTGTGCTGTGTTCAAAACAATAATTTTTGTATGCAGAAATAATACTAAAATAAATAATAGTTCAAAAATAGTTTGTACTCAATTTCGTTTTTATTTCTGTATTTAAAAATAAAATCCCATTCTTAGATCAAGTACCCTTTAACAAAGCAACACTTTCCCTTAAAGTTACGCATATAACACTTAATAAAGACAACAATAATAGCATTTATCACACAAAAAGGATAAATTCTACGGTATAAAGTACAAAAACAAAACAAAGATTAAGTAAGAGACAATGAAAGTACGAGAGGATGTAAAAGGATAAGCAAAAGCTATAATGATAAACATTCGCACAACTCTAGTTTACCCATGAAAATTATGCTAAAGTACTCGTACAAATAAATATTCTAAATATAAATGTATGTATAAAAACATAGTATTTGTGTGTGTAAATATACTTTATACAGTCGTGTTGCTTGTGCCATGGATTAAGGCTCCATAATAAAATACAATTCATTACGAGCTGTCAGTTGTTGTTTTTGTTGCCATTAAATTTGTATCAAAACCATCAAGGATATATTTAATACACAAACAACGATATACTAATACAGGCACACATTGTATATTTATATATACAGACATATAAATCCCCAACCATGCAACTCACATTGCGTCAAAACAAAATACAAACTAACTCTATATTGGCAAACGGCTTAAGCCATAATAAATCTCACTGCCAGCGTTAACGTTGCCGGCTAAACCGTAAAGCTTAAGCTTTATACGTGCTCATGGATATGTGTGCTTATACATCAAGAGAGTGTATGTGAGTGTATGGTGGCAAAATATAACGTCTAAATGGGTTTTTAAAAACTTGCCACCCACAAATGTTTTAACACAGTCATTGTCTGCAGCCGGTAAGTATGCATCAAGGATAAAGATAAAACAGATATATAAAGAGCCAAGTAAAGGACATGCAAGAGAGTGTTATGAACACAAAGAGCATTACAAATACTAGAACAAGAGACGATTGTATTATTTGTATAGATGTTGCTTAAGTACACACATTTATATGAAAATGAATTTGTGTGCTTGTTTATAAACTAAAGCCAAGGGATTAAACGACGTGGCGCTGTACTCCGTTTTTTTCTACCTCCTCCCCATCAACCCATCAAAACACATAAGCAGCACCAACACAAGGCTAAAAGCTCTGTCTGCGTTAGCAGCATTACAAATCCGCTGCTGACATAAGCTCAATGGAGGGATTTAATTTCGATTTTACTTTGTGCAAAATTCGTACAATTTTATATTTGGTAGTTTATCCCTGCATATACACATATACAGACTTTATATTTGCCAGGATATACATACTTTGTGTTGGAGTGCTTCTAAGGTTTATCTTTAGCTTTAGCGTGCGTGTGTTAGAGTTACTTTTGCACCAGGATAAGCTCGGTGGTACTACCAACAAGTAAAAGTAGGTTGTATGTTTTACAGTTATGGTAGGTAAGTAAAATAAAAAGAATCTAACTAAAATACAAATGAGTTTATATTTTGTGTGTATCTCTCATGCTGCCGTTCAAAGGTTTATTGAACTTTTGTCGTTTTAAGCCAAATTTCTTGGAATATATAAATATAACTTACTTTAAATGTATTAAGAAAGAAGTCTCAGAAATCCTAAAAAATGTTAAATTTATTAAAAAGTTTAGACAAAAATTTCACAAAATTTTAAAAAAATTTTGAAAATGATTTTTAAAATTTGTATTAAAAACCTTTTTATTAGAAATAATTATAGAGAATAATAGAGAAATTTTAAAATTATTTTTATATTAAAGTTTGAGTATATGTAGGTTGCAAATAAACAAAATCAGTTAAGCAAAACAATTAACAGATGATGACGGTTAATAAGGTAACAATGCTGTGAGTTAAAGGACAAATGGGCACAGCTGACAAGGAAGCAGCAGACCAACTAGCAAAAGGGGGACCTGTTTTGAATTTCAGAACCCAGAGTAACACTCGATGAACTACAATAGATGAACTCATTCAACCTGAAGAGGTGCAGGGAGGCCACAAAGTATAGGCAGTCTCGAATGGTGCTCAAAGAGCCCTTGGGCAGGAAAACCATTAAGGAGCTCAGATTTAACAGAAGTAGCTTAAGCTGGATAATAGCGTTAGTAACAGGTCATGGCAACTTCACGTATCATCTAGCCAAGATAAAAATCAAAGAAGATGATAACTGCAGACTGTGCCTGGAAGAGGCACATATTGTGTGTGAATGTCCTGCATAGGCTAGTAAAAGACTAAAAGACAAATTTAAAATAATTTTTGTAAGATTTATTTTTTTTTATATATATGAATATAAATGATGCAATTTCCTACCAAACAAAGAAAGATTCACCTCAATATCATTTTTACGTTCAAAACTATGTGCTTTTAAATATGAGTATTCCCATATTTATCACGCTTTTATCAGTTTATGTTACTGATTTATGTTATGTTACGGTACTGTTATGGTAACAAAAACTAATTAAAGCGTGATAAATATCGGAATACTCATATTTAATTTTGTAGGTATTGACAAGACCTTTAAGACCATGTATAATTTTAAAAAATCAGAATAAAACTGAAGAAATGGCAAGCTGTAAAATAATTTCCAGGTGCGAGGTTCCCAACTTTGAGACCACATAGCGCCACCCGTGGAGAGTGTGTGGTACCCACCTTTAAAACTTAAGTTCAGATACTCCTCTGCTAAGCTCTTGTTAAATTTTGGATCAATCGGCCAAGCCGTTTATAAATTACTAGGTTATTTCCAAAATATTTTGATTCTGCCCCACTGAGTACTGGTAGAAGCTTGTTATATGTGGATACTATGGAGGACCTGAGCCTTGGACAAATGCTAGCAATTACAAGAGACTTAGTGATGATAAAGAAGGCCGTCAGTTACCAGTCGACAGTCTGAAATCACTAATGTCAAGAATGAAGGTTTTTGGTAGCACATGGAACTAAGGTTGCCATAATTACAAGAGGGTCGATAAGGGACCTATTAAGGAATTATCTGCTTAGATATTTCTCCTGCATTAATAATATTTAAAAAGAGAAAACATTATTTGTCTGTTTACACGGCAGATAATATGATGACTAGGTTAAAGATAAATACAATTAATTGGTAAATTTAATTGTCTGAGAGAATAATTTTTGAATGTGTATAAGTTTCACACTCATAGTCTAAAAGCAACATATTATGGTTGAACTTTATGGGTTTAGTCAAATAATATTATTGTTATTTATACGAGAAATGTTGTTATTATTACAATCATATTTTTGCTTAACATTATTATATTATTAAACAATTATTGTAATTTTTGACCTTTTTAATAATTTTATAATTATGTCTTTAAGCATCAGGTTTAAAAAAAAAAAATTTAATTTATTTTTATTTTTATATTCGATATTTCGCTACACCATCGTCAGGAAATAAAAATAATTATATAATTATATAAAAATATTTATAGTTTATTATAAACTATAAAAAGATCTGTGTTAGAGTCAAACATATTATAATAAAATATGATTAAACAATTATTATATTCAATATTATAACAAAACTGTTATGTTACAACCATATTATTGTCAACCCTGCTAGCGTCCTTGTCAAAAATATCCAGCATTGTTTCAATACGAGTATAAACATATATTTAAAAAATTTATTTTTTTTTTTATTTATTTATTTATTATAGTTTTAATTACAAAATACAATTATTGTAACTAAATATAGAAAAGGAGTAATAGCAACTTAGGCTTTCAACTCCGACTTTTAAATTTTTATATATTTAAATTATTTTCTGATACAAATTTTAATATTAAATTAATATTCCTACTGCATGTATTTTTCAATAATTGAGAGGGAGGATTCGATCCAAAGATTTTGCTTCTGGAGTGATTGTAAACGGTGCATTCATCTAAAAGGTGTGAAATATTAAGCTGCGTGTTGCAAGTTGAGCATTGTGGGGCGGATTTTTTTTCTAATAGGTGAACGTGTGTAAGTTTACTGTGTCCTATTCTGAGCCTTGTTATAGTATTGGTTTTGTAGCGTGAACAGGATTGCGGAATTACTGGTCTGGTTCCAAACGGATTGACATTTTTGTAGTTGTGTTGGTAGAGATTCCATTTTGACTCGAAAGATGATTGTAGATGGGAGGTGATTTTATTAATAATATCTCTATGTTCCCAGGTGGAAAAATTTAGAAGAGGCCTTTCAATAGCGTTATTAGCTGTTTGGTCAGCATATTCGTTTCCAGTAATTCCTTGGTGTGATGGTATCCACATCAATTTAATTTTATTTTTGTTATTGATGAGGGTATTACGGATGTTGTTAATTAGGGGAGAATCATGCTTGGTGTTTTGTGTTGCAAGGATGGACGAAAGACTATCGGTACAGATAATATACCTCCAGTCGTTTACGTTGGCATATTGAGCTGCAATTGATATTGCTAAAGCTTCAGCTGTAAACATAGAGCTGTAGTTATCGATGTGTCCACACTTAATAATTGTACCATCTTGTTGAACCACTGCAAAAGTTGTGTTATTTTTAGTTTTGGATCCATCTGTATATATAAAATTCCAATTTTGCTTCACGAGATTTTCGCATATAGTTTTAAAAGTTTGTTTATATATTGCTGCTGATGTTGTAGCTTTAGGCAGATTAATCATGGAGAAAATTAAAGAGGAATTATCAATTAACCAAGGTGGTTCTGATGCCTGTTTTAGAAGAAGTGGACGAATTGACAGACCAATTATGCGAGAAAAGTTTATACATCTTGAGATGGTTGATTCGATTCTAGGGGATTTTTTGTAGTTAGTTGTTTTTAAAGTTTCTTGAGATATGAGAATTTGTTATGGCTGATGAAAAGTTTTGGTATTAGCTTATATGTAAGCTTGGTAGTTCGATCTTTGATAGTAGGCATACCAGCTTCGACAAGTAAATTTGTCGTCGGACTAGTGCGGAAAGCTCCAATGCTGTAGCGAATTGCTGCGTGATAAGGTGATTTGATAAGCTTCATGTGCGATGATGCACACCATCCATAGATTGGTAGAGCATAATCGATTTTGGACAGCATAACCGAACGTGTAACATTTATCATAGTTGATATATGAATATTTAGATTCTTCGATGTAAGATACTTTATAATATTCAACCTGGTGTTGAGACTTTTTCTCAGTTGCACACAGTGTTCCTTGAACGTGAAGTTTTTGTCAAATACTACTCCTAGGATACGTAAATTGTCGACACGTTTTAAAAATGTGGAACGCTTCACGATTTTGCGTGTCATCCTTGCGCAGGGGCCATGCTAATCTTCTCTGTATCGTTCCAATTTTAGTATATGTTCTGCCGAAGCAAGAACATTTATTTATGACAAGAAAAATTTATTATTATGTTACGATTGAATATAAAAATTATACCGTTAACTTGAACAGTTATAGTTTGATTAAAAACTATGGAATGTCATATGTTTTAACATTTTTAATAATAATTTTTTTTTATTTATTGTTTTTATTACTAAGGAATTGGTCATAAAGTGCATTAGTATTTTATTAACATAAAACTTGGAACATCATAATATTCAGGTCTTATTATAAATAATAATTAAATATGTATATAAATTTACAAGAAAGAATATTTATAAATTTATCATTATTTTATTAAAAAACACGAATCGGTAAAATCCAATGATTAATAGCAAACAATATTTGTTTATTTATAGTCATTCTTTGGTTATATAAGAATAAACTTAACATATTTTGTTTATTGTTATTGTATTATAGTTATTTTGGAAACTTATAAAACTTTGGTGGTGGTGTTTTGAATTTTGAATTTTTTGGATGGGTGTAGTAACCATTTAATGATAAAATTCAACCAAAACTTGTTTATCGTAACTAAAGAACGGTTGTTTTTAACCCCAACCCTTTAACTCAAATTGGTTCATCGCAGTCATATATTGTTACAGACAACATAACATGGTTCTTGTGACCATACCAAAACATTGGGTTTTCTCTGCGTGTAAACAGTAACTCATTTCCTGTTGGTCTGTCTTTTTTTCTATTTATTTTCGCATCACCTAAAAACTACTCGATGGATTTTAACAGAATTTTGTGAAAAAGTACCTTAATATCCTGATTCCAATATAGGATACTTTTTTTCCGCAAAATTTTTTTATTTCCAAGATTTTTACCGATTAAAAGAACTGCATTTTTTAAAGCAATATTTATTTTGTAAAACAGGATATTTTAAAAACGGATATACAATAGATGGCGCTGTTTTAAAATAATAATGACAAAATATGAATTGAAAGCTGTTCTTAAATAATGACAAAATATAAATTACTTACTGCCAGTATTACCACATAAAATAATTATAAATTGGCTCTGCTAGCTTCAAACTAATTCGCCTAAATAACACCAGAGGCGCTGCAATACTGTTCTAAAAATAATCATAACATGCAATTGCAGTGTTGCCAGAATCGTAGCTTTACTACCACACTAACCATCTGTCTTATCTACTACTATTCCTTTCCAAAGGAATTACCACAGTTAATATAGGCATTAACTGCCTGAGTGATACTTCTCTTAAAAAAAAAAAAAAATAGCCAATTGGAATTGCATTGTTATTAAAATATTTTAAAGACCTTTTACAAAGCTCTAAAATAATTTTTAGAATTTAATATAAAAATCGAACAATGCACACCTAGTTTTATAATAAAAATTAAATGTTATTGTTAGGGAAAAGGTAGTTTCTATACGTATTTTGCTACTTGCTTAGGATAGATTATCAGGAAACTTTTTTTTCAAATATATTATATTATATTTATTTGATGGTTATAGATACCATATTCTTTTGGAATAGTTATATTAGAAAATTATAGTTTATACCAACCATGTTTTATTTTTGTGCCTTATAACTAAAGGCACAACCAACCAAAAAAAGTGGTTAAAAAGGAAATGCATTGGTTTGCTAAATATTTAGCAAAGTGACACAAGCCTAGATTGTTTGGTTCTCTTTGTGAGATTCTGGTTGAGATTGTGTATGTGCTCACAGACCCTTAGGGGTTTACGTGGGGGCTCTTGCTTATAACCATTGAATGATAAAATTTTGAGAAAATCTTGTTTTTCGCAATCATATATTTTTACGACAATATATTTTCTTTGAGAGCTGACTAAGCTACGTCTAGGATAGGTGTGGAGTTTTAAACTAAATTGAAATTGAAACCGTGCTATACTCACTTAATTTTAGAAATGTTCAATTTGTTTTTAAATTACTTTTATTTCGTGACACTGTGCAGCTTGGTGTTGGGTCAGTTTAAAACAATAGGATTTAAGCTTAAAATTCTCTGCACATCAAACCATGTGATAATATTATAGACTTTCAAACTTCACATATAACACGATGAAAAGATTTTAAAGCAAACATAAGCAAGTAATCATACACACGAATAAGTACAGTGCTTTTCAATAGCAAATAAAATGTAGTAAAACAAATTATTCATAAATATTAGCCTACAGTTATATCCCAGTGAAAAAAAATGAGTCGAGGTTTTTAAGTTGTTATTGTTTTTAAGTGTAGTTGTTGAATAAGGGCATTTGTGTAAAGGAAATTAGAAGGCATCTAAGAGAGTTATGAGAAGTTTTAAGGTGGCCATATTTGAAGATATATTTAAAAGTTAAGTTAAGTAAAACCGATTTAGTAGGTATATCATTTTTTCTCGCTGGGTTATTTTATTTACAAAAACGTGTTTTTTATAAAACACAATCAAATATAAGTTAACGTATGTACGATTTCTTTGGCAGTATTATTGTTATTGGTTTATTATTTTCGTATGTGTGCGTGCAGAAGCAATATAGCCTGCATGCAAACATGTATACGAACTGACTTAAAAACAGACAACAATGTACATACATACATCATTATGATAAATATAAAAATGAAATATTATTAACTTTGGACCAAAATGAGTACATTAGCGGTGGAACAATTTAATGGGACCTTATAAAAACTAAATGGTCTAGTAAAATGCTTAACAAAATTTAAAACACAATAACACTCGCGTTAGCTATTGATGAGCTTTTCCTGGAATAAAGTTATTTTTTTCTAACGTAAGTCAACAAATTTTTCAAACACATTGTATCCAGCCTACTAAATCCTGTCTTCCGTTTTTTGTTGTTTTGAGTTCACACTAGTGTGAGTATTTTGGCAGTTAGTTATTTACGTGTGACTTTGTGGATATGCTCAATATTGCATACATACATACGTATTTGTATGGCTTATTTAGTAGTGTGCATTTTTTTAAATATATTGTACATGTTTATAAATGTTTGTGAGGATACGTATGTGTTTAAGTAAATCCTTTTGCAAATACCTCCATTATCGCTTCATGTTCACTGGTAGAGTAGATGGATTTATAAAAATGTGATAATAATACTATCGATGACGGCGTTTTTATATGCGAACAGTTGAAGCAATGCATGGTGTTTAGTGAAGTTTTAAGTTTTCATGTTATACCATTTAAAGGAAAACATGTGTAAATTAAATTATTAAAGAAATATGTTTGAAATTTAGACCCAAAAATAAAATATTAATATTTTTATAGAAGATTATTCAAAAAAAAAAAGAAAATTTTAGAAATACTTTAAAACAGTTATTTCGAAAAAGTATCATAAAAAACAACTCGAATAAAAAGTACCCTTAAAAATATAATTTTCAAATAACACTAAATAAAAAGGTATTAAATTACTTTTTAACGGCCTTAAAAAATCAAATACTTTTAAAGCAATGAGTTTTGAAACAGCAACTTTTAAAAGAAGTCTATGTTAAATAAATATGTTAAAGTGCGAGTTAGTCTCACAGATGTAGTGTTCCGTACTATGTTTAGTACGACTTTAAAAATTCAAGTTGTTAATTTTTTATTGGCTTCTGGGGTATCCTTTAATTTTAAAATTAAAGTCATATTGCATCATTATTGGAAAACCCTTTAAATTTTAGTAATTGTTGTTATGGTAGTACATCTTCTATAAAAATATCAGGAGCCTACCCATTGCGGTTCAAAAAATAAGGTAATGTTCATGAAAAACATGCCACTAATAGACACCCTTTAAATTTTAGTAACTTTTATAACGGCTGAAGTAACACAACTATTGTAACCATTTCAAAAGTCTACCTATTACGGTTTATAAAATAAGGCTAATTACATAAAATTCATGTCACTGTAGGAACACCCTTTAATTTTATTATTGTTATAGCGACTATGGTAATTCCCTTTCTATAAATATGACAAGAGAATATATATTACGATTAAAAAAATAAGTCACTATACGTGAAAAACATGTCACTGTCAGAACACCCTTTAAATTCAAATTTTAATATAAATACTTTTTAAAGAGGACCTTGTTATACAGATTCTTTTTAAATCTTAACTGTGTGTCCATATACATCAAATTACATCTACAATTGGGACACCCTTTAATTTCTAATTTTAAATATTTATACTTGTTCTTATAACATACATAGTAGAGAACATTCTATCTTATTTTCAAGTGTTTGTCTACAAAGGATCCAAAGATGGCGACATAGTGCTCAAACTACATCAATAATGGGGACACCCTTTAATTTATAGATTCAAATTTTATACTTGTTTTTATAGCAGACTAAGCAATATAGGTTCTTTGTTAATTTTAACTGTCTATCTATAACAGTTGAAAAATTTGCCCATGTATAATAATTTACATTAACTATTGGGACACCCTTTAAATTCATTATTTATAATTGTTATTACAGCGGACTTCGCAATACAAGTTCTTTGTAAATTTGAACTCTCTGTCTATAACGGTTTAAAAGCTTGGCCATATATAAATCAAATTAAACCAACTAATGGGACACTCTTTAATTTCTAAATTTAAATATTTATACTTATTATAACATTCAGTGCAACTTGCAAGAGTTTGTCTATAAATGTTCAAAATATAGGATCATAAAGGTGAAATTACATCACGTATGGGGTCACCCTTTAATTTTTAATATTATTTTTTTTTGTTACTTTTTTTTATTGGGAGCTATAGTGATAGATACGCACTATTTTTTTAATTTTAAATTGGTGACCTATAAAGTTCATAATACACGTAAAAAAATGTAAGTTGTATGGGGACACCCTTTAATTTTTTAAATTTTAAACTTCTTTTAAAATGGGATAAATCTGTAAGCATAAACTTTCTAATAAAGAAAAATTTTTAAAATCGGTTCAGAAATGACCGAAAGCAAAAACATACAAAAAAAAGCAACACACAGACGAATTTAACCCCCCTCTTTTTTTGAAGTCGGTTAATAACAATAAACTAGGGTGCGTTCAAGCAGTTGTATGTTTGAGTGAAACACGAACACAGTTCGAGTGTGCAAACAAAAAACACAGATCTTTTTAACAACATTAATTACGTTCCTTAAGAAATACAAAAAACCACTAATGCAAGCAAAACGTACTAAACCTTCTGGAAAAGTTCTACAGCATTACTAAAAAAGACTGTTAGTGTTTAGAACATGAGACGAATAAACTCGGCGCTTAATAGTATAGAATGTTCGTTTTACTCGGTCAGCTCATGTGTTGCGAACAGAGCTTCGCTCACTAATGGTATGGTATGAGTAGTCATGTGCTCAGTAAGCAAGTTTGTATTCAAGTATGACCACTTGCTCATGAGCTTATGTGCACACCCATAAGATGAGCTTCATCTGTTTATTAAAGTATTTGGTGCTATGTTAGGAGTTTCTGGTGGTTACACAAATCGAGGTCGCACTGTAGTACCTTTTGAATTTTTAAGGTACTGTTTTCTAAGGTACTTTTTTAAAAAAATAAATTTTAAAGAAATAAATGTTAAAAAATTACTTTAAAAATATGTAGTATACTTTTCTAAAAATTATATTTTAGTTCTATATATTTCTTTAAAAAAAAGTACCTTTAACGAATAGGTTTTAAATTAAAACTTTAAGAAAAGTATATTTACCAAAAAAAAATCGAAAGTACCACTTGCCTTAAAGGGCCTTAAAAACTCCAGTTCCAGGGTCATTTTCAAAAATAAAATTATAGCACTAGTAACTACCAAATCTTACGTAATTATAACTCTTTTCACTTAAAAGATGCTATTTGAAACACAAAAGAAAAACAACCAAGGATTTGTTTTTATTTTTACACTTCATTAACTCGTGGCTGATATAAAAAACCGAGATTTAAAATTCAAGGTCTTTTTTTCAAACGGCACATTTACACTTCTGCTATTAAATCATAATTTGCACTGGCATCTGCAGTCATTTATTCATCTACTGAGTGTAAATTTTTAATCCCAAAGAGGCGAAAAATAAAAATAAAAAAACACAAGCTAAGTAAAGAGTAGCCGAAACGTATTGTTCAAAAATACACATTAATTCGCACAAAAGTAATTTTGCTTTTTATTGACGTAAAAACGTTTTAAAGGATTTAACTCTAAAAAAAGCAGCACTTCTCTGTGTGTAACAAGAACAAAAACAACAAGTACACACAAATCCATAATCCGTAAGAATTCACTTTATCGTATGCCGCCACATTTAGACTCTTTTTATCTTAATTCCTTTAGCTCTCTCTCTCTCTCTCTCTACCCCCACTTTTTAGTTTAAAAGCAACCCAAACCCCCAGCAACAAAAATAACAGTTACGCTCTTTTTGGTTTCATTGAATGTTTGTTTGTGGTCGATTGTGTGTGTGTGCTGTTTATATACTTTTGCGTTAATCCTTAAGCCAAAGCACAGTCAGACAGTTAGTTATACACGCACGCAATTATTAGTACAGCGTTTGTCTGTATATGTGTCTTTTTTCATACATTCACGTATTATACTCTGTTTAGTTCAGCCGTTCACTTAAAGCTTAAGCTTAATTTATTTTGCTGCTACTGCATTTCTTAATAATAAGGCAAAAATAAAAACCCACACTTTTAGTCTCGACACACAGTGGGACTTGGTAATTAAGAAAAAATATTATAAAATCCCTCAACTATTCAATTTTGCAAAACTTTTGATAACGATATGTTCAGTTTTGCAGCTAAAGTTAAATATCTTGAAATAAATATGCAAAGTATTTTCTTATTATAGAAGTCATTTTAAAAATTGGGTGTTTTTTCTTTAAACGAACCCACTGTGTCTTTCATATCCATCTCTCATTTTTTTTTTCTTTCTATTAATTAGACCCGCCAAATATTTTACATCCATCCACAGTAATCCATTCAAATACGACAACAACCATAATAAAACAACAAAAGTGTTCACAATCATAACATTGGTATGCCGTTTAAGAGGAATGAATGCATGGGGATGCCTGAATACTATGTTTAAGTGTATGAGTTAAAACTGTCAGCTTGTATTTTGGATGTTTGGATTGTAAAAGTCGTAGTTGCCATGGAGTGAGTGTGTAGGAGCTTATATAATCCATTTCTGCTTAGCTGCTTTCGTTGAGCTTAAGCATTTTGGGCTTATGCCATACCACGGCTGCTGTTTACTGCTACTGTCGTCGTCTTTGCTGTTGCTTTTGCTTGGCCACCGCCACCACTGTCAGTTTTTTTTTGCGTTGTTTTTGCAAATCTATTTGTCTGTCTGTCTATCTGTCTGGATGGCTTAATATCTGTCTTTCTGTTTGTATGTCAGTTGGCTGCTTTTTGCTTAAGTGCAAAGTTTGTTTGTGTGTTTATGAAAACTTTATGTCTTTCTTCTCTCTCTCTCTCTCTCTCTCAGTATTTGGTTGTATGTTTTGATGTGATGTGGGCGAGGGATTTAATTTCGTGCGGGATTATTATTTTGGATTTAACTCTTCGTTTTATGGATCGTTTGGTTATTATAAGTAACGAGTGATTTTTTAAGAGCTTGAGAATTTTTTTAAAAAAAAAACGCATAAAATTTGCAAAATCTCATCGGTTCTTTATTTGAAACGTTAGATTGGTCCATGACATTTACTTTTTGAAGATAATTTCGTTTAAATGTTGACCGCGGCTGCGTCTTAGGTGGTCCATTCGGAAAGTCCAATTTTGGGCAACTTTTTCGAGCATTTCGGCCGGAATAGCCCGAATTTCTTCGGAAATGTTGTCTTCCAAAGCTGGAATAGTTGCTGGCTTATTTCTGTAGACTTTAGACTTGACGTAGCCCCACAAAAAATAGTCTAAAGGCGTCAAATCGCATGATCTTGGTGGCCAACTTACCGGTCCATTTCTTGAGATGAATTTTTCTCCGAAGTTTTCCCTCAAAATGGCCATAGAATCGCGAGCTGTGTGGCATGTAGCGCCATCTTGTTGAAACCACATGTCAACCAAGTTCAGTTGTTCCATTTTTGGCAACAAAAAGTTTGTTAGCATCGAACGATAGCGATCGCCATTCACCGTAACGTTGCGTCCAACAGCATCTTTGAAAAAATACGGTCCAATGATTTCACCAGCGTACAAACCACACCAAACAGTGCATTTTTCGGGATGCATGGGCAGTTCTTGAACGGCTTCTGGTTGCTCTTCACTCCAAATGCGGCAATTTTGCTTATTTACGTAGCCATTCAACCAGAAATGAGCCTCATCGCTGAACAAAATTTGTCACATTTGAACATTTCGAACCGAACACTGATTTTGGTAATAAAATTCAATGATTTGCAAGCGTTGCTCGTTAGTAAGTCTATTCATGATGAAATGTCAAAGCATACTGAGCATCTTTCTCTTTGGCACCATGTCTGAAATCTTACGTGATCTGTCAAATACTAATGCATGAAAATCCTAACCTCAAAAAAATCACCCATTAATACAAGCAGACACGCAAATTACAGTAAATGCGAAAATAATAATAACGGGTTGTTTTAATTAAAGCTTTGGAGATATAAAATAATGTTGACAGAAAATAAATAAGTCTACAGTATAGTTTAAAAATCCTTAAAAAATCTAACTCCTGGTACCATATTCTGTAATTCTCGTAGCTAAAGCTATCGCTAAAATTCTAAAAATGCACAAATAAATTACGAGTATTTTTACAACAACACTCATAAATTGTTTGTGCATTTTTAGAATTTTAGCGATATATTTAGCTACGAGAATTACAGAATATGGCATCTGTAATGAATATATAAAGAAGCTATTTTTAAATACAGTTTTTGCTATGTGCCTTACGTTATTTTTAACAGTTTTTTAAACAAACCATATTCATATTTTTTTTTTTTAATTACCTAAGTTTGGATAGGGCTTGAGGAAGAACAGTTATAATTTATGAACCAATTTTGTTAATCTCTTTTGTTGTCATTTGTTAGGTTGTCTTTTAAACAATTTTCCAGTAACGAAGTGTTTAACTTATATAAGCATAAAACCCTTACCACCATTTTGGGGAAAATCCTCAAAAACCGGCCAATTTTACATTTGCCCAATTTTTTTCAATGAATCACGCTATTAGAACAAAACTGACACTATTTAATTCTAAGCTTTATCAAGACTATCTAAACTTTATCAATGGCTATCAAAGTTTATAAATATTTAACATTTGTGTTATAAATAAAGTTTTTATGAAATTAAAAAAAAAAAAAAAATTTTATGCCTGAGTTATCCAACTTTGGTGCCTTCACCGTCCGCTACTCTACTGAAAAACAGCTCTGCTTTGCCTTTGTGAAAATACCTTAAGACATCTTTAATGATTCCAAAATAAACCGCTTTTAAATCACTGGGCAGTGACGAATTGAACAAAGCCAATATAATAGTACTTCCAAATATACAAATTAATATACTCTGTCTTATTTTCATTAGCGTGAGTGTTGGTTGATACGTTACATTTAGTTTCAGAAAAGCATGCACTTGATGATACGTTATTTTGAATTTTGATAGTAGAAGATTATAGTTTTGCACACTTATGTATGTAATATGATGTAGCCAAGCTTAATCAATATAAAAAATCAATTTTAAAAATGTATACCCTTGACCAGAAGTGGAAAGGGTATATATAAGTTTGCCATTCCGTGTGCAATTTCTACAATATTCATTTTCGACACCATAAAGTATATAGATTCTGGATCCTTATACATAGAGAAGTTAATTAAGCGATGTCAATCTGTCCGTCTATGTTCAGTTTGAAATCAACTTTGCCAAGGCACTAGAAGAGGTACAGACAATTTTAGCCCCCCAATCTGCAGGTATAGTTTACAAAATTTTGCTAATGGAATTCAGTAACATCAGAACCATTCCATTCGAGACTATAGGCAAAAAACCACGGCCATATATACATTTTTATTACGTTGTTTTAATTATTTTTTGGTTGTAATAATACTCTTTTTTTTTTTTTTTTTTTGTGAAATAAATATTAGACAGCGATCAGTAGATCGCATGAAGTGCATACAAATGTCGTAGTATCAACAACCCAATGCGAGGGGCGATTTTTGTTTATTTTAAGGTTGGTAGGGTTTTTCTGCTTTGATTTGTATTAAAGGCCTGTATAGAAAGCAATACACATAGAATTAGCCGATAGACCCACAGGTACATTGGGGGTCATATTGACCCAACAATTCTGACTATTCTAATGCAATATAGATTGCAGGAAGGTCTTAAACTTTACAAAAAACTTTTTTCATTATTATTAGTCGAACTACTTATGTATTACATATAATGAAATATATAGTCAAGCTTAAGTTCGTTTTTATTCTCTCTAAGAAAGAATTAATTAAACTACAAATTAGGTGATCATATTAAAGAAAAATTGTGAAAATTAAATTTTTAGCGGAATGCACATTTTCTAGACAGCCACGTCCGTCATCAGCACTTTTGTATCTATCTACTTAGGGAAGTAGTTAGTTGTAAGCATCATCTATTTAACCAACCAAGGAACAACAAATATAAGATGGTAAATATTAAAAGTAAAAATATTCAACAAGAGGGAAGCTTAAGGTAGTGGTAGACTTCGTTCTCACCAACTGACGATTGATAATTGAATACAAGTTTTCTCGTATTCCTTTATCTGGGTTTGGTTGGTTAAATAGATGATGCTTACAACTAAACACTACCCTAAGTAGATTAGATACAAGAGTGCTGATGACGGACGTGGCTGTCTAGAAAATGTGCATTTCGCTCCTGCTGGTGTCTAAAAATTAAATTTTCCCAATTTTTCTTTAATATTATCACCTAATTTGTAATTTAATTAATTTTTTCTTAGGGAGAATAAAAACCAACTTAAGCTTGACTACATATTTCATTATATACTTTACAAAAAACTCTAGATAAAATTTTAACAAAATTTATTCAAAATTTTTCGATTAAATTTTAGTAATAAATTTTCGATAAAATTTTAGTAATAAATTTTCAATAAAATTTTAGTAAGAAATGTTCAATAAAATTTTAGACAAAATTTAGACCTAAATTTTCTGATAAAATTTTTAAAAAAAATTTTTGATAAAATTTTTACAAAAAATTTTCGAAAAAATTGATTATAAAAAAATGTTTTGATAAAATTTTATCAAAAACTTTACCCATAGCTAATACTTCTTTATGTCAATCATACACCAATTATGGTATTATAGAGTTAAACATAAAAACTAAAGCCGTCAAAAAAGATTATTAAACTGATCATGGCCGCTCCATGGCATATTTAAAAATCAAAAATTTTTAAGGATACAAATGTGTTAGTAATATTAAAACATATGGCTCATTAATTATAGAAGCCTGAAACACTATCTGAATCGTAATATCCTAAACGATTTTTACAATCTTTCAAAATTCGATTAAAAAGAAGGAATTTATTATTGGCCGAAATAAAAATAAAGCCAAAATGCTAAATTGTTTTACCAGCACTAGATTTAAAAGAAAGTATAATTTATAGTCTAAAGATAAGATATCCATCAGTTATAGTTGTTGTTTTAATAAACACCAGCTGTGCCTACACACGTCAGGGTTGTCAGATTTATTTTCACCTATTTCGCCAAAATCTATGTGATCAATCGCCAAATCGCCAAAATCGCCAAAGCAGTTTTTTGTTAAAATTTGCCTATAATATAATCAATATTCTTTAATTTTAAAAATATTTTTAATAAATCACAAAAAAAAAATTTATTGAAATAGCTAAAATTCGCCAAAAATAAAAAAAAAAATATTTTGTTTTTTTACTAAAGATCAACAATGTATGCAACAAACCCTATTTGAATTCATAAAATTTATAGCATGTGTCTCACAGTCGAGTTTTGGTGGAATTCATTATTGAAATCGATCTTTCTGTCCAGTAATTAGCAGCATATACATACAATAAAAATCCAATTTTTCTTTAAAATTAATCACCTAATTTGTAAAAAATATTCTTTCAACTTAGAGAGAATAAAACGAACTTAATACTTACCTCAAAACTTCCTTTGTTGGTTAAAAAAAAAAGTATAAAAAATTCGGTGTAATTTCCCGCACATCAATATCATATTTTTTTATAATCTTTCAAAAATAAAAGTTAATATTTTCTATTATGGTTGATAAGTGTCCAAAAGGACACTTAGGATTTATAAAAATGTTTGAAAACAAGAACTTTTATTTGTGTGAAGGAATTGCAACATTTAAAATCGGAAGATTTTTGTAAACCTTAAATAAAGTTTCCAGAATAAAATCATCTTTAGATATTTTTAAATATGAAAATGGAAAGATGTTCGTAAACTTTAAATAAATTTATATGTTTCGAAAGTTTCCGGTTTCTAGAAGTAAAATCACATTTAAATATGAAAAACAATTTACTTTTAAAACTTCAATTACTTTGTTATCAATTTTGATATTCCCTAATTCAGTGTCCAATGTTGGTCAAAAGTCAATGAAAAATCGCCAACAATATCGCCAACTATCTTAAAAAATAGCCAAAAAGAGGCCACGGCTTTTTCCACGGCTTCTTCTCCACTTTCTTTTGGAAACAAGATATTTTTGCGAAAAAGGAGTATCCTATTTTGGAATGAGGATACTAAGGTACCTTCTCACAATTTTTTTTTTAAATCCATCCAGTAGTTTTTACGTAATGCGAAAACGTAAGAGATGCGAAAGACAGGCAGGAAATGAGTTGCTGTTTTATTATATGAATAGACTATAAGGAAATAAATGAATGAAGGATGAAATATATATGCTGCTACTTTTCAACAAAATTTTCTGCAGAGTCTAATAGCAGCAAAAAAAAATATCTTGGAAATTAATTAAAAACAAATTAAATATGTGAAAGCTTACTTCTTGTATTAAACTAACAATTTTATATTTTTTCCAGAATTATCAAAAGTATTTTGGTTGAAGTGTTTAATCGGCCCAAACATTAGAAATCAATAAAATTATTTTTATTTAATCAAGATAACTTGAATATCAATTACCTACCTTTTAACGATTAACCTGAAAATATGTACTATTCTTCGAAAAATATTACAAAATCTTGCTTTTAACACATTTAAAACTAAATTTTTTTCCTTTGTGTCGATTTGACGTTGTAATTTACTTAATAACTGATAACTAATTTCTGATGTTACTTCAAAGGGCAGCCAAAAATACTCTTATCTAAATTCAAATAAAAACAAATTAATCAAATGTGCCGACAGTATCTCTCCCACGAAACAAGGTGATCATGTTCGAATGATAAAAACAAAACGACAACTCTTAACTGTAGCTATCTGTTAGAACTTTTGTAGAATTGTATCATTTTTCTTATCAAAAAACTTAGAATTTCTCTAAAATCATCATCGTGTAATTTTGTTTAGATTGTGCGAACAAGTTTTTTTTTCGTCTTTGATCGTATTTGAAGTAAATGTACTTATTGCATTAGACCTGTACTGTTATAAACAAAAAGCCGCAGTATTATAATAGCATTATATTCATGCTGTATATTAAAATATATGTACATGCACAGATATAAAAACATTAGTGCGAGAGTAAACTGATAAGTAATTTTAAAAAGGGTAAGTATTCTAGGAGATTTTTTTTTGCTTGGCATTCTTTTGCTAGGATTCACTAAAAAATGCTTAATTTGATAGATCTTGCAATTATGTATTTGCATATTAAGGCATTTTTTTTTTTAAGAAAGTAATTTTATTATTAAAATATTATTTTCAAAGATGCCATATTTTATTTGTCCAGCTTATGGGTTGCATAGAATTGTAGATTTTGTTCGTTTAAATTTTGAAAATATAAACTCGTTAAAGTCAATTGCAAAGTTGTTTTTGTTAGTGTATATCTTTACTTTACCATACGTAGTAAAGGTAAAGTATAGTAACACACTGTGTAATTTTTTAAGTCATGTCAAAATAACCATATACGGACACCACTACGTCATAAAAGACCAAAAAAAAGAACCCTGTCTCCCAGTTTTGCCCAAAGTCCTCCAGGTTTTTTTTTATGGGCCCTCAAAAATGTGGGGCCTCGATGTCATTTTTGCAAAAAAATGATCATTTACTCAAATTCATATTTTGCAAACCGTTTGGAATTTTGATATACTCTCTGAGGCAAAGTTGTAGCTCTTGTCATAAAGAACAAAAATTGTTAACATATAAAATCAAAAAAACTTCATCTTCAAGGTCGAAATCGCAAAAAACTTTAAAAAATTCAATTTTTTTTACCTTTTTCCCCTGTTCAGGTCCATAGGTAGCAAACCGTTCAAAATTCAAGGAAACAATCAACTATAAAAATGAACCTAAGATCTCAATAAACAACTTTCTAGAACATATGAACTTCCTAGGATGGATTTTAACAAAATTTCGTCAGGGGGTACCTAAGAATCCTTATACCAACATAGGATACTTTTTTTCTGCAAATATGTCTTATTTCCAAGAGAAAGTGCAGAAAAAGCAGTGAAAAACTCAATTTCCGGTTTAAAGGTTCTAAAATTTTCGGTTTAAAACTGGGATATTTTCAACACATCATTTTGTTTTGAAAGTGGCATATTTTAAAAACTATTGCACAACAGATGGCGCCAGTTGAATAAAATTTGTATTCTATTTGTATTTTTATTTTGTGGAATTACATTGTTATTAAAATTCTTAGAATTTTTTATAACTTCTAGTATTTTATCCAGGGATGGGTACCTTTATACCAAGTAAATACATAAACCATAACACTATAAAAGAACATAAGAGTCTTTCAATTTTGGTGGAATACTTTCCAAGCCAAATCGAGAAAAATATTGTCATGATGCCCACGACGTGGCGGGCACAGCGAGTATAGAATTAAAGAGCTGTATAGTTTTGTAATGGAGACGGCTTAGCCCGAACCAAAGAAATAAAATTATTTGTTCAATTCGTATATACTTTAAACTTTTATTCTTAATCTATGTATATAAAGCAAAAATGTGTTTGTTTGTTGGAAAGCTATAGCTGCCTACACCAGAAGAGGAATCTTTCTGAAATTTCCACAGTATGATATTACATATACGGTTAATAAAATAGGGTAATTAATTTTTTAATATTCAATATGGTAACTGCCATACAAAATAAATATTTATCATCGTGTTGCTTGGTAACAGTAATAGGTAGCGCCTTGAAATTTTGCATCAGGAACCTCTAGATTAACATTCATAGTTTAGAAAAACACATACTGGATTGGAATTGTGAGCGTGGTACATCCCATATAAAGTGATAAATCATTCTCGTGTGTCTAGAGAACTGCAATAGGTAGCGCCTTGGAATTTCGCACTAACCCTCCATATTAACGTTAATAGTTTAGCTAAATACAGACTCAATTGGAATAGTGAGCGTGTTACCTCCCATACAAAGTGACAAATTATTGTAGTAATCCTAAAAAATTATTATAGTAAGTCATATGCTAATGCGCATAGTCTACCAAAATACAGAATTAATTGGGACAGTGGGCGTAGTACCTTCCATAAAAGTTAAAAATTATTATCATGTACATAGTCTGGAAAGTGGGTACAAGTAACCCCACATCCATGTGTATACTCCAGAAAAATATAGGCTGAATTTGGACAGTGAGCGCGGTACCCCTTATACAAAGTAGAAAATAACTCCAATAGGTAGGGCCTTGAAATTTTGCATCAGTAACCCACATATCAAGATACATTGTGTAATGCTCGAGAAACGTCTATAAGTGCAGAGCAGTTTTTTTTTCTTCCAAGGACCTTTTAACTACATTTACTAATCTGTGAGTCTATGCTCTATGTTTTTTTGAGGTATGCATAATCTAAGTGCAACAAATTATGATTACATTATATGGCTGTAGTTAAACCATATTATTATTAATATAAACATTATACGGTTAAATCAAATAATTACATTATGATAAAAAAAATTTTAAATGGCATATCGAATATATTATAAATAATAATTAAGTATGCATATAAATCCCCAAAATAATTGTTTTTAAATTTTATATTATTTTTTTTTAAGTTCAAAACAGTAAAATCCGATGACTTAAAAAATAATACTTGTTTTTAGTAATTTTTTGGTTACGTACGAATAAATTTAACATATTTTGTTTATGATTAATATATTATGGTTAAATACAATATATTATTTTAGAATATTAAAACTTTGGTTATGGTTTAAAGTTTAGCAAACATGGTATAGTTAAAGCCAACCATGTTAAATTTTTTAGGTGTATTAACCATTTAATTATGAAATCTTAGCCAAAACTTGTTCATCGCACCTATATATTTTTACTTTTTTTTTTTCTTTTAAACTTTAAAAGATACCCAATTTGTAATTAATGTTATTTATGAATTTTGATCTCCCGCATATAAGACATGATAAAAAATGTAAATAACTTCAACTTTAAGTAAATGGCTTTTATTTTAACTAAAAAATAATTTGAATTTTTTAACGATTTCAATATTTCTCTTATAAAAAATACTATGCCGACTATAGGGCTATCAAGTGCCGAATTTAGGAAAATGTGTGCCAAGGCATATTTAATAAAATGCCTTAAATATGCCTTGATGTGTGCCGACTTTAGGCACAAGTGGTGTATTTTTGAAAATACGTAAAATACTCAAATTTAATAAAAATATATTTAAAAACAGTTAATTGACTCTAAAACATAATTAATTATTGGACAGTAATAAAAAGTTGGTATCCCAATACCATGTTTATATTCATAACGACAACAATTTAACCCTTATCCTGTACTTTAAAAATAAAACGTATATGACATTAGCAGGTCAATTTTGCCCAATATGAGAAATTTATATAGTTTTATTTCTATTCAGGATCTTTAACACTTAGTACGCATTTCAGAATGAGATTTCCAAAAATTTTATTATTCTACCGATTTGGGCGAAACAGAGCAAATCTCTTGTTTAAAACTTTTAATTTTTGAATAGGTTGTTAAATCACTATGAAGATTTCTGACTGAACTACTTTGCGGGAAATTCGTTCTACGTGATATTTCTTCGGTTATAGGATTCATACGCAATTAATCCAAATAAACATTCCGTTTATACTTCTCCATTTCATTCCATTCCCCAATAAAGTTCTTAAAAACTGCATATATATTGTAGAGCGATATATCCTATTGCCATTGATTAGATCTTCGATTATAGGTATACGTTCATATAACTTGATCTAATATATCAACTTTGGTTTTGGTCCAATTGTAAAAGCGAGTGATTTCGGGCTTTTTTGTTGTATTTCTGATTTTCTTATTATAGTGTACTGTGCTGAGTGGGAAAACAGAACGATGTTCATGTATTGTACTTTTATTTTCATTGTCATAAAGAAAGTGTGCATAGATTTCTGGTTTATTTTTTTAGTCGCAAAATGTTTGGTGATGGTAAAAATTTTTAATTTTTCACACAGTGCTATATTGTTCTATTTCGTTTCAAAAACTCAATACCCAATTTGTTAGATGTAAAGAATTTATCGCGGGTAATGTCATGCTTGTTATCAGATTTTAATTAGTTTTTTATCTACTGTTACACATGCACCAGGATTAATCATTCTTCAAAAATTTGCTTTCTAACGTTTTCAAAATTTATTAGCAAACTTATAGCAAGCTCCGTCTTTCTATCGGACTTCTTGTCAAACCGCATCACTCGAGATATGTTTTGAAATCTTTGCAATGCTTCAATAGTATTATTGTCTACAGGAATCCAATTATTGTCATTATTGTTTTCGTTAGAACTTGAGGATTTATTGCGACCACAATGGGATCCTACTTCAGAAACCATATCTTTTCTATTTTTAATTGATGATCTATTTTCAAATCAGAGCACAGCTTTAATTCCTTCTGGGTTTATTATTTCAAAATAATTACTGCAAATGGTACACAAATTCAAGATAGAACATAAAAAAATCTTCTGATGCTTTCACTTGTATACTTTGTGTATTGGGCACTATTGACCCACGTATACAAAATGCGTAACTTTCTTTATACAGACATTGCTAAAAGAGCTAGAAACTTGGGATTCTATACTTTAGTACTTTTCAAGAAATAAATAATTGTAAAAGACTTTCGAAAAAATTCATTAGGTAGGTGCAAAAATAACAGGAATTTAAAATGGTTTGGGCAATTTTGACCCAAGAATACAGGCTAAAGGTTAAACACGAAAAAAAATTAAACTGCCAACTACTAGTGCATTTAACCTATACAGATAATAAAATTCTAGTAGAATTTCTTAAAATACAGAAAAAATTCTAAAATTAAGAATATCGAAAACTCGCTAAATTTGCTTTAAAAAAATTAAATTTATACTTCAAAGGACTTTTCTTTGCTGCCCTCTTGCAAACAAACAAACAGATAAAAAATATACTTTACATTAATACTACTGAATAAACTCCCAGAGCAGCAGCAACAGCAGCAGAGTCAGTGTATTAAGCAAACGAACGACAAATATATTCATTCATACACACAATCATTAAGTCTTATAGACAGACAGCCAGTCAGACGGATAGACAAACCGACAAACACACAGTCAAATGGAATGGTTATGGTGTGTATAAAGGAAATACATAAATTTATTCGTGTATAAAATACAAAACAGTATTATCTCAGTATAAATGACATCCCTTCGAAATTAATCCTTAATTCCCTGTATTCATTCATTTATACATTTTGCATAATCCCTGAGATATGAGCCCAATAAGACTTAATGTTTATGTACGTAACTGTGCCTGTGTGTGTTCAATTTAAGTATGTGTGAGTGTGTGCTCCTGTAGTAAGAATAAGTATTTACAGTAATTGTGTCAATGTATAGGAGAAAGAGAGAAAGTGTAGATGTGTAAAGAGTTTGGTATGAAAGAGTATTATTTCCTGTAAAATGATAACATGTATAGTGTATGTGTGATGCAAGAGAAATTCATTTAAGTAATCAACAAAGAGTGAATTTTCTTAAGAGAGTGAGTAAATAAAGGTGGCGTTTTTTGTTTTAGTAGACATGAGTTTTTAGCTCCCCTTTATTATTTTTGTAATGTTTATATCATTGATTGTTGGCTGCCACATGTTGCTTGCATTCAATGCAGCACACACTATTCAAACACATTAGGGTATGTATGGGTGGGTGTGTATCTTTGAATACGTGTGCGTATACGTACATAAGTATTAAAATGCAATGGTGGTGGGAATAGTTTGTTTGGCAGTCATTTGTGAATGGCTTCCTCAGTAGTGCGTGAATCATGATAGAAGAAGGTTGGTGAGCTCTTTTCATTTAACAAATACGATTTTTCTTTTTTTAATTTCAAATTGTGTTTATATTTTACTCTGTGTGTGTTTCTTTGTTTTATTTGCTACAATTGCGTAAAATTATTTTTAGGCGGGATTATAAAATGTTGAAAAAAAAAAAATAAAACAGAAACTGGAAACCAAACAAAAATTATAATGTGATTAAAAATTTCGTTGTGCGTGCTGTTTAAATAATTCAAAGCTAATGTGTGAGTGTTTTGTTGGAGATTGTGTTTTTGTATGTGTTCTTTGTATTACGGTCTGAATGTTCCGGAATGATGGATTATAGGATTAAACGATTAAATATATGCAGTATATGAAAATTAAGCTTTAATGAATCTGTAAAGCAATTAATAACTGGAACGTGAAAGTTAAAGACTTTTGAAAAATAATAAACAGAAATATATATAATTAACAAGAAAAATTTGAAGGAAAAGTTTGAAGAAAAAAAATATATACCTATAAGAAGCTTAAAACAAAATTAAAAACGGTTTAAGTAAAAAAAAAATAAGACAAGTAATAACAGTTATGTCCAGCTTTTGCACTAATGGTTAATTATTTTTTTTTTTTTAATTTTCGAATTTTCGTTTGTATTCAGTTTTATAAAAATATTATATTTAAATAATTCATATTTAAACAATATATTTAACAAAATATTTTTATAAACTTTGGAAAAATTGAGTGCTATTTTCAACTAAAAATATTTAAAAAAATGTTTTTTTTATACATATAATGATGTTTAAAATTGTTTATGTAAAATTAACTCAAAAGAAATTTTAAAGTTATAAAGTTTTTATTTTCATGTTTTTTTTTATATTTTTTTTTAATATCTATAGTTAAATAAGTAAAACCAACTGAAAGTAAAAAATGCGAATCTGTATATCATTTATATTTTTTGGTTTGTTTTATTTTTATATCAAAAAAAAAAAAACTTTTGGAAAGAAATAATTTATTCTTACTGGTCTCTATATTAGACAGAGTTAAAAGAATTTAAATAAAAATATTATATCCTTGAGTGTTGATAAAGATTAAATTTGTTTTTTTTTATTCTGCGATTTTTTATATATATTTTTAAAATTTTGTTTTTAGTCCTGTTTTAGCTCAGCTCTAAGCAATTTACAATTTTATACTTATATTTAATTGTCAAAATTTAGCTGACTCTATAATAACTTAAATTTTCTAAAAAAATTAAGAAAAATATGAATAAAATATACTTTTCTTTTGATAAAAAAATATATAAAATTATTTAACTATAAATTGAATTATAAAAAATATATTTTTGTCATTATTAAATGCATTTCATAGTTTTTAAACGAAAGTTGAATACAGTTCTTGTAAAATATATAATTAATTGTTTTGAATGCCATTATACGAAGTGTTGTTTGAAAAAAAATATATATTATTTTAAATACTGTAGTAAATATTTTAGTAAAAATAATTAAAAAAAAATATAAAATTAAATATTTTAAAAATTTGAAATTTTATTAGTCGAACTATTTGTTTTACATACATTTATATGAAATTTGTAGTCAAGCTTAAGTTCGTTTTATTAAATTTTTGTCGAAATTTGTCTTGAATATTTTTTCGATTTTCTTACACTGACACTAGGTAACGACTACAATAACAAAATTAATAGTAAAATAAATACAGCAGTAAATATTTTACTCATAAAAAATTAAAAAAAAAATATTATAAAATTAAATATTTTATTAAATTAATAAATTAATTATTTAGGCTTAAGTTCTTAATTATAAAGAGATAAAGAAAAAAAATGTTTGCTTGGTAGTATAATATAAAAAAGAAATAGAGTTTACAAGTGTAAAACAATTTCAAAAATTTCTATCTTCTATGAAATATAATGCAAAATTAAAAATTTCTCAGATTCTATTTCTTTGATAAGTTTGTTTAAATAGAAAATTAATAACAATTGAAACTACCGGGTAGATAGATACGAACTGATAACGGACATATCTGTCTAGAAAATGCATTCTGTTTTGCTGGTATCTAATTTTTCTTTATCTCTTTATAATTAAGAACTTAAGCCTAAATAATTAATTTATTAATTCAAAAATAGTTCAAATAAAATCATATTATTTTATTAAATTTTTATCAAAGTGTGTCTTGAATATTTTTTCGATTTTCTTACGCTGACACTAGGTAACGACTACAATAAAAAAATTAATAGTATAAGTTAAAAATTTAAATAACTACACTCCCGAAATAGTATGACATTTTGAAGTTCTTTTATATTTCCTATATGACAAGCAAAAATTATAAGCTGTAGGTGCCATTTTTCTAATTTTATTCCTACAAAAACTTAAATAAGAAGACTTAGGTTTCCAATATTGTAGAAAAATATTGTTTGAATTAAAAATCGCTAATTGATCAATATAACAAACCAGTCTTTCAAGATTTATTTCATTTTATTAATGTCTTGAGACTTTCCGTCAAGTACATTTAACTAAAACTAGAAGCTGAAGTCTCCGAGAAAATTATCCACAATATATTTTTAAATGTTACTAAAACTTAAATCGAAAAAAGTCGGATTATTATTATAAAAAAAAAAAAACATAAATTAATGTTACTATTCACAGATTTAATAATGTACATACTGTTGCTTTATATAAATAATAATTCTTTATATAAACATAATTTTAATTTTTCAACCTGACGATTTTTTTAATACTAATGACGATTTAAACGAATTTATAATGTGTTTTTTGACAATTTTTAGAAGAAAAAAAGTCTAAGGCAAGAACATGGATTTTTGTATTTTTTTTAGCAGAATGATTTCGCAAAATTTAATACGATTTTAGTGAAATTTAGAGCTTACGGTGGAATTTTATATTTTTTTTAGAAACCTCGATTTTTTGAATATATGTAACAATTGTGTTTTTTTTTGACTATTTTTTTTCATACTTATATTTAACAATAATTACTTAAGTCTAAAATACAAAAAAAAATATATACTTTCTAAATCCAGCCAGTGCTAGACAAAAAAATCAATTTATCAGTTACGTTAGACGCAATATAACTTCTTCTTAGTCGAAACTGCCATGATCACCTTCTTAGAAAAAAAGTTTTTCGCAAAATGAGGAACGAAGGCTTGAATTATATAATAACCTGGCTGTGACCACAGAGGTTATGTGCGTCCTGACAATATTTTGTTCGATTTTGCTTTGAAAGTAATCCACACCAAATTTTAAGACTCTTACGTATTTAATATAAATAAAAATACCCATCCCTGGATAAAATTCTAAAATTTATATATAATTCTAAAATGCTAAACATTATTGTAAAGCTCTGTAAAAGACAGACAGGAAACGAGTTACTCATTATTTTACAACATCGCCATCTGTTCCGCAACACCGCTTTGAAAAATAAAAGATGTCTTAAATCGGTAAAAAAATCGGCATACTTTCACTTCCTTTTCTCCACTTTCTCTTGAAAATAATATATTTTTTGCGAAAAAAGTATTCTATATTTGAATCAGGATATAAAGGATGAGGAGGTTCCTTTATATGCTGATTTTATTAAAATCCATCCAGTAACTTTTATGTGATGTGAACACAAAAAAAGAAAGACAGACAGACAGACAGGAACTGAGTTACTATTTTATTATATGTAAGATATTTTTTTAGATTTTCTTAATGATAATTAAAAAGTTTTTTTTATCTGGAAGAAATATAAATTAAAAAAAAACTGTGGTGTTTAAGTTTTGCAGAAATAACTTAAAAATTTCTTACCGAGTTGATTATAATAGCGATATGCTTAGTTAATTCATTGTTAAGCGAAATCTTGTCGAAGGACACATAATACAGTAAAGAATGTTGGCTTATATATCGAATATCGAATAAAAATTAAACCAATATGATTCAATAGAACTAAAACAAAGGATTATTTAACACTTGCGCCTGCATTAAGTGATGGCAAAAACCATCCTATTGTAGAAAGGCAGTAAGGATAAATAAAAACGTGGTTTGTTTGTTGGCATTTTGTTGAAGCTTTAATATTATGTAATATTATTCTATTAACATACAAGTATATATTTCACATTGTGTTTCGTGGAATTTTATTACTTATAGAGTATTTTTTTCATCTCTAAAATTAGGAAGAAGGTTTCCTAACAATCTGGCCTAAGCAACCAGTGAAATACGTATAGGAACTAGCTCTTTTCCACCAAGAAATAAATTGAATTTTTATTATAAAATGTTGTGGGTTTTTATTAATTACGATAATGTTAATTAATTAATACAAAAAATTATATTTGGAATCGGTTATATACATTATTTATTTTTATTCACGCATGATTCCTTTTGAAAGAAGAATAAAATAAACTTTTTGAAATCGAAATGGTTACTATGGTTTTTTATTTTATTTAGAAATTTAGATTTGGCTTTCTTTCTAGACTGATTGAACTTCTCATTTAGTCTATTAAGTTTTAAGCATAAGAATCTGAGTTTTTATTCAGAAAAATTGGGAAAAATCCACTGATGACCTAGTTGAGCACTAGCGAAATAGCTACCTGAATATGCTTTCCCCATAGTAATCAATTTCGATTATTATATTTTTTGAAAATAAATATTTTATACTCATAAAATATTTATTTAAATAAATTTTCAAAAGGAATCATGAGTGAATAAAAATAATTAATTAATTAATATTTAAATTCCCGAAAAAAAAAATTCTAAATAAATAAATAAAACAAACAGAGTTTTATTTATTTGTATTTAGGGTGCGATATTATAATCTAATAATATAATTATTTTATTAAATTTCAAACAACCTCGATATTTTTTTAGAAGGACGGTGCAGCTAAAAGTTAGGAAAGAAGTGTTTTGACAGATTTATTGAAAATCGACGTTATTTCAGAATCGCAATTAAAAGAAATTTACACTTAGAAAATCTGTTTAAAAAAGCAGTTAAAAATGCCGACGGTTCTTGCATACATTATTTTGTTAATGCATATAAATTTAACATTCCGCAGTTAATTTGTAACATTTTGCAACAACAACTCGAGGCTACTTGTTTTTGGTTTCAAATAAATACCTATAATATAGGTATTTCATCAGATTACGCAATAGCCCATTTAAGTCAAAAAATGTTGGATTTCCAAACAACCTGAAAACAGCTGAATAAGTGCCGATTTCACGCTAACAGTAGATTCTTTATTTATTTGTTAGCTGTGCCACACACGTTGCATCCTGACAATAATTTGTTCGATTTTGCTTTAAAAGTAATCCACACTAAATTTTAAGACTCTTACTTATTTACTTCATATAAAGGTAAAAATTTTAAAATTTATATAAAATTCTAAAAATTGTAAAATACAGACAGTTTATTTTAAAACAGCGCCATCTATGGTGCAACATTGCTTACAATATACTGCTTTCAAAGATAAAAGATGTCTTAAAGTATGCAGTAACTTTAAATCGGTAAAAAATTCACTGTTTATTCTCTAATTTCTCTTGGAAATACGGAAAAAAGCTATCCTTTATTGTAATCAGGATATTAAGGTCCTCACAAAATTTTGTTAAAATCCATCCAATAGTTTTTACATGATGCAAACACAAAGAAAAAACAGACAGGAAATGAGTTTATTAGATGTTTAGACTAGCTGTGCCCGTCATCGTCCTTGCAATATTTTGTTCGATTTTGCTTTGAAAGCAATCCACACCAAAGATCCTTACGTTTTAAGTTCCGCCCTAAACTATGCTGCATATCAGTTTATGTATTTTTTTACTTTATAAAAATCATTGCTTTCTCTAGCAAATAATATATTTTTGCGGAAAAAAAGTTCCATCCAGTAGATTTTACGTGATGCGAACACAAAGAAAAACACAGACACACAGGAAATAAGTTAGTGTTTTATTATATGTATAGATTTTTTAATACTCGCATGGCCTGTCATAGGGTTCTTGCCGAATCATGGCAATGACAAAGCTTATTATTTTAACCAAAGTATCTTAATTTCAATAGTCAATATAAATAGAAATGTGCTCATTCTATATATAAAATATTTACTTACCCTTATCTTAAAATTTGTTATTAATTATATTATTCTAATCTAATCTTTTTTATTTCCGTAGTAACGTTTTTTTTTTTGTTAATTCCCCTTAAGCACCAGGAATATTTGTCCTAAATCACAAAGTGACTCATAATGTCTATAATATCTATTTTTAATGGATAACGATTTTAAAATAAATTGTAATTTTTGAAAACCTAAAAATATGATATGATCAAATGTTTATGATTCTTGAGCTAAATTTGACTTATTGGATTAAGGGCCATTATTATAATTTGCCTATAGCTAAAGTAAGGATTTTATCGGAGAGATAAGCAGATTTTCGTAATAATAACAATGGTAAGACTAGTTATCATAACTTGCCTTTATAGTACGCGGTTATTTGTAGCTGACTTTTAATAACGAAAAACTACTTATCGCTATAGCTATAGGCAAGTTATAATAATGGGCCTAAGAAAAATAACTTACTTTTTTTCTAATATGTATTATTTTTTCCATTCTTACTAGTTTAATCACAGCGCCCTCCTATATGGATATAACTCTATGAGGGTTGTCAGATATGGCGATTTCTCGCCAAACGTGTTGATTTTTAATCTTGTTTAGCAATCAAATTTGTGTTTTGGCGACATGGCGACTTTTCGGCGATTTTTCATTGACTTTTGGTCAACATTAAAAACTGAATTAGGGAATATCAAAATGGATATTGAAGTTATAAAAGTAAATTGTTTTTCATATTTCGGAAACTTTCGGAATAAACATATGTATAAATTTATTTAAAGTTAACGTACATCTCGTCGTATTCATATTTAAAGATGATTTATTTCTGAAAGCTGGAAATTTTATTTAAAG
Organism: Phasia obesa; assembly: GCA_949628195.1. Lineage (NCBI taxonomy): Eukaryota > Metazoa > Arthropoda > Insecta > Diptera > Tachinidae > Phasia > Phasia obesa. The sequence goes on from OX451219.1 coordinate 104,295,114, forward strand.
TTTACGCACATCTTTCTACTTTAAAATGTTGCAATTCCTAATCACAAACAATATTTTTGGTTTTCAAAGATTTTTATAAATCCTAATATACCTTTGGCTGCTTATCTACCACAATAGAAAATATTATCTTTTGTTTTAAAAATTTTATAAAAATGATGATATTCTAATTATATACTTTATACTTTACTTTATACTTTGCTTTTTACATACAAAAGAAGTTTTGCAGTAAGGCTTAAGTTCATTTTATGCTCTCTAAGTTGAAAGAATAATTTTTACAAATTATGTGATTGATTTTAAATAAAAATGGGTTTTTTTTTTAATTTTTATGCTGCTAACTACTAGTTAGAAAGATCACTTTAAGTAAAAATTGTACCTTTCTCGTTTTCACTAATTATTTAAAATAAAAATTTTAGGCGAATTTGAGCTATTTCCATTAAATTAATTTTTTGTGATTTATTAAAAATGTTTTTTAAATGAAATAATATTATTATATGAATTTTGAAATAATATTGTTTATATTATCAGCAAATTTTAACAAAAAAATTATTTTGGAGATTTTTCAAATCAATTTTGGGGAAAAACCAGACAACGCCGATCTCTATAGTTCCAACTCGACGACGAAGTAAAATATTAATATTGTGGCTATAAATAGTTTCTAAACTAATATGCCTAGTTGTCACCAGAGGCGCTGCAACACTGTTCTAAAAATAATTCTTGCAAAAAAAAAAAAACCGACTACAAAACAAATATATGTGCATCAATTCTTAACTAAAAATTTAAAAGGAAGTAATCTGTAAGAAATAGTACTCAAATCAAATTCTTTATACTTGTTACTCTAACGGACACAGTAGTATACGTTCTGTACATTCAAATGTCTATCCATAACGGTTCAGCAGATAAAGCCATATACGACAAATTACCTTAGATATGAGGACACCCTTTATTTTTTTACACTTATTATTACTGACATAGGAATGAAAAGTAACGGTTCCAAAGATATGCCCATATAAGTTAAACAATATCACCTAGGGGACACCCTTTAATGTAAAATTTTAAATGAAACACCTTTTCTAAAGGAAAGATTCTTTGTAAATGTCAAATGTCTGTCTAAAACGGTTCAAAAGTTTGGCCATATGCATCAAATTACATCAACTATTGGGACACCCTTTAACTTCTAATTATAAATATTTAATTTCTGATTATAAATATTGGACATTCTGTCCAATTTTCAAGTGATTGTCTACAATGGTTCAAATGGTTCATATATTTAAATTGACGTCACATATGGGGATACCCTTTAATTTTTAAGTTTATTTTTTTATTAATTTCTGTTATTGGCAGCTATAGTGATATGCAGTTTTTTAAAATTTTAAAAGGGTGCCGTTTACGGTTGATAATACACGTAAAAAACACGTATGTTGTATGGGGACACCCTTTAATTTTCAAAATTATGAACTTCTTTTAAAATTGGACCAATCTGTAAGCATTTCCTTTCTAATAAAGGAAACATTTTTAAAATCAGTGCAGAAATGACTGAGTTCTGCGGGCACAAACATAAAAAAAGCAACATTCAGACGAATAGATAACCTCCTTCTTTTTTTGAAGTCGGTTAATAACTATAACGTGCAATTGCCAGAACTGAATCTTTTCTCTGTTTATTTGTTTAACCAACTGTCCCTTTCCAAAGAAAGTAAAACAGTTAGTTGACAGGCACAGGCACAGGCACAAATAATCATATAAGAAGTTGTAACCATAAGTAGTTAAGGCATTTGCCTTCCTTCCTTTCTCTTCCTCTACTTCACCACCTCCTTAACTGTTCCATCCAAGCTTTTTCCAAAGAAGGTAAAATGTTTAATCAAACATTTTAAACTTTAGAATGTGATGACAGTTAAAAAAATCGCCGTACTTTAAATAATAGAAAAATATCAATGGGCACGTTTATAAGACGTTGAAACTGTTGAAACTGTTGAGCTCAACAGTTACGTCTTAGAAACGGCTTGAGAAATATGCTGCAAAATAAAGAGCTTGTCAGCTCTATAAACAATTGAAAAAAGAGGAAGAAAAGAAATTAACTAAATTGATTACTTTAGCTATTTGCTATTTAAGCTGAACACAACATTTTGACTTTAGTTAGCTAAAATATTTTTTAATACAAAAAATACCCAACTGTTGAGTTGAGCGAAATCAATCAACAACCCTTTTCTAAAACAAACACTCAAACGTTGCGCAACAGTTACGTCTTATGAATGCGCATAATGTAACTGAAAGTTTGTGCTCACGTCATGTGCTGAATTCAAATAGGGACTGTGTTTAGTTAAATTGGTTCTAGTTTTCGAGATATGACATCGTATTCAAAATTAGAGCAATATCACGACAAATATTAGCATAACTCGATACTAAATTAGGCTAATAAGATTATTGTGACTCACTTCTTGGAAAAGGGAAACACAGAAAATGTATCGAAAGTTATCGAAAGAAAAAAGCCCTCTGCTTTGGCTCGATGGGCAAATATACACTTTAAAATATTGCCACATCCTTCTTGTTCTCCATCACTCCTATCGACCTTTTGCTGTTTCTAAATTTAAAAAATTGACTAAATGGAAAAGGATTTAAGGAGAAAAATGCACTGAGTAAAATAAGAGGCTATTTCTGCAACAAAAGCCTAGGAAGACTTATTTCAGTTAAAAATTTTAAAAGTTCGCGAATAAAGTTTATTTCAATATTTTTCCTTAAAGACTTTTTCTTTAAAATTTTTCTCGCAGGTTAAAAATAAGTTTACAAAATTTCAAATATTTTTTTTTATTACATCTAATCTTTTAAACCGTTCAATACCATAAGATTTCTGTCTTTGCCACTGCACACTTCTATAATGAATTTGGTGATTGGTATAAAAGTATATTTTTTCTGTATTCAAGCGTATTCGCTTATAAACACATCAAGTTCTAAATAAATTATATTTATATAAGTACATCCGTTTTTACGTTACAATTAATCCGGATTTTAAGAGACCTAAAGAAATATGAATATCTTTTATGCGGATTAAAAAAGGAAAGAGACTTTCTTATTTATGTAGATGTGAAGGGTGGTTAAATTATAAGGGCCGATGTTGATTTTGAATAAAACGCAAATTATTTAGGAAATTATTGTCATTTCTTTTTACTTTGATAAAATTGATATGGTTTAATTGGGTATGGAACAAAATATCGGCCAAAAGGCCGAAGCGATCTCGGCGGCACACCTCCATCCGATGCTCCAAATTATCGATGGCGCTGAGCCATAATTAAGGTTCTATGCCGTTAATTTGCCGATTTATCTCATCCTTTAGCTTTTCTTTCAAATAACCCCAAAGAAAGAAGTCCAACGGTGTCAAATCACATGATCTTGGCGGCCAATTGACATAGCCACCACGTGCGATAACACGGCCATTGAAATTGTCGCGCAAAAGAGCCATTTTTTCGTTAGTTTCGTAGTAATTGACACCGTCCTGTTGAAACCACATATCGTCCACATCCATATCTTCCAATTCGGGCCATAAAAAGTTCGTTATCATCTCAGTCAGTAACTGCCTGACAGGACTCATGTTGAAAAAAACTAGGCCCGATGATGCCGCCAGCCCATAAAACGCACCAAACAATGACTCTTTGTGGCTGCATTGGTTTTTCGACAATCACTCTTGGATTATGATTCGCCCAAAAGCTGCAATTCTGCTTATTAACGAATCCACTGAGGTGAAAATGTGCCTCATCACTGAAGATGATTTTCTTCGAAAATTGATCATCCACTGATCCCATTTGTTGCCACCATTCTGAGCATTGACGACGTTTAGAATGATCAAGAGGCTTTAGTTCTTGAGTCAATTGCACCTTGTAAGCGTGTAAATGCAAGTCTTTATGACCATCAACGACAAGCGTGAGAGGTGCAATTGTTGGTCACGACGACGAGTTGAGGTGAAAGGCTCTTCATCCACACTATCGCGAACAGCACCAATATTTTCTGCAGTACGAGCTGTACGAGCATGCATTGGAGTTTTCACATCTCCTACAGACCCGATTTGCTCAGAATTTTTGCACGAGTTTTCGATTGTACTCACATTTGGACAATTAAATTGACCGAAAAAATCACGTTCATCACATCAAGTTCATGATATGTATTTTGATTTGAACGCCCATTCTCATAATAAGCCTGAATAACTTTAACGCGTTGCTCGATTGTGTATCTTTCAATGGTTCAAATTGAGTTAGTCTGAAATTGAGAAATATCAAATTAAATGCAGAAAAAAACTTGACTTTTATTTGTGGTTCACATTCAACATCGACAATTAAAATTTAACCAGCCGATATTTGGGAAATGTAGACAAACGTATCGCTCATTTAATGTAACACAGTCATACCTTGGCAAAATGTTGTTAAAGTTTATAAAATGTATGATTTATGGATTAAAAGTTTTAATCTATAACTTCAGCTAAGCTTCAGATATAATTCTTAAATTTATCCTACATATAAAAAGGTTATAAAGTTGTCTTAAATAAATTCAAAAATTTTATATTTTCAGATAAGGCTAAGCTGCATTAATGAATAACTATAAATTTACTAAAATATTAACTAGGATTACTAGTAAAATTTCCACCTGTTATACCTAGTTACAGTTAATGTCCTGTAAGCTAAAGCTTTCATTTGAAACAGTAAAACAAATATAATCTATTTATCCTTGGTTCTTCGATAAAAAAGAGAAAACCAAATTCATATCAATGCCGTAAGTTCTGTAAAGGAGACTAAACAGAAAACTGGAGTAAAAAGTTGTTGCAAAATCTACACAGAAAAAAATCTTTGCACCATTTAAAGTTTTTAATTGGTTTCAGATACAACTTTAATTTAATTTTGAATCAATTGAATTATTTATTTAATTGAAATATTATTTTATTCATTTTTAATTAAATATATAATTGAGTCTATTAAAAAAATAATTAATATGAAACTTATTTAAACCGTTAATTGAAGTAAAAAATTATTTCTGTGTAGAAAAATTAAGTTAACAAACATACATATACATAAATAACAAACACATGGTTAAATAAAAAACAATAATAACAAAAAAAAAATTTAAAATTGAAAAGGAAATCCAGGAATTGAGAGTAGGATGACAAGAGTAAAAAAGAGAAAAAGAAATAAGTAGAAAACCAAAAGGAGGGAAAAGCTTTTAATACTGATGCTTTCATGAAGGCTAATCTCTGTGAAGTTCACTAGATTTGTAAGCATTTTTTATAATGTGAAGCTGTTGCTTGCTACATACATACCTACATACGTTCATGCATCTTACTGAATATTTATTGTATTTTAAATCCCCAACAAGCAACATTAAAACAGACAGACGGGCAGCTAAACAGACATACTCAAACACACACAATTAGTAAAGCAGTGTTAGTTTTTTATGTGTGTTTCTTTCGAAAAAATAACAACAGAAAAATTACAAATAGTAAGTGAAACATGTCATAGAGCAAAAAAATCTGGCAAGCAAAATGACACAGTACTGCATTGTGCAAGGAAGTATGTACCACACTTTATACCAATACGAGGGTTGTTTAAAAATTTATTTCTAAGAAGATAAGGCAGATTATTTCTTTTATTTTCTATTTAGCTTGATTTATGAATTATTCAGATAAATTTCTAGGGAATTAGAATATGAAACAACAAAAATTACATCAGACAAATAGGTATCATCATTTTTTTTTCATTTGGTTCATTTACTCGTAATTTGTATCAGTGTCTCTTAAAAAATCTTGCAACCTTAATCTAAACCACATCCCGGTTTTCAATATAGCTAAAATAATTTATAAATATGAGCCACTATTTTTATAAAAAAGCTTTTTAAGGACTTCTTTTCAAATGATTGTTTCAAAAATTTGCATATAATTTTAAGAAAGTGGGCAAAGCAATACTCATGTTTTCTATTTTATTTGTTACTAGCTGTGCGTGCTCACACACTTTCTGTGCGTCCTGACAATATTTTGTTCGATTTTGCTTTGAAAGTAAATCCACACCAGATTTTAAGACTCTTACGTATTTACTTTATATCCTGTACCATCCTGTTGATCCAGGATGGGTACCTTTTTTATACTACATACACTTGTGTGCATACAAATAGGAGTATCTATAGTAAAAAAAGTAATTCACACCAAATTTTACGACTCTTAAATATTTACTTTATATAAAGATACCCATCCCTGGATAAAATTCCAAAATTTATATAAAATTCTAAAATTCTAAAAATTATTGTAAAACTGTGTAAAAGACAGACAGGAAATGAGTTACTCATTATTTTAAAAGAGCCCCATCTGTTGGGCAACATTGCTTAAAATATACTGCTTTCAAAAATAAAAGATGCCTGACACTACTGCTTCAGGCAACACAATCGTAGAAATTATTTACTTTAAATAATCAAAAAAACAAGTTGAAGTTTGTTTGAAAATAAAATGATTTTAATGGGTTTAATTTGGTGGTTAAATTTTGATTATCAAACTAATTATTTAGGAAATTATTGTCAGTTCTTTTTATTTAGATAATATTGTTATGGTTCAATTATGTATGGATCAAAATATCGGCCAAAAGGCCTAAGCGACCTCGGCGGCACACCTCCATCCGATGCTCCAGGCATAATTGGGGTTCTATGCCGTTAATGTGCCGAATTATCTCCTCCTTTAGCTCTTGAATTGTTGATGGCTTACCGTGTCAAATCACATGATTTTGGCGATCAATTGACATCGCCACCACATGAGATACTACGGCCATTGAATTTGTCGCGCATGTGTATCTTAACATGGTTCAAATTGAGTTAGTCTGAAATTAAGAAATGTCAAATTAAATGCAGAAACAAATGACGTTTGGGTGTGGTTCACATTCAACATCGGCCCGATATTATATGATAACACAACACTGATTCTGCCGAAGAGAATTTATAAGTCCAATTGATTTATTTTGTTGATGTAGGTTACAGCTTATGAAAGCTATATATATATTTTTTTTAATTTGGTTCTAGTTTTTGGGATAAACTTTTATATAAAATATTGAAAATGAGACGCATAATACGAAGCTGTCCATTTGGATTAAGTAAAAAATCTGAAATTTTCTTCAGGTTGACCATTTTTCAATCTGCTTTTTTTTAAAGACAACACAACCTGCGAAGCTTTTTGCTTGTCTGCAGAAAACAATCAGAGTCTTTGGCAGGAATCGAACCCGCAACCCCCAGACTGATAGAATAGCGCGCTTCCAATTAGTCTATCGTGGCACTATGAGCAAGAAGTTGTGACAATTTAAAAATTGTTGGAACTTTTGATACACTATTTTAACCCAAGAATCTATCGTAATATTTATTAATCGATATTCTTAATTATCGATAATCGTATTTCTTATTTATCGATAAGAGTTTGTTCTATATGAAAGTGGGACGGCAATATTATATTGAAACAAATTTGCTTCTGTCGTAGCCATTTTTATTAACGGCTAGAAAAAATAATGTAACCACCATAATCCCTAGTTTCAAAAACGTGTGAAAAAAGTTGAATAAAAATCCTTCCCTTGCTGTACGCTTTCAAAGAGGTACGATTACACTTATTTTCGAATCTAAATCGGAAGAAACAGCAAGAGAATTAAATTTGCTTGGCCGGCCCGCAGAGAAAATTAACGGTTTCATACGATTCGTTAATAGTTTTGGTTTTTCGAAGATTAATGACATCTGATTGGAATTGGGTAACAAAAGTTATATAAGGCTTTCTTCGAACTACTTTAAATGTTACACATGTCTTTAAAAAATAAATAAACTAACGCTGATAAAAGAAATTTGTTTTGTTTTGCGGATTTGCAAATTATTGAACTTCGTCTAAATGTTAAACTAGAAAGTTATAACACCCTCGGATATCGTGGCGTAAAATAATCGCATATTCTAACCGAAACCTCAAATGGTACTTAAAAATAAAAACCAGTTAGAAGAGTGACCTAATGCCTTCTGAAAATTATGTGGCCAGAACAAAAAATATGACGCCAGTTGACTTCAAAGTTGGGAACCTCGCATCTTCAAATTTTTTTTAGAGCTTGGCATTTCTTAAAGTTTTGTTCCACTTTTAAAACAAACATGTAGATATATAACTATATCTGAGTTATATATCTACAAAATTATGCTTTAAAATAATGAAGTTATAATTTTTTTAAAATTATTTGTTTTTTTAAATTTTCGATACTCTGTTCAAGTTTTTATCAAAATATTAGATACAATTGTCAGCTATTTTTTTTTTCTTTAATTTCTTCTCGTATTTAGCGAGAAAAATTTAAAATTTTGTGGAAAAATTCCAAAATTACATATTTTCTGAGTTAAAAACTACACGATTTTTAATTTTAAAATTGCAAAATTATTGATTTTTTTTGTATTTTAACCACAAATTGGGCCATGAGTATTTTTTTAATAGAAAGCAATAAAAATTTTTTCTGGGTACCTAGATAGTAGGTAGCCTGGAGGTTGTGGGTTCCATTTCCACTATAGTCTCTGGGTTTTTCACTACAACTAGTGAAGGTCTTTGTCACAATGCTCGATAATTAAGTTAGAATATCATTTGTAATTGTATTGTAACATTTAATAAATAAATATATTTTGCAAGGTAACTTACCTTTTAAAATCCCAAGGCTGGGATTGAGAGAAGAAGTATCAAAGTTTTATGAGTTTTTTTCTTTATTTTAGGAATTCTGGTATTACCGCTAAATTAATGATACAGATCTTTTTGCGTTAAAAAAATTCATTTGCATCGTTTAACTTATATTTAATACTAGCTATGCCCGCCACTTCGTGAGCGTCCTTGCAATATTTTGCTCGATTTTGCTTTGAGAGCAATCCACGCCAAAAACCCTTACTTTTTTAGTGCCGCATAGTTGTACTATGCTTCAATTAAGGTTATGTATTTACTTTATTAAATAGCGCCATCTGTTAGTGGTTAGTGCTTCAGTTATGGTTTATCTATTTACTTTCCTACTAAAATAACTGCGTACTTTCATTGCTTTTTCACCACTTTCTCTTGGAAACAAGATGTTTTTGCGGAAAAAATTATCTTCTATTGGAATCAGGATAGTAAGGTATCTCCTCACTAAATTTTGTTAAAATCCAACCAGTAGTTTTTACGTGATGCAAACGCAAAAGAAAAGGAGACAGACAGACAGATGAAAATGAATTACTATTTTATTTTTTGTATAGATTTGAAAGAAATTGCATACTTAATATTTTTACTTTCCATCCCTGTTAATTGAATGATACCCAACTTCAAAACATAAGTTCAGATCTTTCACTGCTATTATGCCCATGTTCAATTTTGGACTCAATCGGCCTAGCCCTTTACAATCGGCTGGATTTTTATCAAAATATTTTGATTATACCCCACTGTATCATTGTCATCACAAAAGCTTTTGATTTTAGTTTTGCAAATGAAATTTTTTAACTAAATAATTAAGTTTTTATTTTCTTTAGTTTTATTTATAATTTTTTATCTAGTGTTTAATTTTAGAAACTCTTTTATTTTTAAGTCAGTTTCTTCTGTCTACCCTCGTTACCCAAGTAACAGCACTTGAGAGAAAACACCATAAAGTTATCTACAAATTCATAAGGGTTTGTATCGCATATAAGCGAACAGCTACTCTAAGCTTAATATATACATACATATATGTAGATATGTATGTCCATATGTCTCTTTAGTTCCCGTATACTTTTAATAACAATACCACACGTTCGTTGTTGTATTTGTTGTTGTCGCATTTAATTCATTTCTTGCTTCTCGTATGCACATTTTCTTCTTTTTAGTTTAGTTTTATTGTTGTTGATTTTTTACACTTTTGTTGGCATAAGTCTCCGAGAAAAAAAAAACAGAATAAAAAATAACGCATATTATACTTAATCCGTTAGGATATGTTGTGGTTACGTTTTAAATGCTTGATTGTTTATGGGAAACACTGTTGGGATTTCTGGTACAATTGTACCAAATTTAGGACAATCGAAATTTTTGTTGTACATTGGTGGTACACTTCATGTTGTTTTGGTACAATTATAATAAAAAACAACTAAAAGTGCTATATTCGGCCGTGCCGAATCTTCTATACCCTTCACCACGATACAGACATTTACAGCATTATCCATATTGTTGACTCTTTACATAAATAAATTCGTATGAGAAAAAATCATTATTCATGAGTTAAAAAAATAGAAGACAAATGAAAACAAATTCCGTTTGCTACAATTGTCGCCGTGTTGTCAGCTACTTAATGATATTGAAGCCGACAGCTACATCGTAAACTCTGACAGTGATGTAGAAATACTTATTTTGCTTTTATAAAATTAAATAACTTTTTCAAAAACGTATAAATATTGTCTCCAAAACTTTTTGTTTGTATATGAATTTGCAATTTACAATTTTGTGACATTTTCTTTTGTTGAATAAAATAGAAATTAGCCTAAGTTGACGACAGCCACAACGGTGGTCGTGTAGCCATGTAGCTTTGCTGGCTTTAAAATAATCGTTTACCTATAAACGTGTGTATTTTATTTTTTACAGTTTGTAGTTGGTAAACTGATGATGTCTATGTGTTTAATGGACCTAGGTTTTAAAACAGAGATATCATCTATTTAAAAATCAACCGCATTTAAAAAAATATGTTACTCTATATACACACATACATACATATGTATATTCTTAATATTAATTATATGTTATGTTACAGTCAGGATTTTCATTTTCAAAGAAATATTGAAATTTTTGTTTTATTTTTTCGAAAATTGTGTGTAAAAATTTTTTGTAAAAATAATTTTTTAAAAATATTTTGTAAAATTTTATTCGAAATTTTTTGGAAAATTTAAAAGAAAAATTTTGTTTTGCTTATTTTTCTATAAAGTATCTTTTTGAAATGTTTTGTAAATTTTTTTGTAAAATTTTTTTTTTTTAAAAATTTTTTAAATTATTTTTTTTAATTTTATTGAAATTTTTTTTTGTTAAATTTAGACCTTTCTGCAATCTATATTGAGTTAGAATGGTCAGACTAAAGCAAAAAGAAATCCTTACAAAAAAAATTCCTCATATTGACACATGGGGGGACCTTTTAACTGCTCCTATTTATCAGTGGGTACCCTGTGGGTCCATTGGCTACCTCTATGCGTATTGCTTTCTATTAAGGTCTCTAATACAAATCAAAGCAGAAAAACCCTACCAATCTAAAAACAAACAAAAATCGCCCCTCGCAGGGGGTTATTGATCCCCCGAGATCTGTATACATTCCTTGCGATCTACCTGTCGCAGTCTAATATTTATTTGACAAAAAAAGGCAAAACAGTATCATTAAAGCCGAAAAAAATTAAAAAAAAAAACGTATAAAAATATAGGTGGGCGTGGTTTTTGGCCCGTAGCCTCCAAAGGAATGATCCGATGTTGCTCAATTGCAATACCAAAATTTTCGAAACTATGCCTGACAGATTGGTGTGCTTAAATTTTTTGTATCTCTTCTGGTGCCTTGGCAAATGACATTACCACACTAACACGTACAGACGGACTGACGGACATCGCTTAATCAACTTCTCTAGTATAAGGATCCAGAATATATAAACTTAATGGGGTCGGAAATGAATATTGTAGAAATTACACACGGAATGACAAACTGTAGTGAAGGGAATAATTATAATATGCAATATTTTTTAATTCAATAAATTAATTTGCCTACCTACAATAATACCTCGACTTAAGAGCATCATATCATCGCTCGTGCGGAATGTCCATTTAGCATGGGCTGTCTGGCATGTAACGCTGTGCAGGTCAAGCCATTCGATCTTATGTGGATTACAAATTCGACAATTTTATTTGTCCATAAATGAGCCTTATCAAAAAAAAAGATTTTTCGCTGAAAATTATTAAAGTCGGTTGCGTGAACCGAATATCTATTTAATTTTTTATATTGATTTTATCATTTACACATGCTGTTGAGCGCTATAATTATAATTATTTATCCAAACAGACTGAAGTCTATTCGACAGATGCAGCTACAACAATATGGTTGCTAACAACTCCCGAAGTTCGAAGTTCGTTCCCCTACTGGAAGTCCCTTTTTTAAGTAACACGTTAAACTTTACAATTTATTTTGTATTGATAATAAAAACAACTAAAGTCTATCCGAAAGTAATCGAAAATTATACTTCCCAGATATAAATGACAAAAATATCTGAAAATATAGAAATAAATAAAAATTGCCTAAAATTGTGTGATTCAGGATATATTAAAATATTTACCTGACGGTAAATTTTATTTCTGTTTTTTGATTTTGTTCCAATATTATAAATTGTTTCCTAGTGTGGTTGTTATTTTTGTTAATATCAAAGTTTGATACAATTGGTTTAAACTTGGTACAATTTGAAAATTATCATATCATAAGAGTGATGGGAAACTGTTTGTCTTTCTCTCTCTCTCTCTTTCGTTTTGTCAGTGAGCGTGTTTGTTAATGTATGTGTCAGAGTTTTTTTTTCAGAAAAGGAATAAAAATGTTAAGATAAAAAATCATTGCCGTCGGTAACGATGGGGCCCATAGAAACTGTCATACGTTATACTTTGACGTATATAACTGAGATCAAAGTAACGATGGACGAGGTTGACACAATGAGTACTTTGTTGACAGATATTAAATTAGAAATAGAAACACTTGAAAAGCTTTGTTCTCCATTTTACTTTAGTTAATTTATTTTGTTTTATTTTTGCGGCCACGCAACATAAAAAATTAATCAAACAAAGAAAAAACAATTCATAGCTATCAAACTGCTCAGCCGTACGTCAAAAGTTGTTCAACTTTCGAACTTTGCGTTGACGAAGACGTACTGATTATGAAAAAGCTTATAAGAAAACCTTTATTTTAACTTACTTGTCCGTTGAAATATATAACGTATGACGGGTGGTTAAATTTGTAAGGACTGATATTGACTTTGAATAAAACACAAATTATTTAGGAAATTATTGTCATATCTTTTTATTTTGATAATATTGGTATGGTTCAGTTACATATGTATGGAACAAAATATCTGCCAAATGACCGCCGCACTGTGGTCAATATTTTGAGATAGCGGCCAAAACTCCTTTTGGTTTTTGTTCTCCGATTTTAAAGTTATTAGACTCATATGAAAGTAGACAGTAGTAAACGTCGGGAGCCAAAAAATTAGAACTCTATTTCAACTATTTCACTGAGAACAGGGTGGTCCAAAATGGGCTTTTTCAGAATTTAGTAAATTTATGATATTTTTAGTTAATTTTTAAAGTTTAAATGATCATAACTTTTTTGTTTTTCAAGATTTTTGGACGAAATAAATTTTGTGTTGTAACTTAACTTATTTCCTATTACTGGTAAAAAAATTTAAGCTCTACTATTTTCAGAACAATTTGAATATTTTTTTTAAAAAAGGTAAAATTTCTCGGAAATTTCCTACTTCATAGAGCACAACTCCTGTGAGTCAAGCTGAGTCAAAACACAAATTTACTATTTTGTAGTCCTAACTCTCCCCTACATTCCTATATATACATGTCCATGCATCGGGACTGCACTTTTTGAGCTGCAGGAATTTTTCTGACCCAAGGTAAGATATTCGGTACAAATGCACGTCATATTTTTTGAGAAGTTATTTGTATGTGAAAGTGGCTATTATGCATATATTTTGATGAAATTTTGTACAAGAGTTCTTATTGACCCAAAAAATAATTCTGTTGAAATTAGGAGAAGTTGGCCCATATTTGGACCTAGTCCACATAGAAGGGTGTATCAAAATTTTGACAAAAATGACAATAGAACTCTCAAATTATGTGGTATCTGGCAATTCATTTGGAAAAGGTAAAAAATTATTTTATTGCCATCTAATATTACATAACTTAAAGACCTGAAAATTGCAAATAAATTTAAAACCAATGGAAATAACTGGTAAAACCAAGTACCTGTTATATTATGTTTCAAAGAGGTAAAAAAGATCATGTTGAAACTTCGAGCAATAGTATATTAATCCATGCATTAATTTTTTTCTTCATTATTGTTTAAACAATGGCTAAATTCAGTTATAGTGTTCTATCTGATATATATTTTGAACGGAAAGATGAAAACGACATTATTTTACATATAATGAATAATCCATTCTTCAAAATATGCGACAAACAAGAAATTAAAATTAATAACTGGTGTCTAAAAATTAAATTTTCCCAATTTTTCTTTAATATTATCACCTAATTTGTAATTTGATTAATTCTTTCTTAGAGAGAATAAAAACGAACTTAAGCTTGATTATAAATTTCATTCTATATAAAAATAAAAAACTTTTTAAATACTTTAAGAAAACGGTACAATCAATGTTCCAGAAACAAGAAATTGTTTTACTCACGCAACCCAGAATGGCTAAGAAATAAACTTATTTTTAAAAGCCCATCAGTAACTACCACGGAAACTGGAAAAGGTGGTCGACCAGCAAAGCCAATTGATAATTGTAGTGAAAGATCACGAAGACGCAAGCTTAAACATATCAATGAAGAAGTTTCTTGTAGCATCATAAAGGATTCATTTCTGCATCAAATTCAACCATCGAAAACTAAAAAGAGTAAAATTTCTATCATTAAAAAAATAGTGGAAGCAAGCCCCAGACGCACAAAAATGATTTTAGAAAGTATGTCGACACCAACTGAAGAAAATAAATTTACTCCAGAAGAAGCATTTGCACTATTTTTGGATTTGAAAATGACTAAAAACCAATATACAGAATTGCGGAAGCGAACAAATGAAAAAAATTGTTGAATTTTTCCATCATATCGAGATATAGTTTCTGCCAAAAAAGATTGCTTACCTTCACCAACTGCAAAATTGCAGGATCTTCTTGAACACACTGCAGAAAGATTATTAAAGACATTTGATGCTGACTATTTAAAGAAGTTTAAAAATTGCAGCATAACTTTTCTAAATGGGGATTTGTTGGGTCCTCTGGCCAGAAACAATACAAACAATGTAATGCAGAAAATTTATCAGATGCCAATTTATTCATGATTTCTTTCGTTCCATTACGTTTAAAAAAAACTTATATTGGTTCAGAGCCGTCAACTAGTAGAGCTGCAGAAATAGATGTATGGAAGAATGAAATTCCCTCGTCAACAAAATTTTGTAGACCAATAAAGTTTGTTTACAAAAATGAAACTATAGATGTCATAACTGAAGAAGTTGGCAAAATAACAGATGAAATTAAAGAACTTCAACCAGTGATATTTGAATTTAATGACCAATGCATCGAAGTTAACTTTAAAATGTCACTTACAATGATCGATGGAAAAGTTGCACAAGCTTTAACCGAAACAAAGTCTTCGTCAAGCTGCACCATATGCCAAAAAACATCAAGTCAATTGAGCCAACCACAAACACAAGACGATAGTTTTAATGAAGCATATAAATTTGGAATGTCACCTCTTCATGCTAGAATTCGTTTTATGGAGCATATTCTTCAATTGGGATACGATTTGGAATTTGGCCCATTAGGCGAATCAGTGAGAAACAACAAAGAAAATTTGGAAAAAAGAAAGCAAAAAAAAAAAAAGATATTCAAGAAAAATACCGTGAGATAGGCCTTATAATTGACCAGCCAAAACAAGGAGAAGGAAATTCTAATGATGGAAACACAGTAAGGAGATTTTTTTCCGATCCAGAAACAGCTTCTATAACTGGAGTAGATTATGATTTAATACGACGATTCCAAATCATATTAGAAGTTATAGCATGTAGCAAAAAGATAGATGCAAAAAAATTTGGTCAGTATGCTAATGAGACAGCAACCCTTTATAACCAAAAATATTCTTGGAGATATATGCCAACCACAGTTCACAAAATTTTGTTCCATGGGGAACAACTAAATCAGCACAATATGCTTCCAATTGGAGAACTCTCAGAAGAAGCGCAAGAAAAAAGAAACAAAGACTACAGATTCTTTCGCGAGCACAATACAAGAAAAATTTCCAGATATTGTACTAATGAAGATCATAATAATATTTTGTTGTGCACATCAGACCCATATATGTCCAGTATTCGACAAAAATGGAAATCAACCTCATTAGAGTTAGATGAAGAAGCTAAACAACTACTGCAAAATGAAAATCAAAGCTATTTGGAAGAAATTTTGACTAATATTGTTTAATTAATACTAGTTAAAAGATTATAATTTGTTTCCAATTTTAGTATAAATTTTTATTAATATATTTAAATAAAATATATGTGCACTTTAAATCAATAGTAAAAGTTTACTTAAAATTTTATCGATGTTGTGTTCTGTATATAATATATCCAATTGGTATTGATATTTTTGGGAATTTCAGTGTTATTTTTCAGTTTAATCCTCACAAGAATTAGCTTTCTTCCAAAAAAACCAACCTTTGGCCCCTGTGAATATTGAGACTAAATAAATGTCAGGGGCCAAATGTTGGCATTTTCTGACCAAAATTAAGTTTAGGAATAATAAATAAGTATTGGTTGTAAAATACGATTGAAGAAAATAAGAAATTATAAAAAAAATACCTATTTAAAATGTCAAAATATACAACTTTTACATGGAAACTCAACAAAAAATTAAAATGCATTTTTAACTCCACATTACTAACGTTCCTGTCAGTCGATTTTTACGTTTGAACACGCAAATTGAAGCTTAAAGTCCCTCCTATTGAACAAAGCAAATTGCGTAAAAAAATACCAATCCGGTCAAAAGTTATAGAGTTTTGACCGCTATCTCGCGAAATTGACCACTGTGCGCCGCAACCTCGGCGGCACAACTCCATCCGATGCTTCAAATGTTCGATGACGCTGAGCCATAATTGAGGTTCTATGCCGTTAATGTGCCGATTTATCTCATCCTTTAACTCTTGAATTGATGCTGACTTATCGACGTACACCTTTTCTTTCAAATAACCCCAAAGAAAGAAGTCCAACGGTGTCAAATCACATGATCTTGGTGGCCAATTGACATCGCCACCACGTAAGATAACACGGCCATTGAATTTGTCGCGCAAAAAGAGCAATTGTTTCGTTAGCTGTGTGGCAAGTGGCACAGTCCTGTCGAAACCACATATCGTCCACATCCATATCTTCCAATTCGAGCCATAAAAGGTTCATTATCATCTGACGATAGCGAACACCATTCACAGTAACTGCCTGGCCGGCCTCATTTTTGGAAAAAAATAGGCCCGATGATGCCGCCAGCTCATAAATCGCAGCAAACAGTCACTCTATGTGGGTGCATTGGTTTTTCTACAATCACTCTTGGATTATCATTTGCCCAAATGCGGCAATTCTGCTTATTGACGAATTTACTGAGGTGAAAATGTGCCTCATCACTGAAGATGATTTTCTTCGGAAATTGATCATCCAACGTTGCCATTTCTTGCCACCATTCTGTCCATTGCTCGATTGTGTACCTTTCCATGGTTCAAATTGGTTTAGTCTGAAATTGAGAAATGTCAAATTAAAGCAGAAAAAACTCGACACTTAGGTGTGGTTCACATTCAACATCGGCATTAAAATTTAACAACCCAATATAAAGATACGCATCCCTGGATAAAATTCTTAAATTTATATAAAATTCTAAAAAATATTCACAGCTCTGTAAAAGGTGTTTAAAATATAGGCGCTTTGAAGTATACAGTACCTTTAAAATATCACGCTTTACAAAATAAAAGGTGCCTTGAATTATGCATATCGGTAAAATTGCGTACTTTTACTGTTTTTTTTTTGTCTACTTTCTCTTGGAAATAGGATATTTTTTTGCGGAAAAAAAGTATCTTATATTTTAATCAAGATATTAAGGTACCTCCTCACAAAATTTATTACAATCCATGCAGTAGTTTTTACGTGATGCTAACAAAGACAGACAGGGAAAATTTTTTTTTATTACATGTATAGACTTCTGTTCGAGGTTCCAAGGGTAAAAGCTCTGCTTAAGTGCTTCTATGAAGAAAAATACAATTGTTTGCCGTTGCTTAATGATCTAAGGGTTTGAGTAAGCTAAATATAAAACTTTGCTATATTGTAAACTAAAAATACAATAAATAAATTTTTCATATAAAAAAGGAAAATGGTCCCACCCATACTTTAAGGCATCTTTTATTTTTAAAAGGAGTATATTTTAAGCAATGTTGCGCAACAGATGGCGCTGTTTTAAAATATTAAATAACTCATTGCCTGTCTGTTACAGAGCTTTACTATAATTTTTAGAATTTTATATACATTTTAGAATTTTATATAAATTTTAGAGTTATGTATAAATTTTAGAATTTTATTCAGGGATGGGTACTTTTATATAAAGTAAATACGAACGAGTTTTAAAATTTGGTGTGGATTACTTTCAAAGCAAAATCGAAAAAAATATTATCAGAACGCACACAACGTGTGTAGGCACAGCTAGTATAATATAAATTTATCTAAGTTTAGAGCTTTCCTTTTTTATACAACCTAACCACGGCTCTGTTTTCCTTTACCAAAGTGGTTGTTAGCTCAGCTTAGCTTACCACACTTTTATGTTCGCTAATTTGTGTATAAAACTGTAGAATAAATATATGTATGTATACAGTCAGCAGCAACAGCACAAACTTAGCCACCGAAGTGTTTTATAAGGTGTAAAATAGCAACAAAAACAATACAACACAAACTGCTCGTAAACCTCAGTATGGTTTTAAAACATCAGCCAAGAATTAAATGAGTGATAAAAAGCAAAAAAAAAAAATAAATAAAAACTCAAAAAAAAAACAAAAAAATATAAAACACAAAACATTATTTGTACAAACTATAACAACAAAATCTTAAACTAGAGTTTAACAAATGATATAAAAAGAAGGGGTACAAAAATTAAAAGTTAATCCTTTCGAATTGAAATCCTGACAAAGAAAGAAGGGAAAAAAATCATATAAATAAAAAAAAAATTAAAGCTAAATTTAACAAAAATTATGATGATTAAAATAAAATAAAAAAAATATATTTAAATAAAATGTTGCATTTTAATGCAAGAAAATTGATGTGAAAACTACTAACAAACAAATTATATAAATTTAAGTGTGAGGTTAAGAATCTTTCAGTTAAGAGAAGAAATTAAGTTGATTGAATAGCTAATAATAATCTGCCTTTTTTGTGACAGAAATTTAAGTGATTATTGATAAGCTGACCTTCAATGAAGGCCAAATTATTGCCTTACCAGCCAAATCGATTAACTCCATATTAAAATTTAGTGGGCAATTATTTATCAGAAAAACTTGTGTTGAAGAAATATGCTCATTTAAGAATCACGAACGTGAGATTACCACTAACAAACAATTGTAAAGTAGAGTTAATCGATTTAGAAATTAAAGCATCCCAATAACTTTTACATATATCTTTTAAATAAATCTTATTCTTCTGTAGCTTATGCACAGTTTGGATGTTAACTTTAATTTGATTTTATTAATGACTAGCTGTTCCCACACACGTTGTGTGCGTCCTGACAATAGTTTGTTTGATTTTGCTTTGAAAGTAATCCACGCCAAATTATAAGACTCTTACGTATTTACTTTATATAAAGGTAGCCATCCCTAGATAAAATTCTAAAATTTATATAAAACTCTAAAAATTATTGCAAAACTCTGTAAAATACGTTTAAAATATTTTAATAACAATGTAATTCCACAAAGTAAAAATACAAAACAAAAATACAAATTTGGCAGTGCTATTCATATTTCATCATTATTTTAAAACAGCGCCATCTGGTGCACAAACGTGTTTAAAATATACCGCCTTAAAAAAATAAGAGACGCCTTAAAGTATGCAGTACCTTTAAATCGATAAAAAAAATCGACTTACTTTCACAGTTTTTTATCCACTTTCTCTTGGAAATAAGACATTTTTACGGAAAAAAAGTACCATATATTGGAATGAGGATACCAAAGTACCTCCTTACAAAAGTACCTCCATCTAATAATTTTTACGTAATGCGAACACAAAAGAAAAGCAGACAAACGGCAATGAGTAACTATTTTATTATACATATGTATAGATATAGATTACTTTGAAAGTAGATCTGTCTGTAGTAAAGCGCAGTAGTTGACCAATATCCTATACTCTCGGCCATTATCTTATATTTCGTAGCTATGATATTTGTTTTCATTCTTCTACTCTTGTCTCAAGCTATTAGCTTCAAAAGTTCATAATGAGGCCAAAATAAATAGTTTTCCTTTAACGTGCGGTTTTTAATATGCCCGACCAGTTCTTCCAACAATGTCCTTTTTATTTACGAGGTCAGTCCATTTAAATATTTATTTTTATTTTATTAATATGTTTATAATAAATAATTTCTTAACAGCTTTGCAACCACTTAAGCTTTAATTATATGACATCAAACTTTTTTCATATTAGATAGCTTATTAAAAGCTTCTAAGTATAATAAGTATATAAGTATAATAATGATATTATACTTATAAGTATAATAATGATATAATACTTAAAAGCTTCTAAGTATAATAATGATATTATACTAAGCAGCTTTGTAGCACCCGGAATAACGCAAAAATAATCAAATAACTTGAATAGTTATAAACCTGTAACATTTTAAAGAGCTTTTTGTAATTCTTTTTAATATCCGACACATTCTACTTTGTTTTAACATTCAAATTTAATTTAAGAAAATGAGTATATAAGTTGCAAAATTATTATAGGAAAAATTATACTTAAAGCGAAATCTCCTCACCTTGAAAATTTTGAAATTAAAGCTTAAGAGCTTTTGAATAGCTTAACTACTAAATTAATGTGTTTTCTAGACCAAAAAACCTTAAATAAATAACAAAAAGAAGTTTTTTTTTTTGAAGACTGAAAATTCGATGAAATTAATTTTACCTAAGTTTTACAAGCTTTAAGCTCTTTGCAACTGTAGTTACACAGAAAAAAGTATTTTCAACAAATAAAGGATTTAATTGGTTTCAATTTAAAAATTTAATTAAATTATTAATTAATTCAATTATTTGTTTAATTAAGAATTTTTTTCATTAAAAAAAAAAATTATTGCATATTTACTGGACGGAATTTAGACCATTTAATATACAATTTTCGGAATAATCTCTATACGTCGGTCATATTAATTATCTGTCTTTATTTAAAGAAATTTTTAAATCCTTCAAGACTTAAAGTCTTGATAATATTAGTTGTAGAAAAGCTTTGAGCTTAAATATCACATAAAGCTTTATTACGATATTTACAGAAAATAAAAAGCTTTAAGTATGAAAGTTTGTAAAAAGCTTTTTACTGATATTTTTTTTTTTTTTTTTTAATTTTTTATATAAATATATCCCTTTTATTTTTAAAGAGTAATAAAGAATTATTATAATTTCTTTAAAATCAGTTTAAATAGTTTATTTCTAGTTTATTCAAATAGTTTATTTATAATTAACTTAAATACACACTTTATTTTAATTAAACGAAAAAAAATAATAAACATTTCCCAGAGTTACCAAAAACAAAATGTTGTAAGCTTTGAAAGCTTTGAAAAAATAAAACTTTAAAAGCTTTTATAAAAGTCTGGGTTGTTTATATGAAATTTAATTAAATATCCCTAATAAAGTCCAAGTTAACAATTAAAAACTTTTACATAAAATAATAATTTAAAAAAATGAGTAAATTTTTGCTTTTTGGCGGATTATATTCTTTAAAATAAAATCGTAACAAATCTTGAGTAGACTCATATCACGCTGCCATAAGATTTACGATTCACGCAAATAAAACCCACAATGAAATGCAAGAAAAATAAAAACTGAAATAAAATAATCGTTCATTGATTCATTTATTCTTATTTAAATATATTGAAATTCATAATCAATCTTACACCAACTTAAAGTATTTTCACAAGCTAAGAACACTTGATGCTACTTTAATGTATTCGTGTGCGTTTGCCAGTGTAAACAATAAATGATGTCAGTCAATACCTTAAGTATATGAAACTAAAGGCACTTGTCTTAAAGGATCAAATTTCATCCCCATCAATAGAGAAAGAGAAGAAAAAAATTAAAATACTTTTTATAATTCCTATACCGCAAGCTTTATACTTAGAGGTTATCATTGGTTATAATTGACGATACAAGTCAAAAGAAGGCAAAAAATTTGTGCACAGAAATATTTTTTTTTTAATTTTTTTTTATTTAAAAATCCATGCTTAAGCTTTTCATGTTTTTTCCTGTGCTGTATTGATGAAGGTTAAGTTTCCTTTTATACGTTAAGTAAAACTTTTTTTTTGTGTTGCAAAAAAAACAGCAGAAATCTTAACCTCCTGCATTTTGCGATTGAAAAGAAATTTAATCACCAGCTTAAGTCCTTTTTTTTTTTGTTTTGCCTGTTCATCTTATACTTTTTGTATCAATAAAGCGCGAGAATGTCAATCGTGGTATCATCAATACTTTTTTCAAGTTGCCGTTTAGGTATTTCAGTGTACCAAATGCAAATACTTATTCGTATTTAAACCAAGCCGAGAGCAATTAACTTGTATTAACAACTGCTTTGCTGTGGTGACTGTTGTTTGCTTCATTGGCTGATTGACTAAGTTGGCGGGCGGCTTGAATATGGTAATGGGTGATTTTTTTGAGGTTAGGATTTTCATGCATTAGTATTTGACAGATCACGTGAGATTTCAGACATGGTGCCAAAGAGAAAGATGCTCAGTATGCTTTGACATTTCATCATAAATAGACTTACTAACGAGCAACGCTTGCAAATCATTGAATTTTATTACCAAAATCAGTGTTCGGTTCGAAATGTGTTTTATCGACAAATTTTGTTCAGCGATGAGGCTCATTTCTGGTTGAATGGCTACGTAAATAAGCAAAATTGCCGCATTTGGAGTGAAGAGCAACCAGAAGCCGTTCAAGAACTGCCCATGCATCCCGAAAAATGCACTGTTTGGTGTGGTTTGTACGCTGGTGGAATCATTGGACCGTATTTTTTCAAAGATGCTGTTGGACGCAACGTTACGGTGAATGGCGATCGCTATCGTTCGATGCTAACAAACTTTTTGTTGCCAAAAATGGAACAACTGAACTTGGTTGACATGTGGTTTCAATAAGATGGCGCTACATGCCACACAGCTCGCGATTCTATGGCCATTTTGAGGGAAAACTTCGGAGAACAATTCATCTCAAGAAATGGACCGGTAAGTTGGCCACCAAGATCATGCGATTTGACGCCTTTAGACTATTTTTTGTGGGGCTACGTCAAGTCTAAAGTCTACAGAAATAAGCCAGCAACTATTCCAGCTTTGGAAGACAACATTTCCGAAGAAATTCGGGCTATTCCGGCCGAAATGCTCGAAAAATTTGCCCAAAATTGGACTTTCCGAATGGACCACCTAAGACGCAGCCGCGGTCAACATTTAAATGAAATTATCTTCAAAAAGTAAATGTCATGGACCAATCTAACATTTCAAATAAAGAACCGATGAGATTTTGCAAATTTTATGCGTTTTTTTTTAAAAAAAATTTCTCAAGCTCTTAAAAAATCACTCGTTATTATGATGGTATTTGGTTTATTTATTTCCTTGCATATCTTCTGTTGTTTTCGTCTTTTCCCATTACATCATCTCTTCTTTACTCTACTTGTTTTGTCTGTTAAGCCCAACAATGTCTCCCACTAATGCCAATGTAAATGTGGTTATTTGTAAAGCAATATATTTGATAGGCAAAGCAGATTATATTAATCAAAGCTTTTGCAAGAGATTTGCAAGTCACTTATAGAGCAAAACAAGTTCTTCGAGGAAAATAAAAGTCGTTTTAAATACATAAAACAATTATTTTTAAAGGTTTCTTAGCAAAACGATATATAAACTGTCATACATTTTTATTTTTAATATTTAATTTTGCATAATACGAGGGTAATTTAAAATTATCATCTTATTATTGGATCTATTACTGGACCACTGTCGAGTGTACATTATTTTTTACGTACAATAAATCATCCAAACCAAATAAAGGCTTGTTATATGGCAGGGGTGGCCAACAAGTCGATCGCGGTCGATCGCGAGACCAATTTTGGTCGATCACTCGCAAGTTCGGGGTTTGCGAAAAGTATCTCATAAAAACTTTTAACTTAAAAAGTACAAATACTTTTTATTCAAATGTTTTCTGTGATTAGCTCATAGAAAGGATATAATTTTTATATTATCATTATTTTTATTAGTTTGTTTTTGACAAGAGAAAAAATATGCATATTTAAATGACAAAACCTGGCTTAGTGACTTAGCATTCCTTACAGATTTTACTTCCATATTAAGCCATTTAAATTTAAAATTACAAGGTAAAAATAAAACAATAAATGATATGATTAGCAGCATAGATGCATATAAAACCAAATTTATTTTGTTGATAGAAGATTTACAACAAAATAATATGAACCATTTTCCAAATATGGCAGACAACTTACTAAAAAATAAAAATATTATTTATGAGATTGACAAGTACGTGGCCGAAATACAAAATATAATGGAAGATTTTGAGAAGCGATTCCAAGATTTTAAAAAAATTAAAGAAATTGTGGAATTTACATCTTTTCCTTTCAAAAAAGATTTAATTGTGAAGGAAATTAGCAAAAAAAATTGCAGACTTATTTGATATGGAGCAAAACGCCTTGGAAAATGAAATTATAATTTTACAATTTGATTTAATCTTACAAGCCAGAAAATTTGAAGAAAATTTTTGGAAATATGTTAACCGAGAAAAGTATCCCAATATTAACAAACGTGAATATATTTATTCTTGCTTTGGATCTACGTATCTGTGCGAATCGGCATTTTCATATTTACAATTGTCTAAAACTAAACTTCGTTCCGTCCTGACCGATTCTCATACTGAGGACTCATTGTTATTGTCTTTGTCAGGATATACTCCAAATTATGATGCACTAGTAAAGAAAATGCAGACTCAGGTTTCTCATTAATTTAAAAAGTTTGAATGAATAAATGTTATTAATAAGTGCTCATGTTGTTTTAATTCCTCTGGATATAAGTTTTTTAACCCATTAAATAAATACTCATGTATGTAGATTATTTACCCCTTAATCATGGAGCTCGCCAAAGTGCACGTCGTACCTAAAAAATAGGTCGATCGCGACACAATTTTAAAATAAAAAGTAGATCTTATGTGCACCAAAGTTGGGCACGCCTGTTATATGGTATGTAACTGATAGTTCAGCTGCTACAATAATTGAAAAGTATTTTACTGAGTTCCAGTATGTTGTCAGCACAAATGACGGCAAACGTTCAGGTCGCCTAAAAGATGGTGTCACGCCAATAATAATCCATAAAATCCATGGATTAGTATTAGAAAATCAAATAGTTCAAGTGCGAGAGGTGGCTAAGGCAGTAGGCATCTCAACGGAGTGGCTACATGTTGAATGTGATCCACAGCTAAATGTCAAGTTTTTTCTGCATTACATTTGACATTTCTCAATCTCAGACTAACTCAATATGAATCAATGGCCGTGTTATCTCACGTGGTGGCGATATCAATTGGCCGCCAAGATTATGTGATTTGACACCGTTGGACTTCTTTCTGTGGGGTTATTTGAAAGAAAAGGTGTACTTCGGTAAGCCAGCAACAATTCAAGAGCTAAAGGATGAGATAATTCGACACGTTAACGGCATAGAACCTCAATTATGCCTCAGCGTCAACGAAAATTTGAAGCATCGGATGGAGGTGTGCCGCCGAGGTCGCGGCGGCCATTTGGCTGATATTTTGTTTCATACATAATTGAACCATACTAATATTATCAAAACAAAAAGAAATGACAATAATTTCCTAAATAGATTGTGTGATAATCAACATCGGCCCTTAAAGTTTAACCACCCATTATATTTGGATATGAAAAACTCTGTGGATGGTCAGTGCAAAACCGCTTGACTACTTCGGAGGTGTGTTTTGTAGCTGTGGACTAAACATGGATCCAACGATTGCTAGAAAATATCTTTAAGAGCTTTAGCTTTTAGAGCTTTTAGACATATTCAATACTGAAATGAAGCAAAGAAGACAGTGTTGTTCCACCAAGACCTTGTGTACTCACAGTGTCAAAATTCATGAATTGGGCTACGACGTGGTAGCTCAACCAACATACTCTCCAGATTGAGTGCCTTGCGACTGTTTGCTGTTTCCAGATTTGAAGAAACAGCTGGGTGTTGAGACAATTGGGTCAAACGAAAAGCTCATAATTAAAACAAATTCCTATTTTGATCGCTTTGAGAAATCTAAACTACGGGGACGATGTTGTGAATAAAATTCTTTTTGGTAGAAAATATTTTATTCAAAAAGTCACCAAATTATCAAAGTACCCTCGTATATCTTTTTTTTAAGGTTTTGTATAATTCACCTCTCACGGTGTATGCAAACAAATCTTGCAAGTTAAATTTGAACCTCTTTCCGGTGTCCGATTGAACCAAAATCGTATGCCATTCGAAGATATTTTTACAAAAGTGGGCGGAGTCATGCCCAGTCTATAAAATAATGCCTTTTCAGGTACTTTCCTTTAACTAATTCTATCGAAATTTTGCACGCACGCACTCAAATATTATGTCAAAGAAAGGTTTTGTTTAGAAAGGTTTTGTTTAGAAAGGTTGGAGGTGCCACGCCCACCCGAATTAAGTATTCTTTTAAGATACTTATATCCAATGGGTTCTATTCAAAATTTGCACACACACATTGGATTATAGTGACAGTACAATATTATGATTTTAAAAGTGGGCAGTCTGTAAAACAAAGCCTTTCAATTTAGTGAAGAAGTAATAAATGTTGATGAAAAACTTTGTTTGCTATAGTGATGGAAAAAATGGATGATTAAGTAGATTTGCGCTTTTAATAACGCTATTGATATATAAGACGATCTGATGCGGTAAAAAACAATTATTTTTTATTTTAAATTTTAGTTTGCAAAAAATTTAATTCTCGTCCTTTGCCCAAGGACTTAAATTTAATGGTTCAATATGAAAATTTTGTTGGAATGCATTCAAATAATTTTTTTCGGTGTAGTGTATATATCGTTATGAATATTCTTAAAAATCCATTTTTTTGTTGCTTTTGCTGAAGTTCTTTATTTAAACAGTTATGTTTTTGTCGTTTGCATCCTTAAGCCATTTAACAGACTTTGAAGCCACTTGACAAATTCGTACTTAAACTACTTGACTTTCAAGTACAATTTTTGGACACAAAACCAAAGAATCCCTTATTTTTTATACATTTTTTGTTTGAAATATCAATGGATGTTTAAAGAGCTTTTAAAAAATTGCTATCACACACATGCTAAGGGACTTGAATGAGTACGATTATATATAGAAAACTGTTTATTGACATTTTAATCTCTTTTTTTGCTGTTGCTGCTGGAACACCACTACATCTTTAACTTATATGTATGTATGTATGTATATAGACAATAGTATTGGTTTTGGTGTTACTCTAATTTTTTATTAAACCCATATCCTTAAATCAACTCAATGCATTTTTATGCAGATGTCAAATATACAATAACAAAAGCAACCCAAAAGGAATAAAAACCAAACATGAGATGGAACAGTATTGTGTCAGACGGGGAAGAAGCTAAGGAGCAGGGCAAACATTTCTAACTAATCTTATTGTGGCTTTTTGTAAAGTAGTACTCTCTTCACCAACACTACCACTAAAGCTTAAAGTCAAACACATACTTTTTTAATCCGAAAAACAAAAAAATTATTTTGTGTGCATACAATCAAGTACTTTTGATTTTTGCTTAAGTATATTTTCCTTTTTTATTTGATTTTAACATCGTTTATATAATTTTATTTGTTTGATTTAATTTTTGAGACTACAGTGACATGTGTGAGTTAAGATTTTTTCTTTTATGAAAATTATCCTTAATGCAAAAACAAACTTAATCCTTTTTTAAGCATATTTAACCCTAAAATAAAATAACTAGAAAACATGTTGAGGTTTGCTATTTAAATGAATATATGTATATTTTTTTTTTGTCTTGAGTATTTTATCTTAGCAAGCATAAGAGACCAGTTTCAAAGTAAATAATTTGAAATTTTGCTTTAGGAGAAAAATATAATTTTTAGCTTTTATACATGTTTTAAAATAATCCTGAAGTGCAATTTGGAGAAATAGAACACATTGTATGTTTTAGTATCGTAAATAAAAAACATGTTCTATTTGATGCAGGTTTGTTCACATAATGATGTAATGTCATATCGTCTAAGAACATTAGTTAGTTGTAAGTCAGTAGACTATAATATCTTTGGATCTTGGCCGAAACCCAGCTGAATGTTAAATCATATGCCAAAGAAACCTCAACTAATATTGACTTTATTTCGCATAAAAAAATACAGTTTCTGTAATGTTTTAATGTCGTTTGTATAATAACTATATATTTTATTGAATTGGATAACTCTTTAAAGCCTTTGGCTTCACTGTATGTTCACTCTTAATGCCGATAAGCAATTTTTAAAATCAAATCAGAAGATCTGTAGATAAAACATTTGCTTAAAATTTGGCAATGACCAAGTGAACACAAAAAATATCATTAAAACTACAAGCGATTGCAGTGACATTTAATGTTAATGTAGGGCGAATATCGAACCAGGCCACTATCATAACGAGTCCCTTTTCGACCCCCTTTCGCCCTTTATGATTACAGGCAACCGAAATGTAATTACTGCAACCTACTTACATTACGTCACGTGCTACGACCAGCCTTTAATCTTGACTTTAGTGATTTTAGACTGTCGACGGGAAACTGTCGGCATTTTTTCTCATCACGCAGTCTCTATTAATTGCTAACATTTATTCAAGGCTCAGGTACCCAATGGCATCCACTTTTAACAGGCTTCTATCAGTGGTCCTGAGTCTTATGCCAGGGAGTGCTGAAATTTCACACACAATGTGCGCTGCCGTCTCAGCCTCTTTCCTTTCCCCATCTCCTCTTCTTCCTCAACCTCTCACTTTTAGTCATGAACTGTAGAGACTCCGTCTCGAAGTCGGCGGAACGTTTTGAGGTACCTGTTTCTAAAAAGTATTTATCTAAGCCCACAGGGCCAGGTGTGCCCAATTCAACCACAATTTGCCTACATAGCCGCAGGAGTATCTTCATAGACTGACCAATCAACCCCTTGCGAGGTTGCTTTCTCTCATTCTCTTTTGATATCCCAACTTGGCCAGTGGCAACCGGAGTTCCTAAAGGGTTTAACCTCTCCACTTCTAACGAGGCTTCTATCCCGGTCCAACGCCATAAGAGAACCTTTAGATATTAACCTATTCACCCCTTGCGAGGTGTTCTTGTTCATCCCTTCTGAATTCTTCCCTAGACCATTATTAGAGAAAACAATTTCCACTCACACAGAGCTCCTTATGCGTGGGTAAGTCTACATTAAAACTGGAGGTTGACGCTATCAAGAGTTCGCATACTAGAGGCCAAGCACTCTCTTGACCACACATCACTGGCGTATGCTGTTCCACGTGGAAATGGGGGAGCTGTTAACGACTAGTCCTCTTTAACCACTAACTAGCCATTCAGGTTCTCGGCACAGCTACCAACCGCCTTAACCTTACAAGTGGAGCAGTGACATTTAATATTTCTGTTTTTGTACCCTTTCATCACAGGTAAAATGAATATACATATATAAGTTTGTCATTTCGTGTGCAATTTCTAGAATATATTTTCTGGATCCTTATACATAGAGAAGTTGAATGAGCGGTTTGTGTTCGGTTTAAAATCAACTTTGCTAAGGCACCAAAAGAGATACAGAAAATTTAAACCCACCTATCTGCCAGGCTGAGTTTCGAAAATTTCGCTAATGCAATTCAGCAACATCAGTCCATTCCATTCGAGGCTGTGGGCAAAAAACCACGCCCACCTATATTTTTTAACAATGTTTTTATTTTTTTTTCGGTTGTAACAATTTAATAAACAGTCAGGAGCAGTTAAAAGACATATTGTCATTCTAAAGCAATATAGATTGCAGGAAAGTCCTCACTTTTACAAAAAAATTCCAATAACATTTTTCAAAAAAATGTTATTGTTAAAACACAATAACAACAAAAAATTTTTTGTTATCAAAAAATTTTGATAAAATTTTTACAAAAAATTTTGATAAAATTTTAAAAAAAAATTTTGATAAAATTTTCACAACAAATTTTTATAAAAGTTTTATAAGAAATTTCCTATAAAATGTTTACAAAAAATTTTTACCAAAAATTTTCGGTAAATTTTTTACAAAAAATTTTCGAAAAAAAATTTACAAAAAAATTTCGGTATAATTTAAAAAAAATCCGATAACATTTTTGCAAAAAATTTTTGATAAAATTTTTACAAAAAAATTTTTGATAAAATTTTTACAAAAAAATTTTTGATAAAATTTTTACAAAAAATTTGGATAAAATTTTTACAAAAAATTTTGATAAAATTTTTACAAAAAATATTAATAAAATTTTTACAAAAAATATTGATAAAATTTTCACAACAAATTTTTATAACAAATTTCCTATAAAATGTTTACAAAAAATTTTCGAAAAAATTTTTACAAAAAAATGTCGATATAATTAAAAAAAGAAAATTTATTAAATTTTTACAAAAAATTTCCGATAAAATTTTCGCAAAAAATTTTCGATAAAATTTTCCAAAAAAAAAAATTTCGATAAAATTTAAAATAATAATTTTTAAACATTTGGCGATTACTTTAAAAGAAAAATGGGGAAAACTATTTGAGACATTAGCAGAGCGTAATACGATGAGAAAATTTTAATTGTTTTCAACTTCACTTTTGTCACTATAAACTAGTTCTGATTAAAATTGTATCATTACGTAATATTTGTTGTTAGTCATTGGATTTTCAATACACCATTCAGGTGTATTAAAAAGAATAAAATATTCGGCCCTATTCCCGTTGACGTTGTAGTTTGAAATCGAAATAAAAACAAAAATTTGGCATTACCATTGGCGTTAACGACACTCGTCATAACTATGTCGGTATTCTCTATTTTGAAACGAATATAGAAACGTCAATAAAACATTTGTTCTCTGTCGTCATTATTGTAGGCAACGATATTCAAACGACTACAAGAAAAAACAAATTAAAATGAAAAAAAGTACATTAAGTAATTTCGAAATTTTAGTTTCTTAAATGGAAACAAATCCCGCTTAAGGGTTTTCGAAAGAGCATAAAACCCTAAAACTTTGTGATTTTTGAAGAGAAATTGGCGAGATTAAATTTGTTTGAGCCTCCAGTTCTTGATGTAGAAGGCAGTGTTGGGATTTGTGGTACAATTGTACCAAATTTGGTACAGTCGACACATCAGTGGTACACTTCATGCTATTTTGGTACAATTTCATATTAAATTTATTTCAATAAATTTTTTTATTTAATCAATATTTTTTTACTTCTTCTTTTATTTTTTTAAATAAATTGCAACATTCTTGATTTATATTCAGGATTTCGTGCTTATGAAATGAGGTTTCGTTAGTAAATTAGCAAATCAAAAACAGAAATTTGAAGAATCAAGGTCAGTTATCGTTATTCTAAAATATCCTAGTATAGAAGTCCTGATTTGCCCTATTTTAATGTTTGGCTTTGATACAATTGATGCCAATTTGGTACAATTTTATTATTGTGGCAGTACAATTTAAACATTACCAGATCCCAACACAGGTAGAAGGGTGGCATAAAGTAAGTAAAACTAAATTATGAGAAAATATCCATTAAAAAGTTTTTTTTATTAAAATAAATTAAGATAAAAAGGAAGCTCAGATTTCAGAGCAACAGGGGAAGGATTTTATTAACAGGTGCGATTGTCACCATTAGAGCAAGCGGTGTCAAACCTATTAAAATTTGGTCCTTCTTCATCAGTCACGAGTTATAACTTTTTGTACCACTTCTAACTTGACATGTCATGGGACGAGTACGATTGGACAATTGACACTAATTTCCCGCAGGGATATTTTTCTTGTATTGCAAAACTAATTTTTTTATACAACTTGACTGCAAATATTTACTAGATATGCAAAAATCCGTATCGACTGCATGATTTTCTATCTAGAGAGCTACGATTGAAGCAAATTGTTTGAA
The DNA here is from genome assembly GCA_949628195.1 of Phasia obesa. NCBI lineage: Eukaryota > Metazoa > Arthropoda > Insecta > Diptera > Tachinidae > Phasia > Phasia obesa. Next base: position 104,327,247 of record OX451219.1, read on the forward strand.
AATGATTTTCGAAACCTGTCCGACAAGTTATGTTTCTTTGCATGATAAAAATATAGTTTAGCCAAGAAAAGATTAAATACTTCTTAATAAATCTAACACACAATTCTCTAATCTTACTAAGCTAATTTTCTTACTTCTTATGCAATTCATAAATTCTTTTTGTATTAGAACTTGTTGTTCTACTTTTTTGTCCCACTATTTCGTTTACTTGTAAATATTAATAAGTAGCTAGAATATTAAGTACAGAGCTTTAATTTCTTTTAAGATGGTTACATTTACATATGTTGTTTTGCTGTTGTTGTTGATTGCATTATTTTTCTTAACAAGAAAATCCATTAAATATGATCAAATAGGAAAAACAACAAAAAAAAAATTGCTTAGTTATTTGTAGGTAGCAAACATTGTACAATTTAAGTTGCGAATTCATAAGTTACGAACAAAAGTGTATTAGTAAAATGAACATACAAAAATAAATAATAAATAGGATTAAAACTAATAACCAATGTTTAAAGACGAGGTCACCCCTACTACTTGGACATATTTAGATTCAATATAAAACCAATAAGAAAAACAACACCTATGGTGAGCTTAAACCTCTAACACTATTGTTTGGAAAGGGAGAATAGACTTAAGCTTTTTTGACTTAACGTTTTGTGTTAAATAAATATATTTTTTTTAATGGTGTAATTTATGTTTGAGAAATTCGAATGGAACTATGAAAAATAACATGTGTCTAAGAGATGTCACATTAGAATTTTTATTTTTTATATTATTTTTTCTTCAAATAAGTAATAATAAAATCCAAATTTTGTGCCTTTTGTGCATTATATAAAATGTGTAACAGTTTCCAAGCATTAGCATAATGCCAATAAAATTGACAAATATTAGCTGTAAGCCATAGACAATGTGCTTGTATTTCTGGCTCTTAATTTGAAATTAACGTTATAAATAATATCTATACATATCTATACATACTATACATATAATAACACAGTAACTCATTTCCTGTCTGTGTTTTACAGAGCTTTACAAAAATTTTTAGAATTTTATCCAGGAATGGGTACCTTTATATAAAGTAATTTGGTGTGGATTACTTCAAAGCGAAATCGAAAAAAATATTGTCAGGACGCTCACAAAGTGTGTGGACACAGGTAGTAGATAATAAAACTATAACTGGACTATTTCTGTACATGAAATATTTTTGTTTTTTGAAAATGTTGTTGCTGTTGCAGATAGTAATCGAAATGGAATACAAAACAGCTATTTTTGGAATTTTTATCTGTCTGTCTGTCCGTCTGTATGTGTTCGCATCACGCAAAACCTACTAGATGGATTTTAATAAAATTTTGTGAGGAGGTACCCTAGTACCTCCTGACTCAAATATAGGATACATTTTTTTTCCGCAAAAATTTTACATTTCCAAGAGAAAATAAATAAAAGTAGTAAGAAGACGCAAGTAACAGCACCTTTTATTTTTTTCAGCGGGATTTTTTAAACTCTACATACAGAACTCAACAATACCTTTAGAATTTTATAAAAAAAAATTTTAATTTTATCCAGGGATGGGTACCTCTATATAATTCCCCCCGGGGGTTCCAATTGTCACTGCAGGAATGGCAAATGCCTTGACGCGGTTCACTCGGGAAAAATAGGGGCACCAGACGCTAGGGTTCCTAGGACCAAAATCTGAAAGAACAGATCTGTGTCTTAAAACACACGGGTCCTCTTCGAGGCCCGACCAGTGCCCAGAGGTCTGGTACCACGGGAATCTGTAGCCCCACAGAGAGCCTATCCTCTCTGTGACCGGTTGTTGGTGAGGTCCCCTGTTGAGAGTGCTGTTGCACTCTCAACAGACGGAGTTTGGACGGAGTCTCCAAACCCCTAAGCAAGAGGCTACAATATAGAACCTAGGCTTGCCTTGGTTATTGCTTGTCATTTTTATAAATTGCTACTTATTGTGACTGTATCACACACAAATTGCGATTGGTGGCAGTCGTAAAGTGTTGTTATACTTCACAATGAGGGTGCTAGTCTACGCTTCAATTGCACTCGGTGGAAAGACCACCGTGGGATTAGACCTAACTGGCAGGTGCCCACGTTAAACTTGTTCCACCTCTATATAATGTAAATACATAAACCTAACCATAAGCCTAAAAATTTTGTTTAGATTATTTCCGAAGCAAAATCGAACAAAATATTGTCAGGACGCCTGCAACTTAACGGGTACAGCTAGTAAGTAAATATAAGTAAATATTGTATTAAACAAATAAGAGTGCTCTATTCGGCTATGTTGAATCTTATATACCCTTCACTTTTGTAAAGCTAGATATTGTATTCTCCACTTATTTTTTTTTTTTTTAATTTTTGTTAAATTTTGAAAATTTTAATTATTATTAGTCGAACTGTTTATGAATTACATACAATGAAATTTTATAATCAAGCTTAAGTTCGTTTTTATTCTCTCTATGAAAGAATTAATTAAATTACAAATTAGGTGATAATATTAAAGAAAAATTGGGAAATTTTAATTTTTTAGACACCAGCACGAGCGGAATGCACATTTTCTAGACAGCCACGTCCGTCATCAGCACTCTTGTATCTAATCTATTTAGGGTAGTGTTTTAGTTGTAGGCATCATTTATTTAACCAACCAAACCCAGATAAAGGAATACGAGAAAACTTGTATTCAATTATTAATCGTCAGTTGGTGAGAACGAAGTCTACCACTACCTTAAGCTTCCCTCTTGTTGAATATTTTGTCTTTTAATATTTACCACCTTATATTTTTGTTAATTATTTTAGAGAATTTTTTTTGTAAAATTTTTTTGTAACATTTTTTAGAAACTTTTTTGAAAATTTTTTTTTGAAAAATATTTTTTAAAATTTTTTTTCCTAATTTTTTTATAACATTGTTTTTTGAAAATTTTTTCAAAAATTTTTAATAATCTTTTTTGGAAATTTTTTTTTTTTAATTTTTTAAAAATGTTTTTGTAAAAATTAGGACCTTCGTGCATATAGCAAAACTAAAATATCTTTAAAAAAAATTTCCTCATATTGATCACCCCAATGGGGAGCGCACCCTGTGGGTCTATTTGCGACCTCTAAATAGTTATAATGCTTTCTATAAAGGCCTTTAATACAAATCAAAGTAGAAAAACGTTACTAATCTAAAAATAAACACAAAGTCGGACCTCGCAGGGGGTTATTGATCCCTCAAGATCTGTATGAACTCCTTGCGATGTACTTCTTGTAATATGTTAAATTACAAATTTAAGTTTTTAAAGGGTTTAAAAACTAATACATACCGAATAAAACAAGAAATTACAATTTACTTACAAATGAACTGTAAAGTAGGCTCAAGTTCGTTTATTCTCCCTAACAATCAATACGCTAGAAATAATATTTTTTTACAATTCCGTAAATAATTTATAAAGAGAAATTGTAAAAATTGTATTTAAGACTTTAGCAGAATGTAATGCATTTCCCATAGATGTATGGGATAATGGTGAATTGAATAAAATTTTTCCAATTCGTTTAACGGAATATTGTGGGTTAAATTGATAAAAATTTCATTACTTAAAGTGGATAGATACAAAAAATGCTGACGAACAATGAAGCGGCTCACAAAATGCATTACATTCTACTGGTTTCTAAAATAATTTTTTCCCAGTTTTCTTTAAAAATGAATTATCATCATTTTGAGTGTTAGGGAGAATAAACGAACTTGAGCCTACCTAACACTTAATTTGTATGGTAATAAAATAGTTTGGAAAATAAAATTTACTTATTTATACTCGTACTAGAAAAAAACAGCAAACTTAACAAATTTTTACACATGTAAAACAAAATAGACATGACAATATTGTAATTTTGTATGTCTGCAACAAGCAAATATCAGTAATTTATTACAGCATAAATTTTAGTTAGATTATTTTAAAATATTTTTAAAAATATATTATTTTATAAGTATGTTTTTGATGACATAAGCTGGACTTAATCAAAAATGGACTTAAATTAAATCGTATTTTTAATTCATTCTATAAACGTATTTAATGGAATAGTGTTACAAGCTCGTAGAGGTGGTCTAGAGACAAGTATCTTTTTGAATCGTATATTTGCAGAGATAAATTTTTCTGTCCGAAATATGGACAACACTGGTCAAAAAAAAAATGTATGTTCTTGGGTGATTTATTATTTTTTGTATTTCGGAATAAGCCTTTTGAGAGCTTTGCAAAAATATTTATTTCATATGTTTAAATATGATTTAAAAATCAGTTTATATAGTGAAAATTTTGTTTTAATATTCAGGGATCTCGGAAAAAAATTTTTTCATTCTTAAATTCACGATCTAGAGCTATCGACCATATTTTTTTTTTTTAAATTAGATGAAAAGTTCAAAATTCAATATCTTAAATACGCCATCAGAGATTTGTACTAAATTTTTGAATGGTAGTAGAGCATAATTCGCAAAAGTAATTACATTTCTAACATTTTCACAGAGTTTATTGAAAAACCCAGACTAAAATTTACCCACGGAAATAACACATTTGTCCTACCACCATGCAACATTTCATCGAAATCGCTTTTACTTTGGCCCACCGCACACATCGATTAATTTCCGTTGAATTCTGCAATCATAAAGACTCATAGTTCCTTTTTTAGCCTGCTTTGCACGTCAATGGTGGGAAAGTGTTGAAAGATGTTAAGGTGCAATGACATTGACGACATTTCCCAAATTTCAGGAACATTGAAAATACGAATTTAATTTGATGCCACACGTCAAGTTTCTCTGTGACTTGAAGAATATACATATGTACTTGATTTACATGCCTAAAAAACTTTATTTGTAGTATGGTCACAATAATCCCATTAAGAACAAACATAAAAAACTGGTTTGCACTTTAAAAAAATACCAAATTTGTAAGCAATTGTTTTGAGAATTTATATTAATACTAGCTGTGCCCGCCACGTCGTGAGCGTCCTGACTATATTTTGATCGATTTTGCTTTGTTAGCATTCCACACCAATTGATTCTTACTTTTATAGTGCTTCAGTAATGGTTTATGTATTTATTTTATGGATAAAGTTGTAAATAAAAAAAAATCTTATAATTATTGTAAAGCTCTGTAAAAGGTGTTTAAAATATTTCAATAAAATCGTAATTTCACAAAGTAAAAATACAAATCAAATTGAAATTTTATTCTATTGGCGCCTAATGTTAGGCAATAGTATTTAAAATATCCCAGTTTTAAACCGAAAATTTCAGTACCTTTAAAGCGGAAATTGCTTTTCATTGCTTTTTCTCCACTTTCTCTCGAAAAGGAGATAGTTTTGCAGAAAAAAAGTATCCTATATTGGAATCAGGATGCTAAGGGACCCTCACAAAATTTTGTTAAGAGCAGACAGACAGATGGAAATGAGTTACTATTTTATTATATGTATAGATTTAATTACTCTTTACGTTATACAAAGTTATAATTCTTCTTTGCATATTTATTTATTATTTTTATTATTGAAATCGTCATGCATTTTTAACCGACTTCAAAAAAAGAAGGAGGTTATCAATTCGTCTGAATGTTTCTTTTTTTTATGTTTGTGCCCGCAGAACTCAGTCATCTCTGAACCGATTTTAAACATTTTTTCTTTATTAGAAAGGAAATGCTTATAGATTGGTCCCATTTTAAAAAAAGTTCATAATTTTGAATATTAAAGGGTGTCCCCATACAACATACGCGTTTTTTACGTGTATTATGAACCGTAAAATTTAAAAAACTGCTTATTACTATAGCTGCCAGTAACAGAAATTAATAAAAAAAATAAACTTAAAAATTAAAGGGTGTCCCGATATGTGACGTCACTTTTAAATATATGAACCATTTGAACAATTGTAGACAATCACTTGAAAATTGGACAGAATGTCCAATATTTATAATCAGAAATTAAATATTTATTATTAGAAGTTAAAGGGTGTCCCAATAGTTGATGTAATTTGATGTATATTGCAAAACTTTTGAACCGTAACAGAGAGACGGTTGAAATTTAAAAAGAACCTGTATATCTAAGTTCTTTATAACATCAAGTATATAATTTAAATTTGGAAACTAAAGGGTGTCCCCTTAATTGATAAAATTTTACCTATCTAGCCCTATCTTTTGAATCGTTATAGACAAACACTTGCAAATTAGACAGAATCTCCACTACTATGTCCCGTATAATAACTTTTAAAAATATTTAAAGTTATAAAGGGTGTCTCAATAGTTGATGTAAATTGATACATATGGAGAAACTTTTGAACCGTTTTAGACAGACATTTGAAATTGACAAAGAATCTGTCCTTTAAAATAAGTGTTTAATTTAAAATTGTACATTAAAGGGTGTCCCCTAGGTGATATTGTTTAAGCTATATGGCCATATCTTTGGAAGCGTTACTTTTTATTACTGTGTCAGTAATAATATGTGTAAAAAAATAAAGGGTGTCCTCATATCTGACGTAATTTGTCGTATATGGCTTTATCTGCTTAACCGTTATGGATAGACATTTGAATGTACAGAACGTATACTACTGTGTCCGTTAGAGCAACAAGTATAAAAGTATTTGATTTGAGTACTATTTCTTACAGATTGCTTTCTTTTAAATTTTTAGTTTAGAATTTATGCACATATATTTGTTTTGTAGTCGGTTTTTTTTGCAAAAATTATATATGACATCGTTAATAAATACAATGATAAATAATTGTACATTTCGTTATCATGAATGTTAAAGCAAACGGGCCTATTCCATATGGCATTATATAGTTTTCAATCATATTATTATTACTTTTTAATTTATTATTTAATTTAACCATATAATAATTATATTTGATCACAATATAATAAATTTTTTTTATAATAAATTATATATGATATTATTTTATAATATATTTATTTATATTTAAACATATTTTATTTACTGAAATAATGTCATTATCAGGGTTGGCAATAATAAGGTGCTAACAAAACAATTATATTATTATGTTTAATAATAATATGGTTTGACTATATGCTTTCTTGCTCTTAGATTATGGTTATCTGAACCATAATCTAACTTCAAATTATATTTGTGAAAAGTAGTTTCAATGTTTTCCCTAGAATATGTATGGGTTTTGCTATATAATGTTGGTTTATCATACCAAAATTCACCACATCAAAATCTCATCATGTATATGAAATACAAGTAAAAAAGCCTAAAATAACTTGATACATAACAAATATTAATTCTTAAAATTTATTATGTATCTCTAATAAAGTTGTTAATAAAACTAACTAACTTAAGAACTAGCCAACTTATAATAAGCCAAACCGAACTACAACTTTACATTACACATACGCCTACAACGTTCTGTTAGTCTTTATGTCTGTCTGTTTGTCTCTTAATAATTTATAAGTTACTATAGAAAAGTAAATAAGTAAAATAAGTAGCTTAAAATTTTATGTTGTTTCTAATGTTAAGTATAAACAATTTACAATTATTATCCTACAATGTGTCTTGTTTTTAAGGTTAAAATAAAAAATTTAAAAAAAGATGCCACAATCATATAAGCATAATATTATTTAATATACAAGTTATAAATTTTAACTTAATATTAAGTAGTAGATATTTCTTGAAGAGTTATTAACTTTAATTGGATTATGCAATGATATTTGGGTAACAAATAATATTCAAAAACAATTTATTTAAGTTAAATAATATATGTAAGCTTTTTAAATAATTAATGCAAGATGTAACAATAAACATTGGTTTTAAAAAGGATTAAAACTATTTTTAACCGACTTCAAAAAAGAAGGAGGTAATCAATTCGTCTGAATGTTGCTTTTTTATGTATGTAACCGCAGAACTCAGCCATTGCTGAACCGACTTTAAATTTTTTTTCTTTATTTGAAAGGCTATGCTTTCAGGTTGGTCCCATTTTAAAAACTGTTCATTATTTTAAAAATTAAAGGGTGTCCCCTTACAACATACATGTTTTTTACGTGTATTAAGAACTGTAAAGGGCACCAAATTAAAATTTTAAAAAATTGCGTGTCGCTATAGTTCCCAACAACAGAAATTAATAAAAAAAATAAATTTAAAACTTAAAGGGTGTCCCCATAGGTGACGTAATTTGACCTGTTTGAGCCTATCTCTTGTACCGTGGTAGGCAAAACCTTGAAAATTTTACTGAATGTCGATTACTATGACCGTTATAATAAAATGTATAAATATTCAAAATTTTAAATTAAAGGGTGCTCCAATAGTTCATTAAATTTGATGTATATGGCCATACTTTTGAACAGTTGTACACAGACCGCTGAAATTTACAAAGCATCTGTATTGCCAAGTCCACTATAACAAAAATTATAAAATTTGAATTTGAAAATAAAAGGGTGTCCCAATAGTTAATGTAATTCTAAGTATGTGGCCAAACTTTTGAACTGTTATAGACAGACAGCTAAAATTTACAAGGAACCTATATTGCAAAGTCCACTATAGCAAGTATACAATTTGAATTTAGGAACTAAAGGGTGTCCCCATAAATTATGTAATTTGATCTATATGGCCCTATCTTTTGAACCGTTAAACACAAACACTTAAATATTAGGCAGAATTTCCACTACTTTCTCTGGTATGATAACAAGTATAAATATTTGGAATTATAATGTAAAGGGTGTCCCAATAGTTCATGTAATTTGATATATATGGTTAACCTTTTTAACCGTTATAGAGAGATAGTTGAAATTTAAACAGGATCTTTGTGGCCAAGTCCTCTATAACAGCAGGTCTTTAATTTAAAATTGTAAATTAAAGGGTGTCCCAATAGGTCACATAGTCTTTACTTTTTTCCCATAATTTTGGCGCATCTATTATTTGGTTTAAACCTAATTCTTACAGATTACTTCTTACATTTTTAGTTTATAACTTGTGCCCTTCTATCTGTTTTGAAGTCGGTTTTTTTTTTGCAAAAATTATATTGAAAGCAACTCGGGATTATTAAAGGATTTTTAATGAGTTCAAATTTATTCCATTTGTACTTTCTATTGTTACATAGTACAAATTTATTATATATACAAATGTATGTATGTATGTATGTATGTATGTATGTATGTATGTATGTATGTATGTATGTATGTATGTAAAATTTGAATACTGCTAATATAATTTACAAATTTGCAGAAGAAATAGTGTAAAAAATATTTAATTTTATTTTTAGTATTTACTCTAATAAAATATTACATAATTTATTTCTATAAACGCATAATTCCTTTAAAATTTGTTAAATAAATATTTTATGAACGAATCATAAAATATGTATTTTCAAAAAATATAGTAATTCAAACTGGCATGGCTATATGACAAAATGCCCAATATTGTTGAAACCACACGGGGATTGCAAGGGATTCTCATCCCATCTTTAAGTAACGGTCTCCATTGGCCGTAACAGTAAGACCGTTTCCTTCCGAAAAAGTAAAGCCCGACGAGTTAAAGCGGCGCACTATCCAAATTCTTGTTTCATTGTCCCAATTCTACATTTTCGTTAAATCTAAGGATCAATATATAAAATCAAAACGGAAGAGTTTGGTTACACAGAAAAAGAGTTATTACGTTTTTTTTTTTTTTTTGGTAGAAAATTTTATCAGTCACCCTGTATGTTTGAATACTTTTAAATCAGTTAGGCGATGAGTCTTTTCACTACTCGAGGTTCTTAAAATCTTGATCTTTAATTTGACAAGCAATGGGATTGATACGATTACAATAATTGTCAACAATTTTCCAAGGGGATGTGTCTGCACTTATGCTATTCCTTAGCCTTATGCTATGCAATGCTGGACATTCACCCCATATGAACGCTATCGTCTCAGCCTCTTCTAAGCTGCAATGGCCAGATGATACTTGAAGTTTCATTGACTTTTCGCTAACCAACTTAAGGTGCCTTTATTATGGGAAAAACACTTTGTGGACTAGCTGTCGGGGCGCTGTTTCAGAAGTGCCTTCAGATACTAACCCATACAAATCTATCGAGGCATTCTTGTTTATCTTTTATGGCCAACAAAAATCAGAGTTGTTTTATATACTAAATTCCCTAGCTCTGGCGAGACTTCCTTGTTTATCTCTGTCGAATTTTCACGATCCGGTTTGTTTTTATAAAAAATATATTTAATAAAATGTCTAACGCCAAAACGCAGATATTAAAACTGGGTATTAGGGACTTGATCGACTTAACTATCCAGCTTCCTAGAAGAGACAATACCTAACAAGAAGCCTGCTATAGGCCGCCACCATAGAGACCTATAACTTACATCACTGACAGCACTCTCAGTTTGTGCCTGCAAACCGAAGACCTAAATTTTTCGTCTTACAATGCAGCTTTCAAAAGTCATTTTTTGTAAGATAGCAAGGTGATGCCAAACATACTATAAAATCTACTGCTGCTCATTCTAGGTTTTACAAGAATTCTTTGGATGACTGCAATATCTCATAGAATTTGACATTTCAAATCCAGGATAACTTTAAGATGCCTTTACAGCTTGACTTATATTTAAAAGGGTTCTGATACCGCACAACATCTATATTTTTTTTTCCTTTCAGCTAGCACTTCAGTACTTCAAACAATACAAACATTTGGTAAAAAATTCAATTCGAATTATATTTTATTGCAGAAAAAAATTAAACCAAATTTTTAACTTTTGTTATTTTACTTTAAGCTCTTTTATATTGTTTCCAAAAAAAAAATAAAAAATAAATTATTTGGAAGTAAATTAAGTCATTTTGCAACAATCTTTCAATTTTATTTTCTAGTTTACAGCTTTAAATTAATAATTGTTTTTAAATTATAATTGATGTTCAATTTTTTTTTTGTTGCTACAATGGCTTAAGGACTAGTTTTAGTTTTCTTTTATATAAATTTAGAGAGAGCAAAGAAAAAAAAACAACAATTACCATAACATGTACACACACACACATACATACATAAACATCAGCTTAAATGTTGAAAAAGAAACAACAAATATTTAATATCCTTAAAATTTTCTTTCTTTTAAGCTGCTCAAGCATAAAATACCTTAATAACCCTGATTGTAAGTTTCTTAAGAACATATAAGATGTATTTGAATTTCTTTATGTTTGTTTCTCTCTGCTGCCCCCCCTCCCCCACTTCAATCAAAGTGCAAACCCAAAATGACCAATTGTCCTGCCAAAGGTATTAGAAAAGGAATAAAAAACAATCAACCCCTTTTGAAAGTCTGCAAACAGTTGTATTCAGTTTTTTTTTGTCTTATACTTGACCAGGCTATTTAAGCTCTAATCCTATGCTCCAATTAAAAAGGTTAGTTTGTTGCAACTATCTGTAGGAGGGTTATAGAGCTGTGTGTGTGTGGATGTAAGTGTGAGTGTGTGTGCTTGGAGGTGGTGATGTGTTTTCATAAATTTGGGGTTTTTATTGTTCAACAAGAATCCTTAAGTAAAACAAGTTTTTAAAACAACAATAATAAACTTCTTAAGAATTTTTTTGAGCTTAAAAATGTTTGTCTTATAGTTTGCTGTTTTTACATACACCTACACACATTCACATACATCCCTAAGGCATTTAAAAAAATACAAAAAAATCTTTTACTTCTTACGAGTGTGTGTGTGTGTGTCAAATTTCCGTATTATGGGTTTTAGGTAATTATAAAATTTTATTTTAATATGATTTTAAATTGTTTATTGTTTATTCAATTATTTTAATCTATAACTGAGCACTGATTTATACAGTCACACACACACACTCACTATCATTATTTTGGTCATCCCAAATAAATTCTTATAGTTATTAAGTTGTTATATTTTTACTTCAATTATTTATTTAGTTAATAATAATTTTTAAGCTTAAGGGTAAAAATATTTTACAAAAATAAACATTCTCTTATCGTTGCGTGACCACTAATAGATTATTAAAAATCGTCTTTAAGAAGTTTAAGGATTTTAAAATGCAAAAACAAAGAATAACTACACATGAATTAAATTCTTTAATAGGCAAGAAAAGGGCATTATAAAATTTAAATATAAATAAAATAAATGTAAACATTTTAAATTAAACACTATATCGAATCGGTGAAACATTTTTTTAAATCTCTAGAAATTTTTGCCACAAAGTACAGCACAATGGCCTGAAACGTTGGTTTAGGGCAAAAAATAGTTTTTTGCATTACCCGTTTTAATACTAATTAAAATTTATCTTTTTATGTGGGAAGTCATAGTATATATCAGAAATAGGGGTACTAAAATAGACCAATTTTGTCTTGTTTTTATAATGGGTGATCCACTTCGAGATTCCGTACTATTTTAAAGAAAAAAAAAACACAGAAAATTTAAATTTTATGGAAAATGTTTATTATCATTTGAAGGAACATTCTTTGGCATTTATTCTTTGAAGATTATGTCTATCAAATGTTGGCCATTACTACGTCGCAGATGGTCCATCCGTTGAGTCCAATTTTCGATGACTCGTTCGAGCATTTTGACTGGTAACTGGCATCAAATAGTCAGTTATCACGGCACGATAACGTTCCCCATTAACGGTTACGTTCGCACCGGCATCATTTTTAAAGAAATATGAACCGATGATTCCACCGACCCACCAACCACACCAAACTGTTGTTTTTTCTGGATGAACTCAATCCCTTGAATCTCTTCAAGTTGCTCTTCGTCCCAAATGCGGCAATTTTGTTTGTTTACATACCCATTGAGCCAGAAATGGGCCTAATCTTTAAACAAAATTTGTCTCGAAAACGTCGGATCTTCTTGGAAATTTTCAAAAGCCCATACAGCGAAGTTATTCAGGCGTTAGTCTTTCCATTATGAAATGCCAAACAATACTATACAAAAATAGCATGCCAGCATAACACGACTTAATCCCCCCCTATATTTAACATAACGCTCAAATTTTCTGATTGTAGAGTGGTAGTGTGTCGAACTTCGTTTCCCGCACTATTAAACCTTTACCCACGGCTTTAGCGTTAATTATCGACTTTCCTCCTCATCATCGAATATCATTCAAAAGTTTTAATATGAACTATAATTTCCTACAACACTATTAAGCACTCATACAATCTTTGTCACACACTCTCATATTTAAATATGCAATATACAATGCAAAGTTGCACTAATAAGCTTAACTCCGATAATAATATTTATTAATTATTCCAATTATAAATCGCTTTTTCGCCATATTGTATTTTTAATAACATATTTTCTCATTGGTTGTACCAAAAATTAAAGCCAAACAATTAGTAAACAATTTTAAAGACAAACCTGCAATGAAAATCCTCTGCAATATACAGTAAAGTAGGAGTATAATGAACTAAACTACTAAATTTTGTTCGTTGTAAGAAATGTTCATTTATGAAAGAAAACTCCATTATTAATATATTATTATCTCTTGTTATAATAAATTCGATTAATTTCCTCCGTTTTAAAAATGGTGTCAGATTACTTTCTTGGGGCCTTTTAGATCTATTATTTGCAATAGAAGAAAACATAAACCTTGCAAGTCTTGAATTGCAAGCTAACAATTGCAACAACAAAAATTGCCAATAGAGAGGAAGAATTTTTTTGTGAGCAATAATTCTATATATACTTTTGTTTAAACTCATCATTAATTTTATATCTTCAAATAAACTTTAATTCATAACAAAATGGCAATCAATTCACCATGTGTCATTACATTGCCTTTGCGCTACCTGTGATTACAATATTTAGCAAAAAGCTACTATAACAGCTGCTATTGCCAATATTCTTTTGAAAAATTAGTGAGACCTAATGAACAGACTTCAGATTAAAATGCTGCTTTATATTACTTTACGCAAAGAAAAAACATGGTTATTTTATGGTCATGGCAACCACACTATATTTTCTTTAACAATTCATGTTTGCTGTGAACAAATTATAGGTATTTTAAACACGATAAACAAGTTTTTATTAACAGCTTATCATTCAATGGTTATACGCATTGAAAAAGCAACATAGTTGTTTGAACCATATTAAAATGAAAATTTTTTTTTTAATATTTAAAAATAAAATTCTATTTATAACCATAATATATTATTATTAAACATAGTATGTGAAGTATGACTAAAAATAAACAAATAATGTTTGGTTTTAAAAATACATATTTTAGTTTTAGCCTTTTTTCAGTTCAGAAATATGTTTGTAAGCTATCGGTTCATCTAAAACCTTAAATACATTAAATACGCATACGTCAAATCAACAAGGCACTCAAAATGACTACTTCAGATCTTATTGAAACTTTTGTTATTTATATTCCTTGACTCTCTGTATCCAAATATAATTTTAAAAAAATTTAATCTCATAGTTTTTTAGCTATACAGTTATAAAAATCGGAAAATATCGCTTTTTTGCATATGCGCTCGAGGATTAAATATATTCTAATTCCAGTTCTATAGGCCCTAGGAAGTCGAATAATAACTCATTTTAAAGGGTTTTAATTTGATATCAATCATGAAAAAAACTAATTTTTAACAAATTTTTAAATATAAATATAATAAAAGAAAAGTTTTACAAAAATCTTTGAGATAGTGTCTTTTAAATATAAGTTTTGATCCCACCATGGTCCATGAAATTTTTATGGTGTACTCATCATGCCACATTTAAAGACATATGTAAATTTTAAAAAAATTAAAAGACACTATCTTAAAGATTTTTAAAAAACTTTTTTTAAATATAAGAAACTAATTTGTTAAAAATTATTTTTTTTCATGATTGATATCAAATTAAAGCATCAGCTATTACTCAACTTCCTAGGGCTTATAGAACTGGAATAACAATATATTTAATCGTTGAGCTTATATATAAAAAAGCGATATTTTCCTATTTTAATAGCTGTATAGCTAAAAAACCATAAGAGATAGAATTTTTTTTAAATTATATTTAGCTTCAGAAAGTCAAAGAATATAAACTACAATAATTTCAATAAAATCGGAAGTGGTAAATTTGAAAACAATTTGTTTTTTTTTTTGTTGATTTGACATGGAATTACCCATATCAAACATATAAAAAGGTAAGCAGCAAATATTAAAATATGTATGTAAGTCTATATGGAAATATTCGTGTATTTGTTTTTGTTATTTAATAAATATATGCATAAGTTGGCACATTTAATCATTTACATGTGTCACATTATATTACTGTATTTTTATATTATAAACATAATTATGGTTGTATTTTACAATGTTATTTTTATGTATAATATAATATATTCCAATGACAACAATATGATTATGGTTTAAAATAATATGGTTAGACTAGAACCATATAATTCAACCATAACATGTTGCTCTTAGATTATGGTTACCTCAACCATGTTTCTTCTTTGCGTGTAGAACCACAATTAAAAAATGAATGAAGAAAATATTTAAATCATTCAGTTCTTTAGTCGATAATTTAGAGAGGGTAGAAAAAAACGTCTTTTCCTCAATCTCATCACTATGACAACTTCTGTAATACAGTTCCAATGCAATAGCCAATAATCAGAGCACCAATGTCCATCAATTAATTTCATTAAAACTTCCGACGACTTCAGAACTATGGTGCGAAATTTAGTTTACCATTTGCATGCTCAGTTTGAGATTTCACAAATCTCTTCTATGTGGATCCGTTAAACAAGTTACTGGTATTTATAATATTAAATAATTAATGTTTCTTTTTCTTACAAGCTTGGACTAAAGCTAATCCTTTATTTTTCAACATAAATTATTAGGATTAATTGTGCAAAATAAGATGTCTATAATAATTTTAAGATATAAATTATTCATAAATTAATCACAGAAAAAAAGGGTTGCCGAATTAAGGGTTTTACTTAGTTTCAAATTCAATTTAAATTAATTAGAATTTCAAAATTCAAATATTATAAAACTATTTTTATTTCCTGACGATGGTGTCGCGAAATATCGAATATAAAAATAAATTTAAAAATTTTTATAAAAAAGACCTAGAACTTAAAAAAACAAAATTATAAAGGTGTTTGAAATATTTTAATTCATTCATTTCATTCATGTAATTCTATAAAGTAAAAATACAAATTTTATTCAATTGGCTATTTGTCATTATTTTAAAACAGCGCCATCTGTTGCGCAACCGTGTTTAAAATGTGCCGCTTTCTATTCATATTATATCGTTATTTTAAAGCAACGCCATCTGTTTCGCAACTTGTTTAAAATGTACAGCTTTCAAAAATAAAAGATGCCTGAAAGTATGCAGTACTTTTAAATCAGTAAAAAAAATCGGTGTACTTTCACTGCTTTTTCTCCACTTTCTCTTGAAAATAAGATAAGAAAAGTATCTTATATAAGAATCAGGATACTAGCGCACCTCGTCACTAAATTTTGTTAAAATCCATTCAGTAGTTTTTACGTGCTACGTACACAAAAAAGAAAGACAAACAGGAAATGAGTTACTATTTTATTATATGGGTAATTCCATGTCAAATCAACCAAAAAAAATTGTTTTCAAATTTATCACTTCCGATTTTATTGAAACTTTTGTTGCTTATATTGTTTGACTTTCTGAAGCCAAATATAATTTATCTCTTACAGTTTTTGAGCTATTTAGTTATCAAAATAGAAAAATATCGCTTTTTTGCATATGAGCTCGAGGATTAAATATATTCTTATTCCAGTTCTGTATGCCATAGGAAGTTGAGTAATAGCTCATTTTAAAGGGGATTTCATACGCTTTAATTTGATGTCAATCATGAAAAAAACTAATTTTTAACAAATTTATTTCTTATATTTAAAAAAAGTTTTATAGAAATCTTTGTGATAGTGTCTTTTAATTTTTTTTAAATTTACATATGTTTTTAAATGTGGCATGGTGAGTGCACCATACAAATTTCAGAGTGGGACCATGGTGGGATCAGAAGATTAAATTTTTTTTAAATTATATTTGGATTCAGAGAGTCAAGGAATATAAATTGTTGATTTGTTGTGGAATTACCCATATGTATAAATTTAGTCAACAAAAGCATTTTTTTAAAATGAATTTATTTTAACTGGAAAAAAGATTAAAAAAATGCACAAAAAAGATTCTAAATTAAAAAACTCGTCAGAAGCTTGGATTTAGTATATAAAGCAGGACATAAACGGGATCGACCTTAAAATAGCAGTATGTATAATCAATTTAGGGATAGATCATTTTATTGATTCTGGTTCATTAAAAATTAAAAGTACAATCGATTATTGCTTTGAAAGTACACTATTTTGTTTTAGCCAATAATTCGTTTTAGCCTTAATTTATTGTATCGAATAATTCTTTCCTTATTAAAGCACTCATTGTTTGATGGTTTTATTTACGAAATGATTTTTTTTTTTATAAATATTAAAAGTACGTTTAGTTGTTTGCATAAGTACATTTCTATCAAACAGAGGTGCTCTAAAATGCATTAAAGTAATAAGATTTTCTTTACACATTAGTGGTAAAACTGATTATTAAAAACAATCTGTACAAACATTAGACCTAATAATACTATTTGCCGCATATTTTTACCACCCAAAAAATCAAATTTGCCTCAAAAAAAAAAAAAAAAAAAAAAAAATCGTCCAAAATATGCATTTTAGCTTTAATCCTTTTGGGGCCTGCCAAAATCATTTTCTATAATAAAGTAGTAGTTTTTGTTATTGTTTTGCAGTTGAATTTAGCCATAATTTTTGGTTGGTCAAAATGCTAAAACAACGACAACCAAACACAAAATTAAAATAAAAATTGTTTGTAAAATCCGCTTTTGTTTTAACCTTAAATCATGTTGATGATTGTGATGAATATGGTGGGGTGGGTGATGTTGTTTTTCAGCGGTTAGTTGGGTGGTCGATTGATCGGTTTAAGTGAGTGGTGTGAGACCATAATAACTATAATGAGTTTATTGTTAATGGCTTTTAATAAAGAGCAAAATTAAACGTAGAACTTGTTAGGCTTCCATTATTAAATAAAAGCAACTTTTACAAAATAATGTGAAGCCCCAACAAAAGCTCAACGAAAAATATTTTAATCATTAAATATAAATGATCCTGTTATAAAAAAACAATTTCTTAATACATTATTAGGGTGTCTAAATTCTAAACATGTGGTTCAGTATACCAAAAGTCTTGAAAACATTACTTCGCCAGTTAATATCGCTCTGCAGCTACGCAGTTATTAAAATTTGAAGATATGGATGTTGCCGCCTTTGGTTTTAGCAGAGCGTCGGTACATGTCATCAGCTGTATGAAATTTCTTAACGATAAAATTTTATAATTTAATCGTATTAATATGGTTTCATTGTCTGTCCATATATCATAGGTCTGTTCCTCCTGGTGACACTAATTGTCACTGCGGTACATTCTGTAAGTTTTGACGAAGTGCTTTCAGGGAAAATGGGGGCACCAGACGCCAGAGTCTCTGCAACCTGAATCTGAAAGAACAGGTATGTGTAATTTGGGGACGTTGAATTCCCGACCAGAGTTCAAACGACTGGTACCACGGGAACCAGTAACCTAAACAGAGAGCCGCTCATCTCTGTGACTGGTTGTTGGTGAGGTCGCTTCGGTGTACAGGTAGTGGCTGTCGTTTGGACCAACATATTCAGAGATGGTGCAAGGTTGGTCAAGTGTGCTGTTGCACTATCAACAGAAGGAGTTGTATGTGCTGCAAACCCCTAAACAAGAGGTTAGAACATGGGTCAATGTTCTATAAATTGCTACTCATTAGCGCTGGTATTGTGCACTGTGCGATTTAGATTTGATCGATGATGAAATAACAGCATATACGTGCTATTGTCGATCATTGCACTTGTATTGTATAGAGTACGGTGTTCATATGGTGCAATAGGGTGCCGGTCTATACATTATTTTACCTAGTGGTAAGACTAACGTCAGGTTAGGGACAACACGCCTAGGTAGTGACGTAAATCTTGATCACATATTGTCATAGGTCTCTATCTATTGAACCATAACAGGTAGACACTTGAAATTTCCACAGAAGTACATATTCTGCTACAGTCTCATTAAAAAGAAAAAAAAGAAAAAATTAATAATAAAAAATTAAAAGAACCAAATATATTTGAATTGATCTCTAACAAATAATTATGAAGTGCAGTTAAACGATTTGGCAATTGAGGCATTTCACATCCCATGAATGACATCTCACCGGGGACATATTGTCTTTACTTCAATGATTGCGAGGTATTTGGGAGTACCAGTCCTCACAGCTGCTAAAATTTGCAAAATAATAACCTTGGAGATCTGAACAGTGTCCAAACAATTGATAACATGGGAGCCGGTAGACCGACAGAAATTTTCCTAGTCCCTGTGACTGGTTATTTTGTGAGGCCTTTCGGGGAATGATGTTGTGGATGTGGTTTGGATACAAGGGATATGAAATAGAGTTTTGAGCCATGTTCTAAATTTGATACTTGTTGTGCCGCTATGTCGCACAATAAAGACATTGGTAGGCGCTTTGTTTACACCCAGTGGTTAGAACACTCTTAGGTTGAGGCGATGAACCAGGCACTGACTTTGTTCTGAATCACATTCATCCCATGAATTATATTTAATTCTTGTTGTATTAAAAAAAAAAAATGCTGAGATGCAGGCAATATTTAAAAAAAAAATGTATACAAATCATAATTAGAGGTTTCGAAGTAAACAAAAAAAAAACCACACTTTCTTCGAAAATACCGAAATAGATAACCCTGTATATTATTTAACATTTAACATGTTTAAGTGATTATTAACAATATCTCCAATAAACACCAAATAATGAAAAAGGGAATTAAAGCAAAAATATTTAATCATTTATTGCTGTAATAATTTAATTTTATTATAAATGTATTATAGCAATAGAGTAATAGCGAGAAACTTTCACACACACGCGCTGTCTCTACGCATATTTGATTCATAATTCCATAGATACACTCAACTTTAATCCTTTAGTGCTGCCATAACAAAAACGTCGGCAAAGTAGTGTGTGTACTGCTATAAGCTTAAACACAATACCTTTTTGTAAATACGCATTTAGCAACAATTTGGAGAATTTTTGTAAATAAATTATTGCATTCAAAATCATGACGGATTTACATTTTATTTATTTAATTTTTTGTTTTTTTTTATTTTTATTTATATATAAAATCAATTACTTGCTGATAATTAACTTTAATATCTGACAATATGTTTAAATCATTTTAAATAAATACTATGAAATTTTAGTTTTTTGCTGATGACATTTTAACAGAAAAATATGTTCGCAATTCTGTCTGTTACCTTTGCAAATAATTTTTAGGTGCCTTAAGACTATGTTGTTAAAGAATTATTTATTAAACAATTTGTAAAAATTATATCCATACGTATGAATTACGTCTGATTTTATTTTATTTTTCATTTACATTCTGCATGAATATTTTATTTATAAACGTTTTATAAAATAAAATGCTTTTTTTAACCGCCTTAAAAAAAAAAAGAAGGAGGTTATCAATTCGTCTGAATTTTGCTTTTTTTTATGTTTGTGCCCGCAGAACTCAGTCATTTCTGAACCGATTTTAAAATTTTTTCTTTATTAGAAAGGAAATGCTTACAGATTGGACCATTTTAAAAGAAGTTCAGAATTTTGAAAATTAAAGGGTGTCCCCATACAACATACGTGTTTTTTACGTGTATCATGAACCGTTAACGGCACCCTTTTAAAATTTTAAAAAACTGCTTATTACTATAGCTGCCAATAACAGAAATTAATAAAAAAAATAAACTTAAAAATTAAAGGGTGTCCCCATATGTGATGTCAATTTAAATATATGAACCATTTGAACCATTGTAGACAATCACTTGAAAATTGGACAAAATGTCCAATATTTATAATCAGAAATTAAATATTTATAATTATAAGTTAAAGGGTGTCCCAATAGTTGATGTGATTTGATGTGTATTGCAAAACTTTTGAACCATAACAGAGAGACGGTTGAAATTTACAAAGAACCTGTAATTCTAAGTCCTTTATAACATCAAGTATATAATTTAAATTTGGAAACTAAAGGGTGTCCCCATAATTGATATAATTTTACCTAACTAGCCCTATCTTTTGAACCGTTATAGACAAACACTTGAAAATTAGACAGAATCTCCACTACTAAGTCCCGTATAATAACATCTATAAATATTTAAAATTTTAAAGGGTGCCTCAATAGTTGATGTAAATTGATACATATGGCCAAACTTTTGAAGCGTTTTAGACAGATATTTGAAATTTACAAAGAATCTGTCCTTTAAAATTAGTGTTTAATTTAAAATTGTACATTAAAGGGTGTCCCCTAGGTGATATTGTTTAAGGTATATGGCCATATCTTTGGAACCGTTACTTTTTATTACTGTGTCAGTAATAATAAGTGTAAAAAAATAAAGGGTGTCCTCATATCTGACGTAATTTGTCGTATATGGATGGCTTTATCTGCTTAACCGTTACGGATAGACATTTGAATGTACAGAACGTATATTACTATGTCGGTTAGAGCAACAAGTTTAAATATATTTGATTTGAGTACTATTTCTTACAGATTACTTCCTTTTAAATTTTTAGTTTAGAATTGATGCACATATATTTGTTTTGTAGTCGGTTTTTTTTTTGCAAGAATTATTTAATGTGGAAATTATTCTGTTTTAATTGAAAGTATTATTTCGTACACAAACATGCTTCCGATTATTCTGCGAATTACGTTTTCTCATGTCCGTCATTAAAAGATATTTACACTGAATAAATGCAGTTTTTTCCTTCACTTCCTATGGCAGCACATGTCAATAAATTTTAGACTTTTCCTTAACACTTCAGAGGGTTTTATCCCCTCTAAAGTGGATAAGCTTGACCACAAATTTCTTATGTAGACTCTTTGTTTTAAAAACCATTCATTCATTCCGTCATCACGTAACTCAATTTTTTTGTTAATTTTTTATTCAATATTCAATCATAATTGTATTCACAATCGTTTCTTAACTTTACAAAAAATATAATTAATTAATTTTGACACTAGCTACCAGCTACTTACTAGGGGCGGCGTTATATGTCCTCAAATTTGGGTACTTCCACCTTCAAATTTTTTGAAATCTGTTTTTTCTTCATTTTTTGTTCGGTTTTTTAAAGTTACTTATGGTCTTAAAGCTCTAGTTAAAACCTAAAAAATTTATACATGTAATAAAATAGTAACTCATTTCCGCCTCTCTGTCTGTCTGCTTTTCTTTTGTGTTCGCATCACGTAAAAACTACTGAATGGATTTTAACACAATTTTGGGAGGAGCTACCTTAGCATACTGATTCTAATATAGAATACTTTTCTTTCGCAAAAATATCTCATTTCCAAGAGAAAATGGAGAAAATGCAGTAAAAGTACGCAAATTTTAGTTAAAATTATCGGTTTAAAACAGGGATATTTTAAACACGTTTGCCTACATTAAGTGGGATATTTTAATCACAGTTGTGTACATTTTATTTTTGAAAGTGGGATATTTTAAACAAAATTGCGCCACAGATGGCGCCAGTTGAACAAAATTTGTATTTGATTTGTATTTTTACTTTGCGGAATTACATTGTTATTAAAATATTTTAAACACCTCTTACAGAGGTTTACAATAATTTTTAGAATTTTAGAATTTTTTATAAATTTTAGAATTTTATCCAGAGATGGATAGCTTTATATAAAGTAAATACATAAACCACAACTGAAGCACTATAAAAGTAAGAGACTTAAAATTTGGTGTGGATTACTTTCAAAGCAAAATCAGGACGCCCACGACGTGGCGGGCACAGCTAGTAATATATAAATGTTTTAAAATAAACGAGGTATTTATATTTTACAATAAATTTTTTGTTTGCATATTTCGATACCCAGGTTCAATTTCTTCACAATATTAAGTGCAGTTTGTAAACAATTTTTGCTTGTATTTAACAAGCAAAACACAAAATATTATTGAAAAATTTCAAGGTGATATCTTTACTAAATTATTTCATATTATTGTGTTTTAGACGAAAAAAGCACCAAGAAATATTCTTCTTAACAAATATATAAAAACTGAATTTCGTTTAAAAGTAATCACTATTATTGGAGATGGACGTCTTTTAATTCAACCTATTTTACATCGAAATTTTGTTTCTTTTGCATATGCATGTTCTGAAACCCCAAGGCTGGGATCGGAAAAAGAAGAATGGTATAAAAATAACTTTGTATATTGCCACATATTGCTGACAGTGTTAAATGATCACTCGTCCACATGTAGACCTTATTAGCAAAAGACCAAAAAATTTCAATTTTAGGATTTTTGTTTTTTATTTTAGGAATTGTGGGATTTGCTTTATCTTAATGTTGCAGATTTTTATGCCCTTTTGTTTTCATTGACTAATTATGTATCCATAGAAAATTTAATTTGAGTTTTTTAACTTAAATTTTGTTACATCTTTAATATTTTTACTTTCCTCAAGTTGGAAAATTTTTAAAAAATTCTTGAAATTAACAGATAACAGCAACAAATTTTAAAATGTTGTTTTAAAATTTTAATTTTGTTGTTTATACAAATGTACATAGATAATACAATTTTCTATTAAACAAAAAAATTTGCAGTCTTTTCCCATGGAAACACATGTTTTTATGGATATTTTACACAAAGAATAAAAGTTGAGATTATATTCCAATCAAAAGAATAATTTTTTTTCGATTTGGGTTGTCAAGTAAAGTACCTAGGAAGTTCATATGTTCTAGAAAGTTGTTTATTAAGATCTTAGGTTCATTTTTGTAGTTGATTGTTTCCTTGAATTTTAAATGGTTTGCTACCTATGGCCCTGAACAGGGGAAAAAAGGTTAAAAAATTGAATTTTTTTAATTTTTTTTGTGATTTTGACCTTGAAGATGAAGTTTTTTTGATTTTATATGTTCACAATTTTTGTTCTTTATGACAAGAGCTACAACTTTGCCTCAGAGAGTATATAAAAATTCCAAAAGGTTTGCAAAATATGAGCTTGAGTAAATGATCATTTTTTTTGCAAAAATTACATCGAGGCCCCACATCTTTGAGGGCCCATAAAAAAAACCTGGAGGACTTTGGGCAAAACTGGGAGACAGGGGGTTTTTTTTGGTCTTTTATCACGTAGTGGTGTCCGTATATGGTTATTTTTTCCCTGTTGCACTGTGTAATACAATTTTCTATTAAACAAAAAAATTTGCAATCTTTTCCCATGGAAACTCATGTTTTTATGGATATTTTACATAAAGAATAAAAGTTCAGAGTATATTCGAATCAAAAGAATAAATATTTTCGAATTGGGTTGTCAAGTAAAGTACCCCTTGCCCCCTACAATTATGCCCAAAAACTATACAGCTCTTAATCTCCACATACCAAAGGCAGATACTTAACTCCATTTTGATATGACGAACGGTATGACCTGTTGAGCCTTTACAAATAGTGGCATACACACGCACCCAACTGATATCATCGCGGAAATAGTCAAATCGCATACAGGAGACCTCAAAACGTAAAGATCCGTTGAAATCATGACATCGATTTTTCCCGATTACTATAGTTTACTTACACAGTGCAACAAGGTAGCGCTTAGGTAGCCGCAAAAGTGAAAAATTTCCCGAAAATTTTTTAGCTACATAAGCGCTACCTAAACGGTGTTAAGAATCATTCCTAGGTAGTTCATATGTTCTAGAAAGTTGTTTATTGAGATCTTAGGTTCATTTTTGTAGTTGATTGTTTCCTTGGATTTTTAACGGTTTGCTACCTATGGACCTGAACAAAGTTTTTGCGATTTTGACCTTAAAGATGAAGTTTTTTTGATTTTATATGTTCACAATTTTTGTTCTTTATGACAAGAGCTACAACTTTGCCTCAGAGAGTATATCAAAATTCCAAACGGTTTGCAAAATATGATCTTGAGTAAATGCTCATTTTTTGCAAAAATGACATCGAGGCCCCACATCTTTGAGGGCCCATAAAACAAACCTGGAGGACTTTGGGCAAAACTGGGAGACAGGGGTCTTTTTTTGGTCTTTTATGACGTAGTGGTGTCCGTGACTTAAAAAATTACACAGTGTGTTATACTACGTATGGTATGTCGGAGAATGTATGAATCTTTCGTGGTGAGAGCTGCATAAGCAGTCTGAAGAAAGAGTTAAAATTCCTTACGAGTATCGGACTCAAATATTTGGGACAAAGATTATTTATGGATCTGGACTGAAGAAGCTCCAAGTGGTGCTTACGAATTGGAGATACTGGAGCTTTATATATACTTTATATTAGATTACTTTTAAGATTGTTTTTAAGTTAAAATATTGTACAGAAAATTCAATTATATATATTCCAAGAACCCAATTCCCCGATTGTTTAAAAATTATTTTCTATATACATATGTACGTGGCCAAATAGAACCCATATTTTTTTCAAAAATTAATCAATTGGAAGAAACTTTGTACAAGAGACACACTTTTAGACTTCTATCGTTTTGCTTTTAAATATTTTTATTAACATTTTTTTTTTCTTTATTTATAATTTTAGCAAAATCATTACCATTGCATTGTGTAGTGGAATCAGTGCACTCTTTGCAAGCATCCCTTACTATAGACCAGCGCAGTCCCTGGAAACGAAGACCAAATATCGAGACAGATAGTTATGTTATAATAGCAGCATCCACACCATGGTCGGAAATAGTACAAACAGCTTTACAAAGATTGGGTTATTCACAGGAAACATCAGCGACAGCAAGAGGTAAGTGGTAACATTTAATTTTGATTAAATTTATGTGGTTTTTATATCTTCTTGTTAGAATCTTGTTAGTATCAATATAGAGTTCAGGTAAAAGTAAGCAAGTGTAGGAAGGAGTGCAAGAAAACAACAATCTTGGTTGTTAATTGGTGTTTAATTAAAATTTTGTATTATAAACTCTATTTTAGTTTGTAGCATTTTTAGAGCCTTATTCATGAAAAATATTTTTGGTTTATAAAAGGTTTATTGAACAAATTTTGTATGAGCATTTTTTTTATTAATCTTTTACAAAATAAATTTTTTTTTTATTAATTTGTCCCTTAATATATAAAAAATTGTAACATCATATAAAAACGAAGAAACATCATATACGGATATAGGTTAGCTTATTCTACATAGTGGTATAAAATTTGGGAGGCAATCTGCGTAACGACAGCTCAACTGTTATGTTTTAAATTTATAGTGTTGCTGGTTTTTATTCTATAACTCTAGAGACCATAAGAATCTCAGATGAAAGCTACTGATCTTTAAATTGCTTCAAAGCATTTGCGATGTAGTTAAAAAAAGTACATCGTGGAATTTTGATATTAATCCCAAATTTTATAAAAGTCTTCAAAGCAATTTGAAAAAAGATTCTAAAAGTTTGATTAATACGTTTTCTATTCTATCGTGTATAAAACGACATTATAAATCAAGTAAAATTTCTAAGAATATTGAAATTGATTTCAATAAAAAAAAATGTAGTGATTCCGAGTGATTGATGATAGACTGAATGGTAGAGCGAAAGTCTATCATTTTTAGGGATTGCGGGTTCGATTCCCACCCATCCCTCTGGATGTATTCTGCGGATAAGCCAAGAGTTTCGCAGGTAGCTTTGTCTTTAAAAATCTGATTCCTCTTCCACGAAAACTCTTATATTTCTGCTTCTTTTTTAAATACTACACAAGAGACCTTTATTCTAAAAAATAACTTGCTGGTTCAATACCTATAAAAAATTTAATTTCTCCAAGTTTTCCTGAAACACAATACTTCTTCTTTACTGCAATACTGTCTGCATAAGCCACATCTAAGCCTTTTTTACTAGATCATCTGGTGACCTTATTTCTATGCGCCTTAACTTACAAACCAGTGTAAACTGGCTCACAGATACACTGTTACTGTTTGGCAATTGTGCTTAATAAAATGATACATAGTCACCTTAATGTAAAATTTATGTTTATATATATTGAATATAGACAAGCTGTTATTTTTTCGGATATTTTTATGAGTTTAAATTTTAGAGAATTTTATTTTTATTGTTTAAGGTTTTTTATTTTTAAAATAATTTTTTTCTTTTATTTTCTTTGTTTTTTTCGTGAACAATTTTATAAATGAACTAGGTGTGACCACACACGTTGTGTGCGTCTTGACAATATTTTGTTCGATTTTGCTTTGAAAGTAATCCGCACCATATTTTAAGACTCTTACGTATTTACTTTAGATCCAAGACTGCTTACCGCCTTAGATAAAATTCTAAAATTTATATAAAATTCTAAAAATTATTGTAAAGCTCTGTAAAAGGTGTTTAAAATATTTTAATAACAATGTAATTCCAAAAATTAAAAATACCAATCACATACAAATTTTATTCAATTGGCTATTTGGAAGTAAGTAATTCATATTTTGTCAATAATTTAAAATAGCGCCATCTGTTGCGGAACCATGTCTAAAATATCCTGCTGTCATCCATCTGTTGCTCATCCGTGTTTAAAATATTCCGCTTTCAGAAATATAAGACGCCTAAAAGTATGCAGTAAATTTAAATAGGTTAAAAAATCAATGTACTTTCACTGCTTTTTCTCTTGGATATAAGATATTTTAGCGGAAAAAACGTATTATATATATTTGAACAAGGATACTAAGGTACCTCCTCACAAAATTTTGTTAAAGTACATCTAGTAGTTTTTACGTGATGCCAACGCAGACAGAAAGAAATACAGAGAGACATACAGACAGGAAATGAGTTACTATTTTATCGTATGTATACATTAATAGTTTTTCAGGCTTAATTATAAAGAAATAATGGAAAATGTTCCACTAGCAGAATATAATGCATTGTCTGAATCACTTCTTCAGTCTTCTGCGTATCAATCCACTAGGTAGTTTCAATTGTAATTAATTTAGATTTGTTTAGCAATTACAACAACTAATAATATTTTTCAAACTATATATATAATTTTTTTTGTTCAACTTTTTTTTAAAATAAAGCTTTTTTTGAAAGAAAACTTTCTTCAGAAGTGCACCTTCAATGCCGGCATTTAAAAAAAAGCAGGCATATTACTGTAGAGGCTGTTGCTGTCGCTAAACTTGAGATTAATTTTTTGCAGTATAATTTAAAACTTTTAGAATAAAAAAAGAAGTTTTGAAAATTTTACTTAAACATTTATTAATATTTATGAAATTCTTTTAACGCTTCTTTCAGGTTCGCTTATTATTAAAAACTGGAAACCAATACCACTAGAGAATATATCTGATAATCCTGTTGTTCCTGTATGTGATATAATTGGTGAACTGACATCGGTTGTCACTCTGCGCATTGTTATATTGCGCTGTAAACCTTCACCGTTTGGTGAAATCAAAGATAAACTTTTAAAGCTGCTTGTATTACAGTCACATGCTGTGCTAAGATCTACTGGTTGTCCTCTAGATGAGGTAAGTTTTCCTATGAAACATTTTCTTATTTTATAATCTATGCAAAAAGTTTAAGATCCCCAAAAATGTCAAAAATAAAAAGAAACACTAATTAAAATCTTATAAATTATGCTTTTTGTTTAACACACACACACACACATACACACTTACACACAACAGAATATAATCAAACGAAAAATAAGAATAAAACATTTTCGATAAACCTCTTAAAATTAAAATCCCTCCTCATCACTTGCTCTGTTGTTGTTTTTTTTTTCTTTCTTTAAGTGCGTAGCGTACATGTGTTTGTGTGTGAGATTTTTAAATAGTTTTCTGTTGTTAAAGGAAACAGTTTTGTTAATTTTTTTTTTGCCTTTTGTTAAATATTTATAATCCTTAAATGTCTTTTTTGTAATGAATTTTAATACTTCAATACACGCAAAAAACATAAGAAAAGCTTTAGCTAACGTAACAACACATCTACGCGTGTTTGTGTTTGTGTAGGTATATAGATGTATGCATCTGTTGTTATATTAACTCGTACTCCTTTTTAGTTTTTTAAAAAAATATACGATTATTTTGTGTTTTTTTTTAAATATGTATACAATTTGTTGTTGAATGTGTAGTTTTCTTTTGTTTTAAGATAAAACTGTAACAGTTATTAGACTTTTGCCAAGACCTTTTAAGTTGGTTGTGACAGAACATTATTAAAAATATTTCATATAATTTTTAAATGAAAAGGACTCATAAAACCTTATCCAAAATATTTTAAATAAAATATTAAGAACTAATAACTGTTTTGCACTACAGCTTTATAGCTTGCTCTTTGGTGTCATAATAGGAAAGCGTGATTGCAACCTTCAGTTAAGTCTGCTAGAGAAAATAAATTTATTAAATACTAGCTATGCCCGCCACTTCGTCAGCGCCCTTGCAATATTTTGTTCAATTTTGCTTTGAAAGCAATCCACACCAAAGACCTTTACATTTTTAGTTCCGCCTTAAAGTATGCTGCATATCAGTTTATGTATTTTTTATACTTTATAAAAATAAAGTATGCATATCCGGTTAGTTTAACTGCGTACTTTCACTACTTTTTGTCAACATTCTCTTGGAAATAAGATATTTTTGCGGAAAAAATGTATCCTATATTGGAACCAGCGTAGTAGGGTACCTCCTCACAAAATTTTATTAAAATTCATCCAGTAGTTTTTATGTGATGCGAACGTAAAAGAAAAGCAGAGGAAATGAGTTACTACTTTATTATATGTATAGATTAAAAAAAAATGTTGTTATTATAATTTTGTTTTTATTTATTTTATTTTATACTATTTCATTTTATATTATTTTGTTTAATTTTTTATAATTTTTTATTTATTTATAATTTCTTTTTTATTTCATTTTATTTCTTGTAAAAGTTTTCAATATTAATGGCTCTTAATATTATAGGCGCCGAACCAGAAAATTGTTTTTAAAAAGAGTAGCGTTATTGCTTTTCCACTGAAAAAATCTATGCATTATATATGGTAAAATTTCTAATTTAAAAACTTTATTATATCTATACATATAATAAATAAATCAGTCAAGAGCGAATTACACTCACACACGTAGGGTTCCGTACTATGTTTAGTACGCCTTTAAAAACTCAGGTTGTTCATTTTTTATGTCTTATGGCGCACCCTTTTCTTTTTAAAATCAAAGTCCTATTCGCGAAAATTGTATCGCTATTGGAACACCCTTTAAATTTTAGGAATTGTTGTTATAACGGCCATGGTAATACACTTTCTACGAAAATATCAGGCCTACCTATGGCGGTTCAAAAAATAAAGTAATATACGTGAAAAACATGTCACTGATGGATCACCCTTTAGTAATTAGTAATTGTTACAGTGTTCGAAGTACAACATCTACTGTAAACAATTCAAGAGTCTACCTATTGCGGTTCAAAAAATAAGGCTATTTAAGTAAAAATCATGTCTCTGTCGGAACACCCTTTAATTTGTTATTATTTGTTATAGTTTCCATAGTAATAAACTCTTTGTAAAAACTTCAAGAGTCTACATATTATCGTTCAAAACTTAGGCCATATACGTCACTCTCGGAACACCCTTTAATTTTAAGGTTTACTTTAATAGAAAGCGAACATAGAGTTAATTACTGTCTAGAAATTTTAAGTGGATGCCTCCTATAGCTCAAGAAATAAAGACATAACGGCAAATAACACCTCACTTTCGGAACACCCGATAAGTTTTAGTATTTATTGCTATAGTGGCCACAGTTATACACCTTCGTGAAAATCGCAAGCGTCTACCTATTATGATTCACAATTTAGGCCTAATACATGCAAATCCCACCACTATCGGAACACCCTTTAATTTTTAGGTTTATTTTTTTATACTTGTTTATATAGCCAACTAAGTTTTAATTACTGTTTTTATATCTTGAGTCTATGCCTCCTACAGTTCACGAAATAGGCACATATTCGTGAATAACACCTCTCTATCGGAACACCCTATAAGTTTTAGTATTTGTTGCTATAGCGGCAACAGCTATACATCATCTGTGAAAATTTCAAGAGTCTACCTATTAATGTGCCAGAGATAAAAGGTGCTGACAGACGGACAGACATTGTAGCGAAAACAATAGGGTTACGGTTTTACACTTTGTGTACGGAACCCTAAAAAGTAACTCATTTCCTGTCTTTCTCTCTTTCTGTCTGTCGATCGCATCACGTAAAACTACTGCATGGATTTAAACGAATTTTGTGAGGAGGTACCATAGTATCCTAATTATAATGTAGGATATTCTTTTTCTTATTTCCACAAGAAAGTGGAGAAATAGCATTGAAAGTACGCCGATTTTTTTACCGATTTAAAATACTTTAAGGCATCTTTTATTTTTGAAAGCGGGATATTTTAAACAAGGTTGCGCAACAGATGGAACTGTTTTAAAATAATGACAAAATATTAATTGCTTACTTCCAAATAGCCAATTGAATAAAATTTGTATTTGATTTGTATTTTTACTTTGTGGAATTACATTGTTTTTAAAACATTTTAAACACATTTTACAGAGCTTTACAATCATTTTTAGAATTTTAGAATTTTATATAAGTTTATATAAAATAAATAAGAGTCTTAAAATTTGGTGTTGATTACTTTCAAAGCAAAATCGAACAAAATAATGTCAGGACGCAAAGAACATGTGTGGGTACAGCTAATTTTGAATATAAATAAAATGATGTGTAATTGAATGAATAAATATTTTAACAACTAAATGTAAACTAATGTATTGTTATACCCTTCAACACAGGTGTAATTTCTACAATATTCATTTCCGACCCCATAAAGTATATATACTTATACTGAATCCATATACGTAGAGAAGTTAATTAAGCGATTTCTGTCTGTCCTTCTATCCGTATTGATGTTGAAATGTCATTTGCCAAGGCACCAGACAAGGTACAGAAAATTCAAGCCCACCAATCAATCCGCCAGGAATAGTGTCAAAAATTTTGCAACATTAGACTATCCCTTTGGAGGCTGCGGACAAAAAACCACGTTGTTTTCATTTATTTTAATGATTCTCTTTGGCCTTTTTTTTTGTTAAATAAATACTAGACCGCGATAGTTGGATCGCAAGGAGTGCATACATATCTCGGAGAATCTGCGAGGCCCGAGTTTGTTTTTTTTTTTTGGTTCGTCAGGTTTGTCTTCTTTGATTTCTATTAAAGGCTTTTATAGAAAGCAATACACATAGAGGTAGCCAATGGATCCACAGGGTGCCCACTGGCATGCAGAAGCAGTTTTTAAAAAATATTTGCAAAACATTTGCAAAAAATTTTTTGCAGAAAAATTATCGAAAAAAAAATTTTAAACAATTTTCGAATACAATTTTACAAAAAAATTAAAAAAAATACATTTTTATAAAATAATTTTACAAGCAATTTTTGAAATATTAAAAAAAAATTCAACTTTTCTACGAAAATTAAAATCATGAGTGTAACACAACATATTCTTAATAGTAAGATTACATGTATATAGATAGGGTGACATATTTTTATAATTGCGTTTGATTTTTAAATAGATGAGATCTATATGTGCATTAAACCCATAGACAACATCAGGATACCGACTACAAAATGTCAAAAATAAAATACACACGTTTATAGGTATAAGATTATTTTGAAGACAGCAAAGCTATATGGCTACACAACCACCGTTATGGCTGTAGACAACTTAGGCTAATTTCTAATTTTGTATGGGACAATTTTATTTTATTCAACAAAAGAAAATGTCACAAAATTATAAATTACCAATTCCTATGCAAACAAAAAGTTTTGGAGGAAATATTTATTATTTTTTGAAAAAGTTATTTAATTTTATAAAAGAAAAATAGGTATTTCTACAACAATGTCAGAGTTTACGACGTCGCTGTCATCTTCAATATCATTAAGTAGCCAACGATTTTTTTGTTCATTTAGCTGCATAGCCGCTAAACAAACTGTAAAGGGCACCAAATTAAAATTTTAAAAAATTGCATATCGCTATAGCTCCTAACAGCAAAAATTAATAAAAAAAAAATAAGTTTAATATTTAAAGAGTGTCCCCATAGGTGACGTAATTTGACCTATTTAGGCCTATATTTTGAACCGTTATAGACAAAGCCTTGAAAATTTGACAGAATGTCGATTACTATGACCGTAATAATAAAATGTATAAATATACAAAATTTTAAAGGGTGCTCCAATAGTTCATATAATTTTATGTATATGGCCATACAGTTGTACACAGACCGCTGAAATTTGCAAAGAACCTGTATTTCTAGTCAGCTATAAGAAAAAATATTAAATTTGAATTTGGAAATAAAAGGGTGTCCCAATAGTTAATATAATTCTATGTATGTGGCCAAACTTTTGAACTGTTATAGATAGACAGATGAAATTTACAAGGAACCTATATTGCAAAGTTCACTATAGCAAGTATACAATTTGAATTTAGAAACTAAAGGGTGTCCCCATAAATTATATAATTTTATCTATATGGCCCTAGCTTTTGAACCGTTAAACACAAACACGTATAATACGTATAATGATAACAAGTATAAATATCTGGAATTATAATGTAAAGGGTGTCCCTATAGTTCATGTAATTTGATATATATGGTTGAACTTTTTAACCGTTATAGACAGCTAGTTGAAATTTACAAAGAATCTTTGTAGCCAAGTCCTCTATAACAACAGGTCTTTAATTTTAAATTGTAAATTAAAGGGTGTCCGAATAGGTGATGTTATTTGATCTCTATGACCCTATCTTTGAAACCGTTATAGACAGAGGCTTGAAAGGTGTCCCCATAAAAGCCGGATGCTGTTGAAAATAGCTTAACTTTTGAACAGTAATAGGG
This sequence comes from Phasia obesa, assembly GCA_949628195.1. NCBI lineage: Eukaryota > Metazoa > Arthropoda > Insecta > Diptera > Tachinidae > Phasia > Phasia obesa. The sequence goes on from OX451219.1 coordinate 104,361,093, forward strand.
AGAGGCTTGACATTCAAATAGTCTTTATTTTTTCCCTCTAATTTTGGCGCATCTTTTATTTGGTTTAAATCTCATTCTTACAGATTACTTCTTACATTTTTAGTTTATAACTTGTGCCCTTCTATCTGTTTTAAAGTCAGTTTTTTATTTGCAAGAATTATTATAAAACAAAGTGACACAATTCCACGTTCCTGAAAGTTGGCATACTACTGATTGCAAATTACATATATTACATATATGTTTTGTTGTCTTTGTGAGAGTCTCGTTGAGAGTGTGTGTATATGTTAACAGACACTCAGGGGTGCCTTTGAGTACAAGTTCCAAATATATGCGCTTAAAACAATAGATAAATATTATTTATGATTTGCATTTATGTTTAATCATTTTTTTTATAAATATTATAGAATACCAATGCAATTTGCCTAAAGGGAAATTACGGTTTTTGTTCAGAAAGCTACAAATTACTTATAAAACATTCTCAATAGTTTGAGACTTGAAATAGAGTTTGATTTCAAATCGTTCTCAATTTACGAATGACTGCGTGTTGACCGGCAATAAAAATAATTTTTTAAATATTTTTATTGTTGCTGTTTGATAAGTTTATTAGTTTTTATATTTATTGAACAATGTTGGAGTGTTTATCACATGATTACTTTAAATTTTAATTTAATTATTTAACAAAAATCACCGCTTTGCTAAATTGAATTAATAAAATCAACAAACAAATGCATTTAGATTCGTTATCAATTTTATTTATAATGATTTATAGTATCAGCTCATTAAGGAATTATCGTTTTTATGGCGTCATATGATTAGAAAAAGAGGTTTCATAAAATCATTACAAATCATTTTTGTTTGCTTTACTTAATTTTTTATTCACTCTTATAGTGTTTTCAAAAGATATCAAAAAAAAAAAAAAGTCAAACAAGCTAAATGTAAAATTAAAACAATTAAAGTAATCAATCAAAAGGTGTTAAAAAAAATCCAAAGATTATTCAAAGAGAATTTAGTGTAAAATTCTTTATCTAGTTCACAAGGTTTTACTTGTTAGTACTCTGAAAATTTTGTTTTTTAAAATAAAATAATAAATTAATATAATGAATACATTCTTCGGATCAACAATTACAAAAAATGATGAAATCAGTTTTCATAATAAGAATGGAGACCTGCTGGAAAGTCGGGTGCATGAAAGAAAGATTTTTATTGCACTTGACAAGCAGTCGGTTATAAAAAGCATGACACAAGTGAACATGTGCTCTAATCTAGTGCTGGAATGTGTTTTAAATATTATCCGCCGTATCAATTTGTTTTAACATACATAAGTCAAACTTCATATAAAAACATTATTTTTAATATGAAGTTTGACTTTTGTTAAGACATGGTATGGTAATGGCTAATGTAGACAGGGTGTTAACAGGTGTGCCTGAGGTAACGTTATTGTGGGTTAAAGGACACAGCAAAAAGCAAAAACTTAATCTGCCGTAAATTTCTGTAGACGAGAATGCAAAATAGCACTGGGAAATGTCCTAATATGAGCAAAGGTCCAACAATGGCTAAACTAACTAAAACAGAAAATGTGGAGGGAGGCTACTACATGTAGACAGGATCGAATAGTGCTTAAAGAGCCCTTCGAACAGACATATGTATATATTATAGAAGTTGGGCAACTGTTTTAGTGACAGGTCATCTAAACTTCAAGAATCATCTAGCGTTAATGAAAATCGACGAAGATGATTCTTGCAGACTGGACACGAAAGAGGCTGAGAAGGTAGTAACGAACATTGTGTGTGAATGTCTAGCACTGACTAGCACAAGGCTTAGGACCACAGGCAGAAATTTGTTAAATGTGGATGCCATGGGGAAACTAAGCTTTGGGCAAATGCTAGCAACTACTAGAGACTCCGTGTTGAGAAGGCCGACAGTTACCAGTCGAGAGTTGGAAATCTCTAAAGTCAAAAGTAGAGGCTGTTGGTTGCACGTGACTCAATGAATGTAAGGTTGCCGTAAATTACATGTCGGTTGCCTATAATCATTGAGAATGGAAGGGGATCGAAAAGGGACCCATTAAGAAAATGGTTTGCTTTGATATTCCCCCTACAATAATAATAATAATAATAATAATAATAATAATAATAATAATAATAATAATAATAATAATAATAATAATAATGATAATAATGGCAATATTATATCTTAAGACGAATACAATACGAAATCAAAATGAATAGATGACTCAAATATTGTGAAATAGGTGTTGTTTAATATAACTTTTTAACAATATGCCTCGGGCAGAGCCATCGTAAAAAGAATCACTCGAAATCGATGTGGGAACAGATAACCTAAGCCGTTGTGCGAACAGTCAACGGAAGTCGCTGTTGTAATTTAATATATCCAACAAAAGCCAGATATATTAAAAAAATAATTGGCTTCACGCAGACAAATCCACACAGCTTCTCTATTATACAAGTGTATCCAATGCGTATATGATGTTAGAACTACCAGTCTTGTGGGGATCCCAACATCCCTATTGTTTGTCAGCCGTAGTTATTTGTATCCATTTTAGTACTAAGTGAATGAGAGGTACCTATGAGAAGGTACCTTAGTATCATGATCGCAATACAGTATACTTTTTTTTCTGAAAACATATCTTATTTCGAAGATAAAGTGGAGAAAAAGCAGTGAAAGTACGCAGTTCAACTAACCGGATATGCATACTTTACTTTTTATAAAGTAAAAAATACATAAACTGAAATGCAGCATAGTTTAAAGTGGAATTAAAAACGTAAGGGTCTTTGGTGTGGATTGCTTTCAAAGCAAAACCGAACAAAATATTGCAAGGACGCTGACGAAGAGGCTGCTGTAGCTTAAGTGGTTAGCACGTTGACTACTAAGCAATGGTCACGAGTTCAATACTCAGCCATGGCAACATCAATTTTTCTGATATGTATTTATTTCTCTTTATAATAATGCATATCACAGCGCCCTCCTTCGCCGGTATTACCACATAGCACTAAATCGCCGGAGAAGTAAAATAATTATAAATTGGCTATGCTAGCTTCAAACTAATTCGCCTAAATAACACCAGAGGCGCTGCAATACTGGTTTAAAAATAATCATAACGTGCAATAGCAGAGTTGCCAGAATCGAAGCTTTACTATCACACTAAACATCCATCTTATCTACTACTATCCCTTTCCAAAGGAAGTATCACAGTTAGTATAAGCATTAACTAACTGCCTGAGTGGTACTTCTCTTAAAAAAAAAAAAAATAGTGGGTACAGCTAGGCTATACATATAATCAAATAACAACTAATTTCCTGACTGTCCTTCTCTTTTTGTGTACGCATCACGTAAAAACTACTAGGTGGATTTTAACAAAATTTTTTGAGGAGGTACCTTAGTATCCTGATACCAATAAAGGATACCTTTTTTCTGCAAAAATATTTTATTTCTAAGAGAAAGTGGAGAAAAGCAGTAAAATACGCCACTTTTTTTACCGATTTAAAGATACTGCATACTTTAAGGCATCTTTAATTTTTGAAAGCAGTATATTTCAACCAATGTTAAGCAACAGATGGCGCTATTTTAAAATAATGAGTAACTGATTTCCTGTCTGTGTTTTGCAGAGCTTTACATTAATTTTTAGAATTTTATTAAAATTTTAGAATTTCATACAGGGATGGGTACCTTTATATTAAGTAAATACCTTTAAATAATACCTTAATAAGGATGCCCACAACGTGTATGGGCAAAGCTAGTGATTGAATAAAAAGTAACAATCTAAGAAAAATTCTGTTTTTTATTTTATTAGAATCTTTTGTGACGTTTGAAACACTTTTTCTTCAGAAATAATTTTAATAACACTGACTAACAGAACAACTATATCTATTTTTTACTCAGTAATTTAAAACATTTTGATTTTGAGAAATCGTTGATTAATCTATCGATCTAGTGTTTGTTGAATGCAAAAAAATGTATTTTGAAATAATACTTATTTAGCTCTTGATTGACTAAAATTGCAATCAATTGCATTTGATATAAACACTCATATTTAGTATATTGTTTATTTTTATGACTTAGTAAGTCCCAGGTACTTAAGAATTTTATTACATTAAAGCATTTTCCATAATTTAGCTGTGATTTTAATGGCGTCAATTAAACAATGCCATAGAAGGGGGGGGGCTGTAAATTTTTATCGTACAATAAATATTGTAAGATTATTACTCATAATACTAACGCAATCACTCTTATTATTGTATAGCTTATGGTCAATGTATTTGGAAATTTAGCAAATGACTACAAATGTTACTTGCAGATCCATATGTTTAAAGTATCTGTTTCAATAAATTTCAATCAAATTTAATAAACCAGCTGTCTCTGATTACTATTTTTCATTATTTTGAGGGATTAAATTGAAAGGGAATTAAAGTTTTATTCTTATCGATAAGCTATATAAAAATTAACCCCAAACAACAGGTGTTAATATGACAAAAGTATAGAAAATTCAATGGAAAAAAGAAGGGGGGACCATTATCAGTTTATCATGTTTTCGAAGAATAATGTTTTGCACGTATTTCTTGTTTTGAAGATAATAAAATCAATTGAAATGGGATTATAAACAAACTTATCTTTAATATAAAATATATTTAAAAATAAAAAACTTCTATTTTTTGCAGGTAACACTTTCGCAGATTTGTCGCAGCTCATATCAAAATCCGTTTGCGTTTCCGGGTGGTGATATACCTGAAGAATTACGTCGCAAATTTGATCAATGGTGGTCGAATCAACTGACACCACAATCAAACATGGGACCTAAACTTCTGCCATTTATGAATGCTCCTCCTGCTGGAGTTAGTAATGAAATGGAACATAACATGGGCACAGCAGCGTTGGCTGCAGCTGCAGCAGCCGCTGCCGCGGCACAAGCAGGTCTTCATGCCGCCACTGCAGTTGGTTCAAATGTGACCAGTAGTATTAGCGCTAGTCGTGAATCATTGTTGCTGAATGACTCTAGTAGTCATCATGCTGGCTCAGTAATACCAAGTGCCGCCACAAGTCATCATGCCAATATGATGGTTCATCCGGCCATGCATGCCAGTATGCATCACCATGCCAATTTGGCAGCACATTCACAATTCTCCAATCAAAAGACACGCATGCGCACAAGTTTTGATCCCGAAATGGAATTGCCACGTTTACAGAAATGGTTTCAGGAAAATCCACATCCCTCCAGGCAACAAATACAAGCCTATGTGGTGCAACTAAATGCTTTGGAGTCTAGGCGTGGTAGAAAACCTTTGGATGTTAATAATGTAGTGTATTGGTTTAAAAATGCTAGAGCGGCTCAAAAGAGAGCAGAAATGAGGGGAGGTTTCGGTGCAATGCATGTGGCGATGAATGGCTATTTGGGCCAGCACAGTCAATTAGGTCAAACCTCGGGCGGTAGCAGCACTGGCAGTATGAGTAGTCAACAGCAAATTATAGGTTCCAGCATGGGCAATCTTTCGTTGTCCAATGATTTTATGAAAAGTCCCTTAAGCCTAAAGTCGGAAGATATAGATAACTTGTCTCAGCATTCAGATGATATGGATGAGGACAACTCCAGACCTAATTCGCCGCAATTGCCACTGTCACTAACAATACACGAAAGGCATCACACTACTCCCGATATGGAGAATAAAGAAAGCAAAACTGAAATAATTAATAAGAGCTCTCCTCTAGTAGACGACAATAGTAGGGAGGAGAAAAACACTGTATTACATGAATCGCAAAATCAACATTCTCTCTCACGCAGTTTTGAGGATAAAGACAAATTGGCCAATGATAAAAATAAAAGCAGCGATGAACTAGATACCACCGAAAATGCTAACAACGAGGAAGCTCAAGCGACTCAACCTGAAAATGAAACCAATAATAATTCTTCCAGTTCCCTAAACAACAATCAATCGGTTAATGATCTGACTCAATCACATTCACGCCCTTCTTCGCCCAAAAATGCCTCTTCCAAAGAAGACGATGAAGATCTCGATATGGACGATGATGATGACGATGACAATGATGTCAGTCATTTAGAAGATTTTCGCTCACCTTCGCCCGATATGAATAATGCCATGGTGGCTGCTCAACGTAAAGATTTGCCATTTCCCATGGTGCCAAACAGCATGTTCCAACAGTCGTTTATGTATATGAGTCATTATATGCCTGGTTTTGGCCAAGCCGCTGCAGCAGCTGCTCATCCTCATGCCGCAGCTGCAGCACATCATGCAGCTGCGGCTGCTGCTGCAGCTGGCATGCAACAGAATCCATTAATGGGTGGTGGCGGCTTGAATTTGTCCAGCATTTCAAACGAGGAGAGACGAAAACGGAATCGTACATTTATTGATCCGGTCACCGAAGTACCAAAGTTGGAACAGTGGTTTGCTATGAACACACATCCGTCGCATAGTTTAATCTTGAAGTATACAGAGGATTTAAACACCATGCCCTATAGGTGAGTTTCTTATTTTCAATATTTGTTAATAAGACCAAATGTTTTTTTTTAACTTGAATGAAATGGGTCCAGCTTAAAGTTATTAATTAAATATCATCTTGCCTAATGTCCGGTTAGATTAGCTATGCAACATAATAAACAACATTAAGCAACATTTACAGTCTAGTTACAACCAGACTGAAAATGGTTGCTGGTGCAGGTGGTAATCAATTTGGAATCCAAGCAAAAATTTTTGAAATTTTTACTGTCTCTCCATCTATATTTGTCTGCTTCACTGATGAATTTTAAGAAAAATGTTGTAGGGAGGGAGGAACCTTACTACCTCGGATACTGTTTCTCGTAAAAATATCTCATTTCCAAGAGAAAATGGAGATAAAAATCCGAATGTGTTATATTTTACCGATTTAAATATCTTGGCAGAACTTTTTATTTATGTAACCGGGAAGTTTTAGATACTATTTACAGAACTCTACAATAATAGCAGTACAATAATTTTATATAAAACCTATGTTGCAACATAGAAAGTTGCAAGAAGGGTGATTTGGTCCGTTGTGCTATTGTAACAGAACAGAAGCTGACAATGATGGGGCGGCAGTTTAGATTATCTTCAACTCCTAAACAAGTAGTGTAAGCATGATCCGTCCTGACAGCTATGTTCTAAAATTGCTAGATATGTTGTACATATTAGTGCACAACGACGGCGTTGGTCGACTAATCATATTCAGCAAATCTCTGAGTAATTCTGTATCACAATATGGGTTTTCGGATTTTTCGCTTTTCCTATATATCGGCAATAATTTGATTGTTGACGCAACGTCACCCCAAAGGCGCTACTTCTTATGAAGCAGTGCTTCTGGGATATATGGGGGTACCATACCGAAACGTTTAATGAGACCTGAATCTGGACATACAGGTTTGTTTGTAATATAAGGTTTTTTGAGGCCTGGTCAGTGTCCTAACGATTAGTACCACACGAACCGACCATCTCTGTGTCCGGTTATGGTGAGGTCCCTTCGGGATACATGTGGAGGCTATGCTTATAACCTGCATTTTGAGGAAGATGTAGTGCTGGTAAATCTCCTGTGGAATACTCAATAGACGATAGGAATTGGTGCCGGGAGTTAGATGGTCTCCGAACCCCTTGTAAAGGGGTAAGACCACATGATCCAGCATTTGCGTTAAGGCATTTGCTATAATAACGAGTTGCAGTATAAATTTTTCTGCACAGTCGAACTAACAACTGAAGGATTTTGGATTTAGACAGAAGAAGGCTTAAACATTTTACTTCTTAGAATCAATAAAGTCAATTAGCAAAGCCACTGCTTAGTTGTCCGACTTCATTCCATGAGTTAAAAGTCTTTGAAAATTTTATAATTCTATTTTGTAAGCACAAGGACTATTTTAATAAAAATTTAAATTTTATTTTTTAAAAAAGATCTTTTGCTTAAAAAATACAATTAGAAAACTACAAAAAGTTCAAAAACTATAAAAATTATTTAGTCTTTGAAAATTATAAGAAATTTGATAAAACCGATAGTATTAAAAATAATCGGCTGCCTTGGCCCTGAATCCTTTTGAAATATTTGATGTTTCGGAAAATGATGAAACATATTGTATATCTATAATGCTGATCTTCCATGCAAATCGCGAACATTCTAATTAGTACACACTGCTTAAAAAAAACAATCGTGTTATTAATTACAGACACGGTTACTCCTTCACATAATTGTTAGAGATGTGGCTGCACATCTGTAAAAATTTCAATAGTCTATCTATTATATTCAAAAAATAAGGTCATATACATACGTGCAAATCATATAACTGTCGGAACACTCTATCATTCTTGTAATTTGTAATAGCGGCCATGGTTATACACCTTCTAGGAATATACATATCAAGAATCGACCTATAATGGTTTCAAATTTAGGCCATACACTTGCAAATCGCGTCACTGTCGGAACATTCTTTAATTTTTGTGCAAATTTAAAGTGGCTGTCTCTTACAGTAGAAGAAATAAAGACATATGCGCGAATAACACGTTCGAAACACCGTACAAGTTTTAGTATCGTGAACAAATATTACCAAGTTTTCTGGGCCTGATAGAATTCCAGCACTGATCGTGAACCAGTGTTTTTCAATGCTAGCGCTTCCGTTGGCATTCCTTTTTAGTACTTTGTAGCATGCTAGTAAATTTGCGATGTGTTGGAAGGTTGCTAATGTTATGCTAATACTTAAAGTGGGTGAGGTCATTAGCCCTGGTAATTCCCGACCAATTACAATCTGTTTTTGGCTTTCCAAAGTAATGGAAAGTGTAGAAAATTTTCACAATATTTGGAGTCCAACAGTTTGCTAAGCGACTGCCAGCATGGTTTTCTCAGGTATCGCTCTACAGGCGACTTACTAGATTTCCTTTCGGAGAGATTGCGTCACTCCATACACCATTAAGGCGAAGGTAAGGTGACGGCTCTAGATATTTCCAAGGCTTTGATAGATTGTAACATGACGCACTTCTGTCAAAATTTGTTTCATTTGGTGTCGATGAGAAAAATTATCACGCCCACTTTTACGCCCACTGTTTAAGTAGTTAGAGAACTTTAATAGGACCATGTTTGAAATTATGTACAATTAATCCCCTCACTAGTATACATAGATTAACAAAACATATACTGGATTAGGACAATTGGCGTGGTACCTCCCATAAAAATTGAAAAAATATTATCATGTACTACACTAGGTAGACTCTCGAAAGTTTGCACAAGTAACCCTCATGCTAATGTGCATAGTCTAGCAAAATTTACACTAGATTGGGACAGTGGGCGGGGAGAGAGCTACAATATGTGAATTGAAAATTTGCACAAACAAACCGTCATACTAATGTGCATAATCTAGCAAAACATTTAGGATAGTGGAAGTGGCACCTCCTATAAAAAGTAAAATATTAGCGTGTTTTACGCATAGTCTATAAAAAAAAACAGATTGGAAACAGTGGATCAATCATACCTTGCATATAAACTGAAATAGTTTTGTCGTGATAACAGCGTGAATTTTTTAATTAAAATTTAGCCATACTAGTCTTCCAACGGTATATAGTAGTTTTAAGGGTGTAGCGAAGCGCTCCGAGGTTAGCTAGTTTCTAATAAGTTCTAACTAACCTTCTCTGTCAAACTTCCAAACCTATCTATCATGATCTCTCTCTCTCTATCATGATCGTTCCATAAGCTCTAAATGGTGTCGTGCAAATAGAGCCGATGCTCCTAAGACTTAATGTTGTATGCTTACACACAGACGTGTTTTCAAAAATAAAGCTCCAGAACTATGACCAATGCACTAAGCACATATTTTAAGTCTCAAAGTTTTAAAAGTCTCTTGGTTTTTTGAAACTTAAACTTATCCACATCTAATCTTCTTGCTAGTTATGTATATCACCTTAGAGTGGTTTTTAAAAATAGATGTTGGATTTTTTTTGGGCCAACCCTCTATGTTTCATTTTGCTAGATTTTAAGATTGCCAAAGTTTGAGAACAATTGGAAGATGTTAACCCGTGCCACTGGGGTCTCAAAGTTTTGAAAATCTCGATTTTTGTTGGCAGTTTGGCGACTTTGTTTTCATTTAAAAAATTGTTTTCATTCCAAAAATTGATAATATAGGAATGGAAATGGGTTTTTTCACAATTGGTTCCATCTTCGCTGTAAGGGGTACCTCTAGTCACATTTTTAGGGACATTGACGTCATTATGTTGAATTCAGTACTACTTACGTATTTTTTTATTGCATATAAAATATTATAAACAGTACCGCCTTCAATTTGATGTATGACACGGGCAAATGGCATTAGCCGTTCCAGATATTTGGGTCGCCGAAGTCGCCAAACTGCCAAAAAATCGAGATATTCAAAACTTTGATCGTTCTCAAACTTTGCCAATCCTTAAATCTGACATAAAGAAACATTTTAGGAAGGTGCCCCAAAAAAATTCTGACATTTTTTTTACCCTATGGGATAAAACAACCCTAATATCACCTATATCCGGCCCAAAACGGAAATCAACCCTCAAGTATGTAAACTAAACGGTGAGAGTACGGTATCCAACTCTAATAACTCATCGGAGCATCGAGGCAACGTGGGATGTGTTTTACTATTTTATCGTTACTACAATCGAATGTGTCCTAATAAAATCAGTTAACTTCCGATACACGATTTTTATAAGGACCCAATCCATTTGTGGTCGAATATAAATGTTTTTTCTTGGCAAGAGAAAATTCCACCCTTAACCCAGCCAAAAATGTATTTCATAAAATAAAGCCCAAGTTAATGGGGAAAATTTTAACTATACATATTGAAATACAGTTTTTTAATCATAATTTATATTTTTTTCTTTTATTGCAGACAAAAATTTCCCCGTTTAGAAAGCAAAAATGTACAATTCTGGTTCAAAAATCGTCGGGCCAAATGCAAGCGGCTTAAAATGTCTCTGTACGATACCAGCCAATGTGCCCAACTGAGCGGACTTAACTCATTTGTACATAAATATGATGAACGCGATTAAGGCATTAAAATAACTATAAAGGCAATAATTTTTGTAAAAAAAAATTTAAATAAGTTTTTCTCATAAACTTCTAAAAAAACAAACAAAATCATATCAGAAAAATTAATATGTTTATAATTACGGAATAAAAAAAAAAAAAAATATATATTTATTTTTTGTGTTTAAAAATTAAAATAAAACAACAAAAGATCCAGCCAATTTCGTAGTATTTAGTAAATATTAAATTTAATTATAATACAGTTATTACATACAACTTGTAAAATAAATAGAAATAAAAGCAAGTTTTAAATTTTAGTGGTAATAGAAAAACACACCTACAAACATAAATATGACATAAAATAATTAAAAAAAAAAATATTTGAAACTAATTAAAATTACAAAAACCCAGTTAGAAATGCTTAAAAGCATTAAATTTAATTTAACAAAAAACTGAAAAACTTAAACATTAAATTTAAATTTAAAATGTAGCAAATAAATAATTTTTTTAAAAAGTTAATAGCAATTAATTAAGCAACCAAAGATGGCATTTGAATTTGATTTTTGCATTCAATATTTAAGCGAAAGGAAAAGAGAAAATCAAATTATTTTAGTTATAGTTTCTTTTCACAATTTTAGTCATAGTCAAAACTGGCCTTATTTGTTTTTAAGTTTTAATTAAGTTTGATTAATAAATTAAATAAAACTTTTCTTTAGAAAATACATATATTATGAATTATTTAAAAAAATTATTATTAAATAAAATAAAATTGTGTTTAACATTCGGTTCAAAACTATTTTCCTTTATATATTCCATAATCCTTTGTAAATGAAACACATTCTATAATTATTTGATTAAATTAAAATTTTTAAACACCTGTAAAGAACGCGACAACATGATAAGGTCACTTGCATTTTGTTCTGTTTATGCAAAAGCATTACAACTTGTTGCATGAAAATTTGGCAATGCATTTTGCTGCATGGTTGATTTAGATGGAGAAATATCGATATATCGATCTAGGTGTGCCCACACACCTTGTGTGCTTCCTGACAATATTTTGCTTTGAAAGTAATCCACTCAAAATTTTAGGACACTTACTTATTTACTTTATATAAAGGTACCCATCTCTGGATAAAATTCTAAAATTTATATAAAATCCAAAAATTCTAAAAATGATTGTAAAGCTCTGTTAAGAACAAACAGGAAATGAGTTACTCATTATTTTAAAATAGCGCCATCTGTTGCGCAACATTGCTTAATATACTGCTTTCAAAAATAAAAGTGGTCTTAAAGTATGCCTTTAAATCGGTAAAAAAATCGGCGTACTTTCACTGCTTATAAGATGTTTTGGCGGAAAAAAATATCCTATATTGGAATCAGGAATCTGATACCAATATAGGATGTTTTAACAAACAAAAGTTTGTTAAAATCTATCCAGTAGTTTTTACGTGATGCGAACGTCTACAGAAAAACAGACAGACAGAAAATATGTTACTGTTTTATTATAAATAAAGATATCGATATTTTCCTATTGATAATATCGATACTGTAAACAATAATTCTTGCAAAAAAAAAACCGACTACAAAACAAATATATGTGCATCAATTCTAAACTAAAAAATTAAATTTACTTTTATACTTGTTGCTCTAACGGGCATAGTAATATACGTTCTGTACATTCAAATGTCTATCCATAACGGATAAGCAGATAAAGCCATATACGACAAATTACGTCAGATATGAGGACACCCTTTATTTTTTTACACTTATTATTACTGACACAGTAATAAAAAGTAACGGTTACAAAGATATGGCCATATAGCTTAAACAATATCACCTAGGGGACATCCTTTAATGTACAATTTTAAATTAAACACTTACATATTTTAATGGACAGATTCTTTGTAAATTTCAAATATCTGTCTAAAACGCTTCAAAAGTTTGGCCATATGTATCAATTTACATCAACTATTGAGGCACCCTTTAAAATTTTAAATATTTATAGATGTTATTATACGGGACTTAGTAGTGGAGATTCTGTCTAATTTTCAAGTGTTTGTCTATAACGGTTCAAAAGATAGGGCTAGATAGTTAAAATAATATCAATTATGGGGACACCCTTTAGTTTCCAAATTTAAATTATATACTTGATGTTATACAGGACTTAGATATAAAGGTTCTTTGTAAATATCAACCGTCTCTCTGTTACGGTTCAAAAGTTTTGCTTAATACATCAAATTATACCAACTATTGGGACACCTTTTAACTTCTAATTATAAATATTTAATTTCTGATTATAAATATTGGACATTCTGTCCAATTTTCAAGTGATTGTCTACAAAGGTTCAAATGGTTCATATATTTAAATTGACGTCTCATATGGGGACACCCTTTAATTTTTAAGTTTATTTTTTTTATTACTTTCTGTTATTGGCAGCTATATTAAGAAGCAGTTTTTTAAAATTTTAAAAGGGTGCCGTTTACGGTTCATAATACACGTAAAAAACAAGCATGTTGTATGGGGATACCCTTTAATTTTCAAAATTCGGAACTTCTTTTAAAATGGGACCAATCTGTAAGCATTTCCTTTCTAATAGAGAAAAAATTTTTAAAACCGGTTCAGAAATGACTAAGCACCGCGGGCACAGTATTAAAAAAAAGCATCATTCAGACGAATTGATAACCTCCTTCTTTTTTTGAAGTCGGTTAAAAATAGTTATAATACATATGGATATATTTTCTTTTATCTCTATTTTAGGCATAAAATGATGTGAAATATTTTACATAGCTAACCTTAGCTCACCCTATTACTGCCGATATGGCAGTATATGATCTCTGTACATATGTTTATACGAGTATGTTCTTTAACATAAAGTGGTCTGATGGCGCCCATGAAAGTTTTCAATTCTTCAAATTAGGTCTTTGGTGAAGTGCTTAGATAAGCTGTAACCTTATATGTCTATGGAGCCAGCTATCGATCACGTACTCAACAAATGATAAGCATTTTCGATTATTTCTACTAAGTTGCGGAAGCAGCTTTGTCTATATTTCTCCTTTAATATAACAGAGTCATAAATCCAAAAAATCGCATTTGGTAAAATGTTTTTCAAGTTTCTAAAATGTATGCCTTAGGGTCTTAGTGGATATCACATATTTCTGAAAAACTTCCGTTTAGTTGATCTCTTTTACAGACAAGTTTGTTACTTGTCTTGTACTTTTTTCAATTACTTCAAAACTCTGGTTTTTAAACAAAGGACGTATAGGTTAAGTTTGGTTAAGTAGGCTCTTCGGAGGCCGTTAGGCTCATTGCGATGTTCTGATGACCATCTCCACATAGTATTCTGTAGAAGTATAGTAACTGCAACCTGTAAGAACCTTGCTAATTTTTTTGGATTATATATTTCTTTGTATGTACTAAAAATAAACCGATGAAACAACTATGTTGACACATTTTTAAAATGCACAATGGGCTACCTGACTAATGAGACCTATGAATTTGAACAACGAGTGAAGTATAAGTACACTTTTGAAAACACTTATTATTTTTGCAAACACAGAAATAAAAAAAAAATATGTGATCTTATCATTTTGACGCACACCTCACTAATATCCGCCTGCTAACAAATAATTAACCTTTATCTGTATTACATTCAACCTTTCATAAAATCACATACATACATACACACATACATACAAATGTGTAAGTGCATTTGTATTTGTCCAAAAAAAGTATTAAGAAAGAAAAAAATAACTTCATGCATTATCCGATTAATAAAATTAATTAGTTAAGAAGTATTATTAGTGTTTTAATTTGTTCTCTCTACCCATCCCTCTCTCCAACTCTTATTCACTTTTGCTTATTCCTCATTACATGAATATTATTCATGGAATAAAAAATAAATTTCTCTACTATATATTTAAATAAAAATAAAAATAAAATAATTATTATTATAAAAAAAAACACAATAATTTAATTATAAGAATTATAAATCAATTAATTTTATTAAATCAGATTAAAGGAAACAAATTAAATAAAAGAACTTAAATGTCAAATTTGAAATAAAAATAAATTGTTTTATTTTGGAAAAATATAACCATCATCGTTAGGTCAATGAAAAGGAAGCTGACAGCTTACAAAGAGGAATCATTTTTGTAAATTTGTACTTTTAGGTAAGTAGCAAAATCGATTTAATTCAGTCTTGTTATAACCATTACCACCTTTATTTCATATTATATGGGATACTCCATACTCCACATAAAATGGACAGTTTTTGAATTATCGATTTCTTGTGTTTTTATATTTTGTTGTATTTTTTGGAATACTAAAAAATCGATGTGAACTATATACAAAATCGCTAAAATGAGTTTGTTTTCAATTTTGCTGGTAATTACCTTTTTCCGTTTAAAAATATTTTTATTAAATCACAATATATAAATTTAATCGAAATCACTAAAAATTTGCAACAATTTATAACAAGAACATTTTTGTATACTCTGTTTAAACTTAAAGTGTAGGTATATACATTGAATTGACACAACATAAGACTATATACTTATATATATATTTATATCTATTTTATACACAAGCATATATATGTTTATTTGTCTTAATTAAATTGATTATAACTTAACTGATTCTAATACTGTAAATTAAAAGATGTTGCATCTTGTTGTATTAGAAAATCACTCAATAAAATACAAATACAAATACAAATACAAATACTTAAATTTGTGTCACTTTCGCATAGCTCTTTTATTCTATATATTTTTGGTTATAGCGCTTATAATTTGACATACTTTATGTACATTTGAACTGTCTGCCTATTACGGTTTAAAAAATACGAACATCCTTTAGTTTTTATCAATTTGTTATATGGCGGCCAATTTATTATACCTTCAGTGAAAAAAGTCACAATAGTGAAGGGTGGAACGAAAAAATATTTTTTTTTTTAATTTTTTCAAAATGTAATAGCACTAGGTATTAAAACATAAGGTTATAAAATGACGATGGACAACTAGCGTTTGTGTTCTGCATTATTATAGGCGTAGCTATAATGGAATTCAAATAATGAAAATTAAAAGCCACCAATAAAAAAAGATTTAAAGGCCAATAAGATTTAAAGACCAAAAATTTTGTTCAAGGCTTCTGCGGCACCTCAAGATGTGGTTTTATCATAATAAAACTTTGTTGAATAACTTCTCACATAAAAAGACAAATTTTAATCCCTTTTTGAACAAGTAATGGAAAACATTATTTTTATGCTATACCAACGTTCCTACCTAGTATTCAGACACCCTTTATCTTATAGTCTTTGTTATTATAGTCAAGAGTCTGTCCTTTACTGTTTCAGAGATAGAAGAATCTGAAAGAAGGATAGACATTGTAGCGAAAACAATAGGGTAACGTTTTTACTCTTTGGTTACGGTATCCTAATGAAGAATAAGAACTTACTGCTTCAAGAAAAAAAGAGTTCCTATTGTGATAAAAAATTCTGAAATGAAAACTACGTAAATTTTAAATACATTCATATTATCAGGAAGTCTACATAGCACTGGATGGACTTAACTAAGTATATTTTTAGTAATAGTTTCCTTACCCCCAAATTTTGTAAGCGCTCTACAGGTCACACCGAGATGAAGAGCTGTATAAATTTAGGGCATAATCGGGAAGGGGCAAGGGGTACATTAGTTACTCCAGTTTTTTTTTTTTTTAATGTAAGTGTACGAAAGAACGAATTCGTTCCACATTTTCAAACTGGTAGTTAATAATATTATACAATTTTTAAAAAAAGTATATGAAATATTTAAAAATGAAGAAAATATAATAGAACCCCTCCGAAATTAAAAAAAGAAATTTAACGAGTACCTTTGTATCAGAGAAGTTGGATTTGAATTATAAGAAGTGTGGCCATTTTGGCATTTGTCAATTTAGCCGCAAATTTACCAGGTAGCATTTTGTTTAGCACTTTTCAATTACTTATTTAGCACTTTTGACTTTATTTGATTTTAGATAAAAAATAATACAATAATTTTGGTCTAATTTAAATATGGACGACAAATTCTTATCGATTATACGGAATTACTATAAATTATCTGACTTTCCAATTATTCCATGACATATTGCATAATTTTAAAACCTAGAGTTTACAACCTTCAACTTTATTAATAGTATTGTAAACCAAGGTTAATTTTTGGACAACTAATCGCGAAAAAAATGAATTTTCAAAACAACATAACCACTAATAGATTGATCAAATACTTTTTTAGATTTTTTTCTTCAACTGAAACAAAAATTATTGTTCATGCAGTTGTTTGATAACGGAATTTCTGACATTTCATATTCTGAAATTCAGGCGAGCTGCCTACTGGGATTAAGTCTTAAAAGTGTTTTATAATATTACAGACTTGAGTCAGGCCATTAAGCCATAAAAAGTAGGAGATAAAAATATCGCATATTAAATTAAATCAGCATTAAATTTTCTATTGCATGATGAGTATATCGATGGTCTCAAGTAGAAAGGCCCTAACTCTTATTTTTTTACGAAATTGAGTTTTTCAGTGAGTCCAAGACATTTTACACAAATACACCTCCTCACAAATAGTGTAAGAAATAACGCTTTTACATGCAGTTGTACATTAAAAACTATATTTTAATATATTTGAGTGAGGGCCTTTCCATTTGAGACCAACTATATTGAATTTCAAGCTTTTCGAAATGAATGAGAGTCACTCAAAACTCAGTTTTAAAGTAAACTATAAATTGAACCGCTAAAATATATACACGCTCTATCGTGGGCCAAAAGTTTGTATGAACAAAATCCATCCTTTTATAACAAAGAACAATTTTATATCTGAATCCTAAAAACCTTCACTTTAAGACTTATTGCTTTATAAAGAATATATATTTGTAGGTATTAATTAATATAACAATTTAGTTATTTAGCATAATTTTTATTAGCATTTTTAAAGCTTTTTAGCATTTTTTTAGCATAATTTTAGATCAGATTTAGCTGCAAAATATTTTTAGATCTAATCATAATGATTATAAGGGACAAAACATCATGGTATAAAATAATGTTTTAATAAACTTTGACTTAATATGATTATATTACCGCATAATAGATGTTTTTATATACTAATAATTTGAAATAAACTTTAAATAATTTCTAATTGTGCTATTAAAAACATATCTTTGGTGTTTTGTACATGGAACAAAAAAAAAAAAACAAAACACTTCATTGAATTTGTTAGCTGCCATATCACGATGATGATTTATCTTAAAAATGTGACTGTAATTTTTGTACACCACCCAACTTTTTATGCTACAACTCTTACTCCCCAACTCATTCCAAAAATAACTTTAATCCCTCCCACTCAATGAAAATAAAATAAATATAAAAACACCATTCACCCCCTAAAGGCGTGTTTATATGAAATCGAAATTCCCACCACTACAAACAAACTCATAAGATGTTAAGAAATGTTACAAAAACAACAGCAACAACATTTTTAACTACAAATACCACAAGTGCAAAACAAAAAATATTTTACATAAATATATATATAAAACTTGTTCATTTATTTATGCAATAAACAAAAAAGTATATGAACATTAATACTGATTCACTTGTACTTATATATGCAAAAAAAATCAAATACATAAAAGCTCGTAAATTATAAAAGAGAAATTATTATATCTATAAAACTACCAGAAGTAAAAACAGAAGTACATAAGATGAAAGATGAAGTTTTTCGAAATTACTTTGTATAATATCTGTGGCAACAAGGAATAAGTGCTTAAGTCGACTTAAGCAAAAATTAAGTTACTGGCACCTTTGAAATCTCCGTACTTCAAAGTACCCATGTGCAAAGTTTCAATTATTTTGAACTATTTTTCAGGAAGTTATAGCAAAAAAACTTTCTGCTAATCTTTTTTCAATGCCGAATCGTATTTGGAAAAAAGCTTAAGAAACTACAAGGTATTTTTCAAAATCATAGAAACTCCTTTTACAACTTATTAATTGCAACGCCTGGGTACTTTTGGTAGATATAAAATATTTTTCAAAATCATACGTTTGACTCCCATAGGTAAACTTTAAAGATAAGTTATTTTTTTAAAAAAATTATTTTAAAGTTTAAAATTGCTCTCCTACAAAACTTAAAAATCAGACTTAAGCAC
Organism: Phasia obesa; assembly: GCA_949628195.1. Lineage (NCBI taxonomy): Eukaryota > Metazoa > Arthropoda > Insecta > Diptera > Tachinidae > Phasia > Phasia obesa. The sequence goes on from OX451219.1 coordinate 104,380,282, forward strand.
TTTTTCCTTATTGCCACAGATATAAAGGGTGGTTAAATATGTAAGGGCCGATGTTGATTTTGAATAAAACACAAATTATTTAGGAAATTATTGTCATTTCATTTTATTTTGATAATATTGGTATGGAACAAAATATCGGACAAATGGCCGGCGTGACCTCGGCGGCACACCTCCATTCGATGCTCCAAATTTTCAATGACGCTGAGGCATAATCAAGGTTCCAGGCTGTTATGTGCCGAATTATCTCATCCTTTAGCTTATATGCTTTGACGAGGTCCACTCGGGGAAAATAGGGGCACCAGACGCTAGGGTTCCTAGAGCCTAAATCTGGAAGAAAAGGTCTGTGTGTGAAAACATACGGGTTTTCTTCGAGGCCCGACCAGTGCCCAAAGGACTGGTACCACGGGAATCGGTGGCCCCACAGAGAGCCTATCCTCTCTGTGACCGGTTATTGGTGAGGTCCCCTTCGGGGGTACACGTGGTGGTTGTGGTTTAAGATCGATTTATGTAGGTAAGGTGCAAGGTCGATCAAGTGTGCTGTTGCACTCTCAACAGACGGAGTTTGGATAGTCTCCAAACCCCTAAACAAGAGGTTATAATATGGATCTAGGCTTCCCTTGGAAAGGCTTGCCATATTATATAAATTGCTATTCATTGTGACTGCATCACACACAAAATGCGATTGGTGGCAATCGTAAAGTGTTGTTATACTACACAATGGGGGCGCTAGTCTACGCCTAAGTTTCACACGGTGGTAAGACCACCGTGAGGTTAGGCTGAGTAGGCAGGTACTCACGTTAATCTTGTTTCACAAATCCTTTAGCTTATGAATTGTTGCTGGCTTATCGAGGTACACCTTTTCTTTCAAATAACCCCAAAGAAAAAAGTCCAACGGTGTCAAATAAGCACATGATCATGGCGGCCAATCGCCACCACGTGTGATAACACGGCCATTGAATTTGTCGCGCAAAAGAGCCATTGTTTCGTTAGCTGTGTGGCAAGTGGCACCGTCCTGTTGAAACCACATATCGTTCACATCCCTATCTTCCGATTCGGGCCTTAAACAGTTCGTTATCATCTCACGATAGCGAACACCATTCACAGTAACAGCCTGACCGGCCAGGCCCGATAATGCCGCCAACCCATAACCAACCCATAACCGCACCAAACAGTCACTCTTTGTGGATGCATTGGTTTTTCGACAAACACTCTTGGATTATCATTCGCCCAAATGTGGCAATTCTGCTTATTGTCGAATCCACTGAGGTGAAGATGATTTTCTTCGAGAATTGAGCCATTTCTTGTCACCATTCTGACCATTGCTCGATTATGTATCTTTCAATGGTTCAAATTGAGTTAGTCTGAAATTGAGAAATGTCGAACTAAATGCAGAAAAAAACTTGACTTGACTTTAGGTGTGATTCACTTTCAACATCGGCCCTTAAAATTTAACCACCCGATATTTTTCGTAATAATTATGCGCCTAAAAGTATGCTTAGTTTTGCATGCCTAACAGTTACATGTCAACATAAAATTAACAAACCCTAATAAGATTTTAATACTTCTTAGGATATTCCTAGATAATAACCAGGGTTGTCAGATTTATTTTCACCTATTTCGTCAAAATCGATGTGAAAAGTCCCCAAAATCACCAAAACAGTTTTCAGTTAAAATTTGCCTCTAAATACACAATATTTTTTAATTTAATTTTTTTTTTTTTTTAATAAACACAAAAAATAAATTTAATCGAAATAGTTAAAATTCGCCAAAAATAGAAAAGAAGTCGCCAAAATTTATAAATATTTTATTTTTTATCTAATATGATTAGTGAACATTAGAAAGGTAAAATTTTTACCTGAACATATCCTTCTATAAGGTATTTGTCACCGAGTTCTTATTAAGAATATTTTTTACAGGAATTAAATTTATTTGACATTACTAAAGATCAACAGATGAGTGTCATATGCCTTATTTCATTTCACAAACTTTAGAGCATGTTTCGAAATCGATCTTATCCAGCATATAAATTTAAAAAAGAATTCCAATATTTATTCAAAATTAAATTAAAGTAAAAAATATTCCTTTAAATTAGAGAGAATATAACGAACTTAATCTTTACATCAAAACTTCCTTTGTTTTTAAAAAATAATTATAAAAAATTCATTGGAATTACCAGCACAAAGAACAAAACTTATGTAGCTGTACATAATTAGATAGAATATCATATCTTTTATAATCTTTCTAAAACAAAAGTTTATATTTTCTATTATGGTTGATAAGTATCCAAAAGTATGTTAGGATTTATACAAATTTTTGAAAACAATAAATTTTGTTTGGAATTTTGGAATTGCAACATTTTGCAAACTTTAAATAAAGTTTCTAGTTTCCAGAATAAAATCATATTTAGATATTGAAAACATTTTTAAATATGAAAATGGAAAGATGTTCGTGAACTTTAAATAAATTTATATCTTCTGAACGTTTCCGGTTTGCATAAGTAAAATCACATTTAAATATGAAAAAAAAATTACTTTTAAAACTTCAATTTCTTTGTTATCCATTTTGATATTCCTTAATTCAGTTTATAATGTAGGGCAAAAGTCAGTGAAAAATCGCCAACAATATCGCCATCTATTTTAAAAATCGCCAAAAAGTCGCAATGTCGCCAAATTCAAAATTTGATCGCCAAATAGTATTGAAAATCGACACGTTTGGCGAGAAAACGCCATATCTGACAACCCTGATAATAACTATGCCCAAGACCCAACTTTATATAAAAAAATTAAATACTTCCGATCAATTTAAAAAAATCAAAGAAAATCATAATAACTTAAAGCATGATCACGAATCTCAATTTAAAGAATATTGGTGTAAACTATTTTGTATAGTGAAAAATTAAAAAATTGTATATTCAACTCACCATTCCCGCTACGTCGTATGCTTCCTAGCAATAGTTTGTTCAATTGTGCTTTGAAAGTAATCCACACTAAATTTAAAGACTCTTACTTTTATATTGCTTTAGTTAAGGTTTGGGTATTTTCTTATATATTTAGTATATTTAGTAGTCATCCCTAGATGAAATTCTAAAATTTATCTACAATTCCAAAATTATTATGGGGTTCTATATATAGTGTTTAATATACCGCTGATAAAAAAATGAACTGCTAAGTTTACAGTACCAATGAATCGGTAAAATGGGGACTTTTATAACTTTTTCTCTATTTTCTCTTTGAAGTGAGATATTTTTACGGAAAAAATTATTGTATATTTGAACCAAGATACTAAGGTACCTACTCATAAAATTTCACCCAAACTCATGCAGTAGTTTTTACGTGATGCGAACACAAACCGACAAAAATTCTAAAAATTGCTGTTTCTTATTCCACTCCACAAATTTTTCAAAAATATTTCATGTGCGGAAATGCTCCAGTTACAGCTTTATTTTACGTAGTTGTACATATTTATACATATAAGGAATGGCAAGCAAAACAATTGGAAGAAAAAAACCAAGCCAAATGAACGAAACAATGTTTAACATTGATCACCTTATATAGTGAAGGCTTTAAAAAATAACAACAAAAATAAGTGCCGTAAGATCTTTTTTATAGAATTTTCAATTACGTAAGCGTTTAATTATTTAAGAACTTGAATTTAATCTACACTATTCTTAAATAATTTGTGTTTTTTTTATATTTCTTTCCCTTAAAACTCGAGCACATTTTAGGGCTAAAAATATTTCACACAGCCGGATGTAATAATTTGTTTATTTTATTTGATTTTATTTTATTTTGTATTGAATTATATTTGCTTGTATTTGTTTAACTTTTGTGTGTGTAGAGTAATTTTTCTAAAATTACGAAGAAAAATCTGCAATGTACACAGTCTACAAAGCTGTTGTGAGAAGAAGAAAATTAAGTGGAATTTTCAACAAACTTTATACATTAATTAAAATAAGCAAAATGTTAAACCAACCATCGTAAAGTATAAAATGTGATTCATGCCACATAGTGCATTTTTACGTTATAGATATATAAAATGTGATGGGCATATCTCTGCTGAAGGCAAAATGACCTTATGAAAAATCTCCTAATGTCCAAAACGGGTTAATTTTCATTTTTTTTTTATTTATTTTAGTACTTAGTCCACAGCCATTTATTTTGTAATACACTAATTATAAGTTTGGGCATTCTTTCAACCAATTTTAGTATAATTTCATCTGGATTTTTCTGCCACTCTAGCTGCACACGTTGCCACAACTCGATTAAGTAAGGTGAAGCTCTTCGATATTTTCCCGATCGTCTTTTTACAATTGACCACAAATTCTCAACTGAATTGAGGTCGAGACCTTGCGGAGGCCACAGCATCTATTGACAATTTTGCTTAGTCAAACATTCCTCAATGATTTTTCAGGTGTGTTTTGGGACTCCAACCTGTTGAAACACAAGTTGTTCCTTAGGATATGCGCTCATTTCTTAAAAATCGGGAAGATTAGTCTACAATATATTTATATAGTTTTCCTTTCTCATGAAGCCATAAATTTTTTTCAATGGACCAACATGCCACCATGTAAAACAACACCAATATATACGATGTTGTCTCCAATGTACTTGACCATTTCTTTAATATGGTGTTGTTGACTTGTCTGTTGCTGTCGGTGCCAGTAATGCTGTTTACCATCAGATAGATATCGGTTTAATTTAGACTCATCTGACCATATTACGCTCTTCCAGTCATTAACAGCCCAATCTTTCGAATGCTTGCCGAATTGTAAAAGTGCCGAAACATATTGATCTTTCACTGCAGGTATAGGTGGGAGGGGGAAGTCTTTATGAAATGACGACCGGCGGTGGATAAACAAGAATATATTCGGCGACGGCTAAAATTCGACTAAAAGGCATGGGTACTAATTGTTATTGCAATCATCTTTTTCTGCTCAAGTATTACATTTTAGTATTAAACCGTTTTTAAATCCCTCATATGTATTTACCCTGTTCTGTAAATCACTTTATTAAGGTAAGGTGGTTTTAAATTTATAAAATAACTAGGTAATGATGCAATTTATAAGCGCTACATTCGGCTGTGCCCTTCACCACGGTGATTTTATTAATGCAGACATGTACAGAATTATCCATATTATTGACTTTTTACATAAATTAAAAGAAGTCGTATGAGAAAAAACTCATTATTCATCCTTTAAAAAAGTAGAAAACAGCGGCTACCCAGCTAAATGAAAAAAAATTCTTTGGCAACAATTGTCGCCGTGTATTCAGCTACTTAAAGATATTGAAGACGACAGCTACATCGTAAAGTCTGACATTGTTGTAGAAATAATTATTTTGCTTTTATAAAATTAAATAACTTTTTCAAAAAATAATAAATATTTCTTCCAAAACTTTTTGTTTATACATAAATTTGTAAATTCTTCTGTTGAATTAAATAAAATTGTCGCATACAAAAAAAAAATTAGCCAAAGTTGACTACAGCCACAACGGTGGTCGTGTAGCCACGTAGCTTTGCGGACTTCAAAATAATCGTTTACCTATTTATGTGTGTATTTTATTTTTGACAGTTTGTAGTCGGTATCCTGATGTTGTCTATGTGTTTAATGCATTTAGGTTTTAAAACAGAGATCTCATCTATTTAAGAATCAAACGCATTTAAAAAATATGTTACTGTATAAAAACATATTCTTACTATTACAAATATGTTATGTTACACTCATGATTTTCATTTTCAAAGAAATATTTATAATTTTTTCTAAATATTTTGAAAATTGTTTGTAAAAATTTTTTGAAAAATATTTTTTTGAAAATTTTTTATTAGATTTTATTCGAAAATTTTTGGGAAACTTTAAAAAAAAATTCGAAAAGTTTTCTGTAAAAATTTATTTTTTAAATGTTTTGTAAGCCTTTAAAAAAAATTAATAAATTTTTAAATTTTTAAATAAATTTAAAAAAAAAATTTTAATATTTTTTTAATTTTTTTGTTTCAAAATTTTAATGAAAATTTTTTTTGGTGTACCTAAATTTTTTGTATCTCTTCTGGAGCCTTGGCAAACGACAACTAAACGTCAACACGGACAGACGGATAAACGTAATACGGACAAAGGGACATAACTCAATCAACATCTCTATGTATAAGAATGCAAAATATATAAACTTTATGGGGTCGGAAATGAATATTGTCAAACAAACTTAATTATACCCTTTCCACCTGTGGTGAAGGGTATAAAAACCAATTTAGTGATATTAGTCAAACACTTCGGCGGCTGCGAGGTTGTGTAGTGACTTTCTTGCTGCCGATTGTAGAAAAATTTTATTTATTCCTATGGAAGTTTCCTTTGCCGTTAGATAATTGACAGCTCTCATCTTTCTCTTCATAAGGCGTGCGTCCTCATCAGTTAAATTTACGGAGCTAAATTTCGCCGTTTTAGCACTCTAGTAACCACTGATTAGCTTTAATTAGCTATTATACGTGATGAAGAGCCTTCCATTGTCACACTTACAATGGAGATTTTTACAGTTCTTCATATTTTTTTTATTGTTTTATTGTTTAAGTTCTAAATTAAACTTATTATTACTATTTTTATACACCTACCACAAGAAGAAATACAAACATGTACGCCCATCTGCTCCCTATTGTAGATCTGGATTTGCCATCTTTTTTAATAATTTTCGAAGCCAGTTAAACCACATAGTGGCTTCTTCAGATAACTAAGCAATAACCTTTATAACCTCTTCTAGATACAAATTTCCTAACCTCTTTTTAAAGTTATAACAAATTTTTGAATTATATCGATATTTCTGTTACAGAACGAACACGGAAAGGAAGGTAGAAGAAGTTGAATTTTAACATCTGACTCAATAATCAGAAATTGTTTTTGAATTATGAAATTATTATTATCTTCCTGTAACAATTCATATTTCTCAGCCTGTTTGTAGTCAAACCTGAAGATGTTTGTAAAACTTGCGATAAACAAAATATAACGAAGTCTAAACTTACTTTAAGAGAACATAAATAAAAAATATATACATATATGTTAGAGAGTTTGTTATTTAGAAATGTTCCTTTCTCTGTATATAGTTTTTATTTATTTTTTCTCCCGTATAATAAAATTTATAAAATGTTCGCCTTTGTGTTGTAATTGTATAAAAGAAAATTTTGTAATATAAATATTTTTAAACATTTCTAGAAATATAATATTATTTTAATATTTGTGTAAGTTCTTTCTAGCTTTAGAATAAAACTAAAGTTAGGATTTTATAGGAGAGGTAAAAGATGTTCGTTATAATAGCGAGGATAAGGCTCGCCACTATGCCTTTAACGGACGTGTAGTTTAAGGTTATTTTTACCTGACTTATATTAACGAAAATCTACTTATCTGTCCAATAAAATCTTAACTTTAGCTATTGGCAACTTATAATAATGAGTAGTGCTGACAATTCTGCCAATTCTGGGTATCTAGTATTTGGTAATTTTGTTGAGTACTCAATACTCAAAAGTAGTTACTCGATACTTTCAAAGTTATAGGTTTAAAAAATAATTAAATAAAAAATTTAATAACTTTATTAAAACTCAGCTTAACAGTTAGTTTTCATTATGTAAACAAATATTGAGTAGCCAATTGAGAAGTATTGAGTAGCATCGAGTAACTAAAAGTAGCAGAAATTACCAACACTTATAATAAGCCTTATTAATAAAGCACCGGCAGAACCTATAATCAGGGTTGTCAGATTTATTTTCACCTATTTCGCCAAAATCGATATGAAACGTCGCCAAAATCGCCAAAACAATTTTTTGGTAAAATTTGCCTCTAAATATACAATATTTTTTAATATAAACATTTTTTTTAAATAATCACAAAAAATAAATTTAATCAAATTAGCTAAAATTCGCCAAAAATAGACAAAAAAAATCGCCAAAATATATAAATATTATATTTTTTTTCTAAAATGATTAGTGCACACGAGAAAGGTAACATTTTTACCTAAACATATCCATCTATAAGTTACGTATATGTCACAGAGTTCTTATTTAGAATATGTTTTACAGTAATTAAATTTATTTAACATTACTATCAGGAGAATGTCAGCCCTATATCAATTCACAAAATTTATAGCATGTGTTTCGAAATCGATCTTATCCAGTATATAATTTTAAAAAAATCAAATTTTTCTTCAAAATTAAATTAAAAAATATTCCTTTAACTTACAGAGAATAAGACGAACTTACTCCTTACTTCAAAACTTACTATGTATTTAAAAAATAATTATATAAAATTAATTGGAATTACCAGCACATGAAGTACAAAACTAATGCAGCTCTACTTAGTTAGATAGAATATCATATTTTTTATAATCTTTCTAAAAAAAATTAATATTTTCTATTATGGTTAAAAGGTATCCAAAAGTATGTAAGGATTTAAAAAATATTTTAAAAACAATAAATTTTGCTTGTGATAAGGAATTGCAACATTTTTAAATAGAAAGATGTTTGCAAACTTTAAATAAACTTTCTAGTTTCCTGAATGAAATCATCTTTAGATATTAAAAATATTTTTAAATATGAAAATGGAAAGATGTTCGTGAACTTTAAATAAATTTATATCTTCCAAACATTTCCGGTTTGCATAAGTAAAATCACATTTAAATATGAAAAAAAAAAATTACTTTTACAACTTCAATTTCTTTGTTATCCATTTTGATATTCCTTAATTCACTTTCAAATGTAAGGCAAAAGTCAGTGAAAATTCGCCAACAATATCGCCAATTATTTTAAAAATCGCCAAAACGTCGCCATGTCGCCAAATCCAAAATTTGATCGCCAAATAAGATTGGAAATCGCCACGTCTGACAACCCTGCCTATAATCAATATTAAAAATAAAATGCTCATACGTTACGTATTGCCAATACTGAAAGCCCCTAAAGTATGCACTAATTTTTATTTAAAATATGTTATTAATAGTTTTAACAGTGTTGGGATCTGACAATGTTTTAATTGTACCGTTCCAATGATAAAATTGTACCAAATCAGCATGAATTGTACCAAAATTTGACATTAAGTAAAAGAACACATACATACATTAGCTCGACAAGGGGACATATGCTAACTTTTATACTAGCGGATTTTAGTATAATGATAATTGACCTTGGTACCTTGGTTACTTGAATTTCTGTTTCTGTATTGCTAATTTACACATAATTATTTTGCCAAAATGCTTACCTATTATAAGCAAAAGATTTACAATCTTAGAAGCTGGTTAGTCTACAATTTCTATCAAGTAATTGGAACTTTACCACAGTTCAATAAAGTATGCGTTGATTTATTTTGAAGAATAATTAAAGAGTCATCTAATTACCAAAAAGACTTACTTATGATTTCTCACTAAAAAGAATGAAAAAATATATTAGTCGAATACTGCCAGAAATCGATTGAGGCGGTGAAAAAACATTAAAATGCTGTTGTTCAGCAAAAAGGCCTTGTAACTAAATTACCTATTACTTATACCTAATAGGGTTACACACTGTGTAATTTTTTAAGTCATGGCAAAATAACCATATACGGACACCACTACGTCATAAAAGACCAAAAAAAAGACCCCTGTCTCCCAGTTTTGCCCAAAGTCCTCCAGGTTTTTTTTATGGGCCCTCAAAGTTGTGGGGCCTCGATGTCATTTTTGCAAAAAAATGATCATTTACTCAAGCTCATATTTCGCAAACCGTTTGGAATTTTTATATACTATATACTGAGGCAAAGTTGTAGCTCTTGTCATAAAGAACAAAAATTGTGAACATATAAAATCAAAAAAACTTCATCTTCAAGGTCAAAATTGCAAAAAAACTTTAAAAAATGCAATTTTTTACCTTTTTTCCCTTGTTCAGGTCCATAGGTAGCAAACCGTTCAAAATTCAAGGAAACAATCAACTACAAAAATAAACTTAAGATCTCAATAAACAACTTTCTAGAACATATGAACTTCCTAGGAATGATTCTTAATAACGTTTAGGTAGCGCTTAGGTAGCCGGGAAATTTTTCACTTTTCCGTGTTGCACTGTGTTATCAAAGTAAATAATGAATAACCTGAACACAAATCAGGAATGTTTTACTTAATTCTAGACAAGGTTACAGAACTATGAAATTAGAACTGTTTATTGTTGTAAGCAAAAATTATTACATCAAAAAATTTATTAAATAAATTTGAAATGAAATTGTATCAAAAAACCATAAAATGTACCAGTATACCAGGATGTGTCGTTTGTACCAAATTTGGTACTGCATGAGTCTTACTACTATTTTGTAAGGTGGTATCTTAGTATATTTATTTATTCCCATAAATAAATCTCATTTCCAAGAAAAATAGAGAAAAAGTAGTGAAAGTACGCAAGTTTACCTATTCAATGGAACAGCAAACATGGCAGCACCTTTTAAAGATTTTAGAATTTTATAAAATTTTTTTTTTTAATTTATATAAAGCCTATGTTCCTGGGTAATTACTCAGGGATGGGTGCCTCTACATAAAGTAAATACGTAGACCATATCTACAAAAATCGAACAAAATATTGTCACGCATACATTAAAAACATAATGACTCTTTGCCAATTTTGTTTTCTTATATTGACTATAATGCATTTAAGGAGCGATATGTATAAGGAAATATGAAATATCACTAGTACATGATTTTTAACAAATACAATATTTTTTAAATTTTTTGATAATTAAATTTTCCCAATTTTTCTTTAATATTATCAACTAATTTGTAATTTAATTAATTAAATTTGAGAGAATAAAAACGAACTTAAGCTTGACTATAAATTTCATAGTATGTAATTTTATGATAATTTTTTATACAATTTTTAATTGGTTTTAACTATTTTATAATTGGAATAGTAATTTTTAAGGCTAAAGTTCATTATTATAAGAAGATAAAGAAATATTATATTGGAAAGCCTCATCCTAATTTCGAATTATTTTTATCTATTTACAAAATAGTTTCAATTGTCGTCATTTTCTATTAAAAAAAAACTATTATAAAGAGATAGAATACGAGAAAGTTTTATTAAAATTTTTTAAATTCTCAAGAAGTATATTGGGCTCTTGGCAGCAGTTCAATATTTTCCTACCATATAAAATCTTTTAATAGTAAGCACATATCTGTGGCATTAAGGAATAAGTGCTTAAGTCGACTTAAGCAAAATTTAAGTTAGTGGCACCTTTGGAATCACCGTACTCCAAAGTACCCATGGGCAAAGTTTCAATTATTTTGTACCATTTTTGAGGAAGTTATAGCGAAATTTAATTCTGCTTATCTTTTTTCAATGTCTAAACGCATTGGGAAAAAAGCTTAAGAAACTACAAGCTATTTTTCCAAATCAAAAAATCTTTTTTTCACAACTTATTAATTGCAACGCATGCGTACTTTTCGTAGATCTAAAATAATTTCCAAAACATACGTCTGACTCCCATGTGTGAAGTTTAAAGATCAGATATTTTTTTAAAAAATAAATTTTTAAGTTTAATATTGCTCTCCTACAAAACTTAAAAATCAGACTTAAGCACTTTTTCCTTTATTTTTCCTAAATAAACGCAATTTTATATGATATAAACTGTTAAGTTTTTAAAAAAACAACGAATCTTTTACATTTCGGCTTACAGTAGTGCATACTAAAAAGCACAACTGTAAGGCAGAGATAAAAAAAATCAATTTTACGTGGAGTTACGACTAGTTACAAATTAATTACCGTACGATTTTAGGACATGTAAACTGCGCTGCATTAATCGCTTTAAAGGAAATGCTATTAAGTGGGACATCGCGAACAAATATCATGTAATACGTAAGCAGTTTTGTAAGCAATAACAATTCGTCACTCCCATACAAAGCTGCATACGATGAAGCAGTATTTGTTGCTGGATGGTTTCATTTCTAATGGCCCCCCTAAGGCCTATAGCCTCTTGGCACGAAGTTCAGAAAATTGCTTGTATATTATCAAAGTACCTTTGGCTAGATAACTGCATCTGGCCAAAATGAAACTCGATTAAGTTGATAATTGCAGTATCTGTGCCTGGAAGCGGCTATTGAGTGTGAATTTCTTGCACTAACATAAAGCCTAGAAACGCAACCAGATATATTTATGTTTGTTTAATTTGGAAGTCGTAGAGGCCCTATGTCAAATACTAGCGATTACAAGGGACTCCATGATGAGAAAGATGACCAACAGTTACCAACTGATAATCTGAGATTACTGCAGTATAGATTACTGCAGTATAGATAGTATACGGAAGTTATTGCCGCGCTTCGATATCCACCCTACATTAATAAAATTAACTTAAAGTAAATATATATTTTTTCGTATCTATTAAAACAAAATATTTTTTTATATAAAAACACTTGTTAAATTTTTCAAGTAACATATAAAACGATTTATGTTTGTTCATATACATTTGTATTAAAAAAAAATCCTTTAGTCGTAATGTACAGTAATGTAAGTAAAACATAAATATTCTTATCTAAATGGGAACGATTCCCAAAACAAATCATAGTGTTTTTAAATGATGCGGTTAAATTTCAACATCATTTATTTTTTTTAAACTAAATTGGAAAATCTTAAATAAATATTGGTGCCTTAAGTTATAAAACAAAATAATTATAAATATTTAAAATTAAGCCGACCAAAAGACCACGATATTAAGTAGACTTTAATTTTTCAAATCAAATTTTTTAAGCCCACAAAAAAAATAGTCCTGATTATTATTTTCTAATTACATACATAGCAATGCTGTGAAAGCTTTAAACTGATACAATAGATATGTTGCATACCAGTTTTAAAACTAACGCATCATGTAAAAACTACTGGATGGATTTTAACAAAATTTTGTAAGGAGGTACCTTAGCATCCTGACTTCAATATAGGATACTCATTTCCAAGAAAATGGCGAAAAAGCAGTGAAAGTATACAATTTCCGATTTAAAAGTACTACAATTTTCGGTTTAAAACTGGAATATTTTAAACATGGTTTCGCACCTTTTATTTTTGAATGTGAGATATTTCAAACACAATTGCACAACAGCTGGCGCCAATTGAATAAAATTTATATTTGTATTTTTACTTTGTGGAATTACACTCTTATTAAAATATTTTAAACACCTTTTACAGAGCTTTACAATAGTTTTAAGAATTTTTTATAAATATTAGAATTTTATCCAGGGATGGGTACCTTTATATAAAGTAAATGCATAAACCATAACTAAAGCACTATAAAAGTAAGAATCTTACAATTGGTGTGGAATGTATTCAAAGCAAAATCGAATCACAGCTAATAATAAATAAATCTTAAGCCTGAGAAATTATTAAATTATTAAGAATTATTAATTATAATTATTGCCTTAAGACTTCAGTTCGTTTTTTCCCTCTAATTTGAATGAATATTAAGGAGATAATAATTATCTGCTAGAGTGTAATTAAAACCTTTTTTTAATTAATCTAAAATCTAATTTGTAAAAAAAAATATTGTTTCAACTTAAAGAGCATGAAGCTAACTTAGGTTTAAACTCAAAATTCCGATTCAAATTTTTATTTTATCCAAAACGTTTAAATTGTTTTCTTAAACTCCACAAAATATATAAGAATACCATCCCCTTTAAATACACACTAAGGAAATACACACAAGGAAATAAAATGAAACCCATAACGGAAACGGAACTAAAGATGCACCCCTATGGTAATTTAAATGTGTTTTTCTTTTGCAAACGAAATACAGAAGTTGAAAAGAAATTGTTAAAAACTCTCATACGAGTACAAGTATATTAAAATAAATGAAATAACGTAAATAAAATCTAAAACTGCCGCTCACATGAATAGAACACCTACCTATATCCCAAAAAGCCTTTGGTGATGAAGTTTTGCGAGCGCACTAATATATCAGTCTCTTTTAGTTTTTTACTTTAAGAAATAATTTTTTTTTAAGACAACACTACCTGCGAAGTTTTTTGCTTTACTGCAGAAAACACCCAGTCCTGGGCGGGAGTCCAACCCGCAACCCCCAGGCTAATAGACTAGTGCGCTACCAATCAGTCTATCGAGGCACCCAATATATGACAATATAGTTGTTAGTTATAAAGTTGGTGTGACTATATCAAAAGACGATGGATATTAAGCTGTAAATTCAATTGATTTAGCGCTTATTTCAACCTTCTCATTCGTTTAAATATTTTATTCTTCAAATTATTTGAACTAACAGTAAGTACTCGTATCTTAAATCTAAGGTAAAATAAAAAAAAAACTTGTAAAGTCTAGCAAGTGTCAGACAATAAAATTGTATGGATTTTAGTATCTATACAGATGTATCTATAATAGAACTGTAACAGAAACATTTCTGTATTTTTTGTCAGCGGTATATTTTAAACACTATTTACAGCACTCTACAGTTTGGATGGTTAAATAGATGATTCATGCAACTAAACACTACCCAAAGAATACGGATACGAAGAATGCTGAAGAAGGATGTAGCTGTCTAGAAAATGTATTCCATTCTGCTAGTGTTTAAATTAATGGCGTTTTCTTTTCTGACAAAAATGTTCCATATATTTTACACTTATTAAATTTTCGTGTTCTTTTCTACAAAAAATATCAGAGTGTGAATAAACATTATGTTCTTTTCTAAATATGTCGCACCAAAATCAGGTAAATATGCTACATTTCTTACACTCAAATTTTATTAAGGGGAGAGATATTGCCTTTTTTGGAAATATTTTTTTATTGAAAGCAACAATTTTATTTTGAATTAAAATTTTTATGTGAATAAATATTTTATTTATTATTATTATTATTATTATTATTATTATTATTATTATTATTATTATTATTATTATTTATATATTATTATTATTATTTTATAGGCATAAATGTTAAATGTAAAATCAGTTTGCTTTTGTGTTCCTTTGAAATCATAAAAAAGGTTACATTTTTCAAGGGCTGGGTGATCCATAAAAAGTATTACCTATTAATAAGGCAATATATTTTTTCAGAAAAGAAAACGCCATAACATTTTCCTATTTTTTCTTTAAAAAAAATATTCTTTCTACTTAGAAAGAATTAAAAACGAACTTAAGCCTGACTTCAAAAATTATTATTACTAATTATTATACTCTACTCATTAATTTTAGAACTTTATATACAATTTAAAATTCTTTCCAGGGATGGGAACCTTTATATAAATCAAATACATAAACCAGTATTTAAGCACTACAAAATTAAGGGTCTTAAAATTTGGAGTAGATTATTCCAAAGCAAAATATAACAAAATATTGTCATCAGCAAGTAAGCAATAAAATCGTTACTTAAATAATTTAGTCGGAAAATAGAGGCATTGGGTATTCATCAAGATTATAATATTTCTTTATTTTTTTAATGTTACTTAAAGTTATATTCAGACACATTTCATTCTATTAGTCATAGGCACAATTTTTGACTTGGTATTCAAATAAAACTTAAATTACATATCATGTGCACATAGATTACTGGGGCACCCATTAAAATAAAAAAATAATAGCAAAAGAAACTTATTTTCAAAGGACTATGTAAAATTCTAAGAAAGAACAGGTCATATTCAAGCAAACTGCAGTGTATTTATTATATATAAAAAAAAGTCATTATTCATTTTACTAGTGGTTTTGAAAAAAAAATAAATAAATAAAAAAATATACTCTGTAATAATTTCTGTTGTTATTTATGTATTGTAATATTAGCATTTCTTTCTCTCTGTTTTCTTGCTTCTTATTGCAACTGATAAGAAATTATGAATATAAATATTCGTAGGAGTTTAAAATGAGTTTTGTCTTTTCTATATTAAAAAAACAAGATAAATTGGTTAACATATTAAGGTTAGAAAATCATGTAAGTGTAATAAATTTAAAAAAAAAAAGTTTTAAATAGGAAAGGAATATTAAAAATCAAAAGAAGAGCTGCAAGAGAATACTGCCTGTTAAACATAAACACATACCTGTTTGAAAGAACTAATATGTACTAGTTTAAAGACTAAAGTTAGTAAATTTAGCGACATAAGTCAGCGCTATTTATCATACTCAAGGGATCATTGATCATTATAAACAAGTTTTTGTTACTATTTGATTACTAAATCGGCAAAACCGATGATTTCGTGAACTGTAGGTGGGATACACTTGAAATTTACAAACAGTAATTAAAACTTAGTTCACTATGTAAGCAACTATAAAAATATAAAACTAACAATTAAAGGGTGTTCCGATAGTGGTGTGATTTGCATGTAAAAGGCCTAAGTTTTGAACCATAATAGGTAGACTCTTGAAATCTTCACAGAAGGCGTATAACTCTAACCACTATAGCAACAAATATTAAAACTTATAGGGTGTCGAAAGTGACGTGTTATTTGCCTGTATATCTTTTTTTCTTGAGCTATAGGAAACAAACACTTAAAATTTGCAGTGATTTAAACTATGTTCGCGTTATAAGCAAGTATACATACATATTAAACCTAAAACTTAACGAGCGTTCCGTTAGTGACGTGATTTGTATATGTATATGGCATAGGTTTTGAACGATAATAGGTAGACTCTTGAAGTTTTTACAGGATGTGTATTACTATGGCCACTATAACAAATAGTAAAAATTAAAGGGTGTGCCGACAGTGACGTAATTTACATGCACATTGACTAATTTTTTAACCATAATAGATATACTCTTAAAATTTTCACAAGGGTGTATTACTATGATCCCTATAAAAACAATAAAAATTTAAAGGGTTTTGTCGACAGTGACGTGTTTTGCATGTATAACGACATATTTTTTGAACCGTGATAAGTAGACTCTTCCAGTTTGTATAGAAGATGTGATGCCATGGCCGTTATGACAATTACTAAAAATTAAAGGGTGTTCTAACAGTGACATGTTTTTCACGTATAGTAACTTATTTTTTTTTAATAGTTATAGGTAGTCTCTTGATATATTCATAGAAAGCGAATTGCCATGGCCGCCATAGCAAATAACAAAATTAAAGGGTGTTCCGACAGAGACATGATTTGTACGTAAATAGCCTTATTTTTTGAACCGAAATAGGTAGCCTCTTTAAATGTTTACAGTAGATGTTGTACTTCAGCCGCTGTAACAATTACTAATATCTAAAGGGTGTTCCATCAGTGACATGGTTTTCAAGTATATTACCTTATTGTTTGAACCGCAATAGGTAGGCTCATATATATTTCTATAGATAGTGTATTACCATCGCCGCTATAACAAAGATTGCTAAAATTTAAAGGGTGTTCCAACACTGATGCAATTATGACTTTAATTTTAAAATTAAAGGGTGAATCAAAAGACATGAAAAAATCAACAACTTGAATTTTTAAAGTTGTACTAAACATAGAACGGAACCCTAAGTGTGTGAGTCTAACTCGCACTTGACTAATTTATTTATAATTATAAAAAATAATCATTTAAGAATTAAGCCATTTCTCACCTCGAATGGTTAAAAATAAATTAATAAATGAACTGGTTTTTTAGAAAGTGGTATAAGTCCATTTTTTCATATATTGAGATATTGAGATATGACTAAACGGGCGTTAGTACATTAAGCTGCTGCAGATATAGATAATACTAGTAGTACAAGTAGCAATAAAAAATGATAATTGCAATAGGAAAATTTTTTTAATTATAATTATTAGGAATGAACTTTTTGCACTTTCAAAAGAAATATTTGTGCGACAGCATTGTACAACAAAATGTTTTTGTTTATTTTATGTCAAAATAGAACTCTATTGAAATTGTCTTCATAACAATGCAAAGAAGGAGTGTATAGCTCATTAAAATTACCGTTAACTCAGTTTTTTTTTTCAAAAAGTAGACTTATACCACTTAAAAAAAAAAGAACAGCTCAAATAATTGTGTTCAAGTCATATTTAAACAGGTAAACTCACAGGGTATAGCTAAAATATTGAGGGGAACATTTTTGAATTTTTTTATATGTAATTTGACATTAAAAGGCATTTTTCTTTCACCTTAAAATACCTTTTCATGTCAAACTCCATATTAAAAAAATAAAGATTTTCCTCTTATTATCTTAGCTCCACTCAGTGAGTTTACCTATTTAAATATGCCTTGATTGTGACTCTTATTTAAGGTATTTTATGCAAACGGCCATAGCGCATATGATATAACAAAGGTTTTTATGTTATTATATTTATTTTATTTAACCATCAAAATATAAGAAAATTTAATTTCAATATGGTCATATTATTGCCACTGCGGCAATAAATCAATTTGGACCTGCTCTCCGATTTTGATGATTTTTGCACAGATGGTTAAAAACTATCTAAAGGTCATGTGTGAATTTCATGCAAATATCTGCATTGGTTTTCTGTCCCGAGCAGCGCAAAGTTGAAGTATGTGAACAAGTCTCAAATGTGATAGTTTTCTATGTCATATTCAAAAGCCTTTTACTTATAAACTATAGTATTTTTTCAATTAAAATATAAATTAAGCATTATATGTAAATTAAAAAAAAATTTAAAATTTAAAAAAAAAAATTTCTTTTGACAATATATTTTAAACCAAAAATAAAAACATTTATGATTTTCCATTAGACTTTTAGTTGTGTGCGAAGCAGTGCGACACATGGAGTCCTATACCAAATTAAAGCTGAGAGTCTCAGCTAACAGACTAAAAAAAAAACCTGCCCCAATTTGCCCGCCTCCGAAAAAACAATGAAAAACCAAAAAATTACAGTAAAAAATATGCGTTATGCGTTATTTTACGCGTGCAAAAACAACTGTGCATTCTTTCTTTCTTTGCTACTCGTACACCAAGCCGATGCCAATTTGGGATCAAGAAATACGAAAATTTCATTACATGTGTAATATATAGAAAAAACTTAAATTTGAGTCCCGATTACAAAAACAAATGTACACAAAAGTATTTTTCAATGTAATATCGGTACATTGTTTACGTAGACTAAACAACAAAAAATCTAAATGTAAACTTACTACACATTAAATGAAGAGCTTTACATATAACATAATCAATAACTTAACATTGATCACATTTTTTCTCTTAAAAATTAACTCCGTTATCCATTATAAACATTCTTTATATTATATTTGAGAGTGGTATAGTGATAAGTAAGTGTTTATTAAGCAATTAAAGCAAATTTATATAATAAATAATGGAAAAGCTAAAAATTTCTTTCAGCACGCTTTCGGAAATTGTTTTTCAATGTAAAAAAGATATTGATCTTATAATTGGTGTAGTTTTCGTGAATTATAAAATAGTGTTTGAGAAAAATCAAGAAAAGTTCAGACGGTTTTTGAAACAAACATTTATGCCTCAATTTTTAAAGAAGTGGAATAGGAGTCAGCGTACTTCATCAAGACTTTTTAATGACATTTTACATTTTAAATTAATATGTGGTTTATTTTTCAAAGGAATGTTATCAGAAGAAGCGCAGGAAGCGAGGAACAAAGATTATAGACGTTATAGGCTATATCACTCCCGCAAGACTGGGCGCTGTTCTACTAACGAAGACGTAATGCATCATTTGTTGATATCCTCCGAGCCATACATCAATTCATTTAGAACGAAATTGAAGCTTCAAAAATTAGATTATCACGAAGATGTGAAAAAGTTGTGATTAAATGAAATATAGTGAAACTGACAAAATTTTTATATTGGATTTGTATGGGGGGTGGGTGTTACAGTAAAAGTGGGCGGATTAAGTTCATATTTTCAGGAGGTCATTCTACAATTATAATATTAATTTTTTATGAAAATTGAGTTAATATATTTAATATCATGGAAGTTATGCCACATTTTCTATTAAATTTGTATGGGAGATGGGCGTAAAAGTGGGCGTATTTTTGTAAAAAAAAATTTAAATTCTTAAAAAATTTAAAATAAATGTGTGCAACCTCCTTGATTTAAGATCATTAAATACACTACACGGCCACAGTGTGCGTCGTGGGCTTCCTGACAATATTTGCTCGATTTTGCTTTGAAAGTATTCCACACCAATTGTTTTATAGAGCTTCAGTTATGGTTTATGTATTTACTTTAAATAAAGGTAACCATCCCTGGATAAAATTGTAAAATGTATAAAAAATTCTAAAAATTATTTTAAAGCTCTGTCAAATTTGTTAAAAATATTTTAATAACTTTATAATTCCACAAAGTAAAAACAACTCTAATACATATTTTTTTCAATGTTACAGTTTTCAACAACAGTTTGAAAAAATATTCGTGTTGAAAATATCACAGTTTGAAACCGAAAATTTCAGTACCTTTAAACCGGAAATTGCGTTTTCACTGATTTTTCTCCACTTTCTCTTGGAATTTTTGCGGAAAAAAGTATCCTAAATTGAAACCAGGATACTAAGGTACCTTCTCACAAAATTTTGTTAATATCCATCCAGTAGTTTTTACGTGATGCGAACACAAATGAAAAGCTGAAAGACGGAAATGAGTTACTATTTTTTTATATGTATAGATCATATAATTACGGTTATATTTTACAATGCACAGTGGTTTGAGAAGGATTTATTTTGGACGTAATTCGGTATCTCATGAACCACTGAAAATATTTTAATGAAATTTCACAGCGGCAAAGCAGATGTGTTGCTGAGTGGAGGTGCGAACGGTCGCCCCCCTAGCTTAAAGCAGGCTTCTGGGTAAGCCCCCAAAGTTGGGTACCTCGGCCATATAATTTTTTAGAAATGTCATAGAAAGTTTATTTTTAACCCAAATGTTAAATTTAAGTATACCATGAAAATATCTATAAAAAATGTGCTTACATGTGTAGCTTATCTCTTTTAGTTTAAGAGAAAATTGGCTTACATTTTTTTAAATTTTGGCCCACCTTTTTGTCGAGGTGTACTTATTAATGAACGGTTTGTTATTTCACGACATTGGCTATATTCTTAATAAAATGGAGATTATATTAGTTAGCGCTTTTGCTTAAAAAGTTACAAGCCTCTGAATTAGGAAAATGTAAAAAAGACCGTTTTTCAGGATTTTCCCTGTTCTGTTTTTTCTTATATAGTTTACTTACTTCTTCGGTACTAGCAAATTTTTTTAAACCAGTTCCACTCCGAAACACCTCTGATTTCGTGATATACCGAATTATTTCCAAAATAACACATTTTCAAACCACTGTGCAATGTTATTTTGAATATAGACAATAATATGCTAAAATGACAATGTTATGATGTTAGCATATGGTTTTAATACAACATATAATTCAATCGTAATATGTTAATTCACCTTTAATCGCAATTTCTTCAACCAGTTTTGTTAATGGTCCCTTAAATAGTATCTTAATGGTACTTGGATGTTCTCCAAAGTGCTTAGAATAGACGTGTCAATAGTTAAAGTTGATGTGTGAACTTCGGTTTCCGAAGTACCACAATCCACAATCTAAAGAAAATAATTTAAAAAAATTTAAGTTTTGGCTGAAATTGTGACAACAAAAAAACTAGTCTAAGGGATGCAAAAAAATAAATTTAAAAAATTAAATATTGCTTAAACTGCAAGAGATAGAAAAACGTTTTGCTGTAGTTCTTGACTATGGTAATCGATAAAAAGAAACATTTTTAAAATTGGTTTAAAAGAAAGAAGTAAGGATAGGTATAAGTTGTTATTTGTCCAATATAAAGACAATCTGGAAACTATACCTGTAGGGCTCAAATATCTAAAAAGAAGCATGGAACGTACTTTTCTACAGATGTGTGAAGTTTCAACGAAACCAAACTATTATTATTTTTAAAACTTCAGATTAATTTCTACTTTTTTGCCAAATACCCCACTGTTCTTTGTTATATGGTCGCACACTACACAGAAATTTTTTCTTAGCAATTAACGGTTTTAATCAGTTTTAAATTAATTTTTTAATTGATTTAAATATATACTTGTTTAAAATAGAACAAAAAAAAATTTAATTAAACAATTAATTGAATCAATTAATTATTTAATTACATTTTAATTCAAAATCAATTAAAATCTTTAATTGATGAAAATGTTTTTTCTGTGTATTAACTAACAAAAGAAAGCTATCATTATTTTGTTTTTATATAAAAAAAATAAATTTTCAGCTCAACACTGGCTGGATATATTTAAGTATAATATTGAAAATTGAATACGTGAACACTTATTGTTGATTAAGTATATATAAAACAAGAAAGAGTGCTATCTTCGGCCTTGCCGAATCGTCTATACCCTTCACCACGGTGTATTTACAGACATGTACAGCTTTATCTATATTGTTGACTTTTTACATAAATTAAAATAATGAGAAAAAACTCTATTCGTCCTTTAAAAAAGTAGAAAACAGCGGCTACGCAGCGAAATGAAAGAAAAATTTCGTTGGCTACAATTGTCGCCGTGTTGTCAGCTACTTAATGATATTGAAGACGACAGCTACATCGTAAACCCTGACAACATTGTAGAAATACCTATTTTCCTTTTATAAAATTAAATAACTTTTTCAAAAAATTATAAATATTTCCTCCAAAACTTTTTCTTTGTATATGAATTTGTAAATTATAATTTTGTGACATTTTCTGTGATTGAATAAAATAAAATTGTCGCATACAAAAATAGGAATTAGCCTAAGTTGACTACAGCCACAACGGTAGTCGTCTGTAGCCATGTAGCTTTGTTGGGTTCAAAATAATCGTTTACCTTTAATCGTGTGCATTTTATTTTTGACATTTTGTAGTCGGTATCCTGATGTTGTCTATGTGTTTAATGCATCTAGGTTTTAAAACGGAGATCTCTTCTATTTAAGAATCAAACGCATTTAAAAAAATATTTTATTCTTTATATATATATACATATGTATATTCTTACTATTAAAAATATGTTATGTTACACTTATGCTTTTCATTTTCATAGAAATATTGAAATTTTTTTTTAATCTTTCGAAAATTCTTTGTAAAAATTTTTGCAAAATTTTTTTTTAAAATTTTTATTTTTTTTTTTTGTAAAAATGTCTTTTTAAAAATGTTTAATAATTTTTTTGGTAAACATTTTTAAGAAAAATTTTTTTTAATTTTTTTTATCAAAATGTTTTTTTTTAATTTTAATGTTTTTTTGTAAATTAAGGACCTGTCTGCAATCAATACAGATCGAATGTTAGAATGGTCAGACTAAAGCAAAAAAAATCTTTAAACAAATTTCCTTATAAAGGCTTCGCGATCTAACGTTTTTTTTTTTTTTTGTCAACTAGTGCTTATTTCGTGAATGGTAACACTTAGCTCTTGTCTGATTTGACAGATAATTAGTTTTATCCTTCCGCTGAACGAATATGGTTGTGTATACTCTTGAACAACGCTGGGAAATATTGACCTACAGAAGATGCCGATTTTGCCAAAAAAATCATCTTTTCAGATGAAGCTCATTTTGATCTTGGCGGGTATGTAAATAAGCAAAATTGTCGCATTTGGGGCACGCATACATTGAAAAGCCGATGCACCCAAAAGCCGATGCAAAAAGTCACTGTTTGGTGCGGATTTTGGTCCAGAGGCATAATTGGACCTTTTTTCTTCGAAAATGAGCAAGGAGTGGCCATTACAGTCAATGGTGATCGTTATCGAGCCATGTTGAATGAATTTTTGTTCACAAAAATTGAAGAGGAGGATATTGGCAACATTTGGTTTCAACAGGACGGCGCTACGTGCCACACAGCCGAAGCTACACTCGATGTTTTGCGCCCTGTTTGTGAAGATCGCATTATCAGCCGCAGAGCTGATGTCGTTTGGCCAGCTCGGAGCTGCGATTTGACACCGTTGGATTATTATTTGTGGGATGCCGTCCAAGATAAGTGTTACGCCGACAAGCCAGAGACAATTGACGCTTTAAAGGAGAATATTCGTGAAGCCATTGATGAAATACAGCAGCACACAATAGATAATGTGCTTAAAAATTTAACCGATCGTGTAGGCAACTGCATGGCCAGCCGAGGCAGCCATTTGAGTGAAATTATTTTCCGATATTAACCGGAACGATTGTACTTTCAAATAAAAAAAGAAATTTGAGAAAATATTCAGTAGTTTTTTTTATAGCATTTTCAAAAAAAAAAAGTTATTTGGCGGACCCGTTATTAACCCCCACACATGTGCCTTTTAACTGCTCCTGGTTACCAGTGGACACCCTGTACGTCTATTGGCTACCTCTGTATGAATTGCTTTCTATAAAGGCCTCTAGGTTTCTATGTATAGGGATTTAGAATACATATATTTTATGGGATCAGAAATTAATATTGCAGAAATTACACACGGAATCACAAACTTATAATACCGTTTCCACCGGTGGTGAAGGGTATAAAAATAATAAAAATTTAAAAAATATATAAAAATTTAATTTTACTTGAGCGATTTTAAATGAATTAATATTTATGCTGGCTTAAGTTTTTTATTATAAAGAAATAAAGAAAAATTAGACACTAGCAGAATGTAATGCATTTTCTGGATCGCTACATCCGTCTTCAGCCTTCTTCGCATCTATCTACGAGGTATTTAAAAAACTAGATTTCCGAATGGTAAAAATATTAAAGTATATATTTTTTAGATTAAAAGGTTTTTGATAATTCTTTAAAGAATAAATCTATCATTGAGCTTAAATTTTGAGATAAAATAACCTTCAGGAAATAATTATTATTATTATTAGTTTATTTAATCTGAAAGAAATAAATTCTTAGATTAAATTTAATTTAAGAGCACTAGCTACATTGGCCATCAGCTCAAAGGAAATAATTAAAAGTTAGGAATATTTCAAAACATAACATACTTTAGCTGTAAAACGTATAATATTTCAACAATGATAACAAAATAGCCATTTGCTATTTTTTTAATTAAAATGTGTACTAGATTAGCTATGTAAGGCCTGCCTTTTTAAATTCCCAAACTTTAGATATTTTTTAAAAGAAACAAAAAGGTGAAATAGCGAATAAATTAAAATTTTGTTGTCAGAAAAAAGCTTTTTAAACAAATCTGTTTTTTTTTAGGTTAAAGTTTTTCATTCAAAACATATTCTCGTCATAAGAAATACTTTTGAAAAATCTATCTTATTTTATTTTATTTAAGCATAAATTATGATTTAATATTTTTGTTTTTTTTCAACAATCTGAACACATGGAGTTTACAAAAAAAAAAAATCAAAATTTATTATCTTATAGTTACAAAATTATTTATTTCTCTTTTTTTCCTTTTTTGCTTTCACTCTTTGGAAATTTAGCGCCATAAATAATAATTATACAAGTAAAGCTTTAGCTTAAGACATTTCATTAAGAAAGTATTTAGCATTTTTTTATTTCAGTTTCCTTCTACCAACAACAGGGACCCATCTCTGTAAGTATTTAACGCAGCACAAACTAAGGAAAACGAAAATCACATCAACACACACACACACAAACAGAGCAGAGAATATTCTATACGCATTAAACCTATACGCACATGAACGGATATGCAAACACATGTCCGCCCATATACTCGTTTAGCCTACAAAAAGCTTAAGAAAACTGACAAACATTTTTGCCTCTTTTTGTTTTTTGTTGCTGTGCTGTTTTAGGAACCATGTGTGCATTTTATTCACATGATGTGATGGCACAAAATTATGAAGAAAAGTTGTTATGTGTTTGTATGTTTAAAGGAAAAAGAGAGAGAGAGAGAGAGCGAGAGTTTAAGAATGTGTCTACTAAACAAATACTCGTATATTATGAAAAAGGATTAATGCGTAACATAACAAGCAACAACTCAAGGAAGCAAGCAACCAAGAAAATCAGGCAAATAGTTAAACATAATAAAGTCCTGTGCTGTTGCTACAAATGGTAACACACACACACAAACGGATATGCGTATGTATAAGGGTTTGTGCATTTATTAGTATTTACTTTCTACTAAGTCCTGCTCCTGCTGCTATTTCCATAGCTACTTTCTCTGTGTATTTTTTTATTTTATTGCCAAAAACAGTTTAAGTCATAATTAAAGAAAATAAATTATAATCGTTAAATGTCAGCCTTTCATTAAGTCGTGTATAAATATTCTTCTTAATTCTTGGGCAAATGTTAAAATATCCTTTTTATATAATATTTGGTATCAAGTAGTAACTACTAAAAGGGGCAGCAGGATAATAAAACAAAAGGGATGCTCTACTTAAATGTGTCGTATTTATCCTTGATTTGTTTTCTTTATCATTAGGACACATTTGGTTTAGTTTGGAGAAAAAGGTTTAGGAAATAATAGGGAAATGTGGGATATGTTTAAAGCTTTGTATGATATTTGTTTTTCCTATTGCATATTGCCTAACAACATGCTTTGCTAGCATTACTTTAAACTTGGATTGTGTATTCTAAGATGAACATTAATAAGGTTGTTAATATTTTTTAAAATTTGTTCATTGTGAATTGCCTTTTAAGAAGATTATGCAAGAGACCACTTTAAGAGAAGATACCAATTTGAAGGAATGCCCAGAATTATTACCTTATTATGTATATATGTACTATTGTAATATTACATACTAAAACTATTCTGATATCAATGATTAGTAAATAAACTGCTTATAGCAAACAAAACAAGCATTATGACACACGCGAATATGATAAGGCCACTTGATTTATCCAAATCTTTTTTTTTTGACCGCAAATTACTTTTTAACTAAAAATTAAAAATATCATTTTTAGATTTGCCAAGATCATATTATCAAGGCTACAAACTCAGACATCGTTCACTTCTTAATTTTTAATAAGCAATATTTATTTTAGAGGAATGGTTAAGAGGAAAGATGATGAACTCAATTGACAATGAAAAGGGTGGATGCATATTTCGCCCAGCATTTAATTACGAGATAAGTAGTAAGATTTTGTTATTAGCTTTGACTAGCGCAAAGTTATTCGAAGTCCACAAAAATGAATTGTTGAAGTTAGGCTTAATTTCTTTTATTCTCTCTGACTACAAATAGTAGTTGAAGAATATTTTTATACAAATTATGTAACTAATTTTTAAAAAGTAAAATGGGAAAAATTTAATTAGACACAAGCAGAATGGAATGCATTTTATAGACTGTTAATTCCGTCCTCATCATATATTCAACATCATATATTTAACCAACCAAACTCAGATAAAGGAATACGAGAAAAACTGTATTCAATCATCTATCGTCAGTCTAGCACTGCTTTAAGCTTCCCTCTTATTTAATATTTTTAATTTTTAATTTTTAATTTAATATTTATCACCTCATATTTGTTTTTATCTCAGACAACATTAGGTTAGCAATGAACGCAATTTTTTTTGTTTTATTTGTTTTGCCAACATAATTCTTTAGTTGATACTAATCTAGTATCAAACTAAAATTTTTTAGGTAAACATATTCTCGCGGTGGCTTCCGATTTTTAATAGTGAATAATAAAATCGTTTTTTGAAGCAGACCACTAACTTCAAGACTCAATAACTTCAGGCAAACTGTGGGCAGTAAACTGTCAAGCTTCTTTCACATCACAGTGTCTCTCGTAATTGCTAGCATTTCTAGCAATCTTGTCAAAGGCTTAGGATCCCATTCGCATTTACATTTAACAAATGACTGCCCGTTATTCTAAAGTTTATGCTAGCCAGTTCTCTACACACTATACGCTATCGTCTTAGCCTCTTCTAGGCACTTTTTAGAACCGTATAATCGTTGAGAGATAATCGTCACATCTCTTGCGCTAATGAAACTGTAGTTTCATCAGAGAGTGTCCTTTTCCATCGCTGTCAGATACTTTCGGTCTAAAGCTACAACTTTGCCTCAGAGAGTATATCAAAATTCCAAACGGTTTGCAAAATATGAGCTTGAGTAAATGATCATTTTTTTGAAAATGACATCGAGGCCCCACATCTTTGAGGGCCCATAAAAAAAACCTGGAGGACTTTGGGCAAAACTGGGAGACAGGGGTCTTTTTTTTTGGTCTTTTATGACGTAGTGGTGTCCGTATATGGTTATTTTGCCATGACTTAAAAAATTACACGGTGTGATATCTGCCAGTTCTCAATTTTTTTAGTAGAAAATGATGCTATGTAATGAAATTACATATACATCATTTTATTTTTAACAAGAATTTTTACGATGAGTGTTCGAATTTGAAAGTCAAAAAATTTTATTTTTTCGGTAAAAAGGTTTAATTTTACAACAGGTCTTCTTTTAACTCGATAGAATATGTTCACCGATTTTTAATTTTTTTTATATTTTTTTCTTTGTTTATTCCCTCCATGACGACGTCTTCGTTTGACCCAAACCTCTTTCGGCTCATTTGCGCTGGTACATAAAATATTTGGATTATATGAGTACTCATGCATGTCCTTGGACTACTTAAACGATATTTTTACAGAAGTGGTGTTAAATCTTTACCCACAAAAATTCTTTTAGCATTTAATAAATAAATTAGTTTTCCTTATAATTTAATTTTTTCAAAACAAAAATGTCTAAATATGTTTTAGCTAATTTGTGTCCTTGTAGACTTCTGCCTCAATGAGAATATAAATTTGTTATATTATAAAAACAACATTTTTCGATATCTCTTTATACTTCGTCCAATTAATATAATAATTCATAATAGAAAAGTTTCCTTTCCCATATTTTGCTTTTTTTTAGAACAAACAGTTTGCAAGAAAACTTGCCTACACTTTTAAACATAAAAATATATGACAGAATGGCAAAATCAAAATCTTGGCTTTAAAAACTAAAGTCAAAAACTACCCAACTTGACAAAAGCAACAATGTCTTTGATATACTAGAAACATATACTTACATATTTTGTAACATAAAATAACTATGCGATAGTTGTTAAGGTTGTTCCTACGATAAGAAAAATCGTGATAGGATTGTGTAAACCCAACAAACATTGAAGTGTGGGCGATATTCATGAACAAAATACTTTACATATTTTTGTATTTTTGATTTTTTTTCAGCTAACAATGACATCAAGCTACACAGGTTTCTAAAACTTAATAATTTAGAAATAAATCTGTAGTTCTGGAACCACCAATAATATACTACTGAAATTTCACATGTTCGAGTTGATTCTTCGACTCAAAAAGGTTTAATAACATGTGTTAAGTTGTTTGTTAAATTGAAATATAATCCTTAAAATAACTACAAAAACTTGTTGAAAAATATTTTTCTTTTATTTTTAGCAACACTGGTTTTTAAGATGTTCTAATTGTTGCTTCAGTTTTACACTGGTACAAAATAAGTTTTCTTTAGTACTACAAGTTATTTTAATCTTTTAGAAATAATTTTCAAAAAAAATCATTACGTAAAATAGGTCGTATAAGAGAAAGGTTCTTCTTTCAGCCCTATGCAAAAAAAAAAATTATGAGTTATTGACAAATTCCAAAAATATAAAGTATTGATAACAACGAAAAACTTCCCTGTAACCTTCTCAATTAGATAGGTATGTATATCAAAAATTACCTAAACATCACAACGCACAGTGGTTTCAAACCATTTTATTTTGCAAATAATTCGGCAGCTCACGAACACAAAATGCATTTCAATAACATTTCACAGAAGGAGAGCAGAGGTGTTTTTCAAGTTCTTCTCTTTGAATATGTATCCAAGGGGTATTTACTTCTGTTCAACCTGTTGAACTAAGAGGAATTTTACATTAATTCATAAATTATGTTTCAACATTGGTTACAAATTATGACACTCTATTTCTTTTATCGCATTGGCAAAGGTTATCTTTAAAATAACTCAAAAAAAAAACTACCGAAGAAAGTCTGATCTATATAAGCAAAGAAGCTATACCATCTTTTTGAAGAAAACCCTGGAAAAACAGTGTTTTTTACATATTCCCAATTCAGAGGCGTGTAACTTTTTAACCAAACGAGCTATCATGAAGAACTTAATGTTATTTTTTTGTAGATTTTATGGCAAATGCAGCAAATCAACAATCTAATCATAAATACGTTCACCAAGTCAAAACATACAAATTAATGTCGACCAAAAATTTATATTTCTTTGAAAGTAATAGACATTTCTAGACATAAATGAACTTTTGGTGATACTTCAATAAAATGTATGTCCAACATCCCATCTTTGGGGGCATACCTACAAATTCCCCTCACCTAATAGAGCCAAGCGTCTACAGGCCCGCATATGCTTTCCATTTGCGAAGATATCTTTAAGACATTACTTTCAAAATAAAAAGTTTCTAAACCACTGTGTATCGTAGTTAATAAACGATATTTTTTGTCTATTTTTATTCAGAAACTTCCTGCAGAGGTAGAGCAAAAAATGGCGCCAATGTTTCGACTAATATACTATAGATGATTTGCTATCTGCCAGTCCCCCAAATATTAGACTAATGTGATAACAAAAAAGGCAATAGAAATTGGATTAAAATTTAGGAAAGCCCTTATTTGCTACTGCAACTGTAAAAATATTATTTTTAATTTTTAGTGGCATTTTAACGCTCCTCAATAGTAGGAGCATGCAGACCCATACATTTAATAACTTACATATCAAAACTATATAAGAAAAACTTGATAACTAATTTCGATTTAGAAAAAAAAAACAATGAAACACAAATTTCCATTAGCTATTTTAAGCCTATATCAGTCTAAATTAGCTGAATGGTATTCTACAAGTTACCATATAAAAAGTTAAAATTTTAAATTTTTTTGTATTATTGTACAGCCATTATATTTCAAGCAAGTTCTAGACTACGGGGGTACTAAGAGTCACTGCAGGATTTGCAAATGCTTTGACGAAGTTCTCTTGGGGAAAATAGGGACATCACGGGTTCTCTTCGAGGCCAGCCCAATGCCCAAAGGACTGGTACCACGGTAACCGGTAGCCCTACAGAGACCCTCTCATCTTTGTGATCGGTTGTTGGTGAGGTCCCCTTCGAGGATATACGTGGTTGTTGTGGTTTAGATAGATGGTGCATTTTGGATCAAAGTGTGCTGCTGCGTTCTCAACAAAAGGAGTTGGATGGTCTCCTTTTGCTAATTTTCGGTATCAATGCTTTATTTTACACATATCACGTTATCGTAGAGTGTGCTGTACTACATAATGGGGGCACTAGACTACGCTTTTATTTCACTCGGTGGTAAGACAACCGTCAGATAAAGGCCAACAAGGCTAGGTGTCAAAGTAACCTTGCTCAAATCATTCTCTTGAGACAATAGACCTCTTCCTAAGAATTTTGTTGTACGAGACCCCAAGTCAGGACACACAAAAAGTACGTATGTTTTTCAAAGTCTCACAGTATCTGTAAATTCTGATCTCAGTGATTGCTAATTGTAAATTGATGGTAACAAAGACCATGATGTCCGGTAAGCCATCCAGTACGCAGTTTTAGGTTACTCTTATTAAGTGGTAGTAGCCTTTTGGAACCGAGTTCACTTAGAGATTTCACACAATCCTTAACTACCTCAAACCTTAGCTCAACCAAATGAAAATAATGTTTTATTTTCATACTCTTTGTTTTTCTCCTTTAAAATTTACTAGCACAGATGAGCTAGGATCTTTCTGCCTGAAAGATCGTCGGGCATCTTCCCATGACAATGGCCTACCGCCTACCGTGTCACAATTTTCCTGTTTGGAGCTGTTACTAAACCCACCTAGTTTACCACGTAATATTACTAAATCACCTAACTTCTGCGTGTGATATTCAAACTCTTAAAACGCATAATGGCCATTAAGGTTTAGACGAATTCTTCGATGTGTAACTGTCAAATACTGCTGTCAAATAATTATTATCCTTATTTCTAAAACTAGCTGTGCCAACACACGTTGTGTGCAACCTGACAATATTTTGTTCGATTTTGCTTTGAAAGTAATCCACACCAAATTTTAAGACTCTTACTTTTATAGCGCTTCACGTATATGTACGTATTTACTTGATATAAATATACCCATCCCTGGATAAAATTCTTTAATTTATATAAAATTCAAAAAATAATTATAAAGCTCTGTAAAAGGTGTATACAATATTTTAATAACAATATAATTCCACAAAGTTAAAATACAAATCAAATACAAATTTTATTCAATTGGCTACTTGGCAGTAACGAATTTATATTTTGTCATTATTTTAAAACAGCGCCATCTGTTGCACAACAGTGTTTAAAATATTCCGCTTTCAAAAATAAAAGGTGCCTTCAAGTCTGCAGTACCTTACTTAAATCGGTTAAAATTGTGTACTTTCACTGCTTTTCATCCTATATTTGAATCAGGATACTAAGGTACCTCCTTACAAAATATTTTTTTAAATCCCTCCAGTGGTTTCTACGTGATGCGTACGTAGATGGCATGTATGTATAGATGTATGTATAGATAAAAAACAAGTACAAAAATCTAATATTTGATGTTTGTTGGACATTATCAAACAAATAACCAACCAATGCATTCATAAATGAGTGACTTAGTGAACAAATGAATGGATGTGCTAATGGAAGCAAAACTAATGAGCGTATAACAAATAGTTTATTTGTGCAAATAATGAAATCTCTATGTCCTTTGTTTTTACACTCAGAAATTTTAATAATATAAAATTTGTATACTGTAGAGTTTTAAGGATTTAAACACTAAGAAAGCCCTTCGCGTTGATAAAACAGTAGTAACAACATGTTATATGAGTTGCTCCGTATAGCTCGAAAAATAATTATTTTTGTTTTTAATGCCATCTTACGCCTTTAGTACTGTCCCACAGAGTGAAAGGTCTCTTTACCATGATTCCTAAGCCAGGGAAAGACCTCACAAAAGTGGAATCATACAGACCTATAAGTCTTTTATCAAACATCAAATCTGTTTGAGAGAATATTAATAACTAAGCTGAATCCAATTCTTAGCGCGAAAGGATGTATTGCGAACCATCAATTCGGCTTCAGAAAACAACATAGTACGATCCAACAAACACACAGATTAGTAAAGGTAATTAAAAAGACCTTTGAAGAAAAATAAGGTTTGGCACGAAGGCCTAATATGTAAGTTAAAGTTGAACTTGCCCGATCACTTCTATAAGCTCTTAAAAAATTATTTAACGGATCGAAAGTTTTTAACTAAAAGAAGGAGGCTATTTAAGCTCTGCCCAGCTCATCGAAGCCGAAGTTCTCCAAGGTAGTATTTTTGGGACCCATTTCATTTTTATTTTATTGTACACATCAGATATGCAACTTAGCACCCAAGTCCACACATCAATATTTGCTAATGATACAGCTTTTTTAAGTATTTATGAAAGCTCCCAGGCAGTAGCAATACATTTACAAGACCACATAATCAATTTTGAATAATGATTGAAGAAATGGATAATAAAGGTGAAAGATCAAAAATGTACTCATATAACTTTCACACTGCGTGGGGACTCATGCTATCCTATT
Source organism: Phasia obesa (assembly GCA_949628195.1). NCBI lineage: Eukaryota > Metazoa > Arthropoda > Insecta > Diptera > Tachinidae > Phasia > Phasia obesa. The sequence continues at coordinate 104,413,653 of OX451219.1, forward strand.
CACATAAATAACCAAATAATACCGCAGTCTTCAGAATTTAAATACATCTTGTTCGACGCTTCATTTTATGATGGACCTCGTTTTATAATTCCAGATCTAGAGCCCAATTTAAATTTGTCCAAAAACCAGAAGACGCCCTTAATTTTTTGCAATGGTGTCCCTTTTTAGACTTTGGTCGATCAAAAAATATTCTTTTGTCACTTCTATACATAATAAATTAGAACTTTTTAACAATTTTGTGAGAATTTTGTGATTTGAAACAAAAATTCTCTAAAATTAGTGACGCATAGATCAATAAGGGAATTTTTATGGGGTCTCAGATTAGGAAAGTGCTGAAAGATTTGGTATTTCAACAGCAATTGAGTTTAGTGGTACCAAGGTATCAAGGAAAGTGCAGCAACAAACTACCAAATTTTTGCTGGACACTGAAAAGAGGCTTGTCAGGTTTGCCTAAGTAAGTTCCTATTTTTAAATTTTTTTAATTTAACATTTATGTTATATATCTGGATTTGTACTGATAGTAAAGCCGCTATCATGTCGCTTATAGCACATCAACTCTTGTCCTTGAATGCCGGACATCCTTAAATGTGATGGCGGATAATTCGAAAGTCACCCTTAAATGGGTGAGGGGACAGGGGACTAATCAAGGCAATTGTGCTGCCGATGAACTAGCCAAAAAGGGAACAATATTGCACGATGATGCCATAGACACCTATTGTGGCATTCCCCTCTCGGCCTGTTTGCACCGCATTAACTTTCCCCTTCACGATATAGCTCAGGCCAGATGGTCCAATGAGTCAACTTGCTCAATTGCAAGGACAATCTGGCCCTCGCTGGACTAAAAGAAAACGGTCTCGCTATTTCGGCTGCAGAAAATGCAAATACGCGACTTAATAGCAATAGTCACTGGTCATTGCTTATTTGGAACCCATGCAAGCAGGATGGGTATCCCTTATAATGACTTCTGCAGAAGTTGCCAGGATGAAGAAGAGAAGGAAACGGTTGAACACCTTCTCTGTCATTGCCCTGCATTAGAACACTGTCGCCTACAACACTTGGGACGACGATGTTTTGAAAGCCTTTCTTGTGGTTCATCTCTGGAACCAATCAGGATTAATTCCTTTTTAAGGAACTGTGGTTGGTTTTCTAACCCTCTTCCAACTGAAGTGAAATAGTTGCTCATCAATGTATGTCACGTCCAATAGAGCCTTCACAGCTAACACCTTCCCCGTCTATGACCTTCTACTCACTTCTGTCGCTAAGTTTCTTCCTCAGTCTATAATGATTTTTGTTCTCTATCTCTAGGTATCACAAAGGGACTAACATAATGGACCCAAGTGAGCTATTTTTATTTCACTTCTCTTTTCTCCTCCTGTCTGCTTAACCTAACCTAACCTAACCTAACATTTATTTTCTGAAACCCCCGTCTTATCCGTTTGTCTTGAGGAAATTAAACGTAAAAGAAAAACTCTGATTTGGTATCACCAACATGTTTAGGACAGAAAAACACTTTTTTTTTTGTCCCGTGTTTTGAAAGTACCAATACAAACCATGTATTGTCATTTTCTTGATTAAAGTTTTCTAATCTGCAATCTTTCTACTAACTGCAAGTTTCGAGTTTGTCTTTATAAATCATTTTTATTCTTTGTAACACGGTGCGTGTGTGTATGTTAACATTTATAACTTTAGCTGAGTGTGTGTTGGTTTGCTAGTATGTATTTGTACATTGGTGGGAAAAATACTTTTCATGGTTTCTAGTTCGTTGTTTTTGTTTTTGTTGTTGTACTTTTGTATTTGTTTTTATATTTGTTTAGTGTAATTTGGCAAATTGACTTTGGAGTATGTTCAACAATTTCAAATAGTGGTTAAATGTATTTTTTTTTTTCTTTTTGTTTGTTTGTCCGTTGTTTCTGGTTTAGTTTGTTTGATGGCTGGGCTGACTGGCTGAATGGCTTGGTTTTTCATGGGCACACGATAGCGATTCAAGTAGTTGCAGTAGTAGTGGTAATAAAATATATACAAGTCCAATTAAATGGTCATAAGTAATAATAATTCCGCTTTGATTTGTGGGTGTACATAATATTGTGGTTCATTTAACAAACGTACGAGCAGCCAAGCAATGCCTTTATTCATTTTAATTTTCATCCTAAAAATATACTACAAGACTATACTTTATTTTATTTTAGTTTAGTTTTCTTAGTGATTCGAATTATTATTATTTTTGTTGTTGTTGCTATAACTTTGGTAATATTTAGTTGTAAGTTTATTCTTTCATTCATTATATTTTTCTGTTGTAAGTCGATAAATTAGTTAAAGTACTTAGTATCGTTGCCATTTTTGGGGGATTTTTTTTTCTTTTTCTTATACATATAAGAGTGACTCTTTGTTAAATATTATATTAATTAAAAACAGATTTTTAATTACAATAAAATATAATATCCTTACGATTTATATTAAATAAATAAATAAATGACTTTTATGTTAAATTAAGTAACTTTGCTGTTTGTATTTGATATTTAGTTCATTAAAAACGCTGCTGCTTCGATTAATTTTTCCATTAATCAATTTTAACTCTTAGAAGTATAATACGAAAGCCAAAGAGATTATCAAAGGAACAATAGCTTACAAAGAACCAGTTTCCGGAAACTTTATTATTGGTAATTAAAGCGGACATAATAAGTAATAAATGCTAAGCGCAAATTTCAATTATATTTCTGTAAAAATAAAAAATAAATAAAAAATTTCACATTGGGACACCCATAAGTTCTTAATTCATTTTTTTACTTATAGCGACCAAAGTTTCAATCGACTGCCTATTTCAATTGAAAGGATAATTTCATAAACGTTAAAATCACATGTTATATAGCGCACACTTTAATTTTTAACCGACTTCAGAAGAAGGAGGTTATCTATTCGTCTGAATGTTGTTTTTTTTTATGTATGTAACAGCAGAACTCAGCCATTTCTGAACCGATTTTAAATTTTTTTCCTTTATTTGAAAGGTTATGCTTTCAGGTTTCCCCATACAACATACATGTTTTTTAGGTGTATTAAGAACCGTAAAGGGCACCAAATTAAAATTTTAAAAAATTGTGTGTTGCTATAGCTACCATCAGCAGAAAGTAATAAAAAAATAAAAATAAAATTTAAAGGGTGGCCCCATAGGTGACGTAATTTGACCTATTTGAGCCTATCTTTTGAACCGTTATATACAAAACCTTGAAAATTTGACAGAATGTCTATTGCTATGACCGTTATAATAAAATGTATAAATATTCAAAACTTTAAAGGGTGCTCCAATAGTTCATTTAATTTGATGTACATATATGGCCATACTTTTGAACAGTTGTACACAGACCGCTGAAATTTACAAAGAACCTGTATTGCTAAGTCCGCTATAACAAAAAGTATAAAATTTGAATTTGGAAATAAAAGGGTGTCCCAATAGTTAATGTAATTCTATGTATGTGGCCAAACTTTTGAACTGTTAGAGACAGACAGCTAAAATTTACAAGGAACCTGTATTGCAAAGTCCACTATAGCAAGTATACAATTTGAATTTATACTCTAAAGGGTGTCCCCATAAATTATATAATTTGGTCTATATAGCCCTATCTTTTGAACCGTTAAACACAAACACTTGAAAATTAGGTAGAATATCAACTACTTTCTCTGGTATGATATCAAGTATAAATATTTGGAATTATTATGTAAAGGGTGTCCCAATAGTTCATGTAATTTGATATATATGGTTAAACTTTTTAACCGTTATATACAGATAGTTGATACTTACAAAGAATCTTTGTGGCCAAGTCCTCTATAACAACAGGTCTTTAATTTAAAATGAAAGGGTGTCTCATGGTGAAATGGTGAAATGGATGCTGGTGAAAATAGCTTAAATTTTGAACAATAATAGGTAGATGCTTGACATTCACATAGTCTTTACTTTTTTCCGCTAATTTTGGCGCATCTATTATTTGGTTTAAATCTAATTCTTAAAGATTACTTCTTATATTTTTAGTTTATAATTGGTGCCCTTCTATCTGTTTTGAAGTCGGTTTTTTTTTTGCAAAAATTATTAACTTTATATTTCTACTACTTCTTTTTTGTTGTAGTGGACACGGAAGTACACAATCTGTGTAAATTATAGCATTATATTATAGATTTCTGATGATAACTGACGATTATTCTAGATATATGCGATTGTCTAGGCTTTTTGGCATACACTCGCTACTTTAAGTCTCACAATATCCATTATGGCTGCAGTGTGTGTGATTGCACCTTCTTGTTAAAACCACGATGTAACAGATTTCCTTGCTCCAAAAAACCAGTTTTTTTTTTTATTCACCGAACCACTGCAATGAAAATACGTCTCGTCGCTCATGATCATTTTTGAATCAAAATCGACCTCTATGTTGTTTAATAATGCCAGCAGAAATTGGGTGACGTCCTGTTAGCTCTGTGTATGGGAACATGTGTAAATCTTTCACTAAAATACACCATTTGCGTGGCACTTCGCACATAGGGGTATTTTGGCAATATAGCCGGACATTACTTTTTTTAACTTATACTGGTGAGTGTCCCTAGACTTATAAAACTTGGCAGAAAAATCGCTTATGATCAGGGTATAAAAGCTATAAAAAAGAAAAGTCGAACTAATGAGAAAAAAGTTCCCCATAGAAGAAGTAATCATACCAATGAAAAATAATTTTTTTTTTTAGTTTTCCCATACTTTTGTTTAGCAAATGCAACTTAGACCTTGGAGATCCTAAAATGTAATTTTTCGCCCTGCCCCCTTTTGTGGGACGTGACATAAAATATTATTTGCAAAAATAATGTAATTATTAAAATAAATGGATTACATACGCTCTAATACCATAAAAATAAAATTTTTAAGTTTTTATGGGCAGGGGGAGGTACCCCTCCAATCACACCACAAAAAGTCCATGTGAATATTTTAAAAACAAATTTTTTTTATTAATTTTAAAAATTTTAATTTTTAACAGTGTCCCAAAACGACAAATCTCAAGCAAAAGCTTCAAAAAAATTCACTACACTTTGCAGAATTTTGGTGTCTCTCAAGCTGTGTACTTAAAGTTTAACATTTCATAAAACAAATTTGGCCTAATGTCTGGCTAGATTGGCAAAATACACCTATGCTCCTCCTATGCTTAATGTTTCTACGTTCTCAGCGACATCGGCAGCCACATTCGCGATATTTTCTACAAAACAAGCAGTTCGGTTCCATTGTGATTCCATTCTATTCGAGTCGTACATTTGATGCGATACGATTAGGTAAACAATGTCAAAATTCACTATGCGCTAACACCACCTACCGTTTATTGGTAACAGTTAAGAATTGTTGATCCAAAAAATGGAATCTCCGCTCGGAGACTCAAATAAAAAAAATAGTCGTATCGGTTTAGAAATTACGAAATTCTGAAGTAACAAACCTTGATAACCTTACTCCTTTTTTCGTCGGGTAAATATAACAATGGAAAACTTCACATTATACAGTATTCAGTTTCGATATAAATTCCTTTCTACATACAAATTTCTTAACGAAATCGCTGACTAACTTGCAAGATTGGGCTCGGAGGAAAATAACTTTGTTAGGGTAGAATCGGTTAAGCCACCGATTAGCCACTACTATAGGATTATATGCGACTGGGTATTAAAAAGAACCAACCTGTCTTGGGATATAAGGGAGGATTGCAGTCTCACGGGCAATTTGCCCCAGACTGGATGCTGCGAAAACTAAGTTAATTCTGGGATTAGGCAGGAAAGTTCTGAGAGTCGTGATAGGTGTGATCACTCGTCATTGCAAGAATCAGCAAAAAGGTCGCCGGTACATCGCACGTTTGTAGGATTTGCGAGGACGAGGAGGAATTGGAAACTGTGGAGCATATCATATATTACTACTTGGTATTACAAAGACGCAGACTTAAATGACTAGGTAAGAGATTTCTCGAATGGGCTCTTCGACATCGCGCGGTGTCAAGTCGATGTAGTCATCCTAATCAAGGAAATAGGGTGGCTCAGTGATACGTAGTAGTACTCACATATGTATCCCTTTTTAACCGACTTCAAAAAAGAAGGAGGTTATCAATTCGTCTGAATGTTGCTTTTTTTATGTTTGTGCCCGCAGAACTCAGTCGTTTCTGACCTGATTTTAAAAATTTTTTATTATTAGAAAGGAAATGCTTACAGATTGGTCCCATTTTAAAAGAAGTTCAGAATTTTGAAAATTAAAGGGTGTCCCCATACAACATACGTGTTTTTTACGTGTATTATCAACCGCAAAGGGCACCCTTTTAAAATTTTAAAAAACTGCTTATTACTATAGCTGCCAGTAACAGAAATTAATAAAAAAATAAACTTAAAAATTAAAGGGTGTCCCCATATGTGACGTCAATTTTAATATATGAAACATTTGAACCATTGTAGACAATCACTTGAAAATTGGACAGAATGTCCAATATTTATAATCATAAATTAAATACTTATGATTAGAAGTTAAAGGGTGTCCCAATAGTTGATGTAATTTGATGTATATTGCAAAACTTTTGAACCGTAACAGAGAGACGGTTGAAATTTACAAAGAACCTGTATATCTAAGTTCTTTATAACATCAAGTATATAATTTAAATTTGGAAACTAAAGGGTGTCCCCATAATTGATATAATTTTACCTATCTAGCCCTATCTTTTGAACCGTTATATACAAATACTTGAAAATTAGACAGAATTTATAAATATTTAAAATTATAAAGGGTGTCTTAATAGTTGATGTAAATTGATGCATATGGCCAAACTTTTGAACCATTTTAGACAGACATTTGAAATTGACAAAGAATCTGTCCTTTTATATAAGTATTTAATTTAAAATTTTACATTAAAGGGTGTCCCCTAGGTGATATTGTTTAACCTATATGGCCATATATTTGGAACCGTTACTTTTTATTGCTGTGTCAGTAATAATAAGTGTAAAAAAATAAAGGGTGTTCTCATATCTGATCTAATTTGTCGTATATGGCTTTATCTGCTAAACCGTTATGGATAGACATTTGAAAGTACAGAACGTATATTACTATGTCCGTTAGAGATTATTTGATTTGAGTACTATTTCTTACAGATTACTTATTCTTAAATTTTTAGTTTAGAATTGATGCACATATATTTGTTTTGTAGTCGGTTTTGTAGTCGGTTTTTTATTTTTCTTAGTTTTTTAGTTAGCTGAAGGAAACCACAATGGGCAATCCGGGTTTCCAAGTGAATATGCCATTTCTGGCACAACTCTCTAAAGCTAACCTAAAAAAATCTTAAGTGAAAATTTTCCATTAAATTTTAATTATTTTAAAATTTAATCATAAAAGTTGTTTTACAAGTTTTCATAAAGGATGTAGAAACAATCCTTAGTCACACTTTCTCATTAACGATATTCTGAAATATGCATTTGATTCTTATTATATTCTAGAACTCGTATTATTTTATAAAAATCTATCAGGCCATTTGACATAAGACAATTTAAAAAAGCACATAAAAATGTAAATGAACAGGAATTTTTTGTTTATTATTAAAAAGATAAGCTAATGTTACATTATAATATAAATGTGTAGATGCGTGTGTAATATAGAACTGATTTTAAATATTTATTGCCTAATTTTGGCCGTTGTGTGAATATTCATACATAAATAAATAAATAAGTTGTAGGAGTGATAAAGATGATCACTTTTTAAACATTTTATTATTTTTATTTCATTTCATTTCTCTAATCGTGACAATGTTGTTTGAATGAATACATTTTTATTCATATTTTCATATCTTTATGACATCTGTAAATGTTTTATGGTCACATTTGAATGTAATTTAAAAAGCTTGAGTCAAATGCAAAATATTTGAATTTCTAAAAGATTATTTATTATAAGCAAAATTAAAAATAAGCGACGTCAACTAGCTGTTACAACAACAGCAGCAACATTTCTTGTTGCTATTATTGGATTTTTCTTCTCATAATGATTTCAAATTGACTTTACAGTTGTCGGCTGTTTCATCATTTCAACTAAATTGTCTAAACAAGAAAATGAAATATAATATACTAATCTATTAGATTAGTAGATTAAACGTTTTGTTGTTTAATCAATTAAGTGTAACTGATGAAACAATCGATAATTATAAAACCGATTTGAAATCGTGACGACTAACAAAAAGTTGGTCGTTCGTGGGTACGAAAATAAGTGTAGTTAACTACCTCAGATGTAGATTCAAGGTAGTTCACTTTCTAAAGTTAAGGATTAATTTGGTTTGTTATTTGAATAAGAATAAATAACCATACACTACTTTAGTCGGGTTTTGATTATTCGCCTTCATTGTGGTTTCCTGCACCAATTTTCCAAATCTTCTCTATAGGGGGGAGGGTGCTGTAGCTTAAGTGGTTAGCACGTTGACTACTAAGCAATGGTTACGAGTTCAAATCTCAGCCGTGGCAACATCAATTTTCTGATATGTATTAATTTTTCTTTCTAATAATGCATATCACAGCGTCCTCCTTCGCCGATATTATCAAATAGCACTAAATCGCGAAGTAAAATAATTATAAATTGGCTATGCTAGCTTCAAACTAATTCGCCAGAGGCTCTGCAATACTATTTTAAAAAATAATCATAACGTGCAATTGCAGTGTTGCCAGAATCGAAGCTTTACTATCACTAACCATCTGTCTTATCTACTACTATCCCTTTCCAAAGGGTACTTCTCTTTCGAAAAAAAATTATAACAGGACCATTTCTGGACATGAAATATTTTTTGAAAATGTTGTTGCTGTTGCAAATAGTAATCTAAATGGAATAGAAAACAGACATTTTTAGAATTTTTCTGCCTGTCGAAATATGTCTGTATCTCTGCCTGCCTGTGTTCGCATCACATAAAAACTACTGGATGAATTTTAATAAAATTTTGTGGGGAAGTACCTTAGGATCCTGGTTCAAATATAGGATTATTTTATAGTTTCCCCCAAAAATATATCATTTAGTGAAAGTATGCAATTTTGCCGATTTAAAGGTACTCCAAACTTTGCAGCACCTTTTGTTTTAAATACTATTTACAGAACTCCACCATTATTTTAGAATTTTGTATAAATTTTGGAATATTATATAAATTTTAGAATTTTATCCAGGGAAGGGTACCTCTATATAAAGAAAATATATAAACCATAACTGAAGCACTATAAATTTAAAATTTGGTGTGGAAGCAAAATCAAACAAAATATTGTCAGGAAGCCTACTTCGAGGTGGGCACATCTAGTTGAATATATATGATCCTTTAAATATCGTGATGCCACTTAGGTACGTTCCTGAATTAATATCGTCAACAAATGTATACATTAGTTATAGGAAAGGTCTCAAAATGCTTTCTTTCTAAGCCATCCGGCTTCAGATGGCTTAGATAACTTTCAAGAATTTTTAGTATGATTTCTAAGAGTCTATAGAATTTTTTGGGCAAGTGTTGTTTAATATTATATATTTAGCCACACAATAACAGCATTTAAATTAGGAAATTGAGAATACTCTGTAACGTATTACTCTCGATTTTTCCAATACAAAATGGGTTTACTAGAGCTATAGAAATAAATCTCCTAAAACCTGAAATTAGTGTTATTTAAAAAAAAAAAATAATTGGGGTATTCACAAGGTGGTGAATGAAGTCATATTGTGGTAATAGTTATTCTAAATATTTGTAATAGCTAAAATAATAATAACATTTTCTTTGTTTATGGTGTTGTAATCAATGACAGCTTTTTAAAAATAATTTTCTATATGTAAGTTTCAATATTTTTGTTTTTTAACCGACTTCAGAAAAAAGAAGGTTATCAATTTGTCTATATTTTTCATACATCTGTCAGTTTAGAACTCAATTATTTCTGGCTTTTTTTTAATTTTTATCTGTTGAGCTCCGTCAGACAGACTCTTGGAATCTATTAAAAACAATAAAAGGTTATTATTATATGTATTTTTGTGTGGTATTACAATTAGAACTGTAACTGATAGAGCTGAAATCTACAACAAATGTAAAAATAAGAAATAAGAGTGCTATACCTATTGTAATGTTAAATATTCTCTTACTATGTTATTTTTACAAAATTTCACAATAATGTACATTCGGTTTTTACTTTTATGATTCTCAACTTTATTATAAATATAATATAAATATATAGAAATTTTATTTGTAAAATTTTATCGAAAATTTTTTATAAAAAATTATAGAAAATTTTTTGTTAAAATTTTATAGAAAATTTTTTTATTAAAATTTTATAGAAAATTTTTGTAAAATTTTTATCGAATTTTTTTTTAAATTTTATTAAAAATTTTTTTAAATTTTATTCAAAATTTTTTTAAATTTTATTGAAAATTTTTTTAAATTTTATTGAAAATTTTTTTTAAAAATTTTTTTAAAAATTTTGTCGAATTTTTTTTGTAAACATTTTATAGAAAAGTTTTTGTTGAACTTTTATCGAACTTTTTTTGTAAAAAACTTACTGAATATTTTTGGTCAAAATTTTATCATATTTTGTAAATTTTTTTTTTAAATTTATCGAAAATATTTTGTTTAAATTTTATCGAAAATATTAAACAATTTGCAAAAAATTTTTAATTTTGAAAATTTTAATTATTATTAGTCAAACTGTTTATGTATTACATACAATGAAATTTATAATCAAGCTTAAGTTCGTTTTTATTCTCTCTAAGAAAGAATTAATTAACAACAAAATATAGGTGGTAAATATTAAAAGTAAAAATATTCAACAAGAGGGAAGCTTAAGGTAGTGGTAGACTTCGTTCTCACCAACTGACGATTGATAATTGAATACAAGTTTTCTCGTATTCCTTTATCTGGGTTTGGTTGGTTAAATAGATGATGCTTACAACTAAACACTACCCTAAGTAGATCAGATACAAGAGTGCTGATAACGGACGTGGCTGTCTAGAAAATGTGCATTCCGCTCGTGCTGGTTTCTAAAAATTAAATTTTCCCAATTTTTCTTTAATATTATCACCTAATTTGTAATTTAATTAATTCTTTCTTAGAGAGAATAAAAACGAACTTAAGCTTGATTATAAATTTCATTGTATGCAAAAAATTTTTTGTCAATATTTTATCGAAAATTGTTTGTCAAAATTTTGTGGAACATTTTTTGTAAAACTTTATAGAAAATTTTTTGTAAAATTTCTTTATAGAAAATTTTTGTAAAATTTTCATAGAATATTTTTTTAAAAATTTTTATAGAAAAGTTTTTTAAAAATTTCGTAGAATATTTTTATAGAAAATTTTTGTATAAATTTTATCGAAAATTTTTTGTAAAAATTTTATCGAAAATTTTTTGTAAAAATTTTATAAAAATTTTTTTATAGAAATTTTATCGAAAGTTTTGTAAAAATTTTACAAAAATTTTTTTGTAAAAGTTAGGACCTTGCTCCGATCTATATTGCGATAGAATGTTGAGACTTAAGGAAATAAGGAGGTCATATTAACCCCTCAATGTGCCAATTGACTGCTCCTGATTTCCAGTGGGCACCCTGTGGGTCTATTGGCCACCTCCATGTATATTGATTTCTTTGCCTTTAATACAAATTAAAGTAGAAAGACCCTACTAACATAAAATAAAACAAAAATCACCCCTCGCAGGGGGTTATTGATCTTCCGAGATCTGTATGCACTCCAATATACTTTATGGGGTCGAAAATGAATATTGTAGATATTTCACACAGAATTGTAAACTTACATATACCCTTGCCACTTGTTATATAGGATACTATTATGACCGCTACAACGGAAAGTCATACAAACATTAAGTACCAAAAAATATAAATAGTTGAAACCACACAATAGCACTGGCAAAGTATTGAATAGTGAGTATTTGATAATTTTTTTGAGTACTCAATACTTAAAAGTCGTTGCTTGATACATTTAACGTTATAGTTTTATAAACAAATTAAATAGAAAATTTAATGGGTTCGTTAAAATTCTGTCTAACAGTGCGTTTCTATTATGTAAACAAAAGTATTGAGTAGTATTGAGTACCCAATTGATAAGTATTGAGTAGTATCAAGTAATTAAATGTAACAGAAATTGCCAGCACTACCACACAAGACTTCATTTTAATGTATAATGTATATCCTATATTTTATTAATTTATGCTTATAGATTGCTTCCTTTTAAATTTATATTTTTCTACTTTAATGTAAATTTTTTAAAGTATTATTACTTTTTGAGTTTGTTTTATGAATAAGGGTTGTTCACAACACTCATATTTGTTTATGTTCTCAAAATAATAATAAGACATAAGTCTTTATGATACCTTGTGAATCCCCCAAATATTATTAAATAATATTAGTAGTGCCTTTTATGTGAAGAGTTCCACATTTCTAGATTTTATGTTTTTTCTAGAATTAAACTATAGCATCCAGTACTCTTAAATGGCGGTATTTCTATTCAGTTGCAAAGAAAATAATTACACAGTGCAACACGGAAAAAAATAACCATATACGGACACCACTACGTGATAAAAGACAAAAAAAAAAAGACCCCTGTCTCCCAGTTTTACCCAAAGTACTCCAGTTTTTTTTATGGGCCCTCAAAGATGTGGGGTCTTGATGTCATTTTTGCAAAAAAATTATCAGTTCCTCAAGCTTATATTTTGCAAACCGTTTGGAATTTTTATATACTCTCCGAGACAAAGTTGTAGCTCTTGTCATAAAGAACAAAAATTGTTAACATATAAAATCAAAAAAACTTCTTAGGTAGTGAAAAATTGAAAAGTGAAAAATTTCCCGGCTACATAAGCGCTACCTAAACGGTGTTAAGAATCATTCCTAGGAAGTTCATATGTACTAGAAAGTTGTTTATTAAGATCTTAGGTTCATTTTTGTAGTTGATTGTTTCCTTGAATTTTGAACGGTTTGCTACCTATGGACCTGAACAGGGGAAAAAAGGTAAAAAAATGAATTTTTTAAAGTTTTTTGCAATTTTGACCTTGAAGATGAAATTTTTTTGATTTTATATGTTAACAATTTTTGTTCTTTATGACAAGAGCTACAACTTTGCCTCAGAGAGTATATCAAAATTCCAAACGGTTTGCAAAATATGAGCTTGAGTAAATGATCATTTTTTTGCGAAAATGACATCGAGGCCCCACATCTTTGAGGGCCCATAAAAAAAAACCTGGAGGACTTTGGGCAAAACTGGGAGACAGGGGTCTTTTTTTACGTCTTTTATCATGTAGTGGTGTCCGTATATGGTTATTTTTACCATGACTTAAAAAATTACACAGTGTGTTACCAAACTTTTACGTCAAATTCCCTACTAAGCCTTCTAGTCATCTATGTTTTATTTCGTATTTATTTTTAGTCCAAAAATAATTTTAATACCTGCCTAATTATGAAATGTGCTTCAAACTAATTTCTTTAAATAAATCTTTACTTAAATAATTTAAAAGACAGCGAAGGTTACTGAATTAATTTTTAGATTTTTGCACTGTGAAAATTATTTTAAATGATAATTTTAACAAATCAGAAAACTCTTTTATCTTCTAAACATGCCTGTATTGCATGCTGATTACAGTATTTCAAATATCTTAAACAGCAATAAATTTCGATTTGTTTTTGTTAAATAAATGCCTGGTGAATTATAATCTTTTTTAAATGCTAAACTTGGAAGAGGGGTGCATAATAAGCTCCCCATGTTGGAAACAAAAAAACATTTGGCCGACTTAAATGCCTTCTCAAATGTTCAAAATATATTCCAACATATCTTTTCTTTTGATAATCATAACTTTTTTGTACTTAGTACAAGCGAAGTACTTGTTGTCAAAATTTATTAGAAAGTCATAGAACATTTTTAGTAATTTGAGTACAACCAACACCTACCCCTTTACATTTCTTTGTTATTCTACTTGCACCCCTTCCAAGGCATACTCAATGAATTTCCCAAAGCGAAAAAAAAATTATACAAGAAAATCTTAATGGAATGGTGAGTTATGAATTTATAAAAATATTAAGTTATTTAGCCAAACGTTTGCTGCCAGCCATCAAGACATTGTACAGATACCACTGTTGCTGGAATTATTGTATTTTAAGTTGGTTGACTGGTTGGCTAGATGGCTGGCTGGCTGGCTGATTTTTCATACATCTTTACAGTTTTTCTTGGTGTTGCCATTAAAGTCATAAGCGAAAAGCTTATGAAGAAAAAGGGTAATAAATCAATTCGTATTAGTTTTATAAAATTTATTCCTGCGGCGACTAAGCATAAGACTATATATATATATATATGTATCTAAACGTTTATAAAGATACATTTGTTGGTTCGCTCCTGCTTGACTTGCCTTAACTGGCTGTTTGCCTGCCAAAGGTATTACTTAAGATTGCTGCTAAAGGTAAAACATTGGTGTCTTCTATTTTAGGCTGTTATTTACTTTTTCGTTTTGCCACTCTCACCACCCTAACATTTTAATAAGTCTAATGAGAAAATCTTTTTGCCATTTTTTACGGAACGTTCAATGTTTTAGATATTTTATCACTGATACCATGCAAAGACATTTCTCTTAAGCAAAAGAAAAAAATCAAAATTCTTAGAAAAACTTTTAATATTTTTTTTTACTCATTTGGTTTTTTCTTAACTTAAGTTAGAAGTGTTGTTTGGCAAGCCTTAACATTTGCTTTACTTTTAATAAAGCAGGTTCGCCTATCACATATGCTACAATTTTAATTAAAATATTAATATACGGATGAAATTTGAAGTCAATCTTAAGTTCGTTTTATTCTCGCTAAGAAAGACTTCGTTCTCACCAACTGACTATGATGATTGAATACAGTTTTTCTCGTACTCCTTTATCTGAGCTTGATTGGTTAAAAAGATGATGTTTACAACTAAGAGTGCTGATGACGGAATTAGCTGTCTAGAAAATGCATTCCACTCTGCTGGTGTCTAAAATTAAATTTTACCAATTTTTCTTTTCATTTAGTTTTTAATTGAAATTATTCTTTATTGAAGAGAATAAAACGAACGTAAGCTTGACTTCAAATTCCATCTGTATGTAAAATAAAGAGTGTACGACTAATAAAATTTGAAATATTAAATAGTAAAATTTTAATATTCTATATGGCTAGCAGGTAGTGTGGTTCGATTCCCACGAAAGACTCTGGGTGTTTCACCACAATAGGTAAAGGTCTTCGGTAAATTAAGTTAGAATATAATTTGGAATGGTATTTTCCCATTTAAGAAATAATAAATACAAAACTAAGTTAAGAGTTCTAAGACGATGCCTTTATTACATTCTCCATGACATAAGCGATGAAGAGGAAAGAGTATTTTGAAAATTTTTAAATTTTACATAAGCATGTAATATCTTACATATATAATTGCGCCCAATTTCTTATCACTCAGGAAGTTCTGCATTGCGATAAAAAGGTGGTAATCACTTGGTGCCAAGTCCGGATAATATGGTGGATGCAACAAAATTCCCAACCAAGCTACCTGAGTTTCTGGCGAGTCAGTACAGACGTGTGTGGCCTGGCGTTGTTGGCCAATTCGGGCTTCTAACAGTCCAGTTGTTAGCAGTAGATATCTGAATTTAGAGTTTGGCCATACGGAAGCAACTTGCAATAAATGATTCTCTTTCAGTCCCACCAAATACACAGTAGAACCTTTCTGGTCGTTAGTCCCGGTTTAGCCACCATTTGTGCTGAACTACCGCACCTTGACCGATATAATTTTCGCACAATATTGTCGTATTTTACCCATTTCTTATCCCCAGTCACAATTCGTTTAAGAAATGGGTCGATTTCATTCCGTTTGGCCAAGGTTTTGCAGAAGGAAATTCAATCCCTCATGTTTTTTTTTGTGTTAATTGGTGTGGCACTCAAACATCGTGCTTCTTTCTGTATTCAGCATTACGCAAATGGTTTAAAAATATTTTATGGTCGATACGGCTACTAATATGCCGATCAATTTCGATTATGATTTTATCGACACATTCGGCGACGGGCCTGCCTGTGCAAGGTGCATCTTTAACATCAAAAATGCCTGAACGGAATCCACGAAACTTAATTAGCTGTTAGTATCGACACCATAAACGCCATTCATACCAATCACAAGTCTTTATCAAAGACTTCCGTTGACTTCCGATTTTAACACCCTGTAACTACGAACTGAATGGACCAAAAAATAAAAAAAGAACTTTTTTACCTTAACAACCAACATAAATTTGAAATTTTTTGATCGATACTTTACGAGGTATCGATCACTAAAGCCACCTCCGAAAAAAATGATTTTCTCTTTCCCCAATCTATTATCACTAACAGTACCCGCGAAGTCGTAAGTGTCCTTACAATAATAAGTTGTTCCATTTTTAATTCTTTCATTCTTCTAGTGCTGCAGATATGGTGTATATATACATATATTTACTTTCTAATTAAATAAACGTCTCTATGTTGCTTATAGGTTTTATAAAAAATTATATTATTGTAGAATTATGTAAATAGTGGCTTTCAGCTCAAATAGTACAGCCTAATTAGTCGATTACAAAAGGTAACTCAACTCAGTTGCGTTGTCAGTTGCCAAAATTGTATTACGTATGGCAACTGGCAACTAAAACTTGTTAATTTTAGTCACCAAAATGGAAATAATAAATTTGTGGTTGCTGTTGATTTTGTTCACAGATTATAAAGTAAAAACTGCACTAAAACTGAAAAGTAAGTTTGTTTTTCTTTATATCTTTTCACATAATCATACAGACTACGTATATTGGCCCCTTTTCTGCGTTGCTCATGTAATTCCAAACTTAGCATCTGCAATGCAAGAAAATAATAACGATGATGCGAATAATATTCCGTATTTTTAGAGATGCTTCTTTCATTAACACTTGATTCCATGGTCGAAAAATAGCTGCTGTTATGAAACTTGGTATTTCAAAGAGTAGATGTTCATAACCAAGAGCCTCCACGCAAACCCCTAAGGGTCTGTGAGCACATACAAAATATCAACCAGAATCTCACAAAGAGAACAAAACATGTAAAAATTTTAAATCAGTAGCATACCAGCTTTCAACAAGGTATACTTGTGTCACTTTGCTAAATATTTAGCAAACCAATGCATTTTCTTTTTAACCACTTTTTTTGGTTGGGGTCCTTTGCTCATAACACTAAGGTTGTAATTTACAGGAGGATCTTTAGGTGGATGAGGAGTATTGTAAGTTTCATTTTTAAAATTATTGCCTCGGCTGGAACATGATGCTTAACTTGCATTAAATTTACGAGTATGTTAAGCAAGAGCCCCCACGCAAACCCCTAAGGGTCTGTGAGTACATACAAAATATCAACCAGAATCTCACAAAGAGAACAAAACATGTAAAATTTTTAAATCAGTAGCATATCAGCTTTCAACAAGGTATATTTGTGTCACTTTGCTAAATATTTAGCAAACCAATGCATTTTCTTTTTAAACACTTTTTTTGGTTGGGGGCCATTGGTGTTAAGACATATTTTTAAGAGATTGGATATGAATTTCAACAAAGAATCAAAACTGTAGACAGGAAATAGTATATAGTTTTTTTTTTTTGTATTTTCTTTCTTATTTATTAAATACTTTTTGATTATTTACATCTATGTCCAGTTGCTAGAGCGTCAAATTGGCATAATCGATAAATTTATGGCAACTAAAGAAAGTTGCCTTACATAATTTCAATTTTTTCCCAGCTGTTTTATCTTTTGACAACGCAACTGAGGTTACGTTGCCATCCATAATCGACCTATAAATTAATAGTTTAAAAAATAAATTATTTTTAAAATTTTTTTCATCTTTGGTGGAACCTTTTTTATCTAAAATTTATTCTTCAATATAAACACCCAATTCTTAGTACCGCCATGTTTCTTGTTTAATAACTCTTAGTCTGCCTCTTGTTTTACAATGAAGTGCATGCTTTTTTTTTTCTTTAAGCTTAAAACATAATTTATTGGTACTTTTAAATACTCTAATGCTCATTCATATTCATAAATATTTTCTTACACTTTCTTTTTTAGAAGGGAGAAGAAAAATTATCAAAAAAAAAAGAAGAAAAACCTGAATATTATATTTTTGCTGCTTCGTTTAAATCTTCATAAATCCTTAAAGAAAATGCATCATAATTTCCTAACTTTTTGGCACAATTTTCTTCTTCACACTCCATCTAACGCCTTTTTAACAACTTGTTGTTATTACTGCCACAGTAATAGCCAGTAGACGAAAAAACATTAGTTCGAAGCGAAAAAGAAAACGAAAAACAATATGTAGTGCCCGTACCTTTGTGGGCATTTCAGTTCGTTTATGTGGTCTCTCAAATGAATAAATAAATAAGTGAATGAATTATCGCTTTTGACAATGGGATTATCATTTTTACATTAGTTTATTTCACAGAGCAAACGATTTTATTTAAATGATTTTACCACAAAAAAATAGATATTTTTTCCTCAAGATTTTCTTTACAAGTGTTTTTGTTTTGGGTCCTTGTTTTTCTTTTCGATGCGATTTTATTTTATGAAATTCTTAAACTCTCTTGGGGGTAATTTAGTCTTAACATAATTATCATCGTAAATTACATTTTTAACATTAAATCTTTTCAGTTTTTTATTGCTGTTGTTGTTTTGTTTTTGACTTTATGAAAATGAATTGAATTAAATGGTTATTTTCACACTTCTTAAACGTGTTTTACTTTTATTGTTGTTTGTTTTTTGTAGGCCAAAAAGTTTCTGTTTCTGTGGATTTGAGTGAATATTGAAAAGATAAGTAAATAATTTTTCCAGAAAAAAAAAATTTTTAAACTTAAAAAAATTGCAAACAAAAGTCATCCACTAGTGATCTGACTCTAGGTAAAACTATGGTTTCCGAAATATCGTGAAAAATTGCATTCCACTCTTTTCATTATTTCATACTTGGAATTTTTTCATTGGCATTGAATTTTCATTGGCATTATTTGAAATACTTTCAAAGAAAAATAATTTAAAGCTACATTTACCAATGGTAACGAAAATGTAATAAAATTGTATAATTACTAATTATAATTGATGAAAAAATCATTGACCAAACATAAATTTATTATGGCAGTGGGATTTAATAACTACGAATAAAGTAAACAAGCATTAATCCATTTGTAGTCGGATAAAAATAAAAAAAACTTTCATTAAAAAGCATGACCATTAATAAAAACAATGGCAATGAAAAAAAGATTTGTTAGCATTATTTGTAATTCAATGCTAATGAAATAGCAAATTAATTACCCAATCTAATTAATTAGTCCCATCTATGCATTATTTTTTAAAATCAAATAAATCATTTATTTTACACATTGGCAATAGGTCTTCTATAATTTACAAACACAATTGCATTTAAAGCTACTTCTCTCTTGGTTTAATATATCGGGTGGTAACATTTTAAGGGCCGATGTTAAATGTGAACTATACCTAAACGTTAAGTTTTTTTTCTGCATTTAATTTGACATTTCTCAATTTCAGACTAACTCAATTTGAACCATGGAAAGATACACAATCGAGCAGCGCGTTAAAGTTATTCAGGCTTTTATGATTTTGTCGGTCAATTTAATCGTCCAAATATGCGTACAATCGAAAAAATCGTGCAAAAATTTGAGCAAACCGGGTCTGTAGGAGATGTGAATACACCAGTACATGCTCGTACAACTCGTACTACAAAAAATATTGCTATTGTTCGCGATAGTGTGGCTAAAGAGCCGCCAACCTCAACTCGTTGTTGTGCCCAACAATTGCACCTCTCACGCTCGTCGTTGATGAACTATACGCATAAACAGTTGCATTTACATGCTCACAAGGTGCAATTGACTCAAGAACTAAAGCGTCTTGATCATTACAAACAACGTCAATGTTCAGAATTGTTGCAAGAAATGGCAACAGTGGATGATAAATTTTCGAAGAAAATCATCTTCAGTGATGAGGCACATTTTCACCTCAGTGGATTCGTCAATAAGCAGAATTTCCGCCTTTGGGCGAATGATAATCCAAGAGTGAATGTCAAAAAACAAATGCTAATATATAATGTGACTGTTTGGTGCGGTTTATAGGGTGGCGGAATCATCGGCCCGTATTTTTTCCAAAATGAGGCCAGTCAGGCAGTTACTGTGAATGGTGTTCCCTATCGTGAGATGATAACAAACTTTTTATAGCGCGAATTGGAAGATGTGAATGTGGACGATATGTGGTTTTAACAGGACGGTGCCACTTGCCTCACAGCTAACGAAACAATGGCTTTTTTGCGCGACAAATTCCATGGCCGTGTTATCTCACGTGGTGGTGTTGTCAATTGGCCGCCAAGATTATGTGATTTGACACCGTTGGACTTCTTTCTTTGGGGTTATTTGAAAAAAAAAAAAAATGTATGCGTCTATAATGATGAGATAAATCGGCATTAACGTTAACGGCATAACATAATTAACCTCAATTATGCCTCAGCGTCATTGGCAATTTGGAGCATCGAATGGACGTGTGTCGCCTAAGTCGCGGCGGCCATTTGGGCGATATTTTGTTCTATACATAATTGCACCATACCAATATTATCAAAATGAAAAGAAATGACAATAATTTGTGTTTTATTCAAAATCAACATCGGCCCTTAAAATTTAACCACCGTTTATTTCGAAAATAATGCCATTAGGTCCAGCTGGAATTATAAAAGTATTAACATTGCATGTTTTAAAAATGCGATCATGAAGGAATCTCTGCACCCAAGGGCATCGAATGATACAAATTTTCGTTCAAACTAGGCATCGAAGAAAGGTTCTCTTTGCACTTGATAACCAGTCGGTTAAAACACTCATGAGGCAAGTGAACTTTTACCTCGTGTGTACCTCGTTTAATGAGGTAACGTTGATGTGGCTTAAAGAACACATAATGACAGCTAGGAATGAAGCAGCAGACCAACTAGCAAAAACGGTTTCTGTGGACCAGAACCCAGAGTAGCACTGGGAAATGGCCTGATGCACTCACTAAATCTAAAAAGAGAGGCTACTGCAAGTAGACAGATTCGATTGGTGTTTGGCGTGAAGGCCAGTACTTAGAAATACTTTAGCTAGATACATGCATTAGAGACAAGTCATTGAAACTTCAAGTATCATCCAGCCAAGATAATAATTGAAGAATATAAGATTTGCAGAGTGTGCCTAAAAGAGGCTGAGACGCATATTATGTGTGAATGTTTAGCACTGTGTAGCATAAAATTTAGGACTATGGGCAGAAACTTGTCAAATGTGGATGCCACGGGGGTTTTAAGCCTTGGACAAATGCTAGCAACTACCAGAGACTCTGGTATGCGAAACAAGGCTGACAGTTACCACTTTGCATTCTGAAATCACGAAGGTCAAGAGTAAAGGCTGGCGATAGCTCGTGACTCAATGAGTGTAAGGTTGCAGTAAATTACAAATCGGTTGCCTGTAAGCATTGAGGAGGAAAGGGGCGCGAAAAGGACCCATTATAAGAGTGGTTTTTATCGGTATATCCCTACATTAACAATTATTATACCCCTACATTAACCATTATTAATGTAGGGGTATATTATATAATATTAGAATAGGTTGGGGTAAAAGAAATCCATTATTTTTTCGGTAGATGGATTTAGTGATCGATATCTCGTAAAGTATCGATCAAAGAATTTCAAATTTATGTTGTTCTCAAGGTGATATTTCAAACTAAAATAGTTGTTTTACGGTTTTTTGTTTGGTCCATTCAGTTGTAAGTTACAGGGTGTTAAAAATCGAAGTCAACGGAAAGTCTTTGATAAAGGCGAAACCGCAAGCCAGGCGGCTGATTGTAAATGGTGTTTATGGTGTCGATACTATAACAGCTAATTAAGTTTCGTCGATTCCGTTCAGGCATTTTTGATGTTAAAGATGCATAGCTCACAGTCAGGCCCGTTGTTAAAAATGTCGATAAAATCATAGAAATAATGGAAGTTGACCGGCATATTGGTAGTCGTAGCATCGCCTGGGAGCTAAAGATCAACTGTAAAACTCTTTTAAAGCATTTGCGCAATGTTAGATTCAAAAAGAAGATCGATGTTTGGGTGGTGCCACACCAATTAACACAAAAAACCTGATAGATCCAATTCCCGTCTGCGAAATCTTGGCTAAACGAAATGAAATCGACCCTTTTCTTGAACGAATGGTGACGGAGGATAAGAAATGGGTCAAATACGACAATATTGTGCTAAAATGGTGAAGCAGCTTAAACGGTGGCTAAACCAGGACTAACGACCAGGAAGGTTTTACTGTGTATTTGGTGGGACTAGAAGGAAATTATTTATTATGAGTTGCTTCCGTATGGTCACACACTAAATTTAGATCTCTACTGTCAACAGTTGGACCGTTTGAAGCAAGCGATTGATCAGAAACAGCTCGGATAGGGCAACAACGCCAGGCCACACACGTCTGTAGTGACTTATCAGAAACTCAGGGAGCTTGGTTGGGAAGTTTTGATGCATCCACCATATAGTCCGGCCCTGGCACCAAGTGAATACCACCTTTTTCTCGTATTGCAAAACTTCCTAAAGTGATAACAAATGGGGATCAAAAGAAGATTGTGAAAATCGATTACTACAGCTTTTCGCCAATAAGGACCAAGACTTCTTTGTTAGAGGCATTATGAAACCTTCCTTCAAATATCTAAAAATTATACAACAAAACGTGTTAAATAAAGTCATGAATTTCACGCAAAAATAATGGATTTCTTTTTTCTCAATCTAATAATAGCACTGTAAGTGGTATAATTCTTTTTCAACATTCCACACATAAGAATGGATGTTTTTCTTATCAAAATATTAACAAAAAAAAATCATTTGAAAACTGCCCTAGAGGACACATTTTGGAATGAATCAGCAGAACAACTAGCAAAAAGGGTAACTGCTTTTAATTTCTGCGGACCATAACCCAGAGTAGCACTGGGAAATTACCTAATGCGAGCGAATAGAATAGAAGTACTTAAATAGTTGTGAAGTATTGGGACTAAGTTCGTCTTATAGCACTTTCTATGAAAGGAACCTGTTAATATTGTGAGGTACAAGAAGGGGTGAATTGACATTGAAACGATAAACTGTAATAGGTTTTAGGCCTAACCATAATATCCTTATTCAATGGCAGTTACTGTAATACTAGCTCAGCTCTAAGTAAATCGTGTACCTTCAATCAGTTACGTAATATGTGTGATATGAGTGCAATTGGAACAATGGTCACCAATTTGCAGCAGAATATTTGAGTGGAATTGTCTTTTAAAATTAAAAACCTTTATTTTGTTATAAAACAAAAAAGTTGCTTAAAATATCCCGTTTATCGAATACTAATTCATATGTAATTTTCAATAAGAATTTAAACCAAATTTATTTCAAACATAAAAAAAAACTTAAAAAGACACTTTAAAAATTGTCTATTCATGTTCTTTAACACCAGCTTAAAGCCATTAACTTAAATGTCTGGTAACATTAACATCGTTTTCCCCGAACTGACTGTAGAATAAATAAAATCACATACTCTTCTATCCATACAAAAATGCATTTTATAAAATAAATTTTAAGAAAAAAAAAAAGAAAAGCAAACAGTTGTTAAAAAACGGAATCTAAACTGATAAGGTATTAAAAATTACCCAAACCCCAACAATATAGTACTTTCACGAAAAAAAAAAACACAAGTGAAATGAGAAAAAAAAACAACACATTTTAACGACTTCCTTGGTAATAGAGTGCAACATCACAGGAAATCATGTTGAACATTAAACATTCGAAATGTTGTTGCTGTTGACATTTATAAGAAAGACAGAAACTTTTAAAATGCAGCAGCATTATTTTAATGAAGCGTATGCGAATATCAATTGACTCGAGTCTACGCAACTACTTATTTTACAACAAATTGTTAAGATGGCAAACAAAGAGTGTTTATAAAGCATCAGCTTTAACACAATAAGGATACAAAATAGTGTTCCGTTTTACAAAAAAAAAAAATGGGAGACAGTTAAATAAATGCGCGGATTTCAAAGGATTACTCCAATGTGAAGGCAACGCATAAGTTTATATTTTTAATAAAATTCTCCTTTATTGTAATCACTATGAATATTTCATATATTTCATATACATATCATTGTCATAATGTCCATGGACACCCAAAAACGTGTCAGCATGTCCTTAAACTTTATGACAAACAAAAAAGTGTCAGACAATTTCCATGTCGCCCTTATGACACCCTGAAAATGTCATAATGTCAATTTACGTAATGACACAATAAAAACCGCCATAACGTTCGTGTTCGTTATGACAACCAAAAAGTTTTATTTTTGACGTTTTGACAACTAAAAAAATGCCATTTATGGCCATGGACGGTATGACAACGAAAAAGTGCTATAAGATCCATGGATCTTAATTTTTAGGGTTCCGTACCCAAAGGGTAAAAACGTAAACCTATTGTTTTCGCTACAATGTCTGTCCTTCTGTCCGTCTGTCAGCGCCTTTTATCTCGTAATAGGTAGACTCTTGAAATTTTCACAGATGATGTATAGCTGTTGCCGGTATAGCAACAAATATTAAAACTTATAGGGTATTCCGATAGAGAGGTGTTATTCACGAATATGTGTTTATTTCTTGAACTGTAGGAGTCATACACTTAAAATTTACAAACAGTAATTAAAACTTAGTTCGCTATATAAACAGGTATAAACAAATAAACCTAAAAATTAAAGGGTGTTCCGATAGTGGTGTGATTTGCATGTATAAAGGCTAAGTTTTGAACCATAATAGGTAGACTCTTGAAATTTTCAGAGAAGGTGGCCGCTATAGCAACAAATACTACAACTTATAGGGTGTTCCAAAAGTGACGTGTTAATTACGATTATGTCTTTATTTCTTGAGCTGTGGGAGGCAAACACTTAAAATTTGCAGATAGTAATTAAAACAATGTTTGCTTTATAAACCAGTATACAAAATTGAACCGAAATATTAAAGGGCATTCCGATAGTGACGTGATTTGCATGTATATGGCCTAAGTTTTAAGCGATAATAGGTAGAATCTTGAAATTTTTACAGGAGGATTACTATGGCAACTATTACAAAAAATAAAGGATGTTCCGACAGTGACGTGTTTTGCATGAATATAGCCTAATTTTTTAACCATAATAGGAAGATTCTTAAAATTTTCACAGATGGGGTATTACTATGACGCCTATAAAAAATAACAAAAATTAAAGGGTTTTCCGGCAGTGATGTTATTTGCATGTATAACGCCTTATTTCTTGAACCGTAATAGGTAGATTCTTAAAATTTTTTACTGAAGATGTGTTGCCACAGCAGATATAACAATTACTAAAAACTAAAGGGTGTTCCGACAGTGACATGATATTTTTATAGGAAGTGTATTACCATGGCCGCTTTAAAAATAATTACTCAAATTTAAAGGGTGTTCCAATAATGATGCAATTTTCGCGAATATTACTGTAATTTTAAAATTAAGGGATGCCCTATAAGACATAAAAAATTAACAACTTGAATGCAACAAAAAATAAACACCACCATGAACACAAAAGAGGACAAAGATAAAACTAAACTATTTTGTGAAAGTCCAGTTTTTTAGATATTGAATAAATTAAATATAAAAATTCTTTTATAATGCTGACGAAATAATCGTAAGTACATCTGCGATGTTACTTTAATTAAATTAAACATGTAATAATTCTTTGCTAGATTTTATAATAAAATATTCCCCTGAAGAATGTGCAAAAAACAAACTAAACGTTGGGAAAAAAATGGTAAAATGATCTGATTTTATTATTTATATTTGGAAACAAATAACTGACCATAACAGCCCGAAGAGAGAACTATAATTCTGTTAAAAACAGTTTAAATACAGTATTGGTCATAAAACAAAACTAAATTAACAACTTGAATTTTTAAGTTGTACTGAACATAGTACAGAACCATACGTGTGTGAGACTTAACTCGCACTTGACTGATTTATTTCATACTCTTATTTATTCTTTCTTCAATGGATGGGAAGTGACAATAAGTACTCAGATCATAAGTCTAAAAAAAAGAAAACAGACATCTTGTTAAGTCTAAACAGCTGTAAGCGTAAAATTGTATGTTTCACGGTTGTTGCTAGCATTTGCGGGTCATCCCTCTGATGTTCGACCAAGAAAAGCAATATAAATCATTCCTTTTGCTGTCGTGTTGATTTCTAAAGCCTAGACACCAATACTCCCGGGGTAGCAGGGTACTGAAATCGGAATAATAAGAATAAGAATCTGTGCGGTCTGCCCAGTATCCAAAACAAATGGTACCACGAAAATAGGTAGCTCTAGAAAGATTTCCTTAAATATCTATGATAGGTTATTGATGAGCCACTTGGAGCAGTAACGTAGTGGCTAAGGGTACCTTGGTGGGCTACTAGGTAGTGTGCTGGTCTATCAGTCCGGGGTTGTGCACTTACAAGTACATAATTTCTGACCAAGTTAAAAAACGCGGTAAGACGATACTTGCATAGTGTGCTTGGAAAAAGGCTAACATAAAAAGGCCTTGGACCACTGTCAGACACATACTTATTATACGAAAATGCTGTGGAGACCTTGCCTTAAGCAAATATTAGCAATTACCATAGTCTCTGTGATGAGCAAGAATGTCGACATGTATAAATCGCCAGTCTGCAATTACTACAGTCGAGAGTAAAAGGCTAGTGACAGCACGAGTGTCAATGAAAGTAAGGTATTAGTAAATTTCCAATCGAATACCAGAAATTATACCATAGTTTGAACCTAAATCTCAGGGAGGGCGATTTAGTCCAATCTGCTGTTGCATTATAAATTCGAGGCATCAGTACCGTGTCAGGATTTTAAAAAATTTTGCGAGGAGAAAACTTACCATCCAATATAGGATACTTTCTTTCCACAAAAATATCTAATTTCCAAGGAAAGTGGAGAAAAAGCATTGAAAGTACGCAATTTTCGGATTAAAGGTACTTCGGTTTAAAACTGGGATATTTTAAACACGGTTGCGCACCTCTTATTTTTGAAAGTGAGATATTTCAAGCAAAACTGCGCAACAGATGGCGGCAATTGAACCAAAATTTATATTTGGTTTGTATTTTTACTTTGTGGAATTACATTGTTATTAAAATATTTTAAACACCTGTTACAGAGCTTTACAATAACTTTTAGAATTTTTTATAAATTCTAGAATTTTATTCAGGGATGGGTATCTAAAAATAAAGTAAATACATAAACCATAACTGAAGCACTATAAAAATAAGAGTCTTACAATACACAGCTAGTCTATACATATAATAAAATAGAAACTCATTTCCTCCTGTCTGTCTGTCTGTCTGTCTTTCTGTCTGTGTTCGCATTACGTAAAAACTACAGGATGGATTTTAATAAAATTAGGCAAGGAGGTACCTAAGTATCCTGAATCAAATATAAGATACTTTTTTCCGCAACAATATGTTATTTCCAAGACAAAGTGAAAAAAATGCAGTTGATTTTTTTTACCGATTTAAAAGTACTGCATACTTTAAGGCATCTTTTATTTTGGAAAGCGGGATATTTCAAACACAGTTGCGCAACAGATGGCGCTGTTTGAAAATAATGACAAAATATGAATTGAAAGCGGGGTATTTTAAACACGGTTGCACAACAGATGGCGCTGTTTTAAAATAATGATAAAATATGAAATACTTACTGACACATAGTCAATTGAATAAAATTTGTATTTAATTTGTATTTTTACTTTGAGGTATTACAAAGCTTTACAATATTTTCTAGAATTTTATATAAATTTTCGAATTTTAGCCAGGGATGGGTAACTTTACATAAAGTAAATACTTATACGTGAAGCTCTTTAAGAGTCTTAAAATTTGGCATGGATTACTTTCAAAGGAAATTCGAACAAAGTATTGTCAGGAAAAATACAACTTGTGTGGGCATGGCTAGTTAGTAATACAACTTTAAAATCAGTAACTATAAAAACTGATTTTTGGCCGCCTTCTTTAAAAAGAAAATCTTCCGATTTTACTCTAACTGTACCAGTTTACTTGTTTAAATTTTGAATTAAAATCACTGTTAAAAACTAATAACACAAGATTTCGATATAAGAAAAGAAAACAAAACAAGGATATGGTTGTCAACAGCTGTAGAAAAGACAGATTCACTGCACAGCCACAAAGAAAAAAGCAACATCGGAAGTCGTTTTTAAACAATGATAACAATTCTTAGAAATAAAATAAAGTGAAATGTTTGATCCCATTCGAAGACAGCTTAAAAGTTATTATTTTAAATCAACCACCCCACCACCACCACCACCACCCACTACTAAATAAATACCTTGCGACATTTCTTATAAGTTATCGCTGAAAAATAAACTATAAAATTTTTAATGTTGCAATATATGTAAGTATATGTAGCTGGATGTATGTGTGCTTTTTAAAAACCTCCACCTCTGGAAAGTTTAACATACCTTTAACGTTGGTAACGCCACATTAATACTATTGTCTATTTTAAGGTTTTTCTTTTCTATGAATAATGAGGAAAAACATGATTTTTCTGAGGATTTTCTTGCCAAAAAACAAACCATAATGAAACGACTTTCAAAGATTGAAACATTATAAATACAAATTTCAATAAAAATTCAAATACTTAAAGTACACTACTGCTCGAATAATAACAAAATCAAAAGCCTGTTGGCATTCAACTTCATCGTTAGGGATAATTAGTGGTATTACCAATGCTTAGCAGTAACAAATACACAGCCAATTGTTAGTGTTTGTCGCTGTAGCAATGCTGCGTGTATGTGTATGTGTGTGGGTGTGTGTGTCTCTTCATTATTCATTCAGATGATGTGACAATGATGACGAAAGATGATGTGAATTGTCACAGTTGAAATCACAAGTTAATACTTTCTTTCGAACATCTTAAGAAAGCTTTCGTTATTGTTGCTTTTATCATCAACGCCTTTTTTTATCAATTGATTTATTTTGCATTTGTGTAAGAGGACACGGTTTAAGCTGAATTGTAAGACATCATTAACTTTAACCTCAATGCCATGTTACCATCCTCAATGTTTCCTTTAATTTTCCCTGTTTTTTCATTCATTTTTTTTTATACGAATTGATACTTGCGATTCTTTTTTTTTTCTTCTTGCCGTTTTAATCCTTAAAACGCACTTTTAAGGATTTTTGTGTTATTTTTGATAGAAAAAATAGATAAAAGACTTTTTGTGTTTTTTTTTATTATTTTTACGGAGATTTTTATCTTTGTTTAATTGAAAAATAAAAGAATTTGTTTTTTTATGTTAAAATTTTCGTTGGAAAATCGAAAAAAAGAACGTTGACGATTTAAGAAGAATAAAAACAGTAAATTAAATATTCCTTTATTGTATTTAAGGCTTATTTAAATTAATTTAACAAAAGAATATCTAACTCTTAGTACATAATGTATTTTTTTATATATTCTAAATCTATATACATAAAGCACAAAATGTGTTTGCTTGTTTGTTTGTCGGAAAGCTATAGCTGCCTACACCAGTTAACCGATCTATCTGAAATTTTCACAGTTTGTTATTGGATATACGGATGGTAAAATAGGATACAATTTTTTTGGAAATTCGACGTGGGCGTGGCACCTCCCATACAAAATAAATATTAATCATCGTATATCTTGATAACAGTAAGAGGTAGCGTCTTGAAATTTCGCATCCGTAACCTCTATTATTACGTGAATAGTTTAGCTAAACACAGACTGAATTGGAATAGTGGGCGTGGTACCTCCCATACAAAGTAAATATTTATCATCGTGTAATTTGGTAACGGTAACAGGTAGCGACATGAAATTTTGCAGCAGGATCCTCTATATTAACGTGCATAGTTTAGAGAAAGATAGACTGGATTGGAATAGTGGGCGTGGTATCTCCTATACAAAGTGAAAAATTATTATCGTGTTCCTGGCGAACTGCAATAGACAGAGACATGAATCTTTGCACGTGTAACCCCTATGATAATGTGTATAGTCTGCCAAAATACAAAATTAATTGGGACAGTGGGCGTGGTACCCCCCATATAAAGTGAAATATTATTATACTGTATCTAGAGAACTGCCATAGGTAGCGCCTTGGAATTTTGCACAAGTAACCATCATATTAACTTACATAGTTTAGCTAAACACAGACTAAGTTGGAATAGCAGGCATGGTACCTCACATACAAAGTGAATAATTATTACCGTGTTCTTGGCGAAGTAAAACAGATAGCGCCTTTGCACGAGTAACCCCTGTGCAAATGCGTATAATCTACTAAATTACAGAATGAATTGAGAGAGTGGGCGTGGTACCCCCCATATAAAGTGAAAAATTTTTATCGTGTACCTAGGGAACTACAATAGCTAGAGTCTTTAAACTTTGTACAAGTACCCCTCATACTAATGTGCATAGCCTAGCAAAATACAGACAGGATTAGGATAGTCGTACCTACCATAAAAAGTTAAAAATTATTATAGTGTTAATATGTATAGTCAAGCAAAAAACGAATTGGTTGGGAACAGTAGGCGTCGTACCTTGCATAAAAACTAAAACATTTTTGATGTGAGAATAGTGTACGTTTTCGAGTTAGAGGTTGGCCATACTTTTCTTCCAAGTGTGTACTGTATTCTTTGTGGATGGGTGTAGCGAAGCGCGCCGGAGATAGCTAGTTTTAATATAAAATTGACTACTAGACAGAAAACTGAAAGCGAATACGAGACGTGTAATGCTGGGAACACAACTGGGACGAACGACGAATTTCGTCCAACACGACGAATTCGTCGGTCAAAATTCGCTGTGTAAATGCGTCGTATGAAGCACAATAACGACGAAAAAATAACAGCTGTTATAAATGTTAAAGTTACTTACTGTTTGTGTTTCATTAACCAGTAAAATTGCACTGGTTACTGTAATTTTTTTTCAGTAAAGAGTAAAATCCAAAATTTTACTGCATTATTTCAATATGTATGTATGTAATATACTAGCTGTGCCCGCCACGTCGTACAAGTCCTAACAATATTTTGTTCGATTTTGCTTTGAAAGTAATTCACATCAAATTTTAAGACTCTTACTTTTATAGTGCTTGAGTAATGGTTTATATATTTTTTAATATAGATGTACCCATCCCTGCATAAAATTCTAAAATTATTGAGGGATCTGTAAAAAGTGTTTAAAATATCGCGCTGATAAAATAAAAAGTGCTGCCAAATTTACATTGTCTGAGCAGTTACAAAAAAAAGCGCTCCAACAGAATCCACCAACGGTGTGGCACGAGTCTAGATGGCCCTGCTAAGCGCATTGTTAGCCATGGGCGTTGGTAACAGCATTACCATACACAACACGGGAAAAATTGTTTTATTGAGTAATTATTTTCGTGAGCAACAAATTTCAAGTTCCGGACCCTTCAACCGGCTGCCTAGACCATATGATATCGCAATTCTCGATTTATATCTTTCTAGTTTTGTGAAGTCAAAAGTCGATAAGCCATTTTGATTCAACACTGGAGAGCCTACCATAGCAATGCTTTCCGTTCGTTTAGATCATAATAAAGATGTCGAAGATTCAACTCCATTATATATGTTTTATATAAAATTGAAATACTATCTTGCCATTATCCTAACAGAACCAGTTCATAAAACATAATAACGGTATTATAAACATATATAATAAACTCATATCATATAGGTAACTTCCCCATACCATAAACAATTATTGTCAAATCGAATTCCAATAACACAACAAAAACATTATATTGGAAGCGTAATCAAAATAACTATTAACAAAAGAAAAACTTTGTTATATTTTGTAATCCAAAGCATTTATTTTTATCAAATTTGTGTGTGTGTGATTGTGATTGTGCTTGAGGCTTATCTTATCAATGCTAATGGGAACGAGACGTTTTGGAAAGGGTATCAAAGCCCCAGCACACCAACAGGTGAGTAATATTCGTCTTTATTTAACAGTATTTAACAAGATTTGGACGACAAAACGAGCAAAGACTAAAAACAAAAGTTTTTAATAAAAAAATTTTAAATAATTTAAATGCTCTAAAAATTAAATTGTGCAATACGAAAAATAGTTTTACTGGTTTAAAAAAAATCTTTATTTATTGTAAATTTCTTCAATATAAGTATTAAACATAGTGAATCAAAAAATTATATAAAAAATGATT
This sequence comes from Phasia obesa, assembly GCA_949628195.1. Taxonomy (NCBI): domain Eukaryota; kingdom Metazoa; phylum Arthropoda; class Insecta; order Diptera; family Tachinidae; genus Phasia; species Phasia obesa. The sequence goes on from OX451219.1 coordinate 104,445,908, forward strand.
TACAAACAAATAAAATGTGATAAAGCAAACAATTTATAAAAGTGACTAATTATGTTGCCTTAAGTAAAAAGAAAAAATATTTTAATGAAAATTAAAATAGAAATTTCTGTTATATTAAAGGTAAGAAATTTATGTGAAAATTAATTATTTAAAATAGTAAATTATTTATGTGTATAGGAATACTTTCTCATCACCTTATCTAATAATTTTAAAAATTATCAAGAGCGCTCTGGTAGGTCAGTCTGTCAGTCTGTGGGGATTGAGGGTTCAATTCCCACCACATACTCCGGCTATTTTACGACAAACGAGCAAAGGAATTAGTTACTATGCTCGGTAATTTAGTTATATTATTATTTGTAATTGTGTCGTTACATTTATACATTTAATAAATTAAAGATTAAAAAAAAAATATATTACAATAATTAGAAAACAAAAATTTGTTTATTTTTCTTTAAGAATTTAAACAATTTATTTAGTTTTCTTTAAAGCACTCATTAGTTTAGATATAAATACCATTGTTTTTGTTGTCATAACTGGTTAAATATTTTTATATGGAGATTGTTATCAGTATAGTGGGAATTCTGGAATATAGGGGAATATTCATAAGGTCGTTAAATATTGATGTAAATACGCATTCATATACAGGTAACCGCCATACAAGGCGGTAGTTACGGTCCAGGCAAATTCCGTTATAGATTCGCTACGATTTACAATTATGTCCAATAAGTTTTTTCTAAAAAAATATTTGTTCTAAATTAAAAATAAACATTGCAACTTAAAATTAAAAATTAAACTTAAATCACAAAAAAAACTAAAAAACAAGTTAGAGTGTCTTCGCCACTGTGCAAGGCGAATTCATACCAGGTGTGAGCGGTAGAGCAACATCTACACATTAGATTAGCAGATATGAAGACATGAAGACATTAGCAAAAAAACGAGAGCAAAAAACAATCAGCTGGGCTATCAACTCCACCTGGTATGAATTCGCCTTGCCACGGTGATTTTATTTATACAGCCATTTACACCATAATCCTTATTGTTGACTCTTTACATAAATTAAAATAAGTCGTATGAGAAAAAACTCATTATTTATGCTTTGAAGAAATAGAAGACAGCGGATACGCAGCTAAAAACAAAACAAATTCCGTTGTCTTCAATTGTCGCCGTGTAGTCAGCTACTTAATGATATTGATGACGACGACAGCTACATCGCAAACTCTGACATTGTTGTAGAAATACCTATTTTCCTTTTATAAAATTAAATAACTTTTTAAAAAAATAATAAATATTTCCTCCAAAACTTGTTCTTTGTATATGAATTCAGATGAAAGAAAGAATAAATTAAATTACAAGTTAGGTAATAATATTAAAGAAAAATTGGAAAAATTAAATTCTTAGGTACCAGCAAGCGGAATGCACATTTTCTAGACTGCTACGTCCGTCATCAGCACTCTTCGTATCTATCTACTTTGGGTAGTGTTTAGTTGTAAGCCTCATCTAATTAACCAACCAAACTCAGATAAAGGAATACAAGAAAACTGTATTCAATCATCAATCGTCAGTTGGTGAGAACGAAGACTACCACTACCTAAAGCTACCACTACCTTGTTTTAATATTTACCACCTTATATTTGTTGTTGCTTCAGCCAGCCTTCGGTTAGCAATGAAAGCTACTTTTTGTTTATTTATTTTTCTTCCAAGATTCTACGGAACTTAAGCTTGACTTCAAAGTTTCATCTGAATGTAAAATAAATAGTTCGACTAAATTCCAATTCTGTTTGTACACGGTCTTTTTTTACACGGTTTTGATTTAATACGGTTTGAAAATAAAAACATAATTTTTAACATGATTTTATTTCATTTAGCACGATTCAAAATCCTTTGGGCTTAGATTTTATTTGTAAAATTTAAGTTTTACGTAATATTTTCATATCAAAAATTTTGAGGAATTGCCTTTTTGTGCATACAAGCATTTTTACTTGTTAGAGCAATTATCAATTCATCTCTAAAAGAAGTCGTCGAAAACTACAACGTAAAGCCATTTCTTTAGAAAACAAAATTAAAATTTTAGATCACCTCCGAAATGGAGAAGACTCAACATTTCTTGGCAAAACGTCTGGTTTAATATGCATACATACATATATGTATGTGTAAAAATAAACATGTTTTCTTGCTCTTAAAAAAAAATTCACGTTTCTCATTATTAAAATTAATTAGGTTTTAGATATAAGGAACCAATCACCTATTTTTGTATATGATCAATGTCTTTATTTACACGGATTTTTCTGGAACCAATCTACCGTGTAAAAACAGAATTAGGTGTATATAAATTTAAAAATTATAATTTTGTGTAATTTTCTTTTGTTGAATAAAATAAAACTTGTCGCATACAAAAATAGAAATTAGCCCAAGTTGACTACAGCCACAACGGTGGTCGTCTGTAGCCATGTAGCTTTGTTGGCTTCAAAATAATCGTTTACCTATAAACGTGTGTATTTTATTTTTGACAGTTTGTAGTCGGTATCCTGATGTTGTCTATGTGTTTAATGCATCTAGGTTTTAAAACAGAGATATCATCTATTTAAGAATCAAACGCATTTAAAAAAATATGTTACTCTATATACGTACATATATTCTTAATACACCTTTGTGGCCAATTTCACAATGTATGATAACAAATTAACATGAACATTAACCGCAGGTTAAGTTAAATTGTATTTCACAAACTATGATTAACTTTTAATTGACACTATTTAACAAAAAAGTTTCTGTTAAATATAACCGAAGAAAATGTGCCGGTTAGTATTTTAATTGTCAGATTTTATTCAATAAAAATATCTGTAATTTATTTTTTTAAATTATTAAACTTATTAACGAAAAGTTTGCTATATATGTATGTAAATGGATCGTGCTTGAAAAGGAGGAAGCCGTATTACTCCTGATAAATACGACGGAAATAAATGGAAATCAATTCACCAAACATTGATATCATGTGAGATGAAAATATATGTATGTGTTCTACACGTTTAATCATACTATTATGACTGTGACACAGGCGGTTTTACGCAAGTATCCTAATCCCTAAACGCTGATGTGGTCGACCCAAAGGATGGTATTTTACATACAAATCGCCTGATGCAATCAAATTAGTGTTTTTTTAATTTACCCATAGATGCCTATGCATCTCTAAAATATGTTTTGCTAGCGAACGTTCAACCATAGACCCAAGCAAGGATCCCACAAAAACAATTCTAAGCCAAGAAGCATCTGAGAGGATGAACGGTGTACATCTGTTCCATTATACGGAAAATATGTTCAGTTTTCATTACCATATAGGCGAGAAAAGTTCGTCAGGGTCTTCTTGAGTGGTTGATTGTCCATTGTAAAAGGTATAGCCGAAAACGCTGCCAAAAGCACTGATGATGAGCACCAAAAAATTACATTTCAATTAAAAAATCCCAAAATTGTTATATTTTACTTTTTCTACTGTATGGATTTTAATATTGTTTATCTGTAAAATAAATTAATGTATTACAAAAAAATGTAATAAATTTATATTGTACAATTATGCCAAGAAAAAAAAAACACATTTTATGTTATGCTTAAGAGAAACTAATCTACATACATATGTACATATACAATATATACTAATTACTAGAGTTATTCCTAAATTACAATATTTGTCCTTGGTATTAAATAAAGGGATTGAGTATCCCAAATAAACTATGAGGCAACATTATGTCCATCCAGTCCAAAATCATGTACTTATACTTGTGTTATTTCATTTCAAAAAACAAACTATTTTTAAAATTCAATCTTCCTTCTATTACACAGTGCAACACAGAAAAAAATAACCATATACGGATACCACTACGTGATAAAAAAAAAAAAGACCCCTGTCTCCCAGTTTTGCCCAAAGTGCTCCAGGTTTTTTTTATGGGCCCTCAAAGATGTGGGGCCTCGTTGTCATTTTTGCAAAAAAATGATCATTTACTCAAGCTCATATTTTGCAAACCGTTTGCAATTTTGATATACTCTCTGAGGCAAAGTTGTAGCTCTTGTCATAAAGAACAAAAATTGTGAACATATGAAATCAAAAGAACTTCATCTTCAAGGTCAAAATCGCAAAAAACTTTAAAAAATTCAATTTTTTTTACCTTTTTTCCCTTGTTCAGGTCCATAGGTAGCAAACCGTTCAAAATTCAAGGAAACAATCAACTACAAAAATGAACCTAAGATCTTAATAAACAACTTTCTAGAACATATGAACTTCCTAGGAATGATTCTTAACACCGTTTAGGTAGCGCTTAGGTAGCCGCAAAAGTGAAAAAATTCCCGCTACCTAAGCGCTACCTAAACGGTGTTAGCGGGAATTTTTTCACTTTTGCGGCTACCTAAGCGCTACCTAACACCGTTTAGGTAGCGCTTAGGTAGCCGCAAAAGTGAAAAAATTCCCGCTACCTAAGCGCTACCTAAACGGTGTTAGCGGGAATTTTTTCACTTTTGCGGCTACCTAAGCGCTACCTAAACGGTGTTAAGAATCATTCCTAGGAAGTTCATATGTTCTAGAAAGTTGTTTATTAACTTTGCCTCAGAGAGTATATCAAAATTCCAAACGGTTTGCAAAATATGAGCTTGAGTAAATGATCATTTTTTTGCAAAAATGACATCGAGGCCCCACATCTTTGAGGTCCCATAAAAAAAAACCTGGAGTACTTTGGGCAAAACTGGGAGACAGGGGTCTTTTTTTTTTGTCTTTTATGACGTAGTGGTGTCCGTATATGGTTATTTTGCCATGACTTAAAAAATTACACAGTGTGTAACCGTATGATGGTGAAATCCAAATAGGTAACTGTCGGTTATACAGTGCCTGTTAATCAAACCGACAGTTAGTTAATTTTAAATTAAAAATAAAATAATCATATATTGTGAAAAGGGCCGTTAGGCTGATTTCTATTTTTGCATGCGACAAATTTATTTTATTCATATACAAAGAAAAAGTTTTGCAGGAAATATTTATTATTTTTTGAAAAAGTTATTTAATTTTATAAAAGCAAAATGGGTATTTCTAAAACAATATCAGAGTTTCCGATATAGCTGCAACATCTTCAACATCATTAAGTAGCTGAATACTCGGAGGCAATTGTAGCCAATGAATTTTTTTTTTTTTTTTTTTCATTTAGCTGTCTACGTGTTTCTTTAAAGCATGAATATTGAGTTTTTTCTGATACGACTTATTTTAATTTATGTAAAGCGTCAAAAATATGGATAATGCTGTACATGTCTGCATAAATAAAATTATCTTGTGGAAGGGTATAGAAGATTCGGCACGGCTGATTATAGCACTCTTACTTGTTTAATTTACTTGTATGTATGAAAAACTAGTTATATATGCAAGATATTTGGGTGCTACATGTGAAAACATTTAGAAGCACACGATGTACTTCCTTTTTTATTAAAATTTTTTTTTTGTAATCATTCGATCTATATATTATTTTTTACAGCAAAACGGCAAATACAATTCAACAATTACATTCAACTATCTGACTTTGTTTCTACAAGTATTTCACTTGCTGATAAGCTGAGATAGTTAGTCTTGATAAGAATTGTTTTTGTTTTGAACAAGTATTCATTGTTATTTCGTCCGGATTTAAGTTAGTAAATATCAGACTTGGGGGATGTCAATTACAGTTTGTAATTAATTACAGATGTAGTTAATTGTAATTTTTCAATTACAATTACATATCACTATTTTAAGTTATAATTGAGATTTTTTCAATAACACATTACATGTAGTTTATAATTAAAAAATACAATTACAAACAATTTTCAATTACAAATTACATGTAATTGCAATTAAAAAAAAATCAATTATAATTACATGTAATGAAAAATTATAGGCAATAGAATTTGGTTCAATTGAAAGTACAGATGATTGCCTAATTTCAAATACAATTACAACTACTTCTAATTTGTAATTGAAATTTCCATTTCTAATTACAATTACAATTACATGTAATTTATAATTGAAAATTTTCTATTACAAATTACAAGTAGTTGTAACTGTTTTTAGTACCTGATTAAAATTACAGTTACTTGTAATGTGTAATTAAGAAAATGCAATTACACATTACCTGTAATTTTAATTATAATTGAATTTCTCCATGTCTGGTAAATGTTTTAAAAAATCATTGTAGAGAAGAGAAAAATACAAATAAACCAAATAAAATTAAACACTATTATATATTATTTTGTTTGGTAAAAAAAATATAAATGCAATTGCTTTACTTTTTTGCTGTTGTAATTTTAATTATAATATCTTTAAAAAATAAAAAAAAAGTTTAAAAATTTCTTTGTTAGAATTTTTCAAGCTGGTTAATATGGTTTCATTATCAATTAAAAATATTTTATTACTTCCTTTAAATAATTTTCTATATGAAAAATTGTTATCTTTTCGCAACAATATTTTAAAGTTAAAAAAGGGGCTTGCGAAATAGTAAAAAAAAAATTTAACAAAACCATTTTTTAACTATATTAATATTAGAGTTACCAAATTATTAGAAAAATGGCTTTCAAAAAAAGAACTTATATTGTTATTAAGGTGTGTGCTTTATTTTGGTAGAATTACTTGGAGAGAATTATTTAAAAATTTTTTTTATATATATGACTAGCTGTGCCCGCCACGTCGTGGACGTCCTGACAATATTTTGCTCGATTTGGCTTTAAAAATATTCCTCACTAATTGTAAGACTCTTACTTTTACAGTGCTTAAGTTATGGTTTATATATTTACTTTATATAAAGTTACCCCTACCTGGATTAAATTCTAAAATTTGTAAAAAAATTTAAAGATTATTGTAAAGTTCTTTAAAAGGTGTTTAAAATATTTTAATAACAAAATACAAGTTTTATTCAATTGTCGCCTAACGTTGCGCTATAGTGTTTAAAATATCCCAGTATTAAACCGAAAATTTTAGTACTTTTAAACCGGAAATATCGTTTTTTTCACTGCTTTTTCTCCATTTTCTCTTGGAAATAAGATATTTTTGCGGAAAAAAGGTATCCTATATTGGAATAAGGATGCTAAGGTACCTATTCACAAAATTTTCTTAAAATCCATTCAGTAGTTTTTACGTGATGCGAACACAAATGAAAAGCAGACAGACAGAAAGTGCATTTTATTATATGTATAGATGGGTATATATCTCCGTCCACTGTTATCATGCATTTTACTCTTTTAAGCAATTAGATACCAGAAAGTGGGCAATTTTAGCTAAATTAAAGCTTTTAATGTATATAAACGTTGTAGAAATATCAAATTGCTTTTAACAGACTAACCTAAATAAGCGCGCAAGGCGTAACACTGTATAGCGTCTAGCTTTGACCAAAGCTAAATAAGAACGCACTGGTCTGTAATGTACAGTAATGTTAACTTATGTTGTTTAGTAAAATCAAATAAACTCAAACGCAAAATAGAGATAACATCACTAGATAAAGCAGAAAGTAAAGCTAAAATGTCTTCACTCTTACATAAAAAAAAAAACAATAACAGTTTGTTTGCATCCAACTTCACTGTCTACCTAACACTCTATAAAAATTCAATTTTCCAATTACTAAGCTTTGACGCTGTGCTATTTAGGTTTGCTTCATACATTCTTGTACGTATATGAGAACGTTTGACGGTTAGTTTCCGCTCAACGCGCTTGTTTAGGTTGGGCTGTAACTTATAGTTATTTTTTTTTTTTTCTGAATTTAAAATTTTATATAAAACTAGTTACCCTCGGTGCGCTTCGTACACACAAAAAATACAATAAACTCTCACGACAAAACTGTTTCAGTTTATATGCCAGTTACGGCGCCCATAATATTTTAATTTGTATGGAAGTACCACTCGCACTATCCTAATCCAGTCTATATTTTGTTACCTTATGCACATTAGTATGAGGGTTACTTGTGCAAAGTTTCATAACTTTACCTTATGCAGATTTTAAGGTAGATGATAAAAATTTTCACTTTGTATGGGATGCACCACGCCCACTATTCGAATCCAGCCTGTGTTTCTATAAAAAAATTTATTTTTATTTTGGTAATTACCAAAACAACAAAACGAGAATTTTGTATTTAATAATTTATCGTCGGTTAGTGAGAACGAAATCTACCACCACCTAAAGCTGTCCTCTTGTTTGATGTTTTTTTACCACCATATACATATGTATACAACCAACCTTCTAGTATTCTATTATCTCAGTTTGGTTGGTTATATAGATGATGTTTACAACTTAGCACCACCTGAAGTAAATAGATGCGAAGAATGCTGAAAAAAGATGTAGCGATCCAGATAATGCATTACATTTTGCTGGTTTCGGATATAACATTTTTAAAATTTTTCTTAAATGTTAAACGCTTTATTTATAGTTCGTCTAACAAAATTTACATATTTATAATAATAAATATCCATGCACAAATGTTGACTTTATTCAACAACTCATATCAACAAGTCATTAAAAATACACTTATTGCATTCGAATTTATTTTTTTTTTCTCAGAAAATCTTGATGTCGTTTCTGATGAGTATGGTATACAGCAGGTTAATCTTATAAAAGATTAATTAATTAATTTTTAATAATAATAATAATAATAACATACGCGAGAAAACAAAAGGAAAATAGAGCCGCTTATCTTTTTAACATACAAAAACCTGCGTAAACACCCATCTAAATGCAAATAAAAAAATAAAACAAGTAAGTGTGCAATATTCTGCCATGCCGAGTTTTATATAAACTTCCCTTAAATTTATGTTTTTCAATTTTACAATAATATACATACGGCTGTTACTTTTATGAGTTTCAACTTCATTATTACAAATATAATATGAAGATATAGACAAGTTTTTTTGTAAATATTTTATCGAAAATATTTTGTTAAGTTTTTATCGAAAACTTTGTTTAAAAATTTTATTCAAAATTTTTTGTACAGTGTTATCGAAAATTTTTTGTAAAAATTTTATCAAAAATTTGTTTTAAAGTTTTATCGAAAATTTATTTTGTTGTGTTGTATATTGTAGACCTTGGTGTGATAAATAATTGTTAAAGTATGTTCGGCTTTTTTGGTCCTAGTATTAAATAAATTAAAAAACTGTTTTTTTAACTAATTTTATTCCGATATTTCGACCAACATTGCTGGTCATCTTTAGGGAAATTTGTCTAAAAACAGTAAATATACATTTAAAAGAACACAATTTAAAAACATTAACAAACAAATTAAAATTACATGAATTATATCGCAGTGTCGTCTGTTGTTGATGCTTTTAAGCTTTGTCACTGACTACTCTTTTGTTTTTCATTTTTGTGTTTTTGATCGTGTATCGATATATGTGAGCGCAATTGTCTGTATCTGTTTTGTAATTAATTCTCATTTCTGCTGGAATATTTATTGTATGTAACATCTCTTGCATGTATCGTTTAGATGAGTTATTCTCTCCCACAAGTATTCTCACTTTCTCAAAATTTGGTCGGTGTCCAGTTGTTGCACAGTGGGCTGCAAGGGCTTATTTGTTTGTTAATTTTTAAATCTGATTTGTGCGATGAAAGTCTTGTTTTTAATTTAGTTTTGGTTGTACCAACATATACTTTTTGGCATATGTCAGTGTCGTCCCCGTTACATTTAATCTCATATACTAATTTAGATTTCATATTAGTAAAAAGTTTACTCGTCGTGTTGATTGGTTTCATCGCTAAGGTGTATTTTTCATGGTCATAAATGTCCGATTTTTTTAGTCTTTGCGATAAACCTGGGATATAATCTATTGGCTTATAGATTTTTGTTGTTTTTCCTTCTTTTTAGCTTTGAGTTGATATATTTTTTTTCTTGTTATATGGTCGATTATTTTAAATTTATTTATTTATTTTAAAAATTTTTAACAATTTTATCGAGAATTTTCTGTAAAAATTTTATCGAAAATTTGTTTTAAAGTTTTATCGATTTTTTTTTAATTTTATCAAGTTTTTTTTGTAAAAATTTTACCAAAAATTTTTTGTAAAAATTTTATCGATTATATATTTTTAAATTAAAATTATTATAAATTAAAATTAAAAATGTTATCGAAAACTGTTCGTTAAAATTTTATTGAAAATATTTTGTAAAAATATTATCGAAAATTTTTTGTAAAAATTTTATAAAAATTTTATAGAAAATATTTTGTAAAACTTTTATATAGAAATTTTTTTGTAAAAATTTTATAAAAAATTGTTGGTAAATATTTTATCGAAATTTTTTGGAAAAAAATTTGACAGAAAACTTTTTGTAAAAATTTGGTAGAAAATTTTTTTGCAAAAGTAAGGACCCATTGGGCACCCTGTGGAGCTATGTGTATTGCTTTCTATAAAGGCATTTAATACAAATCAAAGCAGAAAAATCCTACTCACCTAAAAACAAACAAAAATCGCTAACATGGGGTTATTGACCCCCAAGATCTGTATGCACTCCATGCGATCTACTGGTATATATATTGGTTCCTCTTACTCCTGCAAGGAGCATAGTGCCGCGTAATACGGTTTCGGTAATCAGGTTAGCTTTAAGATGAATGACTGATTGGGTCGAAACATCCGATCCTGGAGCTGGGGCTGCCAGCAATGCCTCCAAGTTGGAAACGGGCAGTGGATTTAGTCACTGCATCCTTAAGGGTTATACCGTCCAACTTCGGTCGACAGAGCTTCGTTTGTTATTGGCAGGATGCGCCACGTGCAGGTGAGGTTGCCATTTGGGTGGGAGAGGCTATATGGTTGTTTCACTACCCCCTTTGCCATCCCCGATCTACTGGTGGCGGTCTAATATTTATTTAACAAAAAGCAAAAGAGAATCATTAAAACTGAAAAATATAAAAAGAAATTGAAAGATATAGTGGGCGCTTACAGCCTCAAATGGAATGGTCTGATGTTGCTAAATTCCTTTAGTGAAATTTTCGAAACTTCCTGTATCTCTTCTGGTGCCTTGGCAAAGTTGAATTCAACCCGAACACAGAGAGACAGTCAGATATCGCTTAATCAACTTCTATATGTATGAGGATCTAGAATATATATACTTTATGGGGTGGGTCGCCAATGAATATTGTTGAAATTACAGATGGAATGACAAACTTATATATACAGTTTCCATCTGTGGTGAAGGGTATAAAAAAAGGAATACCTCTAATAGATACAAAATATAGTATAAACATAATTTATCATGTCGTTTAATTATGCTTCATTAAACTTATCTGCATTTTTTTGTTTTTACTCTGTTTCCTTATTTTCAGCTTAAAAAAATAAAAAATGATGGCCAAACAAATAAAGTCAATACATTTTCTGCACACGTTACTCAACATCGCTCTATTATCGTGTCGTTTTAAGCATATAGAAGCTATAAAATGTCCATCACATTGCAAATGCTCTTGGATACTGGACAGCCTGGAAGTAAATTGTGCTAACAGAAGGCTAACAGAATGCCCAGATTTTGATGTAATGCCCATAGAACGTGTTAACCTCTCCAGCAATTATTTTGTAGAATTTCCTAGTCAACTATCAAAATATGATTCTTTGATATATTTGGATTTGTCCAACAATCAATTGGAATATTTAGATGCTAATGCTCTAACGGGTTTCAATGCCTTGAGAACCTTAATACTGGCCAACAATACGTTTAATAGTTGGTTAAATTTAAATCCAAATACTGCCTTTTTGCCAGCAGTTAGTTTGCAGCGTTTGATATTGAATGGCAATTCTTTGCACACATTTAACGCGGACGATCACCAGCAAGTGATAGTTAGTGAGTCATTGATAGACTTGGAACTGGAAAATTGTGGTATTAATAAGGCGGGTGGTGATATATTAGTACAAAATATGCCCAATTTAGAGAGATTAAATTTAAATAAAAATTCATTGAATTCTCTCTCATCCCTGCCCTCTAAGTCTCTAAGAGTTTTACAGTTAAGTGGCTGTAATTTGCAGAGAATACCACGTTCTTTATTGGAGGGTCTACCAGCCTTGGAATATCTACAGCTTTCTTGGAATACAGCTCTGCAAGTGGGTTCCTCTGAACGCCTAGACTCAATATCACTCAACGAATTAGATTTGTCTTATTGTAGTCTGGATGGCATTGATCTCTCTGCTCTGCCCAATTTGCAACAATTGCGTTTACGTGGCAATATGTTAAGAGCCTTAACAGGCAAAACTTTTGACAATAACACTTTACTGGAAATCGTAGATTTATCGCGCAATTCTCTGCGCTCTTTGGAGGCAGAAACATTTTACAAGTTAAAAAAACTTGCTTCCCTGGATCTGGCCTACAATGAAATAGCTCGCTTAGATCGCAATGTCTTTCGTTCTAATGACAATTTAATTTCATTAAACTTAAGTCACAATGTTCTGGACAAGTTTACTAAACTGATATCAAACTCATTGCGCGATATCAATTTATCTTGGTGTGAAATAATACTGATTGATGGCACAGCTCTCTCAAGTCTATCGTCTTTGCAGAGACTAGATTTGTCCAATAATTTGATAAGAGATTTGCCAGCGGGCATGAGATCGGATACTTTGCAAAAGTTAGATCTAAGCTACTGTCGGTAAGTTATACAAAAGACTGCTTATTTAAATAGAAAAAAAAAACTAAAATTATCCATGACTTTTTTAGCTTATCCGCTCTAAGCAACGCAACCTTCCAACATTTTCCCGAATTAGCACAACTGAAATTAAATGGAAATCGTTTTACTAACCCTATTCCTAGACAATTTTTCCGTTCTAACAAATTTTTAGATGCCATATGGTTGGGAGATAATACCTGGATTTGTAACTGCCAGGATCCAGTTTTTGTAGATTTCTACGATTATCTAACAGCAGCGCCTGCTAGAGTAAGTATTATTTTATATTAAATTAAGCTAAAAGGGAAATTATTTTATTTATTTATAAAAGCTTAAGGATCGCAACAGTTTGAGATGTGCTTCCCCCGTTTATAACTATGGCAAGACTTGGCAGGCTGCTTGTGAAAAATATTGGATACCAAATGGCCATTCTAGTAAAGCCGAAAAAACTTCGTCCACTGTATTGCTGACGATACTACTTCTAGGGGCCTTAATATTTTTAGTCATTTGCTTGCAAAAATTTTTAGCTTGGAGAAGAAAAGTTTCAGATGCTGACGAGTATCGTCGAAATCATGATGAAATGAGAGAAATGTAAATTTAATAAAACAAAATAATTTACATACTTCTGACGTCTTGATAATTTTCTTACAGACGGCGCTTGAATCAACGCATTCTAAATGAAGAGGCTCGCCCTAATGCTCCGAATAATTTTGAAAACACCCTACCCTCTTACGAAGACGCCCTTAGGATGCCTAAGCCAGTGCGGCCAGTTAAATCTATGCTTGATTTATCAGAAGAAACCTCCAAAAGACGTCGACGTTTAAAGAAAAGTCGTACCAATAACGACGAAGATATAGCCGAGGATGATAATAACGATATACAATACGACTATCGGAATCGATTTCGTAGTGAAGAAATGCTTATGGATCGTGATGTAGAGCGTGTACAACAAATTGATCCATCCAGACGTATAGGTCACATAGCATACAACAATTCGGGTAGTCGACGTTTTAGTATAGAAGATTCTCGCTTTCCAGCCGCCCGCCTAAAGTCACAAAATCTACAAAGTGCCGAAAAAATTGGAAATTTCCAAAGTTATGAGAACAGCCCGTACACTAAACGGAAACCAAAAATTGCAGAAATACCTCCGTTTAAGAGAGCCACCTTAAAAGCGGACAGTGTTGAATTCCTAACAGATCCAGAATATGAGACTTCGAGTAAACCTAGCAGCCCCTTTGCCAGACGTAAACCAAAATCTCCGTCACCAACCACCACACCTTTGGCCCCAGCTGTGGAAGATTATTTCGCTGCATATACAAAAATGTCAGACTCTCCCGAGGGCAGTGACTTCCATGTTGTCATAGAACCTGATATTCAATCGTTGAAAGACATTAACTATGGTTCCTCCTCATTGCACTCAAATCCAGAAGATGAGTTAATAAAGGGTAAACGTAAAAAGTTACGTAATTGCTCTAGTCGTCGGGCCAGTGGTAGTTTTATTGCTGCAGCTGCTACAGCAGCGGCTAGTGGTGAAACTTCTGAGGAGGAGCCGATTGTTGTAGTCCATCGGCCCATGCGTGAGACTTTGTTTTAGTTTTAGGAGTTCAAAAATATACTTAGTACTTTAAATTATTTAGGTTTTTGTTTAGACTAATTAAAAGATGTAATGTTATTTTCTAAGTCTTCTTTGAATTGCTTGCTCTAATTAAATTAATTTGATTAACCAACTGTAAAATATGTTGAACCATGCTAAGCTAAGACACATTATTACAGTACTTTTTAATCAAGTGCATCTGTATCGAATTTATTTCGATTTAAGCGAATCCATTTAAAAATGAAATTTAAGCTCAGCCACATTTGAATGACTTTAATTTTGTTCGATTATTCAGTACATACTTCGAAATAAGTATTTTCTTAACATATAGATGGCGACCAAAATAATAAATTGACGACAATGGGTTGCTGGATGTACTAAAGTAATTTGGTTTTAAAAGCTTTTATTAACCCCTAAACATCAACTGCAAATTATAAAAATATTACCTGTTACATTTTATGTATATGTTTTTCTATTAAGACTAGTAAAGTATGATAGTGTATGTGTGTGACATTTTGATAATCTTTTGAAAAAAATCATAAATTTTTTTTCCATGCGATCAGGGTTGCAAATTTTTTTGAATAACAGTGTGGCACCTACAATGCTATTTTGAAACGATTTTTTGAGCAGGACAGAATTCTGTGCAGGGTTGGTAAAGTTGGTACAATTGTACTTTTTTTGGTTCATTTAAAACCTGAAGTGCAATGTCTTATTTGGTACTACTTAAAAGCTTTATGTTTTAGATGGTTTGGAATGTCATGTTTAAAAAACCCTTTTTTGTAATTGCATAAATCCTTAAACTTTTAAATAAATAATTCAAATACATATTTAGTTAAGGTCGGGATTCAATGTAGCCTAGAAATAAGTGCTACGTCAGTTTATTTTAGTTACCTGTAGGGGAAATGAAAATTCTCCTAAAAACCTATTGGAATACATAGTTAATAAAATGAATGATGTGAAAATAAGGACGAATATGTCGAAAATACGTGATATAGGTAAGCGTGCAAAGCCTTAAAATATATTTTAACCGAAATACCCTTTCTTAAATCAATTACAATTAAATATATTGTGATCAATTATCCAACCCTTCTATCGATGGTTTAGAGGGGCTACCAGAAGAGCCATATCCCGAAAAACGTTGGCAAATGAATAAACTTTTCTTTTTATTTCACTACAATCTCAGAAGATTTCAAAACGCTGGTGCTAACCTAAGTTTAACACTTGCTTGCTAAGACTAATTCTATCAGTTAAGTAGCTACCGGTATTGTTTCCGTATCTATGGACAAAAATTAGTGTGATTGCCGAATGACTCCTCATCCGATAAAACAATAAATTTGAACTTTTTATAGTACAATTTCAGTACAAAAAGTAAACTTTATAAAGCCGGTTTTACAATTCTAAAATTTCATTTGCCATCCCTGATTTTGTGAGATTTTCTGTAATCCAATCATACAATTGTGTAGGATAGAAAATTACAAGTAATTAAATGTTTGTTTTTCTATTGCAAGCAAACTAGTGCTGACAAAGTATTGAGTAGTTAGTACCGAATATAGAGTATTTTTCGCAAGAAATTGAACAGAATAATTAACGACTACGTCGATAAATTTCCGTTACCAACATGTTAACGAAAGTATTGATTACTATTGAGTACCCAATTGAAAAATATTGATAAGTATCCAGTAATTGAAAGTAGCAGAAACTGCCAGCAATAATGCAAATTATCCTTTAGATCCTCTGGATAACTGTTTTGCAGTAATTTTTCTGGAATACTTGATTGTTTGGAATAAACTAGAAACTAGCACCAAGAAAAACTTTTAATTGTAATTTTTTACAGTTTAAATGTAGTTGAAATGGTTCTCTTTATTTCGATGCTCCAGTTTTTACAAAGCAATTCAAGTAAGAATATATTTCAGTAGTAATATAAAAAATTTCTATATATAAAAGTATAGACAAATATACATACAAAAATCTCTACATGCAATCCCAGAAGGGTAATTCCATGTCAAATCAACCAAAAAAAATTGTTTTCAAATTGACCACTTCCGATTTTATTAAAAATTTTGTTATTTATATTCTTTGTCTTTCTGAAGCCAAATATAATTTAAAAAAATCTATCTTTTACAGTTTTTAGATATACAGTTATCAAAATAAGATAGTATCGCTTTTTGCATATGAGCTCCAGGATTAAATATATTCTCATTCCAGCTCTTTAAGCCCTAGGAAGTTGAGTAATAGCTCATTTTAAAGGGGCTTTCATACGCTTTAATTTGATATCAATTGTGATATATTTAAAAAAGAGTTTTATAAAAATCTTTGAGACAGTGTCTTCTAATGTTTTTGAAATTCATATATGTTTTTTTAATGTGGCTTATTGAGTACACCACATAAATTTCAGAGTGGGGCCATGGTGGGATCAGAAGTTATATTAAAAAAACTTCATTACAAACTGAAAATTTTTTTTAATAAACTGGGTAATAAAGGTAAGAAATATTCCTTAAAACTGGATTTGAATTGTACTGAAAAGAGTATAATTGCACTGAATTTATCAGTCCTGAAAAGAAGAAGTCAATTCGAAATAGGAAAATAAAGTTAAGCAGACGCACAAAAGTATTTATTTCTATAATTTCTCTAACAAAAAAACGAGACTGAAAAAAACTAAATTAATTGCTATATTATTTTTCACTCAGACTTCAAAAAAAGAAGGAGGTTATCAATTCATCTGAATGTTGCTTTTTTATGTTAGTGCCCGCAGAACTATGCCATTTCTGAACCGATTAAAAAATTTTTTTTTTATTTGAAAATTTATGCTTACAGATT
This sequence comes from Phasia obesa, assembly GCA_949628195.1. Lineage (NCBI taxonomy): Eukaryota > Metazoa > Arthropoda > Insecta > Diptera > Tachinidae > Phasia > Phasia obesa. The sequence goes on from OX451219.1 coordinate 104,462,934, forward strand.
GGTCCCGTTTTAACAATAGTTCATTACTTTAAAAATTAAAGGGTGTCCCCATACAACATACATGTTTTTTTCGTGTATTAAGAACCCTAAAGGGAACTTATTTAAAATTTAATTTTATGTGTATGCCCATACTTTTGAACATTTGTATACCGACCGTTAAATTTACAAAGAACCTGTATTACTAAGTCCGCTATAACAAAAAGTATAAAATTTGAATTTGGAAATAAAAGAGTGTCCCAATAGTTAATGTAATTTTATGAATGTGGCCAAACTTTTGAACCGCTATAGACAGACAGCTGAAATTTACAAGGAACCTGTATTGCTAAGTCAGCTATAACAAGTATATAATTTGAATTTAGATATTAAAGGGTGTCCCCATAATTGATGTAATTTGACCTATAGGGCCCTATGGCTATTTGGAACCGTTTTAGACAAGCACTTTAAAATTATGCAGAATTTCTACTACTTTGTCTGGTATACTAGCAAGTATAAATATTTAGTATTATGAATTAAAGGGTGTCCTAATAGTTCTGTAATTTGTTGTATATGACTAAACCTTTGAGCCGTTATAGACACAAAGTTGAAATTTACAAAAAATTCTTGTGGCCAAGTCCTCTATAACAACAGGTCTTTAATTGAAAATTGTAAACTAAAGGGTGTCCCAATAGGTGAAGTAATTGGATTTATGTTGCCCTATCTTGGAAACCGTTATAGACAGGCATTTGACATTTAGTAAGAACGAATATTACTATGTCCGCTATAGTAAAATGTATAAAATTGGAAATCAAAGCGTGTACCTAAAGTTAATGATATTTCATCTATATGACCTTATCTTTTGAACGCTTATAGATAAACATTTGAAATTTCAACAAAGCGAATATCGTCTTCGTCTACAATAAAAAGTACTAAAGGGTGTCCTCATAGCTGACGTAATTTGACTTATATGGACTAGTCTTTTTAACCGTTATAGATTGAGACTTGATATTTACATAGTGAGTGTTTTGTTATGTCCGCTATAAGAATTATAAAATGAAAATAAAAGGATGTCCCTATAGTTAATGAAATTTGATGAATGCCTTATCTTTTGAGCCGTTTTAGATAGACAACTCAAATCTATACAAAATGTGTATTACTATGATCGCTATAACATAATTATAAAAATTTATAATTAAATGGTGTCCCCATAACAGACTGATGTTTGTGAAAATAGCTGAACTTTTGAACAGTAATAAGAAGATGCTTGAATTTCACATAGTCTTTACTTCTTTTCCTGCTATTTTTTGCGCATTTTGTTTATCTTTTATTTGGTTTATATATAGTTCTTACAGATTACTTCTTAGATTTTCAGTTTAGAACTGGTACCCAACTATCTGTTTTGAAGTCGGTTTTTTTTTTGCAAGAATTATACATTTTTAAATACATATTAACCGGCCTAAAATAGGAAGAAGGTTATTATTAATTCGACTGTTTTCGTTTTTAACCGAATGACCCGATTTAAAACAATATTCATAATTTTAAAAATTAAAGGATGTCCCCTTTCAACAAACGTAATTTAAGCGTATAACTGGAGTATAAAGTAACAAAGAGAAAGAAAAAACTAAAAATTATAGGGTGGCCATATCCTTAAAACTAATATAGACAGACTTCGAAATTGCTCATATGTAATGTGTATTACTATGTTCGCTGTAACAGCAAGTGTACAAGTAAAAATTGCATATTAAAGGGGATGTATGGCCTAATCTTCTTAACCTTTACAGACAGATACTTTAAATTTTTACAAACCGTGTATTAATATGTCCGCTATAATAACGGTTTGATATATGTAACATTATGCATATATGTATACACATGGTATAACATTTTGTGACCTAGATTTTCGTATTTTATCCTTAATACAATTTTTTTAAAGAAAGTGTTTTACCTACTTGTATGTAAATAGTTTTAAATAAAACAGACTAACTTTTATTTACAAGTATATTTATTAATTTAAAAATAATTTCATATTTTTTTAACTTTTAACACTAAACTTAATACAAGAAATTATTAAAAACTTTTTAAATCACTTCCAATAGAAACTGAAAAAATAGGCAGCTTAAGAATATAAAAAAACATAAAATACATATATGTATGTATGTATATTAGTTCTAGAATATTATCTATATAATATCTAGTTTTATATATATTTAACAACTTAATACATATGTAGTAGAGTATATAAAGAAATACATGTTAAACAGAAAGTTTGAAAAAGGCTATTTAGTAACTAAAAAAAATATTTTAAACTTTGGTATTACACTAGAATTTACTAAATGTTAAACACAAACAAAAAAAACCAAAAAAAAAAAATTAAAAAAACTTATAATTTAAAAATTAATCTTAAAAATAACAAAAAACGTTGTTAAATTTATTTTTTTTAGTTTTATAGGAAAACTTAAATATTTTATTTCATTAAAATATTTACTGTTTAAAAAGTAAATTTTGTAATGCTTCTTAAAGAGTTTTTTTTATAAAATAAATTTCTACAAAAATATACTTATATTTCTATTAAAATGTATAGTTTAGAATTTTCTTTATTTAAATCTATCACAATTTGATGGATTTTCATACAAAAATCTTGCAGGTTAGGTATGAAATTAAATAATAGATTAAGTTAAGGATTCCAATAGACTGATAGTTTTTTATTAATTTTTTTGTATAAGATAGTTTAAGGTATTTTTGTTGTTATCAAAATTTTTAAATGTGCGTATTATTGTTTTTTTTTTATTAAAAATTATTAAAGTTTCTGTCGTTTGGTTTAAAAAAATTTTAGTAAGTTTAGTTTAGTTCATTTTATTTTTAAAAGTGCTTTAGATAATTAAGTTTAAAACTGTTGGTTTTGATATAAAAACTACATTTTTAAATTTCTGAAATGTATGTTTAAAGGCACATTTTGTTGGCACATTATATATCTTAGTTTATTTACAGGCCAGTTATATATAATTATTATATTTTATGTGGTGCCGTCTTAAAAGACTTTTGTTCACAAACTTTTTTTTTATAAAAAACTATGAAATTTTAGCTGTTTTTTTAATTTCTTGATAAGTGTTTTCTTCTATTTGTTCTTACATTTGATATAAGTAATAAATAAATGTATGTATATAAAAATAATTAATAATTTTATATATAAACTTTAACATTAATCACATTATTTATTTAACAATATTTAAAAAATTTATATAAAAGTAGGTCTTTTAAGTTCTGTTGAACGTTGTGAGGGTTAAAGATTTTAACGAAAGCTTTTGTTATCTTTTACAAAAGCTTTATTTCTAAAAGCTTTTGTAATGCTCTTTGCATGGAAAAAGTTTGGCATATTATTGAAATGAAATAAGAGCAATATGGTATGGTGAAAATAGTACCAGTTAAGCAGATACCTAAAGGTATGTTTTCTATTTTTACTGTCAATTTATTTTAATATTTTAAGATAAGATTTAAAATTTGTTAAAAGCCAGTTGAAGAAAAAGGTTTTTTGAAAGATTTTTTAATCTTTAAATAAACTTTTGAAAGAATCAAGAAATATTGCAATTAAATATTATTTTTAAAAAATATTTTTCAAAAAGTGAAAAAATGTAAAACCAACAAAATATTCACACAAAATTTATAGTTACGCAAACTTACTAATTCTGTTTTTTTAAACTTACGCTCAAATAGTTTAAATATACAAAATTTCCCCCGTGATGTATGCTGTATACGTGAGCGCAAGGTAGATTTATTTTACTAGGTAGTGGCGTCTCTACAACAATACAAGAACAACATGGTATTTTGTGATATGTAAAAAAAAACATAGAAGAAAGTTAAGAAGGCCTGTATTTATTTTTTATTTGTTTTATTGCTTTCTCACTTCTGCACACTAAATTCTAATCACATACAACTTCTGACATGTCGAACTACTAAATCAGCTAGGCGGACTTCACTACCTAGTAGGATAAATCTACCTTGCATGAGCGGTGAGTAAAAATTTTCTCTTTCGATCTATTTTTATATAACTAATTTAACAAAGACGCAAAATAAAAAAGATTTAATCCGTTAGATATATATATTTGATCGCGTTCAACATCTACTACCCAAATGATATGTAACACTAACTTTTTTTGTGTAGTTTAAATCTGATTACAGTTTATAAAAATTAGTACCTTCAGCCTCTCTTTAGCGCGTGAGGGCCAAAGATTGTCCAAAATTCTCACTCAATAAGGAAAGGCGAAAGCACTACTGTATATCTACTGTGATCATATTCACATTAATGATAACGCGATCTATAAAATTATCTCAAATATCTACATAGTCTGAATTTTTTTCTATTTTACGTCTCCTAGCCCTTGGAAAAAACTTGATGCTCCTTCTAGTAAGCATCACAATGGCCGCTGTATGATTGGCCGCACATAGGGACGTATGGTTCTCTCTTTCCCTCTTATGACATCTGGAGATCCTGTCTGGATGGGAAGCAAGACTTAGTTCAGCTCCTTCTCTGCGACTGGCTGGCACGGCAATCTTTTCTTCTTTATTTGCCCATCCGTATTCAGATCTCAGCGATCATAAGTTGAGAAGTGTAAGTTTACATATTACAGAATATATTTAAAATTTCATTCAGCAATGATGAGTTATCTATTTTTGGCTACATTTAGGAGACTTCTTTCATCTGGGTAATCTCTCCATTCTTGTATATTTCGTAGCTACAATATATCTCTTCTTTGACACCTATCTGGGGGATCTTATATTTGGCGCGGCAATAAAGAAGTCTTAAATGTTTGCCCCAAACAGGTTTCTCGAGGTTCCTCGAGGACCTGAACTCTTTTAGAGTTTGGACACTGATTAGCCTGGTATGTTTTGCGATAAACTCCAAGCGGTTCTTACGGACTGATGATACTGGAGTTCGATAGAGAACTTTGGGTTAGATTTTAGCCTAACCTAACTGTTGATACCCAAAGTAACAAAAGTTTATTATGTTTGGTACAGTTAATTCCTTTGTAAAGCATTCCTTTAGAAACAAACGTAACGTTAACTTCAAACAGAAAAAAAGGCCAGTAAATTGCTTACAATCTGACTTTGGTACTCAACACATAATAATTATTTCGATATCTTTGAAATTTATATTCTTTAACTTACAACAACGACATTTTACTTCTAAAATTTTTTTCGGCTTATTCTGGCATAATTTATATGAATAGGCGAAAAATGGATCATTTATGTTGCGGAAACAGCTTGTCATTACGTCCTTATATTTAAATAAGTTCTTTATAATATGTTTCTTTTAAATATCGGTTGAAAATTTTCGTGTTTTAAATTTTGAGCAAGGCATATTAATCAGGTAGCCTCACTGCGGAGGGGTAATACTAAGGCGAAAATAATAAATTATTTTATATGGATTTTGAGAGTAATACTTACAATTTTTCCCCTTCAATGGAACTCCATATAAAAAAAAATTTTTAAAATTTTCGCCTTAATATTTCCTCGTAGTGAGGTTACCAGATTAATATGCCTTGATTTTGGGTTTCCATTTTTATATATATTTCTGTACATACATATAAAATATTTCAAGCTTAATGTTGAAAAAGTTTCTGTACAATCGTAGGCGATTCCACCTGATATAAATTCGCCTTGCAATGAACTATATTTTTTAAAGTTCTCTTTCAAAGAAATATATTAACATTAAATACCTTTAAATATCTGCTTTTATATAAAAATAATTTTTAATACACGTTTTGCTTGACCAATGTTTTGTTTAACTTTTTCATAAAAATCAAAAAATATTAATAAATAATATAATATTGTTTGTTATTAGTGAATATTTTTTCTTCCTTTCAGCTTTTCTTTTTTTTTATATAATAAGTTTAACGTTAATTTCGCTTAAAGCACCTTATTCACAGCATTTTAAACACTACTTTTTTCTTAATAAATGGTTGTTGGATTTTAGGGAGATAGCAGTGAGAGTTGTTTGAAAGGGATTGGTTTTTTGTTAACACGGTTCAACCCCACGCTAACTATCAATGTTCCCCACCGGCATGACCATTTGTTGCTGCTGTGTGTACGGGAGTGGCTTGAAAACTTTCCATTTGTGTGGGTCTGACGGGTGTGGTTATAATGTCACCGGCATTTGAGCGGCTTCGTGTCACTAGCATGGGTGTTTTGGGACGGGGTGTTTCACTTAGCTTGATCTTAACTCGACCGGTTTCAGGTGAGTATACAGGTGAATAGCGGCCTGATTTTGGCGATGAAGGCATGTATGGTTGATTCGGATCATTGTTATTGGGTTCGGCCGGTTGAGGTTGCTGGCCATATTTGGAAGCTCTGGGTGATTGGGGTGGCGGATATCTGGGGGAGATGGGATAGTATTCATGGGGAGCTTGAAGTTGTGAGTTAGGGCGGCTATTTTCTGGTTCCTCAGCGTGGACAGCACCATTACCATTCCCATTAGCATTACCGTTGCCATTTAGTAAAGGCTCATTTTGGCTAGGACCATCTTTAGTATCGCCGTCATAGTGCTTGGAGCCGTTAATAGGTTTAGCCATATCGGATTTAGATTTTTCTCCAATCAGAGGCACATGTTCGGGTACACCATTGCGCAAAGGTTTACCCAATTGTTTCTGATCCATAGCGACAAGTTCAGTTTGAGGATTTTCGGGATCATTACCATGACCTCTATGTTTGCAGCGATTTATACCCACATACAACAAAAGTCCAATGACTATGAGACCTATAACACCCAAAAGGAAGTATGTGGCACTGCTATCATCATTGTCTTTACCCATTTTAGCACGAGCGACAGCATCCGCTGCAGGGCCTTCAGTTGAAGGCTGATTTCCTTCACCCAAAGTGGGTACTATAACGGGTTTAATTTCTTCTTCCTCAACTTCAGGTTCTTCTGTGCTGGGTCTAGGTTGTTCATCACCATCAAATATACCCAAAGAATGATGAAAGATATCAGGTTTAATTGCCGGTTCTTCAGAGGATTTATTATCATCCTCTTCCTTTGACTCGGGTATATCAAAATCATCCTCTAGCACATGCTCATGTTTAATAGCTGGTATAAACAACATACCACCACCACTGCCAGAACCTTCATCATCTTCGGGTGTTTCCGTGGTAACTTCATTTACAGCTGAGGATTGAGTACTTGAGTGTAGCATATCTAAGGGCAAACTCATTTCACTTAAATCTCCAGATCCTTCAACATCATTCAACAAGGTAAGATCCGAACTTTGGGCACTAGTCGACTTTTTAGTGTTGCTATCGATGGGCATAAAATCTTTACCCAATTCCTCTTCATCCTGTACCTCATCACCGGAAGCTTCAAATGGCTGATCGCCCATCATAAGTTCATTTTCTTCTTCCTCAGCCACATTGTAGCCCAACCTATTTTCCTTTTCACACACTACTGATTGTTTAACCTGCAACCAAGATTTGCCTTTGTAAAGGGCAGGAGTAAAACATTTCACCGGGTGCTCCATGAAGACATGACGTTCTTGCAACCAATTTCGTACCTCCAAAGTATCACAAGTACAGTTGATGGGATTGTGAGCCAATTCCAAGGACTGCAGCTGATTTAATTTGGTAAATTCTAGCGGCAGATTTGTTATATCATTGTGCTGCAAGTTCAAGTACTGAACATGTTGTGGCAGTTTGGGCAATTTAGAGGAGTTGATGCGATTGTGCTTAAGATTAAGTTTCTTAATGCGCCTACCCAAATGCCCGATTTCATGCAGTTCATTGTGCGACAAATCAATGGAAGTGAGATCGTGTAGTTTTTCCAAAGAATGTGCTAAACGAGTCAAATTCATAAATGACAAATCTATGGAATGTATAGGCAGTGTAGCCTCTAAGATTTTCTCTGTCTGAAGACCCTTCAAAGACGAACATTTCGCATGCAGAAAAGGCTTGTGTGAATTGTGAGCCAAAACACAGTGACAGTCTTTGGGGCACAAATAATTCTCTTCAGCTTTAAAATCTCCGGATGGCAGGGAACTATTAGCAGTTTGTGTAGTAGTTGGAAGAGTGGGTGTGGCCACAACCATTGAGCATAGTAAAAGGCTTATGAAGGTTAAAGACAATTCCGAGGATTGTCTTGTCGTTGTTGGAGTCGTCATTTTGTTTTTGTTTCACTTTCGTTTCTCTCGCTTTGTTTTATTTCCTTAAAGTTGATTTCGGTAGAAATGAAATATGGAGAAGAAAAACTGGCTGGCCGTATTATGGAAACTCCTCGAAGTTATTTAAGCTAAAAAGAAATTGAAATTAGAAAAAAATATATTAGATTTTAAAAAAAATATTAAATATACATAGATAATCAATACCTATGGGAGAAACATTTATTTCTTGACTAACTTATTACTGCCACTGCAAAAATCTGACTAATTTAGATTCTACCGAACGCATTTTATCAATAGAAGTGTTATTATTATTATTTTTATGAATTCTCCAATCTATTTAACTATACACATATTTAGAAATAAATAGATAATAACAGTTTGGTGTCACCGTTACGTCATTTTCAGTTGTTTTCAAATCTCACATGAATTCGCTGAAATTTTACTATTCAATTCGTTAGAAAATCGCTTTTCTCTTTTTGTCAACTGATAAGAATTCTGTTTTTTATTTGTTATCTTCGATTTATCTTGTTAACGTTACCGGGTTTAGTATACCTTTGTTAAAGATATCAATTTTTAAGGTTAAGTAAACACTTTATCTAACTTTAACAAATGGTAACTTTTCACTGTTGCTGAAATCATCAAACGTTTAAATATATATATAATTTAAGCAATTGATTACCACTCAAAGTGGAGTGAGTTAAAAGTATATTTTAAGTAGAATTTAATTTGGCAATAGGGAAGACAAACCAAAAACAAAGTAATGTACTTTGTGCTCAAGAATTAATTCGCCTTTACATACATGTAATAAAGATATAACAGGGCCGTGTCGTGCATGAAATATTTTTTGAAAAGTTTTGGCTGACTTCCAAAACGTCAATTGCTTTGTCTTCGAACAAAGTGCATTGTTTCATAGCGCCGCAGTACAAAACATTGATAATGTATACGCCGTCGACAAGTATTAGTAACGCAGTAAACAAGCAATCACGGCAACAGTTTTACAGTTGATGCATTGTTTCGAAGCTTTGCATGTATACATGAATTAAATACGGTAGCACAAATGTATACAAACTTTGTATTGATATATTTTGGGAAGTTAGCTCTTGTTGCTGGTGCAGATATTAATCGATATGAAAACATGACATAATTTTTAGAATTTTTGTCCGTCTGTCAATGTTCGCATCACTTTAAAAATTCTGGATGAATTTTAATAAAATTTTGTTGAAAGGTACCTCATGCCTAGATACTGCCATAACCAAAACTACTAACATCAGTTTCGAGATAAAACTAAGAATAATACCTGCTAACCGATGTTAATTTAGCATATGCAAGGGGTTAAGTAATAATTCCCTTTCTCCGCTGATAAAACTTTCTCTACAAGACAAGCTATTCTTGGGGCATTCGAGAGAACGGTTATTCGTAAGGCTTGTGGACCGATCTGCGTTAGTGGAGAATTTATTATTTTTGTAGGCAGACCACTAACTTAATGGGACCCTTTTCTAACCCTTCGTTCTTCAATGTCTTCTGGTAATCGACTGGAAATTTGCGAGTTCCTTACTTTCTTGGAGTGTCGTGCTGTCACTAGCCTTTTACTCTCGACTGTAGTGATTTCAGACTGGCAACTGATACATGTGGACATTCTTCCTCATCACAGAGTCTATGATAATTGCTAACATTTGCTTAAGGTTAAGTCTCCACAGCATCTCCATATAATAAGCGTCTGCCGTGGTTCAAAGCCTTTTTCTATGTTAGTCTTTTTCCAAGCGCAGTCTGCAAGTATCTTCTTACCGCGATTTTTAACTTGGCCAGATAATACTTGAGACTCCGTGACCTATACTTAAGCAGTTAACCATTTGTAGGCACCCAGACTATATCCTTCTTGGCCTTCCTGCCAACTTGAAATAAAAAATTACAGAGTTTTTGGTAGGAATTGAACCCACAACCGCGGACTGATAGACTAGCACACCGAGGCACCTATTAGTGGAAAATACCGGCATCGTATTAAACACGAGCTGTACGTCGACATTAATATACATATTTTAACGTGTTAAACTGTAAATGCTACGTTGGCTTGGACATTTTGTGCGAATGGATAAAGGGGCTACAGCAAGAAAAACGTTTGAAAACAATCCGGAGTAAACACGCAGAAGGGAAGTTCCGAAACTCCACTTGAAAGGATCAAAAATATCTCTCAAACTTGGTATAAGAAATTGGAGAAGTTGCGCACAAAATCGAAGCGCTTGGAACAATATTTTTTGCTCGCCTCCCGAACCGACCTAAATTGGTTGTAACCAAATCAGGACAAATAAGAAGAAATAGAAGAAAAATATCTTATTTTCCATAGAAACTAGAGATATAAAGTAGAAGTACGCAAATTCACGGGTTTAGTAATATGTATTGGAAACTTGGCAGCACCTTTTATTTTTGTAAAAAAAAACTTCAAATTTGTCAGCCCTTTCCATAGAATATATATTTTTTTACAACACTACCTGTGAAGCTCTTGGATTGTCTGCAATAAACACCCGAAGTTTTCAAACGGCGTTAGTTACATATGTTTTAATAGGAGTCTTGTTTCTCTGTACTATATTTTTATTGTAGCGGTATGCGAGTTGGCTGCATGTTTATTAAACTAGGTGTAGCTGGTTCAATTCCTCCTGCAAAGTGACACAGTTTAACTCTGGTCTTTGTAAACCGGCTTAGCAATATGATTTTTAACTGTTTTATACAAATCTTATTTGGATCAGTTTTATTATTTGAAGAACATGCATGTGATTGCCAAATGTGTAAACAGATTTCAGATTTATTGTCTATAAAATTAAAAATAGAAATGTTTTTTATTAACCTTTATGCAGCTAAAAACTTTTTATAACAATGTCAGTAAAAGAACAATAAATTCCAATAAACCGACAAAGTATGTCAGATCTATACAATTAAAGTCTAAGTACCTGCCACGATGCATAGGGAAGGGTCAATGTGACTACAAACATCCAGAGTATTTAGCGAAAATCTGTTAGACTAGCGCACTATCCATCTGTGTATCTAAGTTATTTTCACTATTTAATTTTAAACACAAAATCTAACTGACAGAAACATAACAAGCTGGGGCTTCTGGCTGTCAGGCTCTTAGTTAAAACTGATATTGGTGGGACTTAGAAAATCCTTCATTTTTAGATTTATACAGGCAGACAAGCTGAAGGGCTTTACGTCCTTAATGTTTTTGCCATCGGAAAATGAAAGTGAGGATACAAATCGGAAACAGTACTAGGATCGTAAGCTGTGGTCTACCACCATTGGTTTGTTATTATTGAAAATTGTATAAAAAACGTGTAATTAAACTATAATAATTGAAGTTGTTACCAGACCCAACCCAACAATTTATAGAGATTTTCACACTAGACCATACAACCAGTTTGTTGTTTATAAATTGAAATTTCCACACTTTTACTTGCTAATCGAATGTAATTATTAAAACACCTCTTTGGACAAATTATTTTCAACAATTGTCCGCCGCCACCATAAACGGCCATCCATCCACAATCAACCATGTTTTAAGATTCCCAGACATTTTTCACTTTTGGTTTCGAAAAGATTCAAAGAAACTTGTAATTTTAACTGGTTTGTTTTAGGTGAATTTTCTCTTTTAGAAAGAAAACATTTTGGGTTTTGGTTTCATGGAATTGTGGGTGCCAGCCTGTTGATTACAAAAGTAAATCAAAACCAAAAACGTTATAAATGCACTTCAGCATCATTGTGATCATCAACTGTATGCCAAGGCATTCTTTAATTTAGTTAAATAGAAAATAAATGTGGTTTGCAAAAAATTTCAAATGAATTAAATTAAGATTTCATCAAACATGACATTTAGATAAAAATCAAATGAAGAAAACAATAGAGCAGACATAACATAGACAAAATAGACCATTATTTAAATTGTTAATTAAGTACATCAACATTGTAACAATGCTGTCTACCTGTTTTGAATCTTTTAAATGAATTTACAACTCAAACGAATTTGCTGATTAAGATGCACACCGAACATTAACAATGAAAGTAAAGTGAGTTGCAAAGTGCAAGTGATCAGATAGTGTTTTTGGTTCTTTGAATCGATCATTTGGATTGATGCAAAACATCTAGTCATTATGGAAATTTACAAGTGGGCTACAGTGGTGAAAACTTTTATATTGCAATACTATCAGTTAGCAAATGGTAGGACATAAGCTTGCTATCTACACGATCTAAGAAAAAACATGAGGTAACCTTAATCTTTAAATCGGTTCGAACCATGTACTAACACTGCAAATGAGTGTTTTTATATATTCGTGAATACCTCTTTTCTTTCCTTACACTACGTCTTGACGAGCCATTGATTTATTCAACTATTGAACAAATTCATGTGCAAACATAAATTCCTCTAGTGAAGATCGTTGTTGTCGATGTCTTGTTCTTGTGCAATCAGCATTGTTCGAATATTTGTTCGCACAACGATGTCTGCCATCAAATGCTGTTTTCAGTATGAAAGTGTGTGACTTTTAAAGAACGCCATCTGTTGAGCAAGCTTGAAAATCCTATTTGCTGTACTATAAGCATTCAAACAACATTGAAGACAAACATAAAATTATGTTTTGTTAGAGCATGCACATCGATATGTTTTCTTTACACAGCAGAAAGTAAACAAATTATTGTTCCCTATTCTGCCGCCGCTTTGTTCATGTGCAAATGAAACATTGGCTCGTCAAGACGGAGTGTTAGAGACGGAGTTTTAAAAACACACAGCCTTTTTTTTCGTAGAGAGGATACCGAAGCAGATCACTAACTTCAGTGATTTCTGGTATCCGACTGGAAATTAACGAATACCTTACTTTCATTGAGTGTTGTGTTGTCACTAGCATTTTACTCTCGACTGTAGTGATTTCAGACTGGCGACTGATATATGTCGACAGTCTTCCTCATCACAGAGTTTATGGTAATTGCAAACATTTGCTAGGTCTCCTCAGCATCTCCATATAATATGTTTCTTCCCGTGGTCCAAAGCCTTTTTTTATTTTACTGTCTATTTCACAACGTCACACGAAGTCGTTCTTTCGCACGATTACATTTAAAACAAAAACAAATTTACAAATGATGTTTTTGTTTTAAAATTAATTGTGCGAAAGAACGAATTCGTGTGACGTTGTGAAATAGGCAGTTAGTCTTTTTACAAGCTCAGTCTGCAAGTATCGTCTTACCGCGATTTTTAACTAGGTCAGATAATCCTTGAGAGTCCGTGAACTGTACTAGCGCAGTTAACCATTCGTAGGTACCCAGATTATATCCAAGCTCCTTCAGAGTCTTTCTTGTATTGAAAATTTACAGAGCCTTTGGTGGGAATCAAACTCTCAACTCCGGACTGATAGACTATTTTGCTACCTCTTAGCCCACTGAAGCTAGTAGGTAGCCTTTAGAAAATTACTAAAATCGCTTCATTCGTAAAAAAATCTCGGTTTGACTTTTTTCCTTTCTCCTGGCTACGAGTTTTAAAAAATCGTATGGTCTGTTGCGGCCTTTAGGAAAGAATTATATATTTTTCAAATAACTAAGATAAAAATCGGTCCAGTCGTATAAAAATGTCTGTTTTCGAAAAATTGCTAGAAAACTGAATCAGTCTGGATGCGTTAGTTGTCTAGTCTAGTATAAGTCCAGGAACATCAAACCAACATAGCACAGGGGGAGAATGAAGTAGAAGTTCCTAATCGTATGGTCGGATTTCGTTAAAACTCTATATTGTTATAGAAGAGAGTCAAGCTCTAGTTTTTAATTTTTATTTTAAAGCTTTCAGCGGGTAAACGAAACATTGCTTTAAATAAGGTCATAGTGTCTTCTTTCTAAAATACAATGCATATGGTTATCTATCCTACATCTCTTTAAAAAAATTATTAATATTTGCTGTCCAAATCCCCACTGTGCATTGTGAATTGTTAATTTCAAGAAGTTGCTTACAGCTTATAATAATTTAATGTAAAGTTTGACACAAGAACTGAAGCTAAATGACAATGCATAAGAAAGACAAACTCTTGAATGGGTTACGACCATCAACAACTGCAACTGGGATATATTCTTGACTTGATGGCATTGTTTGTAATCAAAATTGCCGAGCTTATTATTGTTCCACAAACAAATTTTACCACAACGATTAGATTTTGGGGTGGAGAAGGCATTGCACAGTGTTTTACAAATTTTTATCTTGTGATATCTTTATGAGAGGCAAAGCAGAGGTATAAACCTATTTTTAAATATTTTTAAGAACTATCTAAATTTAAAAACCCCAAAAAAAGGAGCTGACCTACAAGCTCCTTTGGCCTTAGGAGCCCTACCGTTTGAAGCGTTTGCATACGACTAGTAATTGAATAAACATGACGTGTGTTATATTTAAACCAGATTTTGTCCACCTTTTAAATCAATAAAATTTCAGTAAAGAAAACTCATTCTCATACCGCGTTTCTGTGATTAGAGTTGCCCTTTAGATTGAACATAATCCTTCTACTAGTTTATTTTGATTAAAAGTACTATATCTCCTTTTACATTTTCTATATAATTCGCAGTTGAATAAAATACAGGATACCCTATATAATGCATAAAATACTGATCTTTTAAACACGGAAAAATGATTATACTCTTGTGTACAAAAAAAGGAATAAACACTTGGAATAGGAGTATGGGCAATATTTATCTCGAATACGCACGCTGTTCTCACGACAAAACTGTTTCAATTTATGTGCCCACTAGTACCATCCATTCTCTCTTTTGCTGGACTCTGCGTATTAACACGATAATAGTATTTTACTTTGTATGGGAGGTACCACTCCTACTATTGTAATCCAGTCTGTATTTTGCTGGATTACGCACATTAGTATGAGGGTTACTTGTGCAAATTTTCAAGACTATAAGTACTGTAGTTCTCTAAATACACGATAATAATAAATTTTCACTTTTTATGGGAGGTACCACTCCGTCTGTCTCAATCCAGCCTGTGTGTTGCTAGACTAAGCACATTAGTGTGAGGATACTTGTGTGAAGTTTCGAGACTCTACTTATTGCAGTTCTCTTGATATACGATAATAATTTTTATTTTGTATAGGAGTTACCACGCCTATTGCTCCAATCCAGTTTGTATTTTGCAAGACTATACGCATTAGTATATGGATTACTGATGTAAATCTTCAGAGGTTAATTTGTTGTAGTTCGCCAGGAACACGATACCAATTTTTCACTTTGTATGGGAGGTACCACGCCCTCAATTTCAATTCAGCCAGCTTAGCTTGAATATGTACTTTAATAGGGAGTTTACTGGTGCGAAATTCCAAGGTGCTACCTAATTCAGTTCTCTAGATAAAAGATAATAATTTTTTACTTTGTATGTGGGGTACCACGTTCACTGTTCCAATCTAGCCTATGTTTTTCTAGAGTATTCACATGGGTGTGAGTGTTACTTTTACCTACTTTCAAGACCACACCTATTAAAGAACTCTAGTAATCCTAGTAACTCTAAATTTGTAACTAAGTTTTAAACTACACACATCCCTTAATTTTATTTTACTCTTGGTTGGCCTAATATGCAACTCCACAAAATATCTTATTGAAGAAACTGGTAAAATCTATTTACTTAATTACTTGTTCGAGTATTAACAGATTTAAAAATATTAAATAATCTTTGGCGTTAAACACTTGGGCAAACATTAATATTTGTTAGCAAAATGGAGAAGAAGAGAAAATTTATCATTTAAAGTTTACTAAATTAATAGCTTTTAAATTTGTAAAAGAAATTTCCTTGATGTGAGACATTAAGCCAGACACACACAGAGAGAAAGTAAAAGTAAATATTAACAACAAGAAAAATCTATTAAAAAACTAATCGTGATTTTAAAGTGTCTATCATATTGAAGAAAACAAATTAAGCCACGTAATCTTGTCCGCTTGTCCTTCTGTCTATCTATCAGTTAATTTTCTTTATTAAAAAAAAACTCAAAAGATATAAAAAAATATGATTTTACAAATTGTGTGGATTTTAAAACAAAAAACCTTCTCATTTATCTTGCAATAGAAAAGATAACACCAGGCACACTAGGTGTGTTTTTGTTTTTCTTACGTGTAAATGAGTAAATAAACTCAGCTTTAAGCTGACAATGTGCAACAATGCTGTTTAGTAATACAAAAAGAGTTTTACCAATTTGCTATTATTAAACAAATGTCTTGTCAACATTAAAAGATTTGCTGTTATTTTCATAATGCTGATCGTGTAGAAGCAGCAACAGTTGCAACAACATTTAAGCACCATATTTGTTGAAGTTGTCAGTTGCTGGCTATTTATTGTTTAATCAATAAAAACAACAGCTGCTACTTATTGGGAAACTACAAACAACTGAAACAATAGAATATTTATATTTTACACTGAAAAAAAAAAAAAATCACGGAATAAAATGTATTCGAGGGAAAAATTTTTGTGAGAATAATCTCAAACCAAACCAAATTAAACCAAAACAAAATATGTTTTGGTAAATCTAAGCTAGTTTTGTTGCTAGCGATAAATTCTCTATAGAAAATTTTGTTGCTAGCAATAAATTGTCTATAGAAAATTTTGTTGCTAGCAATAAATTGTCTATAGAAAATTTTGTTGCTAGCAATAAATTGTCTATAGAAAATTTTGTTGCTAGCAATAAATTGTCTATAGAAAATTTTGTTGCTAGCAATAAATTGTCTATAGAAAATTTTGTTGCTAGCAATAAATTCTCTATAGAAAATTTTGTTGCTAGCAATAAATTCTCTATAGAAAATTTTGTTGCTAGCAATAAATTCTCTATAGAAAATTTTGTTGCTAGCAATAAATTCTCTATAGAAAATTTTGTTGCTAGCAATAAATTCTCTATAGAAAATTTTGTTGCTAGCAATAAATTCTCTATAGAAAATTTTGTTGCTAGCAATAAATTCTCTATAGAAAATTTTGTTGCTAGCAATAAATTCTCTATAGAAAATTTTGTTGCTAGCAATAAATTCTCTATAGAAAATTTTGTTGCTAGCAATAAATTCTCTATAGAAAATTATGTTGCTAGCAATAAATTCTCTATAGAAAATTTTGTTGCTAGCAATAAATTCTCTATAGAAAATTTTGTTGCTAGCAATAAATTCTCTATAGAAAATTTTGTTGCTAGCAATAAATTCTCTATAGAAAATTTTGTTGATAGCAATAAATTTTCTATAGAAAATTTTGTTGCTAGCAATAAATTCTCTATAGAAAATTTTGTTCCTAGCAATAAATTCTCTATAGAAAATTTTGTTGCTAGCAATAAATTCTCTATAGAAAATTTTGTTGCTAGCTATAAACTCTTTATAGAAAATTTTGTTGCATGCGCTAATTTTGTTGCTAGCGATAAATAGTTAGTTAAGAAGAAATCTATAAGTAAAAAATAAGAAAAAGCAAGGAACTGATGGTTTTTGGAACTATCACTAAGGCAGTTATCCAGGTAAAGGTAACCCGATTATATATAATGCCTTAGGCGTACCTTAAGAGATTGACTCGTCGACCTATTGCGATTTTTTTTTGTCTCCCTCCTTCGATCTATAAAAACTGTAGTGCCTTCAGAGAACAACATTTCCACCTCTTATCAGCCTTTCTAGTCCATCCCTGTCAGATTCTAGCAATCGTGTTTGATTTTAGAATTCCAAAAAATCCGATGCAAAGCTCTGTCCACCCATGCAAAGCTCTGTATATGCAGTGAAGTCTATGTTAAAATTGGAGGTCGACAGGTATCCAGAATAAGATCTGACAGTATACTAATAGAAACAATATCTAACTAAGAGCCTGTTAACGGCCGCTACCTCAAGGAAGTGTAAGCCGAACTATTCAGGCATTTCCTTAAAAATTCCTATATTGAGATAATTAATTCGCCAATTTATAAATAATCTAAGTCATCGTTATCGTTTAAAGTTCTGAAGAAATTACAGTTTTTATAAAGTTATTTTTTTAAAACTTAATATTAATCAAGGTTTTTATACAAAATCATAGATTTTTTGTGTCTATTTGAAACGAAACAAATTTACATATACTGAAAATAATTTAATAAAACAGATGAATTGTAGGTGATTAATTAATAGTCGTATTGGCTGAATAGTGAGCAGACCCCTAGTGTTGGATCCTTTTTTAATACCATTTGAACTTTAGGTATGAGTAAATAGACCGTTTGATAAAAATATATATTCTTACCTATCACTGAGTTCTATGACGTTATTTAATTTACTATTTGGCTATCTTATGGTACTATAGACCCTCTTTTTTCCATCACAACCCTAGATTTTACAACATACAATCCATATTAAATATGTTTTTGACTTAAGTAACCATCCTAGACATTCTCCTCCTACATGCACTGACTTTGATTTTATTATTGATTTATAGAAATATTTTTGCTTTTCTTTCAGTGTAAGTCCATTAAGTGTTTGCTTGACATAATTTGTCTGAGCATGTTGAATGTTGTCGTGTTTTTTAACCACAATAAATTCAATTCATTTTTAATTTGTTGTTTTTTTATGTTGTTGTTTTAATAAATTTTTACACACTGTTTAATTTTATTGAATAAAAATCAAAAGTGACAATTATCATTTTTATGATACTTTAATCATCGAATGTGCTTTTTTCATTTTTATTGAATTGTTTTTGCACTTGACTACAATAAATTACTTGGGAATTAATGATAGAGACATCGAAATCACAGGAGAGATATTAATAAGACTGTGCAGTAGTAATGATAATTAATACAAAACGCATTTTAAAGTGAGAAAAAAATTTAAATTTATTGAAATTAAACCGATTTGTTTTAACCCATTAATAATGTCCATCGACAACTTAAGTTGACGGCAGATTTGCTGCACTTTACATAATCATTTTAGTTGCCAGCTGAAAACACATTGCAAAATTGCTGATTGCTGATTATGTACCAAATTATGTCATAAAATTCTCAGAAAAAATTATTTGGCGTAAATGGGTTAATAGATTTGATTTGTTGAATAAAAATTTAATCTAAAATGTCTTTTTTATACCCTTTACCACAGATACATAAATCTGTCATTCCGTGTGTAATTTATAAAATATTTATTTTCAACAACATATAAAAAGTCTGGATACTTATACATAGCGATGTCTGTTTGTCCGCCTGTGTTCGGGACACCAGAAGATATACACGAATTTGAGACCACCAATCTGTCAGACATAGTTTCGAAAATTTCTCTAATGCAATTCAACAACATCAGACCATTTCATTCGAGGCTGCAGGCAAAAAACCACATTTTTTCACGTTGTTTTTATTTTTTTTCGGTTTTATTGATCCCTCCCTCGAGGTGCGATTTTTGTTTGTTTTTTTTTTCAAATTTGATTTTTATTAAAGGTTTTTCTAGAAAGAAATACACATTGAGGTAGCCGATAGATCCACAGGGTACCCAGTGGATACCAGGGGCAGTCGATGTGCTTTACTCTGACCATTCTAAAGCAATATAGATTACAGCAAGAAAAAAATTTTTTGTAAAAGTTTTAGCAAAAATTTTCGATAAAATTTTTACAATAAATTTTCGATAAAATTTATATAAAAAATTTTCGATAAAATTTTTACAAAAATTTTTGTTAAAATTTGTACAAAAAAATTTTAATAACATTTTTACAAAAAATTTTCGATAAAAATTTAACAAAAAATTTTAGGTTCATTTTTTACAAAAAACTTCCGATAAATTTTTACAAAAAAATCGATAAATTTTGACAAAAATTTTCGATAAAATTTTTACAAAAATTTTCGATAAAATTTTTACAAAAATTTTCGATAAAATTTTTACAAAGTTTTCGTAAAATTTTTACAAAGTTTTCGTAAAATTTTTACAAACTTTTCGTAAAATTTAAAAAAAATTTTCGTAAAATTTTAAAAAAAATTTTCGTAAAATTTAAAAAAAAAATTCGTAAAATTTAAAAAAAATAGTAAAATTTTTAAAAAAATTTTCGTAGAATTTAAAAAAAAAAATTTCGTAAAATTTTTAAAAAAATTTTCGTAAAATTTTTAAAAAAATTTTCGTAAAATTTTTAAAAAAATTTTCGTAAAATTTTTAAAAAAATTTTCGTAAAATTTTTACAAAAATTTTCGTAAAATTTTTACAAAAATTTTCGTAAAATTTTTACAAAAATTTTCGATAAATTTTTTACAAAATTTTCTATAAAATTATTACAAAAAATTTTCGATAAAATTTTTACAAAAAAAATTCGATAAAATTTTTTAAAAAAAAATTCGATAAAATTTTTACAAAAAAAAAATTGATAAAAATTTTACAAAAAATGTTCCATAAAATTTTTACAAAAAATATTCGATAAAATTTTTACAAACAATGTTCTATAAAATTTTTCCAAAAAAAAGGTTCATTAAAATTTTTACAAAAAAATATCGATAAAATTTTTACAAAAAATTATCGATAAAATTTTTACAACCAATTTTCGATACAATTTTTACAAAAATATTCGATAAAATTTTTATAAAAAATTTTCGATAAAATTTTTACAAAAAATATACTATAAAATTTGAAATTAAATTAAATTTAAATTTTTGTAAATTTATATAAAAATTTTTTGATAAAAAGTTTACAAAAAACTATCGATTAAACTTTTACAAATAATTTTTTATAAAATGTTATCCTAAAATTTTTAATAAAATTTTTACAAACTACTTTCGATAAAGTTTTTACAAAAAATATACTATAAAATTTAAAAAAAAAAATTTCGATAAAATTTTTACAAAAAATTTTCGATAAAAATTTAACAAAAAATCTAAAATTAAATTTTTACAAGAAAATTTCCATAAATTTTTACAACAAATTTTCGATAGAATGTTTACAAAAGTTTACGAATAAATTTTTACAAAACATTTTTGATAAAATTTTTACAAAAAAAGTTTTTCTATATCTTTGTATAGTAATAATGAAGTTGGAAATAATAAAAGTAAAAACCGAATGTAAATTATTGAGAAATCGGGAAACATAACAGAGTAAGGGAATACTTAACTTCACTGTGATGAAGGCTATATAAGATTTGGTATGGCCGAATATAGCACTCTTACATCTTTAAATTAAAGTTGTAACTATGACAAGAAATTAACGCAATTTTTTTAATATAAATTTTTAACACATGTATTTTAATTTACACCAAATCACTCAAAATAAGAGAAAAATATGTAAACCAATTCTATTTGTCACACATTTTGCTTTTTAATTATTATTTATTTTTTCACACATAAATTTAATTCAATTACACGCATGTCACACACAATACCAAGGGGAAACAATAAAAAAAATGTAATATGTGTAAGTCCGTCGGTCCATCTATTCCATTGCAAGCATTCATTGAAAATAAAACGACATTTGGACAGACGAATTTATACTCTTACAATGACTCTTAAAAATAAACAGAGCGCTAGACAAGTACTGGCTGGGTAGGATGTGGCATTGATTTACGTCGAGTTACTAACAACAAGATGTTTTAGTACGAACGGGTCTGCTTTTTCAGATAGTTGGAACATAGTGAAGTAAATCTTAAGTCTAATCATTCTCTATTAACAGCAGCAACAATAACAACCACACTTGGAATAATGATAACAGCAACAACACAAACAACAATGTGTGAATTTATTCAACAAATTTGAGTATTGGAAGCTTGTCAAACTTTTTGTCATTGTGTGCAGTACTCTAAAGGACTGGGTTAATGATTTTAAGCTTATAATAAAAAAAAGTTGACAGGTATCTTTCTCTCTCCTGTTTATTTGTGAATTTTAAGTTGTGACTGTGTATGATTTAGTATGCGATATATTTAATTAAAGGATAAACAGAAATTAATTATGTATATGAAACGAAGTATCTAATAGCTTTAAAAATTAATAATGTATTAAACTCATCGACGAAAACAGGCTACCGACAACAACCTGTCAAAATTTTAATACACGCGTTTATATTAATACGATATTTTGACGCTTTCATAGCTAACCGACTATCGTTATGACTGTAACCAACTTAGGCCAATTTATAATTATGTAAGCGATAATGAATAATAACCGTTGAAACAGAGAGAAAGAGACAATTAATTTATTTTATTCAACAGAAAAGAATATTACAAAATTAAAAAAAACACTAGTTTTCTATTAAGTGGCTTTGAATAAGTTTATTTCTTTTGACGTGATAAAGGTAATTAAAAAAATTAAATATCTCATTTTTATAAAAGTATTACTACGACAATATAAGAATTTATGATGTAGCTGTCAAGTTCAATATAATTAAGATTTTGTAGTCGTGTAACTGTGTAGAGGATATCGTCTATGTGTTTAATGCTATAAACACAACTAGGACGAACGTCGAATTTTTCGTACAGAATCATTGAACGATGATTAAATTGACGCAGAGTGCCCGTTTTTTCTTTTAAAATTTAAATTTTTTTTAATAAATAAAGTTATTTTATATTTCAAGAATTATTTTTTTATTTATAGCATAAAATTCAGATATATTTTTTAGTTGTATAATTTTGTTTTAAATTTATTTGTTGTTTATATAATATAAACATCATTGAGAAAGTGTAAAACAAAGAATGTTGATATAATCTGGTACCAGAGAAAACCAGAGATCTGGCAAAGTTTTCTCACTTCTTAATATTTTTTGTACTCATTGTGTTATAGTCGACGAATTTATAACGATGAATTCGTTGTACTGTGCAAAGTTCGTCGTCGTTTGTTCCCGTTGTGTTTATACCATATAGCATAAGTAAACATTTTTAACTAATAGTTTTTGTTTCAGACCTCTAGCAATTTTAAAACTCAAACTTTTTCTACCAAAAACTTAAAAATTGTAACAAATCACATAAAATAGAGGAGAAAAAATGATCAATTTTGGTACAAACAGACCAATTGTACAATTGGTAATTTTAACTTCTCTATTCAAGAAGTGGTAGTTTATATGATTTGTTGTGGCAACGCCGGATCTACGACACTTGGAGCAATGAGATCAAAAATTGAAAATAAATACGTCATATTTATCTTCTACTCAACAAGCGATCATAAATTGTTTTTATTTTAATATCGAAATTAATTGTCGAAAATAAGGCTGTAATCGCCTGGAAGCTTAAAATATCTCGGCTAATTGATTGTTTCCTTGAATTTTGAACGGTTTGCTACCTATGGACCTGAACAGGGGAAAAAAGGTAAAAAAATTGAATTTTTTAAAGTTTTTTGCGATTTTGACCTTGAAGATGAAGTTTTTTTGATTTTATATGTTCACAATTTTTGTTTTTTATGACAAGAGCTACAACTTTACCTCAGAGAGTATATCAAAATTCCAAACGGTTTGCAAAATATGAGCTTGAGGAAATGATCATTTTTTTGCAAAAATGACATCGAGGCCCCACATCTTTGAGGGCCCATAAAAAAAACCTGGAGGACTTTGGGCAAAACTGGGAGACAGGGTTCTTTTTTTTTTTTTGGTCTTTTATGACGTAGTGGTATCCGTATATGGTTATTTTGCCATGACTTAAAAAATTACACAGTGTGTAATGTGAGATTTTCTTCCAATTTACAACAAACCAAAGTGAGCTCTGTTTTCACAAAAAGTTGGTTTGAAAATCGAAAATTGATGACAATAAATTAAAGAAACTATATCGGAAACTATATGATCGCCACCTCCCGAGTTTTACATAATTTTAAATTTTTGCTTGCAAAATATCTGACTGCAAATTCTCAATTTTTTCTTCAATGTTGGCTTTTAAAACTTTCAATGTATGAGGTTTATGTGGTGAGCGCGAGATTTCAAAGTTCCCTAAATAAGGAAGTGTGGTGTCATCTCCAAAATAAAAAATCGGCCGCCCGGAAAATTGTACGATAATATATCACTCCATTTGCAATCATAATCACGTCATTACATTAGTCATGTCTTTATGATGAAAGAAAACTGCGGCATATCGTTATAGAGACGTCTGTCTGCCTGGCTCTTCATGAAATCAGTTTTGTCAAGGCCACAGAAGAGCTATAGAAAATTAAACCCCACCAGGCAGAGGTTCGAAAAATTTACTATTAAAAATCTATAAAGTCGATTTATATATAGTGGAGATTTGGTTAAGGCGAGCAAGTGCTTTACTCTTCACTTTTTTTTAAGAAAACACTAACTGTGAAGCTTTTGGCTTAACTGCAGAAAACACCCAGAGTCTTTGGCAGGAATCGAATCAGCAACCCTCAGACTGATAAACAAGCGCGCTACCAATCAGTCTATCGAGGCACTCAAATTTATTATCATATCGTTGTTTTTTGCTTTGTTTTATAAAAAACCAAAAATTCAGAAAAAAAACTCTGTATAACCAAAAACTCGGAAATTCACCAAAGAAGAGAAAGTTAACTAAAATATCACTGTTCACCAAAATTTCACTGAAAAATTAATATTTTACGAAAAATTGCAATTTTGATAATTTTTCTGTTTCTCAATTCAAGTAATGGATCTTTAAAAAAATGATTCAAGACGATTGAGAAGGATATCTCTGCAGTAAATCGCATAAGGGGAGTCTTAAAAAGTTGGAGAATCTGTTAGTGGTTAGTGCTTCACTTATGCTTTATGTAAAGGGTTTTTCAATAAGATCGCTACAAAAGTTTTTTTTTAAATAAAACAAAAACGGTTTTGGATATCAATAAAATTCTTCATTCCTGTAAAAGCACGTTCGATGCCATTATGTATGGAACTCGATTTTTTTTGCATGACCACCACAGTCACGCTTGCAGAAGTCCAGACGCTGATCCAAATTTTCAAGCGGCTTCAGTTCTTGCGTCAATTTGATTTTGTAAGGATGTAGGGCAAGATCTTTTAGCAAAATTCGCAACAATGACGTCACAGAGATGCCTAACGCTAGAGAACCACGTGTGAGAGACACATTTGGGCTTTCTTCAACTGAAGCCTCAGCGGCAGCAATATTCTCGACACTACGTGCACTTCTTTGTCTCACTGGCACGGGAATATTTTGTACTGTGGCTGTGGATTCAAATTTTTCCACTAGACGCTCAAAATGGACGTGGCGCTCTTAACGTTGTGGCCACTGACTCTGAATTTCGGTAGTAAATCTTAAAAATTTCGACTCGTTGTCGGCAAACCTTACGGAAGAGAAATGTCAAAAGAGGGGCAAGAAATATGGCGTCGTCTGCTGTCCCTGTCGCTCTACTTTTGTAGCGTTCCTGTTGAAAAACCCTTATTCACTTTACTACTAAAATAACTGCGTACTTTCACTGCTTTTTCTTCAATTTCTCTTGGAAATAAGATATTTTTTCGGAAAAAAAAGTATCCTATATTGGAATCAGGATACCGAGATACCTCTCCACAAAATTTTGTTTAAATCCATCCAGTAGTTTTTACGTGATGCGAATGCAAAAGAAAAGCAGTCAGATGGAAATGAGTTAATATTTCATTATATGTATAGATTTAATGATAAAAATTTCTCTCGTATTATTTAAATGAAACTTATATAATAAAAATTTTTTTACATCTTGAACAAGAATAAATCCTTAAATGAACCTGTTTCTTAATACCACTCCTTTAATTCTCTGACTACTTACACAACATATCCATTAATAACAATGTTGTGCTTCATTTGTCAAAGACCATTAAGATGACGATGGCAAGTTGGCAATGATTATAATCGTATGGTGCGCATGCGTAAATTATAAAATTTAATCTTAGCTGAGCATGCGTAAAATGTGCAGATTTATTATTGCCTTTTTTTTTGCATATGGAATACTTATGTTAAATCGAGCTTAAAAATGAAATACATTTTAGCGAAGAGAACTCAACAAAAAAATTCGTTATTATAGAAAAAAGTCTTCTTAGAAATATTTAAATGGCTGCCGTGCCATTTCCGTTATTTCTTTGCTTAATCTTTTCTTTTTTTTCAGGCGGCTTTTTTCTTGTCTGATAGTTTTGAGTGGCAAACTTTAATTTTTATAATTTTTTGTTATTTGAATAAATTGTTTTATTATTATTTAGATATTTATCGTAATTTTTAAGATCTCTTTTCCGTTGCTATTTAAAGAAGTTTAACACGTTCAAGTGGTATTAAGTTGAAGTGGTTTTTGTATTGAAACTTTTACACTCATCGTCATTAGAATAGAGAACTATTTTAATATGCAAAAAATTAGATGATACGCCGATAAGCCATTTAATATTTAAGTTTGAAAAAACTTTTGCAATAACAACACATATTTAAAATTGTAGATCAATTTTAGGACTCGGAAAACTTAAAGTTATTTCAAAGGTTATTTGAGGTGCTGAACTTTTTATTTATTTATTTATTAATTCAGTGCAGTTTTTAAAATGTAGCTTGGAAAGCTCCACGACAACTTGATAACGGTTTAAAATATTTGGTTGTGAGGAAATTTAGAAAATCAGAATCAAAAATGATTTGAATCATATCATATTTACAATTTACGACAATAGACGACAGCAGGCTAGTGTCTACAAGTTGTGAAAACTGAAATACACAAGTATATCTAAAGACGATTATTTTGAAGACATCATAGCTACATATATGGCCACACGACCGCCGTTGTGGCTGTAGCCAACTTAGGCTAATTTTGTATTTTTGTATGCGACAATTTTTCTATTCAATTGATGAGAATATTACATAATTAAAAATTAAAAATTAATACTTCATTTACAATCAGGAGGTTTTAAGCAAATAAAATTATTTGTTTTGACATTTTCTGAAAAGGTTATTTTATTTTTATAAAAGTAATATTTACATGTATTTCTACAACAATGTCAGAGTTTACAATGTAGCTGTCGTCTATACATACATATAATAAATCGGTAACTCATTTACTTTCTGTCTATCTGTTTGTGTTTGCATCACGTAAAAACTACTGGATGGATTTTAACAAAATTTTGTGAGGAGGTACCTTGGTATCCTGATTCAAATATAGGATGCTTTTAATGCAAAAATTTTTTAACTCCAAGAGAAAGTGAAGAAAAAGCAAGGAAAGTACGCCGATTTTTTTTACCGATTTAAAGGTACTGCATACTTTAAGGCATTTTTTATTTTTAAAAGCGGGATATTTTAAGCAATGTTGCACAACAGATGGCGCTGATTTAAAATAATCCGGTCTGTCTTTTAAAGAACTTTACAATAATTTTTAGAATTCTTTATAAATTTTAGAATTATATCCAGGGATGGGTAGCTTTATATAAAGTAAATACGTAAATGTCTTAAAATTTGGTGTGGATTACTTTAAAAAATAATAAAATATTTTATTTCCTAAGGTACCTCCTCACAAAATTTTGGTGAAATCGATCCAGTAGTTTTTACGTGATGCGATCGTAGAGAGACAGACAGAAAGACATATGTACATACATAGAGGAAATGAGTTAATGTTTTGTTGTATGTATTGATTCATCATTCATTGCGAGTCGGAATATAGACTTATAAATAAATTTTTCTTCTCATTGCTGAGTTCCGTGCAGTCATTATCTTTAATTTCGGATTTAGATTTCGACCACTTTTCTCAACGCTAAGTCTAACACGTATAACCCTAGATATTAGAATCGCATTCACATTTAATATATGACCGCCTAGGGTCTTTAGTATAATGCCACTTTTTAGCCAATAAAAGCGAAGCTATTATTATTAATGTAGGAGGAATATCGAAAGAGACCACTTTCATAATGGGTACATTTTCAATACGCTTCCTTCCTCTTCCTTCCTTCCAACCAAAATGTAATTTACGGCAACCTACTTTCATTGAGTCACGTGCTACAACCAGTCTTTAATCTTGGATTTAGTGATATCAGACTATCGACTGGTAATTGTTGGCTTCTTTCTCATCACTGACAGACAATGATGGATATTCACACACAATGTGTGCTGCCGTCTCAGCCTCTTCCACACACTCTGGAAGAATCATCTTTGGGTTTCATCTTGGCTAGATGATACTTAAAATTTTTATGACCTTTTACCTACGCAGTTATCCAGCTTAAGGTACTTCTATTATATCTGAGTACCTTATTGGGCTTTCTGCCCATCATGGGCTCTTTCAACAGAATTCGAGCCTTCCTATTTATAGTGGCCTCCCTCCACATTTTCAGGTTTAGTGAGTTCACACATTGTAGAACTTTAGCTCGCATTATGCTATGATCCAGAGCTACTCTGGCTTCTGGTCCACAAAAAGCGGAGTTAGCAACATTATCTTTCTCAATCTTTATCTTGGTTTAATGATTTTAAAAATACTGTAGCAGTATGGTCAGCTTAGGAAACTTGTATTCTATATTTGGTACTTTGGTTTCGCCTTTGCCTTTCGCAAACTCAGAGATTATTGCGTTTTCCTGATTGCACTGGGTCAATATATTCTTAGTTGTTGTAGTCCCTAAATTATCCTGTGTGCCCTTTGCTGGGTAACTTGTCTATCTTGTTAAGTTATTTCCGGTGATACGTCAGAGTTTCCATCGTGGTTATCCCTTAGCCTCTTTTCAAATCCTTTAACTTTGAAATTATCGAAACGACGTCTTACTATCCGTCTGGTTTGGCTCGATGCCTTCAGAGCTCAGTGTAAGAGAAAGTAAGTCCTTTGTCATAAAGCAGACAAAAGTTTAGTTTGGAGGTCGACTGATATACTAGCTATCGATCGATTCTCAACCATATAACCGTTTACGCACACAGAACATTTTGTTTCACCAATTATATTTAATCACTTTTAATTTAAAGTTGAATTTATTTTTAATTGATTCAATTATATATTTGTTTAAAACAAAACAAATTCCTAATTAAACATTTAATTAAATCAATTAATTATTTAATTAAAGTTTAATCTGGAACCAATTAAAACGTTTAATTGGTGAAAATATTTTTTTCTGTGTAGGCTTCTAGTAACCCCTATATAGCAAAAAATATGTATATACTCGACAGACTTAAGGTGTCACAAACGCAATAATAAACTTAGTATATGCATTATGTCTTAAGTAATTGCTAAAAAGAGAGAAAAATGATTTATTTGTCTTTTTTGTTAAAAGAATTCAATTTTGCACACAATTTATTTCAACATACTTATGTACGTCTGACATCTGCTCAATTATGTTTACTTTTTAATTCAAATGATGGCATTATGCCCGTTTCTTTGTCGTTAAAAAAATTGTATACTCTTTCGTATTTTTTTTAACCCTTTTCTTAGAAAACTGGTTGTTTATTAGGTTATTTTTCATACTTGTTTTCTATGTGTTTAGTACTCGTATTTTATTCAATTCGTTTATACTTAAAAAAAACTATCAGTCCATATGAGTGAAATGTTTGTTTCTCAAAAAGTTTTTTTAAGAAATTTTAAATTAGATTTTTTTATGACAATAGTCTAGTTTTATAGATCGCAAAATACTTGAAATGGTTTGAATCTCTCTTTTTCCTTTATTTATTTGAATTTGTTTTACTCAAACAGAAAGAAGCTCTTTTGATTTAAATTTAAGTTTAAAGTTATTTTTGCCGACAGATTCCCAATTATAATTAAAAAAGGTGAATTAAGTAAGAAAATCCTAGTCTATGTGTAAGATTATAGATAAATTATAATTAAAATTCAAATTTGATTTTAATTATTAGGAATAAACCCAAATCAAAAGGAATCGAGTGATGCTGTTTGGACCGCCACTAAATAAAACGAATGATCCGAGCATCGATCCTAATCAGTAGTACTAGACTCATGAAGATATCTCATGCAACAAGATGAAATTAAGGCCACCTAGAATAGGGACCATTCTAACTCAAATGGGTCGCCGATTAGGTTTTGCTTCAAGAAATTTGTGTCTAGAAAAATGAAGTGATGGCCATTTGCAGAGAAATAGAAATAACGTCTCCTTCTTACCATGTTACTTACTGGTAACTACGAATTATAGGTTCAATTACATTGAAGCTATAATATATTGAACCTAACATTCGAATTATAGGTTCAATTACATTGAACCTATAATTATTTTATTTAATGTAATTGAACCTATAATTATTTTATAGGTTCAATGTAATTGAACCTATATATGAATTATAGGTTCAATATAATTGAACCTATAATTCGAATGTTAAGTCTAAAATAAAAACAAATATACTTCTTAAGTCCAGTCAGTACCCCCGGGGGCACTAATTGTCATTGCAGCACATTCTCAACGCTTTGACGCAGTGATATCAGGAAAAATGGTGGAACCAGATGCCAGTGTTCCTGAAACCTTAATCTAGAAGAACCCCTCTTGAAAGGTTAAGGTGCTTGGTAGCTGTGCCGAGAACCGCAATGTTAGTGGTAGTTAGTGGTTAAAGAGGACTAGTCGCTAACAGCTCCCCTAGTCCACGGTGGAACAGCATTCGCCAGGGATGCATGGTCAAGAGGTTACTTGACCTTTAGTATGCGAACTCTTGATACCGGTCGACTTCCACTTTCAATGTAGACTTACTGTGGACTTTATTATCTTCATGAATAACCGTGGGAATCCGAAAGGGATAAGCTAGGAAGCAAGAGGCTGAAAAGTTAATCCCTCAGGAAACTCTGGTCTTAACTGGTCTAAGGAAGAATTTAGAAGGACTGGATAGGAAGGCCTCGCAAGGAGTGATCAGTTAAATCTCTAAAGGCTCTCCTATGGCGTTGAACCGAGATATTCCAAAAGGGCTGGACAAGGAAGCCTCGTTAGAGGTGGAGAGGTTAATCCTTTAGGAGTTGCGGTAGTCACTGGCCAATGGGGGTTATTGGATAAGAATGACAAAGAAGGCTCGCAAGGGGTGGACGGGTCAATCTTTGAAGATACTTCTGGGGTGGATGAATGCGGATAAGCTGGACGCACCTGACCCTATATATATATATATATATATATATATATATATATATATATATATATATATATATATATATATATATATATATATATATATATATATATATATATATATATATATATATATATATATATATATATATATATATATATATATATATATATATATATATATATATATATATATATATATTTTTTTTATTCCTATGGTTCCAGTGTGGAACAAAGGGCCACATGGTTTCGTTTGTAACAAATTTTGTTTAATACCTGACCCTATGGACTTAGTTAAACTCTTTTCGGAATCAGGCACCTCATAGTGCTGGAATGTGTTCTAAAACTTAACAGATGTGTTAATGAGGTAAAATCGATGGAGAACTACACTAGGTATAGTCTTGAAGCTTTATGCAAGTAACCCTCATAGTAATGTGTATAGACCAGCAAAATACTGACAGGATTGGGACAGTGGGAATGGTACCTCCTATACAAAGTAAAAATAAATTTATATCGTGTACCTAGAGAACTACAATAGGTAGAGTCTTGAAACTTTTTAAAACCTTCATACTAATAAGCATACTCTAGCAAAATACAGACTGGAAAAGAATAGAGGGAGTGGTACTTCCCATAAACAGTAAAAAATTGTTATCGTATTAATACGTAAAAAACAGGTTGCATGGGAACAATGGGCGTTGTACCTTGCTTATAAAGTAAAACCTTTTCTGATGTGAGAATAGCGTGCGTACACAACTCTACGCCAGGACAGTATCATATTAAAAAATATAGATAGCATGTGTTGAGTCAAAAGATATTTTTCGTTTTGTTACAAGTAAAATCGATAATTAAATCAATTATCCCTGTACTATAAGTGATGAACTGTGCAACAAATAAATTCGAATAATAAACAAAATCATTAATTTATCAAAAGAAAAAAAAACTAAATATTTTCCGCTGTCATTAAAACATTTTTTTAGGAATTTTTTTACATCCAATTAACAACTTTTACTTATTAAAATTAAACCCATTGTTGCCTGAAATATGCGTGAATTTAACCTTGATGCCCTAGTGAGCCCATTGAGATGTGTTGATGGTGGTGAAAGACAATACATATTTTGTAACAGAAAATAACAATTCCATACTCAAAATACTTGTACACAGAAAGAATTTTTTGCTCCAATTAAGATTCCAATTAATTAGGTTCAGACATAAATTTAATGTTTTATTTTATTTTCAATTCATCATTAAACTAGAAATTTATTTTGTTCTTTTTTAATTAAGAATATAATTGAATCAATTAAAAAATTAATTAAAACTGTTTCTAAAATTAATAAAAAAAATTTTAATTGGTGCAAAAATTTCTTTCTGTGTAGTATCTTGCATGACTTTATTGTAGTTTTTTAGTTTTCGGCAACTTCCGCTAGATTTAGTAATACACAAACTCATTACATGATTTTTAATATTTCAAAAAAAGAAGAAAAATAAAAATTAAATGACAAAATACTTGTAATTTTATGTATTTATTCGCACTTTATTTTATGAACGCAAACCGACGATCATAGAAATTCATTTGTTATTTTTTCTTTAGTTACAAGTTTATTGACATGAATAAAACAAACATGACATTAATTTTCAAATACAACTTTTTTTTTAATTTTTTGTTCATATACATTTTGTTTTGCATTCTCGTACACAATGATCTAATTCATGACACGTTTATGCTAAACTTGCAGTTTAAATAAGTTGAAAAAAATAAAAGAAAAATAATAATTTTCTTTTATTAATATTTTCAATGTTTTTTTTTTTTTTTTTATTTTGCTCGTATTTTTTGCAAACCGCACTTATGTAAGACTGTGGCTGGCTGTCTGTTAGTCTGTCTATTTTGTTGTCTACTTAAGGAATTGTAGCGCAAAAAAGAGTATTGAATTTCTTTTATTTTTTTAATACTTTTTCAAGACTTAAAAGAACATTGACTTTAATAAAATGTATGAAAAGCTTTAATTAAGTTTAAATTTAAGTAGGTTTTTGCAAATGCTTTTGATATAAAGCGAAGTATTTAATGAAGCGCTAGTTATTTTTTATGTTTTAAACGTAAATGGCTATAAACTGCTAACTAGGCTAAGAAATGCTTAAAAAAGTAGTAATAAAAAGGCAAAATTAACTTAACCCATTTTGCATACTTATGAAAATAAAATTATTTAAAATAAACGTTAAACAAGTATATGTAATAATACCGAAAAAAATAGGGAAGTTGTTGAAAAATCACCTCATTGTTAATTTGGGGTTCGATTTCCACCATAGACTCTGGGTGTTTCACTACTTCGAGTGAAGGTCTTCGTTACTATGCTCGATAATTTAAGTTAGAATATAATTTTTAATTGTATTAAACCACTTAATAAATAAATAAATAAATAAATAAATAATATTCTTCTCTTCGACATAAAATCTAAAAAATTTTTTTTTAATTCACATGAACGTTTCGTGGGGTGTGATTGGAGCGATACCTCCTCCTGCTCATAAAAACTTAAACATTTTATTTTTATGGCATTAAGGCTTATGTAATCCTTTTCTTGTAATAATTACATTATTTTTAGAAATGGTATTTTATATCAACGCCCACAAAAGGGGGAGGGACGAAAATGGCATTTTAGAACCTTCAGGGTTCAAGTTTAAGTTTTTGAACATTTGCTGACTACAAAAGTTGCATTTGCTAAACAAAAGTATGGGAAAACTTACAAAAATGAATTTTTCAGAGGTACGATTAGTTTTTCTAAGGGGAACGTTTTTCTCCTTTGTCCGGGTTCTCTTATTTTATAGTCTATGACCATAAGAGATTTTTCTGCCAAGTTTCATTAATCTAGGGTTACTTAGTAAATTTTTGGAGCTAATATAAGCTAAAATAAAAAGTAATGTGCGGCTAGATTTGCAAAATACCCCTATACCCCTGTGCCGGATCTTACATATGTTTGGCAGTTCAAACATAAACCATAATTGAAGCACTATAAAAGCAAGAGCATTAAAATTTGATGTGGATTATTTTCAAAGCATAATTAAAATAAAGCCGCTAATGAAATTGTGGGCACAGCTTGTAAAAAAATTAAGAAAAAAAAAAAAAAATATAATACGTAGTTTTTAGACACGACCGAAACTACATAGATAGGCGATATGGCTGAAGGCAATTATGAGCAGGTGCAGGACAAAATAAAAATAATATCGACAGCAGAGAACTAACGGCTGCGACTCACTCTGCTTGGTTCTTTGCATAAAAAATACAACCCTGATAAAATAAAAAATGTTAGCGCTTAGAACAAGGCGAATTCATTTTACTAGGTGGCAGCACGGCGAAATAAATTATTTTTTACTTTAGTTTGTTATGTGCCAACCAGCTGTCAAAAATTTGTTTATTTTTTATTTAAATTATAATAAAAAAAAGTATAATAATGTCGAAATATATTTCCAGATTAAAAAAAAAATACAAAATACTACCAAGAAAAGGTGAGAAAGAAATGTTTTTGGTTATTGGATGTGATATTTTAAGTAGTGCTTTTGGCGTTTTCTTTACATTCAATCAATAATAAAATCCATCTAGGTGCTTTTTGCTGAGGTATTTGTTGGCGCGGCGTTTCCACCTTATATAGATTCACCTTGGTTTGAAAAAATTTATTAAAAATGGTTTTATATTAAGGGATGTCAAATTTCTTTCTGTATTATTTTTCATATTCATAACATATTGCTTTCACACTATCACAATTTTTCATAATATTTAAGATTTTGACAAATCTTAATACTCAGTATTATACTCTTAACTAACACTTAAGATAATAGAATTTATGCTTTAGGAGCATGCTAGCTTTAAAAAAACTTAAAATGATATTTGATATGCCAATAAATTTAAATAGTATAGAAATAAAACCATTTCCTCAAAAGCTCCAGAACTAAGTTCAGGTCGCAGTTAAAACAAACCTGATAATTGCATCCTTAAACGTCTCTTTTGTACGATTTTAAGAGAAAATGTTAGAGATCCTGGCAATTTCCTCAAGCTCTGTTTTGCTATAAACCATACCGAAGCAGAGATCAATTTATCCTTCTAATGTCACAGTTTCATAAAACTAAAAAAAAAAAAACTACAAAATGGGTGATTTACTAAATTTCTTAAGCTCCATATACACGACATGTTTTTTACATATGAGTGTGTGAGTCATATGTAATTCTAAATGTCTGTCAAAATTTTTGTTTTACAGAAAACTTCCAATATTTGGTCACAAACGCACATGTACAATTACGTCTGTCTTTTCACTATACAGATATCCAAGCTGTTCGTTTGCAAAATGACTTGTTGCACCCTAAAAGATCTTTCTGCGCGCTACAGAATTACTGACGGCTTATCCATTTTAAGTTTTTTTTTAGTCTAAATGGTAAAGAAGTTAAGTTTGCATTAAATGATGACACAGGATTTATGCAATTGTTGTCAAATAGACACAATTAGTTGGGAGCATAATCAGAAATTGCTCTTGTAAGCGATTACCTTTAGCCGTCTAATACTTCCGCCAATGGTCAACCGCCGTTGATTGTTTTCACTAATGTCAGCCGGTTTGTCAGATCAAAATAGAACAAGTTCTAAATGAAATTTTGTCAGATGACTTTGCACATATATTTTACAAAAGCAATGTCTTAACAGTCACACACGAGAGGTACGTATTATGCAGTGGGAAATTTGACATGTCAGATGTAAAAAACATGTCGTGTGTCATTTTCAGTAACATATTTAACCTTTAGATTCTGAAGTAACAAGGTTTATTATACTGTTTTATATATTTTCTATAGCTTTCTACGGAATAAAAAGAAACTTGTCCTAATACTCTACAAAACACTTCTTGTTAAATAAATCCAGTAGCTTAGAAATTAAAATTTTATACCGCTTTAGACCACTGTAAGCCACCTATACAGTGCTTTTTTACATGTTTGTTGCGAAATTTTTGTGTTAGATTTTGTAAAGCTTTTTAATTTAGGTCATTAGACATTTAAGTAACAAAAACCTCATAACTACTACTTACATGCGAGTACAAGCCTAAACTCAACTCAAAAGATTGATTTAAAAAATAAAGAAATAGAAAATTGAAAACTACAGACAATCAGCAACAGACTAAGGAGGCAAACGTAGAGCAAATAAAATGCAAAAAATAAAAATAAAAATGAATAAAGTATGCTAATTAGTCAGTATTCCACCGCAAATAAACTACAAACAAATCTAAAATTCATGGAAAAAAATTAAAGAAAATGAAGTAAAACATGACACAAATTGCAAATACGTTCAATTGATAACTACAATTTAGGTTTTAATATTTATCTATTCACTACTATACAAAAAAAAAATCCTTTTGAATAAAAAAACTTTATACAAATTAAAAAAGAATTTTATTAAAAAAAAATTTGCAAATTTCTATTACTTAATATTTTGCACACACATATTTTAGAACGAGGGTGACCCAAAAGATATCGTAACTGAATTGATACTTGAAGAAAACATTGTTATTCACTATTTATTTTTTAATCATGAAAAAAACTTGGTCGCTCTTCTGTGATACAGCTCATTTATTTCAAGGTTCTACTCTTCGGCAGATTTTTTTTAATTTCTTTAGTTGTAGTGGCCTCTTGTAGTGGTCATAAATGTTAATTGGTGAAGAACACACTTACTTACTGATAATTTTTGTAATAGATTTAAAAAAACAGTAAGCAAGATGCAAGAACTGCAATGGGCAGAACTCAAGAGAAAATCAGCTGGTCCCATGGACACAAAACAAAAAACTAATTTCGAACATAAATGTCTGAAGTAAATCATACTTTAAGGAATAACTTAAAGCCTATGAAGGTTTATAAACAGCTTAATTACTTTTTCCAACTTTGAGATTTTAAAACGAAATCTATATACACATAATAAAACAGTAACTCATTTCCTGTCTGTCTTTCTGTCTGTTTTCGAATCACGTAAAAGCTATTGGATGTATTTTAACAAAATTATTTGAGAAGGTACCTTACGCTTTTTCTCCACTTTCTCTTGGAAAGTACGCCTATTATTTTTAACGATTTAAAGGTACTATATACTTTAAGTCATCTTTTATTTTTAAAAGCGCGATATTGTAAACATGGTTGCGCAGCAGATGGCGCTGTTTTAAAAAAAAATGACAAAATATGAATTCGTTACTGCCAAATAACCAATGAAATAAAATTTGTATTTGATTTGTATTTTTACTTTGTGGAATTAGATTTTATCCAGGCATGGGTACCTTTATATAAAGTGAATACTTAAGAGTCTTAAAATTTGGATTGGAATACTCTCAAAGCAAAATCGAACAAAATATTGTCAGGACGCACACAACGTGTGTAGGCACAGCTCTTATTAATATAAAATTCGGTGGAGGTTTGAGTCAATATAATTAGCAAATCGGACTTTTGGCTTGTGTTAAAATAATAGCTATAAGAATTAATTTCCGAGCAAATCGTTATCAGAGACACTTGTTTTCTAAAAAAGAAAACTGACTATTTAACAGCAAAGAAAAAAAGAAAAATATAAAATAAAAAAATATAATTTTTATATAAAATTAAAAAGATAATACCTCGCTGTTTATTCCGAAGGACTAAACACATTTTTCAAGTCTCAAAAGAAGCTTTCAATGGCCTCGGGTTTTGAATGGAAAATACAATTCTCATGTATGGACCGGCGACCTAAAGCCTATTTTGCAGTTATTCGAACGCTTGTAGGAGAGGGCGAAGAAGCTCCTCGGTGTCAGTAGGGCATCCAACATTTTTGATTCACTGGAACATCAGCGCAATGTTTGATGTAATTCTCTGGTTTACATTTTTAATAAAATGGAATCTGGTCTAATGAAATTAGGAAACATGTTACCGATACCCACATATTTTTATGTACAACACGCTTTTAAATAAAAGCCTATCATTTTGTGATCGATTTGCCAGTGAAACGCACTAAGCATTCGAGGGAAACTCGAACTGTTTGTATATGAAATAAACTCCGTGCGGACATTTTTCCTGCCAATTTCAATAGGTGAAAATTGAAGTCAAATACCCACAAACACTACTCCCTCTATCCTCTACTATTTTAGTATAAAAAAAACTTTATTTGCTTCATAATGAACAAAGAAATTCCTTTAGCGGTAGTATGTTTTCCTTTATTTTGAAAAAAAAAAACGCAGAAAAATTAAAAAATTTAAATGTTCCATTATTTGCAGGCCTTATGTCTTTAGTATTGTACTAAGGTGCCACCTCCGGGGGTTCCAATTGTCACTGCAGGAATGGCAAATGCTTTGACGCGGTTCACTCGGGGAAAATAGGGGCACCAGACGCTAGGCACCTAGAGCCTAAAACTGGAAGAAAAGGTCTGCGATAAAAATTGCGGGTCCTCTTCGAGGCCCGACCAGTGCCCAAAGAACTGGTACCACGGAAGTCGGTGACCCCACAGAGAGCCTATCCTCTCTGTGACCGGTTATTGGTGAGGTCCCCTTCGGGGGTACACGTGGTGGTTGTGGTTTAAGATCGATTTATGTAGGTATGGTGCACGGTCGATCAAGTGTGCTGTTGCACTCTCATCAGACGGAGTTTGGATAGTCTCCAAACCCCTAAGCAAGAGGTTATAATGTGGATCTAGGCTTGCCTTGGAAAAGGCTTGCCATATTATATAAATTACTACTCATTGTGACTGTATCACACACAAATTGCGATTGGTGGCAATCTAAAGTGTTGTTATACTACACAATGGGGGCGCTAGTCTACGCCTAAGTTTCACTCGGTGGTAAGACGACCGTGAGATTAGGCCAACTAGGCAGGTACTCACGTTAATCTTGTTCCACAATTGTACCAAGGTGCCCTCCTTCGATTTTAAGGCTAATGGAAAGTTGCTTATGAAACAATAATTAATGAAAAAAGTTAATTAAAGTTTTATTAGTTGTTAATGAAAAAATTATAACTTTGTATGGGCGTTCCTCTGCCCATTTCTTGTAATTGCAATCTTGTGTTGTCAGAATAATTCAATTTGTATACAAAGCTACAAAATAATTAATTGTAGAAAAGTACTTTAGAAAAATTCTTATGTTTTATGGGCGTGCCTGCGCCTACTTTTCTTAGTTTATTATTGTATTATTAAAGTAAGTAAATGTGTATTTAAAGTTTTAATAGAATCAGCTAAATATAACAACTTTTATAGTTATATCGTATGGGCGTGACTTCGCCCACTTTTCTTAACAAAATATTTTTTTGTAGGAATCATTAGTTGTGAGTTAAAAGTTTTGTTGTAATTAGTTGGAAAGAAATGTTTCAAAAGCTTACTTGTGGGCGTGTCTCCGCTCAATTTACATATACTTGCGAACTGTCAGCTCAATTGGACAACAGGAATGCAATCAAATTTAACTTGGAAGATTTTTTTAAGGACCAGGATAAATTCTGCAACAGATTAATGTTAGTACCTGATTGTTTTGCGAGTAACCTGATGATGGTCCACCCTTGTTGCGAATAATGTCGGAGTTAGTTTTTCATAAATATAGTGTAACAGATGATACGAAGATTAAAGGCTGAGTTAATCGAAAGAGAAAATGTTGCTTCATCGATTCCCACACGATCCATAATTTTATAATTACCTAGTTCCAGGCCAAGGATATGGAAATTATGACTAAGAGTTTTCTAACGATTCCTTTATATCGCCAAAGTGGTAATTAAATTTTATAGTAACCTTTATTGTGCTCTTTTTGCTAGACCGATTTATGTTCATCCCTCCTCGTAATTTCCTGTTGCACGTCACACATACTTTAGCACAAAATATGTACATTAAATGCATTTTTATTTCTTCTTTGAAAATTTTTTTTGGCGGCCATAAATTCAAAAATAAATTTTAATTTATATTACACTTGTAGAACAAAAAAATGCTGATCTTTTAATAGCATTTTTGTCTTGTATAAATGAAAAAAAAAATTGTTTAGATGGGCATATTTTCAAAGACAAATTTTTGTTTCGAATATTTTGGCATCGCGCCATTAAAGAACTTGAACTTAGAATGAAAAATTTTTATGTTTTTAGTAAATGAACTTGAAAAAGTAATAATCAGAAAACGATTAGATATATTTTGACAAATTATAAATTGTTTTTCTTATGAGGTATATGAAATCACATTGATCTATTAAAACATTTCGAATTTGGGTCAGCAACATAAAGGAATGATTTATTTTAAAAACATTTTGTGTTGATGGTTATGACACGTGCCTGAAATGCCTTGTTGTCGTCTCTTAATTTATCATACTGACCAATACAATATTTTATTAATATTAATCATTAATTCAATTAATTTCATTAATATTAATATTATTATTAGATTTCTAATAAAATTCAAAGATTCTTTTAAAAACAAAGATAAAGCAATTCTTTATTTTTATTTGAAGCTATTATCTTCACTAACTGACTAATCGTCAATAATACACTTGCTCAACACCAATAAAAGAATAAAGAGATATTAATATTCTTGTTGTAATATTCTATAGAGAATAACAAAAAATACGGGAAAGCATAACCCAGGCAAAACCGAAAGATAACACAGGGCAACAGCAAAAATATGCTCGAGTAACTACTATATACATTTGATGTATCATGGCTACCTTAGTACAAAAATGGTAAAATTTTTAAATTCTATGGATAGATTTTTTTTAAAATTTTTTTTTTTTAAATTGCAATTTTTTTGAGACGTTTCTTCAAATAATTAATGATAACTCAAAAACTACTAGTCCGATATTATTAAAATAAATTCAGAAAAATTAAGATTTGCATAGCCTTTAATTCGTCTATATATCGCGTTTCAATCGGATCAATAGTATCGGAGTTATAATAAAAAACTTAAGAAAAAAATATATTTTTTACGTAAAAATGGCAAAAATTTTCGTTTTAAAAAAATCATAAAAAATCGAAAACGGCAAAAAACTTCCAGATTCATTTTTTTATCGCATAGCGACATATAATAGCAACAAAATGAGATATCGATCATAAAAATCGATTGATTTTTTTCGAATTTATTCACATTTTAGTGAATTCGCTCATTTTCACAAAATTTTAGTTTTTTGCTTGATATACGCATTATAGCGGGTTTTCAAATGTGTGAAAAACATAAATTTTCCAATTTCAAGGGGTGCATGTCGGATTAATGTTAGATTTGATGAGAAACTTCCACCCACAAAATTTTAGTCGAATTCGACAACGTTAACACGTAGCGCATAGGCCCCAAATCTGAAAAAAAGCGTTTAAATCGAAAATAATTGACAAATTTTCAGTTTTTCAAAATTAACGCTATTTATTTCCCCTTTTGCAAAAAAGTGATTTGCAACTTTGAAGTTGCAAATCATCATGGTCATACCTTTTTCTTGCTTGCTAAAAGAGACTTTAAAATTGCTCAATATCTGTTGTAACTAAATGCGAATGTGAATAGTTGCAGTGTTAAGGGTAATAAAGCGTTATACGATTGTGCCGAATCGGGTTCATTTGAAATATTGCAGTTCTTCAATTGAGGATTTTAAAGAACTGGTCTTGAATCCGAACGAAATGCGTATCCAAACCTTGTGTCATACGTCAAAGAATATTGTGTTTAACACATCCTGATACAAGTTATTATATACGATTAAGAGGGGGCCCATTTTGCAGTCGAAGGCCGTTATGAGCGTTGTATAGATCTCTGGATATTTTTCTTAACTATGAAATAAAAAATCTTACCACCCCTCAGTCCCATGACACAGTCTTCTTAATTATCTTTTGTTAACCTCTATAGTTTTATGCTGATAGAAGTTTGAAGCTTGCTGCCTATTGAGGCTTGCGATAGGCTTAAGATTTTCAATAAGGCTATCTTGGAGGTTGACAGAGGTTTGTAAAACTATTAAATGTTACAATCTGGTGCAAACGTCTTCTTGTCACTTGCAGGGCAGAAAAGTGCCACAACACTCTCAATATTTAAATCAAAAACAACTTCAAACACCGCAACAAACTCAACAGTAACAACAATGGGCTGTCACATCTATACATGATTGAAATCATGATCCTAATGCTTTAAGGCTCGCGCTCTTGTATGTGCTTTACATATTGGATGAAGATAAGACTTTTTGTCCGAAGAGACAAGAGAAGAGACTTTATAAGTTAAACCGTCTTAATGTTTCGCTACGTTCTGGATGAACCGCTTTGTACTATGCCTTCTATAGAGAAGAAACTCTCGTAGACCGGTATCCGGCTTCTCAATTTCCACCTCCTTCTTTGGCTTAAGCTTTGCTAGAAGTGGAAGCAGATTCCAATACAGCTGATAATGCTGGCATTCCTTCCTTTTTTACATTTAGGTACTTTAGATCAATTCTCTCAAAAGAATTTGGCATAGACTCTGGAGCCATACAGATGGTCGAAACAAGACTGGTAAATTATTTTAATCTCTTATTATTAATCAATAATATTCAGAAAATAGAACACGAGAATTTTTTCGAACAAAACAATATCTAAATTCTGACACAATGTCGTGTTATACCGAAGCTTCAAAAAATGGCGCAACAGCATTTTCCTTTTTTTATGAGTCTGACTGAAGGCCGGGGCACATAGAATTCGTCGTTATACTTTAAAAACCGGATTTCATTTCAGCTTCTCCGAAAACCCACAGAAACTGACTTTTCCGGAAAACCTATAATCTCAACCTAAACAAGAGTTATACCACTT
This sequence comes from Phasia obesa, assembly GCA_949628195.1. Classification (NCBI taxonomy): domain Eukaryota; kingdom Metazoa; phylum Arthropoda; class Insecta; order Diptera; family Tachinidae; genus Phasia; species Phasia obesa. The sequence goes on from OX451219.1 coordinate 104,505,629, forward strand.
TAAAGAGGAGATCAATACCACAACAAAAAAGAAGTCAATCGGATCACCCGTTTAGGAGATAAACTCAAATCAAAGTAACAACGGACGATGTTGACGGATATTAAATCAGAAAAGAAAACACTTGAAAAGCTTTTTTCACCCTTTTACTTTATTTAATTTATTTATTTTGTTATATTTTGTTTTTAAAAGTTGCCCAACTTTCGTACTTTGCGTTGACGGAGACGTACGGATTGTGACAACACTCATTAGAAAACCTGTATTTCAACTTTCTTGTATGTTGAAATAGACGACGTATAACATATAACGGATTCTATGTGCCCCGACCTTGACTATTGTTTTACTACAGCTCTCGTTAAGAGCGCCACACACCATACCAAAGGTTCGAACCCAGCAAAGACAATAAAAATAAATTACCGCGGTCTTTGCGTTTTGAATTAAAAAGCTTCAACCAAGCCGCCTTCAGACAATTCCGCCCATAAACAGAAAGGAAAGCCCATGACGTTCCAGCTCCATTCCTGACATCAAAAAAAGATCAGGATAGCATAACAAGGACGTTGTGGAAGAGCCACCTTAAGGGGAAAAAATTGCAAATAACAAATGCTCAGATCAGCAAGACTATTAAGCGGGGATCTACACCACTACTAATCAACCATCCACGGAAGCACTCTTAAGCCGAGGTCTAGAATAAAATTTTATATCGCCGAATTGGGGTGGTTAGCAAATATACGAACTCTTAATTAAGTGTACATTAATATTAATTAATTTATATAATATTTTTTTATTATTAATATTCAGTTTTTTAAGCTGATTTCAACTTACATTATTGAAATGAAAATACGAAAAGTGATTTACCTAAAAAGAGACGAGAATAATAACATAAATTAGAACAAAATAGACAAAGACAATAAATAAATAAAAATTAAATTAAATTAGGGATATTTAACGAGTGATTAAGCAGCTAATTTCTCGCACTTTACAACTTTAGAAATTCTATATTTCAAAGCATTTGTTCTATGATTGGCGCCCGCCTACAAATAAATAAACTTTAAATCAACTGCAATTGACATTTGAAACCGCAAATGTTTTAAACCTGTTGTTTTTATATATTTTTTGTTACACCTCGAGAAACATTTACATGTTGTTCAATAAAGATTTGTAATTTCTTAAATAAATAAATGTAAACATTTGTGAAATATTAAATACCAGAATTGAAAACTATTTCGCTTATTTATAAATCATTACTAACTTTAACATTGTTTGCAATTTATTAATAGTCCAACGTGTTTTAAAATGTCATTTACGTCGTCAAGTTTGTTAATTAAAAAATTACTTTAAAATAGTAATTTCTACGGAATTCGTTTACTTTAGCTAATGACAACTGAATTACAGCACTTAAATGTGTCATAGTATAAATTTAATTATTTCGGAATTTAAAAGAAACCTGAACAATTAAATTTTAAAATAAATATAAAAATATAAAAATATTTTGTTAAACCATTTTGGTCAAGTTAATAATTTCTTGCTTTATAAGCACTCAGGAAAAAACGTTAATATAAATAGTATGAACTGATTTCATAATATTTTGTTTCTAATTAAAAAAGTTGCTGCCAACCCACAGTGGTTAAAAAAAAAATTATTTTGGAAATAAAAATTAAATTTCACAGAGGCAGATGTAGCAGATGTTGTTTCAAGTGCAGATCAATCGGCGCCCAAAGCAAAAAGGGACTTGAGTGTATGCCCCCAAAGTTGGATACCTTTGGCATACATTTTTAAATTTGACCAAAAATAGTGGACGTCTATATTGCTTTGAAAGTAATCCCCAAAAAATTTTCAGACTCTTACTTTTGTATTGCTTGATTTATGGTTTATATATTTTCTTTATATAGAGGTACCCATCCCTGGATACAATTCTAAATTTTATATAAAGTTATGAAATTACTACAGAGTTCTGTAAATAATGTTTGAAATATCCTCGTTTAAAAAATAAAAGGTGCTGTCAAGTTTTACTACTTTTTATCTATTTTCTCTTGGAAATGAGATATTTTTGTAAAAAAAAAGTATCCTATATTTGAATCAAGATAAAATGTTATCTTCTTACAAAATTTTAATAAAATTCAATCAGTAGATTTTACGTTATGCGACCACAGATAAGCAGACAAACAGACAAAACTTCCAAAAATTGCTGTTTTATATTCCATTTCGTTTACTAACTGCACCAGCAACAAAACTTTCAAAAAATACTTCATGTACAGAATTGGTCCTGTTACAGTTTTATTATATTCTGGCTGTGCCTATACACGTTGAGTGAGTCCTGAAAATATTTTGTTTGATTTTGCTTTGAGAGTAATCCACACGAAATTTTAAGACTCTTACGTATTTACTTTATATAAAGTTACCCATCCCTGGATGCAGTTCTCAAATTATATAAAATTCTAAAAATTATTGTACACCCCTCTAAATGTAATTCCACAAAGTAAAAATACAAATCAAAAACAAATTTTATTCAATTGACTATTTCGCAGTAAGTAATTCATACTTTGTCATTATTTTAATACGGCGCCATCTGTTGCGCAACCGTGTTTAAAATATCCTGCTTTCAAAAATAAGAGATGCCTTAAAGCATGCAGTACCTTTAAATTGGCATAAAAATCGGCATAAAACTCGGTATACTCTCACTGCTTATTCTCCTTTCTCTTGGAAATAAGATATTTTTGCGGAAAAAAAGTATCCTATATTGGAATAAGGATACTAAGATACCTCCTCAAAAAATTTTGTTAAAATCCATCCCGTAGTTTTTACGTGATGTGAACACACACACAAAGAAAGACAATATATATGTGCTACAAATATGTCGGGGTTATCTCTCTTAGTTTTTGAGAAAAAAATATTTATTTTTGTTTTTGAACAACCTTGAAGTACCTCTCTCTCTCTCTCCGCAGCTCCACACGAAAACATCACTGCTTAGTTTAAGTGAAATTTTAGTAAGATACGGGTTTATGTAGTGGTTCATAATATATATTTATTCCTCTAACTCCCACTGAAGCATAGGGCGCTTAAGCGATTCGTAAGCAAATTGTATTTCAAAAAGGTGGGTTGCTGGCCCTCCTTTCTTAGATTGGTGATAGGACTGCTATCTATGTGTCCAATCCTACGTTGCAGTCATGTTTCAGCAAACATTTTTTCATGTAGTTTACCTACTTGCCTGAGACGTTAAGGTGTACTGAAACCATTCAGGCTACATGACTGGGCGCCTTCTCACTCTAGCTAGCTTTCAGACGAATCTGAAAAGCCATTGCCCGGGATATAGTGGTTTATGAGCTACCGTATTATTTTTAAGCCACTGTGCGGTATTATCAAGCCTTCATCTTGTGATATCAATCACTGGTTTTGGCAGATATTGTGCTCTGCATAGAAGCGAAAAAACGAGGTGTCATTCTTCCATAAGGTGGTCTCTGCTCTACTCGTACAATAACCGGTCCTAAAATACCCTAAGAAGTCTGCTGTTCATACCTAGATATAATTTAATTGCACCCTGCAATCCTTTTTATAACTTAAGGACTGATGAGCTTTACCTAGAACAGCTAACAATTACTTGAGTTAGAAACTGACAGAAACAGGCTGCAGATGGTATTGAAAGTGTTACGTTTAGCCAAAACGGAGCAGCATAACACCTACCGCCATCCATCTACACAAAGGGAAGTATCCTCAGCCTCTCAAGGCGAATACGTTATATACACATGAATGTTTACAAAATAAACAATATTACGTATACGTACACATGCGCGTTCGAAAAAATAAACTCCGTTTTATACAATTCAAATTAAAAAATAAAACATATACATATGTATGTATGTGACATAAAATAAAAGAGGAAAATCTCTCAACTCTTATTCAGTCTTTTCAACTTTTAACACAGCTGAATTAACAACTTTTCACTTTGTACACAAAATAGAAAATATGTGTCAATAAAATAAAATACGCTTTTGCAACCGGACCTACATTGAGCAAAAATTTCAGTTATTTCTAGACATCATGTGCTTAAAAATTTAGACAGATAACTCCGGAGTTACTTGTCTAATTATTTAACCTGCTAAAAATAAAACAATCACACACACGCATTATATAAAATGACACAAAAAGAAACTCTTTCCATTTTAATTAGAATTTTAATTTAATCACTGACATTAATTACATTTGTATTAATTATTTTTAAAATAACAATTTTTTTTTCAATACTTAAATGTATTTTTTGATCTGTTTATTTGTTTATTTTAATTTTAAGTTAATTAAAATTGTAATTGTTTATTATACAATAATCAAGTGTATTTTATACACATCGTTAGTTATACAAATACTCGTTCGTAGTAAATGTAAAAATATGCCAGCAAATAAATAATAATAAACTAATTGTAGTTTTCAGTAGATTTGTAGAAAAATTAATAAAAAAAATTACAAAATTAATAATAAAATGAAATAAATGAATTGGCATTTAATAGCACTGATTAGAAAGCAATTCAATTAAAATTTTTGTGGAATTAAATATGATATAAAGTGATTAGAACAAATATTATTAATTGCGAATAAATTGAAGGTTCCAAAGGTCGCAGGCAGCCACTAGAAAAATGTTTATCCTATTAAATTTCTTTCAAAACCCTACCATAATCTTTTGAAACCTATCCAAATTTTTAAAAATTTTTAAAAGTATATATTATATATTTACTATTAAATATGATTTTTATTAAAATCAATTCGGAGCCATAACTTACAAGGTGAAATCAAATAACTTGAAAAGAGTAATTATATTTAAAAGTTTAATATCTTCACGCATATAATCGATTCTAGATTCTATATGATGTAGCTTTTCAACAAATTTTATTTCGCTTGTTTTTAGGTTGGTAGGGTTTTTCTGCTTTGATTTGTATTAAAGGCCATTAAAGAAATCAATACACATAGAGGTAGCCGATAGACCCACAGTGTCCCCACTGGGAACCAGGAGCAGTCACTAGACACATAGAGGGGGTGAACATAACCCAAAATCTGCTTTAGTGTGATTATTCTATTCTATAGATTGCAGGAGGTCCCAATTTTTATCAAAAATTTTACAAAAAACTTTCTAAGCCTAACTTAAGAAATTCATTTGTATGTTATTAAACAGTTCAATTAATAAATTTAAATATTCATAATTGCTATGAATAGCAGACAAGGCTACGCCATCACGAAAATTAAATATGGAATTTTCTGCGCTTGTCGGCCTAATGACGTCAGGAAACTGTCTTCCTATTGGCTAATAATTCTCATTGAGAGTATAACTATAAATTATGGGAGTTTTTAATATAAATTCTGAAAGTTTATTTGCAGGTTTGCCAAGTTTTGCTTAGATTTATTTGTACGTTTTTCTTTGAAGCAATTTGTTGAATACAGACTTGGCAACTTTACATTGGTCGAACAACGTCATCTAACGGGAAAACATGCGCTTGGCGTAATCTTGTCTTTTATCATTATTGACATGTACCAAGTATTCATTAATTAAGCGGTTTTGTTTTTCTCAAAAATTTTATATTTTAATATGATAAGCAATTACCCCAGGGGGTGTTAATTGTCACTGCAGGAATATGGCAAATGCTTTGACGCGGTTCACTCGGGGAAAATAGGGGCACCAGACGCTAGGGTTCCTAGAGCCTAAATCGGGAAGAAAAGGTCTGTTGTTTTATAACACGGGTCCTCTTCGAGGCCCGACCAGTGCCCAAAGGACTGGTACCACGGGAATCGGTGGCCCCGCAGAGAGCCTATCCTCTCTGTGACCGGTTATTGGTGAGGTCCCCTTCGGGGGTACACGTGGTGGTTGTGGTTTAAGATCGATTTATGTAGGTATGGTGCACGGTCGATCAAGTGTGCTGTTGCACTCTCAACAGACGGAGTTTGGATAGTCTCCAAACCCCTAAGCAAGAGGTTATAATATGGATCTAGGCTTGTCTTGGAAAGGCTTGCCATACTATATAAATTACTACTTATTGTGACTGTATCACACACAAAAAGCGATTGGTGGCAATCGTAAAGTGTTGTTATAATGGGTGATTTTTTTGAGGTTAGGATTTTCATGCATTAGTATTTGACAGATCACGTGAGATTTCAGACATGGTGCCAAAGAGAAAGATGCTCAGTATGCTTTGACATTTCATCATGAATAGACTTACTAACGAGCAACGCTTGCAAATCATTGAATTTTATTACCAAAATCAGTGTTCGGTTCGAAATGTGTTTTATCGACAAATTTTGTTCAGCGATGAGGCTCATTTCTGGTTGAATGGCTACGTAAATAAGCAAAATTGCCGCATTTGGAGTGAAGAGCAACCAGAAGCCGTTCAAGAACTACCCATGCATCCCGAAAAATGCACTGTTTGGTGTGGTTTGTACGCTGGTGGAATCATTGGACCGTATTTTTTCAAAGATGCTGTTGGACGCAACGTTACGGTGAATGGCGATCGCTATCGTTCGATGCTAACAAACTTTTTGTTGCCAAAAATGGAACAACTGAACTTGGTTGACATGTGGTTTCAACAAGATGGCGCTACATGCCACACAGCTCGCGATTCTATGGCCATTTTGAGGGAAAACTTCGGAGAACAATTCATCTCAAGAAATGGACCGGTAAGTTGGCCACCAAGATCATGCGATTTGACGCCTTTAGACTATTTTTTGTGGGGCTACGTCAAGTCTAAAGTCTACAGAAATAAGCCAGCAACTATTCCAGCTTTGGAAGACAACATTTCCGAAGAAATTCGGGCTATTCCGGCCGAAATGCTCGAAAAAGTTGCCCAAAATTGGACTTTCCGAATGGACCACCTAAGACGCATCCGCGGTCAACATTTAAATGAAATTATCTTCAAAAAGTAAATGTCATGGACCAATCTAACGTTTCAAATAAAGAACCGATGAGATTTTGCAAATTTTATGCGTTTTTTTTTTAAAAAAAGTTCTCAAGCTCTTAAAAAATCACTCGTTACTACACAATGGGGGCGCTAGTCTACGCCTAAGTTTCACTCGGTGGTAAGACCACTGTGAGGTTAGGCCGAGTTGGCAGGTACTCACGTTAATCTTGTTCCACAATATGATAAGCAGTATGCTTTAAAATTAGTTAACTTAGTTGTTAATGGCGTAGTTAAGAACTTTGATAAAACAACGATGTTGTTATTGTTCTACCAAAGTTCGTGTACCATAAAATTGGAGTGTGTTGTAGTTGAATGAATGTTGCAGTTTTTGTCAATATGAATATTTAGATTAATTGTGAATAAAGTTTAAATTTGAGAGAAGTGACACTCGTTCATTTATTGTCTAATCAATACGTTGCCTTCTTTGAAGAGGGACAGAGTAGAGAAGGCAGGTGTTGAAAAGGTTAAGTAAGCTTAATACCCTATTCAGACATGTTTTAATTGAGACAATTTAATCTGAATTGAACAATTTTAAGTTAGTGTTCAGACGTGCTCAATTAAGCTTACTCAATTAGTATATGACAGCTGAAAATACATTGTTTTTGTTATAATCGTATACAACTATTCGTTTTCTTTTTGTTTTGAAAAATTTGATAAAAGTTGCGCTTTAAAAAATTTTTGCGAGTTTATTTGATGCAATTAAAAAAAAAATTAAAAAGTAAAAACCCACAGCTCTTTTTGACATCTGAAAATTAAAATTCAACCCCCAAAATACGTGTACTTTATGTTGTTGTAGTAAAGCTACTACCCAATACTATTGTGACATTTAGTGAACTCAATTTTTCTCACTGAACAAAATTCACACTAAACATACAGCAGGGTTGCATTTCGTATTTTATTCAATTAGTGACGCAAGTGTTCCATATAGTAATTGAGTTTTCGTATGGTAAATTGGCTCAAATAATCCCTTAATCGAGTGAATTCTCTAATTACGAAATTAAAGCTTAGGTCTGAACAGAGTATAACCAGTTTTGTTAAGTCGACTGATACAGCTATTTTTTTATGCAGCAGGGCACTAACAACAAATTTTTTTCCATCAAATAAATATTTTAATTAGTTTTACATACTATTAAAAATAAATTAAATAATATTCTAATTAAATAAATAATTGAATTAATTAAACATTTAATTAAAGTTGCAGCTAAAACTAATTAAAATTTTTCATTGGTGCAAAATCTTTTTTCTGTGCTGTGACACAAATTTGTATTTGTATCAGAACAACTTTTTATGCCACAACCTCAGATGTTCATAAAATACGCACGCATTTTGGAGAACCCAATATGCATCCTCAGAAAGTGATAGTTTGGTATGGATTTTACATATTTAGTTGCATCATTAGCCCATTTTTTTCGAAAATGTTGCTGGAAACGACAATGCAGTAAACGGGGAGTGCCATGATTACCGACTTTTAATGAACTGAAGCCTAAATTATAAATTTAGATAATATGTGCATTGAGCAGAATGGCGCACCAGCGAACCTAACCTATACAATGTGGTTAACACTCATGATCACTTTCATCTTAGGTACTTGTGTTATATCTATATATATATCTATACATATAATACAACAGTAACTCATTTAATGCCTATCTGTCTGTCTGTTTATCTATCCGTATGTGTTCGTATCACTTAAAAACTGCTGGATGGATTTTAACAAAATTTTGTGAGGAGGTACCTAAGTATCCTTATTCCAATATAAGATACTTTTTTTTCGCAAAAATATCTTATTTCCAAGAGAAAGTGGAGAAAAATAGTGAAAATACTTTAAGTCACCTTTTATTTTGGAAATACGGCCGTGCAACAGATGGCGCTGTTTTAAAATAATGACACAATCTAAATTGAAAACGGGATATTTTAAATACGGTTGCACAATAAATGACGCTGTTATAAAATAATGACAAAATATGAATTACTTACTGCCAACTAGCCAATTGAATAAAATTCTTTTGATTTGTATTCTTTCTTTGTGGAATTACATTGTTGTAGAAACATTTTAAACACCTTTACAATAATTTTTAGAATTTGAGATAAATTTTAGAATTTTATCCAGGGATGGGTACCTTTATATAAAGTAAATACATAAGAGTCTTACAATTTGGTGTGGATTACTTTCAAAGCAAAATCGAACAAAAATTGTCTGGACGCACACACAAATTGACCTCTATTTGGTATAGATTAAACTTTTTAACCATTTTAATCTAAAATTTTATAGAAAATTAAAGATTCCTTTTATTTAACTGTCCACGCATTATTCTCTAGATTTCTCATAGATCACTTAATCAAGAAATTGAAAACATTAGTGTTACCGGGTAGCTCTGCTTAGCTTATAAGTACTCTTAGCACGTTCCTTTCATAATAAATTGTTAATTTTATGACATTGACATTGACAAAGCTTTATACGAAAATTAAGATTTTAAAGAAAAGATTTTAAAAACCACTATTTCAGATATGTATATGCAGATCGAATTCCATTTCATGGACAATTAGATATTAATTTGAGAAAGTAAATACATAAATATAAAAATAATACAAGTAATCGTTCCTTTCCATAATTCCAATTGAAAATGAAATTCGCAAATTTGCCACTTTAATTAACCTTTTCTCTTTTGCAGGCATTGAGAAATTGATTTATAGTGGTTTTTCTTAATTTGATCGTTTAAATTATCGAATAAAAAACCAAAACGCAAAAAATTTGGCAAAACCAACGCACATTGATTCCTTTCGTAGGCAATATAAAAAAAAATTTTACTATTCATTTGTGTATTGTATGAGAGTTATTACCCAGTGGTGAAAAGAAGGAGTATGAAGGCCTTCTACAAGGCCTCTTTAATCCTTCTGTTGCAGTCACAAGGCCTTCCCTTTTCATTCCATTCTCATATCTTTTTTAAAAAGGTTGTCATTGTGTAGCAGGACTCTCGCAGCTATCAGTTAGTGTTCCAGAAGGTTTTCCATATATTGTCTGTTAGAAGGCCTTCAATTTAAAGCTTAAAAAGAAGGCTTTTTAAGCAAAAACTAAGAAAAAATGTTCAGTGTGGGACAAGATTTTTATTCTTGTTCTGATTTTATTAAGCATTTTAAATTTTATTATTAATTTTTAATTGAAATATTGACATTTTTTTCTTAATTTTTTGGGAAGCGAATCCTCCACAAACTCCAGACTAATAGACTAGCGCACCACCAATCAGTCTATCGAAGCATCTCAAAGCAGCACTGCATTAAATAAAGGGCCATTAAATGAACTTTTTACTTTACCATACGTAGTATAAGCTAAAGTATGATTACTAATGAAAAACACCGAGGTCGGGAGTTTTACGGATTTATACGCTTGGAGGTGTCCTGAATCCATTTTGATTATTTTCGCGATGATGTCTGTTGTGTATGCCACTATTTTTGTGGAGTTTGTACAGGTCATACCGTTTGACATATCAAAACAAAATTTAGTATGTAGCTTTAGTTTATGGAGAGCTGCATTTTGGGAATAATCGGGAAGGGGCAAGGGGTAGTTTACTTACTCCAAAATTTTGTGAACGCTTTACAGATCATGTATGACATATCAGTATGACATATCAAAAGGAAATTCAGTAAGTGCCTTTGGTTTATGGAGATGAAGAGCTGTATAAATTTTGGCCATAATCGGGAAGGGGCAAGGGGTAGTTTACCTAACACCCCAAAAAGAAAAAAAAAATTTTTTTTCGATTTGAATATACCTTGAATTTATATTCTTTATGTAATATATCGATAAAAATATCTGTTTCCATTTGGTATGGTAAAGTTGAGTGTAGGTCACTCCAGTTTTATTTGTTGTATAATTGAGAGACCTAAAAATAGAAAATTATGTATTTCCCATACCAACTCCTTCCACTCCAACAGAAGCTATAGCCGAAGCCTTCTAAAAGGCACAGAAAAATAAGAGTCTTAGCAAGAGAAGGTCTAAGCATTCATTATAGAAGGCCTGATGTCAAAAGGCCTGTTTAGTTTCATCACAGGGTAATATTCGTATTACATATCTAAGTATGTAAATATACACTCCTGTTTATTTAATTAGGCACATGTAAAAAAGCAAGCCATATCTTTTGAAATTTTATGGCCAAAATAAACACTTTACTAGCGGCAGAGGGATTAGTACAGACTGAATTTTTCGAATAAAAAGTCAAATAAAATTTAGGTGGTCGTGTGTAATTAAAGTCTTGCACCTTCTGCAATAAAAGTTTTCTTTAACGATGCCGCGACTTATACTTTGATGGTTGGGTTGAAGGCATTTTAGTTTTGTTAAACATTTCTTTAGCCACAATAAACAAGATGCGTTTAATATCTGATATCTAATATGGATCTTTTAACCGTTATTACACATATAAACAAGGCAACATAGTTGGTTTGAATAAAGAAAAAAATTTATGTGTGTTCGTGAGTAACCAAAGTATAACTAAAAGCAAACAAATAATGTTTAGATTCAAAAATATTTTGGTTTTGCTCTGGGTTGATTGCTTACAAAAATCTGAACTATTTAGTTCCTAGATGAATGCAATATTTTCCCTTACTATAAAGAAATTTTGATCCTGCTTTTTTTTTTGTATTAATCATACACAGAAAACAATTGTTTGCACCAATTATAGGTCTTGGTTTAATTACATATAGACTTACTAGAGGTGCCCACAAACGTTGTGTGTGTCTGGACTATATTTGGTTCGATTTTGCTTTGAAAGTAATCCACACCAAATTTCAAGACTCTTCGTATTTACTTTAAATAAAGGTATTCATCCCCTAAAATTCTAAAAATTATGGTGAAAGTTGTTTAAAATATTTTAATAACAATGTAATTCCACGAAGTAAGTAATTCATATTTTAGCATTATTTTAAAATAGCGCCATCTGTCGGGCAACCGTGTTTAAAATATCCCCCTTTTAAAAACAAAAGATGCCTTATGCAGTACCTTTAAATCGGTAAAATTGAGTACTTTCACTGCTTTGCCTCCACTTTTTCTTGAAAATCACACATTTTTGCGTAATTAGGGTACCTCTTCACAACATTATGTTAAAATCCAGTTTTTATGTGATGAGAACGCAAATTAACTGTGTATATAAAACTAATTAAAAGCTTTATTTGGTAATTGAAATAGGGACAAAGATAGGTCTGAGTTTTACGAAGTAAAAACCAATTAGAGTCGTTGCTCGATATCCAAATCCCCTATGACACCCTCGCTTATGCTGACAATATAGACATCATGGGTCAAACATTGCCAGCGGTAACTGCCACCTTTGAAAAAATCGAAAAAGAATCTGCCAAGGTGGGTCTGGCAGTAAACGGCGATAAAACCAATTTGATGGTATCAACGCACAAGACGTCCAGTAGACTCGGGCAGACAGTGGAAGTTGAAAACTACAACTTTGAGATAGTCAGCAATTTTATCTACCTCGGTACCGCCATTAACAAAACAAACAACATCATTTTTGAGATAAAGAGAAGAATAATACTGGCCAATAGATACTATTTTGGACTAGGTAAGCAGTTTAAAAACAAGACCAGCTCTCGACAGACAAAAAATCAATCTCTACAAGACACTATTATATGGTTCCGAAACATGGGTACTTGCGAAAGCAGAGGATGCTGCACTTGGAGTGTTTTAGAGAAAAATTCTTCGTAAAATCTATGGACCAATCTGCGTTGGCGGAGAATATCGGTGTCGTATAAACTATGAGCTGCATGCCGACATTGACATAGTCAAATGTATCAAATTACAACGATTGCGTTGGCGAGGTCATGTTGTGAGAATGGATGAAGATGCTCCAGCTAGAAAGTCATTTGAATACGAACCTGGTAACGGTTCAGGCAGAAGGGGAAGACCGAAACTTCGATGGAAAGATCAAGTTGAGGAAGACATCTCGAAACTTGGTGTCAGAAACTGGAGAAGAAGCGCAGAAGATCGAGTCGCTTGGAAATCTATATTACGTTCGGCTACGGGAACAAATGTTTAGTAATAGCCACCTAAGTAAGTAAGTATATTTATTATACACACAGATGAAATCTAATACTAGATTAGTATTAACTAAAAATACGAATGTTGGGAGGAAACAAATAAACAAAAAGTAGCTTTTATTGCATTGAAGGTTGGCTGAAGCAACAACGAATATAAGGTGGTAAATATTAAAAGTAAAAATATTTAAAGAAGAGGGAAGCTTTATTATAATTAAAGCAAGATGATGATTGAATGCGATCTTTCTCGTATTCCTTTATCTCAGTTTAGTTGGTTAAATAGATGACGTTTATAACTTAACACTACCCAAAGTTGTCCAGAAAATTGATTCCGTTCTGCTAGTGTCTAAAATTAAATCTTCCAAATTTTTCTTTAATATTGCAAATTTTTCTTTAATAGAGAATAGTACTGGCAACGTATTAAGTAGTGGTTACCGAGTACTCGATAATTTTTTTGGTTACTCAATACACAAATCGATTCTTTTACGGAAGTATTTTTAGAAATAAATTTATAAAAATATTTGACAACTACAACGATAAATTTTCTCTCCTAGCATGTAAACGGAAGTATTGAGTAACCAATTGAAAAGTATTGAGTTGTATTGAGTAATTGAAAGTAGTATAAATTGCCAGCACTACTAGAAAACTACAATATGTATTCTTGAAGTAACTCTTGGATTAGACTAAAAGGAAGTGTACCTCCAATTGAAAGTAAAGTATTATTATCGTGTTATTACGCATAGTCTATCCAACACAAATGGGATGGGAACAGGTACGACGCCCAGGGGAAAATAGGGGCACCAGACGCTAGGGTTCCTAGAGCCTAAATCTGGAAGAAAAGGTCTGCGATAAACATTGCGGGTCCTCTTCGAGGCCCGACCAGTGCCCAAAGGACTGGTACCACGGCAATCGGTGGCCCCACAGAGAGCCTATCCTCTCTGTGACCGGTTGTTGGTGAGGTCCCCTTCGGGGATACACGTGGTGGTTGTGGTTTAAGATCGATTTATGTAGGTAAGGTGCAAGGTCGATCAAGTGTGCTTTTGCACTCTCAACAGACGGAGTTTGGATAGTCTCCAAACCCCTAAGCAAGAGGTTATAATGTGGATCTAGGCTTGCCTTGGGAAGGCTTGCCATATTATATAAATTGCTACTCATTGTGACTGTATCACACACAAAAAGCGATTGGTGGCAATCGTAAAGTCTACGCCTAAGTTTGACTCGGTGGTAAGACCACCGTCAGGTTAGGCCGACTAGGCAGGTACTCACGTTAATCTTGTTCCACATGGCAAACTTTTTTAAAATGTATGCTTCATGAGGATAGAAAATATTTATGTATATCTCAGTTATAGCTTGAGATATAATTTCGAAGTTTATTTTACAGTTAAATAATTTATAAAGGAAAACTTTTCTTTAATAACTTCAAAATTTTGCGGATATACTTACATTCATATAATTTTTTGTAAATATCTACATTAAAAACTCCCTTTCAATTTGCAATCCTGGTACGGTTCACTGTGCAATGACGTAATTTTAGAGAGATGCAACAGAAAATCATAAATTAAAGCAAAATTCAGTAACATCAAACTCATATTAATTTAATTTTGAAGACTCTACAGGCAGATTTATTTTTGCGGTGATTTTATTCATGTTTTTTCTTGTGAAAATTGTGTTTGGGCTTTTGACTTTACTGAGTCAAGGTTATAAAACTGAAAAAATAAAAACATACATGTACGAGGGAGTTTCAAAAATTATCCGACTCCACTTATATATAACAGAACTGAAACTAGAAATTTTAGTCATACAAAGATTAAGCTTTAGTTTACGCCTTCAGAATACCAGGCTTAAATGTTTTTAATTGCAATAATCTAGAAAGTGAATAAATTAAGTGAATTAAAAAAAATGTATACCTCAGCCTACCAAACATATAAGAGTTATATTCTTAAGGTATATTCTTGGATATGACTTCACACCAGAGTAGTGACCCCCTAATAGAAATATTCGAGGCCAAGAATTCGAACACATTTTAATATTTAGGCAAGGTGGCTTTAGTATTTTGGAATGCTTTTGAATAGGGTTGATATAAATTTTAGATTAATCGATATATCTATTAATTGGTATAAAACTATCGATATAAATTATCGTAATTTGTAATTGTGATATATATGTAAATGTTTATATCCGTGTATCGAAATTCGATATAGTGTTGCTATTTTATTATTATTATGATTTTTTATTGTTTGTGCGCTAGTAACACTATCATGGCGAGCTCAACCACACTCTTGGTTGTCGCAAAAACTTTTGGCAACGTAACCTTAACCATCAAACTCTATTCCTATAGAATTACACAGTGCAACACGGAAAGATCTTAGGTTCATTTTTTTGTTGATTGTTTCCTTGAATTTTGAACGGTTTGCTACCTATGGACCTGAACAGGGGAAAAAAGGTAAAAAATATTGAATTTTTTAAAGTTTTTTGCGATTTTGACCTTGAAGATGAAGTTTTTTTGATTTTATATGTTCACAATTTTTGTTCTTTATGACAAGAGCTACAACTTTGCCTCATAGAGTATATCAAAATTCCAAAATATGAGCTTGAGTAAATGATCATTTTTTTGCAAAAATGACATCGAGGCCCCACATCTTTGAGGGCCCATAAAAAAAAACCTGGAGGACTTTGGGCAAAACTGGGAGACAGGGGTCTTTTTTTTTGGTCTTTTATCACGTAGTGGTGTCGGTATATGGTGATTTTGCGATGACTTAAAAAATTACACAGTGTGTTAGTGTAAACAGGCGGATTGAAACCATGGTTGTGGTATGATCACAAAAACCACCTTAGTTCTTTGTAACAAATATATGGTTGCGATGAAAAAATTTTTGTTAGTTTTAACATTCAGTGGGTCGCGATAAACAAGTTTTGTTTAAAATATCATTATTATTTGGTTTTAACTATACAATTTTAAATTGGTTCATACCAAAATAAATGTGAGCCCATATAACATTACAGAATTTTCAATCATACAATCATAACCATATAATTTATATTTTTAATCATAATACAATACAAACATTTTTATTCAGTTATGATCATATTTTTTTACACATTTATAAAGGGTGTTTTTTATAGAGGTATAGAACTTTAAGTTGGCATTACTTTTCAAGATGGCGACCGATTTAACAGCTGTCAAGTGATTTATTCTCAGTTTGGTTTGGCAATTCATCATGAATAGACTCGCGCCTGAACAACGCTTGCAAATAGTGTAATTTGGGCCCAAAACGAGATTACCATTGTTCCCGATTTTCATAAGCGAATTTTGTTTAGCGATGAAGCGCACTTCTGGTTGAATGGCTATGTCAACAAACAAAACTGCCGCATTTGGAGTGAAGGTAATCCTCAAGTGTATGTCGAAACACCGTTACATCCAGAAAAACTGACTGTTTGGTTCGCTTTATGGGCTGGTGGAATCATTGGTCCGTACTTTTTCAAAAACGATGGTGGCCAGAATGTTACAGTCAATGGCATAGAGCCATGATTACTAACTTTTTCATTCATGAATTGTATAACCATGATGTCCAGGAGATGTGGTTTCAACAAGACGGCGCAACATGTCACACAGCTCGTTCCACAATAGATTTATTGAAAGAAACGCCTAATTTCACGTTTTGGACCTGTGAATTGGCCTGCAAGATCTTGTGATTTAACACCGCTAGACTACTTTCTGTGGAGCTATGTAAAGTCATTGATCTATGCGGATAAGCCACAAACGCCTGACCATTTGGAAGACAATATTCGCCGTGTTATTGCCGATATACGGCCACAAATTTTGAAAAAAGTAATCGAAAATTGTACGTCCAGATTGGACTACATCAGCGCCAGCCGTGGCGGTCATATGCAAGAAATCATATTTAAAAGGTAATGCCGCAAGATTATCTTTCGTATAAATAAAATTCATGTCAATCGAATAATCCATCGTTGTTTTATTGCAACTTAAAGTTCTCTACCTCTATAAAAAACACCCTTTATTTAAGAAAAAATGTGGTTATTTTTAACAATGTTGTTTTCACAGTTTACAATAATATGGTTCTAACATAGCAACTATTTTTATTATTTTAAGAATAATATGGAATGACAACTACAACATAATTTAATCATAATATGTTGCTCTTAGGTTATGATTACCTTAACCATGTTTTTTCTTTGCATAAATGTGTTAAATTATGGCCTGGATGAAAAAATTATTATCCCTGTCATCAACATCAACGCCCAGATACTGTGTCCTACCTCTACGCTTAACAAATTACAACAATATCCAGGTAATTTTTAAAAATACACTTGTTAGTAGCCGATAACAAGAGTCGTTTATAGGCGATGACATTAATAAATAGGCGATGGTATTAATACAAGTACGGTTTTATTTATACGAATTGTTGTGACAACGTTAAAATAATAACACTAAACCTATCAAAATTTTGACATTTGCACCCGATATATCGATACAATACACAAATATTGATATTTCTTCATTGATAATATTAAAAAAAAGTTAAGGTGATAAAACCAAACAGTCGACACAGAAAGTGTGTTTCACATCTTCTATTGCGATGGCTCAGATCAATGATTTTTAGAAATGGCTTTCCCAAAATTACGATTTATCAAACTAGTTTTAATTCCAACCTTCAAAAAATGACTCGGCAGCAATAATTTTGAAATGAATATAGTGGGCTCGTCTATTAGTCTGAGTTTTGATTTCCATTAAAGACTGGTATTTTTCACTACAAGTTGGCAGGAAGACCAACAAGTTGCTTAGATACAATCAATGTTCCTACAATGGTCGTTAGTGACTGGTCACGGAAAGTTTAATTATTATTTAGCCGAGCTAAAATTTAAGGCAAGACAATAATTGCAGAATGTGTGTGGATGTCCAGCAGACTGGTTAACATAAAAGTTTTGGACCACAGACGGACACATATTAAATGTAGATAGTGTGGAGACCTTAGCTTTAGGCAAATGTTAGCAATTACCATAGACTCTGTAACAAGGAAGACTGTCGCCTTCTATTAGTTGAATTAATACTCGTATTAGTTTGAGTATAAGAGGGAAGTTTTAGTAAGCACGTTAACCTAAACATATAATAAAACAGTAACTCATTTTCTGTCTGTCTGCCTGCCTGTGTTCGCATCACTTAAAACCTACTGGATGGATTTTAACAAAATTTTGCGACGAGGTATCTTAGTATCCTGATTCCAATAAATTATACTTTTTTCCGCAAAAATATTTTATTTTCAAGATAAAGTGGAGAAAAGGCAGAAAAAGTTCGCCGATTTTTTTATTACGGTTTAAAGGTACTGCATACTTTAAGGCATCTTTTATTTTTGAAAGCAGGATATTTTAAAAATTATTGCGCAACAGTTTGCCAAATAGCCAATTGTATTAAAAATTGTATTTGATTTGTATTTTTACTTTGTGGAAATATTATTATTATTATTATAAAAATTATTATTTAAATATTTTAAGCACCTTTTCCAGAGCTTTACAATAATTTTTAGAATTTAGTATTTTAGAAATTTAGAATTCTATTCAGGGATGGGTATCTTTATATAAAGTAAATACATAAGAGTCTCAAAATTTGGTGTGGATGACTTTCAAAGCAAAATCAAATAAAAAATATTGTCAGGACGCACACAATGTGTGTGAACATGTCTAGTTTATGTATAAAATGGAGGTTTTAAATTTAAAACCTCACTTTTAAATTTAAAACTAGTATAAAACAGTAGTTTTAATTTAAATGGCATATTTGCTATAAGATGGTAGTTTTCCATTTTGGGTCAAGTAGTTCCGAGACGTCCCTCGCATAAATGTACGAAAGTCTTGAAGCTGTAAAAATGTCGAGAATGACTTTCAGTTTTTTAAGCAAATAATTCATACAACAAAATTTTGCAAACAAATTAATAAATAAGAAAAGAAACTCAAATAAAAAGGAAAAAACAAACAATAAACAAAAGTTTCAGAAATTTTCATATAAAAACAACAACAATAGAAAATTGTGTTATTTTGATTTTTATTAAGTGGCATTAATATTATGAATTGAATTTGTTAATGGTTTAATTTAAAACATCTTTTTCATCATCAACATCGCAAAACATTCGACATCGTCTTTGATGCTACACCAGCATCATTTTAATTTAAGCTCATGGTTTGAAATACTGCTTCCTTTTTTTGATGTTTTTTTTTTTTATTGTTCGTCACTTCTAAAGAAATAAAGAAACATTTAACATCAACATGCTGTATAAGATTGAAGCATGATTTTGAATTTACGTCTGAATAATACGCGAATAATGAACAGTTTTTGAAATTTTATGTGCTAAAAATTGAGATTAATTTTTTGCATATTGCGAATAAAAAATAATATAAAAAATTAGCACGGGTCAAGAAATCATCATTATTTTTCATTTAGATTTAGTATGAGTTTTGTAACGTTCAAATGTTTTTAACAGTTTTTTGTTTCTCTTTCTGCAGCTTAAATGCATTCAAATCAGCCTCAGTCTCAATTACAAAATATGCAAATCAAATGCACTTAAGTTTATGGTGAAGAAAGATCGACGTAATTTAACGACGTATTGTGTTAGCATTTTGGAAAGTGGCAAGAGATTTTTCAAAACATATTTAAAAGAATGTTATCAAGACTAAATATTCGATTAAAAATAATTGTGGCCTATAAGCCATCTTATATTGAAAGCATGAACCAAAGACCTTTACATATAATTATGATTGAAAGGGCTGTATAGACTAGACTGTTAATACTCTTGGAGACTGATATTAACTAATCATTTTAATTAATCTTTAGAAAACGTCAATAGCCTGTCATGTAGTTTCCTCCGCTTTTAAATCGTTTCTCAAATGCTCTTCGTGTTAGAGACACCTAATAGAAATTTATTTCAATAAGCTGTAAACCGACAATTGTTTTGAGGGTGTTGGAATTAGTTGTTATTTATTAAAAATAAATGTAAATGAGTTTATTTTGTAACACAGAAAAGGCTGATAATGAAGGCATTTCTATTTAGTAACTGATTGCTGAAATAAACTAAACAGCAAATATATTTGTTGCATATTTTATATGAAAAATATAATCGTTATAATACAAACTACTTTAGCTTATAAAAGAATACAAAAATATACATATGCATATGTACATTTTGTTATTTAAATACAAAAGCTAAGGTTTGAAAAGCTTAAAATAGTTTAACTCAAAAGGCACAGAAATACATTTTTATTTCAATACTAAAGGTGATAATTGGGGGATTCACAAGGTTTCATAAAGTCATATTTTTTTAAAATAATAACATGAAAAAATATGACTGTTGTGAACAACCCCTCTATTTTATTGTCAATTGATAAAAAGAAAATTATAAAAATAAAGCGCTTCTCAAAGATATAAAACAGGGTTTGAATTGCTTGCTTAAAAATAGCAAGAGCACTAAAATCTTTGATTTGCTTACATCTTTATCAGCAAATAAAAAAACTGAATTCCTTAGCATTTATATAACATTTTATTATAAGCGAAGCAAAAGCAAAAAAAAAAAAAAAGAAAAGCAACTCATTTGCTTAAGCTTACTATGTGTCTCTTTCTGCAGCAATGCAATCAGCAGAGCAATTTTTTTGAAAACGTTTGCTGTTGCTTAAGCAATAAGTTAATGTTTTTTCTCCTTTTGCTGTTGCTGTAAAACAATATTGGAAATCTTTATTTTGCAGATCTTCAAAATTAAGTTTTTTTTCGATTTACACGTGGCGTCATAATTTTAATCTCTCGTTGTCAAAGAATTTTCTAAAACTTAAGACTGAAGCAGCGAGTAACAGCAAATAACAGCAATCGTAGTCAGCCACTACTTCACAGTAAATATTTAAGCAAAGGCAAACATAAAAATAAAAATGAAGAACAACTTATTGCTTAAGCAACAGCAAATGTTTTTAAAGTAATTGCTTTGCTGATTACTTTGCTGCAGAAAGAGACACATAGCAAGCTTAAGCTAACGAGTTGCTCTTCTTTTTTTTTTGCTTTTTGCTTTTGCTACACACTTTTTCTAAGCAACAGTTAAAAGTGGTTTTACACGACTTGTATTTGTCATATGACTTGTCACTTTTCCATGTGTAAATTCTATACACGTCGTGTGAACCCTTTCAAACATAACATGTGTATTTTCCATGTGTACAATACATATGACATTTTTCATTTAGAACGTATTCTATTTTGATGTGACAAAGCATCTGACATCGTATAATGCCAATTTAATATTTTGTTATTTTAGGCTTTTTGTGGTACCAAAAGCACTAAAAGTGTGCCAAAAGCACTAAGTTTGCAGCAGCTGTGGCTGCAAATAAAAAACTGTGTGGCAGCAAAATTATATATTGTAGGTTATGTGACATGTAAATACACATGTACGTTTCAAAGCAAAAATTAAAACCGTATGTAAAATGGCTATTTTGACAAGCACATGAAATTACATATGGGTTATCAAACTGTCGTGTAAAACCATTTTAAGCAATTAAATATGCATTGAAAATAGTCAGGCATTTTTAATCATAAGCGACTCGAATAAGGCGGCTTAGCCATGCTGCTGTCACATAATTCCGTAGAAAGAATTATATGGCAAAACAATAAATATAGAAAAAGAAATTTTATTATACAATTATTGTAATTTTTGACCTTTTGAATAATTTTATAATTAAGTTTTTACGCTCTAGGTCTTTTTTATAAAAATATTGTAATTTATTTTTCGATATTTCGCTACACCATTGGGTAGCATCGTCAGGAAATAAAAATAGTTTTATAATATTTAATTGAATGAAAATATTAAAATGATTGAAAAAAACTTTTTGTCAATCAAATTTAAAAAACTAACATTTCAAAACATTCAAAAACAAAATTTTCAAAAGCAAATAAAATGTTACTACGAATGATAAAAACATTTTGAAACCTATACATACATATTTACATAAAATGTCTTATATTAAAAAATGTTCAAACAGTTTTTAGAAAAACCAAAATAATTTCACATTTATACATATACATATGTACATAAATTACACCGGAAAAGTTACAAAGAATTAAAGATTATATTATACTATTATTTTTTATGTAATAAATGTCTATAATTCTGTGCAACATTTTCTGTATCTGCTTTAAAATTTATTCTTTTTTCAATCGGAACTTCAATTATTTGTAACATTTCTAACATATAACCACGTTTATAATTATTTTCCAAATTTAGAATTGATACATTTTCAAATTTGGGATAGTGATTACTTTTTGAACAGTGGGAAGACAATGCTGTTTTTTGTAAACTGATGTTATCCCTGTATCTCTGGTCTGATTTATGTCCAGCTATTCTCGTTTTCAGTTTATTCTTCGTTGTACCTACATATACTTTATTACAGTTCTCATTGTCATTTCCCTTACAAGGTATTTTATACACTAAATTTGACATATCTAATTTTTCTATTTTATCTTTTGGCTTGCTAAATAATCTATTTAATGTATTATACGTTCTATATGCTATCTTGTATTTAACTGTCTCAAATATTTTTGATTTTTCCAATCGTTCAGATAAATCCGGCACATAAGTTATGGATTTATATATCTTTCGTTCTGTCTCATTTATTGTATTTGGTTTTCTATTACTTTTGTATTGCCTTATTAATCTATTAATTAGCTGAATTGGGAAATTGTTTTCGCTTAATATCTTTTTAATTTCATCTATATTCTTTCTGTGGAATTCTCTGTCACTAATGGTTAACACTCTTTCTATGAAATTTTTTGCTGTATTTATAATTATTCGTTTATTTTGTTTAGAATAATAATTAATAATTCTATTCGAAGCTGTGGGTTTTTGATACCAATCCATAATCAATTTGTTGTTCTTTCTAATTATTAAGGTATCTAAATATGGAAGTTTTGAATCGCATTCCTTCTCTATTGTAAATTTAATGCAATTATCAAATTCATTAAATGTTTGCAGCATATTGTTAACAGCTGGTTCAGAAATTACACAAAACAAATCATCTACATATTTGGTTATTATACTTGGTTTTATACTTAATTTTTCAATACAAGAATCTAGCAATTTCTCCATAACTATAACCGCTACAATTGGAGAAGCAGGAGATCTTATTGGAAGTCCTTTCTGTTGTTTATAAATTTTCTGATTATATTGGAAATATCTAATATCCTCTATACAAAACTTGAGAATACGTAAAAATAAGGGTTTATCTATTTTTGTAAACTTTTCTATAATATCCCATTTTTCTTCTATTGTATGAATTGCTAAGTCAACAGGTATACTTGGAAATAATTATACTACATCTAATGAAATTAATTTTTCATCATTTTTTATATGTAGATTTCTTATTTTATTTTTAAATTCAAGCGAGTTTTTAATATAGTAGTTTGAATGTTCTGTAATCTTTCTTAATATGTTCGTAATATATTTACATAACTCATAGGATGGAGAATTAACAAAGGAACAAATAGGTCGTAAAGGAAATTCCTCTTTGTGAATTTTTGGCAATCCATATAACCTAGGTGCAGTAACTATATTTGTTTTAAGTTTATTCTTCTCAATAGCTGTAATAATTTTACGTTTTTTCAATCATTTTAATATTTTCATTCAATTAAATATTATAAAACTCTTTTTATTTCCTGACGATGCTACCCAATGGTGTAGCAAAATATCGAATATAAAAATAAATTACAATATTTTTATAAAAAAGACCTAGAGCGTAAAAACTTAATTATGAAATTTTATTATTTTAGAACGTTTTTTGTTTGAAACACAACAACAATATCTCTAAACTATTATAAAATATTAGAACATTATAACAATATAACATGTTAGAATACCTTGTGAATCTCCCAAATGTTTGACTTATAAAAATTATAAGTCGTTTAAATCGAATAAGTCTTTGTAAGAATTTCGATACCAGACCGTAGTTTAATTTAAGAATTTGGTTTTCATATACATAAGAATGCATTACATAAGAACTTAGTCATAACATAAAAATATGTCAATTTTACTTAAGGCGATCAGTTTTAGTATAAGACTAGCTGTGTCCACCGAGTCCCACAGAGGGGTATTTTACCAATCTAGCCGGACATTAGGCCAAAAATTTAATTTTAGAAATATAAAAATTTAAATACGCAGATCGGCAGACAACAAATTTTCAACGCTTTTGCTCGAAATTTGCCTTTTTGGGACACTGTTAAGTCAAATACAAATTATATTCGATTGGCTATTTGGCAGTAAGTAATTAATATTTTGTCATTATTTAAAAAAGCGACATCTGTTGCGCAAACGTGTTTAAAATGGCCCGCTTTTAAAAATAAAAGATGCCTTAAAGTATGCAGTAACTTTAAATCGTTTAAAAAAATTGGCTTTTTCTTCACTTTCTCTTGGAAATAAGATATTTTTGCGAAAAAAATATGGAATCAGGATACCAAGGTACCTCCTTCCAAAATTTTGTTAAAATCCATTCAGTAGTTTTGACGTGATGCGAACGTAGACAGAAAGACAGACATACAGAGTTACTGTTTTATTATATGTATAGACTAGCAGTGCCACGTCGTCAGCATCCTGACATTATTTTGTTTAATTTGGTTTTGAAAGTAAATAAACCACACCAAATTTTAAGACACTTACTTTTCTACTGCTGCAAATATGCTTTATGTATTTAGTTTGTATAGGGTTACACATCCCTGGATAATTATGCAGGATATTGCAACACAGGCGTTATACAAAATTCTAAACAAAATTAATATTTATATGAAATTCTAATATTTTTAAGATCTGTAAATAGTTCGAAAATTGCCGACTTAAAAAATAAAAAGTGATGCCAAGTTCTTAATACCATTATATATTTATATACAATCTATAGGTTTTCTTGGAATTTAAATATTTTCACTATAATTTCAATTTTTAAACCTTCTTATAAAATTTTAATAAAATTCATCCCGTAGAAATACGTGATGTGAACACAGATAGATGATCAGATAGACAGACCAAGAAAAATTGGTTTACTGTATGGCATCTTTCATGTACAGAAATGGTCCTGTTACAGTTTTGTTTCTATCGGTTAACTGATGACACTAAGTGAACCAAAACTTAATAAATAAAAAACACATAAACACATTAAATTTTTTAATATCCAAAATTTATGCTAATCAATTCGAAATGCATTAATTCAATTGGACTTCGATCTAAATACTTCTATTTCCTTTTAAAGCTTTGCCATTTTCCTCGACCATAGAGCGAGCAACAGCAAGAGAAAGGTGTTTTATATTTTTCAAACATGACAGTTTTATTATAAACGATTAATTTATTTTGCAAAACTTTTGCCACTTTCAATAACATAAGCACAGCTCTAAACACATTTTGGGTGTGTGTGTGTGTGTGTGTGTATGTGTGTGTGTGCAACATGTGGCAGTTGCTTGTAACTTATAGCTAAAGCTTAATAACCTTTTGAATGTCATAAATTGTGGATTTTTAAGTCGACTTGTATGTCTGTACATACGAGTAGATAGCAGCGTAGTGTTTCAGTATTACCTTTCCCCCATCACAATATAAATTGTTTTTGGAAAAGTATAGTTTTTAGTTGCATGTTGCATTTCGCATGGATTTGTTTTTTTTTCGTTATTTGGTTTTGAATGCTATGAAAAATATGACACCTACACATTTGATTATTGTTAGTTGATTGTCAATTGGCCAGCAGGCCAATAAAATAAAGAAACCGAAACAGCAACAGCAACTCAAATGAGGTTATTAAAAAAATAATGTCTATAACTGGAGGGAACTATTGACATGCAAATTCAATTTAATTCAGTCAACAAAAGAAAAAACATTAAAATTTAGGAGAAACTATAAAGTACAGTGTGTAAAAAAAAGCCAAAGCAGACAGTGACACAGATCCTATAATGAAATGGCATTAAATCTTCCAGGTAGAGTAAGATTTCTACATACAGACAATTTCGCTTCGTATGCCGCATTTAAGATTAATTTAAAATTTACTAAACTCACAATTTGTTTATTATAATGAACAATTATCGCTCATTATATTCGTATATGTACTAATTGCAATCATATTTCAACTTCCCTTTAATATGTTGAATAAATAAGTTCACCGACAATCAATATCGTAACCTAAATATTTTAAAGTTCATATGAATTGATATATAACACATCTAATTAGCGTTTAAATTAGGGCTTTCATTTCATTACTAGAAACAAATATAATTATAAATGAATGATACTGTTATTAATGATTCAATATGCAACTCTGCTAACATATTTTAGATGTTGTTGATTTTATAATTAAAATCAAATTTGTTTGCTAATATAAATTAATTATTTACAATTATTTACAACAAAAGTGGCATACACAGAAAAAATTAATTTTGCAGATTCAAACTATTAATTCGCATAAATAGAACATTTTTTGTCTAAATATGGCCCTATAAACAAAATTGTAAATTCAGACAATTAATTTTAAAATTAGTTTATTGAAAATATTCACCGATTTTTTCAAACAAATAATTGTGATATTATTGAAAAAAAAATTTATTGACTTTAGAAAAAATTTTCAAACAAAACATTTATCTGAAGCAGACAAAAAAGTTTACTGAAAATTATAAAACAATTTAAAAAAAATATTGTCTGAATCAGACAAAAAGTTTACTAAAATAAAAAAAAAATTCAAACAAATAATTTATCTGAAACTACTGAAAAACTGTAGTGAAATAACAAACAATTTTCAAACAAACAATTTAGATAAATCAAAAGCATAATTCGCTAATTGTGTTAAATAGTAACAGTTTTGAGGCTA
The DNA here is from genome assembly GCA_949628195.1 of Phasia obesa. Taxonomy (NCBI): domain Eukaryota; kingdom Metazoa; phylum Arthropoda; class Insecta; order Diptera; family Tachinidae; genus Phasia; species Phasia obesa. The sequence continues at coordinate 104,532,454 of OX451219.1, forward strand.
ATTTAAATAACTACTGGGTAAAATTTGACCATATTAAAAAAAAAGGCCAAGACGAATCACTTCACAGGATGGCAATGGCAAATTCATTTAATTTCGCTGTTTCTTAAAATATCAAATTCTATATATTAAAAAATGTTATCTATACATGGAATTTGACATCTTGAGCAACCGTGAGAGTAATGTATCTCCCTTTTCTTTTTACTTTGGTCAAATTTTAGCGACTAGTTACTTATATATTTTAGGCACAAAGCGTTTTCTCTTAAGCACAATTGGGGCAAAACCTTGTATTTGATTCATCTAAATTATTGGTATGGGAATTGTTTGCTGGTCAAAAGCATATGTCATACATATTTACATAAAGTTGGCCGTTGCCACCACCTGAAAAACTTTGAACAAAAATCAAAAATTATAATATACATACATAGATATGTATATGAATATGTAGCAATATGTAGCAATATCTTAAATAAAAAATTTGTAAATTTTTACCTATTCTTCTGCAGCTAATGGCTTTTAAATGTTTCAATATTTGTGCTTTAAATATTTTTTTACTAAAATAAATTTCCTTTTTGAAGTCTTGAAAAAATTCATATAAAATTTTTTGTTATTTTTGCAATGCATGACAGAAAGTGTTGCCGTTTTTTGCGAATGAGTAATTATTAATAAATGAGCCAAAATAAAATTTCTTAGATAATATCTGCAGAATTGTCGTGTAACCGACTTCATATAAGGTGAAGGTTATCAAATCGTCTGAGTTAACTCCTAGAAATCATTTAATTCTGAACAGATTTTTATTTATTTTTATTTAAAAGGCAATGCTTATAGATTATAAAGGCTGTGCATCGGGAAAATCATGTGTAATTTTTACGTTTCTTTTGAACCCTAAAGGGCACCAATTTCATATTTTAACAAACTAGTGTCCTTATAGTTGATGTAACTTAGAAATTAGGTATAATTTCAGATAGTCCGTTATGTTTCATTGAAATTAAATGTTTTGGGAATTCAACTATTATTTTAATAATATAATGCTAATAACCTATACTATTATATAATAAACCAATTTATTATTTAAAAATATTTCACTGGTCCCTCATGCTAGGAAAGTTTTACCCAAATTTTAAGAATAGAGAAATAATGATAACTCTTTAAGAAGTCCAATACAAATAATAAAAGATTTAACAAAAAAACTTATTTGAAAACTTCAAAATGATTTTTAGTTTCAATCTTAATAAGTTTGTTTATTTGGCTATTCAAAATAGCTTTGTTATTCCTACGACACTAGTGCTACGTTTTGTATAAAACCGATTTAAATAACAGTGCGAAAATATTTTTCTGTCTATATGTAAATGCCAAACTTAAATTTTATTAAGAAAAAAAAAATTATATACATTTTTGCTTTTTAATTTCATAAGGTTGTATAAAAGTATAATATAATTAGACGCTATTCAAAATTTAAAAGTTTTATAATTTAATATTTACAGAAGAACAACATTTCCATATTAATAAATTTAGTTTGATCAATTAATTTTATTACGGCAACACTGTTAGCAGCAAATTAAAAATCAAACATAAGTATTATTAGATTCAAACAAAAAAGTTTTTGAAAATCAATTGTTTGGAAATATTTTGGTAATATTTTTTTCTGTGTAGAGTATCCCAGCAAACAATACTGATTTTCCGTATGCAGAGAGAATGTCGAAAATGTTATGGTAGCTTACAACACTGTTGAATCCAAAGTCAAATTGATTGAAATAGTTTCTAAATCAGTAGCAATAAACGGATACATAATATATTTAACCATTGGCTTAAGTTCATTGAAATCTGTAAATAGCTTCCCAAGCTCTGTGATGATATTTGTTAAAATCACAACATGTTCTTCGTAGAAGTGACTTTTGACTTCTCCAGCAATAAATATTCGATTTTAGTTTCTGAGAAAAACTACGTACTGCACTAATTAACTCCATTTTTTTTTTGTTTTTATTTATACCTTGCAGTTTTAAATTCAAATCATTTAATTTCGCAGTAAAGTCTGTTAGAAATGCGAAATCTCTAAGCCAGGTAATATTACTTAGTTCTTTATAAAAGTTATTATTTACTAAACCATCTTACCTTTGTATAAAACACTAAATAACCACATTGACACTTTTCACCGCGAGTTTCATCACGGAAAACCCTAGCAACTAAATACTAACTAATATAGATAGTCACCTTTCTGTTTTAACTAAAATAACAAAACCTACTAATAAACTTAAGAAATTTTTTTTTTTAATTTTCTTTTTACTTTACCTTACGTTGTATAAGGTAAAGTATAGTAATCATGAAAAAAATCGAGATTTCGACGGATTTATATGTTTTGAGGTCTCCTGAATTCATTTTTACTATTTTCGCGCTGATGTCTGTGGGTTGTGTATGCCACTATTTTTGTGGAGTTTGTACAGGCCAAACCGTTTGACATATAAAAATGAAATTCAGTATGTGCCTTTGGTTTATGGAGATGAAGAGCTGTATAAATTTTGGGCATAATCGGGAAGAGGCAAGGGGTAGTTTACTTAACACTTTTACACTTGGGTATGGTAAAGTTGAGTGTAGGCCACTACGGTTTTATTTTTTTTTTTCAAAAATGAACATCAAAAAAATTAGAAACTATTTTGAAATGCATAAAATAGAACCGAAAAATATTCTAGAAATTCCACTCTATTTTTAACCGACTTCAAAAAAGACGAAGGTTATCAATTCGTCTGTGTGTTGCTTTTTTATTTATATTTGTGCCTTCAAAACTCGGTCCTTTCTGAACCGATTTTAAAAATGTTTGCGCTATTAAAAATGTTATGCTTACAGATTGGGTTTAAGAGAGTTTAAAATTTTAAAACTTAAAGGGTGTCCCCATACAACATACATGTTTTTAACGTGTATTATGAACTTTATAGGTCACCAATTAAAAATTAAAAAAAGTGCGTATCACTATAGCTCCCAATAAAAATAGCAATAAAAAAAATAAAATAAGACATTAAAGGGTGTGCCAGTAGTGTGTTTAATATGATATATATGGCCAAACCTTTGAACTGTTATAGATAGACGGTTGAAACTTACAAAGAACCTCGTATATTGCTTAAGGGCGGTTTACATTATACTACAAGTAATACGACATGTCAAATTTTTGTGTAGAAGAGTACAAGTAGTTCGTCTAAACATAATATGTAATGAAACTGTCCGACATTGAAAGAAAAACACGGATGGAAATTTGACAGTCTTACGGCTCTCTTTAGGTTTTGAAATTTTTCAAAAACTATATTCTACTTCATTAGATCAGGGTTGCGTTTTTCTCATTAATGCTAACTTTTCAAAGGCAAAACTCGTCAAAATAGCAGAAAACCGCTGAATATAGTGCAAAATAGATCACAAATAAGATTGTAAACAATTTGGCATAAGAATGTGAAATTTTTTTAGTTTTGTTTTAGTTGTTGGTTTTCAGTTTTTTTATTATGGTAATGGCTAGTACAACACCAAGAACCTTTTCCTTATTACTTTTTTAAATTTGGCATATTTTTCACAAGTACGCGCACTATTTATTTGTTTTCACTTTTTTTATTGTTTTAACAACAGCTGTTTCAATTTTACATCATTTAATTCAACACCAATGGTGTAAACGTACGAAAAAAACCATACTATTTTCAATCACTATTTTTTCATACGGATTGATTTTCATTTTATTTTCTGTTAGATTTTACGTACGTAAAATTTACAAAGAATCTATATGACAAAGTCCTCTATAACAAGTATTTCATTTAAAATTTGAATTTAAAGGGTGTCCCGATAGGTGACGTCATTTGATATATATGGCCCTATCTTTTGAACGGTTATTGACAAACACTTAACAATTAGGCAGAATGTCCATTAATATAACTGTTATAATAATTATAAATATTTGACATTATAAATTCAAGTTAATGTAATTTGATTTATATGGCCAAACTTTTAAACCGTTACAGACAGACGGTTAAAATTTGGAAAGAACCTGTATTGCTACGTCCGCTATAACAACAAGTATAAAATTTGAATTCGGAAATTACAGGGTGTCCCAATAGTTAGTGTAATGTATGTACATATTTAGCCAAACTATATACAGACAATCATATGAGCATTGGTTTGACATGAAAAAAACAGAATGCAGGGTCTTGTGCCCCTATATACTCTGGAAGCACTGCTGCTCCCCCGATAGAAAATCGACTGATATTTGTTTTAGGTTATTGAATTCAAAAATTAGTTTTAATATCTGTATTGAAATTTTGTGCTACATTTAAAAATCCAGCTATAGTCTTCCTAGAATATAATAAAGGGTGATTTTTAAAGGAGTAAAAAACCTTAAGTTGCAACAAAACAACGACGGATTATTCGATTGACATGAATTTTATTTATCCGAAAGATAATCTTGTGGCATTATATTTTAAATATGATTTCTGGCATATGACCGCCACGGCTGTCGCGGATGTAGTCCAATCTGGACGTCCAATTTTCGATGACTTTTTCCAACATTTGTGGCCGTATATCGGCAATAACACGGCGTATGTTGTCTTTCAAATGGTCAAGCGTTTGTGGCTTATCCGCATAGATCAATGACTTTACATAGCTCCACAGAAAGTAGTCTAGCGGTGTTAAATCACAAGATCTTGGAGGCCAATTCACAGGTCCAAAACGTGAAATTAGGCGGTCACCAAACGTGTCTTTCAATAAATCTATTGTGGCACGAGCTGTGTGACATGTTGCGCCGTCTTGTTGAAACCACATCTCCTGGACATCATGGTTATTCAATTTAGGAATGAAAAAGTTCGTAATCATGACTCTATACCGATCACCATTGACTGTAACGTTCTGGCCACCATCGTTTTTGAAAAAGTACGGACCAATGATTCCACCAGCCCATAAATCGCACCAAACAGTCAGTTTTTCTGGATGTAACGGTGTTTCGACATACACTTAAGAATTACCTTTACTCTAAATGCGGCAGTTTTGTTTGTTGACGTAGCCATTCAACCAGAAGTGCGCTTCATCGCTAAACAAAATTCGCTTATGAAAATCGGGAACAACGGTAATCTCGTTTTGGACACTATTTGCAAGCATTGTTCAGGCATGAGTCCATTCATGATGAATTTCCAAACCAAAATGAGAATAAATCACTTGACAGCTTTTAAATCGGTCGCCATCTTAAAAAGTAATGCCAACTTAAAGTTCTATACCGCTATAAAAAAACACCCTTTATAATCATTGTATAATTACCGTCTTAAAGAAACATGATTTTAAGTTTGTTCGTTTTGAAGTCGGTTTTTTTGCAAGAATTATATTATTTTACTTCCGAATAGTTTCATTCTTTATATTTTCAATTAAAAAAACAAAGCTCCAATTCGATCGATCAAGAAAAGCTTTAGGATCGACCAGTCGATTGCGATATACATATGTATTTACATATCGTCGCGTTTATTCTTAAACCACGTAAGTGCCAAAAAGATGTTTTTCAGAAAACGAAAAAAACTTAATAACTTCTTTAAGCAATGAAACATGCAAAACATGGCTGTGCGACTTTCTGAAGGGTATAGAAACTTTTTTTTCTAAATTTGTTACTTACAATTACTTGTAGCCAAATCTGTCGCTTACGTGGTTTTGGCGCAACCAGCAAATTGCAAATTTCTGTGTGTAAATTAACATTTATTTTTGTATTTATCAAAAAAAAAAAAAAACTTTTAACTTTACTAAAAATGCTCCAATTGGCTTGCATCTTTCATGATTTTTTTAATCTTAAATACAAAAAACTTAGTGGTTGAGACTTTAACATTTACAACTTGAAATATAAAAACCATTATATTTTGCATGCAAATGTCATTTGTATGGCGCTTACGAGGTTTTGAAAATAGATTTTTTATTTTTCATACAAACTTGTTAAGATGAGAATGTAGTCCGGTGGCAAATGTTATTTTCTACCATAAAAACCAAAAAAGTCAATTTCGAAAAAATGACGCTAACGTGGTTTAATAAGAAAACCGACGATATGTGCTTCATATTAACTGAGTTTGTGTGGCAGTAAAATAGTGAATATTTCTAATTAATTATTGTATTAATTTTTTGTATTATTTTGCCCCCAAAAACTATTGTTTGTCCTCTAACAACATTTTTTGCATATTTTTGGTATTTATGCCTCAGTTTATGTCAAACATCAATGTTTAAGAATATTTTATATTTTTCTTTTCAAATATACATCTGTATGTAGGTGTTAATTGTGTGTCATTAATATTTTTTTTCTTAACTATTGTTTTTTATATTTAGCTGACATAAAGCATTTCATTCAGAAATAAAATAAACTTGAAATACAAGAAAACTTATAAACAAAAAACACTTTTTTAAAAACCAAAATCAGCTGACCATTTTGCTGTGTGCTTTGTTTGCACGTATAAATTAAAAAATAAAAAAATTAATTACAGTCTTTATATTTGTTTAGTGAATCATTTTAAGTAATTTTATTTATTTATATTTATTATTTGACTGTCTACTTTGATTTGTCTGTTTTTGTGTTTTGCACTTTTTAATTTTGTTTTCAAATGACTTAAGTAACAAAACTTTTATTAACCAGAGAGTATGGTTAACGGTGTACTTAGTTTGACATTCCATTTGCAACATCTTTGAGACTCCCCAAGGAATATGTATTTATAAAATTCTAAGATGATATGGCACTGCAACATAGAATCTGGCACAATTAATGCTGAGCTTTTAGGTATGTTGAATATTAAAATGATCCAAATTGGGGCTATTAGACGTTATAGATGGAACAGAACTGGCATGAAACTTGTAAAGTGGATGGTTCCTAGGTCATAGGATCACTTTTAGTTCTTTCGCTTTGTAAAGAAATGTTGTAAGGCGTTGTCATTAAGAACTAGTTATATAATCTCCGGAAAGTTTCGAATTTAATCAATAATTTACTTTAATTATAAGACTAAGTCTTGTTGTACCGGAAGTGAAAATGAATAAATAAACAGCTTGTTTAGTGCTGCTTACCAAAATTGTAGCCCTAGTTACTGTTTCTGATGTGCGTTGGCTGACAGGTACAAGGATTTGGCTCGCCTTGCCCAGTGTCCAAAGAACTGGTACGACGGGAACCGTTAGCTATGATTATTGGTGAGGCCCTTTTGGAAGTAACGTGGTTGCTGCGCTTTAGACCCAAAACGCTATGCTGTTACACTTTAACAAACCCACCAATGCACAGTGGGGCAGAATCAAAATAATTTGGAAATAACCTAGTAATTTATAAACGGCTATGCCGATTAATCCAAAATTTGTCATGAGCATATCAAAGGAGTATCTGAACTTAACTTTTAAAGGTGGGTACCACACACCCTCCAGTGGTGGCTCTATGTGGTCTCAAAGTTGGGAACCTCCCACCTGGAAATAATTTTACAGCTTGCCATTTCTTCAGTTTTATTCTGAATTTTTAAAATTATACATGGTCTTAAAGGTCTTGTCAATACCTGCAAAATGGTATCTAAATTTGGAAATATTAATTCAAAATGATTTAGTTATAAACATTTTTTATTTTTCGCTAGCGCCACCCCTGGAAGGTGTATGATACCTTTAAAAGTTAAGTTCAGATTCAGATCAACCGGCCCAGCCGTTTATAAATTACTAGGCTATTTCCAAAATTTTTTGATTCTGCCCCACTGTGCAATGGGAGTTTATGAAGTTTCTAACTCCTTAACAAGGGATATGAACACTGTTCTGCCAGCTATAATATAAAATTTCAAATTGTTTTGTCGCAGTTCGAAACAAGGGCGTTGGCAGACTAACTGTTTTCACCCTGTGGTAAGACCGCCCTCAGGTTAAGGCAACAGGCCATTCATTGGCGTAAATCTGTTTGGTACATTTTACAGTTTTTCTTTGATAAAGGCGAAAATAAAAAAGGGCTTCACCAATAACCAGTCATAGAGATTGTAGCTAACGGTATCAGTCCTTTGGACACTGGTTAGAATTTGAAAGTTCTTATCTTCCAGTTTCAGGCCCCTGTGCAAGCCAGGGAGATTGGTGCCCCCATATAAGCCAGTGGTAAAAGTCCACAAAACAATATACACCCGGGAGGAGTTAAGTAGATACAACTTATACTTTCCAATAAAGACTTCAAAGGAAGCCTCGCAAGAGGGGTAAGATTTAGTCTCTGAAGGAACTAAGGTTTTTATTAGCCATTTAAGAATTTCGGAATAGACGGACAAACACTCCTCGCAAAAAGACGACGAGTTAATTCTAAAGCCAGTCGTGAGGCAAAAGCTTATCTGCAGAAAGGCCAGAAAGTTGCTCGGACTTAATCAGGATACCTTAACTAAGATAACTGCATTAGTGGCGGGACATTGAAATTTCAAGTATCTTTTGGTCAAGTAGAAAATCGAAGAAGACGACACTTACAGATTGTGCCGCGAAGAGGCCTAGGCGGTAGCAGAAATGATGTGTTAATTCAGGCAATTATTAAATGCTATTGCCTTGTTAGCAATTGCAAGAGACTCTGCGATGTGACAGCAAGAGTCTTAGTAAAATCAAGATAGTCCGAAATTACAAATCGGGGTCAATAAAACATAATTTCTATTACTTTTCTCAGCTAAGTATTTTTATTAAAGAAAAAAGAAAAATATTACAATAGAAGGTTTGAATACCCTAGCTCGAGGTTTGCTATGACAACCTCCTTGAACGCCGTAAAATACAATGTTAATATACTTGCGCAGATATATTTTAAAAGAAAAAAAGAGAAGGATTAGTGCGCTGACTACTTTTTTTGTTCAACCCTGTTCTTAAATAATTTCGAGCATATATATATGCTATAGGGTATATAAGATTCGACTTTACTTAGTCTTCTACACTGACTTATATATAATTTGTGTATTTTTTGTTTAGCAAAATGGCAAATTGTTCAAGTCATATATATGTGTTTTTAAGTTAATTTTAGTTATATTTTTAATTGAAATGAATTTAGATGTATTAAGATGAAAACTAAAAAAATTGAAAAAATAAAATATTATACTATACGTGATTTTATTTTAAAAATAATATTATGAATGAAATCATAAACTAAACCAAATCATGTGATAATTTTTCAAATACACTTTTAAATGTTTTGATTAAAAAATATGATATCAAGCTAAAAATAATAATATGAGGCAATTATTTAAAATTTTAAAATTAAAATATTTATTTGTCTTGTTGAAGGTTTCAGTTTCATAGTTACTTGTTTTTTTAATAAATATTCAGTTTTTGTTTCGTTAACCTTTTAAAATCACTGTAAAAATCCCAAGATCATGATGGCAACATGTTGCTTAGCAACATATTTGTTATCCATAAATAAAATAATGAATTACAAATCACAGATACAAATTACTAAATTACCATACCAGAAATATGTACTGCCTTTATAGTTTTATATGTCTGATAATATTTCAAGTTCTAAGGAACATGAAAGTATTTTTTAAAAACATGATTTAAATAATTGATATCACTTTTGTGCAGATACAAGTATGGCATTTCATTTGTAAGGAAAGTGCGTTTCTATATGTTAAAATAACTGAGATATGTAAAAAGCAAGAAAATTACTTAAGTTAACTTGTCGATCAAAGTAGTCATGCAATCTTAATGTCAGCTAATATTATAGTCTGTCTTTGCAAGATATCAAATTCAAAGATGTGCATCTTGAGGAATTTTTTTGTTGTTAAATGTTTAGCTTTCAATATGATATGATCGCATTTATTGCAGTTGTGATGTTGCTGTTTGAGTACTTGACCAATTATTTTAATGAGTCGTCTTACCTGAGGATTGTTTTGTTATGTCTGGTTATTTTCAATGCCTTTTTTCTGATTTTTTTAAAAAATTTTAGATAAATAACCCAACTTATTTTCATGACCAAGTTTTGTTTTGAAAAATAAGCCATATTCAACAATGTTTTCAACTTATAAAATGCTAAGCTTAAAGGCTAGTACTCGGTTCGAATTTGTAAAATATGTTGAGAAATATTTATTATTTCACAAGGAAACTTTGAATTTTACGATTTTTTTGTTTTTCATGTGTTACTGTTTTACAAATGTTAGCAAAAGCTATTGTTTGAAGAATTGCATACAAATTAATGCCCATTTGGCTTTACTTCACAGCTATGATAAAAATGTTGCCAGAAACATTTCAGTGTTTTTCCACCGTAAACATAGAGTACTACTTCTGCAACATTTTTTCATGGCTTTTTCATAAAAATTTTTTATATATGTAGTTTGACAGCATTCCACATGAAAAACTGAAAAGATAATTAAAATTATTTAAATTAAAAAAATAATTTAAATAATTTAAAACTTTTAGAAATTGAAGCAATTGGTAAGAAGGTACTTTTGACCAAATTATTTACGTATAATGTGGCGATTATTAACTTTATTATTTGAAGAAAGCTTGCTACTGGTAGAAATAAAATCCTCAAGGCACAACCAAAAGCACGTTTGGCATCCAAAACGAATATCAGTCGTAGCATCTGTATCGCCTAGCTTTGCTTAGATTTATGTATGTGTCGGTACAAGTATATATTTTTTAAACTTTTTTTTATAAAAAATATAAAATTTTTCGCAAAAATTTTAAGTTAAAAGGCAGTCATAGAGGCTTCAAATACTGATATCCAAACAAAAATAATAATGCAAAATTAAGGCCGAGTTTCTTTCAGCAAATTTCGCCCTTTAACAGTACACAAAGATTAAAATGAGAACTAAGTTCCAGCACGCACTTGGTTCTCATTTTGATCTCAGTACTTTTAATATTCGATATTCGATATTCGTCAACTCCTCTGGCCAGTTTGGAGACAATGTTGGATCTAAGCCACCTAGATCTCTACATCAAATACGCATCTGCCAGGTCGACCCTAAAACTCAGAGACTCAGCCTAATTAAGGCATATTCTTGTTGGACATGGCACCTTTGTACGTCATGTAGGTGGTAATATCTAGGGGGAGTAGACTTATTATTTGACCCATTTTAATAGGTATGACTGGAAGAATTTTGTAATTCGAGACAATGCCGTTTTGTCACCGGGCATACGGTAACAGGATCGACGATAACTGCACCGTATTTTAGGCTAAAATATATGCTATATTGGCAGCGTCAAAGAGAATTGGGGAACTTATAACGGAGACGAAGGCTGTTGATATTTTTGTGGATAGTCTAGTCGTCATAAAGGCCCTTGATACGAAAGTAGTGAAGTTGAAATGTGTATTGACGTGCATTGAATCTTCGGCCCTACTTATACGACATGATGTAAGGATAGTTTGGGTTCCAGGGCCGAGCAGTGTGCCAGGAACAGTTTGAGCCTAGATGTGGTATGTGCACAGGGGGACATTATTCTGAATTTTAAAAACGCTATGGAAATGGTCGCTCAAAGAAATGACTCGCATGTGGCCTAGAATAATCCCTTGCAGATTGTCCTATATTCTTTCGCCCTCAAATGACGGGAATATGGTGCCATCTCTGCAAAATAAGAGAAGAATAAAACAGAGATAAAAGAATATAAGTAATATTTCAACTACCAATCAGTGAACCAGTAGTTTTATTTAGTAAACTGTATAAAAGGAAAAACAATATGGCCATCCTGTCAGAAGTGAGAAGGAACTACTGGCTGTCAGGAAAAGTCTTATATGGCTTGTAGTAGGCATCATAAGAGGGCATTGCATGATTGTACGTAAGTCAGAGCATATGGGAATCTCTCGTTGTGAGAGCATAAGAAGCTGTCTGGATGAAGATGAGGACAACTAAGTTCAACGTTTTCTCTGCGACTGTCCGGCTCTGCAATAACACGGGCTCAAATATTGGGATTAAGGGTCTGATAGGTTTTGGGAGAAGCTGTAGGTGGTTTTTATGAACTGCAGAGTTGTTCTGCAGGAGTTCTATAGGTAACTGTGGGAATAGATGGTCGTCACGGCATCAAAATAGGCGTTATTGGCCTCCGAGGAATTTAATTTGGCTTAATCTAACTATCAATATTATCAACAGCACCATCGACCCACTACTACGAATTTTTGGCTTCGACATCGTCTGTGCAAACTACTGTTTTTCCTCGTTTAATTTTCTGTGTTATTTTTTCATCTCAGAAATGTAGGGAGCATCTCCTTAAAAAATTATTTAATATAAAACGGAAACCATCCTTAATCCTTTAAGAAATAAACAAACAAACCAAATTCAAGAGGTGTAACTAAAAATATATTTTTTTCAATTTCCCTTATGACAATGACAGCATTTTAGTCATACAATGTATACTTTTACTTATATTTCCGCTTCATGAAGCTTAAAATGAAAAGTGCAAATGTTTAATTTTTTTTTTTTTTTTTTTTTGTTTAATTTAAAAATCTATTTCATTTTAATGTCTGTAGTTTATTTTATGCCAGTCTGTCTGTAAGTATTTTTTTTGTTTATAAAGCCATTAAGGTAAGCTTCCAATTGAATTGTTTGCCTAGATTTAAGTGTGTTGTTTTTTATAATTTGTTTCACTCTATTACTGTTTATAATGTCTAGTTCAAGTTGAGCGATGTTTTTTGTTTGTGTGTTACAACTAGATTTATTCATAACAAAATTTACAAATAGCAAAAACTAAACATGATCAACATTACAGAAAATAATTGACTTTCCTGCTGAGTGACTAAGTTAAAGCAATTAGATTGTAGTCGAACAAAAACAAAAATAGAAACAAAAATAGAAAATAAACCATATCAGGCATATTAAGTAATTTGTTAGTCGACTGCAGCACAGTTTTAAGTAGGAAGTAAAATCATGTCCTTTAACTAATTTTATGTTTTATCAAGTCAATTTAATTGCTGAAGTTATTAAATTTTCTATTTAATATATTAATATAAGTTAATAATCGAAATACGTTTCAATAGAAAACGTTAAACGTTTGAAACGGTTTTCAAATGTCAAGGTTTTCAAGTTTGCAGGCAATTATATCTAAAAAATATATTTAAAAATGTTACTGCAACATGTCTAAATTTACAACATGCTTTTAAGAACGAAAATCTTTACATATCGCACTTGCTCCTCTAAAGAGAGTCAAATCCAAATTTTTTAATTTTCAATTTTTGCAAGAAATCGATGTACAGTGGTCATATCTACGCACTGTAAAATTTTTATATAATTTTCTATACTTTTATTTTATCACTCTTCTTGATATGAAAAAGTATTAAAAACAAAGTTTTTTGCCTTTACTGAAAATTTTTAAATTTTGAGATGCCTCTCTTTAGAGGAGGTAGTGCGATATGTTTAAAAAAAACTGTAACAGGACCATTTCCGTACATGAAATATTTTTTGAAAAATTTTTTACTGCTGCAGATATTATTTGATACTTAATACAAAACATCAACTTTATGTATCTGTCTGTCGGTCTCTCAGTGTTCGCATCACGTAAAAACTACTTGATGCATTTTAATAAAATCTTGTGAGACGTACTAGGTATCGTCAGTGTAACTATGGGATGCGTTACCTAGTACGTCGGTGCAACTATGGGTTACATTTTTCCCTGTAAAAATATTTGATTTTCAAGAGAAAATAGATACAGCGAGAGACACAAACAGAACAGTGGAAGTATACAATTTTATTGATTTAATATAACTAAAAACTTGGCAGCACCTTTTATTTTCGTAGGTGAAAAGTTTAAGACACTACTGAAAGAAATATACAATAATTTTAGAATTTCATATAAATTTTAGAATTTTATAAAAAGCCTATGTTGCAACATCTTGAGTAAATACCCAGAGATGGGTAACCCTATATAAATTAAAAACATAAACCATATCTGCAGCACTATGAAAGTAGGAGTCAAAGCTAAATCGTACAAAATATTATATGAATGCGGAAACATTATATGAAAACGGCACTGCTGGTCGGAAATAAAGAAATACAATTTTAATTTAATTAAATTAAATTGCTAATGAAAATATCATTTAACTATTTTGTATATATTTTTTACCTACTATTAATGGCATCGATCTGATAAAATTTTAGTAATAACAAAGCTGTCAGCTAAAATATGACAAGATTCTAAAAGGAATCATTTTGTCATTATTTTGATGCTAGTTTTAACTTTACTGATGTTGTCATAACACTGATGTAATAATTTCTATACTACGGAATCATTAATCCGACAATGAGTCTAATGTCTCATTCCAGGGAATAATATCTTATCCTAGAATGTGTCATGCTGATCACATTTTCGACTTTTACACAGAAAACACTTTTGGTCCAATTAAAGGTTTTAATTGGATTCAGATACAAATTTGATTAAATTTTTAATTGATTCAATAATATAATTAATTAAGAAAGATTAAAATAATAATCTAATTAAATAAATAATTGAATTAATTAAAAATGAAAAGATTCTAAAAGGACTTTTGTCATTATTTTGATGCCAGTTTTTTATGTAATAATTCTTATTAAAGGAAATAATGTCTTATTCTAATGGGTGATTTTTTTGAGGTTAGGATTTTCATGCATTAGTATTTGACAGATCACGTGAGATTTCAGACATGGTGCCAAAGAGAAAGATGCTCAGTATGCTTTGACATTTCATCATGAATAGACTAACTAACGAGCAACGCTTGCAAATCATTGAATTTTATTACCAAAATCAGTGTTCGGTTCGAAATGTTCAAATGTGACAAATTTTGTTCAGCGATGAGGCTCATTTCTGGTTGAATGGCTACGTAAATAAGCAAAATTGCCGCATTTGGAGTGAAGAGCAACCAGAAGCCGTTCAAGAACTGCCCATGCATCCCGAAAAATGCACTGTTTGGTGTGGTTTGTACGCTGGTGGAATCATTGGACCGTATTTTTTCAAAGATGCTGTTGGACGCAACGTTACGGTGAATGGCGATCGCTATCGTTCGATGCTAACAAACTTTTTGTTGCCAAAAATGGAACAACTGAACTTGACATTTGGTTGACATGTGGTTTCAACAAGATGGCGCTACATGCCACACAGCTCGCGATTCTATGGCCATTTTGAGGGAAAACTTCGGAGAACAATTCATCATTAAGAAATGGACCGGTAAGTTGGCCACCAAGATCATGCGATTTGACGCCTTTAGGCTATTTTTTGTGGGGCTACGTCAAGTCTAAAGTCTACAGAAATAAGCCAGCAACTATTCCAGCTTTGGAAGACAACATTTCCGAAGAAATTCGGGCTATTCCGGCCGAAATGCTCGAAAAAGTTGCCCAAAATTGGACTTTCCGAATGGACCACCTAAGACGCAGCCGCGGTCAACATTTAAATGAAATTATCTTCAAAAAGTAAATGTCATGGACCAATCTAACGTTTCAAATAAAGAACCGATGAGATTTTGCAAATTTTATGCGTTTTTTTTTTTAAAAAAGTTCTCAAGCTCTTAAAAAATCACTCGTTGGAAAGTGCTAATTCGGTTTCGGCCTTTGCACAGATAGAAAACTTTTGGTCCAATTAAAGGTTTTAATTGGATTCAGATACAAATTTGACTAAATTTTTAATTGATTCATTTATATAATTAATTAATAAAGATTAAAATAATAATCTAAATCAATAAATAATTGAATTAATTAAAAATGACAAGATTCTAAAAGGATTTTTGTCGTTATTATGAATAATTTGGAATGTCTTATTCCAAGATATGTTAATTCATCATGCTAATCACAGTTTCCGCCTTTGCACAGACAAAACTGTTGGTCCAATTAAAGGTTTTTTTACAGATACAAATTTGATTAATTTTTTAATTGATTCAATTTTATAATCAATTAATAAAAATTTAAATAATAATCTAATTAAATAAATAATTCAATTAAGTAAAAAGTTTATTAAAGTCGCATACGAAACTAATTAAAACCTTTAATTGGTGAACATATTTTTTTATGTGTTACAATATATTTGCCGAATGAAAAATAAAGAGCACCAATGCAGTGGGCTAAAACAGTTACAACTTTTAAAGGGGATTGGGCAGGTCTTTCAATAAAAGGTATTTTTAAGAGAAATTATTCTAAATGAAAAATTCAATTAACTTTCTGATTTGCACTGGAGTTATTAAATTTTTATTTCGCTATTGCTTTAAACGTTCGAAAATATTGTTAATTTTATTTAGAAAGCTTGTCTGTCAAAGAGTTTATAATTTTTTGGCAAATTAATTGACTTAAAAATACAATTTTTGTTAGAAAAAAATGTTGATTACTTTTCTGATCAGCAAGCAACCCACATCTGATAAAATTCACTTTCAGTTCGAAAACAAATGACACATACAAAATATTTATAATTATTTTTCAAAAGCTTTTTTCATCTTTTATTTGTTTTTTTTCCTGCTCATTTCGTAGAAAACCAATTCAAGTTTATTTCAATGTTGTTTGAGCGAACTCTGTTATTGTTATTGCATTAAAGAAATATATGTACGAACGAATAAAAAATGTTTGCTAAAAGCGCCGGCCGGTTAAAACTTGTTTCTTTCAATTTGATTTTTTCTTTTTTTTTTTGTAGATGTGAAGGTTTTTTTCTAAGATATTTTCTGCCTGGTGATTTCGTTTAAGTGAATTTCACATGTTTTTTAAGTTTTGTATTTTTTTGTTTAGCGTTTACAGTGGCAATCGATTTTTATTTACAAAAAAAAAAAAAAAATAAATGCAGGACTGGTTTGGTATTTCTTTTTATTTTTTCAAAAAACAATTTAGATGTTATTTTTCAATACATAAAGTGTAAGAGCAAAGGTTTTAAAAGCATTGAAATTACACTCTTGCAACGATCGTTAAAACTGTAAGAGTGAGTGCAAAGAGTTGTCAGTATGTGGCGTGATCAGTTTTCGAATGTTTGGAAAAAAGTTGCTAAATCGTGACTAAATAAGTTCAAACAGAAATTTATTTAGATAAATAGATTTTTTGCATTTTTTTAATTTCTTTAAAAAACAAACTTAGCATTTAGTCATAGTGATGTTGATGATGATGACATTGATACAATGAAGAGAAATTACTTTTTAAAAGGTGTTTAATTTAAGAGTTTTTTTTTTTGGAAATTTAATTAAATATTTCAACAAGTTTACGAATAAAAAATATGTAAAAGTTTTTTTTTTAGCAACATCAGATTTGATTACCTTTTCAAGACATAAATTCAATTAAAACTTTGGCTTTTCCTGTTAGATGCCGTTAAATGCTGTAAAGAGAAGAAAAGAGAAATAGCAAATAAATGATGTGATTTTTATAAAAATTTAATTAAAAGCTACATTATCAAGATTAAAAAACCATATCAAAAATATTAAAATTAATTACAGAGATTTCACAAGAGAATATATTGCATATTCGAAAATCCACCGACAAATGACGAATAGTCAAGCAATAAATTTGCACCATAAAGTTATATCGGATGTTTTTTTTGAGCTGCATATAAGATTTCTTGATAATAGAAGACAGAAATATGGTTGTAATGAAATTAATTGTATTATAACCTATTAGATCATTTCATGGTATTTAGTTATTACATATGCTTTTCGGCATAAGTTCACTGCAGCTACGAGTTCGAGTACTAGTCGATCAGTTCAATTTTTCACTACTTTTTCCAATAAATCTTTTCGTATGTCGTCAATGGTAGCTTGAATATTGGCTGGTTTATCGACGTAAGCCAATGACTTAAGATAGCCCCATAAAAAGTGAAAAAGGCGATGAAACGCACGAACGAGGGGGCTAGTAAACAGGACCACTTGTTGAAATAAAGTTGTTACCAAATTGATTTTGCAACAAATCGATTGTTAAGATTGTTAATTTTTGAAAACAAAAATGGCTCGAACAGGGTTGTCAGACATTTCTTACCAATTTCTTATTTGGCGATCAAATTTTGGATTTGGCGACATGGCGACTTTTTGGCGAATTTTTTTCACAAACAAAATTCATTGTTTCAAAAATTTTTATAAATCCTAACATACCTTTGGATGCTTAGCAACCACAATAGAAAATATTAACCTTTGTTTTAGAAAGATTATAGAAATGATGATATTCTATCTAATTATGTACAGTTACACTAGTTTCATACTTGATGTTCTGGTAATTCCAATGAATTTGTTATACTTTACTTTTTACATACAAAGGAAGTTTTGAAGTAAGGATTAAGTTCGTTTTATTATTTTTAAGTTTAATCACAAAATTAGGTGATTAATTTATATGCTGTTAATTACTGGATAGACACAGAAAACAGTATTTTTTGATGCTATAGATTTTATGAATTGAAATAGGGAATGTTGATCTTTAGTAAAATGTTAAATAAATTTAATTTCCATAAAACACGGTAATTAATACCTTAAATAACAATTTAAAACACTATTTTTAATTGATTTAAATAAAAATTGTACCTTTCTCGTGTTCACTAATCATTTTAAACAAAATATGTATAATGTATTTTGGCGATTGTTCTTATATTTTTGGCGAATTTTAGCTATTTGGATTAAATTTATTTTTTGTGATTTATTAAAAATATTTTTAAAATTAAAAATTATTGTAAAGGGTGTTTTTTATAGAGGTATAGAACTTCAAGTTGCAATAAAACAACGATGGATTATTCGATTGACTTGAATTTTATTTATCCGAAAGATAATCTTGTGTCATTACATTTTATATATGATTTCTGGCTGGCGCAGATGTAGTCCAATCTGGACGTCCAATTTTCGACAACTTTTTCCAACATTTGTGGCCCTATATCGGCAATAACATGGCGAATGTTGTCTTCCAAATGGTCAAGCGTTTGTGGCTTATCCGCATAGACCAATGACCTTACATAGCCCCACAGAAAGTAGTCGAGCGGTGTTAAATCACAAGATCTTGGAGGCCAATTCACAGGTCCAAAACGTGAAATTAGGCGGTCACCAAACGTGTCTTACAATAAATCTATTGTGGCACGAGCTGTGTGACATATTGAAACCACATCTCCTGGACATCATGGTTATTCAATTCAGGAATGAAAAAGTTAGTAATCATGGCTCTATACCGTTCACCATTGACTGTAACGTTCTGGCCACCATCGTTTTTGAAAAAGTACGGACCAATGATTCCACCAGCCCATAAAGTGCACCAAACAGTCAGTTCTTCTGGATGTAACGGTGTTTCGACATACACTTGAGGTTTACCTTCACTCCAAATGCGGTAGATTTGTTTGTTGACGTAGCCATTCAACCAGAAGTGCGCTTCATTGCTAAACAAAATTCGCTTATGAAAATCGGGAACAACGGTAATCTCGTTTTGGGCACTATTTGCAAGCGTTGTTCAGGCCTCATGATGAATTGCCAAACCAAACTGAGAATAAAGCACTCGACAGCTGTTAAATTGGTCGCCATCTTGAAAAGTAATGCCAACTTAAAGTTCTATACCTCTATAAAAAACACCCTTTATATATTATAGGCAAATTTTAACAAAAACAATTTTGGCGATTTTTTATATCGATATTGGCGAAATAGGTGAAAACAAATCTGACAACGCTGGGCTCGATTGCCATGCTGGCCGATGATGCCGACGGCGTGAAAGTCGCACCAAACAGTCAAGTTAACAGCGGTTGGTTTTCTTACTTGGGTAAGATATATAGTTAAATTTGTAGTATCGTTGAAAATATTGAACAACTGTTGTTTCCATTAGCCACATTTTTACTCTGTCGGTATTTTATTTTTGGCTAAATTGGATTCTTTTTTACTTTCCCCAACCTTTTTTCAGGTGATAAAAGGCTGCTTGTCTATACCTACTAAGCGAAGACTTTTTAAATAACAAAATAAGTTAACTCTGACCCATTGTGCTGTATAAAAAATGTTTAAAAAAACAACTTATATAATAAAATTCACATACACGCTTAAATTGCAAATGTCATGATTAAAGTTTAAAAAAATATAAAAAATCGTAATTATAATTATAAAACTTTTTATTGCTGATTTTTTTTTTTTTACAAAAACACTATAGTTAAACAAACTTAAACAAAAAATTAAAATTTAACAATTAAATTTGTGTATTTAATTTTGTATGTTTTTTGAGCAAGATTTTAAGCAAGAAATACTTAAAAATAATTTTATAAATCAGCTTTAAATATGCAACAAAAAAAATTAATTAATTAATAAAAACAATAGTGTAGTAACTCAAAGTTTAAAATTTGCCACAGAGACAAAAAGTTTTCTACTGTATTTTAAACTACTTGTGCCCGCCACGTCGTGCGCGTGCTGACAATATTTTGCTCAACTTTTATAGTGCTTCAGTTATGTTTTATATAAAGGTACCCATCCCTGGATGAAATTCTAGAATTTATCAAAAATTCTAAAAATTATATTAAAGCTCTGTGAGAGGTGTTTTTTCAATTGGCGCCATCTGTTACGCAATTTTGTTTAAAATATCACACTTTTAAAAATAAAAGATGCGCAACCGTGTTTAAAATATCCCAGAGATCTGTGATCTGTGATTATGGTTTTATTGGCTGGAATAGATTGGACACGAATTCCTCTAAAGAGGTGTATGGATTAATGTTGAAATGCATCCTTGAGGTGATGGCCTCTCGTCACGAAGTGCGGAAAGTTGCTTGGATATAACAAAAGTACTTTAATCCGGTTAAGAAGTTTAGTAAAAGATCATGAAAAATTTAAGTATTATCTGGCGTAAAAGTAATTATAATGGATGATAATTGCAAACTGTGCTTGAAAGAGGCTGACACGGTAGATCACCTTGTATGTGAATGTACAGCACTGACCAACATAAGGCTTAGGACCACGAACAGACTTATGTTAAGTGTTAATAGAATGGGGAATCTAAGCCTTAGATAAATGCTAGACTCTGCAATGAGGAAGAAGTTCTATAGATAACTTTGATAGTTTGAAATCACTATAGACGAGAGAGGAAGTAAAGTCTAGTATTAACGCGAGATGCAACGGAAAGTATTTGAAATTAACAATCGAGTACATGAAATCATTGAAGACCAAATATGGTCGAAAAGGGAATCTACATTTATAAAACACACTGGATACAAAATATATCGATTTTCGATGCTATGAAATAAATATCGCTAAAGTCATATATTTCTAATGAAAATATCGACAATTTTTATCGCATGTTTTATGAAAAATATCGGTATTTCCATTAGTATATATATGTTTGCCCATATTGGCTTTACTAGATATTAAAATAGCATGAAATGGATTTGAACTAAATGAGATGTCAATAACATGTGCCACTACGTAACACAAAATTGAAGTGTGTTCCCATCACATATAAACTACTGGATAAATTAAAATAAAATTTAATGAGAAGGTACCTTAGTATCTTGATTCAAATATAGGATACCCCTTTTTGTGAAAATATCTCATTTCCCAGAGATAATAGAGAAAAAGTTGTTAAAGTACGCAATAGTACCGATTCATGGGTACTCTAAAATGGGCAGCATATTTTATTTAGGGGACTCATGATCTCCTGTTCGCATAAATAACACAGGGCAACAGCAAAAATATGCTCGAGTAACTACTATATACATTTGATGTATCATGGCTACCTTAGTACAAAAATGGTAAAATTTTTAAATTCTATGGATAGATTTTTTTTTAAAAATTTTTTTTTTTAAATTGCAATTTTTTTGAGACGTTTCTTCAAATAATTAATGATAACTCAAAAACTACTAGTCCGATATTATTAAAATAAATTCAGAAAAATTAAGATTTGCATAGCCTTTAATTCGTCTATATATCGCGTTTCAATCGGATCAATAGTATCGGAGTTATAATAAAAAACTTAAGAAAAAAATATATTTTTTACGTAAAAATGGCAAAAATTTTCGTTTTAAAAAAATCATAAAAAATCGAAAACGGCAAAAAACTTCCAGATTCATTTTTTTATCGCATTGCGACATATAATAGCAACAAAATGAGATATCGACCATAAAAATCGATTGATTTTTTTCGAATTTATTCACATTTTAGTGAATTCGCTCATTTTCACAAAATTTTAGTTTTTTGCTTGATATATGCATTATAGCGGGTTTTCAAATGTATGAAAAACATAAATTTTCCAATTTCAAGGGGTGCATGTCGGATTAATGTTAGATTTGATGAGAAACTTCCACCCACAAAATTTTAGTCGAATTCGACAACGTTAACACGTAGCGCATAGGCCCCAAATCTGAAAAAAAGCGTTTAAATCGAAAATAATTGACAAATTTTCAGTTTTTGCAAAATTAACGCTATTTATTTCCCCTTTTGCAAAAAAGTGGATCCTGGTCCTTAGGGCAAACACAATGAGATTTACAATAAGCTACATGTCTTTAAGTTTTCGAGTTATTACAATTTTCACTGGCCATTATATGTCCTTGAGAACTTGCCGAAGACAATTTACAAAAACATTTTACTTTTAAAATTTTTTATTTTTTTCTTTTTTAACAATAAAATATAAAATTTCGCTAAAATTGACTGATATCTTCCTATTACACAACGCAACGAAATAAAAAAATTAGATGCTTTTGAAACCACTATACAATATCCAGGTACTGCCAAAGTGTTTTGGATGAATGAGAAATGTATGGCAAAACAAGTACGCGAAATACTGTTTTGGGCAAAACACGTATTTCTGTGGGACACGTGTTACTGTGGAAATACAGTATTGAATGTAGAAAATTGTTTGGAACAGATCGTTATGGCATTTTTATGATTTTCAGAATTAAAAAAAGTAAGCAATAAAGGAAAAGTTTTTTAATTTTTACGATTTCAGTAGAAATCTGATAAACGATGAAATGCTCTTTTTCTGTTGGCTACCTGTCGCCCTTGCTTCATTTTGACAATTGCGGCGGCAAAGTAATAAACGTTCATAAATTTGCGTGCACGCCGAATTGGGTTTTTCCGCTGGCTACCTGTAAAGATTGATTTTTTGCATAGCATTCCTTAATGTTTTTTACGATTCTTGGGAATAGGTAAAAAATAGGACCACATTAAGGGTTGTTCGAAATTTTAGTATCATTATTTATAAGAGCTCCTTGAGCCATTTCTATTCATTCAACAAGTGTTTGCGGTAACAGAAGCATAATTTTCAATCAATTTGACGGCCCACAAATTCGCAAATTGGTCAAAGATACCGATTTTCTCAGTTCAATATCAGAAATTGAGAAAAATGCATGGGATTCGTTTGTATGGGTTATTCAACATTTCTTAGGAAATAACAAGGATGATGATTATGTTGCGCACGTTGAAGAGATGTTAACTCACTTCCAGAATCTTGGATGCAACATGAGCATCAAGTTACATTACCTTCACAGTCACTTAGATCGTTTTCCTGAAAATCTAGGAGACTTAAGTGAGGAACAGGGCGAACGATTTCACCAAGATATTCGGACAATGGAGGAAAGATACCAGGGTCGCTGGGATGCACACATGATGGCAGATTTTTGCTGGAGTATTCAGAGCAACACTTCGTTATTCAATAATAGAAAATGTCATAAAAGAAAATTCCAAAGTTTGTAGTTTATAATATTTATTTATTTATTTCCTTATTTTATATGTTGTAATAAATTTAAATAATAAAATATAAAATAAAAGAAAATACATGAATAAAACAATGAAATGCATTTTCGATCTATTCCATCGATTTGACTTAGTTACATTTTTTTGTCAATTGCCTTCGGCAAGTAACTTGAAAACTGTTTAACCGATTTAAAAGATATGTAGCTTATTGTAAATCTCATTGTGTTTGCCCTAAGGACCAGGATCCACTTTTTTGCAAAAGGGGAAATAAATAGCGTTAATTTTGCAAAAACTGAAAATTTGTCAATTATTTTCGATTTAAACGCTTTTTTTCAGATTTGGGGCCTATGCGCTACGTGTTAACGTTGTCGAATTCGACTAAAATTTTGTGGGTGGAAGTTTCTCATCAAATCTAACATTAATCCGACATGCACCCCTTGAAATTGGAAAATTTATGTTTTTCACACATTTGAAAACCCGCTATAATGCGTATATCAAGCAAAAAACTAAAATTTTGTGAAAATGAGCGAATTCACTAAAATGTGAATAAATTCGAAAAAAATCAATCGATTTTTATGGTCGATATCTCATTTTGTTGCTATTATATGTCGCTATGCGATAAAAAAATGAATCTGGAAGTTTTTTGCCGTTTTCGATTTTTTATGATTTTTTTAAAACGAAAATTTTTGCCATTTTTACGTAAAAAATATATTTTTTTCTTAAGTTTTTTATTATAACTCCGATACTATTGATCCGATTGAAACGCGATATATAGACGAATTAAAGGCTATGCAAATCTTAATTTTTCTGAATTTATTTTAATAATATCGGACTAGTAGTTTTTGAGTTATCATTAATTATTTGAAGAAACGTCTCAAAAAAATTGCAATTTTAAAAAAAAAAATTTAAAAAAAAAATCTATCCATAGAATTTAAAAATTTTACCATTTTTGTACAAAGGTAGTCATGATACATCAAAATTATATAGTGGTTTTAAGAGCACATGAAATTTTTTTTATTTTGTTGTGCTGTGTAATCAAATGATACCTCAACTTTCAGACGTCAAATACCTTGGTATATCTCTTGACCGTCGCCTTACTTGGAAAAGCCACATTGATTTCAAGTTAACACAAATGAAATTAAAAGCAGTACAACTTAAATTGGCTTATTGGCAGAAACTCCACCCTGAGCTTAGATTGTAAACTTCTACTGTACAAGTCGATCCTCAAACCAATTAGGTGTTATGGGATTCAATTATGGGGCACTGCTAGCAATGTAGAAAAATAAGATTCTACGAAAGATCACAGTTGCTCCCTGGTATATTAAAAACTCTAATATCCACAAAGACCTAAACATGCCATCAGTCAAAGCAGAAATAGCGAAACATCCAGTAACGTATCTAAAGAAGCTTCAATTTCATCCAAACCCCTCGGCGCGTAACTTTCTTAGTGAAGCTGGTGCCATATTCTGTAATTCTCGTAGCCAAATCTATCGCAAAATTTCTAAAAATGCACCAACAAATTACGAGTATTCATACAACAACACGCATAATTTGTTTTTGCATTTTAAGAATTTTAGCGATAGATTTAGCTACGATAATTACAGAATATGACATCGGGTTACATACGACTCAAAAGAAGAGATAGTGCTTTTCTGGGCCGTACATCACAGAGATAACCCCAACAAAAAGTAATTAATTTTATTCTTTTTTTAATGTTTTTGGAATAGAATCGAAGAAAGAAAACAATAACAACTATTACAATTTCAAAAAGGTTATCAGTGGTCAAGTAAATAAAAAATGAAAAAATAATGTTACATAAACTGTTTTAAAGCAAGGTGTGCGCCGCTTTATAGAAAGAGAAGGGTTTAATTTGTCATTACTTTGACGTTTTATCTGAAAATAACAAATATTGTTTTATACAAATAAATTACTTATTATAAATTGATTTTGAATTAACTTGACTTTAACGCATTTAATTAAGCCTTAACTGGTTGTTAGGCAACAAACGAATGCTCAACAAGATACTTAAAAGTCTGTTAAATTTAAGGTAAAATAGTTTGATAAATATTATGACAAGTCTTTGTAATAATTAATATGACAAGTTTTTTTTTTGCACACACTGTAGTTTAAAAATTCAAATAAAAATTTATTGATATTTTTAAGGTCTTTTTAAAGTTATTCATTTTGATAAATTAAGACATTAGGCTTTATAACTCTGGTGGAAAATGAATTTTCACAAGATTCTTTTTGGGTACTTATCGGTTGAATTATGAATTAAACGAAGTCAGTCTGTCTTGTGTTAAAATTAATAATTTTTTTAATTTTTTGTTAGACCGAATTAACCGAAATCGATCAATAAAAGACTGAAATCATTTTCTTTTCATCCTTTATTAGTTCGGGAGACAAAAGCTTGCCAACTTTACACACGTTCTTAACTTGTTTATCTCTTCGTAATGGATCTTTATATTAGGAGGAACTTACATAGCAGATTTCATGTCTGTAGCTTCAGGCGTTTGAAATAGGCGATAATGAATCAGTCAGATTGATGAATAATATTTCAAGGTTAAATCAAACGGAAATTATTAACCGACTTCAAAAAAAGAAGGAGGTTATCAATTCGTCTGTGTGTTGCTTTTTTTTTTTTTTTTTTTTTTTTTTTTTGTATGTTTGTGCCTTCAGAACTCGGTCATTTCTGAACCGATTTTAAAAATTTTTGCGCCATTAGAAAGGTTATGGCTACAGATTGGTCCCATTTTAAAAACAGTTTAAAAGTTTAAAAATTAAAGGGTGTCCCCATACAACATACATGTTTTTTACGTGTATTATGAACTTTATAGGTCACCCATTTAAAATTAGAAAAAAGTGCGTATCACTATAGCTCCCAATAACAAAAAGTAATTAAAAAATAAAATTAAAAATTAAAGGGTGACCCCATAGGTGACGTAATTTCACCTTTATGGTCCTATCTTTTGAACCGTTATAGATAAACACTTGAAAGTTGCACATAATGTTCGTTACTATGTCTGTTATAATAAGTATAAATATTTAAAATTAGAAATTAAAGGGTGTCCCATTTGTTGGTTTATTTTGATATATATATGGCCAAACTTTTGAACCGTTATAGACAGACAGTTGAAATTTACAAAGAACTTGTATTGCTAAGTCCGCTATAATAACAAGTGTAAAATATGAATTTGGAAATTAAAGGGTGTCCCAATAGTTAATGTAAAAGTGATATATATGGCCAAATTTTTCAACTGTTATAGATAGACAGTTGAAATGTACAAAGAACCTATATTGCTTAGTCCGCTATTACAACAAGTATAAAATTTGGATAAATTAAAGGGTGTCCCCATTATTGATGTAATTTGACCTTTATGTCCTTATCTTTGGAACCGTTATAGACAAACACTTTGTAAAATAGACAGAATATTCACTACTATGTCTCGTATAACAACAAGTATAAATATTTAAAATTGGAAATTAAAGGGTGTCCCAATAGTTGATGTAATTTGATGTATATGGACACAAAGTTAAATTTTACAAAGAAACTGTATGACAAAGTTCTCTTTAACAAGTATTTATATTAAAATTTGAATTTAAAGGGTGTCCCAATAGGTGACGTCATTTAATATATATGACCCTATTTTTTGAACAGTTATTGACAAACACTTAACAATTAGACAGAATTTCCATTACTATGTCTGTTAAAATAAATATAAATATTTAAAATTATAAATTACAGGGTGTCGCAATAGTTTATGTAATTTGATGTATATGACCAAACTTTTAAGCCGTTACAGACAGACGGTTGAAATTTACAATGAACCTGTATTGGTACGACCGCTATAACAAGTATAAAATTTGAACTCGGAAATTACAGGGTGTCGCAATAGTTAGTGTAATTTTATGTATATAGCCAAACTTTTGATCCGCTGTATACAGACAGTCGTTTGGCATTGGTTTGACCTGAAAAAGCACAGAACCCTGGGGTCTTGTGCCCCTATATACTCCGGAAGTACTGCTCCCCCGGTAGAAAATCGACTGATATTTGTTTTAGATTATTGAATTCAAAAATTAGTTTTTTTATCTGAATTGACAGTTTGTGCAATGACATTTAAAAAATCCCGCTACAATCTTCCTCGAATATAATATAATCATTGTATAATTACCGTCTTAAAGAAACATGATTTTAAGTTTGCTGTTTTGAAGTCGGTTTTTTTTTGCAAGAATTATTTTTAAAAGTAAAATTGACTGATTTATTAGTTTATCAGTTTATGTTTGTGCGCTTTTTTATTTTTATAATTTTTAGTTTTGCTTTAGATCACTTTGCGTGTAGACCGCGTAAACAACAACCATAAAAAGTCAAGGTCATAAACAAAAATAAATTTGCTTAATAAAAATAAAAAATAAAATAAATAATAAATACTTTTATAGACTTTTCGGCATTTTTTATTTAAAAACAGTTTTGCTAATGTGGTCCGGTGTAGATTTTTTTCCATTTAAATTTTATATCTACTATAGAAAAGGTGGGTGGTAATCTGCAGGGGTAATGCGATTGACTTTTACATCTTAGTTATTAGCGACGGCGAATGAGAAAATTTATGTAGGCAGCAGAGGTACCGCCTCATGAGTATGTTTTGCCGTTCAAGTTATCTACACATTTAATAAAACTGTAAATTTCATCTATACATATAATAAAATAGTAACTCATTTCCGTCTGTCTGTACGTTTGTCTGTCTGCTTTTCTTTTGCGTTCGCATCACATAAAAATAATTGGATGGATTTAAAAAACATTTTGTGAGGAGGTAAATTAGTATCTCGGCTCAAATATAGAGAAAAAGTAGTGAAAGCACGAAATTTTACCGATTTAAAGATAGTGCAAACTAGGCAGCATCTTTTATTTTTATCAGCGGGATATTTTCACACTTTTTACAGATAGCTAAGATAAGTTTTACAATTTTATTCAGGAATGTGTACCTCTATTTATATTAAATATCGGCTGGTTAAATTTTAAGGGCCGATGTTGAATGTGAACCACTCCTAAACGTCAAGTTTTTTCTGCATTTAATTTGACATTTCCCAATTTCAGACTAATTCAATTTGAACCGTGGAAGTAATCGAAATGGAATACAAGACACCAATTTTTTAAATTTTTCTCTATCTCTCTGTCCGTCTGTCTGTGTTCGCATCACATAAAAATGAATTTGAATACCTTATCTGGGTTCAAATATAGAATACTTTTCCCATAAAAATATCTCATTTCTTCCAAGAGAAAATAGAGAAAAAGTACTGAAAGTACGCAATTTCACCGATTCAATGGTACTGCAAACTTGGCAGCACCTC
Source organism: Phasia obesa (assembly GCA_949628195.1). Taxonomy (NCBI): domain Eukaryota; kingdom Metazoa; phylum Arthropoda; class Insecta; order Diptera; family Tachinidae; genus Phasia; species Phasia obesa. The sequence continues at coordinate 104,561,288 of OX451219.1, forward strand.
TTATTTTTGCCATAGGAAAATTCCAAAGACTACTTACAGACCTCTGCAATAATTGTAGAAAAATAAATAAATTTTAGAGTTTTATATAAAGACTAAGTTCCTTAATAATTACCCAGGGATGGGTACTTTTATATAAAGTAAATCCATAAACAATATCTGAGGCACTATTCTAATAAATATTGTCAGGACGGACGCTTCGTTCCGAGCACTACTAGTCGGTTAATAAGTCTGTAGGTAATTTTGGGCAGGTGCAGTTGCACCTTACGCGTAACTTTCATCTTTTAGAGATACCATGATAGAAAGGAGCAAGATTTCTTTATATTCAGTGGATACAAAATAAATATATTTTGTTAAATATATTTTTCATAAAATTTTTATTTTGATAAACCCAGTGAGTGCTAATTTTTAGGGTACCATAATCAAAGGGTAAACGTAACCCTATTAGTATAGCTTCGATGCATCTCCTGCTGTGTAACTGTCGAACTGTCTCATGCCTCTATCTCGTGATCCATAAGAGGTATACACTCCAGAAGGTGTAGTATTACTCTAACAACAATAACACACTGTGTAATTTTTTAAGTCATGAAAGACCAAAAAAAAGACCACTGTGCTCAAAGTCCTCCAGGTTTTTTTTATGGGCCCTCAAAGATGTGGGGCCTCGACGTCATTTTTGCAAAAAAATGATCATTTCCTCAAGCTGATGTTTTGCAAACCGTTTGAAATTTTGATATACTCTCTGAGGCAAAGTTGTAGCTCTTGTCATGAAGAACAAAAATTGTGAACATATAAAATCAAAACAACTTCATCTTTAAGGTCAAAATCGCAAAAAACTTTAAAAAATTAAATTTTAAAAAATGAACCTAAGATCTCAATAAACAACTTTCTAGATCATATGAACTTCCTAGGAATGACTCTTAACACCGTTTAGGTAGCCGCAAAAGTGAAAAATTTCCCGAAAATTTTTTAGCTACGTAAGCGCTACCTAAACGGTGTTAAGAATCATTCCTAGGAAGTTCATATGTTCTAAAAAGTTGTTTATTGAGATCTTAGGTTCATTTTTGTAGCTGATTGTTTCCTTAAATTTTGAACGGTTTGCTACCTATGGATCTGAACAGGGGGAAAAAGGTAAAAAATTAATTTTTTAAAGTTTTTTGCGATTTTGACCTTGAAGATGAAGTTGTTTTGATTTTATATGTTCATTTGTTCTTGATGACAAGAGCTACAACTTTGCCTCAGAGAGTATATCAAAATTCCAAACGGTTTGCAAAATATGAGCTTGAGTAAATGATCATTTTTTTGCAAAAATGGCATCGAGGCCCCACATCTTTGAGGGCCCATAAAAAAAACCTAGAGGACTTTGGGCAAAACTGGGAGACAGGAGTCTTTATTTTTTTGGTCTTTTATCACGTAGTGGTGTCCGTATATGGTTATTTTTTCCGTGTTGCACTGTGTAATGCATAATGTTGTATTAGTTTTGCTGCAGAGGAAAGAGTTGCATACATTTGGGATTAAATATCAAGAGGGAAATGAAAAGTGTTGTGTGTGCTAACAGCATTTGTTGTTTTTTTTTTGTTTTCTGTTTATTTTCCTTTTTACTGCATGTGGTTACAAAAACAAGTGTTATTAACTACTGTTGAACTAAAAGTAATACTTGGGCTCTTAACACATTCCCTACACAGAAAAAATATTTTTCTAAAACTGAAGGTATTTTATTTGTTTCAGATACAAATGTAATTAATTTTTTAGTGATTCAAATATATTTTAAATTTAAAAAGAACAAAATAATATTCCAATTAAGTAAATAATTGAGGCAATTACAAATTTTATTAAAACTGTACCTTAAACTTATTAAAACCTTTAGTTGGTGAAAATTTGTTTTTCTGCACATAATAATTTTAATGTAAAGCTCAGTATTTTATAGTGGCCGTACGTAGTGTGAATCTTGGCCGATACTTCTAGTATAGTAGTGCGTGAATAACTCTATAATAAAAGAAAACAAAAATTGTTTTCCTTGTTTTTACCATATCATGACCTACATACACTAAAAAGTATGTATAGAAATAGGTTTAATTAGCTTCCGGGAAAATTTTATTTTCAACTAGTTGTGCCTGCCACGTCGTGGGCGTCCTGAAAATATTTTGCTCGATTTGGCTTTGAAAGTATTCCACACCAATTGTAATAGTGCTTGAGTTATGGTTTATGTCTTTACTTATATAAAGGTACCCACCCCTGGATAAAATTTTACAATTTATAAAAAGTTCTAAAATTCTAAAAATTATTGTAAAGCTCTGTAAGAGGTGTTTAAAATATTTTAATAACATTGTAATTCCACAAAGTAAAAACACAAATCAAATACTAATTTTATTCAATTGGCGCCATCTGTTGTTTAAAATATACTACTTTTAAAAATTAACCGGTTTTAAAGTATCACTGTTTTGAACCGAAAATTTCAGTTCCTTCAAACCGGAAATTGCCTACTTTCACTGCTTGTACTCCACTTTCTCTTGGAAATGAGATATTTTTGCAGAAAAAAAGTATCTATATTGGGATCAGGATACTAAAGTACCTCCTCACAAAATTTTGTTAAAATCCATCCAGTAGTTTTTATGTGATGTGATCACAAAAGAAAAGCAGACAGATAGAGAGAAAGGTGGAAATGAGTTACTATTTTATTATATGTATGTATAGAATTAGGAAGCCGAGATATCCATTAATTAGCGGGAGAAATGGAAAGTATCATATCGAACAGCTCTCAAGAATGTGTTCCTTCACACACATCGGATAATATGGATGATATGTTATTCCAAGAGGACACAACTACTTTTTAAACAACTGATGCCATATTGGATGTTCTCAATATCCCCTCTTATCACTTTCCGTCGAAATCCGTTTATAACAACTTAGTATAGTATTTCTGACGAGAATTTTAAGTTATTTAAACTGCTTCAAATACCGGCAACGGCAAGTCAGAATTCATTAACTGCTATTTATATCTGACATTCCGACATAAATTTGCCAAGACAAAGGTCATGCTCCAAACATTTAAAACGATTCGGATATGCGATAAAAATCGATTAAAAACCCATTTTATGTATATGTATTTCATTTATTATTATTTTTAATAAATTTTTTACCTCAATTCTTCTATATTCTATATTCGAACTTCACCTTACGGCCCGAATTTTCAATTAAAATATCTTAAGAAAGATTGAATAATTTTCAAAAACGATAGAAATTCATCACACTGTTTCAAAATAGTCGTTTAAAAATCGTTCGATTTCCATCATATGCCCAGTTATTTTTAAATCCTCTTTATTTTATTTGAATTAGACTTTTGTCCTAACAAAATTATGTCAGGTCTTCCAACCAGTTTATGTACCAAAAGTCAGACGTTGCATATTAATTTCGGTACATAAAAGCAAATTATATTTTGTAAAAATTTGTAATCTAGATGACAATTATTTAAAAATTAAAATTCTCAAAATCATTGGCGATGGCTTACCATAAAGCAGAAAAAAATATACCTAAATGGAAAATTTTGTTAATTGCAGTAAACACACAGACACTAGATCGGTTCGTTTGCAGTGGTTTCTGGTTTTTCATTTCCATTGCAATAAATGTTATTTTATGTCACTAAACAACATACGGACGGATAGACAATAATAAAACAAAATATTATATTTAAACACATACTTACATGCACATATCTACACACGCTAATTCATTGATCTTTTAAAAGGGGAGACGACAATTTGTGGTTGTCAAGTGGTAGACACACAATGGCACCACCAAAATGCATTTTAATTTCTAGGTCAGTTTATGTAGTGCTGTAGTGCGTAGTTTGTTTGTTTTTGTTAGCAAGAACATATTTATATGGTGGGTTTTTTTTTTATAAAATTTTACACTGTGTGGCCAAAAAAATATACAAAAGCTTATTACAGTAGTTATCATATACAAGAACATCTCATAAAAGAAATACATTCTTATAAGAATACAAGACCAATAAGATCATCACTGTTTTTATAATTTGTATACTCTATAAAAGAAAATCGTTCGTATTAAACAATTGCATAAGCAAGCTTATCTAACGGGTGGGTTTATAAGCTCATGAACAAGTGGTCATACTCGAACACAAACTAGCTTACTAAACACATGCCTACTCATACCATACTATTAGTGAGCACTGCTCTGTTCGTATCATAATCGCTAGGAGCTAAACCGAGTAAGACCAATTTTCTATTTTAGTGAGCGCCGTGTTTAGCCGTGTCATGTTCGAAATACGCAGTGTGTTTTGTTTAGTAGCTGTGTAGAACTTTTGGATAAGGCTTGGTTTGCTTACACTAGTGTTTTTTGGTTTTTTGTATTTCTCAAGATATGAAACCTTAAAATGGACGTAAAGAACGTTTTTAAAAAATTATGTTTTTTGTTGGTACACTCGAGCAATGTTCGTGTTTCACTCACAGCATAAAAGTGTTTGAACTAGCCCTCGTTCATTATTATGTTTAACAATTACTCATACTTAGTGGGTGCCTCGGTGTCCTAGTAGGTAGTGTGCTAGTCTATCTGTTCGGGGTTTTGGGTTCGATTCCTACCAAAGACTGGAATTTTTCACTAGAAGTTGGCAGGTAGACCAATAAGGAGCTTGGATATAATCTGGGTTTCTACAAATGGTTAACTGCGTTAGTACAGGTCACGAAGTCTCAGGTATTATCAGACCAAGTTGAAAATCGCGTTAAGACGATACTTGCAGACTGTGCTTGGAAAAAGCAAAAAAGGGCTTTGGATAACGGGCAGGCACATGGAGATGCTGTGGAGATTTAGCCTAAGCAAATGTTAGCAATTACCATAGACTCTGTAATGAGGAAGAATGTCGACATGTATCAGTCGCCAGTCTAAAATCACAAGTAAAAACTAACTTTTTACAGCACACAGTAAGGTATTCGTAAATTTAAAGTCGTATACCAGAAATCATTAAGGAACGAAGGGCGTGGAAAAGTGACCCATGAAATTATTGGTTTGCTTTGGAAACCCCCCCCCCCCAAAAAAAAAAAAAACAAATAAAAGTACTCATACTTATTCAAACTTGTTAATGGAAACTCTTCAAGCTCATCGCATTTAGCTCGCTGGTCTTCGCTGTTTATTATTGTCCACTCATCGTTACTCGTGTGTAATGTATAGACATGAATTAAATGAAATATTACCACCCCTGTCTATATTAGCCATCAACATGTCTTAACAAAAGTCAAACTTCATATAAAAAAACATTATTTTTATTAACGAATTTTTATATGAAGTTTGACTTTTGTTAAGACCTGTTGAAGACTAATGGAGACGGGTCTTATGAGCATCGTTTTTGTGCTTCAGTTTGTAAGAAAATTCCTTGTATTAAACAAACATTTCCTATAGGAATTTTCTATATACACAGATTGAATCTATTTTTAATTGTTTGTCTTAATCATTTATCATTAGCCTGATACCGACCAAAATATGTCAAAAATAAAATACGATTATAAATACGATCATTTTGACACAGTGAAACCACTGCTCCCTACGAATAACAAAATTTTCAAAGCAATTCAAATAAGTTTATTTTTTTTATTTTCTAAGAATGATCTCTTTTAGATATTCACAAAAACTGATCGTTATACTAAAAGTTTAATGGCAGACCATTACTATAAGGCACTAAAAATTTCAAACAAACGATTAATGTTTTCCTACCATATGGTGTTTCTCGGTATTACAAGTAGATAAACTTGAAGGGCTGTAGATCATGCAACAAATAGAAATGAGAATTCCTTCATAGTTTTTAAATTCTTAAGTTTTAGATCAGGCCATATTTTATTGCATGTACGGTATTTGTCATGGCATGTGACATTTATGTCTATGCGTATGTATGGTGGGAGCTTTAGTATTTATAGTTTTGTTTTAGTGTTCAAAATATTTTTTTTTTGTTTTTATTTTTATTTTTACTTTTGATTTGTTTTGTTCTCTGTTCATGCATTTTGGTCTTTATATTTCCATGTATTTTACTAAATTAATTACAGACGAATGGGGAGTTTGTCATACAAAACCTATTATTGTTCGTTTGTTTGTTTGTTTGTGGTCGTTGTGGCATTACAACATAAATTTTATCTATTGTTTCATGTTTCTGTTACATGCTTGTTGTCATGTTATTCATATCATATGAGGCGTAAATTTGTAGTTACGAAAAATGATTCTTTACGTTTATTTTTAAATTGATTTTAGAATCATTTTTTTTTTGCTTTTTTATTAACATATGTTGGCCTAATTCGATTAATTTCTTTTTTTTGTTCAGTAATTGATTTTATATTAAATTTGCAGCGTTAATGTTTATAGAGATAAAGTGATTTCCATTTCTTTGTTAAAAGATTGTACAATAATAGTTATTCTATTAACAAGTTTTTATTAAAAATTTTTTATCTATATAGTTCAAGGTCTCTATAACAAATACAACATTTAATACAAATCAAATCAAATCAAATATATTAAAATAATAAAGAACATTTATTGATCACAGTCTTCATGAAGTTTATAAATTAAGTGAAACTGATGTAGGCTTTATCAAGACTTATTTATTGAAGTGTTATTAAAATGATTTTAAAATAATTATTTAAATTATCTATTGCAATGATATAAAATTTTTAAAACTGATATGAAGATTTGAAAATTTTATGAAAAATTATTTCCTAAATTGACATCTGGTAACACAGTCAACAGCTGTGATTTCTAAATTATTTAATACGTATACCCTTTGTGCCAGACGTAGAAAGATCTCATAACAAATATTTAATAGGTTTACGCTTGTAGCATCATATTGTCTTATATTTTTTAAATAGCGTCATAAGTCACCGTACTTCAGCATCTATGTTATAAGCAGTTAGAAACACACCCCTAGATATTGTGCAAAAATTAGTACTCTTTATTCCTACAATTTTCGGGCCAAATAAGGGCACACAATTTCTACTATTGAATTTTATTCAAATTTCGTGTTAGTGAAAACAAACCACACACATTCAAGAAAAAAAAAATTGCCAAACTGGAGGGAGGTAGTCTTTAAATGTCATAAATTTTTCGTTTTTCTTAAAGTCACTTCACATTATTACGTGACATTAGTTTTGCCCCACCTGCTAATATATTTGTTAGTTAAAGACCATAAGCTGTTTGGACTTTGACATATCTATACATGTAATAAAATAGTAACACATTTCCGTCTGTCTGTCTGTCTGCTTTTCTTTTGCGTTCGCATAACGTAAAAATTACTGGATGGATTTTAATAAAATTTTGTGAGGAGGTACCTCAGTATCCTGATTCCAATTTAGAAAACTTTTTTCCCGCAAAAATATCTTATTTCCAAGAGAAAGTAGAGGGAAAGCAGTGAAAGTATGCAGTTATTTTAGTAGTAAAGTAAATACATAAAGCATAACTGAAGCTCTAGCCACTAACTTCTAGTGCTGTTTTATAAAGTAAATATAACTGAAGCATAGTTTAAGGCGGCACAAAAAAGTAAGTAGTGAGGATGGCTTTCAAAGCAAAATCGAACAGAAAATTACAAAGACACTCACGAAGTGGCGGGCACAGCTAGTTTATCAATACAGTAGCTGTGCCCGCCACATCATAGGCGTTTTGAAAATATTTTCTTCGATTTTTCTTTGAGAATAATCTACACTAAGTTTTAAAAATCTTACTTTTATAGTGCTTCAGTTATGGTTTATGTATTTATTTCATAGAGAGGTACCCATTCCTGGAAACAAATGCTTTATAAAAATTTCAAAAAATTTTTTTATGGAATTCTAAAATTATTGTAGAGTTCAATAAATAGTGTATAAAATATCCCTCTTTCAAAAATATAAGGAACTGTCAAGTTTGCAGTACCCTGAAATCGGTAAAGTTGCCTATTTTCACTACTTCTCTATTTTCTCTTAAAAATGAGATATTTTTGCGGAAAAAAAATATCCCATATTTGAAATGAGATGCAAAGAGAACACAAGAGATGAAACGGCGTATAAACAGGGCGGCAAAAAATACTAATTCAACCCGTCTCTTTCACACGTTTATTAGTGTAAATGTGCTTAACTTTCATTAAAAATTTTCAAAATTTTTAGTTTTTGTTTTGTTTATTTTTCCGATGTTCGTTTAAATTTGTTACTATATTTGTCTCTTTCTTGACAAGCTTAGGAAAGTCTGATTATAGCCATTTTCATCAATCACTATTTACATCACTGTGTACTTTGTGACGAGATGTGAAGATAACCCCTTTCCAAATTTTGTTGACATTTATCCAGTAGTTTTTACGTGATGCGCACACATACAGACGGACAGACAGATAGACAAAAAATTCAAAAAATTGCTTGTTTGTATTAAATTTCGTTTACTATCTGCAACAGTAACAAAAATTTTCCAAAAAAAAAACTTCATGAACAGAAATGGTCCGTTACAGTTTTATTAAATCTAGACATTATTTTTTTTTACTTTAGATCTAAAAATGTAATATACATTTATGGTGTAATTCAAACGAATTACATCTAAACTTTTCGAAATGTTACCATTTATATGATGGTTTACCATAAATTATATGATAATCCTCTTATGACTATTTCCTACATTGCACAGTAAAGAGCTAGACCGATTGATTTTGACATTCTGGGGTGTGCAATGACCCCTCCATATATGCTGTTTACCCCCCTCACCCCCGAATTTTTGAAAATTTTACTATATTTTTGTTTTCATAATACAATTTTCCAATAAAAGTGGTTTTGAAACCCCCTCCCCCCTAGAAAATATGTCCTCCTACGCCAGTAAGCATAGAAGAGGAGTATCTGAGCTTAATTTTGACGCTGGGTACCATCCACTTTCCAGGGATCGCGCTATGTGGTCCCAAATTTGTGTACTTCGCACCTGAAAATTATTTTAGAGCTTGGCAATTCTTCAATTTAAAATATTGTGGCAAAATTTCAAGGTTTTATTTTTTCCGAGTTAAAAATTAGACGATGTTCAATTTAAAAATTCCAAAATTCTAAACTTAGCAAAAAAGGGTCCTCAATCTGATTTTTTTTTATTTATGATTAAACCAAATTTCATATAAAATGTATAATTTCGTGTAAAATGTATCATCCTTGTAGACCCTTATGACCTATATCATATTTGAAATTTTGACTTTAGCCTGTATGTTCTGAAATCCCAAAGATAAGATCGGAAAAAGAAGACTTCTGTAATAAAGCTAAATAGGTATACTACCAAAATATTGCTAAGATTATTTTATGAGCCCTAGTCCATATGTGGGCTTTATGGGCAAAAGTTTTTTTGCAATTTGATTTAAGTTTTCTAATTACATATCCACAGAAAATTTCATTAGAATCGTTGCATATTTAATGTATTTATAAAAGGACCAAAATTAGCATAATTAGTTCTATAAAGTATAACAGAAAGCGGATAGTAGTAGCGTGTGGGACGATTTGGAACGTTAAATGCAATGTTACCAATTAGAAAATCAGAGCAAATATTACCTTTTATTAAATTTAACATAAATATTACATTTATCATTGTTCTACGACTTTTTAGTGATGGCAGCTTTATAAGCGCAAGTCTTGCTTTATAAGGTAAAAGATTTATTGTATTCCAACGTAGTCGACGGAGACAGAATAACAAAAATTGTTTTTGAACAGATGCATTAGTATTTACATATATGAATGTTATAATCTGGATCCCGTATTATAGAGCCATATTCCAGAACAGGGCGTTTTGTTATATATGGATCCTGGAATTCTTTTGCCCAAACTTTTGATGAATCCTAACAAGCTTCGTGCTTTATTAACTATTAAAGTTATATGATGTAAGAAATTTAGTTTAGCATTAAGTAAAATTCCAAGATCATGAAACACATATACTTTTTCCAGCTCATTATTGCCCAAACCATATTTAACGTTTAAATGTTTTTTTTTTTTTTTTTGGAGAAACACATGTGTTTGCACTTTTTTAAATTTAATTTCATTAAGTTACGGCTGCACCAGGAATAAAATGAACTTAAGTCTTCCTGGAGAAATGAATGATCTGCATAATCATTAAAGTTAAAAAAAATTTTAAATTTTATTATTTTTGGTAAATCTTTTATGAATAGCGAAAACAGCAGTGGTCCAAAATGACTTTCTTGCGGGACACCACATGTAACAGCAATAGACTTAGAAATTAAATTTCGGAAAAAAACGTTTTGGCTTCTATTGGATAGATAGGCTTGAATCCAACTTAGGCTATTTTGAACAAATTCCATTTGATATAATTTTCTTAATAGGAGTTTATGGTTCACTTTATCAAATGCTTTACTAAAGTCCGTGTAGACCACATCCGGTTGTTTTCGTTGAACAAAACCACGATTAGCAATAGTTGTAAGTTGCAAAATTTTAATAACAGTTGAGCAACCCTTACGAAAACCATGCTGGGACGGAGATAAAAGAGATGAAACATGGTGACAAAAATGATCAGTAATGAGTTTTTACGTTGCTGATTTATGCTATATATTATATCCTACTATTATGTTAACATACTGAAAAAAATTGTGATGATTTCATGGACCCTCATATGATAACAGTATACAGCTTTTATAAGGTCTAAGTTAGAATATGCTTCAGTGACTTGGAAATCTTATTAGCGTAGTGTTTACTGTGTGTTTAAATAAAAATTAAAAAAACGTTCATAAGATTTGCTCTTAAATCGTTTTCTGTTCTATCTGTTCATAGATTAACTGCCAGTCCCACGATGTCGCTCGATGTCGATCGTTTGCACAAATACATTTAAAACAAAAACAAATTAAAAAATGTTGTTGTTGTTTTAAATGTATTTGTGCAGACGATCGACATCGAGCGACATCGTGGGACAGGCAGTAAATATTTACTTTTAGGGTTGCAGACTTTAGAATTCCTTCGAATATTTCAATTTTTTGCTTCTAGTCTTTAATATTATTAATTGTAATATGTATTGACTGCCCATATCTTTTTTCTTATACTCCGTTTTATATTTCGCCAAGAAAGCTTAGATTTACTGACGTATGCAAAGTACCATTTCATCGAACTAATTATATCAATAATTATTCCTTAAATCGCACATTTACTCTTTATAATACTTGTTGTTCTAAAGACCTAAATAAATAAAGAGATTTTCAAAACTTTCTATAACGACTTGTTCAACATAAACTTATTTTTGTATTTATTGAAAAGCGTCTTCAAATTAATCCACAAACATATAAAAAATACTCAAGTACATATTTGACATTCTTGTCTGGTTTCAGCACACAATTAAAAAAAAAAAAAACTTAATTAAATTATCTAAAGAATTTTTTAGTAAATAATAATTTAATGCCTAAAATCAATATTTGTTTTTTTAACAACAAATTTTAATTGTTTACACTATTCTAATGTTCCAAGGAATTTTTTGGTTTATTGTTTAAAATACTTAACTTGATTTTGAAATTTGAAGATAAATACATATTGTAAACAGAATTCTTTAGGAAACGAGTGTAAAAGTGGTATTTAACAAAAATAATAAAATTAAATAATATTGAATATTTAAATTTATTATTCGAACTATTTATTAACTTATGAATTGTTGAAGTAAAGCTTAAGTAGTTTTTGTTCTCTCAAGTTGAAAAAGTGTTTTTTTTTACAAAATCCTACTACATTAGTATCAGCTAAAAAATAATGTTAGGGCAAAACAAATAAACGAAAAGTTGCTCTCATTACTAACCGAAGTTTGGCTGCAGTAAAAACAAATACAAGGTGGTAAATAAAAAAATAAAAACGCATCAAACAATAGGGAAGCTTTTGGAGGTGGTATACTACGTTCTATCCAACTGATAATAGATGCATGAATACAATTTTCTCGTATTCTAATATGTATTTAACTTTGGTTTGGTTGGTAAATATACGATGTTTACAACTAACATCACACAAAGTGTGGGGTGTTTTTTCAGCAGCCGTTACAACGAGACTTTTTGTAGTAGTGTAACTGTTAGCGGAGGCGGACATTTGCATATCATATTGAAAAATAGATAAAAGTTAAAAGATAACAATAAAAAATCTTTATTTCTGTCTTGCATTATTATTCTCATTTTCACAGTACCTGGAAATTTTGATCTCACTGTTTTCTATTGATGGTAACGAAAACCGCAAAGTCTAGTAAGCCATCACTTGAGTAGGTTTAAGTCAGTATTTTTGAGTGATAGTATCCTTTATGATGTACAACAATAAAACGCTTTGCCTGTCTGAGCCCTGTCATAGCTTTCTAATGACAAAACAACTACACTTATTTAAGTATAGACATATTCATTTTCGTTATTTTTCTTTTTAAAAAGCTAGGGTAACGTTCAATACACAAAAAAAAAATTTTGCCAAGAATGTAATTTTATTTCACGACCCATTTGATTTTACGAAAACTATAATTTTTATTTTACCTTGACAATATTTTAAAATCAGTAAGACGGGATTTAGAAGAAGATTTAATTCAGGGTAGAAAAAAATATTTCAGGGTAGAGAAAAAGGTACATTTCCTGTTTTAATTTTGGAAAACAAATCGTACCTTTTTCTCTTCACTAAACAACCAAGGCATGTTTGTAAATCATCGTCTAAATCCAGTGTAAGTTAAAAAAGAGCATCAAAAATTGTAATGGGTGATTTTTTTGAGGTTAGGATTTTCATGCATTAGTATTTGACATATCACGTGAGATTTCAGACATGGTGCCAAAGAGAAAGATGCTCAGTATGCTTTGACATTTCATCATGAATAGACTTACTAACGAGCAACGCTTGCAAATCATTGAATTTTATTACCAAAATCAGTGTTCGGTTCGAAATGTTCAAATGTGACAAATTTTGTTCAGCGATGAGGCTCATTTCTGGTTGAATGGCTACGTAAATAAGCAAAATTGCCGCATTTGGAGTGAAGAGCAACCAGAAGCCGTTCAAGAACTGCCCATGCATCCCGAAAAATGCACTGTTTGGTGTGGTTTGTACGATGGTGGAATCATTGGACCGTATTTTTTCAAAGATGCTGTTGGACGCAACGTTACGGTGAATGGCGATCGCTATCGTTCGATGCTAACAAACTTTTTGTTGCCAAAAATGGAACAACTGAACTTGGTTGACATGTGGTTTCAACAAGATGGCGCTACATGCCACACAGCTCGCGATTCTATGGCCATTTCGAGGGAAAACTTCGGAGAACAATTCATCTCAAGAAATGGACCGGTAAGTTGGCCACCAAGATCATACGATTTGACGCCTTTAGACTATTTTTTGTGGGGCTACGTCAAGTCTAAAGTCTACAGAAATAAGCCAGCAACTATTCCAGCTTTGGAAGACAACATTTCCGAAGAAATTCGGGCTATTCCGGCCGAAATGCTCGAAAAAGTTGCCCAAAATTGGACTTTCCGAATGGACCACCTAAGACGCAGCCGCGGTCAACATTTAAATGAAATTATCTTCAAAAAGTAAATGTCATGGACCAATCTAACGTTTCAAATAAAGAACCGATGAGATTTTGCAAATTTTATGCGTTTTTTTTAAAAAAAAAGTTCTCAAGCTCTTAAAAAATCACTCGTTACACTCACCAATACATACACTTAATTTTTAATTGAATTTATGTTTGTATAGGCTTGTTTCAATCGATTCCACTGTTATTATAATGAAAAACCTTCAACAAATTTACTTACTTAAGTCATTTCCACTTTTATTTTATTTATTTTTAATATTATTTGTCAGGTTTTTTAGATGTCGAATTGAAAGATTTATTTCAATAATTATTTTTTATTTTTTAATTCTTTTTTTATGACTGCAAATTTTTTTAAATTTTTTTTTTTTTTGTGCCAATACAAAACCAAAAACTGGTTTAAATTTTAACAACCCACAAGATGTTAATGAAAATAAAAGTTAAGCTTTGTTTGACATCATTGATTTTTTGTTTAACCAAAAAAATATATTTTTTATTTCAATTTTTTTACCTCACACCCAACAATCTGACATTAGTCATCAATGACATAATAGTTTTTGTTATAAAATTACAAATTTAATTCTTAGGAACCTTTTTTGAATAGATTTACGTATGGAAATAAGTTACGTTTAATCTGTTTGTGCTGCCGTCCGTCCGTCTTGAACGTATGTATGTACGTATATGTATATTAACCTCAAGTTCAATGTCCCATTAAACAGAGTACATGCAAGCATTTCATTTATTATTTGCTTTTTTTTTTTTTTTGTTATATCCTCAGTTGATAACATAGAGAATATTAAAATAAATATAAAAAAAACACCATCGTTTGTGCAAAGTTTTCTTTTTGATGATAAAATCCAAATGCCCTTTAGAAAAAAAAAAATTATAAAAAATTCCTATTCATTACATTTTTTAGTTTAAATCCATAATATTTTTTATTGTTTTCATTTATTGATAAAAAACAAAACACAAGTGACTGACTGACTGTTGTGCACTTATATTGACATGTTTTGCATACTGATATCGAATATTACTAAGAATTCCAATTGCCTTTACTGATAGTTAATATTGCAAATGACTTAATAGTTCATTTCTGTTTTGGTCAGCGCATACCTAGATTTTCTTCAGAAAACTATACCTTTTGTTTCTAGGAAAATGTCAATTAAAAAGTTCTTTAAAATAACTTTTCTTATAATTAATTCTACGCAAAAAAACAGCGGGCATTTAAAGCAAACATTTATTTACCGCTAAATGCACTCAAATTAAATAACTTTTATGAGCTTAAATAAATTTTTATGAGTATACGAGGGTGGTCCGAAAACTGGACAATATGAAATATAGATGCAGCTATCTATAATCATAATTAAAAATTTATCTAAAAGAAATTATCTTCATTATTTAGTTATGTTCTAAGTTTAAGAATACCAGGGCATTGTCGCAAATATTTTTAATCACAATAAGCATGTCGTTCATAGTGACAGCTTCTTTCACAATAAGCATTTCAATCACAATAAGAATTTTGTCACAGCTATGAACAACAGTTCTTTCACTTGAAAGGCCTTGCCAAGCTAAATTTAAGCACAGGAGAATGTGTATTTTCGTATTTAAAAAAGGTGACGTAAAAATACGCATAAAAAGCAATGTTAAGCAAGCTGGTATAGGATATAGAATGCAGGAGAGGTTAGTTAGGAATGGTTGCGTAGGCTTCGCATTTATGCTACACTGCGTCATTTGGGGTTTTAAGGTCCGTATATGAAGAAGTGTGGGTTTAAGACTAAGCTATCCCGAAGACCGCATAAATATATTTATCCTATTAATGCCACCGCCTGCGAGGACTGAAATTTTTTACTATCAATTAAGACCATGAAGGTATTCGGTGTAAACTAATATTCGGCCCTATTCCCATTAGCGTTGTCGTTTGAAAACAAAATAAAAACCAGAATTTGGTATTACTGTTGGCGTTAACGATACTCGTCGTAAATATATCGGTATCAGTGTTGGGATCTGACAGTGTTTTAATTGTACCGCCTCAATGATAAAATTGTACCAAATCAGCTCAATTGTACCAAAATTTGGCACTAGCAGCTCGATATTAAAATAGTACAAATCAAAACTTTTATATACTGTATGTTCCACCAAGTGCTTGAAATTCCACCAGTCACCTGATCTTAATCCGATAGAGTATGCCTGGAGTTATTTGGAAGAAAAATTAAAGAGTCATCCAATTACTAAAAAAAGACCTTAAGATTTCTCACTAGAAGGAATCGATAATTATATCAGCCGAATACTGCCGGAATTAATAATTGAGGCGATGCAAAAACGTTCAGACGATGTAGTTCCACAAAAATTCCTTGCAACTAAATTAGCTATTACTTACGTGTAAAAAGTTATCAATTAATTGGAGGTTGAATGTGAAAGCGAATTACGAATAAAGACTGTAGTGGAAATGTGGTATAAAAGGTTAAAATAAAATTATCAAATAAAAAAATTTATTGAATAAATTTTATATGAAATTGTACCAAAAATGTATGAAGTGTACCAGTGTACCACTGATGTGTCGCTTGTACCAAATTTGGTGCAATTGTACCACAAATGCCAACATTGATCGGTATTCTCTATTTTGAAACGAAGATAGAAACGACTATCAAACATTAGCTCTCTGTCGTTATCATTGTAGGCAACGAAATTCAAAAGGGTACAAGAAAAAAAATTAATTAAAATGAAAAAAAAAAGTTCGAAATTTAAATTTCCAAAATGGTTAAACATCCCGCTTATGCTAAGGATTTTCGAAAGGGCATAAAACCCCAAAATTTAGTAATTTTTGAAGCGAAACTGCTGAGAAATTAAATACGTTTGGGGCCTCCAGTTCTTGATGGAGAAGCTTGGCATAAAGTAAGTAAAACTAAATTAGAAGAAAATATCCATTAAAATGTTTTCTTTTAAAATAAATCAAGATAAAAATGAAGCTCTGCTTCCTGATTAACAGGGGAAGGCTGTTATAAAAAAGTTCGATTGTCAGCATTGGAGAAAACGGTGTCAAACCTATTAAAATTTTAAAACCAAACTACTAGTCGAGTTTCGTACTTAGAATCTGGGATGGCAAAAATGTTAATGTTCTGTCGTAGCATCTTCCGATGTATATTTATATCCATTATGCCATCATCATGAACTTGTAGTTGAAAAATAAAAATCAGTACACGCCATATTTTGTTAAAACTCTAGAAAGAAATAACAAACTTTTCAGAAAAAATTGCAGGGCTATCAAATTTTATTAATTTTTCTTTTTGTTTCCGATAACATTTCTTCAGCGTTTCAATATATTTCAAGAATACGAATTTAGAAACGAAACGACGATAAAAACGACAACGACGTAGAAACGACTATTGAAATTAAAACGCTAATGGAAATAGGGCCGATTATCTTTGGGAACTAGTTCTGAAAGAATCTCCATTTTGTGTATTTTGGTGAAAAAACGATAAGACAGCAGCACACATTCTATGTGGATGTTTGAAGCTTAATTATCGGTCATTGAACAACCTGGTTCTCATAATAAATCCGATTGAATCATTAAGTTTGCATCTGCCAACGGAGCCTATGAGTTTACAATTTTGAATAATGATAGTCCCTAATACTTCCTCGTCGTCGGCCATTCTTAAAAAATTCCGGAGTATAATTTTAGCGCAATATATAGTCCTTCCCCTAACCAAACAGTGAACCGCTATAACATCTGTATAGACCACAAGAACTTTCCTGTCCAAGCTAAAAGTATATTGCTTTTTGCCTGTGATATTCTGTGCACCAGAACTCATTAAACGTAAAAACTTAGAGGGAGGTTTATACACTTAAACAGGCTCGAATGGTGCTAAAAACATCTCTTAGCAGGAAGGCCAGTAAGGTACTCAGATACAATGGAAGTACTGGATAATTGCATTGGTCACAAATCATGGAAACTTTAAGTATCACCTAGCCAAGATGGAAATCGAAGAAGATGATACTTGCAGATTGTGCCTGGAAAAGGCTGCGACGGCAGCGCACATTGTGTGTAAATGTCAAGCACTGGCTAGCATAAGACTTAGGGCCACTGGTAAAAGCTTGTTAAATGTGGATGCCATGGGGACCTGAGCATTGGACAAATGCTAGCAATTATTAGAGACTCCGTGATGACAAAGAAGGCGGACAGTTACCAGTCGACAGTCTGAAATCACTAAAGTCTAGATTAAAGGCTAAAGGACGTATCTCAATGAAAGTAAGGTTAACTTAAATTACAAATCAGTTGCCTATAATCATTGAGGACGAAAGTTGACCAAAAGGGGACCCATTAAAGAAGTGGTCTACTTAAATATTTTTCCTATATTAATAATTATCATTTGAATATTATGAATATTATGGAATACAAGTACCATTATTCTAATGGAATCTTTTTCACAAGAAAACTCAAGGTGGAGTTTAATGCAGACTATAGCCTTCAAATAATAAAAACATCAAAAGTTCGCGATTGGATAAAAATTAAAATATTTTTTTTATTCATTGAAAGCAAAAGACTTTTAAAAATGATGAGGGTATTGAAGCTTTTGAATACTTATACCATTTTTAGCGAATGCCTAACGAGCTGGAAGCGACATTCCAAATCATAACGTTTTTTCATAAAATGCTTTGTTGTATCTTTCCTATTAGTGAACTGTTATTTGATTTATAAACTGCCTTCTGATAGGTATTCCCTTTAAAAAGCTATTAGTTCAAACATGTGTTGCAATTTTTATAGTAATTTCTAACAAAAACTGCGAAGTCATATTTAAAAGTTGAAAAGAAAAACAAAAAAAACCTAGAAATGTATTTTAATTTTTATTTTATTTCAACTTTTGCTAATTCAATGGAAAATTGATGAGGTGTAACTTATAACAAAAATAGACAATTAAACAACATGAACTTTGCGGTTGGCAGTTGTGTTTGTGCTTTCATGCTACTAGAGAGCAACGCCGTCATTTAGCATTTTATAGCAGGCCATTAAACATGCAAGTCTATGAATATACATAAACAAATCATTTGAAATTTTATCAAATTCGAATGGACTAAATAAATAATTCAACAAAAGAAGGTGAGTAAGTTTTCTAAACAAAAAAAAACTATTGAAACAAAAGTATCTAAAAATAAAATAAAGTGGAAACTGTATAAACAAAAACAAATATGTAGTACATTTGTTGATGATTCAGTGCACAGTAGATCGGTTAAACAAAAATCTAGAAATAATATCCTATCCCTAAAACAACAACAACAGGTTTAACAAATTATTCTTTACATTCTATTCTAAGTTTATTCAATTTCGAAGTCTATTTTTATTACGTTAAAAATACGGGTTTTAATTTTTGGAATATTTAAAAATTCAAGCACTATATTCCGGTTTGCAGGGCTTTACTACAACTATAATTTCTTACTGACTAACCTAAACAAGGACGTAAGGCGTAACGACATCTAGCGCCTAGCTTTGAACAAACCTAAAAAAGAGCGCAACGTTTTGTAATATACAGTAATCTTAACGTATTTCGTTTAGTAAGATCTAATAAATTAAGGCACAAAATAAAGATAAAATCGATAGATAAAGCAGAAAATAGCTAAACTGGAACCACTCTTACACAAAAAAAAAACAATAACATTTTGAATGCACTCAACTTTACTACCTAAAGCGGCATTTAGACGGTCACTTGCGGCTTGTCAGCGCGGCGTGATGTCAATCCAAAAAGCTCGTGTAAACGACCAATAATCATGTTTGTCAGCCGCGCTGGATGGAAATCAAAAATTTTTTAGGCGGCATTTAGACGGTCAATCGCGGCCTGTCAGCGTGGCGTGATGAGAGAGAGTGTTTAGCATTTACATGATCAAGCGAAGATTGTCAAACATCATTATACAACGGAGGTTCTTATTTAAGATGGCGCATGATTATGCTGCTGCTTTATTAATTGCTGAATTATAGGAAGACGACAATCAAAAAAGAGTACGAAATGTATTTGGAAAATGGAATTATTAAAGAATGGAATTATAGAGTATTATAAACAACGACATCATGACTATATTTTTTTTATTTATTCTTCAGTTCCTAATCAATTTTTTTTAAAAAATTTATTGAAAAACTACAAATATTCTTTATATTATTTTTGCAAAAGAACACCTTTCGGCAATATTAAATTTCTTAGTATCTGGTCAGAGTTATGCCTTATTATGCCTGTTTAAGGTTTAATCAAATCTATCTTAATTTTTAGAACAAGTAATAATGTTAGAAGCTGTCCTAAGTTGAAGGAAAACAATTCCTCAACTTCGTTATGGGATTTTCCTTTATAATAATTGAAAAATACCAATTAAATAATATTTTTGCTAACTCGTCTACATGTCATTTAACTTGAATTTTGGCAGTCAAGATTTCAATATCACCACACACACAATAATTACATAAATGAAATATTTTAGAAATAAACTGTAATAAAAACGCTTTACATACAATACGATACATAAAAACTAACCCACATGCAAAAACAATAAATTCTCTTAAAAACAAGCGCTCTAGCCAAGACATCTTTACTGCTCGCTTACAAAAATATAAATGAAATTTACACTGTGGTTGACGAACATGCATTTAGACGATTTTGATTTTCATCCAGCGCGGTTGACAAACACGAATTTTGGTCGTTTACACGAGATTGTTGGCTTGCCATCACTCCCCGCTGACAAGTCGCGATTGACCGTCTAAATGCCGCTTAACGTTTTGTCAAAATTGGATTTTCCAATTGCGTTGACGCCACTATTTAGGTTTGCTTCATACATTTTGTATGTACATGAGAATTTTTTACAGTTATTTTACGCCTTACGCTCTAGTTTAGGTTTAGCAGTTAGAGTTGTTAAGCCACTAAAGAATTAACATTTTAGTTTATAAAGATTTTATCCCTCTGTTCGCTGTAATTTTATTACTTGAATAATAAAAATTATATTAAAAAAAAACTTTAATTAATGCAGCACTTATCTGTTTTTTAACAGTTAAAGTTTAAGGTGCCAACTTTAATACAATATAAAATTAAAAAAAATATTTTTTCCACAAAATATAAAAAAATGTAGATAATAAGCACTTAATTGATTGTCTAAAGTGAAGAGCCTTCACATATAAAATTTTAATTTAAAAATTAAATAATAAAATGATTAAACAATTCATTATATAAAATAAATAAATATTCAACACGAACCAAAAGAGAAACAACGTATGTAGAGCTTACGACTCTTAAGCTATTTCACTCTCTTGGAGTGATTCACTAAGCTCGACTTGTTAAGTTATACAACATTTTTAAAAACATATTATTTGAATAAAAATTAAAACGTTTGCTTTAAAAATAATTATACAAAACCATAAATAATTATTATATGTGAATAATAAAAGTTCAAGTAACTACAATGTGCTAATTTGAAACACATTTATTGTTAAATTCATAAAATTATGTTAAATATTAAAACACTTCACATAAAAAAGAGTTCAAATAAAATTCGAACGCATAAAGTTTAAATTTTTTTAATTATTATTTTAGATGATCTCCAACTACTACATAAGGTGTACAACCATGATGCATTACGATGTATCCTATTCACGGAGAGTTATTTTTTTTGGATTCTGCACTAAAAAAAAAATGGTAAATGGCAAAGGTACTAAACCAAAGCGCCAGGGTGTGATTGCCTTAGCTTCCTCCAAAATCTGCAGTGCGACCTATACCTTCGTATAGGAATTGAGACTCCAAATTCAGCTATTTAAAATTAATAAGAGTTTAATGGTGAAAACCTTGAGTTTACTGGTTCTCCTCCAGTTAAAAATTGAGTCTAATGGTGCTCCTCCAGTTAACAGTTGAGTATTTAAAATGGTGCTCCACCAATGTCCGACTTATTGAAATTTCTAGGTTACACGTGCCCGATTAAGCAACCACCAATAACAATAGCGTAGTACAGCTATTCGAGGACGCCAATTAGCCAGTGTGAGAACGAGACACAAACCACTCGTAGAACGAACAACAAGGACGGCCTGATTGACTTTAAACGATAATGACAATCACGCACGCACGTGTTCCCCGACCCAGAACTACTTTACGACTCACCACCAAGTGTTAAGACCACCATCAAGTTAAGACGACTAGGCAATGACCACCATCAAGTTAAGACGACGAGGCAATGACATACATACTTATATCTAATGACATCTGTAACAAAAAGTACAATTATACCAACTTTGCCATCCCTGATCAGAGCCTCTTAATATGTTTAAAAAATCGCACGGGTGCTGTAGCTTAAGTGGTTAGCACGTTGACTACTAAGCAATGGTCACGAGTTCAAATCTCAGCCGTGGCAACATCAATTTTTCTGATATGTATTAATTTTTCTTCATAATAATGTATATCACAGCGCCCTCCTTCGCCGGTATTACCACATAGCACTAAATCGCCGGCGAAGTAAAATAATTATAAATTGGCTATGCTAGCTTCGAACTAATTTGCCTAAATAACACCAGAGGCGCTGTAATACTGTTCTAAAAATATTCATAATGTGCAATTGCAGTGTTGCCAGAATCGAAGCTTTACTATCACTAACCATCTGTCTTATCTACTACTATCCCTTTCCAAAGGAAGTACCACAGTTAATGTAGGCATTAACTGCCTGAGTGGTACTTCTCTTTAAAAAAAAAAAAATGTTTAAAAAATCGCACTAACCTATTGAAGTTTCCAAAAGTTGCTTTTGCAAAGTACAGCGAAACATGTTCCAATTTTAATAGAACAGTTTTTTATTTTAATAAATTTAGCTCAAATGTAATGGAGCCTTAAAATTACAAGGTTATAAAACTAAATAAAGTTAATATATTTATATTTTGTTAATTTTTGCGATTCTAATTTTCCATACATTAAAGGCAAATAACCATGGAATATGGTTACATGCCCATATTTGGATAAAACTAGTAAATAAATCAAGTAAATGCTTCGAATAAAAATTTATTAATAACTAGCTGTGCCCACACACGTTGTGTGCGTCAAGACATTATTTTGTTCGATTTTGCTTTGAAAGTAAATCCACACCAAATTTTAAATTCTTACTTTTCTATTGCTTCACGTATACGTATTTACTTTATATAAAGGTACCCATCCCTGGATAAAATTCTAAAGCTCTGTAAGAGGTGTATCCTAAGAGTATCCTATAATTTTGTTAAAATCCATCCAGATGCATATTTTCTTTACATAAAGGTACCCAGCCTAGGATAAAATTCTAATCCTTATATAAAATTCTACAAATTATCGTAAAGCTCATTGAAAGGTGTTTAAAATATATTAATAACAATGTAATTCCGCAAATTAAAAATATAAATCAAGTAAGTATTATTACTTACTAAGTAATGCATATTTTGTCATTATTATAACACAGCGCCATCTGTTGCGCAACCGTGTTTAAAATAACCCGCTTTCAAAAATAAAACATGCCTCTACCTTCGGTGAAAAATCGGTGAAAAAAATCGGCGTACTTTCACAGCCTTTTCTCAACTTTCTCTTGAAAATAAGATACAAAATAAGTATCCTATATTGGAACTAGGATACTAGGGTACCTCCTCACAAAATTTTGTTAAAATCGTGATGCGTACACAAACAAAAAGACAGACAGACAAGCAGGAAATAAGATATTATTTTTGTATATATGTTGAACATGCTACAGGCTCCAATACACAATAGGCTAACATCAAGTCAAATTTTACAAAAATGAAAAAAAGTTGTTTAATGAAAAGAATTTGGATTGTTGCAAACACTGTTTAAATAAAATTTGTTGAGGAGGAATCTATATATAAATATTTACAAATTTTACAAAATAATTATAAATTCTTATCTGTTAAAACTATAAATTTATGATGGAATTTCAGCCGAAAAAGGTTAATGCTACAGCAAGTCTAGTACACTGCGGGAAGTAAGGTAGTAGGCACAGTTCTAAACTGGATAAATTATTTAATATTCTCTAAGCCGAAACTTTTGCGGCCAGGTTACTTTCTACAAGACCGATATTTTCAAGCGATACCAGTATTTCAATAGATATTTAGGGGGCTATAAAGACACTCGGTAATAGGTGTATTAGATCGAAGGGTCTCTACAAGCTGTTAACGAACAACACACACTGAAACTGTGCTGGGTACCCGGCCATTACAACATCTTACGAGTTGGCACAAGCGGGATCTTTTTTTTTTTTTTTTTTTTTTTTTAAAGAGAAGTACCACTCACTCAGGCAGTTAATTAATGCCTACATAAACTGTGGTACTTCCTTTGGAAAGGGATAGTAGTAGATAAAACAGATGGTTAGTGTGTTAGTAAAGCTTCGCTTCTGGAAAGACTGCAATTGCACGTTATGATTATTTTTAGAACAGTATTGCAGCTGCTCTGGTGTTATTTAGGCGAATTAGTTCGAAGCTAGCATAACCAATTTATAATTATTTTACTTCGCCGGCGATTTAGTGCTATGTGGTAATACCGGCGAAGGAGGGCGCTGTGATAAACATTATTATAAAGAAAAATTAATACATATCAGAAAAATTGATGTTTCCACGGCTGAGATTTGAACTCGTGACCATTGCTTAGTAGTCAACGTGCTAACCACTTAAGCTACAGCACCCTCTAATCTGTGTATGGGAGGATAAGTGACAAACTCAGACGAGATGTAGACATAACGTGGAATAACGATATGCACTCAGTTGAAATCTTTGCTGGGGAACTGATCAAGCTCTTAGGTATGATCAAGTCTGAACTGATAATGTATGTAGGTATTATAACAACATACAATGATCTCAGATATTTCTTAAAACAGATTCCACTTTGTAATTATGATATCTGCAGAAGGAGAAGAAGAAAACACAGTCCGCTATCCTTGTGAATGCCCAACATTTTCACAAAGTTTTAATAAATGCTTTGGTTATTTTTTTCAGAATATAAGACTTGAAAGGCATGGAGGCTATGCTAATTGACAAATAAGTGAAGATCACGATCACGAAAAGATTATTTAAAAAAACGCTATGGAAACGCTTTGAAAAAATCAGAGGAGTCACTATAGATCCAATAATGGTCTTGTAAAATTACACATATATAATTATGTGTGATCCGCTCAACCTAAAGTTCAGAAGCCGGGTTATGGGGCGGCCAGAATCCCCTTCTAGTAGTGGGCCAATATTGGACATTTTTCTTCTGGTTTTTATGTCTTTTTTGCTACGATTATGGTAACACATGAAATAGGTTAGGTTTTTTTATAAAAGTGTTTTATATTCAACTATAGATATAAAAAGTTAAATATTTTACGCTTAAGCACATATTGGCAGAAAAAGAAGACATAAATAAGGTCTGTCGTAAAAATAAAATAAAAATTATATTTAAAATAATAATTCTAGACTAGTTATCTACTTAAAATTTTATAAGCTTTTAGCTAAATGCCTATATAGTAGTTGCTGAATCTGTTAAACAAAAATATAGTCTAAGGCCCATTATTATAAATTGTCAATAGCTAAAGTTAGGATATTATTGGAGCGATAAGTAGTTTTTCATTATAATCACGAGGATAATGCTCATTACTATAATCTGTCCTTAAAGTACACGATAGTTAAAGGTTGTTTTTAGCTTACTTATAATGAGGAAAAACTATTTATCACTCCAACAAAATCCTAACTTTAGCTATTGGCAAGTTATAATAATGGGCCTAAGAAAATCAGGAAAAAGTACATCTCAAATGCTGAAAATTAATTTTTTTGTTAATACGGGCCAAGTTTAAAATTGTATTAATATTTTGAACGAGTCTCGAGTATTCTATCGCCCTGTATAAAAATTCACTTCAATATACCAATTTTAAATTTAAAATTAACCCTTCTTGGTACTGCTCAGCCCTACATGCGCTTTTAAAGCATTCAGTACACACGTTCATCTTTACCAAAATGTTAAAAAGTTAATGTTAAAAAAAAAAATATAAGAATATATGTAAGTATTAAAAATATATACTTACAAACAACAATTGCGAAAATGACACGTCCACTAAAAAGAAAATTAAAAAAAAATATTCATTAATAAGCGTGATATTTTTTGAAAATACTTTTTGTTAAAAGCTCTTTTTATTAACCGTAATTTTATTAAATGTACTTTTTATTTAAGGTAATTTTTATAAAAGGTTTTTTGATAAATTCTATTTCTTAATTAAAAGTACTTTTTGTTGAAGATAGTTATATAAAATCTAACCTATCTAGCTATGACCACACACGTTGTGTGCTTCCTGACAATATTTTGTTCGATTTTGCTTTGAAAGTAAGTGCACACCAAATTTTAAGACTATTACGTATTTACTTTATATAAAGTTACCCATCCCTGTATAAAATTCGAAAATTTATATAAAATTCTAAAAATTGTAAAGCTCTGTAAAAGATGTTTAAAATATTTTAATAACAAAATTAATTCCATAGCAATCAGGATATTAAGGTACCTCCTCAAAAAATTTTGTTAAAATCCATACAATTTTTTAGAAGGACAGACAGACAGACATGAAATGAGTTACTATTTTATTATATGTATAGATATCAAAGATATTTTTTATAAAGGAATTTTTTCAAAAGTACTTTTTTATAAAAGGTACTTTCTATTAATGGTACATTCTTCAAATTATTTTAGTACTTTTTTTATTATTATTATTATTATTATTATTATTATTATTATTATTATTATTATTATTATTATTATAAAATGTTAACAAAATGTCTAATTTCTACTACAAATAGATTTTGAGGTTCTGATTTGAAATATTTAAAATGATTTGGTATAAAAAACTAACAATTCCAAAATAAGATTCATTGTCTCGTAGCAATATTTTAATTAGCATGCTCTTATCGCAGAAGGTTTTTATAAGTTTCTAATTTGTCTTAAAAATAAAATGGGAAGAGAATAAATGAAAATCGAAAATAATCAGTTGCTCTTATCTGAAGGTCTGGGCCGTTTTCGTTATTAATACGTAAATAATAGTAATAGTGATGAAAATAAAAGAAAAAAGAAAGAAGCAATAACGATAAAATTATAGTAACTAATCAAATAAAAAAACAATTAATTATAATCAAAAGAAAAGTTATTATTACAACTATGTTGGTTAAACAACTTTTGCTATTTAAGATAGTGGGAAAATAAATTTCAAACTATTATCAGAATCTAAGGAATTCAATGATAAATTTATCAAATTTCGTCTCTTTAATTGACGCAACTAATCATAATTCCAAAATGGTATAGAAGTCTTGGCCACAAAATCTCTTACTATTTCGAAACAAGAACCAAATTTTATAAATTGTTATGATAGTAAACACTTTTTGCTATGTGACCAAAATAAGTTTAGTGTCGCAAATTCTTGAATGGATCGAGGGTGTAATCAAAAAAAAAACACTGAAGTTAAAAGAGATAGATAAAGAGAGAGAGAGAGAGAGACAGATAGATAAATTAATCAAGGTTAGTTGATAGATCACTTATGCTGGGAACACAACTGTGACGAACGATGAATTTCGTCCAACACGACGACTTCATCAGTAAAAAATCGCTGTGAAAATTGGTCGTGAGAAGCACAATAATGGCGAAAATATAACAACTGTTATAATTGGTAAAGTTACTTTGTGTTTGGACAACGAAAGAAAAGATACAAAAAAATTAATCAAAGAATTTGAAAATTTTGTGAAAATCTATAAAAAAAAATCAATATAATTCTTGTTATAGTGAAAGCTTTGTTGCTTATACCTAAATGTATAAGAACATCTATATACATATAATAAAATAGTAACTCATTTCCGTCTGTTACTCTGTCTGTCTGTTTTTCTTTTGCGTTCGCATGTTGTAAAAACTACGTGATGCGATCCTGATTCCAATATAGGATACTTTTTTCAGCAAAAATATCTCATTTCCAAGAGAAAGTGGAAAAAAGCAGCGAAAAAAAGCAATTTTCGGTTTAAAACTAAGATAATTTAAACACTATTGCGTAACATTAGGCGCCACTTGAATAAAATTTGTATTTGATTTGTATTTTTAATTTGTGGAACTACAACTTTATTAAACTATTTTAAACACCTTCTACAGAGCTTTACAATAAATTTTAGAATTGTTTCAAAATTTTACAATTTTATCCAGGGATCGGTAACTTTACATAAAGTTAATATATAAACCATAATGAAGCACTAAAAACTAAAAATCTTCCAATTGGTGTGGAATACTTTTAAAGCAAAATCGAGCAAAATATTGTCAGGACGCCCACACGCGGGCATAGCTAGTTAATAAAAAAAAAAAAAACAACGGATAGAGTGACCATGTATAATAATAATTGTTATAAAAATTAACCAAAAAATAAATAACAAAAAAAATTTTATTACATTATTTTCCCTGACGTTTCGTTAACTTTTTCAAAGGTATTTCGTCTATATTTAATAAGAAACAAATTATTATTTATTATTTTACAAATATACATATGTATTTTACAAATAATGTAATAAAATTGTTTTATTTACATTTACAATAGCAAGGCCCAATGAGCTTACATTAATAAATAAAATCATCTGATGCAATCTGACCAATTAAACTAAATTTATTAAAAAAAATAATTTATTTATAAACAAGAGAAAGGACTACCTATGGGATCTCCTGCTTCCCCAATTGTAGCAGATATTGTTATGGAGAAATTACTAGACACAAGTATTGAAAAGTTAAGTATTAAACCAATAATATTGACAAAATATGTAGATGATTTATTTTGTATAATATCCGATAGGGCAATTGACAATTTACTAACGACATTTAATAAATTTAATCCTAACATTAAATTTACAGTTGAGATAGAGTCTGATTTTAGACTTCCGTATTTAGATACATTACTCATAAGGAGAGGCAATGACATATTAATAGATTGGTATCAAAAACCAACGTCTTCCGGAAGAATTATTAACTATTATTCGAAACATTGTAAACGAATAATAGTTAACGCAGCAAAAAATTTAATAGACAG
Source organism: Phasia obesa (assembly GCA_949628195.1). Lineage (NCBI taxonomy): Eukaryota > Metazoa > Arthropoda > Insecta > Diptera > Tachinidae > Phasia > Phasia obesa. The sequence goes on from OX451219.1 coordinate 104,589,824, forward strand.
GGTTCTGACAATTAGTAATAAAGAATTCCATAAAAATAATAAGGAAAAAATAAGAAATATTTTAAATGATAATAATTTTCCAAAACAATTAACAAATAGATTAATAAATCAATATGGGAGAAGAAGTAATTAAAATACAAGAGATATTATAGAACAAAAAATTTATAAATCTTTAATATATGTACCAGAAATATCTGAACGTTTAGAAAAATCTAAAATCTTTGATAATACTAAATATAAAATGGCTTTTAAGACTCAAAATACTCTAAACAAATTATTCAGTAAAACTAAAGATAGAATCCAAAAATTAGAATTGTCAAATATAGTATATAAAATACCTTGTAACGGTAATGAAAATGAAAATTGTAATAAAGTATATGTAGGCACAACGAAAAATAAACTTAAAACTAGAATAGCAGGACATAAATCAGACCAAAAATATAGGAATATTAATTCGCAAAAAACAGCATTATCTTCTCATTGTGCTGAATTAAATCACTATCCCAATTTTGATAATGTTTCAGTACTAAATTCAGAAAACAATTATAAACGTCGTTACATATTAGAAATGTTACAAATTATTAATACACCAAACACACAGAGAATTAATTTTAAGGCAGACACAGATAATGTAGCTCAAATTTACAGACATTTAGTAAATAAGAAATAATTTAATTATTGTTTGTACTTGTTTAAAAACTTTTTAATAATTTTATGACAAAAATTTTTTTTTTTTTTTTTTTTTTGAAATATGTTACTTTGAAGAAAATTTTTTCAATACTTAATTGTAATTTTCATAACGTTAATTTGTTAATTTTTCCTGATGATGCTACACAAAGGAGTAGCGAAATATCGAAAAAATAAAAATAAAATTATTTAAAGACCTAAAGCTTAAAAGAAAATAGTTAAATTAATATTAATAAAAAGGTCAAATAAACTATATAAAATATAGTTATTTTGTATACTTTTTGTAAATGCTATAAAATAAAAATAAATCAATTATTGAAATAAAAAACAACTATATTTACTAAAATACTTTAAACTAAAACCAAACATGGTCAAATTGTGCTGTTGTGTACGACGCGTCGTACGCCGCATAAGATATAGATCTAATTCGGAGTTCGCCGCGTATGGCGAATTTCGACCGACGTCTTAATTGTGTGCGTTTTTATATACACAAAAAACACATATTTTTGGCTGCGAATATTCGCGGCCAAAATTCGTCGCTCGTCTCAATTGTGATCTCAGCATTAATCCAGTCAAAATAGCTAAACCAAAATCGGTAGTATAAGAGTTATGTCACTTGAATACGGCGCGGTGCACAGTAAACAAAGGAGCACATTAAGTTGCTGAGAACTCAGTTAACCGGACGCGGATTCTAAATTTTCAAAAATATTCTGCTCTATTTTCGTTGGCGTTTTAATTTTCAAAGTAGTTGCTATGTCCTTAAAATATATTGAAACGATGAAGAAACGTTATCGAAAACAAAGAGACAAATTAATAAAGTGTGGTAGCACTGCAATTTTTTGCCTTATTATTTATGAAGCTGTTGTAAATTTCTGAAAAGTTTGTTATTTCTTTGTAAGTTTTAACAAAATATAAATGACGAGTACTGAATTTTATTTTTCAAGTTCAAGTGATGATGATGAAATAATGGATATAAATATACGTCGGAAGATGCTACGACAGAACGTTAACATTTTTTGCCATCCCAGATTCTAAGTAAGAAACTCGATTAGTAGCGATCTCATGGTCGGCGAATACCACTATGTTTCCTTTCGGGTTAATTTGTTTTTCAAATTTTAATAGGTTTGACACTGCTTCCTCCAGTGGTGACAAGTGCACCTGTTTATAACAGCCTTCTCCTGTTGCTCTGGATTCAAAGTTTCCTTTTAATCTTGATTTATTTTAATATAAAAACAAAAAACATTTTAATGGATATTTTCCCCTAATTCAATTTTACTTACTTTATACCAATCTTCTCCATCAAGAACTGGAGGCCCAAACGGATTTAATTTCTCGGCAGTTTCGTTTCAAAAATTACAAAATTTTAGGGTTTTATGCCCTTTCGAAAACCCTTATCATAAGCGGGATGTTTTTCCACTTGAATTTCATTGCCTACAATGATGACGACAGAGAACGAATGTTTCGTTGTCGTTTCTATCTTCGTTTCAAGATAGAGAATACGGATATATTTACGACGAGTGTCGTTAATGCCAACGGTAATGCCAAATTGTCGTTTTTATTTCGTTTTCAAACTACAATGCCAACGGGAATAGGGCCGAATACGATACTAGTATGTAATACTTTTATTTGATTTTTAATTTGTAGTGTTGCCGTAATAAAAATAATTGATGAAACTAAAAATATTAATATGGAAATGTTGTTCTTCTGCAAAAATTAAATTTCAAAAACTTTTAAATATTGATTAGCCTCTAATTATATTTTAGTATGGGAGCTAATTTAATTTAATTAGATTTAATTTCAATGATTGCTATTATAGCATACACAGCAATACAAATACTATATAATTTTGAAATGTCTATCTGTATATTAAAAGATAAGGAGGTATACGTCAAATTACGTCATCCATGAGAACACTATTTAATTTTAAGTTTTATTTATTATTGCGGATATAGTAATATGAAGGCTGTGTAAATATCAAGTGTCTGACTAAAACGGTTCAAAAGATAAGGCCATATACATAAAATAACATCAGTTATCGGGACACTGTTTAATTTCTAATTTGAAATATTTATACTTACGGTCATAACGGACTATTTGAAATTATACCTAATTTCAAAGTTACATCAACTATAACGACACTAATCTGTAAGGTAATTTTGTTATTAGTTTGTTAAAATATGAAATTGATGCTCTTTAGGGTTCAAAAGACACTAAAAATCATACATGATTTGCCCGATGCACAACCTTTAATTTTTTAAATTATTAATACTGTTTTGAATGGAACTAATCTTAAACCATTAACTTTTAAATAGAAATACATAAAAATCGATTTAGAATTAAATGATTTCTAGGAGTTAACTTAGACGACTTGATAACCTACACCTTTTATAGTCAGTTAATTACACGACAATTTTGCAGATATTATCCAAGAAATTTTAATTTTTCCCATTTATTAATAATTACTCATTTGCCAAAAACGGCAACACTTTCATTTCATGCATTGCATTGACAAAATAACAAAAAAATTTATATATATTTTTTCTCACATAACTTTCACACTGCGTAGAGACTCATGTCTCCTGTTCGCATAATTAACCAAATGATACCACAGCTTTCAGACGTTAAATATCTGGGAAAACATCTTGACCGTCGCCTTACTTGGAAAAGCCACATTGATTTCAAGTTAACACAAATGAAACTAAAAGCAGTACAACTAAATTGGCTTATTGGCAGAAACTCTACCCTGACCTTAGATTGTAAACTTCTACTGTACAAGTCGATCCTCAAACCAATTTGGTGTTATGGGATTCAGTTATGGGGCACTGCCTCAGCTAGCAATGTAGAAAAAATTCCAAGGCGCCAAAATAAGATACTACGTATGATTACATCTGCTCCCTGGAATATAAAAAATTCGAACATCCACAAAGACCTAAACATGCCATCAGTTAAAGCAGAAATAGCGAAACATGCAGTCAAATATCTAAAGAGGCTTGAATCTCATCCAAACCCATTGGCGCGTAACATGCTGAATGAACCTGGTTACATTCGACTAAAAAGAAGAGATACTGCTTTTCTTGGCCTTACATTAGAGGGATGACCCGCACATGACTGCAAAATCCGTGAAACAAAAATTATTTTTGTCTAGCAATGGCTGGACTTAAAAAGTATATTTTTATTTTAGACTTAAGATATGAGTAATTATTGTTAGTTCAAAAATATTGAAGATACAATAAACAATTTATGAAAAAAAAAAAATATTTATTTTTTCAAGACTTCAAAAAGAAAATTTACTTTAATAAAAAATATTTAAAGCCCAAATATTGAAACCTTTAAAAGCCTTTAGCTGCAGAGAAAAAGGTAAAAATGTACAAATTTTTATTGAAGTTATTGCTACATTTTAATTTTTGATTTTTATTCACAGTTTTTCAGGTGGCGGCAATGGACAAATTTATGTCAATATGTATGACATATGCTTTTGACCAGCAAACAATTCCCATCCAATAATTTAGATGAATCAAATACAAGGTTTTGCCCCAATTGTGCTTAAGAGAAAACGCTTTGTGCCTAAGATATATTAGTAACTAGTCGCTAAAATTTGACCAAAGTAAAAATAAAAAGGGAGCTACATTACTTTCACGGTTGCTCAAGATGTCAAATTCCATATATAGATAACATTTTTTAATATATAGAATTTAATATTTTAAGAAGCAGCGAAATTAAATGAATTTGCCATTGCCATCCTGTGAAGTGATTCGTATTGGCCTTTTTTTAACTGTTACTATTTAACACAATTAGCGAAAAATATTTTTGATTTAGCTAAATTGTTTGTTTGAAAATTGTTTGTTATTTCACTAAACTTTTTCATTAGTTTCACATAAATTATTTGTTTAAATTTCTTTTAAATTTCAGAAAACTCTTTGTCTGATTCAGACAATTTTTTTCTTAAATTTTTTATAATTTTCAGTAAACTTTTTTTGTCTGATTTAGAAAAAAAAAATTTTTTTTTTAAAGTCAATAAATTTTTTTTACCAAATATCATAATTAATTGTTTGAAAAAATCGTGGAAATTTTTTGAATTTACAAATTTGTATAGGACCATATTCAAACAAAAAATTGTCTAATTATGCAAATTCATTGTTTGAATTTGAAAAATTATTTTTTCTGTGTACGAAGAATCTATGATATTCTGCATCCACACCCAAAAGAAAAATTGAGTAATTCGTACTTAAAATCAACCCGCAGCGGTGTCAAAAGTACAAAACGCTCGACTCAAGCGCGTATTCATCAAGCGCTAAATTCGTGATTTTAGATCTTATTAAGCCTTTTCGGGCTCGATTTTAAACCGATAAGGTCTTGTTTTAAGAATTCTCAGCTTATGTTTAAACCAAGCATAAAAGGCATTGCATAAATCAGCAAATGATGATTTCCCTATTACAATTCTTAAGTATCTGCTATAATTTATGCAGCACGCGCATTGCAGCAAAAATTGTGTATAATATATAATTTCTACTTTTACTGGACACTAAATATTTTAAGGCACTAAAATCATATTACGAGTAAAATAACCGCATAATTAATTTTCTTAATTTTTATAAAATACTCACTCGTACGAGTAACATACTCGTTGCTTGCCCTTAACCCCTCCGCACTTTTCATAATAAATTTTTGAACATTTTGAATTTCTTATCACTTTTTGCACGAGTGAGTGTAATGTAGATTGTATACACGAGTAGAAAGAATACAGTGGAAGAAAAACCTTGTAGTGCAAAAGTTTTTAATTTCAAAAATTCGAAAATCTACTCCACTTCTATTACTAAACAAATAAATAAAATTGTCATTCATTTATAGTTATTACGAGCTCGTTTCTTGTTCGTTTTTTGTATTATTTCTATTTTTATTTCTATTTCTTGATTATGATTATTTTTATAAGTTCAAATTTATTTAATTTTTTTTTTTTTTTTAATTTATTTATTTTTGTAGTGTCTTGTTCATTTTATCGACATAATAAGTCTCAAACAGCTTAAAGTGTTGAGACAATAGTGAAATTTAATTCAAGTCACAAGTTTTGGATTTTAAATAAATAATAAATGAAAAAGGTAGAAAGAAAAAAAATGCTTTTTTTATACACACGACACTTGTGCATAAAAATATAAATTATTTGTAGACCAGAAGACAATTCTAAACTACGAGTATAAATTGCTTTCTTTTTGCCTTAGTATTCACGAGCATTATATTGGTAGTTTTTTTTTAGCAGTAAAAAATTCTTCTTAATATAAATTTGTGGTTTTATATTTCAATAATATTCAATAAAAGGAAAAGAAAAGTGACAGATGAAACAGTTGTATGTCTAAAGCTTTTTTGTGCCTTAACCCGAGGATAATTATTTCATGCAATAAAAAATAGTATTAAAGCAAAAATGGAGAACAAAATTAATTTGAGTAGATTGAGTCGTAAAACATAGTTAATGATATTATTATCGATAGCTACTATTTATATTCGAATATATTATTTATTCTTATATTCCATACGGTTTTTCTTTACCATAGCAAATAACTGGCTGTGTTGGCACAGTGGGAGTAGTACCTCACCTACAAATTGAAAAATTATTGTCGTGAACCTAGGAAACTGCAATAGATAGAGTGTTGATCTTTGGGTCTCTAAAAATACTGTTTTTTAAAACGGGATATTTTAAACACTGTTTACAGAACTCTAGAACAAGAGCCCCCACGCAAACCTCTAAGGATCTGTGAGCACATACACAATCTCAACGAGAATCTCACAAAGAGAACAAAACATGTAAAAATTTTAAATCAGTAGCATACCAGCTTTCAAACAGGTAGGTTTATGTCACTTTGCTAAATATTTAGCAAACCAATGCATTTTCATTTTAATCACTTTTTTGGTTGGGGGCCTTTGCTCTAGAATAATATTAGAACTTATACAAATTTTACAATTATATCCAGGGATGGGTATCTCTATATAAAGAAAATAAATAAAACATAACTTTAAAAGAAATATTCTTAAAATGTGGTGTGGAATACTTTCAAAGCAAAATTGAACACGACGTGGCGGGCACAGCTAGTTTTATAATAAAAATGCAAGCTTGCCCCCGTAGTGCTCATTGAAATGTAATGGTAAGTCATTACCAAGTTTTCTTCTGAGCCATAGTCCTCTGTATTACTTTTAGTATCACACAGTTGACATATTTTGAATAGGCTATAGTATTGGAAAGGTGTGTGTACTAGATACCGATTATTTAACATGTTATATTTTTTTTAGGTACTGAGTATGTAAAAGTCACTTGATCCTTTTAGGTAGGTATTTTTAGCGTTCCTTACCCAAAGAATAAAAACGTAACCCTATTGTTTTCGCTACAATGTCTGTCCGTCTGTCACCGCTTTTTATCTCTGGAACCGTAATAGCTAGCCATTTGAAATTTTTAGAGGAGATGTATAACTGTTGCCGCTATAGCAACAAATACTACTAGGGTCTTCCAATAGTGTCGTATTATTCACATATATGTGTTTATTTCTTGAACTGTAGGAAGCATACAATTAAAATTTACAACCAATTATCAAAATATAAATCTAAAAATTAAAGGGTGTTCCGATAATGACGAGATTTGCATGAATATCGCCTAAGTTTTGAACCATAATAGGTAGACTCTTGAAATTTTCACCGATGGTGCACAACCGTGGCCGCTATGGCAACAAATACTTAAACTTATAGGGTGTTCCGAAACTGACGTGTTATTTGCGTTTATCTCTTTATTTCTAGAACTGTAGGAGGCAATCACTTGAAATTTGCAGATAGAAATTAAAACTATGTTCGTTTTATATACAATGATACAAAATTAAATTTAAAAATGAAAGGTTCTACCGATAGTGACGTTATTTTCATGAATGCGTCCTAATTTTTGAACCATAATTAAAAGACTCTTGCAGTTTTCACAGATAGTATATTACTACGGCCTCTAACAAATAGCAAATATAAAAGGGTTTTCTGACAGTGACGTGATTTGCATTTATATGGCCTATTTTTTGAACTATAATAGGTAGACTTTTGAAATTTTCACAGAAGGTATATTAATATGGCCTTAATAAAAAATAGTAAAAATTAAAGGGTACTCCGACAGTGTCCTGACTTTTATTTATATACACTTATTTTTTGAAACGTAATAGGTAAACTCTTGAAATTTTGGGCAGAAGATATGTTGCTATGGCCGCTATGATAATTACTAAAAATAAAAAGGTGTTCCGACAGTGACATGTTTTTCATGTATATTGCCTTTTTTTTTTTTGAATGGTAATAGATAGACTCTTGATATATTCATAGAAAGGGAATTGCCTTCGCCGCTATAACAAATAATAAAATTAAAAGTTGTTCTGACACTCAGATGATTTGGACATCACCGCTAAAACAATTAAAGGGTGTTCCGAAATAACATGTTATTCACTTATACTGCCCTATTTTTTGAACGGCAATCCTCCTGATATTTTCATAGAACGTCCTTATATGTGAACAGTAATAGGCTGACACTTAAAATGTACACGGATTAAATCCAATATCTACTGTAATAAAAAAAAACGAAAATAAATTTATTATTTAATACTATGCTCTAGTATAAATAAATAATTAAAACTTAAAGGAAGTGAAAAAAATTAACAACTTGTATTTGTAAAGTTGTAATCAACATAGTACGGAACCCAAAGTTTATGAGTCTGACTCGCACTTGACTGATTTATTTATAAGTTCATTTAAAACAACTTCTAAAGACTGCAATTAAACTCTGTCTAAAAATACTACTTAATCATAAAATAAATCAGATTTGGCAACTATATTAAATTTAAAGTTTTCTTTGCTCCTAAATTCAATTGGATAATTTTTAGCAATAAAAGCGTTCTATGAATATAATAATGCAATATCAATATGTTGATCAGCTATAGAAAACGGTGCTATAAATCAAGTACGTCTTCTAAAAGTATCTATGTTCTATTGTATAGCTAATTGAAAATTGTTGATCAGTAACCAGTAATCAAAACTAGTAGCAGTTGCCAGCACAAGTCAAAGTGTGATGGCATCTGAACTACTTATGCCCCCTAATATACTAAACCAACACCACCATATTCCCTAAACTTTGTTTACCTAATTGCTTTATTTCACAGTTGGTAGCAATAAATATTTAAATGAAATATATAATCTTATGGTATTTATTTAGTTTAATGCAACAGAAAAACGAGAATCTAAAAATAACACAGACACTTTTAAACAATAAGGCTTCCCATGGCTAATTCAACAAAACATTTTATATTGTGATTTATAATCTTCAATGCAAATAAAAAAAATTTGTAAAAATAAATTAAATAATTGAACCAAATTAACTAACAACTGCAAAAAGAAATCAAAGTAATAATAATAATAATAATAATAAGAAATAACTAATAAAACAAAATAATAAAAAATATATTGATCTTAAACCATTTATTTTTTAACAAGTCTTAGAAAAACACTTACTATAAAATTCATTAAATAGGAAAAATGCAAGAAGCAATTAAATTCAACTTTTTCCGGTTATTTTTTTATTTTTTTATTTTTTTGTTACTTTTAACAAATCAAGAAAAACATGCAAACTTACAAACACAAATTGTTTGAGCAATTTCTTCTTCATTTTCACTTTAAATACAATAAAAATAGAAAACAAATTGGCGAAAAAAATACGAGCGAACATCTTGAACTTAATGCGGAAGAATGAGTTTTTTTTTTTTTTTAAGAATATTTTGTTACTAGCTGTACCCACACACGTTGCGTGCGTCCTGACAATATTTTCTTAGATTTTGCTTTGATAGTAATCCACATCAAATTGTAAGACTCTTACGTATTTACTTTATATAAAGCTACCCATCCCTGGATAAAATTCTAAAATTTATTGTAAAGCTCAGTAAAAGGTGTTTAAACTATTTTAATAACAATGTAATTCCACAAAGTAAAAATCCAAATCAAATACATATTTTATTCAATTGGCTATTTGGCAGTAATTAATTCATATTTTGTGATTATTTTAAAACAGCGCCATCTGTTGGGCAATCGTGTTTTAATTATTCCGCTTTCAATTTATTCCGTCATTATTTTAAAGCTGCGCCATCTGTGGTGCAATCGTGTTTAAAATATACTGCTTTCAATAATAAAAGATGCCTTGAAGTATGCAGTATCTTTAAATCGGTAAAAATATCGGCATATTCACTGCCTTTTCTTCACTTTCTCTTGAAAATAAGATATTTTGGCGGATAAAATTATTCATATTGGAATCAAGATACTAAGGTACCTCCTCACAAAATTTTGTTCAAATCCACACAAACAGAAAGACAGATAGACATACAGGAAATGAGTAACTATTTTATTTTATGTATAGATTGCTGGCTGTTCTTGTTTAAAAATAAGGCGAAAAAAAATTCTTTAAAAAAAATTTAAACAAAACAAAAAAGAAGTATTGCAACAAGCAAGGTCGCTTGAAAAAACAGCAACAAAAAAAGAATTAAAATTTTAAGAGGAAATATATAATAAAAGTTGCATTATTTTGGTACTAAATTAAAATATTAAATTTACATTGAATTTATATAACTAAAAATAAAATCTACATTACTAAAAAGAAAAAAAATCTTCAGCTAAATCAAAATCTTCAGCTAAATCTTCAAATATACAGGCTGGCATAAATTGATCATATAGTTTCATCTTTGAAAAGTTTTTTTCTTAAATAAAATAAATGATTTAGAGTTATAGACTTTTTACACTAATCAACTGCCATCAACTTGCGAAGATGTTGCCATCTTTCCATAAGAATTGCACAGGGTTAAAATTCAACATCTTCACAATATGTTCCTATCTCAGTTTGTTCCATTTTACATCTTTCGATTATTTTAGTGTCATCACTAGAAAAATGGCAATAAATTAGTTTAATTTAGTTGCATCGCTGAAAATTGTCATTTAAGGCCAGGATTCACTATCCTACACAATCGTACGATACTAACAGAAAAAAAATCTGACATATGTAATTCTGTCCTACTCGAAAAATCGTTTCAAAATGGCGTTGTAGATGCCACATTATCGCACAAAAAAGATTTTGCAACACTGATCGCGTGGAAAAATACTATTTTATGAATTTTTTTTTCATAAGATTATCAAATCGTACAGACCTGTCAAAAAGTCTGTAACACACATACATTTCTAACCCACACTATTATACTTTTTTAGCACACATGCTATTTTTGTCAGATCTAACGACTTCATTCTCAGTCGTATGGTCTTTCAAAATGAATCATGGCCTTTATGCGCAAGACGAATTCATATCAGGTGGGAGCACCACAGCAACAGCTATATCAACAAAACAACAACTTAGACATTATTCTAGCATACATATGTTTATAAAACAATTGCCTAATTCACAAGCTCTGCGAAGGTGTAGGTAGTATTGCATACTACATACATACATATATTACATACTATTAATAGCACAGAAACAAATACAACGTTTGAAAAACATATGAAAAAAAGTACTCAATGTTGTATCGCATGTTTGCATAGAAATTACCTACAACACCGTTGTATTTTGTTAGCACTTAGCACGTACTAGGGGGCTTGTGAATAGGGCAAATGTATTTTTGACAAGACGTTAGCAGAAAAAGGAGAGCAAAAAATATTTACCTGGGCTAACACTCCCACTTGGTATGAATTCGGCTTGTTTATGTGAAAAAAATATAAACCAATATTTGTCTAAAAATTAGCATCATACAAAGGTACACTTAAAATTTTTTAAACGTTTCTCTAAAAAGCCTTTTCTAACTTAAATACTCTACATTAACAATTGGGTTTGTTCTAGCAAAGCAACAATTATTTTAATTATAAATATTTGCTGTAAACCAATATTTTGATTTTTTTATTAGCTAAATTATGCGTCTTTACTTTTAAATTTTTGACAGCTGAGTTGATGGTAGATGTTAGATGCAAGAAGATGTTGCAAATGGTTTTCAATGTTTCACATCTTCGACATCCATACGTTTTACTAAGATGTTGGTCAGTGTAAAAAGCCTATAATGGAAGTCTTATGGCAGACCTCTAATGCTCCACTGCTTGTCTGAGACTCGTGATCGGCGCCTTTTTAAATAAAGTTATATAAAAAGCAAAGTTCTCACACATGTGAGGCAAGCTGACGAAAGGGACCTTAACTTACCAGGGGTAGAAATTGAGTTTTTCAATAAAGTAAAAAAAAGTAAAAACAAATTCAAGTAAAAATCTAAGAAATTGACAAAGTTATGTCGTTTCAAAATTTTTAGTTCGAAAGTATAGTTTTGAGATATTCGAGGTTAAATTTGGACAACTAACTTGCGCACTTTACGATTTTATTTAGTGACTAGCTGTGACCACACACGTTGTGTGCGTCCTGACAATATTTTGTTCGATTTTGCTTTGAAAGTAATTCACACCAAATTTTAAAACTCTTACGTATTTACTTTATATAAAGGTACCCACCCCTTCATAAAATTCTAAAATATATATAAAATTCTAAAAATTATTGTAAAGCTCTGTAAAAGATGTTTAAAATATTCTAATAACAATGTAATTCCACAAATTAAAAATACAAATCAAATACAAATTTTATTCAATTCATATTCTGTCATTATTTTAAAACAACGCCATCTGTTGCGCAACCATTTCTAAAATATCGCACTTAAAAAAAAGATGCCTTAAAGTATGAAGTATCTTTAAATCGGTAAAATTGGCCAATTTCCATACTCTTTGTTTAAGTGTTGGAGGCTATCAAAACTCCTGACACACTATTGGTGCCTCTATGCAGTAGTGCTAGAATACACCGGATTAAATAGCCCTTCCTGCGATTTAGGTCTACCCAAACCTTACTCCCCGAAAGACCTAGCTAATAACCGTTCACAGAGATTTGCAGAAATCCAACCAGTTGTGTTTGATACTGGACAGACCTCGAAGGTTTTTATCATCCAGTTTCAGGCCCCTGCTAGTTTTGGAGACTTGTGTCCTCATATACCCCCGGAATCATTGACGTCAAACTGTGTTACAAGTCAACAAGACAATATTGTGGCATCGGGGGACTTCTGCTGGGCAAGTCAATATCTAAACCAATATGGAATTTTTTCCCTGAAAACAACAGAAAAATCCCATTTTTGTATTTTTTTTTAGTTTCATGGAATTTTGAGTTTTACAAATTTCTATATAATTGCAAAATTTTATTAAACAAATTGATAATTAGGCATACACTCTCGCTCAGATGATTGGAACCACTTAAATACCTGCTTTTAGTAGGCCACATCTTTCTATCGACAGCTAAAATTTTACTACCATCGGAAAGAGCATATTCTTGAAAATCATGTCACTATCGGTACCCGATTTTATATTAAATATTTGTTGCTATAGTAATCATAGTAATAAACCTTTTGTGAAAATGTCAACAGTCTACCAAAAACTGTTCAAACATAAGGCCATATAAATACATTGAAATCAAGTCACTATCGGTATAACCTTTAATTTTTGTTAGTGTAGCAAACTTTTTTTAAGTGTAAATTTCAAGGGTGTCCCTATTAAGGTTCAAAAAATTATTTATATACGTAAATATCACGGCTCTATCGGCACAACGTTCAATTTTTAGAATTTGTTTGATTAGCGGGCATAGTTATACAAATTGTGTGGAAATTTTAAGAGTGTACCAATTACGGTTTTAGAGATAAAACACGCTGACAGATGGACATATATTGTAGCTTTTACGCTTTGAGCGTGGAACCGTGAAAGAATCAAAAATTTAAGTAGTTCTGATCATCCGATCTAAAGTGTCACTGCAAATAACAAAACAATACGAAAGCAAACGTTTCGTTTTGTTTATTTTCGTACTCTGGTGTAATTAAAATAATTTTACACTCTTACTTTGTTATTTTCAATGTAAAATAATTTATTAAAAACTTTGATTTCTTTAGGATTATTTAATTGAAAACTCATATGAGAACAATAACTTAAATTTAGCATTCATACTTGACATTTGTTTACTAAAACGTGCTTTTATTGTTTACGGATTCAATTGCTTTGTATTAATTCACAGGCAATAAAATTAAATTCTATTGATGTGTAAACTTTCTTTCCAGTGAAATATTTAATCACGAATTTCGCACTTTCCTTGATGTTTGCACCGAAAAAAATAAATTAAAAAAATGTGTAATAATTTATACAGATAAATATTGATGGATTTTACTTTGTAAAGTGTCTGGTTTATTTAGGCAAAAATTTACTTTTCACCATATTGCTAAAAGGCTCATTAATAAATCGTTTCTAGCAAATTAGACATTAAAAAAAAAATGAATTATTTAAATTGGTTTAGAATAAGATTTTATTTTGGTTTAATACATGCGAATATTCAGTTTTAATTTAATTTAAATATCACTATCTTTTTTCGTCGGTTAATTTTCAAAATATTTATGATGTGCACTCGAATAAAATGTAACACTCGTAGATAAATATAAACCAAATGTTACCGAGTTTATAAAGGCCAATGTTACTAGAGTATCCATTTAATCGGGTTTTGATTTTATTCGAGCAAACAATTATTCAATTTTGCAATTTAATATTTGGTCAATTAATCGATTGAGGTTTTTTATTAACTCGAATAACTCGAATTAGTCGCTCATATTAAAAAAAAAAATTTGTATCTAATGGAAAAAGACAACCATACAGAATTGATTAATAATATATTTTGTTAATGACAACTTGTAAATGATTTTTAAAAATGTATTATTGATTTGTTTATTTTAGTTGGGAAAATATTTTCATTTCATATTTTCATTTCTCCTTTTAATACATAGAAAAAAAATTTTGAGTATATGTATGTAAATAATATCAACTATTTTCATAGCTTTTCGCTAATATAAAATAAGAATTCGGTGCCCCAGTAGGCTAGTAAATAGTATGCTAGTCTATGAGTATGGGGGTCGTGGGTTCGATTCCCAAAAAGTGTCTCACTATAACGAGTGAAGGTATGCTCAATAATTAGGTTAGAATTTAATTAGTAATTGTATTGTGACATTAAAACAAAATTTTGAATTATTTTATAAATAATATGATTTTGCCGTTATGCGGCAAAGGCAAGGAACACGTTTTAAACATAACATTTATCATGAAGTGCAAATATTAATTGTTTACCTTTACACTTCAAACACACTTATGTCAATATGTTAGATACTTAGACATGTAAGAAATTCTCGTAGTAAGAGGAAACACGCTTTAACCGTTACTTAGATGCAGGGTAATTTGCAGTAGTGCTGGAAATTTCTACTACTTTCAATTACTCGATACAACTCAATACTTCTGAATTGTGTACTCAATTGTACTCAATAATTCCGTTTACATACTAACAGAGGAAATTTATCGTCGTAGTTGTCAAATACTTTTATAAATTTATATCTAAAAATACTAACGGTAAAAGTATTGATTAACTACTTTTGTGTATTGAGTACCCAAAAAAAATAATCGAGAATCGAGTACTCGATACCCACTACTCAATACTTTGCCAGCAATAATTTACAGCTTATCTAGTAAGATAAACTATACTCTAATAGGAAGAATTAAATTATGCAGCATATACATAAATAATAAAAATGTTAAAAACACACGTTAAGTACCTTCATATTTTTATTACGATGTTCATAAACGGAATAAAAAAAGTTTGGGAAAAATTTTCTATTTATGAAAAAATTCATGGGTTATAGGTATTATTTTTTCTCTGTATGTTTACTAAACACGTCTAGTTCGAAATTATTCTTAAAAGAACAAACAAATAACCAGTAGAAATTGAAGATCTTAATAGATATTAATTCTAGTCGACTTGTCGATTAGCCGATATAATTTGTTCGAGTTATTTTTTAATCTAAATTTGCAAATTTTTCTTACTCGAACAATTAATCGACTTAAAATTCTAAGATTAATCGAGCAATGTTTGATCGAGTGGATACTTTAAATGCTCCAATAAGCCTAACGTAAAAAAGTTTTTTCGGGAATTCTAAATTAATGTACGTACTCGTATATTAAATGTCTGCCTAGTTAACAGCAAAATTTTGAAAAGAATTATCTCTTTTATTGCATTAAAAGAGAAAATAGCTAATTGACCATTCTTTTCAGTGTTTTCCCTATTAGGTTAACTCTGAATTTTAATATTCCAAGATAATCTATATATAAAAAGCACAAAATCTGATTGTTTGTATGTTTGTCGGAAAGCTATAGCTGCGTACACCAATGAACCGATCTTTATGAAATTTTTACAGTTTGTTACTTCATATACGGATGGTAAAATAGGGTACTTATGCATAATCCCATACAAAGTAAATATTATTCATCGTGTTGTTTGGTAACAGTAGTAGGTAGCACCTTGGAATTTTGCATTAGTAACTTCTATATCTATACATAGTTAAGAGAAAGATGGACTGGATTGAAATAGCGGGCGTGGTACCTCCCATACAAAATGAAAAATTATTATCCTGTATCCAGAGAACTGCACTAGGTAGCGCCTTGGAATTTTGCACCAATACCCAATAACCTACCCCCGGGGGTTCCAATTGTCACTGCAGGAATGGCAAATGCTTTGACTCAGTTCACTCGGGGAAAATAGGGGCACCAGACGCTAGGGTTCCTAGAGCCTAAATCTGGAAGAAAAGGTCTGTGTGTTAAAACATACGGGTCCTCTTCGAGGCCCGACCAGTGCCCAAAGGACTGGTACCACGGGAATCAGTGGCACTCATGCTATTTTCGACAGATTGCACAACTGTGTGATAGACAGTCGTTCAGTCTGTCAAAAATAGCATGTGTGCTGTATTGTTTTTGCTCATAAACATAAACTAGATATTTATTTAAACGTACTCAGATGGAAAAAAAACAAAACAAAAACGTTTTTGTATTATGGGGAAAACCACGTCAAATCAAGGCACTCAAAACGACTACTTCAGATTTTATTGAAACTTTTTTTTATTTATAGTCCTTGACTCTCTGAATCCAAATATAATTAAAAAAAATTTTATAATTTTTTAGTTATACAGTTATAAATGTGGGAAAATATCGCTTTTTTGCAAATGTACTCGTGGATTAAATATACTCTAGTTCCAGTTCTATAAGCCCTAGGAAGTTGAGTGATAGCTTTTTTTAAAGGGGATTTCATACGCTTTAATTTGACATCAATCATAAAAAAACCAAATTTTAAAAAAAAATTTTTCTTATATTTAAAAACCAAGTTTTAAAAAAAATCTTTGAGATAGTGGCTGACTTCATCAACGCAGTTTGCAAAGTAACACTACAATCAATATAGTTCATAAACGCCTTAGCATTACTTTTTACAATGTCGTGAGTTCATTATCGCAGTGCAACCCTTTTCAATGCGCATCAGTTGCCAAATTTGTTCACTGTTTTAATTTGTGATGCGTTGTGAGATGAGCGGTTGAATTGTATTTTCTTAAAATAAAATCTACTAATTATTTTTCTTAATTTAGTAATAAATGCCCTAATGTTTTGAAGATCCACTTCACAATATTTTTTTTTTACACACAACAAACGAAAATTAAGGCAAAGCAATTTTGCGTTCATAAACGTTTAAAAAATATGTTGCATATTTTGACAGAGCAGTGTTGACATGCAATATTGCTATGCCTTGCTAGCGCATGAAGTGTTGCTTTGCAAACTCGGTTTATGAAATCCGCTTGGTGATTACTCCATTAAAATTTCAGATTGGGACCTTGGTGAGGTCATTAGTTATGTTATATTTGGCTTCAGAAAGTAAAAGAATATATATAACAGAAGTTTCAATAAAATCGGGACTGGTTTTTTGTGTTGATTTGACATGAAATTACCCTATAGTAGAAAATATATTCAATCGGTAGCTTGTAAGATTAATTGCTTTTCCAAAATGGTTTATCAATTAAACCGTTTTTTAAACTGTTTTTTTTTCGCAATTGCACAATTGTGGTCGTTTATCAAAGCAGGCATATATGTATGTAAGTAAGAACCCAGTAATTTTGTTTGCGCTCTTTGTCACTCAAAAAGTATTTGTTTTAGTTTTAAAAGAGTTGAAAGTTCGTATCTATGTGTGATACGTTTTGTTTGTTTCCGAACACTGGTTTCTAGTATATCTGCTTGCAAAGATATCTTGGATATTTATCTCAACAAACATCAAAATCATTTCCAAACATAACTTTTTTACTAGTAGACCTGATATTAATGTCATTCCACTGGGATGAAATTTTGGATGAGAACTTTTTCATGCGAGATCTTATAGACTAAGACAGTAGACGCTCGCAAATTAGAACCGATTTGTTTTTGAGGGAATTCTAATTTCTGAATTATTCTAATTTCTGGACTTTTTTTTCATATAAATAGTAAAAAATTTAGTAAATTTACTTCCAGAAACTAAAAAAACAACAAATAGGAAAAAACATACATATATGATTTGGGATTCCCCTTTTTAGTTTTACTTTGTTCAAACAGAATGAAAATAAATTGGGGATTTCTTGTGTTCAAATAACAAAAAAAAAAACACGCTAAGAAATTAGAATTTTAAATTCGAATTTCAGTGTTTAATGTATTGCAAACACTGATTCTAATTTCTGGACGTTCGAATTACTGAAAGCTCTAATTTGTGAGCGTCTACTGTATATCAATTTATGTATGTATATATCTATCAATATGGACTATGCGCAGAATCAGTAGCGCACTTAAAACAAATTATACTATGAGTTGAATTGGCCGCCATTCAATATAATAGAAAATATTTGATGAAGGCTTGTTAGAAGAGTACAACAGCTGTAAACAATTTGAGACAAGAATTCTTAAAGAACGAATTGAAAATGTGTAGTTGAAAATAACATCAATCTATTCCCTATTGAAGTAACTTTCCTACCTACCTATCCTCTAGGCAAGAATTTAAAATCTGATTGATTATTGCAATAATTAATTAAGTCAGTGCTAAATATTGTAGAATATTTAAACGATAAGTTATCTGCTGCAGCGGGTATACTAATCTCGTTAAAAAAATTTTTTTGTATTGTATTGTATTGTTTTTTTTTTTCTATTATAAGTGCGTTTATTTCTACATCATTGACTTGTTGTACTTAATATTTAAGTTTCTTATTGCTGTTCGTTCATTCATTAAATTGCACGCGAATGTATACTGACATGCATACATTTGTATGTATGTATGTAAGTGAAACGATGTAACAGCCATTGTAAATGTTAAGAATATTTGTTTTGACATTTTAATTGCACAGGTTTTTTTTTTGTTCTTGCCTCGCTTCTACCACATTATAGTGGTACAGAGATGGGAAGCGCATTTTAAGAATTATAATAATCGCATTCATACTTATCACATCTGATAGTATAATTTTTGGTTTCGCTGTTTTTATAATGTTTTCAAAATACCATAAATGAAACAATTTAATCGGCCGACTCACTCTTGTCGGTCTCTTACAAAAAGAGTGTCGTTTGACTAACCTGGTCGTAAGTCATGTGGAACTGGTATGAGCAAAGTAAGCTACTGTTTAAAAAATTCGTATTATGAGCAAAGTAAGCTACTGTTTAAAAAATTCGTATTAAAGTCATTTTAACTATTTATATCCAAAAATCGATCCAAACCTAAAAAAATAATTTCAATCCAACACAGACATTTTTTTCGCCAATTAAAAGCTTAAATTAGTTTTAAATTAAAGTTCAATTAATTTTTTTATTGATTCAATTAAACATTTGTTTAAAACGGAACAAAAAATCATAATTGAGGAAATAATTGAATCCATTAATGTTTTAATTAAATTTCAATACGAGACCAATAAAAACCTTTAATTGGTGAAAATATTTTTTTTCTGTGGAAAGCCTAGTACTCTGTTCAGTCAAACTACATACATAAAAAATTTGTATGAAAAAGTCATGAAAAATATTGCTGAAGTAGTACTCTGTTTTTGCTGTGGAAAAACACTGAAATCTTCCTTGCAACATTTCATCAAAACTGTGAAATAAAGCAAATAAGCATTATTTCATGCGGAATTTTTTAAACAACAGCTGATCACATGGCTTTTGTTAACATTTGCAAAACAATGTGGTATACTTAAACGCAATAAAATCGTAAAATTCTTCGAAATCGCAAGATAGACACCACATTTTAAATGTAAAATTTTCCTTGTGAAATAAAAAATGTTGCTCAACATTTTTCACAAATTCGAATAGAGTACCAGGCGAAAGGTGTGATTATTAAAAAAATAATAGTTTAAATTTAACTGCGAAATGTTTTAGCAATTATTTAACACTAAATTTGTAATTGTAGGATTAATTCCTACTCTTGACTTAAAATTATACCTCTATGAGAACTTTAATTTTATTGCTAATAATTTAAAGAAGTGTCAGAATTAAGATGATGTCCACCCCTAAGACATCAGCTCTTTTCACAAAATTTTGATTTACATTTACTCTTATCTAGTCAATGCTGTGCTGGATTACGTTATTTAAACCATCAGTTTTTTTTTGTTTATTCACGAAAACCCAGCTTTTCAAATGGCCACAAAGTGGTCAATGTGTTTTCAATTCGGGAAATTATATCAGGAAACTCCCTGTAAATTCTTTATGCTACCAACTCTTTCTTACTAACTATTTTTGTAGCCACAACTTGCTACCAGGAAGGACAGCGACAGAAACACATATCCTCGTCGAATTATTATTTCTTTTAAAATTTTATTTTATCTTTTAAAATAATACAACATTTTTTCACTAAAAGAAATTCGCCATGTATTCAAAAACAATTATAGTCAAATCTACAGTCGATTTTAGTAAAAAAATAATTTTGTTAAATTCGTTCTATTCAGGAAATTTCAGTATGACTATATTTTTGTTATTTTATAGGGTATAGATATGATAAAAGATAAGTTGTAAAAGTTTAAAGTCTGCAACATAATCTGAAAATAAAACTGAATAACATTAATGCCTCCTTACCTATATTCCTGTTTTAAGAGGAATAAACGAATAAGGCTTTCAGATCCTGTTGCGGCCATTTGATATTGTTTTAATGTGTTTCTTATTTTCTCCATTAAAATATGTATGTATATCTCTTCCAAAACGCTAATAGTGTAAAATCTATTCGAAAAATTTATTCACATAATTTTAATTTGCACAACACACTGAAATTGACCGCAAACATTATTTATTTATTGCCACAAATGTTAAAAAATAATATATAAACAAATAATTTTCTATTTTATATTCAACTGAGCGCCTTTTATCTCTCTTGAACCGTAATAGGTAGACGCTTGAAATTTTCACAAATGATGTATAACTGTGGCCGCTGTAGCAACAAATATTAAAATGTATAGGGTGTTCCGATAGAGAGTTGTTATTCACGAATATCTGTATATTTCTTGAACTGTAGGAGGCATAGACTAAACTTAATTCGCTTTATAAACAAGTATACAAAAGTGAACCGAAATATAAAAGGTTGTGCCGATAGTGACGTGATTTGCATGTATATAGCCTAAGTTTTGAGCGATAATAGGTAGAAGCATGAAATTTTTACAGAAGGTGTATTACTATGGCCACTACAACAAATAGTAAAAATTAAAGGGTTTGCCGATGACTACGGCCTAATTTTTAAACCATAATAGGTAGACTCTTGAAATTTGCACAGATGGGGTACTACTATGACCCCTATAAAAATTAAAGGGTTTTCCGGCATTCCGTGATTTTCTTCTATAACGCCTTATTTCTTGAATCGTAATAGGTAGAATCTAAAAATTTTGTGCAGAAGATGTGTTGCCATTGCCGATGTGACAATTACTAAAAATTAAAGGGTGCTCTGACAGTGACATGTTTTTCACGTATAGTGACTTATTTTTTAATCGGAATATGTCGACTCTTGATATATTTATAGAAAGGGAATTACAATGGTCGGTATAACAAATAATAATATGAAAGGGTGTTCCGACAGTGACATGTTTGACATGATTTTCATGTAAATAGCCTTATTTTATAAACCGTAATACGTTGACTCTTGAAATGTTTACAGTAGATGTGTTACTTCGGCCGATATAACAATTACTTAAACATGTACTGGTGACATGTTTTTCACGAATATTACCTAATTTTTTGAACCGCAATAGGTAGGTTTCTGATATATTTATAGAAAGTGTATTACCATGGCCGCTATAACAACAATTACTAAAATTTAAAGGATGTTCCAATAATAAAGCAATTTTCGTGAATGTGACTTTAATTTTAAAATTAAAAGATGTCCCATAAGACATAAAAAATTAACAACTTGAATTTTTAAAGTCGTACTAAACATAGTACGGAACCCTACGTGTGTGAGACTAACTCGCACTTGACTGATTTATTTTATTTTTATATATTGAATTTTCTTAAAAAATAAAATAAAAAACTTAGTTGAATAAATGACAATTTTGTCAAATTAACGGATAAATTATTCACATTAACTTCTTTTTCGGATGTAAATTTATCTAAATTTATGGGTTGTTTTTCCTAGAATGTTTTACTACTATTTTAACGAAATTTTTATTAATTGAACAGAGTTTTATTTAAATTTTTATAAGTTTTTTCAAGTTTTATGGAAATATGTTTTGACAAAAGAAATTCTGTAAATTTGAATAAAATTAGTTTATATGAATAAATTGTGGTTAGGTTTGAATAAAAATTAAATTGTTATAAATATTTTTGTCGTTAAGAATCAACTAATTTTTTTCGTTAATATTACCTACTATTACCTACAAAATTTGGTTCATGAGGCTGTCATTGGTTCGATTTTTATAAAAAAATAAATTCCTAAATACTAAGTTATCCATCCCTGTGGCAGTATATTTTTTATTGTTATATGTTTAATCATTTGCTGATGTTCGGTTTCTATTTATTGTTTGTTTTTCTTTTGAATTTGAATTTGATTTTGCAATTGCATTTGTTGTTATTGCTGTATTACACTTTATTTTATTATTTTTTTTTTTCATTATTGCATTATAGTTTTGTTTGAGTGTTCGTGGATATTTATGTTTGTGCAACATGTACGTAACGAAGTAATTAAACAGAAAATGTTTTTCCTCGCAATGATGTTATCATGCTACGGCATGCAGTTACCTGTTTAAAACAATTTTTATGGTTGCTACTAAATCTCTATTCTTAAGTAATTCACAGTGTGAAAATTATAATTCAAGGTTGGAAAATTGTATGTTGAAAAAAAAAGAACTAAAAACGTAATAAACTGAGCTCTTGCTAGACACATGTAATGAAAAGTACTTAAAAATGTATGTAAAAGGGTTTAAGATTACGTTCTGCCTTTAATTACGTTAAGCCACCAATAAAAATCGAAAGTTATTTTTAAAAAACTGAACATATAACGTTGTTCATTTATTTACTTATGTACATACATAAATATGTATGTTAGTATGTAAAAAATATTATACTTGAGTCAATATCCAATTTACATCAAAATAATTAAAAAAATATGTTTTTTTGTTTCTTAAAAAAATCATTAGCAAATGAGTCTTAACATTTACATTATGACACGACTTTTGCGCCACCCGTATACTTATATATGTACATATGTGTGTAGTATGTATGTTTGATATCGAGCATAATGTTATAAAATTGTATTCCTTCAAAAACTATTAATCGCCCTAGATTTTTGGAAAATTTTAAGACTTAAACCTTTAAAGAGTTTGATAATTCTTCCAAAACAAAACCCCAACTTCAAAACAGTCGGATGGAACATCCTTTATTTTTACATACATACAGCTGCGGTCAAAAAACTAGCACCAAGCCTAAGAAAATATTTCTACGATACATATTTTCTGATAGGTTAAATTGATATACATATTTCAAAATTTGTCAGAAGACACTTAGGAAACTCTACAACTACTTAAAATAATAAATTTTATTTTTCTAATTATTTTGTTTTGAAATTTTTACTTTATTTAAAAAAAAAAACTTGAAAAATATTCAGTCAAAAAAATAGCACTTCACTCCAATTTGTACTAATATTAAACACTAAATTAGGAACAAATTAAAAAGAATTATAAATGATGCATTTATTACGTTGATTTATACCTTAATTAATACCTTCTTTCATGTCCTTTGTTTGTAATAAAGACTGCACAACGTTTTGGCATCGAATTTACAAGATTTTGGCATCTTTCCTTTGGAATTTTATTACAGATTTGCTGGACAGCTGTCCAAAGCGCTTCGTTGTTAGTTGGTTGCATATGAGACACTGTTTTTTTTATCTGGCCATAATTTCTTAATTGGTCTGGGCACTGAGCGGACCATTCCATTACATTGGCTTTATTATCCCGACACCACTTTGTCGCAAGCTTGCTTGTGTTCTCCGGATCATTATCTTGCTGGAAGACCCACACCAATGGCATTTCTTCAAAAGTATAAGGAAGCATTACTTCCCCGAGTATACCAACATAAATGTTCTTATTGTGGTTTTGTAGGTCCTATACCATAGTAAGAAAAACTACCCCATACTATTACGCTAGATCCACACCGTGTTTTATGGTTTTAGTTGTAAGTTTTGGGTTGAATTCTACGTTTGGGGGTCTTGTTACGTAGGAACCTGATCCCTTGCTTCTAAATAATACAATTCTGGACTCATCTACCTCTTATTTTTTTTTTCGTTTGAATGAGAGACTACATTTTGTCGTTTGTGCTATTATTTTAACCAGCACTGTACATACTTTTGTATACTCAAATATGAAGCAAATATTTTCTTCGTTTGAGTATTTGTTATTATTATTTCAATGATAATAATAATACCTTGTTACCTATTTTTTAAATTATCTTCTTATTTTTTAAATTATTTAAATTAAATAAGGTGGCGGAGAAACGAAATCGTAAGAATGTGATGAGCTAGGAGGCAAAGATACCAAAGTTGTAGGTATTTCGTAAAGCCAACAATCTCTCGTACAATCTGTATTATGTCACTCTACAAATCTATTTAATGTTTTTTTAATTATTTTTTAAGGACCAGCACTCAGGAAATGTACCCTACTATGCAATACATTGTGTTAGAACTGGAAAACTTGGTTTTGGGGAGGAGTATAGAGGGAGTAGTGTTTGTGGACAATCTATTTCAGTTTTTCCACATTAGAAGTAACAGGAAAGACCTCTGCAGCAAGATAGTTTCACTGGCCATGGATAAGCTGTTAGTGAAAAGCGTGTTTTATGTAAATCATGTGGATATCGGGAACAAATGCCCTAATATCATTATGGTACTTTCCATTGAAGTAGCGATAAAACCGCGTAGGATACCTTTATGGCCGTGACCCGTCACTAACACATTCAAGCATCCTTTTTCCATATTTGTTCTATATTTTGTAAACCTCAAATTGGGTTTAGCCTAAAAATTAATAATAATATCATTTGTTTCTTCTACCATAACACACAGTCTCGGTCAGATATATATATTTTGCAATTTTTTGTAGGGTTATATACATATCACATCGTACTGGATTTTCAAGCTTAGAACATCCATAACTACAGATGACGGAAAATAATAAAAAAGATCGTTATTGCCTCGTGGCCCCCATGTCTGAAAGGCCCGCAGCTTTGCTAATAATACCATAGGGTTGAAAGTTTGACAAAGAAGGTCATTTAGAAAAATAAGAAATAGAGTTCGATAAAGAACTGACCCTTGCAGTACCTCCGAATTCATCTTCAGCTCGTTTGATAAAATCTCATCTGTAACAAATCGTATAAAGCGATCTCTGAGAAAGTTCGATATAAATCGAGAGAAGTTATCATCGTCACCAAAAGCAATAATTTCTGCCAGAAGGACACACCATGCCACAAAACCTTGGAAATATCTAGAACGACCACCCGACCTTCGTTAATTTGATGTATGGAATGAGACCATTTTCCCGAAAGGAAAGCCAGCAAGTCCCCTCTAGAGCATCCCTTACGATACCCATACAGGTGGTCGCTTAGTAACTTGTTGAACTCCAGATACTTCACTTATAGTTTGTAGCCCAGCTTTACTTTCATAAAAAGTGAGTAACCTTATAGGTGAAAAAAATAATTATCATTAATTTGAGATACTAGTTTTTTTGTTGGAGGAAACCACTAACTTTACGACTGTCATTCTTTCAAAGACCGTTGCGCTGTCACTATAGCATTTTAAACTATAGAGTAGCGATTTCAGACTGACGATTGATAACTGTTCCTGACCTTCTTTCTCATCCCAGAGTTCTCGTAATTGTTTCCAAATTTAATATGTGTCTCCCCGTGGTCCTTATATCAGCCAGTGTAATGAATGTTTACTCATAATACGCGTTACAGTCTAAGCATATTCTAGGCATAGCCTGCAAGTAACGTTGTATGCCTCGGTGGTCTAGTAGATAGTGTGCTAGTCTATCAGCCCGGGATTGTGGGTTCGATTCTCATCCGTAATTTTTCACTTTGACAGGCAGACCAATAAAATGGTTAACTTTGTTAGTGGGTTAGGGTCACGGACTGTCAAGTATTATCTAGCCAAGTTACAAATCGAGGTAAAACGATACTTACACGTTTCGAGGTAAAACGATACTTACACGTTTTACCTCGATTTGTAACTTGACTGTGCCTGGAAAAATGCTGACATAAAAAGTCCATGTACCACGGGCAGACATATATTATATGAAGACGCGGTGTGGAGAACTTAGCCTTAAGCAAATGTCAGCAATTTCCATATACTCTTCGATGAGGAAGAACGTCGACATGTATCAGGCCAGTTTGAAATCACCATTAAAAATAAAACTTACACAGGGCAACACTGATTCTTCAGTAGTAGTTTCTTACAGCTTGTTAAAAAAAAAATATTTGGGACTGTTGGGACTATAATAAAAATAGCTCACAGTTTAATAAGATTTAAAATACATTTTCGAAATACCATTTTTATTAGGTCATATTATTTAATTCGAATGATTTTCTTTTCAGATCGAAATAACCAGTACTCTTCCTGATTCTTGTGTATTTTAAACTCCTTTAACCGACTAGCTCTAGTTTAAAGAGCACAGTGTAATTAGACAGACTCATATACGTAGAGGTACGTTCTATGTTCAGTACAACTTTAAGTTGTTGTATTTTTTACGTCTTAATATTTAATTATTTTTTTATACTAGAGCATAGTACTAAATACTTTGAGTAAATATTAAGTCTCTGCCTATTAAGTTGAGAAGAGAAGGTCAAATTCCTCAAATTCGCGACATCTAGGGAAAAACCTTTTATTTTTATTTATTTTATTTCCGTTTCTTGTTAAAGTAGATATTCAAAAATATTATTTGTGTAAATTTTAAGTGTGAGCTTTTCTATGAAAATATCAGGTGTCTACCTATTGCGGTGCAAAAATAAGGCAATATAAGTGAAAAACATCTTATTACTTAACACCCCTTAATCAAAAAAAGTGTACCTATTATGGTTCCAAAAAAGGCTATACACGTCCAAATCACGACATTGTCGGCATACCCTTTAATTGTTACGATTTTTTATAGAGGCTGTATTAATATACCATATGTAAACATATCAAAAGTCTATCTATTATGGTTCAAAAGTTAGGCCATATTCATGGAAATCACATCACTGTCGGAACACCCTCTAATTACTAGATTTCATTTTATATAATTGTTTATAAGGAAACATAGTTTTAATTACTATCTCCAAATTCTAAGTGGTTACCTCCTACAGCTCAAGAAATAAAGACATAAACGCAATTAACACGTCAGTTTGGAAACAACCTATAAGTTTTAGTATTTGTTGCTATAGCGGCCACAGTTATACACCTTCTGAGAAAATTTCAAGATTGTGCCTTTTACGGTTCCAGTTTCAAAACTTTGGCCAAATATATGCAAATCACGTCAATATCGGAACACCCTTTAATTTTTTTATACTTGGTTACATAGCGAACTAAATTTTAAGTGTCAACACATATACGTGAAACAGGTCTCTATCAGAACATCCTATAAATCGTCTGTTTTCATTTCAAGACTCTACCTATTACGGTTCCACAGATAGAAAGCGCTGACAGACGGACAGACATTGTAGCGAAAACAATAGGATTGAGTTTTTACCCTCTGTTTCATAATATTTTTGTGAGCGAGAAAAATATTAATAAGAACCGGATTTTTTCGATTAAACTTTAAAGGGTCCTCGAATTTTATTTTCTTTCTTTTCGTTTTTTAATAGTTTACACAAACTAGACATTTTAACTGAACACATTATTGGAATTACTCTAAATGATTGTGGAATATATAAAAAAATAACTTCAAGCAATTCTTCAATACCAATGAACTCTTCTTAAAGGTCAGGATTTACTATCCTACACAATCATACGATTCAATCACAAAAAAATCTGACAGAATTCTGTCCTACTCAAAACTCGTTTCAAAATGGCGTTATAGATGCCACACTATCATACAATAAAAAGTTTTGCTACTCTGATCACATGGAAAAATACTATTTTATGATTTTTTTTTTTTCAAAAGATTATTAAATCGTACAGACCTGTCAAAAAGTCTGTCACACACATACATTTCTACTCCACACTATCATACTTTTTTATCACACATGTTATTTTTGACAGATCATGCGACTGAGTATGATAGTGAATCATGGCCTGGTTTAAGTTCGTATTATCCCTCTAACTACTCTATAGGGTTCAAAGAATATTTGTTTGCAAATTGTGAGAAAAACTAATATTTTAGCAGAATGTTATTAATTTTCTGGATAGTTGAACAACTAAATTTAATATTAATATAAATAAAAATTGTTATGCATACGGATTTTAAACGAACAGTTAGAAGAACTCCATCACAAAAATTTTATAAAATTTATATGACAAAGGACTCACACATTTAGATTACGATCAACATTTTTGAAATTAGCGCACTTCAAACCTTAGGCTGAACAACAAAACATGTTCCATGATAAAAGAAAAAAAGGAAAACAGCTCATGCTTTTGTATTTTATAACCCCTAAACTGAATAAATTTATTTTTTTTATTTATTTATTTTATTTATACTTACATTCGTTATACGCGTTTTTATAATCCCTTTTGAATAAATTGTGTTATTTTTCAAATATTAAAATTGTTTATAAGACGTGTTTTTTCCTTAATGTTTTAAAAATTTAAACAATTATTTTATTGTTTTCTGTAAAAAAAAAAATTAAACAATGCAACTAATTTTTAAAAATTTATTTCTGGCAAATTTCACTTTTTCACAAAATTATACGAAATATTTTTGTTGCATAAACAAACACTGTGACATAAAATTGTACAAGTTTTATACTGCTTTTTTATTTGAAACACTTAAACTCATAAAAGCACTTCTCTTTATTAAACACAATGGGGTATTGTTTTATTTTTCGGTGTTTTTTTTCATATAAAATAGTTGTTTTATTTTTGGAAAAGCAAACTTGATAAAAAGTTTTATTTTTAATGTAGCAGCGCTTGTTTGTAGAAAATGTGACAACGACTTTGGTCGTCGAAATTGAGGCAAAAGACTAAATAAATAATTTTATGAAAAATGTTTGCGGCAGATATCAATTGCCAAGCAAACACAGACCGCGCTACCGAAAAAAGTCAATTTAGTGGTGAAAAAAAAGCAGATAAAATACAAGCAAAAGCAATCTTTTTGCACAGAAAAAAGAAAAGAAACACAAAACTAAAGAAATTAAAGTATACAAAAATAAAAATAAAATATTTAGTTGAAAGCAAAATTCTTGACAACTAAAAGATACAAAAAAAAAAATATGTAAAAAGAAAATCATAAAACAGCTAAAAAAAAACAATTTATTTTTACTTTTGCACTACACTGTATGTATATTTTTTATTATTGTTTTTGGCTTTGAATGAAAACGTTTGCGAAATTATTTAAATTTTCGATGAATAGTTGCTTTGAATCAAATAATTAAAAACATTTTTTTTTTTTTGTTTTCTTATAAAGCCTTCTCCATGATCTGTTATTTAATTAACATTATATTATTTTCAAATTAACCGTTTCAATTAAACTGTGTCGCAGAAGTAGATTAAAAAACGCTTAGAAGTTTGTAACACAAAAAAAAAAAACTACAAGTTTGGCACAGAATTAAACGCACACCGCAATATTCTGTACAACAAACACTTCCAAGTAGAATAAAATAAACAACAACACTAGACACACCAAATTAACAATCGATCGTACGATTCGTTAAGAAACTCAAAATACCACAGACAGAGATTAGTACTGCACCGAAATCAACAACCGCTCAATAGCAGAGCTTTTCGTTAAATAAACGGCAAAAGTGTTAAACACAAAAAACAACTTGAAGCATTCGCATTAAACAACACCAACAACAACACAAAAACAATATTGACTCAAAGCAGCAACAACAAACAACCACATCAATAACACGATACTAGCACGACACTAAATAAATCCACTCACTCATTTAGTAACTTAATTTCCCTCTCTTTTTAATTGTTTATTCGTACTCATTCACTAAATCATAGAAAGATTCCATTTAACGCATTCACACAGTTATAACTCTCACAAGTGATAAAGAATTATCATTATTTTTCTTTACACTCTCTCCAAACAATCTGAAAGATACTTAAAAAAGAAGCTCTACCGAATTTGGGAAACTAATTTTTATTTCTTCTTTTTTACCAAAAACTAAACACATGTACGCACATGAAACAGGGATGGAAAATCCTGAACGGTTGTACATATTTGTTGGCCCTATAAAAGTGGTTTTACACGACGTGTACTGTCATATGACTTGTCACTTTTCCTTGTGTAAATTCTAAACACGTCGTGTGAACCCTTTCAAACATAACATGTGTATTTTCTATTTGTACAATACATATGACATTATGTCAGATGTAATTATGTCAGATGTAATTACACATTTACGTTTGAAAGCAAAAATTATACACCGTATGTAAAATGCCTATTTTGAAAAACACATGAAGTTACATATGGGTTATTAAACTGAAAAGTCATATGACAAATACACGTCGTGTAAAACTACTTTAAGCAAGCAAGAAATATCTCACCATGCCTGTGAAAAGATAAATACATTTTCAGTGTTTAAAAAGCTACCAATATTTCAGCAAAATTACCTAAATATTGCGTTTCAATGGCTGAAACAAGGCATATTAAACAAGGTAATAGCGTAAGGGAAAGGAAATTTGAGCAAAAAATTTTTTTAATTTTTTTTATATGGATTTTGACAGTAAAATAGATATTATTCTCTCTTAAAAAACCTGATTAATGTCAAACTCCATATAAAAAAAATTGAAAAAATATCTCTTTAATATTAGCTCCGCCTTGTACAGTCACCTGGTTAAATATGCCTTGGGCTGAAATAAATAAAAATCTATTAACACAAAACTCTCTTCATGGTCGATTAACAATGTTCGCCTGGCAAATAAGTCGTAGAATTTAGAAAGATAGCAATTAAATCAAAACAATATTCATTGGATACTGATATAGCGTACAAGCTACGTTTTGTGTGCTTATTATTAATGTAGGGGGAGTATCGAAGCAGACCGCTTCCTTAATGGGTCCCTTCTAGACCCCCTTCCGCCTACAATAATTATAAGCAACCAATTTGTAATTATGGCAAACTTATTTTTTACATTGAGTCATGTGCTACAACCAGCCTTTACTCTTGACTTTAGACTGTCGACTGCCAACTCTCGGCCTTTTTTCTCATCACGGAGTCTCTAGCATTTGTTCAAGCCTACTAGTGGTCCTAAGTCTTATGTTAGCCAGTGCTGTACATTCACACACAATGTGCGCTGTCGTCTCAGCCTCTTACAGGTACAGTCAACAAGTATCATCTTTTTCGATTTTCATCTTGGCTAGATGATACTTGAAGTTTCCATGATCTGCTACTAAAGCAGATATCCCGCTTAAGGTACTTTTATTATATCTTATTGTCCTTTGTGTCCACATGGGCTCTTGTAGCACCATTCAAGCCTACCTACACCTGGTGGCCTCCCTTCACCATTTCTGGCTTAATGAGTACACCCTTTGTAGGAGCTTTGCTCGCATTAAGTCATTTCCAGCGTTAATCTGGGTTCTCGTCCAGATATTCATAGCTTTTGCTGCTTTTGCTGCTTTTGCTAGTTGGTCTGTTGCTTCATTCCCAGCTGTGTCTATGTGTCCCTTAATCCACATCAATGTTATCTCACTAACCGAGGCACATCCGAGGTATAGTTTTAAAATCCATTCCATCACTAGTTTGGAGTACACGTTCACACGCAAAGAAAAAACATGGTTATGGTATGGTCACAGGAATCACATTATGTTCTCTGTAACAATGTATGGTTGCAATGAACAAATTTTGGTTGTTTGTGACATTACTTTGGTCACGATAAAAAAGTTTTGGTTATGATTTTATCATTAAATGGTTACTACATTCTAAAAATTCAATATGGTTGGTTTTTGATCTACAAATTTTGATAAACTTCAAACTACAACCAAAGTTTTATAAATATTCAAAAATAATATATTTAAATCGGGTTTGACAACAGAAAACAAAATATTTTCTTAAAAAAAATAAAAATAGTAAAAAAATTTATTTTTGGAAAATTGTATAGATACTCGTATGTAAATATTTAATTAATCTTTACAATATAAAGTAAGTATTAAATTTTGCTAATTTATGTATCAATGAGAACGACATGATGATTTCATTGATACAAAAATTAGCAAAATTGAAATCATTGTGATAATAATAAATATTTTTTATAAATGTCATTATGATCAACGTTGGGCTGAGAAAGACTACAAGAAGGCTCATTTGGATACAAGACGCAAGGCTAATCCTTTTGGTGGTGCTTCCCATACCAAAGTAATTGCACTTGAAAAAGTTGGTTTTGGATATAAACAACAAAATTCCTCTATTCATTAGTGTGTGCGAGTCCAATTGCTAAAAACCCGAAAAATATTGAGTGCTCTGGCTGGTCCTATGTACATTGAATAAAACGATGAAATTTTAGTTCCGGGTTTGGTCGTAAGGGTCATGCCGTCGGTGATATTGCTTTCGTTGTTGGTATAGGAAAAAGAAGCTCCGTTCAAGTTCTCAAAAAATTTTAGTTTTATTTCAAAATTATAGTTATGTGTGTACTCGTATGTATAATAAAATATATAATAAAATGTAAGTTTCAAAATAAATTAAAGAAAAAAATAAACAATTTTTTAAATGACATTTCATTTTTTTTAACCATACTATAATATTTACTTTAACCATAATATTATAATGTTCAACAATAGTATGGTTTAACTACAACCATATAATTTAATCATAATATGTTGCTCTTAGTTTATGGTTACCTCAACCATGTTTTTTCTTTGCGTGCAATTGCCTCAAAAGTTTTATAACCGACTTATTGTCAAGTGCGATGAGAAATGAAAACCTTTCTATCATACACCCGATAGGTTAAGCTCAGGTGAGTATACTTCTGCTCCTGCTATATAGTCTTTTGTTACCACTGGACACAGAGCAACAGTTGAAGACAAGATTTAAATATGGTCATGCCAGGACAAAATTAATTTATAAAATATTAACACTGATTCTCTGATTCTATACTGATATTGTTTGACAGTTAACGACGCATCGCATATGATGTTGAAATAGGGCTGAATGTATATGCGTTCTCCAGGGCGCGTAATCACAAAAGACCATTGATAAACCTTCATATATTCATATATTTATATGAATTTTCAATATATATAATGAAGACTGTGGTGTATTTTTTTTAACTGATAACAAAAAATACGAAATCGGAGTTTAAAATATAGCGATACTTTAATATAAATATCGCTAGATCAATTTTACAATATATTTCGATATATTCATATGTTTTTCAGCCGTACAACGAATTAGCAATGTTATAAAAATCTCGCACAATAATCTTAGTTGTTCCCGGTTACTCCCGAACGTTCAAGACTATTTCTGTACATTCCAGTAAGTTAAATGCTGTCGTATATTCTCGAATGCTCGGACTGTTCCAAATGGTTGTATGTTACTTTTCAAAAGAGAAGTAACATTCAGGCAATTAATGCCTATATTAATTGCCTGATAATTTGATAAGATAAGACAGATGGTTAGTGTGATAGTAAAGCTTCGCTTATGGCAACACTGCAATTGCCCGTTGTGATTATTTTTAGAACAGCGTTGCAAGCGCTTTAGGCGAATTAGTTTGAAGCTAGCATAGCCAATTTATAATTATTTTACTTCGCCGGCGTTTTAGTGCTATGTGGTAATACCGGCGAACGAGGACGCTGTGATATGCATTATTATAAAGAGAAATTACTACATATCAGAAAAATTGATGTTGCCATGGCTGAGTATTGAACTCGTGACCATTGCTTAGTAGTCAACGTGCTAACCACTTAAGCTACAGCATCCTGAACATTACACAAAATTTAGGAGGAGGAAATTTTTTAAATTTCTAGAGAGTGACATTTTCAGCCTTTATATACTCAAAAGCATGTTTTTCAGGTGAAAATGGGATTTCCTTGTATTGATAGAGGATAGAAGGAAAGCACACTATATAAATCCCTTGGTCGTACTAGAACTCGTTTCTGAATTTTAGCAGCATGCAGATTGCACATTTAACTTTATAATAAATTATCGTTCAAGAGATAGAAGCCTGTGACAAAGAGATAATTATTAGGGTGATCATTTTTGAATCCAAACAAATTTTTAAATCCGAAAAATTTTAAATATTGAGTTGTAGTTGTCATAACCAAAATAAAAGTGTATTTAATTACGAAGTGAAATAGTTAAAGTTAGAGTTGTGTGTGACATTAATTTTATGATTTATTTTGAAATTTTGTCAGAGCAACAATTCTATAAAACAGAAATAATAAGCAATTAATTATCATTTCAAGATAAAATTAATAATGTTAAATTGCAGCTACCTGTCGGACAAAATCTTTAAAATTAATCATTTGATTACTTTACGTGGCCAAAAAGTTGTTAATGCTTTTAAAATAATGTTTAGAAGTGATTAAATCTGAGTGGAAAACTGCGTTGGAAATTCTTTATTTTTTTTTTTTTTTTCATAGAAAAATAATGTTTATGAGGAATTTTTATAAATAAATACCAACAAATTAATTTTATTAAAAACACGTATTTTTTTATTATTTCCGAAAATAATTAACAGTCGCCCGAGTAGATCAATAAAAAATTTTAAATTAAAATATAATAATGCGATAAATTTATTCACAAAATCGTAATATTTTATCTCGCATAACCTCTCTCGTTTCACACTATAAACTTTCCATGCCTGACATATACTTTAAATTAAACAACAAAGCCCCAGCGTTTATTTAATACACTATTTTTACAAGACTAAAGTAATAAAAACAAGCTAAATTTACTCACCGTAATGGGTTTTTACCTCTTAGAACAACAAGAAAGAAGGCAACGAAAACGAACAAAAAACCCAGCCATGTTAGCCACATTTTAAAATACCAACAACAAATACAGAGAATGAAATAAACAATGATCATTGATTGAATTGGGGTGACCAGTTGTCAAAATTTTGTTTTACGTTCATTGATTAAATATTTCATATTAAATGGTATATGCTTGCTTTTAGTGAAGAAATATATAACACACCATCTAGCCTACGACATATTATCAGTCATTTTAGAGAACTCACTTCCGATCGATATTATATTAGACTACCATCTGTCGTAAGCGCAATCGTACTTGAATTATGTTGTTCTATTATAACTTCGGGGAGAGTGGTTTGTGATGATAAAGAACAATTCTGAGTAAGAGTCAAAGAGAATGTCGAAATCTGAGTGTAAAAAAATGTAAGAGAGATTATATACAGGGTGTCCGCCGGGAAGGTATAATACATTGTTTTGCCACCATTTTAGTAAACATTAGTCTTGACAGTTCATATCTGGCAGATGTGAAGTAGACACGTGGAAAATTTATTTTGGAAAAATATTCGATAAACCAACGTGTTTTAATCGTTAAAACATTTTATCAAAATCAATTTATCAGACCTCTTTCCACAACAAATTATTTCAAGAAATGGTAATATTGATTGGCCTCCTGATTTGACTGATTCGGACTTCTTTTTGTGGGCATATCTGAAAAGCAAGGTTTATGCAAACAAACCAGAAACGTTTGAGCAACTCAAACAAAATATTCGTGATGAAATTAATGAAATACCGCGTAAAATGTGTGAGAATATAATGAAAAGGACTCGCATTTGTGAGGCTAACAGAGGCGAACATTTATCTGACATAGTATTCCATACATAATTGCCAACATTAAATAAAATATTTATCAATTTAAGATCCATTCTCTTTCATTTAATCAAAAATTATAAACAAACAAAGTAGTATACCTCCCCGGCGGACACCCTGCAGTTGAACCATTCAATTTTATTGGATGGTAAGTAAAAAAGTAGAATTTTATAGCTTGGTTCCACACTATTTTCTAATATAAAAATGATTTCTGCACAATTTTGCCCGAATATCAAACCTGGAGAATTTCCATTCTTTCTAGAAAAAAGATTTTGTTTAAGATGTAGCTCCAATTTGATACGATTATTTGCGACTAAGTTCTACGGGAAATCTTTATTAAATAGTGTACATATTCTAGGTTCCACTTACATGCTCTGTGGCTGCAGTTACAGGGGTTGGATGTAGAGTATTAATTTCTATCATATTTCACTATATTATGTATAAAGCAAACTAAAATTATCCATTCTTTTTCTATCGCAAAGGTGGATCACCATCAGAGTTTGTATAATTTTAAATAATTAACGCCACTGATCGCTAGCTTATTTGAACGAATTTTGCAATTTTTATTTAATCCCCATTTTCAGTGTGCCTTTTAACACGTTACTTGGAATTGGCATTGCCACATTTTTTACTTCAACACGTCTGACTGTGGTCATACCATTGGATGAAAACAATGCGTCTACCAACGCTTTTGTTAAGCAGAGCGATACAAGTAGCGATCTTAGAACACGGCTGGCAGAACCATGCTCATGCCTCTTGTTTAGAAGTTAGAAACTACTTTAACTCCTGAAATGCTATTGGTGCCTTCGTTGAGAGTGCAAAAGCAAACCGGACTAAAAAGCCTTTCCTAAGATTTATGTCTAAATCACAGCCACCACGTAAGGATACCTACCGATTCCCGTGGCACCAGTCGTTTAGACACTGCTAAGACTTCGAAATATTTTATCTTCCTGTTTCGGCCCCCCCTGCTAGCCTCGGGGACTAGTGCCCCTATATACACCGGGTATACTGGCGTCAAGGTGTTAGAGGTCAACAGGACATTAAAATGCCCCGGGGGAATAAAAAATTGCTTACAC
This sequence comes from Phasia obesa, assembly GCA_949628195.1. Taxonomy (NCBI): domain Eukaryota; kingdom Metazoa; phylum Arthropoda; class Insecta; order Diptera; family Tachinidae; genus Phasia; species Phasia obesa. Next base: position 104,626,911 of record OX451219.1, read on the forward strand.
AAATAAATAATAATACAAATTATATGAATACAAAAAAAATGCATACAAAACTTATAACGTCTTTACCCCGCTGGCTTTAAAAACATAAGAAATCGTAGTGTTAATGTCGTCCTAGTGACTTTATATACCTGTAGCTTATTATGCTATTACTTCATTGAAGAAAACGGATATTGAAAACTGATAACGCTATCGATACCGGTATTCACTTTGAAACAGCATTTATGTCACACTGGCAACAATAATGAAATTGTGCCACTGTTCTGTAACTTATCTGAAAAATTTTTCCAATGAAATGATTATAGTAAATTTTCTAAATAGATAGGAAGAATGATGATGAAGGATGATGCTAGTGTCTACCCTAATTTGCAAAATAATATATTTTTTCAATAGTTAGAGAAAAAAATAACTTAAGCCTGAGTTATGTATATTAATATATAGTTTTCTACACTGGGTGTGCTAGAATTAATCGTGAACTATTTAATTTGTTTACTTTAAAACCTTTATGATTAGCTCTAGTCCACCCTTTGGAAATCATACTGACTACAATAATTTCATGAAACAAGTTTCACTTGAATTACAGTTGCACTGTTTGCCCATTCCAATAATATTCTCACAACTCTTTCGCTAAAGTCATCAAAAACCTGGTTTACCTGGTCACCTTTGTTTAAAACACCCTTAAGTTATGAATGAGGAGAAGCTGAATCGGCTTTACACAAAAAAAAAAAAAAATCCGGTATTTAAATGTTTTCACAAATTGATTTTGAACTGTCTCGCAAAGCTTTTTCGCACTCGTATCAAAATAACTACATATGAGTACATGTGAGCTTACTTATCGCTCGGAGATTTGAGTGAGATAACTTCACAAAATTAAAGGTGGGTTTTTTAAGCAAATGTTTAGAATTCAATTAGTTGTGTTATACGTATTGTGCCCAGTTTACCCTTAAAACTACAATAAGAACAGTGAAGAGCAAAATGCAATTGATGTGTAGATAGGAATTTTAATGACTGTGGAAAAAAAGGTTTATTATTACGTTAATTAGTTACGAGAGAAAGCAAAATAGTTCCATTCATTAATCTAATGAGTCATTTTAGAAATTTTGTTTGATCGAAGTTTTACAACAAATACAAGAATTCAATGTATTTATGTGTGTTGTTTTTGTGTTTTTTATCCCATCGAAATGGTTACCACTGAAAGAATTATTTGATTTATGACCGACACAAGTCTCGTACACAGGTTCTGGCAGACAGGTCTGATAAACAACGAGTAGTAAAATTAGGATTTGTTGGACTTGTTTTTAAGCAAATACATTTTTAATGTTGCTTTTAATTTATTTCATTTAAATCAAAATTAAATTATTATTTTCAAATCTTGTTTAGAATTCAGTTGAGAATATTTTGGACGTAAAAGATCCTGCTTAATGATCACAATATGAACTGTGAATAGCAAAATAAAATAAATATTTAAAGACTATGGAAAAAGATTTCTAGATAAATCCACAAATCGATTTTTTATGAATTAGTTAAATATTTTAAAACCCAAAGGACATTCGATATGGAAAACAAATCTTGTAAACAATTAGTCAATTTGTGTTCCAAATATTCGAATTCATACATGCATCATAGAGGGTTACAAAAAGGTCCAAAATAGTAGAGGACTGTATCCTTTTCGTAGAGAATTGTTATCATTAAGTAATTAATAACAGAGGGGCTCTGGTATGAAAACAAAATCGACCATAGATTACATCCAAAAAATAATGGATGATTTTTATTTACTTAAAAACATTAGCGGGAAATTTTGCTCTAATACATACATTTTAAATATATTTATGTAACAATAATTATTTTATTTATCATTGACAGATTTCCCAAATTACATAGCTGGATTGGTGTCAGAGATCTTTATGGGCTAAAAGAGACGAGAAAAATCAGCCCAATTGCTACCGATTTAAATTCGTATTGTCTTCTTCAATCTTATGAACTTATCCATAATATATTCATAAATACCGATAATTTTAAATAATTTCAGCTTTGTAAGATACTAGCTTTTTCCACTTCAGCTGTTTAAGCTAACATAAAATACCCTGTAATACTTTTAAATCGCTAAAACCCTGCGAATGTGTAGACATGTGGTGTAACAAGTAAAAACTGGCAAACAATACAAACATAAAGTATTAAACCAAAGAAACTTTTGCATCCATATTTACAGTGGGCTTAAAAAGGAGATTTTATGCAATATAAAATAAGATGACTATAGTATTAAAAATAACACATTCATGCAGATTCATGCAAAGAGCTCATGGGTAAAAAGTTCAGTATCGTGCTGAGATATAGTAAGATGGTTAACTGCGTTGATGACAGGTCATGGAAACTTCAAGTGTTATCTAGCCAAGATGAAAATTGAAGAAAATTATGAAAACGCACTTTTTGTGTGAATGTCCAGCACTGACTAGCATAAGACTCAGGACCACTGGTATATTGCCATGAAAGAGACGTGAGCCTTCAACAGATGCTAGCAATTACTAGAGACTGTGTGATGAGAAGGAAGGCCGACAGTTAGTAGTCGACAGTCTGAAATCACCTAAGTCAAGATTAAATAGCTTTTCGTAGCAATTGACTCAATGAAAATAGGAAGGGAATCGAAAACGGACCCATTATGAAAGTGGTCTGCTTCGATATTCCCCTTAATTAGATTAATAACATAAAGAAAACTTATTTTCCATAGAAGCTTGTTTGAAAATTTATAAAAAAAAAGTAAAAAATAAAATTTATCGATAACATACATTTTGTATAGAAAATTTATCGATGACGTGCATTTTTTCAAGAAAATTATTGATGACATCACATTTTCTATAGAAACTTTATCGATGGCATTATATTTTCTATAGACAATTTAACGATGACATCACATTTTCTATCGATGACATAAAATTTTCTATAGTAAATTTATCGATGACATCAAATTTTCTATAGAAAATTTATCGATGACATCAAATTTTCTATAGAAAATTTGTCGATGACATCAAATTTTCTATAGAAAATTTATCGATGACATCAAATTTTCTATAGAAAATTTATCGATGACATCAAATTTTCTATAGAAAATTTATCGATGACATCAAATTTTCTATAGAAAATTTATCGATGACATCAAATTTTCTATAGAAAATTTATCGATGATATCAACTTTGCTATAGAAAATTTATCGATGACATCAAATTTTCTATAGAAAATTTATCGATGACATCACATTTTCTATAGAAAATTTCTATTTCTATAGAAAATTTATCGATCGCATCACATTTTCTATAAAAAAATTATCGATTTTACAAAAATTATCGATTTACATTTTCTATAGAAAATTTTTCGATGACATCACATTTTCTATAGAAAATTTATCGTTCACATCACATTTTCAATAGAAAATTTATCGATCACGTCACATTTTCTATAGAAAATTTATCGATCACATCACATTTTCTATAGAAAATTTATCGATCACATCACATTTTCTATAGAAAATTTATCGATCACATCACATTTTCTATAGAAAATTTATCGATCACATCACATTTTCTATAGAAAATTTATCGATCACATCACATTTTCTATAGAAAATTTATCGATCACATCACATTTTCTATAGAAAATTTATCGATTACCTAAATTTTATGTAGAAAATTTATCGAGATAGAGATTTTCTATAGAAATATTACCGAGATGACAATACATTCTCTATATAAAATTTATCAAAATGTCATACATTTTCTAAAGAAAATTCATCGAGATGACATGCATTTATCAAAATTTATCAAAATGTCATACATTTTCTATGGAAAATTTATCGAGATGACATACACTTTCTATGGAAAATTTATAGAGATGACATACACTTTCTATGGAAATTTTATCGAAATGACATAGAAAACTTTAGAAAATTTATTTATTTAGAAATAAATAGAAAATTCATCGAGATCAATACATTTTCTATAAAAAATTATCAATGACTAATATTTTTTTTTTAGGGGCATTATAACAAGCCTACTGTTATTAATTAAATTACCGTTTAATAATTGTAAAAATCAGCGCATTTCGATTACTAGTAATAATAATTACCTGAATGAAGGATTTCAAAAAAACAGTCTAATTTTAAATTCGAAACAATTCTTTTAACAATTGTTAGTTTCATGAAAGAACAAAAAAAATGAAGAGCACAAAAAGTACAATAATAAAAGTTTAATCATTGCGAAAGAAGCTTATTCACGTATTCACTCACTGGTTCGATACAATTGTTTATTCTTCTGCTTACCTTTTTCATTACAAATTTTGTTTGTTTGTGGCTTAAACACCACCACAGATACAAATTTACACACATATCATCATACCAAATTGTGTTATGTGCAGTTTATTTATTCCCATTCTTGTTGCTTTTTATCTTATCTGAAGTTTATGTTGTTATTTTTATCATTTGCAGCAGTTGTTTTACTCATCGTATTCAGATAAGAAAGAAAAATATTTATTATTGGCCAATATTTTGTTTTATTTTTATTAATTTAATTTTATTTTTAATTTAATTTCATTTTTTTCACAACAGACTGACGAAATGCAAGGGAAAGAAGAGAAAACCAAATAAAAATGTTAGGTTTAACTGCACTGCATACTCCTGAGTTGTTTTAAGCAGCAAAAATTACAAAAATGCAGGTGTGAACTAAAACTATATTCGTAAATTAAAAAGTAAATAAAGGAATTATCTTGTAAAATTTTTAATTTTATACTTTTATATAGTTTCAAAAATTATTTTAAAAAATTATTCTTAAAATTAAACTTTATGATGCTTGAAAATCGGTTCTCGATAACAGGGTTTTTTGCGTTAACTTTGGGTTAACCTTGATATAATTGTCAAGAACAAAAATTAGAAAATGACCAGCTTGACCAGTTTAAGCCTAATAGAAAAAGAGGCCGTAAATTAAATAAAAAAATAAACTTTACAATCCTAACATTAAATGAAAATAAATAATCCCTTTCTGATAACACTGTTTATCTTTTTGACATTACCTTGCTCTAAATGGGAAAATAAATCAGTCAAGTGCGAGTTATCTCACACACGTAGGGTTCTGTATTAGGTTTAAAACGACTTTAAACATTCAAGTTGTTAATTTTTGTATGTCTTATGGAGCACCCTTTAATCTTAAAATTAAAGTCATATTCGCGAAAATTGCATCGTTATTGGAACACCCTTTAAATTTTCGTAATTGTTGTTATAGCGGCCATGGTAATACACTATAAAAATGTCAGGAGCCAACCCATTGCAGTCCAAAAAAATAAGGTAATATACGTGAAAAATATTAATATTTCAAGAGTCTACCTATTAAGGTTCAACAAATAAGGATATTTACGTATAAATTATGTCACTGTCGGAACACCCTTTATTTTTATTATTTGCTTTAGCAGCCATGGCAATTCCCTTTCTATTAATATATCAAGAGTCTACCTATTACGATTAAAAAATAAGTCACTATACGTGAAAAACATGTCACTGTCGGAATATCCTTTAATTTTTAGTAATTGTCATAGCGGCTATGACAACAGACCTTCTGTACAAATTTCAAGAGTCTACCTATTATCGCTCGAAACTTAAGCCATATGCATGCAAATCACGTCACTATCGGAACACCCTTTAATTTTTGGGTTGATTTTTTTATACTTGTTTATATAGCGCACTAAGTTTTAATTACTGTTTGTAAATTTTAAGTGTATGACTCCTACAGTTCAAGAAATAAACACATATACGTGAATAACACGTCTCTATCGGAACACCCTTTAGGTTTTAGTATTTTTTGCTATAGGGGCAACAGTTATAACGAGTGATTTTTTAAGAGCTTGAGAACATTTTTTTTAAATAAAACGCATAAAATTTGCAAAATCTCATCGGTTCTTTATTTGAAACGTTAGATTGGTCCATGACATTTACTTTTTGAAGATAATTTCATTTAAATGTTGACCGCGGCTGCGTCTTAGGTGGTCCATTCGGAAAGTCCAATTTTGGGCAACTTTTTCGAGCATTTCGGCCGGAATAGCCCGAATTTCTTCGGAAATGTTGTCTTCCAAAGCTGGAATAGTTGCTGGCTTATTTCTGTAGACTTTAGACTTGACGTAGCCCCACAAAAAATAGTCTAAAGGCGTCAAATCGCATGATCTTGGTGGCCAACTTACCGGTCCATTTCTTGAGATGAATTGTTCTCCGAAGTTTTCCCTCAAAATGGCCATAGAATCGCGAGCTGTGTGGCATGTAGCGCCATCTTGTTGAAACCACATGTCAACCAAGTTCAGTTGTTCCATTTTTGGCAACAAAAAGTTTGTTAGCATCGAACGATAGCGATCGCCATTCACCGTAACGTTGCGTCCAACAGCATCTTTGAAAAAATACGGTCCAATGATTCCACCAGCGTACAAACCACACCAAACAGTGCATTTTTCGGGATGCATGGGCAGTTCTTGAACGGCTTCTGGTTGCTCTTCACTCCAAATGCGGCAATTTTGCTTATTTACGTAGCCATTCAACCAGAAATGAGCCTCATCGCTGAACAAAATTTGTCACATTTGAACATTTCGAACCGAACACTGATTTTGGTAATAAAATTCAATGATTTGCAAGCGTTGCTCGTTAGTAAGTCTATTCATGATGAAATGTCAAAGCATACTGAGCATCTTTCTCTTTGGCACCATGTCTGAAATCTCACGTGATCTGTCAAATACTAATGCATGAAAATCCTAACCTCAAAAAAATCACCCATTACATCTTCTGTAAAAATTTCAATAGTCTACCTATTACAGTTCCAGCGATAAAAGGCGCTGACAGACAAACGGACAGACATTGTAGCGAAAACAATAGGGTTACGTTTTTACCCTTTGGGTACGGAAACTTATAGGGTGTTCTGAGACGTGTTATTCACGTATATATGTTTATTTCTTGAACTGTAGGAGGTATACACTTAAAATTTACACACTGTAATTAAATTATGTTCGCTATATAAACAAGCATGCAAAATTAAAGCTAAATATTAAAGGGTGTACCGCTAGTGACGTGATTTGCATGCATACATATGGCATAAGTTTTGAACGATAATAGGAAGACGCGTGAAATTTTTACAGGATGTGTTAACTATGGCCTGTTTATCAAATAGTAAAAAAATAAAGGGTTTTCCGACAGTGACCTTATTTGCACATATATAACCTTATTTATATAATGTAATATACATATGTGAAAGGTAGACTCTTGAAATTTGTATAGAAGATGTGTGCCACGGCCGCTATGACAATCACTAAAAATAAAAGGATGTTCCGACAGTTACTGTCGTTTACGTATATTGCCTCATTTTTTAATTCATAAATAGGTAGACTCGTGATTATTCATAGAAAGGGAATTGCGATAGCTGCTATTGCAAATAATAAAACTAAAGGGTGTGCCGGCCGTGATACGATTTGGATGTATAAGACCTTGGTTTTTGACCTGTTATAGGTACCCTCTTGAAATTTTAACAGTAGATGCGTTGCCATCGCCGCTATAAAAATTAAAGGGTGTTCCGCAATAACATGTTTTTTACATATCGCACCCTAAATACAAAAGGGTCACAACTCAAAATAATAAAATTTTCAGGAGAGACAAAAAACTGTTTATGTAAAAATGATTGTAATATTTAAAGAAAATATTGTTCCATTATAAAAAAATTCAATATTGAAGAAGTTTCTGCTATACTTTTTTCAATTTTATATTCTGTTTGCGAAAATAAAATAAAATTTTGATTTATGACTAAAAATAATTCTCTTTAAAATAGACATAACTGTATTTCTCCAGTTAAAGAAGATAGTAATGTGAAAAAAATTTTTGCAGTAGTTAGAGATATGTACTCTGAATTAGTTTATAGAAAAAAGTCAGTTTTGGAAAATTTAGAGTTGTGACCCTTTTGTAATTAGAGTGCGATATATTACCTTATGACACTTAAATTTAACCCAGATTATATCTGTGGCAATAAGGAAAAAGTGCTTAAGTCTGATTTTTAAGTTTTGTAGGAGAGCTATTTTAAACTTTAAAATAATTATTTTTAAAAAATAACTCATCTTTAAAGTTTACCTATGGAAGTCTAACGTATGATTTTGAAAAATATCTTATATCTACCAAAAATACGCAGGCGTTGCAATTAATAAGTTGTAAGAGGAGTTTCTATGATTTTGAAAAATACTTTGTAGTTTCTTAAGCTTTTTTCCAAATACGATTCTGCATTGAAAAAAGATGAGCAGAAAGTTTTTTTGCTATAACTTCCTGAAAAATAGTACAAAATAATTGAAACTTTGCACATGGGTACTTTGAAGTACGGAGATTTCAAAGGTGCCAGTAACTTAGTTTTTGCTTAAGTCGACTTAAGCACTTATTCCTTATTGCCACAGATATTATGTATACATAATCTACTGTAACGATAAGTAACGAAAATAAATTTAATAAAAATAAAGAGGTGTTTCCTAGAATTTGATCTTCTCTTCTAAACGTTATAGGCAGACACTTGATATTTGAACAAAGTATATTATACTGTGCTCTAGTATAAACAATAATTAAAAATTAAAAGGTGCCCCTGAGATGTGTACAAATTAACAACTTGTACTTTTAAAGTTGTACTGAACATAGCACGGAACCCTACGTGTGTGAGTCTGCCTCGCACTTGACTGATTTATTTTATATATTTTTGTGGCCGCTGAACCAGTCTTTTCTCAACCGATTTTGATAAAAGTTATAATTTTAAAAATTAAAGGGTGTCCCTCTAAAGCATACTTGTTTTTTACGTGTATTATGAACCGCAAAGGCCACCACTTTAAAGCTTAAAAAAAAACTGTGTACCACTGTAGATCTCAATTACAAAAATCTATAAAAAAACTAGAAATTAAAGGGTGAACCCAAAATTGATGTTATTTGATCTATATGGTCTTTTCATTGAAAAGTTATAACAAGTTTTTAATTTAAAATTGGAAATTATAGAGTGTCCCAATAGGTGATATTATTTGACCTATTTTTGGAACCGTATTATGTACTCTGTCCGCTATAACAAGTATAAATAATTAACATTATCAATAAAAGGGTCTTCCCATATAGTAATGTAATTTCATGTATAGAGTGTTTTCTTTCGAACTGTAATATAAAGATAATTGTTGTATACGCCAAATGTGTATTGCCATGTTCTCTAACAAAAACTATAAAATTTTGATCATGAAGCCTTATCTTTTGATCCTTGAAATTCTAACAGAGAGTGTATTACTATGTCCACAGTAACCAGTAAAAAGTAAAGGTTGGTTCCGTAGGTGCCGTAATTTAAAACATATGACTTGATGATCTCTTGCAACATTTTAGACAAATAGTTTGAGTATACAAAGTGTTTATTGGTAAGCCCGCAATAAAAAGAAGTATTAAAAATAAAAGTTAAAGAGTGTGTCCCCAAAGGTGACTTAATAAATTTTACCGATTCAATGGTACTGCAACTTTTATTTTTGTCAACGGAAAATTGTAAACACTATTTAAAGAACACAAAAATAATTCTTATTTTATATAAAATTAAGAATTTTATATAAAGCCTATGTCCCAGAGATGGATACCTTTATATTAAGTAAATACATATATTACTATTAAAGTAATATTCTTAAAATTTCGTGTAAATTACTTTCAAAGCAAAAGCAAACAAAATTTTGTAAGGACGCTGACGAAGTGCTGGGCGTATATTTGTTCCTTTAGAACTCGGTCATTTCTGAACCGATTTTGAAATTTGTTTTTTATTTATTTATCTTTATTAGAAAGCTTATGCTTAGAGATTAGTCCGATTTTAAAAGAAGTTTAAAATTTTAAAAATTAAAGGGTGTCCCCATACAACATACATGTTTTTTAAGTGTATTATATACATTATAGGTCACCAATTTAAAATTAAAAAAAGGACGTATCACTATAGCTCCCAAAAACAAAAAATAATAAAAAAAAATAAAATTATAAATTAAAGGGTGATCCCATAGGTTGCGTAATTTTACCTCTTTTGAACCCTTATACACAAACACTTGCAAGTTGCATTACTATGTCTGTTATAATAAGTATAAATGTTTAAAATTATAAATCAAAGGGTGTCGCAATAGTTTCTGTAATTTGTGGTATATGGGTAAACTTTTAAACCTTTAAAGACAGAGGATTGAAATTTACAAAGAACTCGTATTGCTACGTACGCTATAAGAACAAGTATAATATTTGAATTGGGAAATTACAGGGTGTCCCAATTGTTACTGTAAATTTATGTACATAGCCAAACTTTTAAACCGCTATATTCAGGGTTGACCTGAAAAAACCCAAAACCCCGGGGTCTTGTGCCGCTATATACTCCGAAAACACTGTTCCCCCGGTAGAATATCAACTGATATTTGCTTTAGATTATTGAATTTCAAAATAAGTTTTTTATCTGAATTGACGTTTTGTGCTACGACATTTAAAAAATCCCACCACTGCTTTTGGTATGTTTTTAACATGTCTGATTTGCTCAATTTTATCACAACTCCCACTAGAAATGGACACTTTCTCCAGCAAAGCGATTAGGCCAACGCCATAAATCCCTAGCCTATATACGTACGTTTGACGGCAATTTAAAGCAAAAAGCAATCTAAAGAAAAAAATGCATGCTAGAATATTCGTCGCGTTTATTCTTAAACCACGTAAGCGCCAAAAAGTTGTTTTTCAGAAAACGAAAAAAACTTAATAACCTCTTTAATATGGGTTTCAAAACAATTTTTTTTACAAAACATGGCTGTGTGACTCTCTGAAAGGTATAGAAACTTTTTTTTTAGTTTGTTACTCACAATTAATTGTAGCCAAATCTGTCGCTTACGTGGTTTTGGCGCAACCAGCAATCGCAAATTTCTGTGTGTAAATTAACATTTATATTTGTATTTATCAAAAAAAAAAAACCTTTAACTTTACCAAAAATGCTCCAATTGGCCTGAAACTTTCCTGATTTTTTTATTCTTAAATACAAAAAACTTAGTGGTTGAGTCTTTAACATTTCCAACTTGAAATATAAAAGCCATTATATTTTGCATGCAAATGTCATTTGTATGGGGCTTACGAGGTTTTGAAAATGGATTTTTTTATTTTTCATACAAACTTGTTTAGATGAGAATGTAGTCTAGTGGCAAATGTTATTTTCTACCATAAAAACCAAAAAAGTCAATTTAGAAAAAATTACGCTTACGTGGTTTAAGAAGAAACGCGACGATTTATCATTATTCGGGCATTGGCATTTTGTTGATTACATTAACGCGTCTCGTTAAATATTTGAAGTTTTTTATTTTAGAACATTGGCATTCAATTGCTTAGCTATTTTAATAGATTTTTTTTTCTAATAAATCATAATTTATTTTACAAGATCGAGCCACAATCGAGAATACTGATTAAAATTTCCTCTAACGCTTCTTTAAAGTTGCGTTGTAACTTTCGCGCCGTGTTATTAACGGTTGATATTTCAAATTCTAAGCTTGAGATCTTAAATCAGGCGTGCTAGAAAATTTACACATAAAAAATCAATAGTCATATGTAAGTATGTATGTATGCATGTATGTATGTACAAAGTAATAATTTTATGCCACCAGTTTTAAATAAAACAAATATTTGTCATGTTCATTGGATTTTTTTTAAATTTATTTCATACTTTATGGTTTGTTTACAAAATTTAGAAATATGTAAAACAACAGCAACAAAAACATGTAACAAAAAAAACATATTGTTTACACACATTTACAATGTATTTTGACATGTCTGATTGCCAATGGGACTGTCGGAATGCTGCCACCAATTAGTATTCTGAAAACAGTGTTTTTCCTCTGTTTTATTAGTATTAAAATAATTTGATTTTATGTATCTATTTTTACATATGTATGTATATATACAAATGTATGTGTGTATGTCTTGCATGTGTTTATTTTAATAATATGTATGTATATTTTAAAGTTCAGTTATGAATTTTTAATTAGATTTTAGAATTTGTTGACATAATTAGAGAATTCCGTGTTTCTAACTTATCACTCATCAAATTCATTATTTGAATTATGAGTACCATAATACATTCATATATGAATGTTAATTTGAATAAAAAAAAATTTTCTCTAACGATAAAATACGACCGAGCACTTGACTATTATGTTCACAAGTCTGGATGTCAAGATGTCTAACTCAGAGAATATTACTCACCAAGCACCGGTGATTGAAATACTGATTGGTTGGTTTAAATGACAGATTGCTGTGCACCAGCTATTGAGTGGAATGAAGAGATACCATTTTAAAAATTTCAAGTAAAAGTTACAAAAATCAAGACCCGTTCGGTATGCTAAGGTTACATAGACTGGTTCTTATTTAATAATATCGTCATTTTCTGCAGTTCTCCATCCTTGCCTGTACCTTCAATCTGTGAAAATTTCCCAAAAAATTAAAAAAAAAAACTTCAAATTCAATAAACAATCGAATTTCTGCCAAATACGGATATTTTACCACAAAATAGAGATTTTCCCTTGGTTAAAAAATAATTCACCAATAAATCGAGAGTTTATCATTACATCAAATTTTTTCTAAAAATATAAAATTTTCAAAAAATTCATAAAAAAATCGAGATTTACCAAAACGACGAATAAATATCTTCTTCGCACATGAAATGAATGAAGTAATTTTTTACTTTCTTTCATGTTCGTCTCACCAAAAAATCATTCTCACTATTAAAATTATGGTAAAGAAAAAAGAAGCTACACATACCTATACTTCATGAACCACCACCATTGTTCATGTTCATCTATTTTTGAAACAATTGTTTGCTTCTGTCATGTGCGGTGAAAAAGAAAGAAGCTGAACAAAAATTACTTCATGAACAATGATCAGATTGTGATCAGTCTGAAAAGCAAACATTCATGAACATCCAGCGTATTTGGATGCGTTTCAATCTGCTTTAGATACATTGTAGCCTGTTTCGTTATTACTAACTTTTCAAGTGGCACGTTTAGATCTTAGTGGATGTTCGCGTTTTTAATACACCAGGGTGCGGCTGTAATTATTCGTAAAATCTTATTTTGGCGCCTTTGACTTTTTTTTTCTAAATTTAAATCTGTCAGTACTCCATAAAAGACCCAAAACACCATATTGGTTTAAGAATCGAATCATAAAGCATAAGCTTGCATTGTAGGCTTTAAGTTGAGTTTCTGCCAATGAGCCAATTTATTTATACTGCTTTTAACTTCATTTGGATTGCGAATCACAACTTGTGATGTCTTTTAGGTTAGTTTTGCTTCAACGCGACTTTTTCAGGTTAAGCGTCTATCGAGATGTATCGACGTATTTGACCTCTGAGTGTTGAGGTACGAGTATAGTTTGGTTATTTGAGTCTCTACATAGAGTGAAGGTTATGTGATTTCATTTTTATTCACCACTTTCTTAACCATAATTCCAAATATGGTTTTGTAAGTATTGAGATCATCCCACTTGGGGGCTTTCATGAATGCTTAGGAAAGTAGTATCGCCAGAAAATGTTGATGTGTGGACTTGAATATCCGATGTGTACAGCAAATATAAAATGGGTCCCAATATGCTACCTTGGGAAACTCCAGCTTTAATTACTTGAGGCGAGCTTAAAAAATCTCCTTCTTTAAGTATAATCTTAGGACCAATTAAGTAACGTTTTAACAGCTTATACAAATTAGTAGGCAGGTTTTGCTTTGACTTGTAAACTACGCCTTCATGACATACTTTATCGAATGCTTGAGAAACGTCTATGAAATGCACAGAACAATGTTTTCTTTCCCCGAAAGCCTTTTTTACTACACTTACTAATCTGTGCGTACGTGTAGTAGTGCTGTGCTGCCTTCTAAAACCGAATTGGTGGTTCGGAATACATCCTTTTTCGGTAAAAATTGTGGAACTAGGAAATATGGTTATGGGAAGTGCTGTTTGTGAACATTCGATTTGCACATATTAAGTACCAGGAGAAACCTATGGGGGGAGTTGTTTCGACGAACTGTTCGGCTAAAAAAGAATTTTCTGAATAATAGTGCGATTCACTGGCCAATCGACCACAAATGATTAAGCTCTTAAAGAAAAGCGTGTTGTAGACAGAAACGTGCAAATATCGTGAACAATCTCCCTAGTTTCATTCGAGCATATTCCATTGTAGTAACGATAAAATAGCTAAACACGTTCCACATTTCATCGATGTTCAAACAAGTTAATACAGTTGGATACTATAAAGTCACTATGAGTTTCTTCACCCTCTCCTGCACCCGATCGAGTAACCCGAATACAGGCTTTGGAACATCGGCCCTTATATGGAAGTTGTAATAGTTTATGCCGTCTTTTTCTGTAATTTTCTTAGAATCAGCGGCGATAAATTTTGCGTTTCTTCTACTTACGATTAAAAGATAATCACGTAAAATTGAAGCCTCGCATAATGGGTACAATACGCTTATCGCTCCCACAAGAGATAATAAAGTTTTATCATTTGCACTTTCTGCCTGAAGCTGTAACTTCACCAAGGTGACTTCTATTGCAACTATAAGATAACATGCCTACAAAAAACTATCAAAATCGAACTGATAAAATTCACTTTAAAAAATTATTACGTTTTAAAAACAATTTGCTACAATTAATCGCAAGCATATGACTAGTGATATTTACTCTGTAAATAGATACCGCACAGCTCAAATGCCAAAATAAAAATCAGTCGATTTTTTGTCGATAAATAATAAAAAATATCAATAATCTAAAGCAAGCAAAAAGTTAAATATCATATGGCTAAAATAAATATTTGTCAAATTGTTATCAGTGTTGGCAACGTTTGGCGATGACAAATGATTTTATTTCGCTACTCATTTGTACTTAAAGTTTTCTACACCTTTTTTCACTGTCAAATTTGTTTACTGTATTTATTAATTGAGACGTCTAGCTTTTTTTTTTCATCTATAAACTTATGAAATATAAGCTGGTAATTGTTTGTTCACATAAAAACGCTGTTGCCAAGACCTTGAAGATCATAAGAAAACAAAAATTAAATTTAATTTATTATTTGAATTTGAATTTAAATTTATTATTTTAATTTAAGTGCTGTTGCTAATTATAAAAAGTCGCGAAGTAAGTTGTACGAGTTAAAATCATGTTCGATGTAGAAGAATTATTCTAGTGACCAAAAACTCATCTTTAGAGTTAACTGACAAAACTACACTGATAGAAGAACCACCACCGATGTAATTTGGCACTTGTTATACTTATATCAGCTGGATGTTTATATAAGTTGGATGTTTTGTATTCAATGGAAATGATCACTATTCTGTCATCAATGCCATGACACAAAGACATCAAATAAATGACAAATAGAGATAAATTTAATGACATTTTGTCATCAAAATAAAAACTAATAAATAATTTTTGTTAATTTTGTCATCAATATCAAATATCACCATCAATGCAATGACATACGTGCTTCAGATAAATGAAAAGTAGAAGAGAAGAAAAGAAAATAAAAGAAAAAAAAAGAGAAGAGAAGGTAAGGTAAGAGAAGAGAAGAGAAGAGAAGAGAAGAGAAGAGAAGAGAAGAGAAGAGAAGAGAAGAGAAGAGAATAGAAGAAAAGAAAAGAAAAGAAAAGAAAAGAAAAGAAAAGAAAAGAAAAGAAAAGAAAAGAAAAGAAAAGAAAAGAAAAGAAGAGAAGAGAAAAGAAAAGAGAAGCGAAGCGAAGAGAAGAGAAGAGAAGAGAAGAGAAGAGAAGAGAGAGGAGAGAAGACAGATGCTGATAACGTCAGATAATCTTAACTTTTTATAAGAACTTTTTAAATGCAATTTGTATTTTTTACAGCGACTTTGCCTTTAAGTATTAAGTATTATTATTAATTTGATACTGATACATCCATATTATTATTTATTTGACCTTGCTGGTGATTTACTGCTATTGACAGATACCGATAAACTCTCATTTACTTGGCACTTTACTCTCATATGTTTTCACGCCACGTAATGACTAACAGACTAACTTACATAACCGCGCAAGGCGTAACGCTGTCTAGCGCCTAGCTTTGAACAAATCTAAATAAAAACAGAACGGTCGGTTATGAATAGTAATGTTAATAAGGGGTGATCCATTTCGAGGATCCCTACTTCCGTTGACTCCAATTTCCGCTGGCTCGTTCGAGCATTTCAACTGGTAACTGGCGAATGACACGCGTGATATTTTCCTCCAAGGCCTGAATCGAAGCAGGTTTGTTCGCATAAACTTAAGACTTTACATATCCCCACAGGAAAAAGTCTAACGGTGTGATATCACACGATCTTGGTGACCAATCAACCTGCCCAAAACGTGAAATTATGTGCTCACCGAAAATTTCTCTCAATAAATCCATTGATTGATGCGATGTGTGGAAAGTGGCGCTGTCTTGCTGAAACCAATTGTCGCCGAGATCACGAGTTTCAATTTCAGGCATCAAATAGTCGGTTATCACTGCGCGATAACGGTCGCCATTGACGGTTACGTTCGCACCGACATCATTTTTAAAGAATGATGGACCGATGATTCCACCGGCCCACAAACCACACCAAACCGTTGTTTTTTCTGGATGAAGAGGCAGCTCTTGAATCTCTTCAGGTTGCTCTGCATTTCAAATGCGGAAATTTTGTTTGTTTACATACCCATTGCGCCAGAAATGGGCCTCATCGGTAAACAAAATTTGCCTCGAAAACGTCGAATCTTCTTAGAACTTTTCAAGAGTCCATAGAGCGAAGCGATTCAGGCATGAGTCTTTCCATTATGAAATGCCAAACAATACTAAACAATAATAACATGACAGCATGATACGACTCACATGTGATCTGTCAAAAAAAGGCTATTGACTTTTGCCATTACATTGATACCAGTTTATATCTTATTGATGGCATTTTTCATAACATTGATGTCATAATACCGATTGCACTGCGTCATTCATAAGATGATGATTTTTTCTATCTGTGGAGGATGCATTACTTCGTTTAAACTTCTAATATACCAAAGAAGTTTTTTGCTTTCTCCTAAATATAAAATTTTTCCACATTCTTTGGTCTTGCTCTATTCATGTGTATACATTTTCGCCTTAAGTGACCTTAGTCACGTTAGCTTGGAGCGACCTCTGCTTCATATTAATGTTTCCACTTTTCTTTGCTTTTTTTTCATTTTTGTCCATGATTTTAGTTTTTAACTTTCGTTTACTATTTCAACTTTTTTAAACTTTTAACTTTAAAGAAAATTAACATTGACAAGTCTCAAATTATGAAATACTACACTAACGATAATTACATTTTTAATTGTAATAAAAAAGCAAGTGTTTTTTTTTTTTCTTTGAGCTATCAAATTTCATGTCATAAAATATGTTAATGTTAATTTTATGGACATCAATTTGTCTTAGTAAAACGCTGGACATTATTTTTCTTGTTTTCAATTAAACTTGAACAGGAAACAATAATAATAATCGTTTTCTTTAATTTCGCATAAAAACAAACAAGATCTGGAAAACATTAAAACAAGTGTAATAAAGGTTTTATTTTCATTACTTATGACAGTCGCGTTGTTTTATTTTTGCAATTAAAACGCGTTTTATTTTCAATCACACATTATAACAAATCATGATGACTATTCTGTATGGCCACCCTTCCCAATCAATTTTTCTGGTGGTAAAATTTGTTTCAGTGAACAATCAGCATGTATCCCCTAATTAGTAATTTAGGGTACCTAGACACTTTCAGATTGTATAGCTATGTTTGCAAAAATTGTTCAGTTTCATAGTGGCTACAATATTCCCATATATTGTTAGTGAAAATTTAGGAGTTCCTGTAAGTGTGTCTTTTAGCTTTTCTTTTGTGTTCGCATCACGTAAAAACTACTGGATCTATTTCAACATATTTTTTTAGGAGTTACCTTAGCATCCTGATTCCGCAAAATATCTCACTTCCAAGAGAAAGTGGCAAAAAAATCAGTGAAAGTACGCAATTTCCGGTTTATAGGCACTACAATTTTCGGTTTAAAACTGGGATATTTTAAACACGGTTGTGCACCTTTTTAACCGACTTCAAAAAAGAAGGAGGTTATCTATTCGTCTGAATGTTGCTTTTTTTTGTTATGTATGTAACAGCAGAACTCAGCCATTTCTGAACTGATTTTAAATTTTTCTTTATTTGAAAGGTTATGCTTTCAGGTTGGTCCCATTTTAAAAACAATTCATTATATTAAAAATTAAAGGGTGTCCCCATACAACATACATGTTTTTTACGTGTATTAAGAACCGTAAAGGTCACCAAATTAAAATTTTAAAAAATTGCGTGGCGCTATAGCTCCCAACAGCAGAAATTAATAAAAAAATAAAATTTAAAGGGTGTCCCCATAGGTGACATAATATGACCTATTTGGGTCAATCTTTTGAATCGTTATAGACTAAACCTTGAAAATTTGACAGAATGTCAATTACTATAACCGTTATACCGTTATAATAAAATGTATAAATATTCAAAATTTTAAATTAAAGGGTGCTCCAATAGTTCATTTAATTTGATGTGTATGGCAATACTTTTGAACAGTTGTACACAGACCGCTGAAAATTACAAAGAACCTGTAGTGCTAAGTCATCTATAACGAAACGTATAAAATTTGAATTTGGAACTAAAAGGGTGTCCCAATAGTTAATGTAATTCTATGTATGTGGCCAAACTTTTGAACTGTTAGAAGCAGACAGCTGAAATTTACAAGGAACCTGTAGTGCAAAGTCTACTATAGCAAGTATACAATTTTAATTTAGAAATTAAAGGGTGTCCCCATAAATTACGTAATTTGATCTATATGACGCTATCTTTTGAACCGTTAAACACAAACACTTAAAAATTAGGCAGAATGTCCACTACTTTCTCTGGTATGATAACAAGTATAAATATTTGGAATTATAATATAAAGGGTGTCCCAATAGTTCATGTAATTTAATATATACGGTTAAACTTTTTAACCGTTATAGACAGATAGTTGAAATTTACAAAGAATCTTTGTGGCCAAGTCCTCTATAACAACAGGTCTTTAATTTAACATTGTAAATTAAAGGAGCCGTTATATGAAGCCGTTATATGAAGCCGTTATATGAAGCCGTTATAGACAGAGGCTTGAATGGTGTCCTCATAAAAGACGGATGCTGGTGAAAATAGCTTAACTTTTGAACAGTAATAGGGAGAGGCTTGACATTCAAATAGTCTTTATTTTTTTCCCTCTAATTTTAGCGTATCTTTTATTTGGTTTAAATCTAATTCTTACAGATTACTTCTTACATTCTTAGTTTAGAATTAGTGCCCTTCTATCTGTTTTGAAGTCGGTTTTTTTTTTGCAAGAATTATATTTTTAAAAGTGGAATATTTTAATAGTTTATTTAATAAACTTAAAACTAGAATAGCAGGACATAAAGCAGACCAAAAATATAGGAATATGAATTCGCAAAAAACAGCTTTAGCTCATTGTGCTAGTTTAAATCACTATCCCAATTTTGATAATGTTTCAGTTCTAAATTCAGAAAATAACTATAACTTACAACATTTGTATTATATTGGGTATCAATACCTAACAAAATTCCGTCATTCTCAAGACAAAGTCATATACACGAGCCATATAAACGATTATATATCCTTATATGTTCTACTTTATATTTTTTACATTTTTAAATGAATAGTAAAACGGATGACATTTCCAAGAATTAAAATGAATATTTATTTCCTAAATGTTAAATACAAAATGAATTACAAATTTATTAAATTTAACCAAGAATAGTAACAAATAACTTCACTTGTTGTAGTGAAATACCTAGAATCTTTAGAGGGATTTGAACCCACGTCCATCAAAGTAATAGACTAAAACACTACTTTCTAGCCTTCTAGCTTGTAAATACAAATTTTCCAAAACACCACTGCACCAAAATACACTACATGGCAGAGTGCAGCGGAAAAAACCTAACATTTTTAAAGAGAATCAACAGAAGCGCATAGAAGAAAAAGTGTCTTTAGACTTTAGGAAAACTATTTTATATAGCGATGAGAGCGAATTCGAAATATTTAGAGTGAAAAAGTTTCCAAAAATATGCGGTCAACGATTGAAGCTTTTCGTGAAAAGTGTATTGTAAGCACCGTCAAACACGGCAGAGGATCTATTTTGGTCTGGAGTTGGAAATTTAGTATTCATTGAGTCTACAATAAATAAGATTGACTACTTAAATATTCTTAGGGTTAATTTTTCTCCCAGCATCGAAAAATTGAGACTGCCAAATGACTGGGCAGTTTTTCAACATGACAACGACTCGAAGCATACTCGTTGATTGTTAAGGAATGGTTGTTATGTATATCGAACGATTAAGACTCTAGATACAGCAGTCCCCAGACCTTAATCATATCGAACACCTTGAGAGAAAAACCAGGTAGGGGACAATTTCTAATAAGGATAACTTGAAAAGGGCTTTAATTAACTAATGAAACAAAATCTCTCCTGAGATAACGAGAAACCTTGTAGAAACCATGCCTTAAGGGTTAATGAGGTGCTGAAAGCATATGGAAAACAAACCAAATATTAAAAATAGACATTTATTTAACTTATAGACCTATAGTTCTTATGTATGTAACGGGCGTTTTTTACTTTTTTTTGGATGTGTAAAATCATCAGCTTTTATTTATTTATTCATTTATTTATTAAATTATTATTTATTTATTTATTAAATTATTTTTATTTTAGTTTATTGTTTTTACTGAATTAAACTCTAATTATATAAAGGTGGAATAACACGATTGCCGCAATGCACCAAATATTGCCTTATATTATGCGCCAATCGGTAATCGAGGCCGATATTGTGCTAGTTTTGCCCAATAAAATGCAACTCTGTTGCGGCAATCGGGTGACTGGCCAATATGCAACCATGTGGCAATTGAAAAGATAAAAACGCGGCAATAATTATTGTGTTCTTGTGCGGGAATAGACGGTACTAATACGCGGCAATTTACATGTAAATAACTTGTTGCTGGTACGTGCTCATATTTTTTTTTTGGGAAGTACAAATAATTTTATTTTATATTATAAATATTTTTTTTTGTTTCTATTGTTATCGCATACACCTTGAAGCTTTACAAATTACATTACAATCAGCCGGTATGAACAGGGACATGGTGTTTAGTACAATGCGAAAAAAACCGAAAGACTATCACCGGAAGCTAGAAAGCGAAGTGAAGCAGCAGCCAGTTCCAATAAATCTTTAAAGGTTTCGCCATTCATTTGAATACAATTTGTAAATTCGAATAAACTTTTTTTTAAACTTCAGCTGGTTATTTATTTCTGCAAAAGTTTTTAGGGTCTTCTCATATGCGCCATCTGTTGCTCTTTTTGTTAACCAGTCTCTAACCCATATATTTAATTTTTTTCTTTTGTTAATTGTTTTGTATATTTAATTTACATATGATATACAAAGATGAAAAATTTTTTTATTTTTTTTCGTTTTAAAAAACAAAACATTTTTATGCACTAATTAAAACACAATTTTTCAAGTCCGCCCAATAGCCGATTCTTATAATTACAATACACAATCGTGTGACTAGGCTGCGGCAATTATTGTTGCTCAATTGTTTTTTGATGTTTTGCGGGAATCAAATTTCTACACAATGGGGCAATCATGTGAATAAAGAGAATATTATTGGCACAACTTCAATATTGTGCAGCAATTTAGAACAGTTAAAATTGGGCTAAATTAGTGCATTGCGGCAATCGTGTGATCCCACCTTAAGCCTTTAAAACTGCAAACAAAAATTTTTTATATATAATTTAATTTTTTTAATTGTTATTCTCTTATAAAAGCTTTTATGAAAATAATTTAACTGTTTTCTTTTTTTTTACGCTCACAGTATATCAAGGCGAATTGAATACTAGATAATCGCAATGTTACAACAAAAACAACCACAGGAAATTTTGTTTGTGTAAAAACACAGTTGTCAAAACCCAAAGAAAACTTTAAAAGAAAATAAAAAAGAAGAAAAATTGATAGACAAAACACAAAAGTTTGAAAAATATATTATTATATTTAAAGTAAAAAGTGAAAAACGTGAAAAATAAAAGAACATAATCTTAGAGTGAAATTAATTTTTTATATTATTTTTGTGACCCATATTATTTAAATATTTTGGCAGTTAAGACAGTAGTCTTTTGGGCTAATTATGGTCATTAAAAATTAAATGTAAATAAAACAATTTACTTCATCTTTCACTCAACGTTTCGTCGATAAGGTTGTCGACTTCTTCAGGAGTAGTTTAGATTTTATTAGATTCTCTTGAAAAAAGTTTTTCTTATACATATGTTCATATTTAAGAAAATATAATTAAAGCTTGACTTACGATTTAGTTTACATCAGAATCATATATTCAGTTATCATTATTAAAATTAATGAACAACACGACACAAAATTAAAAATAATAAATAAAATAAATAATTAAAGTAAACAAATCACAACATCAAACTAAAACTATATCACAGATCTATTACTTTTGGTGTATTGCGGGAGAATATTGCAGTTTTGTTTGGTCTTTATCTTCTTTTGTATTCAGAGCTTTCGATAAACGTTGTTGTATTCTTAAGCTCTCTAATGTATATCTCTTGTTCTCTGATCTTTCTTTGTCCAGTATTTTGACGCTCTTAAAATCTATCATATGTTTGCTTTCTTTTATATGTTGTGATAAAGCCGTCGTCTCTTTTCCCTTCCTAATATCTGCTTCATGTTCAGCCAATCTTGTACCAAGCGTTCTTTTTGTTGTTCCAACATATACTTTATTACACTGATCCCTTTCATTGCCTCGGCATGTTATTTCGTAAACTACATTATCTGTCTTTAATTTGTCTATTTTCGTCATTTTGCTTGTAACCTTACAACCTTATCGACGAAACGTTGAGTGAAAGATGAAGTAAATTGTTTTATATACATTGAATTTTTAATGACCATAATTAGCCCAAAAGACTACTGTCTTAACTGCCAAAAAATTAATTTTTATTTATTAAAATGTGTCGCAAAGAAAATATAACAAAATTTTGACATAAGAGGGTAAAAAACACATATAAAAGAATATATTCACCTGGGCTATCAATTTTACCTAGTATTCAATTCGCCTTGCAGTATATTATTTTTTGTCAAATTGCTTACCACAACTGTAATATTATTTAAAAATAATATTGTATTTATAGCTACAAAATATTATTAGTAAACAAAATATGATAAAACTGAGAGGGTGTTTCCTAGAAGTCACGCTTTGACCTATTCTTGTAAACGTTATAGACAATACTGAAAATTTTCACAGAAAATGTAGTACAACAAAATAAATAAATGCTAAAGGGTGTCACCAAATAAAACGTGATATAACGTGCGATATATGTATAAGCTGTAATTTTAAGTTTTAAAATCAGGTAATAAAAACATTTTATTAAAAATTAAAGGTATCCTATAAAAGTCAATAACGTTATATAATCAACTTAAAATAACTTAAAATAAATAAATCGCACTTGACCGATTTATTTATTTATTTTTTTGTTTGCGTACTTGAGCGCAATTAACGAAAGATTATTAAATTCGAATAAGTTTTTACTTTCAAAACCACAAAATGGCTTGTAGATGGAATATAGGAAAAATTAACAAAAGCAAAAGTTATTATTACAGCTTTTATTGTTTTACTCTTTTTTTATTAATTATAGATTTAAATAAGGATCTTTAAAAATTATAAATGTTTTGTATTGTACTCTTTTCAAAAATCTATATATTAAAAGCTTTTACTGAAGATAACAGTTTTTTTGGGCGTGTGTGTATGTCATTATACAATCAAAGAGCGCAGAGCCTTATACAAAAAATTATAGACGAGAAATACTTTTCATATTGGTGTTATTGTTGTTTGACAGCTACACTTGATATCTATTTCAGTATAAAAAGAAAATATTTAAAATAAATGCAGCTACAAATGGAATTGTATCTTTAATTTGCGCTTATACTTGGCTACTTGTACCTAAAATACTTATTTATTTATGGGGTAATTGAAAAAGGCCCTAAACGACAATTGAAGATAAAAAATTAATTTTTTGGTTTTCTACACCGTTCTTTACACTTTTGCACACATGAAGAATACCTACTTACATAAATACATATATATTCTGAATTTACGTTGAAAAATAAAATAGAAGTATCTTCCAGTTTAACTAAAGGCGTTTTACTAATCATTTTTAGGGTTCCGTACACAAAGTGTAAAAACGTACCCTATTGTTTTCGCTACAATGTCTGTCCGTCTGTCAGCGCCTTTTATCTCTGGAACCGTAATAGGTAGACTCTTGATATTTTCACAGATGATTTATAGCTGTTGCCGCTATAGCAACAAATACTAAAACTTATAGAGAGGTGTTCCAATAGAGAGGTGTTATTCACGAATATATGCATATTTCGTGAACTGTAGGTGGGATACACTTGAAATTTATAAACAGTAATTAAAACTTCGCTTTATATTTAAGACTAAAAAAATAAACCTAAAAATTAAAGGGTGGTGTGTTTTGCATGTATAAGTCCTAAGTTTTGAACCATAATAGATAGACTCTTGAAATTTTCAAAGAAGGCGTAAACCTGTGGCCACTATAGCAACAAATACTAAAGCTTATAGGGTGTTCCGAAAGTGACGTTTTATTTGCCTGTATATCTTTATTTCGCAAGCTATGGGAAGCAACCACTTAAAATTTGCAGTGATTTAAACTATGTTCGCATTATAAGCAAGTATACATATTAAACCTAAAAATTAACGGGTTTTCCGTTACTTACGTGATTTGTATTTGTATATGGCATAGGTTTAGAACGATAATAGGTAGACTCTTGAAATTTTTACAGGATAAGTATTACTATGGCCACTATAGCAAATAGTAAAAATTAAAGGGTGTGCCGATAGTGACGTAATTTACATGCACATTGACTAATTTTTTAACCATAATAAATAGACTTTTGAAATTTTCACAAATGGCGTGTTACTATGACCCCAATAAAAACAATAAAAATTTAAAGGGTTTTGTCGACAGTGACGTGTTTTGCATGTATAACGACATATTTTTTGAACCGTAATAAGTAGACTCTTCCAGTTTGTATAGAAGATGTGATCCTATGGCCGTTATGACAATTACTAAAAATTAAAGGGTGTTCTAACAGTGACATGTTTTTCACGTATAGTAACTTATTTTTTTAATAGTAATAAGTTGACTCTTGATATATTAATAGAAAGAGAATTGCCATGGCCGTCATAGCAAATAACAAAATTAAAGGGTGTTCCGACAGAGACATGATTTGTACGTAATAGGTAGACTCTTTAAATGTTTACAGTAGATGTTGTACTTCGGCCGCTGTAACAATTACTAATATCTAAAGGATGTACCATCAGTTACATGTTTTTCACGTATATTACCTTATTTTTTCAACCGCAATAGGTAGGCTCATGAATATTTCTATAGATAGTGTTTTACCATGAAGTCTGTAAATGCGCATGAATTAAATTGGGCAACGGGTTCGGCTAACTCTCTATAAAATAGAATAACAAATATGAACATTTTTCTATCTCTGAATAGAATTTATTCAAATTTAGCTCCCTCTAGACAAAATTAGCCCCTGTGGACAATATCGAAGCATATGTTGGACTTTTTTTCTTGGCTGTTGGATGTGGTTAGCATGTAAAAGATTTAAAGTTTTTAAAGGTTTAGAAAAGCCGGGGTTTATTGGGAATAAAATTTAAATAGGCAAAAATAGGAATTGATGGATTAGACCAAATAATAAATAAGCAAAGATCAAAATGATGGTCTCAGGCATTATTGTATACAATTTCGAATATATCGGCCTACAATTTATTTATAGTATTCTTACATATTAGTTCAAACTGGAATCGGAAATAGAAGTATGAACGGCTTACTAAGTTCCAAATCACTGAATTATATTTCAATTCTTTTTTTCTAACTAAATCAACATAAGTCATTTTACTCTTGACACCAATGACAGCAGATAATGTCAACGTAAAAAATTTTTTTTTATACATCAAATTAGAAAACAAATAATATGGGAAGTGATGGCACCATATCAAATTAAAATAATAAAAAAAATTCAAACACTTGTGGTTGAAAATTGCAACAAATGAACAAAAAAAAATTTAAAACACTTGCAGTTTACTTAAGATATCAATGGAGATAATAAAAAACTAAAAAGAAAATTTATTTTTTTCATTGCATATTTAATTTTATGATTTTTTTTGCACAACACAACGTCATTTAGTCATTCTTCTTAGAAGGTGTAGGTGCCAATGTGAAACTCAAGTGATAGTTTGCAAAAATTTTAATCTCTCTGAATATAATTTCTGACAGCAGAGTATAATGATTTATCCGCAATTTTATGAAGGAACTTGTAATTGTGTCACTTAATAGGTCTATTGTGCTATTTTGCATCAATGAAGAGAAAATATATATTAGAAGTCTGTGTGGCAATTAAAATAAGCGGAAATGTATCTTACGAACAAGCCTGGATAAGAAGAGTTTATTTTATTCATAAAAGATGGCGATATAATTTATAGTTAGAAGACACTACTTGAAATAAAAAGATGATAGGTTTTTTACGACTTGCATAAGCATATTTAGGTTATGAATTAAGGTCAAGCGTTTAATTGCAAATCTCTTTTGACTTCTCTTGTGCAGGAGCCTTTTTTCTCATAATATAGAAGAAAACATAAAAATAGAATCAGAATAATCTGATATGGGCTATAAATAAAAGGGTTATCCAATAGAGACAGTTTGATATTATTAAGATCCATGGTGGTATAAGCTGTGTGCAACCTCAACCCCTTTTATTGAAATCACATAATGTTGAAGCGTGATTCAGCAGACAAGTAATGCATTTAAAAATTGAATTATATATACATACTAGCTATCCCCGGTGCGCTTCGCTATTCCCGTCCACAAAAAAAGCAATAAACATTTGGAAGAAAAGTATGGCCAACCTTTATCTCGTAACGCAAAATTATAATCTCTCACGACAAAACTGTTTCAGTTTATATGCAAGGTACGACGGCCAACGATACCATCCAATCTGTTTTTTGCTAGGCTATACGTGTTAATACGATAATAAGTTATGGGAGCTACTACTCACACTGTCCTAATCCAGCCTGTATTTTGCTAGACTATGCACATTCGTATGAGGGTTAATTGTGCAAAGTTTCAAAACTCTATCTATTGCAGTTCTCTAGATTCATGATAATAATTTTTCAGTTTATATGGTAGGTGCCACGCCCACCATTCCAATTCAGTCTGTGTTTCTCTATACAATGTATCGTAATATGGGGGTTACTGATGCAAAATTCAAAGACGCTACCTATTGCAGTTCTATAGATGCAGGATAATGGGGGTAACACGATCACTGTCCCAATCCAGCCTATATTTTTCTAGACTATTCGCATGGATATGAGGGTTACTTATACCTACTTTCAAGATCATACCTATTATAGTACTCTATGTAAACGCTAAACATTTTTCATTTTGTATGGGAGGTACCACGCCGATTATCCTAATTAATTCTGTATTTTGGTACATTTACGCATTTGCACAGGGGTTACTCATGCAATGTTTCAAGGCGCTATCTATAATAACTATTTTTCTCTTTACATGCGAGGTACGCCCACTATTCCAATTTAGTCTGTGTTTAGCTAAACTATATAAGTTAATATGATGGTTCCTGGTGCATGAGTCCAAGGCGCTACTTATTGCAGTTCTCTAGATATAGGATAATAATTTTTCACTTTGTATGGGAGGTACCACGCCCGCTGCCTCAATTAATTCTGTATTTTGGTAGACTATGCGCGTATTAGTATAGGAGTTACTCGTGCTTCAAGGATTTATCTATTGTATTTCGCCAGTATAACGATAATAACTTTTCACTTTGTATGGGAGGCACCACGCCCACTATTTCAATTCAGAATATGTTTAGCTTGGCTATGTACGTTACTGTCTATCTTTCTCTAAACTATGTATGTTACGGGTGCATTTCAAGGCGCTACATATTACTGTTACCAAGCTACACGATGATAAATATTTACTTTATATGGGAGATGCCACGCCCACATCGAATATCAAAAAAATAAGTACCCTTTTTAACCAACCGTATATCTAATAACAAACTGTGAAAATGTCAGAAAGATCGGTTCACTGATGTAGGCAGTTATAACTTTTCGACAAACAAACACATTTTGTGATTTATATATATAAATAAAGATAGATAGATAGATAGATAGATAGATAGATAGATAGATAGATAGATAGATAGATAGATAGATAGATAGATAGATAGATAGATAGATAGATAGATAGATATAGATTCAAAAAGTCTAAAATAAAATAACTAGCAAATTAATTTGTTACTTCAAAACGAATGCAGTTCATGTTATGAATCACGGTTGCATTTTTTGTGTGCGCAACTGTATAAGTTATAATTAAGAAATAAAATTTTTTTAACAAAATAAAATCCATCCACATATTTCTTTGCAATGTAAAGATCCACATAATAAATAAATTGAGGATCAATTCAATATGTACATATTTCAAATTGGAACATTGAAATAAAATTTTCTACCGGATAATAGAAAACAAATTTCTGTATCATTATTTGTCAAACTTTTTGCTCTATTATTAATAATAATTTTGGGAATTTAAATATTAATTATATAATATAATGCTAATTACCCATAACCTTTTATAATAAAAATGCAATTTATTTGTTGGGGGAAAAGAGCTAGTCCCTATACGTATTGCTCAGGCCAGATCATCAGGAAACCTTTTTCCTAATTTTAGAGAAGCCAAAAATACTCTACAAGTAATAAAATTCTACAAAATGCAATGAGAATTATGCATGTTAATAGAATAATATTACAGAATATTAAAGCTTCAACAAAACAACAACAAACAAACCACGTTTTTATTTTTCCTTACTGTCCTTCTACATCACTGAATGCAGACGTATAGTAAATAAATAAATATTTTTTTTACTGTTAATAAAAAAACAGTTAAAAAAATTTGTATAATTTTTATCAAAAAAAAAAAATCTTGCTTTTAAAACAAAAGCAACAAATCCGTTTTATTTTGATTAATTTGGAAAAATACTTTTAACTACAATTTAATTGATGATTAATGAATTAATAATCTCTGTTTTGGTTATCGTTCAACCCAATGTGCGTTGTTTTTTTTTGGTATGATTGGCGAAATAAATTGCAAATAGTTTATGGAATAATATTCAGGATGCAAACATAAACATTGTAAACAAGAAAGCCAATGATCTAGAAATAAATCTCTACTCGAAACCACCCAAGGCGAATTGATTTTATCAGGTGGGAGCTTCACAGCAAGAGAATATTTTTTTTGGATGTTGCTTCCTTTTGTGAGAATGTCTTGTCAAAAATTTATTAATTTATATGTGCTAATAAGTTGCCAAAGTTTTTGTTCCATTGTATTTGTTGTCGCACAACTGTAATATGGTAAAATAAATTCGCCTCGGTACCACCCTAGATTAAAATCCTCACTTAATATTAATTAGCTATTAATATTAATTTGCTCTGCATTAATTAGAGCTACTGGTTACTATCCTCAAGCCATTCACTTTTATTTATTTGAAAATAATAAAAATTTTACAAACACAATATTACAAACACAGTATTAAAAATTGCAAAACAAAATACTCTTTTACTAGATGGCAGGTGATTATTTAAATTTACCTTCACATTGTAAATTTCATTTAAATTAAAAAAAAATGTTACTGAAAAAATTTGCTAATTGTACATAAAATTTTAATCGTTCTCTTACACCGTCTTTTTTTACATTTCAGTTATTTAAAGGCTGGTCAATGACTTTTTAATATTTTGTTTGTTTTTTTTTTGGGATTTTTGCAAGTCTTGTAAATTTCATGGTTTAAATTGCAGTTAAGAAAAGAAAAACTGTTTAATTATTTAGTGGCAAATTGTTAATGTTTAAGCGTAGTATTCGACCAAAAATGGTGCTTTATCTTTAGTTAGGGGTGGTATATGAACTGTAATCGATAGCTCTTGACAGTTCTTGATATGAAAATCCAGTGCTATGTTCGATGGCCAAAACATATTTTTCAAGTCTGCAAATAAGTTTTCAAGTGCCTCGGTTTTTGTGAAACAATTTCAACGGTACCTAACTCCTTCTTATCTTCTTCCTATTTACCCCCGGGGGTTCCAATTTTCACTGCAGGAAATGGCAAATGCTTTGACGCGGTACACTTGGGGAAAATAGGGGCACCAGACGCTAGGGTTCCTAGAATCTAAATCTGGAAGAAAAGATCTGTTTTTTTAATGCACGGGTCCACGAGGGCCGACCAGTGCCCAAAGGACTGGTACCACGGGAATCGGTAACCAAACAGAGAGCCTATCCTCTCTGTGACTGGTTGTTGGTGAGGTCCCCTTCGGGGGTATACGTGGTGGTTGTGGTTTAAGAACGATTTATGTAGGCATGGTGCAAGGTCGATCAAGTGTGCTGTTGTACTCTCAACAGACGGAGTTTGGATAGTTTCCAAACCCCTAAGCAAGAGGAATCTAGGCTTGCCTTTTAGGCTTGCCATATTATATATATTGCTACTCATTGAGGCTGTATTACACATAAATTGCGATACTGGCGGTAACGTCATATCGTGGAGTGTTGCTATACAGAGCAATGGGGGCGCTAGTCTACGCTTAAATTTCACTCGGTGGTAAGACCACCGTGGGATTAGGCCAACCTGCAGGTGCCCATGTTATTCTTGTTCCACATCTTCTTCCTATTTATACCACCTACATCCAGCCCAAAATGGATAAAAACTCTCATGTAGGGACGGCTACTTGACCTGTTAGAGAGTGCTACTTGACTTGCTAAAGAGTGAGAAGAAGCTCATAGGTGACAGTTCCCTATTGACTCTCTTGTACATCGGTCAATGTGGGATGCGTTCCACTTTACTACAAAGGATTATGCTCTAATGAGATCTGGGAACTTGTTGCCGATATTCACATGTTTTTGCGTACAACACACTTTTCATTAAGCGCTCATAAATTTGTGGTCGATTGGCCAGTGAATTGCACTATGCCTTACAGAGATAATTCAGTTTTAAGCCGAACAGTTCGTGTATGGAATTATTTCCCTGCAGAGGTCTTTTCTCTCACATTCAATATTGGAAAATTTAAACTAAATGCTCACAAACACTACTCCCTCACATAATCAAATTTCCTAGTTTTGGCCCAATGCATTACAGGAGTAGAGGTCATCAAAAACATTTTTATTTTTACAAATAATGGTAGTGGAAAAACATTATTACACAGAGCCAAAAATGCCTAATAGAATCTTTTATCTATGAAATTTTGTTAGGCTAAGGGGTATTCAAGCAGAAAGAAGGGAAGTTTTCTTTCGAAGAGATTCCTTATTATTTTCATGTGGCAAATCTTTTTAATTTTATTAAGAAGAGAATCCCATTAAATCAATAAGAAAACTTGTTCACAATTTTTTTACTAATTTTTGACACAAAAAAAACAATTCATAGAGAAAAACTTTTTGATTCCATTAGGATTTTTTCTGAATTGTATAAAAAATGGATTTATTATTGATTTCATTAGCCTACCTAATTGATTTTATCAAAAAGGTTTTCCTGATTGATTTTAGGTTCTTAATAAGGACATATTCTTGATTATATTAGCTGTTTTGTTATTTAGTTTGTACACGTATTATTGTATGGTCACGCAACCACACTATTATAGTTATTTTAAACAATTCTTTGGTCACGATAAACAAGTTTCTGTTAACAGTTAATCTTCCAATGGTTATACGGACCGAAAAACCAACATGGTTGATTTGAACCATATTAAAATTGAAACCATTTTTTTATTAATATTTAAAAATAAAATTATATTTATAATTATAATATATTATTATTAAACATAGTATGTTAAGTATGACTAAAAATAAACGAATAATATTTTGGTTTTAAAAATACATATTTTGGTTTTGGCCTTTTTCAGTTCAGAAATATGTGTGTAAGCTATCGGTTCATCTAAAACCGTAAAAATATTAAATATACATTTGTAGTCAACAAATAAATTTGGTTTTTATTATAAATGATAGTTTTAAATTAAAAATATCAAAAATATAAAAAATAAGCAGAAAATATCAAAATATGTATGTAAGTCCAAATGGAAATACTCGTGTGTTTTGTTATTTACAGGTCGATTGTGGATAGCAACTCAACCTCAGTTGCGTTGTCTATAAGCAACTCAACCTCAGTTGCGTATTATGCAAGTCAACTTTTTTCAGTTGCCAAAAAGTTATCGATAATGCAATTTTGACAGTCTAGCAACTGGAAAAAAATAAAATGGTTTTTAATAAATAGCAAAGAAAATAAATAAAATACTATTTCATGTCTACAGATTTGATTCATTTTGAAATTAATATTGAATCTCTTTAAAAACAAATGTGCCTAAACACACTAGCAAATTTAATGCAAGTTTATCATCAATTTCCAGAGAAGGCGATAGATCTAAAAAGAAAAACTCCTCATCCGCCTAAAGATCCTCCTGTAAATTACAACCTTCTGTGTATTGAGCACGAAGCCTTCATAAAAAGCTGGGACCAGATGCTGATCAAATATGTGTCTATAAAAACACGGAACTTTATTCGTATCATCGTTATTCTTTTGTTGGATTGATTATGTAAGCGACGCAGAAAGAGGGCCAATATATGTATGTTGTATGTAAGATTATAAGGAAAGAGATAAAGAGAAATACACTTCCGAAACAGTTTTTAATTTATAATTTGTGAAAAAAATCAACAGCAATCAAAAATTTATGGTTGCCTTTTTGGCAACTAAAATTAACAAGTTTTAGTTGCCAGTTGCCATACGTAATACAATTTCGGCAACTGACAACGCAACTGAAGTTGAGTTGCCATCCATAATCGACCTATTAAAAAATATATTCAAATGTTGTCACTTATAACCATTTACATGTTTCACATTATATTATTAACATAATTATGGTTATATTTTTAATAAGCAGAAGTTTTTGAATTGTTTTCAGTTTTTTATTTTCAAAATTTTTTGTTAATTTTTTTTTATAAAAAAACAAGATAAAACCTAATAAAATCAAGAAGATAACCTTAAAAAAACAAGAAGAATACCTAATAAAAACCCTAAGTTTTCTTCTTGATTTTTTCAATAATTCTTGCAAAAAAAACCGACTTCAAAACAGATAGAAGGGCATCAATTCTAAACTAAAAATGTAAGAAGTAATCTGAACGAATTAGATTTAAACCAAATAAAAGATGCGCCAAAATTAGAGGGGAAAAAAAAGACTATGTGAATGTCAAGCCTCTCCCTATTACTGTTCAAAAGTTAAGCTATTTTTACCAGCATCCGTATTTTATGGGGACACTATTCAAGCCTCTGTCTATAACTTTTTTAAAGATAGGGTCACATAGATAAAATAACATTACCTATTCGGACACCCTTTAATTTTCAATTTTGAATTAAAGACCTGTTGTTATAGAGGATTTGGCCACAAAGATTCTTTGTAAATTTCAATTATCTGTTTATAACGGTTCAAAAGTTTGGCGATATATATCAAATTACATGAACTATTGGGACACCCTTTACATTATAATTCCAAATATTTATGCTTTTTATTATACCAGAGAAAGTAGTGGACATTCTGGCTAATTTTCAAGTGTTTGTGTTTAACGGTTCAAAAGATAGGGCCATATATATCAAATTACATAATATATGGGGATACCCTTTAATTTCTAAATTTAAATTGTATACTTGCTATAGTGGACTTTGCAATAAAGGTTCCTTGTACATTTGAGCTATCTGTTTTTAACAGTTCAAAAGGTTGGCCACATACATAGAATTACATGAACAATTGGGACACCCTTTTATTTGCAAATTCAAATTGTATACCTTTTGTTATAGCTGACTTAGCAATACAGGTTCTTTGTAAATTTCAGCGGTCTGTGTACAACTGTTCAAAAGTATGGCCATATACATCAAATTAATTGAATTATTGGAGCACCCTTTAATTTAAAATTTTGAATATTTATACATTTTATTACAACGGTCATAGTAGTCGACATTCTGTCATATTTTCAA
The DNA here is from genome assembly GCA_949628195.1 of Phasia obesa. Taxonomy (NCBI): domain Eukaryota; kingdom Metazoa; phylum Arthropoda; class Insecta; order Diptera; family Tachinidae; genus Phasia; species Phasia obesa. Next base: position 104,661,184 of record OX451219.1, read on the forward strand.
GGTTTTGTCTATAACGGTTCAAAAGATAGTCCCAAATAGGTCAAATTACGTCACCTATGGGGACACCCTTTAAATTTTAAATTTATTTTTTTATTAACTTCTGCTGTTGGGAGCTATAGCAGCACGCAATATTTTAAAATTTTAATTTGGTGCCCTTTACGGTTCTTAATACACGTAAAAAACATGTATGTTGTATGGGGACACCCTTTAATTTTAATTATAATGAACTCTTTTTAAAATGGGACCAACCTGAAAGCATAACCTTTCAAATAAAGGAAACAATTTTAAAATCGGTTCAGAAATGGCTGAGTTCTGCTGTTACATACATAAAAAAAGCAACATTCAGACGAATAGATAACCTCCGTCTTTTTGAAGTCGGTTAAAAAGGTTTTCCTTATTAAAATAATACGACTTCCTTCTTGAAAAAATCCTAGAGATATCTTATAAATTTTGTTTTATTTTATTAGGTATTTAGACACTGTTTTTTCTGTGTGGAACTAACGAAATAGTCAATAAATTAGTCTATATGATGAGTAACTCCCATGTATGGTATGTAAGAAAACAATAAAAACTTCAAAATACAATCAAATATTATAAATTTAATCCGAACAATGACTAAGCTCCATTAATGAACAAATCTTATAATTACTAACATTGTTAATAAACACAAGAGCCAAGATTTTTAAATTTAAAACTTCCTTACAATCGCTTTAAAAATTACCATATTCCCATTTGGCTGTTAAAAATCACTAAGTTGCAATTAATTTGCTTTCGTCTCAATATTATTATTCGCATAAGATTATGACATTAAATGCTAGTTATGAAATTAATTTTTTTTTTGTTTTTCCTCGGCTCCAATTAGTCTGAGATTAATTACATCTGCTGCTCAGAAACAAATACCCGCACAGCAAAAAAATAAAAAAAAATTCAAGATAAAACACCAAAAACTTATTAAAATTTTAACTGAAAATTAAAACAAAAATGTTAAAAGAAAAAAAATGTTAAAAACAAAACAATTATGAGTCTTGTATTGAAATTGCACAGCAGGAAGTTTTAAATGACTGATACTTAGTTGATATGAATTCAACTCGCATTTAAAGTCAAAAATATGAACATTCGATTGCATTATAAGGCAGTTGCAACAAAACACAAATAAGTTGCAATTAACTTACTAAAACAACAAAGATATTAAATAATTGTTTAAACTTTAGAAATGAAATATCTCTAATGGACATATAAATACTTATTAGATGACCAGCTGTTTAAAAAATATAACATAAGCTTTTAATAAAGGTTGATAGATAGAACTTTAAATTTAAAAAAGTAATAATATCTATACACATAATAAAACAGTAACTCATTTCCTGTCTGTCTGTCTGTCTGTCTGTCTGTCTGTCTGTCTGTCTCTCTGTCTACGTTTGCATCACGTAAATAAACAAAATTTTGTGAGGACCTACCTTACTATCCTGATCCCAATATAGGATACTTTTTTTTCGCAAAAATATATATTATTTCCAAGAGAACGTGGAGAAAAAGCAGTGAAAGTACGCCGATTTGTTTTCACCGATTTAAAGGTACTGCATAATTTAAGGCATCTTTTATTTTTAAAAGAGGAATATTTTAAGCACGTTTTCGCAACAAATGGAGCTGTTTTCAAACAATGACAAAAGTTGAATTGAAAGAGGGTTGTGCAACAGATGGCGCTGTTTTAAAATAATGACAAAATATGAATTACTTACTGCCAACTAGCCAATTGTATAAAATTTGTATTTTTACTTTGTAGAATTACATTGCTATTAAAATCGTCCCTATCAAAACACCCTTTAGTTCTTAGTTTTACTTTTTATACTTGCCTAATATAGCGAACATAATTTTAAATACTAAGTGTAAATTTCGCATGACTGCATATCACCGTTCAAAAACTCAGATTATATCTATACTTGAAAGTCATGCTTCTAGCGGAACACCCTTTTATTCTCCGTAATTGTTATTATAGCGGCCAATACACCTTTTGAGAACACTTACAGTTTCTCTCTATAACAGTTCAAAACTAACGCCATATACATTAAAATCACAGCACTATTGGAACACCCTTTAGTGCTTAGATTTATTTTTTATAAATGGTAATATAGCGTAAATCATTTTGAATATTGTTTAAGTTTCAAATTACGGCATATTACTGTTGCAAAAATAAATAAACATGCTTAAAAATCTAGTCACTATCTACCTACTACCCTTTAATAAACCCATTAATATATCTATGAAAATTTCAAAAGTCTACCTATAACGGTTCAAATATAAAGCTAAAAACGTAGAAATCCCGTCACTATCGGAACACCTTTTAATTTTGAGTTTTGTTTTTTATACTTGTTGCTATAGCGTACACAATTTTAAGCAGTCTGTGTAAATTTCCCTATTACAGTTAAAAAAATACTCTCATACTGGGTGGCGCAAAAGTAATCCTCCTATCAGAAAATGCTATAAATTTTGCGATTGGCCCCTAATGTCAATTCTGTTTTGACATTTGTGTAGTAAACACTTGCGAAATACACGTTAATAAACAATGTTACGCTACACTGCTCCAGACCGCGGAATATTGGTGACTATTTATTTGACCAATTTTTTTTTTTTTAAATTACAGCCAAAAAACATCGGAAGGTTATTTTTGCAAATGGAATTACTGCGAGTAGTATACCTTCCCGGTGAACACTCTGTACGTATTTATATATTATATTTGTAATACAACTTTTGCAAAAGTTTTATGAGTCTACCTTTTACGGTTCTAGAATAGAAGACGCTTACTGATGGTCATAAAATGATTTCGGTCATATGGCGACTGAGGCAGTTTTTGACGAATCGCATTCTGGACGTCCAATTTTAAGCCACATTCTGGAGCATTGATGGCTCGATTTATGATGTATGTAACAATTAAGACGTCTAATGTTGGCCATGAATTGTTGCTAGTTTATCACCTTAAACCAGTGACTTCACGTCACTGATCATGATGCAGTATATCTCGAAAACTGCAACCAAATGCATAAAAAGGCTTGCAGATTTGAATTCAGATTATTATCAAACTAACACGTTCAGCATTGGCCTCCTTAGCCTTTATCGTTTCTGGTTTATCATCCTAAACTAGTAAGTTTACGCACTGATATGATGTGGTATATCTCAAAAACTGCAATCAATCTAAAAAAAAAGGCTTGCAGTTTTTAATTTAGACTATCATCAAATTAACATCTTCAATGTTGGCCTCCAAGGCTCTTATTGGTTCTGGTTTATCACCTTAAACTAGTAAATTCACGCATTCATTATAGTGCGCGTATATCTCAAAAACTACAATCAATTTAATAAAAACACTTGGAGATTTGAGTTTAAATTATCATCAAATTAACACCTTCAGTATTGGCCTCCAAAGCCTTTATCGTTTCTGGTTTATCACCCTAAACTAGTAACTGCACGCATTGTTCATGGTGCGGTATATCTCGAAAACTGCATCAATTTAATAAAAAGTCTTGAAGATTTAAATTCAGATTATTATCAGATTAACACGTCAGTATTGGCCTCCAAAACCTTTATCGTTTCTGGTTTATCACTCTAAACTAGTAACTGCACGCACTGGTCATGGTGCGGTATATCTCTACAACTGCATCAGTTTTTTAAAAAGTCTTGCCGATTTGAATTCAGATTATCATAAAGTTAACACGTTCAGCACTGGCCTCCAAAGGTTTTATTGTTTCTGGTTTATCACCCTTAACTTGTAAATTCACGCTCTAATTATGGTGTAGTATATTTCGAAAACTGCAATCAATTTAACAAAAAAGCTTGCAGATTTTAATTCAGATTATGATAAAATTGCTGCTTATCCTGTTAAAAACGTTATATATGAACCTGTGCTATTAGACACTAGAAGAATGTAATTTATTTCAGAGGCCAAATTAAGTAGTATCTAGTAAAATATATAATCAGAAAGACACACAAAATGAAAAATTATGTAGGGGCACAACAAATTTACTTTCCCTTTTCTATAAAAAATACACATAATTTATGACAATCGTAAATAAAAATTATCCATTTATTTACACTTAAATAAAATTTTCCAATACAATTTTTTGTAATTTTTTCCATCTTCTTTAATTTTGGGTTTTATTAGCTTTTTTCTTTCTGTGTATGAGTTTCTTATTACTTGTTGAACATATGTATATCTAATGCCTAAACTTTTACTAAAAGCTAAAAAAAAATTAGTTTAAAAAATTAGGCTCAATTGAACCGGAACTGAACAATTTAATGCGGAATAAATAAAAAATATTTAAACTTAATTTATTGTTTAATAATAAGAAAGTTTAAAAAAGTCATTTATTATTAAAACCTAAAAAAAAAAACAAATAAAAAATATCCACTAAAAATAATAACCAAATACAGCCAACATAACCTGAGCTAAGAAAGGGGGGTAATACTTTATAATTGCATTCGTAAATTATTGTAACAACTGTAATTGCTTTACATTAATAATTAATTTTACGAGGGTAGGTTGATAATTCCCTCACTTTTTGTTATTAAAACGTAGTTACTGTCAATTCAACACAGATTCTGTTTACTGTTATCTGAAGCTGGTCTACTATCGAATTTCGAGCAAACTGTATTTATTGGTTTGCTTCTGAAACCATCAACAAAACTAAAACTAAAAAAATACATGGGGACTCTGCACCATTAATTCTAATATCCTAAAAGTGCTTTACTGAGTTTCGTTGTTGTCGTAACAGCACATATGATGCCTAATGTTCAGATCTCACAAAAGAGACCTTCACGCCAGAAATAGTCGATAAAATCCGTGTTATCGGACGATCGGATAATGAAAGTGCGTGAGATGGCTCTGTTGCCTTAAACAAATTAACCGAATACTTTGCAGAAATATTGGGATATGAAAACCTATCCGAGCGATAAGAGGGGCGATTGTACACACTCGACCATAAGCGGAACCATGTCCACTTTATGTAACTGTGGATTAAACATGGATCTATCGCATTACAGGAGAAAGCAAATAACATTCTAAGACGGTTCTGTTGGCCAACAAGGTCATGGTGGCCAGAGTTATTGGTGATACTGAAAAGGGTAAAACGATTACCCGAGAATATTATGCAAAACTTTTGGACAAAATCAATATCAAAGATGATAGAAAACAAGGTTACGCCATCCTGCAAATAAAATTGAAACTTTTTGCGCATGTCGGCCTAATGACGTCACGGAACTATCTTCCTATTGGCTAATAATTCTGACTGAGAGTATAATTATAAATTACGAGAGTTTTTAATATAACTTATGAGATTTTATTTGCCAGGGTTGCCAATTTTTGCCCATTACTTACTGACTAACCTAAACAAGGGCGTAAGGGCATAAGGCGTAACCTAAATAAGAGAGCAACGTTTTGTAATAAACAGTAATGTTAACATATTTTATTTAGTAAAATCTAATAAATTAAGGCGCAACATAGAGATAAAATCTCTAGATTAAGCAGAAAATAGCTATAATGGCTCCACTCTTATAAAAAAAAACAATAACATGTTGTTTGCACTTCACTATCTAACGCTCTGTCAAAATTAGATTTTCTAGGTTTGCTTCATACATTTTGTATGTACGTGAGAATTTTTGACAGTTATTTTACGCCTTACGCTCTTGTTTAGATTTAGTATAAAACGGGTAAATATGCGTATGGCGTATTGAATTCGAATTGAAACAAAAACGAACTCATCTAGCAAGGAAAAAATTGTTGTTCTATCAACACAATGCCCGGGAGCATACGTGTTCACACGTGTGTGATCACTATGGCAAAAATCCTTGTATTGGGAAGAACAAACTGCTATTTCATCCAGCATACTCTCCATATTTAGCTACTTGCGACTATTTCATGCTACAAAAATTTCTCATATCCTATTTCTTTGATAAGTTTGATTAAATAGAAAGAAAATTAATTGATATTACCTTGTAAAGGGTGGTTAAATTTTAAGGGGCCGACGTTGATTTTGAATAAAACACAAAATTATTGTCATTTCTTTTTATTTTGATAATATTGGTATGGTTCAATTATGTATGGAACAAAATATCAGGCAAAAGCCCGCCGTGACCTCGGCGCCACACCTCCATCCGATGCTCCAAATTTGCGAAGACGCTGAGGCATAATTGAGGTTCTATGCCATTAATGTCCGAATTACCTCAAACTTTAGCTCTTGAATTGCTGAAGGAAAGAAGTCTATCGGTGTCAAATCACGTGATCTTGGCGGCCAATTGACATCGCCACCAAGTGAGATAACACGGCCATTGAATTTTTTGCGCAAAGGAGCCATAGTTTCGTTAGCTATATGGCAAGTGGCAGCGTTCTGTTAAAACCATATATCGTCCCCATCCATATCTTCTAATTCCGGCCATAAAAAGTTCATTTTCATCTCACGATAGCGAACACCATTCACAGTAACTGCCTGACCGGTCTCATTTTGGAAAAAATACGGCTCGATTATGACGCCAGGTGCATTGGTGCATTGGTTTTTCGACAATCCTGGATTATCATTCGCCCAATTGTGGCAATTCTTCTTATTGATGAATCCACTGACATGAAAATGTGCCTCATCACTGAAGATAATTTTCTTCGAAAATTGAAAATTGAAGCCTGATCTCTTTATAATAAAAAACCTAAGCCTAAATAAATAATTAATTTAATTAAAAAAAAAACATTATTTATTCAAAAAATTACGGAATTATCAAATTGCCCTCGTATAGACGCTAAATGGTGGTGCTTTAGGAATACTGAATACACATACAAATTAAATTTTACTTTCTATTAAAAAACATTGTAGAAAACAAAATATTAAATGACGTTAACCCATTTTTGGAATTTAATTTGACTTCCTATTAATTTTCTTTATTTTAAAGGTGTGTTTCGATGTCAGCTTTATAGACTTTAAGTGGCCTTTTTTATTAATTTTTAATTTTGTTTCTTCTTTTTTAACCAGAATTTAATTACTTTTACTTTAAACTCAAATTCAAAGAATTTAATTTTAATATTTTCTTGCTGCATGATGATTTTGTACGATGATTTGTTATGCCTCGTTTGTTGCATGTTTGTGTGTTGATTTCCTATCTTCAGCATATATCTACGTGTGTGGAGACAAAATTAGACATTGGCTTTATAATTTTTGATACGTGATGTCATTTTCATAATTCTGGTTTTTGATTTTGGTATTATTTATGAAATTTAAGTAAACGGTTTGATATTTACGCAGAAACTTTAAATTACTCATGTAGAAATCGTCTAACCCAATTATTAGTTGTGAATTATAAGCATTAAGAAATTATAATTTTCATAATAAAGACAAAATAAATTTAATAAAATATTAAAATAGAAAAACTGGATCATTATCGCAAAATGAATATTTATGAAAGACACCTTTATGCATAAATATAATTTTGAATTGAATAAATGCACAGCACATACCAAATATATGGTGTGCAAATGACCGCGCAAATAGAAAGGGACCTAAGGGTAAAAAAGTAAATTTTACGGGAGAGCCGTTTAAAGTTACCCTTTTTCAACGTTTTGAACGAGTGTAAGTGCTGTTAACATACCTTCACGGAATATGACCCGTTTTTATTTTTTTTCCGGTTCTCAAATTACACTTTGTAAAATTAATATGACCTCAGAAACTTTGCGGGAGGTCTAGACTACTGCTATTCGATTTCGCTCTAAAGTTTACCCCAATTAAAAAATTGTTTAACTCTTTAGAACGGTTCACTAAAAGACTTCAAAGTATTAAATTAGGGTAAATGTTATAGGAGAGACTCAAGAAGGATCTAAATGCCTACTACGCCTGTAAGAACTTCATAGGTAACAACTGGGGACTACGACCATAAGTTGTAATTGGATTTACATGTCTGGTAAACTGTACGACGTTGTTGCGATGTTCACAGATGATTGAAAGATGGAAGCGGGCACCGGTGCTGGGATCTAGACTACCCGATGAATGTAGTAAGTTCCAGGCAGAGGTGTTGGCGGTTTTGAAAGCCATCAAGCTGATGTGTGAACAAGTTTTAGCAGGGGTAGAGGTCACTCTGTATGTCAACAGCCAAGCGGCACTCAAAGTTGTGTCAAATCAAGGCTGGCAAGGTGAGTGCAAAAACTTAGAATCGGTGAAACCACCGATTAGCCACTACTATAGGCTTATATCCGATTAGGTAGTAAAGAGAACCAACTTGTCATGCAAAATAAGGAAGGATTGCAAAGTCTCACGTGTAATTTGGCCTACACTGGACGCTGTAAAATCTAGACAAGGTCTAGACAAGAATGTTCTGAGAGGCGTGATAAATGTAATTACTGGCCATTGTGCCGAATCACCAAATGGGTCGCCGGTATATTAGACTTTTGTAGGATGTGCGAGGACGAGGAGGAGTTGGAGTTGAAAACTGTAAAGAATCGAAGATGTCGTCGGCTTCATCAAGGAAATCGGGTGGCTGAGTGATAGGTAGCACGTGGCATATATCTTTTTCCTTTTGTTTCTCATTGTCTCTGCAATTGAGAGCAAATTACCATTTTCTCCATTACGATTTCTTAGTTTGGGCCTTATAGTAGCTCCAACCAGACATCACATTTGACCGAAAAATCATCTTTTTTAACGAGTCGTTTGTTTATTTCGGTAGTCTTGTCTTTGGATAAGGTTGGCTCATTTAGGGATGGGAAAACAACCAAGTCTTTGTCGAAAAGCCAATGTAATCACATAGTGTGATTGATTGGAGTGGTGTCAACGCTAGCCATTTCAGTCAAGACATGATTTGCCATCTAGCCGGACATTAGGCCAAAAATTAAATTAAAGAAATGTAAGCGCGCAGCTCGACAGACAACAAAATTCTGCATCATGTAGTGAATTTTCAAGGCTTCTGTTTGAGATTTTGCCATAGCAATCCTAAAAAGGTTATATATCACTGCCTGTCGTTCTGTTTGTGTTCGCATCACGTAAAAACTACTGGATGAATTTTAATAAAATTTTATGAAGAGGTACCTAAGTATCGTGGTTCAAATATACGATATTTTATTCCGTAACAATATCTCATTACCAACAATGAAAGAGAACAAGCTGTGAAAGTACGTAATTTTACTGATTCAATGGTACTGCAAACTTTGCAGCAACTGTTATTTATATCAGCGGGTAATTTAAAACACTATTTACAGTATTCTACAATAATTTTGGAATTTTTATTCAGATTTTAGATTTTTATATAAAGCCTATGTTTCTGAGTAATTACCCAGGTACCTTTATATAAAATAATGACATAAACCATATCTGAAGCACTATAAAAGTAAAAGTCTTAAAGTAGATTACTTTCAAAGCAAAATAAGGAGGCTAACGTAGTAGCAGGCACAGCTAGTTATGAATAAGTTATTAATTTTCAGATAAATTAAATACTATAAAATAATAATTTAGAAAAGTTACTTGTATGGTATTCTTCTCTTCGACATAGAAGCTTAAAAATGGATATTTTTTTTTAATTTAGCAATAAAAAATAAAAAAATTATAATGGACGTTCCGGGGGTGGGATTGCAGGGATACCTCCTTTTGCCCATAAAAACTTAAAAATTTAATTTTCTGTTATTTAGGCATTTCTTTTAATTATTACATTATTTTTGAAATATAATATTTTATGTAATCGCCCACAAAAGGGGGCGGGGCGAATAATGGCATTTTAGAATCACCCGAGTTTAGGTTTTTGAACATTTGCTGACTATAAAAGTTGCAGTTGCTAAACAAAGGTAGGGGAAAACTTAAAAAAAAGAATCTTCAAAGGTAGGATGAGTTGTTCTAAGGGGATCTTTTTCTCCTTGCTGCGATATTTTCTTGATTTATAGTTTTAACAGCCTATGATCATTTTCTACCCAGTTTTATTAATCTAGGGGTACTCAATAAATTTTCAGACAATATAAACTAAAAAAAAGTAATGTTCGTCTAAATTGCCGAAATACCCCTATATGCGAGGCTGCGATTTGAACTATTAGGCTTTGTTTCTTGTGTGGTGCAGTTTTCTTGTATAGTGCCGTTAAAGACCGAAACATTAACAATAATCCAATATAGTAAGGCTATGATTGTCTGAGCCAATCGAAAGTATCGGGTGGATAAATTTTAAGGGCCGATGTTGAATGTGAACCACGCTTGAACGTCAAGTTTTTTTTGGCATTTAATTTGACATTTCTCAACTTCAGACTAACTCAATTTGAACGAGGGAAAGATACATAGTCGAGCAATGGTCAGAATGGTGGCAAGAAATGGCAACAGTGGATGATCAATTTTCGAAGAAAATCATCTTCAGTGATGAGCAAAGGCCCCCAACCAAAAAAAATGAAAAAGCATTGGTTTGCTAAATATTTAGCAAAGTGACACAAACCTACCTTGTTGAAAGCTGGTATGCTACTGATTTAAAATTTTTACATGTTTTGTTCTCTTTGTGAGATTCTCGTTGAGATTGTGTAAGTGCTCACAGACCCTTAGGGGTTTGCGTGGGGGCTCTTAGTGATGAGGCACATTTTCACCTCAGTGGATTCATCAATAAGCAGAATTGCCGCATTTGGGCGAATGATAATCCAAGAGTGGTTGTCGAAAAATCAATGTACCCACAAAGAGTGACTGTTTGGTGCGGTTTATGGGCTGGCGGTATCGTATTTTTTCCAAAATGAGGCCGGTCAGGCAGTTACTGTGAATGATGTTCGCTATCGTGAGATGATGACGAACTTTTTATGGCCCCTAATTGGAAGATATGGATGCGGACGATTTGTGGTTTCAACAGAACGCTCCCACTTGTGCGACCAATTCAATGGCCCTGTTATCTGACGTGGTGGCAATGTCATCTGGCCGCCAAGATCATGTGATTTGACACCGTTGGACTTCTTCCTTTGGGGTTATTTAAAAGAAAAGGTGTACGTCGATAAGCCAGCAACAATTTAAGAGCTATAGGATGAGATAATTCGCCACATTAACGCACAGAACCTGAATTATGCCTCAGCGTCATCGAAAATTTGGAGCATCGGATGAAGGTGTGCCGCAGAGGTCGCGGCGGCCATTTGGCCGATATTTTGTTCCATATCAAAATAAAAAGAAATGACAATAATTTCCTAAATAATTTGTGTTTTATTCAAAATCAACATCGGCCCCTTAATAACCTTTATAACCAAAAACCGTCTGCAAAGTATTGAAGATTAAACTAAGAGGATAAGCTATTGCGAAGTCAACCGCGGCAGTCACTCATATTTGGATCAATCCTTACGTATTTTTTTTTAAATAAGAGTAAAACCCAAAAACCGGCTGTGACAGCAAAATTTATGAATTAAACATTTGTATGTACATTTTTACTTGCGTAATCTTCAATTACCAAAAAAAGTGTATGAACAAAATAAAACATTTGTATTTCAAAATCTGTTTAAATAATAAATCGTTTCAGCATAAAACATTTAAATCAAGAGTTGTCGAAAGGCAACATAAAAAATCACTTTAAACATTAAATGAAAGTAATTTCCCAAAATTGGTAACTGGCTAATGTTAACGTTATTATGTATACAATATGCCACATTTTGTTAAGAGAAAGAAAAATAAGAAAAAAAAGAAGACAGAAGAAAACAATAAAAGTGAACAAACATGCAGCAACTCCAACATTGTAATAATAACATACAACATGCGGGCTAAAGCCACCAGGCAAGTTGCTTAACAAACAACAATCAGCCAGCTAGTCAGTCATCCAGCCATCCAGTCATTCAACCAGCATAACTGTCAAGGTTACTTTTGATGGTATTGTATTTTGTACAACATCATTCGACTGATAAATTCAACGCACGACAACATTTAGTTGCAAGTTTTCGTGTTTGTTGAATTTGTTTTATAATTTTCTTTCTTTTTGCTCACTGTGTGTGTGTGTCTCTTAAATATTTTATACGAAAATCACTTTGTTTTTTTTTCTTTCTTTTAAACAAAGTTTGTTTCCCAACAATGGAGAAGAAAAAAATCTCAGAAAATCTAAGATATTGAAACAACTACATTTTTGTCATTTCGATTGCCAAATTTAGCCAAATGACTTTAAAACTATAAATGGTTGCAATGCTTTTGAAGAGTCAGTTTAACAGGCTGTGTTTTCTTTCCTTGCCTATTGCCGCCAATGTCGACACCAAAATAGTTGTGACCACCACCAACCAAACAGCATGGGACGTCCGATTAGGTATTTTGTATTAACAATGCAACAAAGGTATTTACGTCAGACGAATGATAAAGTCAAATGGCATTTGTGAAAATATTAATCACAATCACCGTAAAAAGAAAAATGAAATGATAATGAAATTATAATTGTAATTGACGATGAAGAATGGGCAACAAACAGTGATACATTTGAGTTGGAAAATAAAATTAACTTCCAAATTTGTGGCAATCTATGATGGTAAGTTGGATTATTTTTTAAAAAGCAGCTAACATTTATTGGCCAACTATTAAAGCTTTATTTTCAGATTATCACAAAAAAGGAGCCTCCTTCGAAAGCCGCCATTCGAAATATTTCTTCGTATAGGAAGTAGAAACTTTTGTATAGCAATTCACTACTTTCGTTTGTGTGCATATTAACGAATTATTTCACATTGTATCGGCATCACATCTGAATTGTTCTTCTATCCTCTTATACATAGAAACGAGACCAAGGTATATGTCGTCACAACGGACACATGTCTAAATCAGCTGCAGCTCGATCCAACTCATCTGCAACTTCGTTTTCTACGATGTTGTAATGACCGGGTACCCAGCACAGTTTCAGTGCGTGTTGTTCGTTGAAATATTGTAGCTCTCTGCAATAACGGCTGACTACCTTCGATCTAATACACCTATTTCCGAGTGCTTTTACAGCCGCCTTACTGTCTATGTAAATAGTGATATTGCTTAAGAGTATCGGCCTTGTAAAAAGTAATGTAGCAACTTCATACACCGCAAATTTTTCGACTTGGAAAATATTGCACGAGTTATTCAGTCTACAGCTGTGTCTGATATCTAACTTCTCGTAGTATACTCCACTTCCTGTATTATTGTATTATTGTATGTACTCCATTATCCTTTTTTAAACTATCTTTATATATATATATATCAATTCCTTCAGTGAAATTATCCAGAGGTTTCCAATCATCTTTTAATTGGATGATTGCGGTAATCTCCTTGTCCCAATGGATTTCAGGTGTCAAATAATCGGTTTCTATGATCTCTGATTGATATTTTCTTACCAGCGAAGTGTGTCCATAACAATTAATATTTAATTTTTTATTCTGACTTAATCTTAGTGGTGTTCTTAAAGCATATTCTTTTATATATTGGGTGGTTAAATTTTAAGGCCCGATGTTGAATGTGAATCACATTTTTTCTGAATTTAATTTGACATTTCGCAATTTCAGAATAATTCAATTTGAACCATGGAAGGATACACAATCGAGCAACGTTTTAAAGTTATTCAGGCTTATTATGAAAATGGGCGTTCAAATCAAAATGCATATAATGCACTTCATCTTCAGTGATTTTCACCTTAGTGGATTCGTCAATAAGCAGAATTGTCGCATTTGGGCGAATGATAATCCAAAAGTTATTGTCGAAAAACCAATGCACCCACAAAGAGTGACTGTTTGGTGCGTTTTATGGGCATCGAATTGTATTTTTTCCAAAATAAGGTCGGTCAGGCAGTTACTGTGAGTGGTGTTCGCTATCGTGAGATTATAACGAACTTTTTATGGCCCGAATTGGAAGATATGACTGTGGACGATATGTGGTTTCAACAGGACGGTGCCACTTGCCACACACCTAACGAAACAATGGCTCTTTTGTGCGATACATTCAATGGTCGTGTTATCTCACGTGGTGGCGATGTTATTTGGACGGTTATGTAAGCATGTGATTTGACACCGCTGGACTTTTTTCTTTGGGGTTATTTGAAAGAAAAGGTGTACGTCTATAAGCCCGCAAACAATTCAAGTGCTAAAGGATTTGTGGAACAAGATTAACGTGAGTACCTGCCTACTCGGCCTAACCTCACGGTGGTCTTACCACCGAGTGAAACTTAGGCGTAGACTAGCGCCCCCATTGTGTTGTATAACAACACTTTACGATTGCCACCAATCGCTTTTTGTGTGTGATACAGTCACAATGAGTAGCAATTTATATAATATGGCAAGGCTTTCCAAGGCAAGCCTAGATCCACATTATAACCTCTTGCTTAGGGGTTTGGAGACTATCCAAACTCCGTCTGTTGAGAGTGCAACAGCACACTTGATCGACCGTGCACCATACCTACATAAATCGATCTTAAACCACAACCACCACGTGTACCCCCGAAGGGGACCTCAACAATAACCGGTCACAGAGAGGATAGGCTCTCTGTGGGGCCACCGATTCCCGTGGTACCAGTCCTTTGGGCACTGGTCGGGCCTCGAAGAGAACCCGTGATTTTACTCACAGATCTTTTCTTCCAGATTTAGAATCTAGAAACCCTAGCGTCTGGTGCCCCTATTTTCCCCGAGTGGACCGCGTCAAAGCATTTGCCATATTCCTGCAGTGACAATTGCAACCCCCGGGGTTAGAGCAAAAGGATGAAATAATTTGGCACATTAACGGTATCGAACCTCAATTATGCCTCAGCGTCATCGAAAATTTGGAGCATCGGATGGAGGTGTGCCGCCGAGATCGTGGCGGCCATTTGGTCGATATTTTGTTCTATACATAATTGAACCATACCAATATTATCAAATTAAAAATAAATGACACTAATTTCCTAAATAATTTCAGTTTTATTCAAAATTAACATCGGGCCTTTAACCACCCTTTATAAGTTTAAAGGATCGATTCCAAGTATTCTTCATAGTGCGTCAGTTGCTGTTTATTTCCTGGCCCCTATGATGCTCAGTTCTACTATGCTATATACGTTTTCTATAAATGACATATGAGTACGTGTTTCCATAATTTGCCACCATATAAGTGCTCCATGACACAATATTGGTCTTATTATAGCGGTGTATATCCAGTAAGAACAGAGCTTTGCTCACTAATAGTATGGTATGAGTACGCATGAGTCCAGTATGCTAGTTTGAGTTCGAGTATGACAACTTGCTCATGAGCTTATGAGCACTCCCAATAGACGAGCTTGCTCATGCAAATGTTTAATAGATACATCGTCATTTGTTATAAAACGTACAAAAGTTCTACAAAACAAACTTCAGGCGAATTTTCAAAATATTGTTAGGTATAAAATAAAAATTATTTTTTTTGTTACAAATACGAAAATTAAAAATACACCAACAGTCGTAGAAATTATAACAAAACAACTTGTTACAACACATTATTGTAACTTACACTTTTCTCAAACCACAACCACACAACAAGTTATTTAAACGAATTAGATAAGAATATGTGTTGGATAATTTATACTTTACTTAGGCGGAAATCAAAGGTTACTAGAACAATTATATATTGTAAGTTTCACTTACAACAATAAAAAAAAAACATTCTAAACACCGCAATAGTGGTGAAACAACCTAAAGACACTCGTTTAGGAAGAGTGAAAATAATTAAAAAAAAAAAAAAACTTAAATGAAAGCGAAGCACAAGAAAATAGAAGAAGTAATTAAAGAAGGAAATCTAAAAGACAATGAAAAGCATTAATTATTATGGCATAACAAACATACTTTTCTTTGTCAAGAAAGTTAGTTACCAAGCATCTAGATACAATCAAATTGAAATATGTGCAGCATGTGCACCAAAACATGCTGTACGTTAATATGATGATGGTATCTAGATACTTACACTGTATACAATAAAACTCTTAAGATTTTTTCATCTTCATTTGTTAAGAATTTACGAGTATGACAAGTAACAACAACATACTCGTACTGATCTTTTTTTGCTAGATATAAAACTGAAAACCGCATACGATGACTTAAAAGCTCTCTTACGTTTATCAACTGGGGTGTCAGTTGTTGTAATTGCAGCTACAGCTAGCTAAAGCAAAAACAACAACATCTGATCTGATCACAAATTGGATTAATATAAACGCTGAGTAGACGCATAAGCGCCAATTGAATTGAAAGCCATACAAAAAAGTATCCAAAACTTTAACAACGATACGAAAGTTTTATTGAGGGTGTTGCCTTTGCGGAGGAACAACAAAAAAAAGCAGCTGGAGCAAAGTTTACGATGCACTTAACTCACATTGTAAGTGCGATTATAAGATCTTTTAAGTTGGGTTGAACTCAATACGATATTTAATAACGAGTATATGAAAAGATAAACATAAAAATAAATCTCAAGCGTAGCAGACAGCGTAATACATTACTTTTGATATTATATGTTGTTGTTTACGCTTACATATCATACTTGTTTTTGCTTAATGAAAGAGAAAGGCATCATCAAAAATCATTTTAAAATTAACAAACAAATTTTGATACTTCGGATCCAAGCCTATAACCTAAAATCTTGCTTAACTATAAAGCGATTTCGCGATTTGGTTTAAGTCCGCTCAAGAAACTTTTCGAGCATAGAAAAATCTTATTTATCAAATTCTTATGTACTAAACCAAAATATGTTTTGGCAAGTTTAGTTATTTACAATTTTTTGGGTTTTAATATATAAAATATTTAACATGAGATAATACTGCGTTGATGTATGAGGTATATGCATTAAGTCCTATTGGTAATACTAACTTCAGTTAACAGCATTTTTTCCTCATAATATATCTCATATATTTCTCATATGTTCTTTTAACACCGATAGAAATTTTTGACCGAAGTATTTAGTATCAGTCTGTATCATACCTCCGTGGAACTCCCCTTTATGCTAGAACAATATAGGGAAATATTTTAAGCCTAAAATCATATTCCCTGATATTTTCATCTCAGCGGCAATACCAACAAATAAAATTACAGGATCTGAGGATCCGAAAAACCTGCACATCATTGTCGAGAATGCATCCACAGTGGTGGCCCGTTTATTTTTCGAAAATGTGCAGAGTTATGATTACGAATTTTTAATGGCCTGAAGTGGAAGATCTTTTATAAAGGGTGTTTTTTATAGAGGTATAGAACTTTAAGTTGCAATAAAACAACGATGGATTATTCGATTGACATGAATTTTATTTATCCGAAAGATAATCTTGTGGCATTACATTTTAAATATGATTTCTGACATATGACCGCCACGGCTGGCGCGGATGTAGTTCAATCTGGACGTCCAATTTTCGATGACTTTTTCCAACATTTGTGGCCGTATATCGGCAATAACACGGCGTATGTTGTCTTCCAAATGGTCAAGGGTTTGTGGCTTATCCGCATATACCAATGACTTTACATAGCCCCACAGAAAGTAGTCTAGCGGTGTTTAATCACAAGATCTTGGAGGCCAATTCACAGGTTCAAAACGTGAAATTAGGCTGTCACCAAACGTTTCTTTCAATAAATCTATCTAAAATTGCACTATTTGCAAGCGTTGCTCAGGCGTGAGTCTATTTATGATGAATTGCCAAACCAAACTGAGAATAAATCACTTGACAGCTGTTAAATCGGTCGCCATCTTGAAAAGTAATGCCAATTTAAAGTTCTATACCTCTATAAAAAACACCCTTTATTATTTGTTTTCAGCTGAATGGCTCACCATGGCATTCACATCATCAAACAAGCGATCTTTTGCGCACTAAATTCGGTAATCGGGTTATCAGCCATCTTGGCCTAGGAGCTGCTATTTCACTCCTTTAGACCTTTTATTGTCAGATGCCATTAGTGCCCGATATTATGCGAAAAATTTAGATGCGATCCACACCCTTAGGGCTAATATCGTCTGAGTCATTCGTAAGATAGAACCATGAAAATTGGATAGACTTCTACGAAGCCAGCCATGGCTGTCCATAAATAATGGGAATATTTTCTGTTTTTAATAACGCCATAATATTCCAAAAAGGAAGTAAGTTTAGTTTAACGCAGATTTTGAGAGCTTTAAAAATTCACACTTTCGTATCGACAAGCAGATTATGCGGAAAGTGTTACCGCATTTTTTAATAAAACCGGAAATCTATTTATTGTAGAATTTTTTGGGGATCATAATCTAGTTGCAGCAGGATTGGAGGTTTTTCTGGATCTAAAGTCGAAAAAATTCTTGCAGAATCACTGGCAGTAGATCAAACAACAG
Organism: Phasia obesa; assembly: GCA_949628195.1. Taxonomy (NCBI): domain Eukaryota; kingdom Metazoa; phylum Arthropoda; class Insecta; order Diptera; family Tachinidae; genus Phasia; species Phasia obesa. Next base: position 104,679,399 of record OX451219.1, read on the forward strand.
TTTTTAGAAGTTAAAAATAAAATAGATTTATCAGAAATCAAAGAAACTGGGTACTGCTTTTTGTTTAATCGGATCAGTCAAAGTTGTTAAAACTGAATGAAATAATCGCAATATACCTGCATACAATTGGTTCATTTGAAGAGAACTCTACATGAAAAACGCCAAGAATATACTACCATACTAGAGAGTAAATTTCTTACCCACTTGGCGTGTAGCCCAAACATTGCCCCTCACACTTCCTTTTTTTTCATTCGATGGAGAATGGCCAAGCTCTCAATACTTGAGTACAAGGTATGAGAAGTGGGGTTTAATTTTTTTTTAGCCCCAAAAGATGATTGTGGATAGGAAGCAATCCACAAAACAAGAGGTAGCAATTCTCTACTTGTGAGTTTTTTTAGTTCTAGGCCAAGTTCATTAGTTAAACTATATAATTTTTCCTTTTGTTTCAATGATACTTTATTATTTCAAAAACATCCGTTCGAGTTTTATATGGTGCTCCTAGACCAATGATCCATTTCGAGGTACTTTTTTCAATAGCCTTTTTTGACAGATCACGTGTGATTCGTGTCATGCTGTCATGTTATTTTTGTTTAGTATTGTTTGGAATTTCATAATGGAAAGACCCACGCCTGAATCGCTTCGCTGTACGGGCTCTTGAAAAGTTCCAAGAAGATCCGACGTTTTCGAGGCAAATTTTGTTTACCGATGAGGCCCATTTCTGGCTCAATGGGTATGTAAGCAAACAAAATTGCCGCATTTGGGACGCATAGCAACCTGAAGAGATTTAAGAGCTGCCACTTCATTCAGAAAAAACAACGGTTTGGTGTGGTTAGTGGGCCGGTGGAATCATCTTTCCATATTTCTTTAAAAATGATGCCGGTGCGAACGTAACTGTCAATGGCGACCGTTATCGTGCCATGATAACCGACTATTTGATGCCTGAATGAAATTGAAGCTCATTTGGTTTCAGCAAGACGGGGCCACTTCCCACCCATCGCATCAATCAATGGATTTATTGAGAGAACATTTCGGTGATCACATAATTTTACGTTTTGGGCCGGTTAATAGGCCACCAAGATCGTGTGATATTAGATTAGTTTATGCGGACAAACCCGCTTCGATTCAGGCCTTGGAGGAAAACATCACGCGTGTCATTCGCCAGTTACCAGTAGAAATGTCATCGAAAATTGGACTCAACGGATGGACCATCTGCGACGTAGCAACGGCCAATATTTGATAGACATGATCTTCAAAAAATAAAAGCCAAAGAATGTTCTTTCAAATGATAATAAACATTATCCATTAAATTTAAATTTTCTGTGTTTTTTTTTTTCTTTAAAAAAGTAGCGAACCTCGAAATAGATCACCCATTAGTTAACAAAATAGTAAAATTACGAACCTATGTACAGTTTATATATGGCTAAAGAAATATACCACAGCTAATTGGAAAAGTGAACAGTGTTTTATTAAGTGATGCCTTATATTCTGGGATTAGTTTTGATGTCTTATAGACATTCGTATCATACGTTACTCTTAGAATTGCTTCAAAAGGGTTACTGTATAGTTTTAACCTCCAGATTTATACTTTCAATTAAAAGATTCCTTTTACTATTTTATACTGGAAAAAAAAAGAATTCTCCATCTAATATTTATTATGAACCACTCAATAGACTCAATGAACAAGCAAGCTAACTTGCAGTTAACGCTAGAGAAAAGGACAAAGCAGTATAGATATTACTCGTAAATGGAATAATGGAGAGGATACTAAACTCAGTTAAAACACTGGATAACAATGGCTCTCAGATTACCGTCAAATAAGAAAACGGTAGAAAAATCAACTAAAATCCTATTAACAAACCCGAATTAGAACAAAACTGGGAAGGAGCCTGGTGAATTTAAGCAAGTCGTATATTAGTAAGGTTTTGACAGATCACTCAAAGTTAAAAGCACAACTATGAAATCTGTGTATCAACAGTTAAAAATAAATACTATCAACCATAGCTTTTAATCATTCTTGATTAAAACACCCTCCTACTTATTTGTGCCTTTGTAAGTTATGATCATAATAAAAATTATTACTGTCTGGGTGCTGTAGCTTAAGTGGTTAGCACGTTGACTACTAAGCAATGGTAACGAGTTCAATACTCAGCCATGGCAACATCAATTTTTCTGATATGTATTAATTTCTCTTTATAATAAGGCATATCACAGCGCCCTCCTTCGACATAGCACTGAATCGCCGGCGAAGTAAAATAATTATTAATTGGCTATGCTAGCTTCAAACTAATTCGCCTAGATAACGCCAGAGGCGCTTTTAACACTGTAAAAATAACCACAAAGTGCAATTGCAGTGTTGCCATAAGTAAAGCTTTTCTATCACACTAACCATCTGTCTTATCTACTACTATCCCTTTCCAAAGGAAGTAACATAGTTAATATAGGCATTAATTGCCTGAGTATTACTTCTCTTAAAAAAAAAAAAAGAAATCCTCCTGACGAACTTAAAACACCGACTGTAGTATTCTTTCGCAATATACGAGTACTTACATACATATATATATATGAAAATATAAATGAATGGAAATTGAATTTAAAATAAAGAAATAAAAAAAAAGAGCTGAATTAAAATAAAGAGACGAGTATGTGTTAATATTATCAGTGCTGGAACGAAATGCTGGACAACGATTCAACATAAAAATCACACCCAATTTTAAAGTAAATGAACGATAAAATTTTTTTGTTTATCTTCATTGACGTTAATTATTTTGAAAATATTTTTTACGCCTTTATGAGCTAATTTTCAAAATTAAATTAAAACATAAGAAATGTGCAGTCTTTAACATGATATGAAATATTTGCATACAAAAAGTGATGATGACCTTTTTTTGTTTAAATTGAAGTGGCTAAACCAAATGCAGTATACTTTTCAATTTATTTAATTTCGAAAAACACGAACCTACTATTAGAACTTTATTCACAAAATATCGCATAGCAAACGGAATATGCGGACTTTCGAAATTCGAGGACATAGTTTAGTTAAAATAAATAAGTCGAGTGCGAGTTAGACTCACACACGTAGGGTTCCGTACTATGTTTAGTACAACTTTAAAAATTCAAGTTGTTAATTTTTTCATGTCTTATGAGTCACCCTTAAATTTTAAAATTAAATTTATAATTGCATCACTGTTGGAACACCCTTTAAATTTTAGCAATTTTTGTTATAGCGGCCATGGTAATACATTATCTATAAAAATATACATGCGCCTACCTATTGCGGTTAAAAAAATAAGGTAATATACGTGAAAAACAAGTCACTGATGGAACACCCTTTAGATATTAGTAATTGTTACAGCGGCCGAAGTACAACATCTACATTTAAAGAGTCTACCTATTACGGTTCAAAAAATAAGGCTATTTACGTCTCATGTCTCTGTCGGAACACTATGGCGGCCATGGAAATTCCATTTCTATGAATATATCAAGAGTCTACATATTACCATTAAAAAAATAAGTGACTATACTTGAAAAACATGTCACTGTCAGAACACCCCTTAAATTTTAGTAATTGTCATAATGGCCATGCCTACACATCTTCTATACAAATTGAAAGAGTCTACCTATTACGGTTCAAAAAATATGTCGTTATACATGCAAAAGACGTCACTGTCGGAAAACCCTTTAAAATTTTTTGTTTTTATAGGGGTCATAGTAATTCATAGTAATACACCATTTGTGAAAATATCAAGATTCTATCTATTATGGTTAAAAAATTAATTAATTAATTTTTACTATTTGTTTTAGTGACCTTAGTAATACACCTCCTGTAAAAACCTCAAGAGTCTACCTATTACCGTTCAAAACTTGGGCCATATACATACATGCAAATCACATCACTATCGGAACACCCTTTAATTTTTAGTTTTAATATTGTATACTTGCTTATAACGCGAACATAGATTAAATTATTGTCAGCAAATTTTAAGTGGTTGCCTCCTATAGCTCAAGAAATAAAGACATAAAGGCAAATAACACGTCACTTTAGGAACACCCTATAAGTTTTAGTATTTGTTGAAATATATACCTGTAGCCAGTACACATCTTCTGTGAAAATTTCAAGAGTCTACCTATTATGGTTCAAAACTTAGGCCTTATACATACAAATCACATCACTATCGGAACACCCTTTAATTTTAAGGTTTATTTTTTACACTTGTTTATATCGAGTACTAAGTTTAAATTACTGCTTGCATATTTTTAGTGTGTTATTCCTACAGTTGACGAAATAAGCACATATTCGTAAATAACACCTCTCTATCGGAACACCCTATAAGATTTAGTATTTACTACTATAGCGGCCACAGCTATACACCTTCAGTGAAAATTTCAAGCATTTACCTATTATGGTTCAAAACTTATGCTTTATTCATGTAAATCACACCACTATCGGAACACCCTTTAAATTTTGGTTTTATTTATTTATAGCTGTTTATATAGTGAACTAAGTTTTAATTACTGTTTGTAAATTTCAAGTGTATCCCACCTACAGTTCACGAAATAGGCACATATTCGTGAATAACACCTCTCTATCGGAACACCCTATAAGTTTCAGTATTTGTTGCTATAGCGGCAACAGCTATACATCATCTGTAAAAATTTCAAGAGTCTACCTATTACGGTTCCATTAAAAAGTGTGCTACATAAGAATAACGCATTATCGTTGAGAAAATCAATAAGATATAAAATTATAAATATGTTGCATAGTGGACCAATGTATATATAGGAATTCCGAAGCATATCACTAACTTAATGGGTTCCTTTAAAAATCCATTCAGTCCTCCAAGATTTTTGATACTCGATTTATAGTTTAGGGATACCTAACTTCCATTGAGTCTGTTATGTGAAGTTATATAGATTTACGTCAGTGCTTGGCGTGTTACCTTAAGCGGACGGTGGTCTTATCACTCGGTGAAAACAATGCTGATACCAATGCCCTCTTTGCGCATAGCGACACATAGATCAAATAATACATGAAGTATCCATTAATTGTTACTGAGACAGTAATCAAGCTTAGGGCACCCCAACTATATTCAAGTCCCTTTTTGACCTACCAGCCGAGGTACTTTTGCCCCAGGGTTACCTCTAGCTAGCCATTATTATTCATTCTTTCAAAATGGTCAATAAAAACCGGATTTCCCTCAGAGACTAATCTCGTCCTATTTTGCCTTCTTTGAATTCACAGAAAAATGTGGGTCGTAGTGGTGGAAGGTCTAAACATGCGTTATAAAAGACCTGAAATGAGAAGCCCTGTTTAGTGTTACAACTGGTTATTTCATGAAATTTTTTTCACGCGATCTCTCATAAAAACGATCATCACAAATTTGCTTTTAAAGTCTAAATGTAAAAAAAATTATCTCTTTGATTGAATTTGACGTTTATTGAAATAAATATCTCAGTTCTCATTCCAAGTGTAGATGCCATGTCACTGTTGTCTCATTTTTTAAATTAATTTTCATTACGTCTTAGCGGCTTTTTATTAAATACAGAGGGCACGAGGATTTTTAAGACGTCTTTTTTTCATTTTCACTTTCTACAAAAAAATTTTTTTTGTTTTTGAAACATTAAAAAATAAAATTTGATTTCAAAATACAAAAACAAATTTTAAATTTTTTACTCCACAAGTTTTTTGCAGTGAGTTGCAAATTAAGCCATTGGTGTATAAGGATTATTAAATAAATTCAAATATATTTAAATACAATTTAAAATAACCTTCAATGAATGCTAAAAAAACATACAATAGATTATAGCTTAAGTATATAAATAAAACTGGAGTGGCCTACACTCAACTTCAACATACCCAATGGAAACAGATATTTTTATGTATATATCACATAAAAAATAAAAGTTCAAAGAATATTCGAATCGAAAAATTAATGATTTTCGGTTTGGGGTGTTAAGTAAACTACCCCTTGCCCCTTCCCGATTACGCCCAAAATTTATACAGCTCTTCATCTCCATAAACCAAAGGCACATACTGAATTTCGTCAAACGGTATGACCCGTACAAACTCCACAAAAATAGTGGCATACACACACTCACCCACTCACAGACATCATCGCGAAAATAGTAAAAATGAATTTAGGAGACCTCAAAACATATAAATCCGTCGAAATCCCGACTTCGATTACTATACTGATTATTATACTTTACTTTATTCTACGTATGGTAAAGTAAAAATTTATTATATTCTTATTCACGGCCTTGGCTGGGTTCTGAAGCAAAATGACAAGGATTTTTTATCCTAACATAATAATAAATGTAGTAGGTATTTGATTTACCTAATTCATGACAGTTAATACATAGAGTTTAGATATGTAATGCAAAGGATATTTTCTAGCCATTTAATAATTTTTTAAATTATCAGCACATTTTTTGGGGTCGCTAACGTGATGAGTAATTTCATATTCAGGTCCATCAGGCAGATTGCCTACGGCGAAAAACAACTTGAGTTGAAGAATGTTACTATAATCTTTATTTTCTGATTATACTTTCAGTGCGTTTACATGGGCCAACATTATCTAGGGTTGGATTTTTTTTCACTTCTACGTGTTGGGCAGATAACTTCGCAGTTTTTCCCCTTACGCTTTCTATATGATGATTTTTTTATTTTTAAAGTTTTTTATTAGATTACTTTTCCACCTCACTGTATGAACAATTTATTTCCAAAATATATTTCAATTGAAATATTAATACAAATTTACTCATTTGTAAAAATGTGAAAAAATATCCAAAACACAAATCATGTCTTTTTTTCTACACCCTCTTGTTTTTCTACCCCGTTCGTCTACAAAAAACATGTTTTTAAATCATCGTCTAAATGCCGGCTAAGTCAAATTTCGTAAAAAACTCAATATTCAGAAAGTAACAACCATTTTGAGTTATTATCGAAATTTTTATATAAAAGTCGATTTTTATATTAAATAGTAAGAGCGCTATATTCGGTCATGCCGAATTTTTTATACCCTTCACCAGAGTAATGCTAGATATTGTGTTATGTTTTTTTGAAATTTCTTTTTGCAACATTTTTTTTAAGATTTTTTTGTAAATTTTTTTTTTCACAATTTTTGTAAAATTTTTTTCAAAAGTTTTTGTCAAAATTTGATAGAAAATGTTCTGTAAATATTTTTTTTAAATTTTTATGAAAATTTTTTTCAAATTTTTAAGAAAATTTTTTTTAAATTTTTATGAAAATTTTTAAGAAAATTTTTTGTAAAAATTAGGAACTTCCTGCAATATATATTGTTTTAGAATGGTCAGACTAAAGCAAAAAAATCCTTGAAAAAATTTCCTCATATTGGGTGGGTCAATATGCGTTTTAACTGCTCCTGTTTACCAGTGGGCACCCTGTAAGTCCATTGGCTACCACTACGTGTATTGGTTTTCAAAAAAGCCTTTAATACAAATAAAATCAGAAAAACCTTACCAACCTAAAAATAAACACAAAATCGTCCCTCGTAGGAGGTTATTGATCCCCCGAAATCTGTATGCACTCCTTGCGATCTACCTGTCGTCGCCAAATATTTATTTAACAAAAAAAGGAAAGGAGAATCATTAAGACCGAAAAAAATAAAAAAAAACGTGAAAAAAATAAGTGGGCGTGGTTTTTTGCCCCCAGAATTTAAAGAAATAATCTGATGTTGCTGAGTTGTAATCCCAAAATTTTCGAAACTCTTCCTGATAGGTTGGTGGGCTTAAATCTTCTGTATCTCGTTAAGTGCCTTGGCAAATGGCATTACTACCCGTACACGGACAGACGGACATCGCTTAATCAACTTTTCTATGTATAAGGATCCAGAATATACATATATACTTTATGAATATTGTAGAAATTACACATGGAGTGACACACTTATATATACCTGTGGGGAAGGGTATCAAAATATGGATGAACACAAACGAAGCTCATTTTTCTTCATATTTATGCAGCTTCATTTTAAGTTTTCAGCGTAATTTCGTTTTGAATTTGTTTTTATTTTACTAAAAAATATCGATAACACAATATTTACAATGTCACTTACGCAATATTTAAGAAGTAAAAAATATAAAAATACACAGTAAAAAAATCTTGTCTCCAAAAAACCCCAAATAACTGAATATCAAATCATAACTTACCTTCGCAACCATCCTTTCGAATACCATTTAAGTCATTACGTTCTATATTACCAGCAACAGAGCAAAATAAATTAGTACCAATCAACAATTAAGTTTCAACTTAATGTCATTGTTGTACGGTTCGAGTGCATATAATTTGCAGTGACGTTGCTCTGACAATCAACCTGTAATGAAATGAAAAAAAAACCACAAAAATATGAGTACTAAGGAATACAACAACAGCAAAATAACAACAACAAACCTTAATAAATTTCTAAAACTGGCTCGATTATCGAACAAACACGTTTGTATTCATATGCATATGGTCAAACCGAAACAATAAACAATTGATGAAATTGTTGCCAACAATTTGCAAAGTTGCAAAGTTAATAGCAACTACACCAACAGCAGCCACAGCAGCAACAGCAGCAGAGGCAGTAACAACAACAATGATAATAATAAAAAAAGAGGCATAACTGTCAATAATATTGCATGTTGCAATAGACACAACAATTGTGGAATACGAACAAATAAAAAAAATAAACAAAAGGATCACAATGCTGGCACTACGAAAGTTGCTGCAAAAAGTTAAGGTAAAGAAAGGCGACAGACAGACAGACAGACAGACAGATGAACAATCAAACGAAAGATATTCGATTGAGGTAGAAAAAATAAGCAGCAGTAAAACAAAATTATATGCAGGTGGTCTATAAAACATACGAATGAACATAATCTTGGTAACGAGGCAAAATATGAAATTGCTTAGGATGCTATAGCAATATTTAGCTTCAATAAAAGGAAACTTGTTGTGGCATTTTGCATCCCAAAGCAACAATAAAATTAAAATTAGGTTGGGGAAATAACATTTGAGAATTATTGTTATATAGTTATTTAGTTAAGAGCAGTTCATTCCACAATTTATGAATTATTATATAACCCTTCTAAGTTATCTATTTTGGGGAGCTTTTCTTACAATAGCATCATAAAGAGCTTAAAAGATTACTCCTTTTTTGGTTCTTGACTCCTTTATTTCATCATTTTAGTCCAGTTTGGGGATTTAATAATTAAGAGCACAGATAAGCTCCGAGATATTTATAGAAGTATATATGTAAAGGGGGATAGCGAATTAACCTATGATTTCTGGTGCCCGATTGGCAATTTATGACTACCTTACTTCCAATGAGTCTCGCACTATCATTAAGAACTTAAGCTTGACTTCAAATTTTCATCTGAATGTAAAATAAATAGTTCGACTAAATAAAATTTCAAATATTCGATTTAAATATATATATTTTTTTAAAAAGAACAAAAAATTTCCTAACTAAGCAAATATTTGAAGCAATTAATTATTAAATTAAATTTTAATCTGAAACCAATAAAACCCCTTAATTTATGAAAATATTTGTTTCTGTATATATGCGATCCTAAGTCTAATGCTAGTCAGTGTTGGACCTTTACACACAATCTGCGAAAGGCACAAGCCGCAAGTATCATCTTCTGTGATATTCACCTTAGCCAGATGAAACTTGAAGTTTCCATTGCCTGTCACTAACACAGTTATCCTGCTGAAGCTGAAATCAATTATGTATATCCAAATTAGAAATCATAGAGGCCCATGTGCGCGGAAAAGTCTATATAAAATCTAGAAGGTCTACAGGTACTCAGAATTTGCTCGACTTAATTTAACCACCTCCTTGCATAGCAAAGCCCTAACTAGGTGTCCCAAAGCGGCAATCTCAGTAGACTCAGTTACAGCTAGCCACACTTTTGTGGCTGTCAGCCGAAGGCCAATTATATCCATTGCTAGGAATTATGTTTTGCTTCTCACCTTAGGTAATTTTTAATGTCATATTGAAAAAAGGAAGAATGTCTGAACCTTTGAATATAGTCTCCTGGGTTAGGCAAGGATACCTATTGTAACCACTTCTATTCCTTGTTGTGACCGATGCGCTAGACAGTCGCACCTATTTCGAGAAACCGAGAGTCATTTTATGGGAACCACTAGTATCAAATCAACGGTTAGAATCGCTTGACTACACCGATGATGCGAAATGCGAACTTTGACATCGGCTATGTGACATGCAACAAAAACTTAATGATCTTCCAAGAGAATCATATAAAGTGGGCCTAAAAATTAACACGACTAAAACAAAGGAAATTAGAATTAATTACACGTCCACGGAACTTAACTTACTTGATACTAGAAATTTAAGAAATTTAAGTATCTAGGAAGCTACATATCCGAAGATAATGGTGCCAAAAGAGACATTGAGAGCCGATTAAGAATATCACTAGAGAAGGTCAACATTGACGGAAATAAATTCAATGTCGTATAGTATTGGCAGATTCTACAATAACATTGCAGATCGAAGTGAATTAGCTAGTAATCGGCAGAGAATAGACTATTTGTAGACTGCCTATGCCCAGTATAGAGGCAGCTTGTAATCTATAGGCGACTAGATTACAAGCTGCTACATATACATACATATATATACATCTAAAAAATTCAGAGAGATTTCAGGAAAAATTATCGATATTATTAAAAATTTTATCGATAATTTAAAACTAATCTCAAAATAAAACAATTTGTTAATAAGAATTAAATTAGTCATCTCACACATGTATGGTTCATTATTACCTGTTCATGAGGAAATTTCATGAGTGAGAAATTAAATTTTCTCATGAACAAAGTGAAATTAGCACATTTCTCATTCATGTGCTGTGAAAGAACACATACAACATGCAAATTCATTCATGAAGAATTATGTGAGTGCAAAACCAAAAAATATAATTTCATGAAAATGAAAAAAACACACATACGCACTCGGACATGAGCGGTGAAAATTAAAAATCAAAGCAGATGCTCTCTCATATGCAATGATACAAGAACGAGTGAAAATGAGCAAAAGTGGTGAGCAAATACTTATCTGGGTTAGGATAATTACATACCCTTATATTTCGGACAGTCTAAGCTGTATGCAGCCTAGGCGAATATTTGACGATACTGACGTAATCACCAAATTACGTAAGCATTTTTTTGTTCTCATAAAATAGACATAAAATTAAAAGTGTCATCCAATAAAGTATAAAAAATATTGATTACGCTTCTTTCATCAAATATTTGTCTGGTCTGAAAACGGTTTCACCTGTTTAACAATATTTTAGTCAAAAGAATATTTTGCAAATGTTGGCTTATAAACACACTATATTTAAAGAAGCTTGAAACTCATCCGAATCCGCTGGCCCCTAACATACTAAATGAACCTGGTTACATTCGACTAAGCAGGAGGGACACTGCTTTTCTCATCCGTATATCAGATGGATGACCCGTAAATAACAGTAACCGTGAAACATACATTTTTTGGTCTTGAACTAGTTGGACTTAACAAGTATATTTATATTTTTTTTATACTTAAGATATGATTAATTATTGATGGGTCAAAATATATTGGAGAAACAATAAATAAAAATGCAAAAAATAAAAAATAAATACAATATAAACTTATAAAATGCTAAATGTAACAACAACGAAATAACTATTAGACCAACCCAATAGTTGCACACAATATTCTATGGGAGAGTGGTTGTGCCGCCTCTGTGAACTGAACACATAAACACAATAAACGTTTTTAAAACTGCAGGCGGTAATTTGTGAACGAGACTCTTGACTGGAAATATGAAAAGCAAAGAGTACTTGTATGCCGGTTCTTAAATGTCCATTCTTCTGTTTGTGAACGCAGTTTAACGGCATGCGATGGTGTAAACTGAAGTCTATTCCTTGTCATTTTTAATTTAAGTCTCTTCTGCCGTTGCTTCCTTTACCTTGTGTGTTTCGTGCACTTGGTGTGGAAAGTATGGCAAATTAAGAATAAGTTTATGAAAACAACCAAAGCCTTATTTTTTTTGTAACCGTGTCTTTTTTTATAGAAGTTTTTTCTTATAGTTTATTGCCTTTCTGTATTCTTTAACGGTTCATTTCTGGTAATATGTCAAGTTGACACAAGGTCAATGCTGTTTGCATTGTATGGCAGTGTCAAAGATTTCGAATTGAAACAGGAACGGCATCAGTATCAATAATTGCAGCAACAGTAATAAAAACAATAATAATAGTTGCTGTTTCATCTACAACAACAATGACAAACAACAAAAACAATCAATATGTTGTTTGCCAGAAATGGATATGATGAAAGTTTTATTATTATGTTTTTGTTTTATGTGTGAAACTTAAAACGACAGACAAATAAACACAAATTGAAACCCACCGTTCAATTAACGACAACGTCCTCTTGCGCTAATGAAAGTGACCTATGTGCGTTAGCGAGGAGTTTCGATAAGAGTGTGATTTTTCATACAGTCGAGAACTTTGTAATGCGGGTTTAATTCGTGAATTCTTACAATGAAGTGATATTAGCACTTTCACTTAATTTATATTTTTAATTACGTCTAAGCGATTTAAAAATTATTTTTACTTTACTACACGTATTACAGGTAAAGTATAGTGACCATGAAAAAATCGATGTCTGAATTTCAATGGATTTTTACGTTATGAGGTCTCCTGAATCGCTTTTGGTGAAGGCTCTTCAGGTCATACCGTTTGACATATCAAAATTGAAATTCATTATGGGCCTTTGGTATATAGAGATGAAAAGCTATATAGTTTTTGGGCATAATAGGGAAGGAGCAAGGGGTAGTTTACATGACACTCCAATTTTGTGAATGCTCTACAGGTCATACCGTGTGACATATCAAAATAGATATTCCTTTTGTGTATTTGGTATATGGAAATAAAGAGCTGAATAGTTTTTGGGCGTATTCGGGAGGGGCAAGAGGTAGCTTACTTGACACCCCAAGCCAATAATAATTATTTTATGATTCGAGTATACTTTGAATTTTTATTTTTTATATTCTTTATATATAGTAAAGTTGAGTGTAGGCCACTTCAGATTTTTTTTTTCAGTTTGCTTCTAGCAGAATCGAAGTGAATTTGAGTGTTATAAAAATCAATTTCACCGCAAAATAAGTAATTTGAAAAATAGATAGGAAATAAAAAAGTCTATCGACTTTCATGCGCATATCTCTGTGTGGGTGGAACATGGGTACCTCTATATAAAGTAACTCATACCTAATCCACTATTCAAGTAAAAGTATTCAAATTTGGTGTGGATTACTTTCAAAACAAAATACAAATTCGAACAAAACATATTCAGGACGCTGCTAGACAGGGGTATTTTGGCAATCTAGCCGGACATTAATTTTTTTTGCTTATATTGGCTCTGAAAATTTATCGAGTGCCCCTTGATAATGAAACTTCGCAGAAAAATCTCTTATGGTCATTGGCTGTTAGAGCTATAAATTAACGAACATCGGACCAAGGGTAAAAAAGTTCCCCTTAGAAGAACTACCTCTACCTCTGAAAAATTCAATTTTTTTTAAGTTTTCCCATACTTTTGTTTAGCAAATGCAAACTTGTGGAGTCAACAAATGTTCAAAAACCTAAACTTCAACCCTGAAGATTCTAAAATTACATATTTCGACCCCTCCCCCTTTTGTGGGCGGTGACATAAGCTTTAATATTCTGTAATATTATTCTATTAACATGCATAATTCTCATTGTGTTTTGTAGAATTTTATTACTTATAGAGTATTTTTGGCTTCTCTAAAATTAGGAAAAAGGTTTCCTGATGATCTGGCCTGAGCAACCAGTGAAAGTCCTAACTTGCTTAGAAGTGTACTAAAAATGTATTGCAGTTGACACCTCAGGTTTCTTCAGTTCTTTCTTTTTTGGATTTTGATTTGAAGATGAAGCTACAGAATTCTTCGGTTTAGGTTTTGACGATAAAGCCTTTGGTTCCTTCGATGCCACTTTGGTGGCTGGTGAAGCATCCTCAGATTTCATCATCATTCTCTTCGTTTTTTTTCAGAGAAGTATGTTTGAAAAACCTCGCTAAATTCTTCTTCGACAGACATTATTCATAAGTGACACACGTCAGGTTTCTGGAATATTTTTGTAAAGCAGATGTTAAACAATTAAAAAAGTCCAAAATTGAAAATATTCAAATATTAGAACAGAAGTTATGGTAAGTCAAAGTCGATTTGGGGATAAAATCCCCAAAAACCTGGCAACGCTGGGTCAGAAACTAGTTTGTGCTTTGCATTAAAAAAAAAACATCACTCTTTATATACACATACGAACTTATCTCATTTATGCTCTTTTGCATTTTTTGGTTGCCTTTTGGGCCTGACTGTTCATAATGCAAAAGAAAAACTACTAAGAAACTGACGAAATGCATTGTTTATCTTTAACAGCTAATTTTTCGAATTTTTTTTTTTTTTTTTGAGTCATAAGCCACCTTTTCATAGACCGGGTCACATATAATAAATAATTTACACTAGTGACAATAAATTTTATTTAAAATAAAAACAATTAATTTATTTAAAACAACTTGGAATCCAAAAAGGTTACTTACGCGTATCTACCTAAGCAAGATGAGCAAAAATAGAAAAAGGTAAAAGGGTCGCAAAACGACAAATCTCAAGCAAAAGCCTTGAAATTTCAATATACATACGATGCAGAATTCTGTTATCTGTCGAGCTGCATTTCTCAAAATTAATACATTTCTCAAAATAAATTTTTGGCCCAATGTTCGGCTAGATTAGAAAATACCACTCTGTGCGTCACCAGAGGCTGTTTGTTGGATACGGTTGGCGAACAATTTCGATGTGAGAACATCATTATCATTATTTTAAAAGAAAAATTTGTATCTAGTGTAGAGCGTCAGGCTATACTTTTAGCGCTTTCCTTAAATTAAGAGATGTGGATAAAAAAAACTTTTATAAAAGTTGTCAGATTTGTCAAAAACCATAAATACAAAAATAACGCCCATTACTTTCCAAAAATTTCGCCATTTAAAAGTTCTGTTATCAAGCTAAGAACCATTTTGTTGATTGGTCCAATAGGTACCTATCATTACAATTGTATTGTACCAAGAAAGAACTTGGTTTTCATTTTGAACTTAGCGATATTTTGACGTTAACGTTTTGGTGTTGATATGGCAAATTGCATTTAAAAATATTTTCACATTTTTAGTGTTGCCAGATGACCCAATTTTTATTTAATACAGGGTGGGCCAAAAGAAACCAAGGGCTCTCCAAAAATTTGTCTTAAAAGTGCCATTGTGTCTCGGGCAGTATGGGCAGTGGCTCCGTCCTGCTGAAACCACATACCAGGTCTGTTTTCAAGAGCAGGACGTAAAAAATTTTCTATCATAAACCGATACCGCTCTCCATTTACGGTTACAGCACTTCCATCTTCATTCTCGAAGAAGTAGGGCCCAATGACATTTTCAGATGTGATCCCACACCATACTGTACACCTGATGGGGTGCAATTGGCGTTGATGAATGGCTCTTGGATTTTCAGAACCCCAGAACCTACAGTTCTGCTTATTAACAAAGCCATTCAAATGAAAATGAGCTTCATCACTCATAATCAAATTTTCAATAATGTCGGCGATATGCTCTTTGCGTTAAAATAATTGATCTCTGGTTTAAATAATACAATTCCAAGTGTTGTCTATATAATCTGAAAGAAAAAATAAAAAAAAAGTTAATAAACAAAAAAGTTATTAAACTTTTACACCCCTTGGTTTCTTTTGGCCCACCCTGTATAATACTTAAAAATAAATAATAAAATAATGATGATTTTTTTTTAACCTTATCTCCAGTAGACATCATGTCTTATAAAAAGTCAAACTTCATATTTAATAGTTTTTTTATTAGATAGTTTGACCTTTGTTACGACATGTTAATGACTAATGTAGACGGGGGTTTACAATGCAGGTTATGCAAAAGTCCTACGCAAACGTCTAAACAGGAGACACTTAATTTTGTAAAAAAAAAAATTGGCAACCGTAGTAAGTAATTGCGAAATTGAAATACTTAATCAAGCAAATAAAATTAACTATTTGCAATAATTTTAATCGCCATTACGACATGCGAAGTAAAAGTGTATTTTTATTTTGCATTGTTTTACATTAAAAAGCCTTATAGCCCATTCAGGCTGCCACGAAATTACGTAATTTCGAGCTGAAATTACTAACGAAATCTAAAGTGTTTATACTGGGCTTCTTGACATTTGAGATAATTTCGCAAACAGTTGATCACGTTTAGTTACATTTGTATAATTTAATTATTTTGCAAAAAGCTTTCGCACAACACTTTCGTATTGATTTAAAATATATATGAATATTAAAAACAACACTACAACAAAATTAATGTACAATTATGTATATATTTCCATTATTTCATTTGGCTTTTAAATTTTTTTCAAACAAAACGGACTTTCAAGGTTGTAAATCTGGTCATGGTTGCAAAAAAAGTAGCTTTTTCTACAAAACTAGCGTTGTCTATCGTAATTTCAAGTTAATTTCGACAAAATTAAGTAGAATAAGTTAATTTGGGCAATGATAAAATATATGCGAAATTACGTAATTTCAAGTTGATTTCCGCCGAAATCACGAAATGACTTAATTTCGTGGCAGCCTGAACGGGCTATTACACGATTATGTTTTTATTTCAACTTATTATAAATAATTCTTTCTGTAGCAATACAAACAAAATAAAAATTCATAGCATATCTTAAGGATTACATATTTCAGTATATTTGCAGCAAAGGTTTGAAAACAAGCTAATGATCTTTTAGATAACCTAGACTTCAACCACTTCAGTATACTCACCACTAGCTCAAAATAAACACAACATTCGTTTAATTCGTATTTTTACCTGACTTCTGAAGAATATGTGGGCGAAACAAAGCGAAACAAAACCAAATAGTAAAAAAATGCACATTATTTTAACTACGGGGAACAATTAAAGACAAATTACTCTCTTTTTCAAAGAGATCAAATGAACATAAAGTATAGATAACAATTTTAGTATAAATAAAACTAAAAATGCATAAGATAAATGCACATTTACTCGATTCAAGGATGGATATGTGTAGGTAATTTTGAAATGCGCTTTAAATCTTTTATTTATTTTTTTAATTTTAGGGATATTTTGGATTTAAAATAAGAAAGCAGCCATATTATAATGGGATTGTAGGCTACAATTATTATTTTTGTATTAGGAGAAAATGGGAAATTTTTAATCGCCATCATATCAGAGAGTTATGGTGAAGTTATGGAGTCTGAGGTGCTACAACGTATCATGGCAAAAACGATTTATAATTTCAAAGTGCAAAAATAACTGAAGAAACTTGCAAGACTCTGTTACAATCAGCTTTCACTTAATAAATGACATTATTGGATTATTCAACACAATAATAATCCTTGGCGATAATTGGCGATTATATTCTCTTTACACATAAACATATTTTAAATTAAAGTGGACTGCGGTTATCTCAGAAATTAATTAATAAATTTGCCCCTTTGTCAACTACATTGACCGTTCCATTTGCCTATTTCCACTCTAAAATTCAACTCCATTCGTGGATGCACTGTGTCGAAATATCAGAAGTGGTCAGTTCCAAACTTCTTAACCGATCCCGAGCATTTTACCACTGGAGGTACTTCTGAGATAAGCTAACTGCCCTTGGGAGTCTTTAATACGCATCCCATTATTCTCCAGCCTACACAAGATGATCTGTATTAAAGCTGGAGGTACCTTCTCTCCGCTCTGTTCGATCTCATGGAGTCTGCTCTTTAAATGGCCGACTTTTTCAGAGCCAGCAAAGCACATGATACATTTATGTATTGGATCTCAAGACAATTTTAAATTGATATTAGCGCACTAAGTAGCGCTTCCCCTGTAACCAAATCTTGCTAAAAATCATTTTGTATATATTGCTAGTTGCTTTATATACATAAATATATGCATATTTCTGGCATTATTTTGATCGATTTTGCTTTAAAAGTAATTCACACCAAATTTCAAGACTCTTACTTTTATAATGAGGCAGATATGGTTTATGTATTTATTTCATATAGAGGTACCCATCCCTGAGTAATTACTCAGGATGTTGAAACATAGGCTTTGTACAAAATTCTAAATTTATATGTTTTTTACGCAGTAATTATTGTAGAACCAAAAGTGCTGCCAGGTTCTCAGTATCATTAAATTGGTAAATATGCGTACATTCCCTATTTTATCTTTTTCTTGGAAATTAGATAATAAGAGAAAGAGAAAAAATTATGCTATATTTGAATCAAGGCATAAAGGTAAATTTAAATTCATTCAATAGTTTTTACGTTATTCGAACACAGACAGACAGAAACATGTATAGATATCCTTAATATTTTTATATTTTTAGATAAAATAGATATCCTTCCTATTTTATATTTTTACATATTTTTCTATAATTACGCCGCACTGTGGCACATATTTATACCGATTCATATTCATACCGATTTCAAAACTACATTACTCATTTGAAAGTAAATACCAGTGTACTTCGGGAGCCAAAATATTACTGGTCTGTTTTAACCTTATCACAGCGAAAAGGGTGGTCCAAAATGAACTTTTTCTGTATATTGATAAAATTAAAAAAATTTTAGATATATTTAAGTTTTAAATACCTATAACTTTTTTGTTTTAAAAGATTTTGTTACAAAATAACTTTTGTATAACTATATAACCTCTAAGCTATTAGTTCCCAATAACTAAAGTCTTTGTGTCTTTGAGAAATTTTTAAACTTTTTTAAAACAAAGGTTCATATTGCTTTAAAACCTCCAACTTAATACAGCATAACTCCTTGAGGTCAAACCAGGTCAAAAAGCAAATTGTAGTCCGAACCCTATACTACTAAACCACATTATATAAGCGCCAACAACAATTTTTCTGACCCAAGATCCGATATTTTCTGCACAAATTAATGAATACACAAGTTTTTCAAAACCTATTTTAATAATTCAAATTCCAATCCAATCAAAAGTTATGGATTTTTGACCGCCTTCTCGTAAAATGGTCCACCATGCGCCATCGCGATTTCCTCATTCATTATTATTGAGGTTTGGTATTACTTTTTTTATTTTTTATAAAATCGTATTATAGCATTCCATTACTTATTTAAATAAAACAAATAATGCAAAAGCTTGCACTTATTGTATTGTTTAAATAATTTTTAATAGAAGTGATTCTAAGGAGAGATAATGAATGAAAATAAATTATTGTGAATTCTTAAAGCCCAGCCAGAATAAAGTAAACAGTCATTTTTTCTTCCTAATTTATTTATATCTTAAGTCTAAAATAAAAAATATTAAAATTAAGTCCAGCCAGTGTTAGACCAAAATATTGTATGTTTCACGGTTGCTGCTGTCATTTGCGGGTCATTCCTCTGATGTTTGGGCGAGAGAAGCAATGTCCCTCCTTTTTAGACGAATGTCACCACGTTCATTTAGTAAGTTGCGGGCCAGTAAATTTGGATGTGTTTTAATTTAAGTTTAAGTCTTTTAAGCAATTAACTGTTTGAAAATTGAGCTACAGAAATAAGCACAATGATTGAAAGATGAAGTAAATTGTCTTATTTACGTCACACAGTAAACTGTCTAGTGGAAAAAATCAAAAAAAAAACTGTAAAGTTCTCAGTATCAATTAATTGGTAAATATGCGTACATTCCCTATTTTATCTCTAGTTTCTCTTGGAAATTTCATTCAATAGTTTTTACGTTATTCGAACACAGACAGACAGAAACATGTATAGATATCCTTCCTTTTGAATTTATCATATGGGATGAAAGCTGAGACTCCCACGATTCCAGGGGTGGTTTGGTTTTTCATATGCGTTACACCTATAAAAAAGTTACACGGCTTTAAGGTCGAATTATTTTGATAATTTTTTCATAATTTTTAGGTAACAAAAAATGGGTTTGGAAAAATAAATCTAAAAAATTCATTTTTCAAATTGTATGCAAATTTATTTGTTTTATTCAAAAATATAGCGGAAATAATGAAAAAATCCTAAAATTCAAATATTTGTAACACACTGTAAAAAAATTGTGAAGTTTTTAGCCGAAATATGTACTTAAAAAAAAATAGTCACCTTCGATAGACCCGAAAAAATAGGCACATCAAAAAACTACTTTTATGAATCAATAATCTTATTTTCTGTTATACATATATACTAAAATATGTATACAAATATTTAGATGTTTTCTATGCCAACTTTTGAAATATAATGATTTTAAAAATCATCCATATTTGATATTTTTATTAAAATTATCAGTTGATATTTTTAATATTTGAAAATATATGATAATAGTAGGCTATGCTTTAAACCAGGGCGAACTAATACAAGGTGAGTGCATGGGCGAATGCTTTAGAATGCCATCACAAAACAATTAAGAAAGAACAGACTTGAGCACACTCGAAAAAATAGCAGAAAAAATTGTAATCAAATTTAATGACTAAACTCCTAATTTCTTCTGATTCATTAATTTCATCCAATAGAATTACAATAAATACAAGCAACACTTTCAACAATAATCAAGAAATTAGTAATTACATAATGGTAGATGAATCTATTAACACTGATTCTGACTCGGAAACTTATTTTAGTGATTAAGTAATTGTTTACAATTGTTTTATTATTTGAAACTGTTTATTATTAATCTTTATATAAATATTTTTTTTATCTTAAAAAATAATTTAATTTTAAAAAATTTAGTGTTGTCAATTTGGTGACCCTATTCATATTATGTTATTTGAATACCAGAGAATTTTCAAAACTTTAAAAAATAAAAATACTAAAATGTTTAAAATAATGTTATATTCAAAAATGGTATACGGCAACCCTAAATAATTATTGACTGTTTATATTTTATAAAAAAAACTATCACGCTTTCTCATTTTCTATCTGAAATGATGGATTAAAATTCAAAAAAATAATAATTACTGAAATAGGGGAATTTTGGATATTTAATTGTCCCCGCACCGTAAAAATAAAAGAATTTCTAAAAATGTTAATTCATTTTTTAAAATAGTAGGCAAATAGACATATGTGCCAAAAATTTCATGAATCTACCATAACTCCTTCGATTTTTTACCAGTTTTACTATGGGGACCGTTCACTGTGCGTCAGTTAAATTGTAAAGACCATAATTAGCCCAAAAGACTACGGTCTTAACTGTCGTAATATTTCCTTTTAAAATTGTTAAAATATATCTCAGATTTCGAACAGTGTCATATTAACAATCTTCCATGGATTCTTTAACAAAATAAAGCCAAAATGTTTGGGGTTGACTTCCCGCAAGGTTTATTAAGGTGGGAAGACAACTCGACAATAAGAAATCATTAATTCAAACCCTTAAGGGCTCCTGGTTTAAGATTTCTCTGGATTTTTTAAAGTCACATAATGATTTTATAAACAAATCCGTATATTTGAAGTTGCCGTAAGCAAAATGTCATAATATGGGCGGTATTTTTTATGAAAAGAGAAGTCCAAAATAGGCTTTGTGCTAGGAAAATTGAGTACAGAAATCTACAGATTTGTTATACAACGAACACCTTGATTTGGCTGATGATTTACAAGGCGATAACTGGTCTTTCCAGTAGGATAATGCACCGATCCACGCGGCGAAGAAGTCACAGACGTTCTTTAACTTTTGACAAGATTTGCTCGAATGATCTGCTTTAAGTCCATACCTCAAGTTTATCGAGGATCTATGGTGAATACCTTCCGCCAAAATATATGCATCTATCAAGCTTTATGACAGCTAAAAAAAATCCATATTGGTTGAATAGGTCAATATTAATATGTCCTGAAAAAACTAGTGGGGTCAATGCCAAATTGGATACAGGATACACAAGGATTACACAACCTCCTATTAACATATGTAAATAACTTTAAATATAAATAAAAATCATTTAAATGATTCTAATCATATTAATGAACAGAAATGGTAAATATTTTGACTTTTTCTGGAAAAAGGACTTTAAGTTAATGTTGAAATAAACGTAAATTTTCATATGTTTTTGTCATCACAAGAAAGTGATCTTTCCTATTCAAACATAAATGTAATTATCTGATCGAGAGTGTAGAAGAAATATTTAAATTCCAAATTTGAAAAGATCTAAAACTTCCATCTCTGACTGGTATATTTCAGAATCCCACCACAAAAGTTTACACGAGTGTGTTTGTGTTAGTTAGTAGATATGAGAGAAATACTACAAATTCACCACTCTGCAAAGTAACTGAAAAATTAAAGAGGTCTAAGAAGAGTTCAGAGCAGCTCAGTTACCAAAACGGTTATTAGACGAGACAATAATTTCAACGACTTCAGTTGAGTTTAACATCAACAGGTGTTAAAAACGTGTAACGATTTAAAGCGCTTTAAAGAGACCAGATACCTACTTAAATTTAGGAAACGATCTTACAAATAAATTGAAGCCTACCAAATTAAACGAAAAACGGTTAATAAAGCAATACAAGTAAAAAATATAATTAAAATTAACTAAACAATTTAAAAAGAAAAAAAATATTGAAAATTTAACAAAAAAAAGGTGAATCATTTTTTAAAATTAAAGAAATTTAAAACCAAATCATAAGTGTTGTTTATTTAACCAAAAGTAACAAAAGCAAATTTAAAAAAATATTTCTTTCCCAAACACCTTTTAAGGATTTACCAAACCAGATCATTCCAGATACGAGTAAAAACCACATTTTATTGAGCCCTTGGGTAAGTTTTATGACCAAAATCAATATTTATACAAAAAATTATATATTAAGAATACAATGTCTGCGGTAGAGAGTGCTTTTTCAATTTAATATTTTTATCTTAATTTTATTAAATGCAATACATATGTACCTGTGTACGATGTCTGTCTGTCTATTGTAATTAACTCACCTTAAGTCTGAGTGAAATAGCCAAGCGACGTAGGTATGTATTTCATCAGCCTGATATTGTTTGTGCGATTACTTTTTCAGTCTAAAAAGAGTTAATTGCTGGTGACTATATAGTTGTTTCATTTTAACTCATTTAACATTTGCTGGCTTTTATAAATTGTTCAGATACAATTTAAGTATTCAGTCGTATAAAATTAAAATTTAAAAAATACAAATAAAAATATAAATGAGCCACAAGTAACTATAAGCTAGTTTGCCATATACTGGCTTTTTGTATCGTTTCGTTTCGAATTCCACTATGGCTCACCCGTGGCACGAGACGTATAAACAAATAAGTAATGAGTTAATTTTTGTATACATATTTGTTCCAGACATAAACAATTATTTAAGTGTTCTTTCATTTATATCTTGTTTCTTAAACAAATAATAATGACCAGTCAGTCAAGCTACACTAGGATATAAAAATTTTTAGTCTAAACTATTCAATATTTCAGGAAATTTTCCAGTCCAAAAAGCAGAATAGTTATTCAAAAATGCTTAAGCACGACGTATAGCTATAACAAATTTCTTTTCAAAACGAAAATATTTTATAATTTTGTGACTTTGAGTACACTAGATATTTGGCCCTATTCCCGTTGGCGTTGTAGTTTGAAAAATAAATAAAAACGACACTCGTCGTAAATATATCGGTATTCTCTATTTTGAAACGAAGATAGATACGACAATAAAACATTCGTTCTCTGTCGTCATAATAAAAAAAAGTACATTAAGTTCGAAATTTTAGATTTTAAAATGGAAAAACATCCCGCTTATGCTAAGGGTTTTCGAAAGGGCATAAAAACCTAAAATTAGTGATTTCTCAAGCGAAACTTCAGAGAAATTAAATCCGTTTGGGCCTCCAGTTATTGATGGAGAAGGTTGGCATAAAGTAAAAAAAAATTAGGAGAAAATATATATTAAGAAGTATTTTAAAATAAAATAAATCAAGATAAAAAGGAAGCTCTGAATCCAGAGCAACCGTTATAAATAGGTGCGATTGTCCCCATTGGAGGAACCGGTGTCAAACCTGTTCAAATTTAAAAAAAAAAACAAATTAACCCGAAATTAAACGTAGTGGAATTCGCCAGCCATGATGAAATTAGATCGCTAATAATCGAGTTTCGTACTTAGAATCTGGGATAACAAAAAATGTTATCGTTCTGTCGTAGCATCTTCCGACGTACATACAAATATCCATTCATATAGTCACCAGAGATTAAATTTGGAGACTATCCTGGCCAGGCTAGCAGTTCGTCGTACAAATCATGAATTTTTGCCAAACTAAATAAACACATGTGCACCCGTGCATGGTCTTGATGGAAGAACATTTTTTTCTTCGCTAGATAAGGTCGATTGTAAAGATCTAAATTTTAAAGGTCTAAAAGATCTAAATATTATTCGCGGATAATCGTTTAATCCCTTTCAAGGAAATCCATGTGAATGTTGACTCGTGCATTCCAAAAATCCTTGTTGACTGAAAGACCTACCTTAGCATTCTTTAATGCACGATCATTCGAAGAAAGTCACTGTGTTTTTTTGGTCTCTGGAGTGTTGTGACGGATCCTTGTTTCGTCAACAGTTACAAAACTGCGCAAAACTCGTTTGAATTGCACTTGAATATCGGCGAATACTCCTTTTGCAGTGTTCACACGGTTGCATCCATCGCGCAAACATATTTATCATATCCAAATATTCATGCAAAATGTTATGTACTTTCTCGATTAAGATACAGCCTCATCCACTCCATTCTCTGATCGTCCAATATCATTCCATGGATTTTATCGATGAATTCTCGAGTGAAGACCCCTTTAGGACAAAATGGCTGGTACGACCAAAGCGAAACTCATTAAATCACTTTTTAATTATTGAAGTTGACGGTGCAGAGTCCCTAAACCTTTGTTTTATTTAGTGATGGATTAACCTTTGTTTGGTTTAATGATAGATTTTTTATTTAAAAAATAATAGCGGTGTTTAGTGTGTGCTGCAAATGCTCTTGCAAAAGTGAAAGTGCAGAATATCATAGCTTTTTGGTGAAATCCAACAACAAAAATACATATTTTTTGAATGATATAACGTATTTGCACTTTCGCCAAACCGTTTGCATCAACCACTGAATACCACTAATGTTTAATCAGCAGATGAAATTCTCGTTTCATTTGGCTGTAAAAAACAAGACGCAACTTTCTCAAAGTTCGACAGTAATCCAATAATAGATAACAGTTAAAGGGACCAGTGTTGCATTGACAGTCTCCACGCTGTATATATATGCATATATACATACATGTGGTTAAATTTTAAGGGGCCGATTTTGGTTTTGAATAAAACACAACTTATTTAGGAAATTATTGCTTTTTTTATTTTGATAATATTGGTATGGTTCAATTATGTATGGAACAAAATATCGGCCAAATGACCGTCGCGACTTCGGCGGCACACCTCCATCCCATGCTCCAAATTTTCGATAACTCTGAGGTATAATTGAGGTTATATGCCGTTAATGTTCCGAATTATCTCATCCTTACGCTCCTAAATTGTTGCTGGCTTATAGACGTACACCTTTTCTTTCAAATAACCCCAAAGAAAGAAGTCCAACGGTGTCAAATCACATGATCTTGACGGCCAATTGACATCGCCACCACGTGAGATAACATGGCCATTGAATTTGTCGCGCAAAAGAACCATTGTTTCGTTAGCTGTGTGGCAAGTGGAACCGTCATGTTGAAACCACATATCGTCCACATCCATATCTTCCAATTCGGGCCACAAAAAGTTCGTTATCATCAGACGATAGCGAACAGCATTTACAGTAATTGCCTGACCGGCTTCATTTTCGAAAAAATTCCCGATGATGCCGCCAGCCCATAAACCGCACCAAACTGTCACTCTTTGTGGGTGGATTTGTTTTTCCGACAATCACTCTTGGATTACAATTCGCCCAAATCCAGCAATTCTGCTTATTGAAGAATCCACTAAGGTGAAAATGTGCCTCATCACTGAAGATGATTTTCTTCGAAAATTGATAATCCAACTTTGCCATTTCTTGCCACCATTCTGACCATTGACGACGTTTGGAATGACCATGTTTGAAATTGAGTTAGTCTGAAATTGAGAAATGTCAAATTAAATTCAGAAAAAAGGCTTGACGTTTGGGTGTGGTTCACATTCAACATCGGCCCTTAAAATTTAACCAGCACAATATTAACGTCATGTAATTATGAAATTGGCCTCGTAATACATATATGTATATACATATAGATGATTAGATTGTTGGATGTCTCTCGTTATTGTAGTTGACGATTTTTGTAAAAATGGAGTTGCCAGTTCAAAAGCAAAATTCTTTA
This sequence comes from Phasia obesa, assembly GCA_949628195.1. Classification (NCBI taxonomy): domain Eukaryota; kingdom Metazoa; phylum Arthropoda; class Insecta; order Diptera; family Tachinidae; genus Phasia; species Phasia obesa. Next base: position 104,705,766 of record OX451219.1, read on the forward strand.
AATTTATGCGCAATTTTTCCAGTGCTGCCAGATGGAAGATCATGTCTGCGATAATCTGCTCATAGCTCAAGAAGCATACCTACTTCATAAATTTGTCTATAGTATTATTTTACTATTTTCACACACTTGGCGGTTGTTAAAAGATTGTAAAACTAGCTGTGCCCACCATGTCGTCAGCATCCTGACAACATTTTTTTCAATTTTTCTTTGAAAGTATTCCACACCAAATTTTAAGACCCTTACTTTTATAGTGCTTCAGATATGGTTATTTATTTATTTTACATAATGATACCCGTCCCTGGATAATTAGTCAAGATGTCGTAACATAGGCTTTATATGAAATTTTAAAAAAAATTTTAAAATTTATATAAAACTCTTTAAAATTATTGTAGAGAACTGTAAATAGTATCTAAAATTTTTGCTTACAAAAAAGGTGCTGCCAAGTTTTCAGTACCGGTCAAATTGAGTATTTTCACTCCAAGTGCAATGGGTTATCTCTATTTTCTCTTGGAAATACATTAGCGTAGGAAGACCATTCTAGGGGGTGCAATGCCACCTCCAGAAATAATTTTTCCCTTCCCCAGAATTTTCAAAAACTGTACTATATTTTTATAAAACTATTTTCCAATTAAAGTAGTTTTGTCCCCCCTAGAAAATATGTGCTCATACGCCAATGTGGAAATGAGATATTTCTACAGGAAAAAAGTATCCCAAATTTGAACGGAGATATTAAGGTGTGAACACAGACAGACAAAAATTCCAGCAATTGGGGTTTTGTGTTGTATATCGATTAATATCTGCTCCAGCAAAAAAAAAATTCAAAAAATATTTCAGGCACAGAAACGGTCCCGTGACGGGTACATACATAACTATATACTTACATACACAGCGTTGCCACTTTATACCCCGAATTGGAACAGGTTAGGATTGAACTTTGAGATGTTTTTAATATGTAATAATATTATATTTTTTAAATATTATTTCTTTAGAATAGCAGTTACTCTTATAACCTCTTTTACATACATACATATATGAAAAATCTTAAAATCCTCATACTTTAATAGGCCCTCGCTTCTCGTATATCTTGCCACATCTGCTTGCAAAAAGAATAAAAAGGTTGTTGTTTAATTGTTTGCTCTTTTCTTTTAAAGCTTCTCAAAAACCCGCTTCTGTCATCAAATTACACACATTTCAACCAGTTATTTGTACGTGATATTCCAGCACATTTTATCTTAACCACATTCTCTCATGCCAAAGCCAACTTACCGAGCAGCATACCAACACATATAACAACAGACTTACACAAATGTACCAAAATCTCACTAAAACATTTTTAACACTAATATGCACATTTGGTTTTTGTTGTTGTATTATTTCATTAAAATATAGACCAGTTAGTTAATCAGTTAATATGTAGTTTGTTTTTTATTACACTCTTCATTAGAAATAAAATTAAACATAGAATTTAAAAGAAAAATAAAAAATCGGTTTATATCCTCTCTCTCGACTCTTTTCCTTTTCAATCGTATATTTTAAACAACAATCCATTAAATATCTTATGCATTGACAGGTAAAGCTCTTTCTCTTTTATTTGTTTGCCTTTTTCGCCGTCTCTATATTTTCGTTAACGTTTGTTGTTATTGTTATTGTAATTTGATTACATTATTTCCTTACGTTTACATTCTTTATTTACGATCATTTTTCATTTAACCCGATAGTTGGGCTAAAGAAGTAGAAGAAGAATTAAAAGTGTTTTAATACTGAGTTTTGGATCGTTTGTATTTTGTTGTTTTATTTTTAGCAACAAGAACAACAAATCCACGTTAAAAATGTCCATTAATTAATATGACAGCTGTTCGATTTTGTTCTCCATCGTCTGACAAGTACATATATGTTTATAAAACCAACAACAACAACAAAAATTAGAAAATATATTCAATAGTTTTTTGCTCAAGTGGCGCCACTTAGCTAGCCATGAGTAGAAGGAAGGACAGGAAGAGACAGAAGGGCAGTATGAATAAATAGTATATTTTAATAATCAGGGTTAACAATTTGTTGAGGTTAAATAGTTAAAGCGTAGAAGAGTCGCTGTCAATCTGTCGCTACGTTTGAAGATTATAAATATTGTCTATTCACAGAAATTCCTACAGACGAACATAATACTTTTTTGGGTACGAAGAATACGGAAACAAGCCACTACTATTTTGAGTGTTTTTTAAGATCCTTCGCTTCTAAATAAAAAGTGGTCCAAACTTCTTACTCAATACTAAAACCCGCGCAGTAATAAGTTTACTTTCATCTTAAGTACTTTCTGGCCGTCGAATGGTAGTTATAAATTCCTATTACGAAGCCCACATTACCCACCATGAAATCTGTATTTAGGTAGCCTCTGGTTTTCTCTGACAGTAACTGGCACAGGCTATAAACACTATCTTCCTAGTACATTATTTTAGTTAGAAAATATTGCAGTATTTTCAGATTTCCACAATCCAACCATTGCAAAACCTTATCTTCTACTATAACTTCGCCCAGTCTATGTCTGGAAGAAGGGCCTTAAGAGATTTAAACAAATTACGCTTCCGATTCCGGAATTGTCAACTCTAAATCCATAGCTTAAATGAAAAATAGAAAATAACCTATTCGATCCTTGCTACGTTGTCCGACCCATCCATCCCTGGATAATTACTCAGGAAGTTGCAACAAAGGCTTTGTACAAAATTCTAAAGTTTATATAATATAATTCTGAAATTATTGTAGAGTTCTGTAAATAGTGTCAAAAATTTATCGTTTAAAAAAAGGTGCTGCCAAGTATTTTACTTTCACTATTTTGTCTCTATTTTCTCTTGGAAATGAGATATTTGTAAGAGAGAAAATTATCCTTTAATTGAATCGAGGTACTTCTTCTTACAAAATTAAATAAAATTCATCCCGTAGTTTTTACTTGATGCGATGATGTTTTTACAGACAGACAGACAGACAGACAGACAGACGAACAAAAATTCTCAAAATTGATGTTATGTAATCTATATCGATTAATATCTGCACCAGCAAAACTGGTACACAGTCATGTACCAGTTTTAATATACATACATGTGTATAGATATCCTCCGATTTTTTATATACTAGCTTTTGCTCGATTATGCTTTGAAAGTATTCCACACTAATTTTAAGATTCTACTTTTATAGTGCTTTAGTTATGGTTTATGTATTTATTTATATACCCTATATTTATGTACCCATCCCTAGACAAAATTCTAAAATTTATAAAAAAATTCTTAAAATTATTGTAAAGTTCTGCAAAAGATGTTAAAAATATTTTAATAACATTGTAATTCCATAAAGTAAAAATACAAATTTTATTCAATTTGGTATTCATATTTTGTCATTATTTTAAATCAGCGCCATCCGTTGCGCAACCGTGTATAAAATATCCCGCTTTTAAAAATAAAAGCTGCCTTAAAGTATGCAGTACCTTTAAAGCGGTAAAAAAAAGTCGGCTGCTTTTTCTCTTATCACTTAGAAAAAGGAAAAAAGTATCCCATATTGGCATCAGGATGCTAAAGTACCTCCTCACAAAATTTTGTTAAAATCCATCCAGTAGTTTTTATATGATGCGAACACAAATGAAAAGCAGACAGAAATACGGAAATGAGTTACTATTTTATTATATGTATAGATCAGAGACTGACAAAAAGTACTTATAAAATAAATGTAGTTAAGTATTTACACATATTTTTGGGTATTAGTTATACCTATAATTATAACACAGAAAATAGTGAAATAAGTATGGAGATTTACTCAATACTTATAACAAACTTTATTTATACACTACGAACTTAAAAATATATACGTAATGCATGTATGAGTACAACTGGTTGTAGGTAGATAGTGTGATGGGTATCTGTCATACCCATACTTATAAATACCTTATACTGACAAGTATGGAAAAGTAGTTATTATACTCTAATACTTATAAGTAAAACAACTACTTTTAGGAATTGTGTGTATAAAAAGGTGTATGATGTTTGGGAATATTTTGTTTATAACCGAACATTGGTTAATTATGGTCAAAATTATTTTTTTGTATAAGGATGAGGAAATGAATAAACGTATTTTTAAATTCTAAAATAATTAATCATATAGTTACATATATTTATAAAATACTCTAAGTATACTTAGAGTATTTACATACTTATACTTATTCCTACTCTGTATTTACAAGTACGGGTATAGCCAATACTTTATCCAACTTTTACTTATACTTAGTTGTATTGCGAAAAATAATGAACAAATATGCGAACACTTATTCTCTGCCTATACTTGTAGTTATTTAAGTTGAAATTGGTATGAGTATGTATGTATGGTATCTTTATTGCCAATATTTCGGTACAACATAGAGTAGCACCTCGAGCTCGAATAACTGTTTTTCTTACTTATTTTTTGAAAACTTTGAAGTCGTTTAGTAAAACGTTTTAAGAGTTTAAATATTTAATTTTTTTTATTAAATTTAGTGAGAAATCGAATGGGAGTGGTCCCAGACCCCCCGAAAGTTTTCTGAGGTCGAAAAGTTTGTTTTTTATTGTGTAATTGTAGCACCAGAAGAAAATTAAAAACCGACCAGCATTGGAATTTCGGAGTCATAACAAATATGCCAGCAGCATTTACACTCGTAAAAACGTTGAAAAATTAAGCATCAAACGACTTTCCTTTAAAATTATCTATTTTACCCTTAGGTCCATTTCTATTTGCGCGGTCATATATTCTACTTTAATTACGCCGTCGCGATTTCCTCATTCATTGTTATTGCGGTTTTGTTTTGCTTATATTTATTTTTATATTTATAAAATCTTATCACAGCATTCCATTACTTATTTAAACAATAAAAATAACTCGCAAAAAACGCAAAAGCTTGCATTTATTGTATTGTTTAAATAATTTTTGATAGATGTGATTCTAAGGAGAGATAATGAATGAAGAGAAATTATTGTGAATTTATAATAAAAACCAGCATAAAGTAAACAACAGTCAGTTCAAGCTATAAATATAAAAAAATTGTTTTAAGCACTTAAGCGATTCAAAATTAATCTGCAGAAATAAGTACAATAAAATATTTTCTTTTAAAATTGTTAGAACTTGTCTCAGATTTCCTAACAGTGATGACATGTTTACAATTTTACTCTTTGATCACAATCGAACTTCTTTTTGCTTTTCAGTGTAACATCATCCCGACACTTTTATTAATTTCACAACAATAGTTCCACAAGCTATTTAACTCACATATTTCATGATTACGACTTCACTCATCACTCTAAAAAATTAATATGAATTTGCAATTTTATAGAAAAATATTTCTGCTTAGTACAACCACTACTGCTGAAATAGAGTTCAAGTTTCTTCTATTTATTTAACGAATGAAATAAAAATGTTAAAAATAATTCTAGCATGACCAGCTTTTAATAGTTTAGACAAATTTTTATGCGAGTGTACGTGTTAAAGCGCATTAAAGTTTTCAGCACAACAAAGTAAAAGTCACCGCAAAATATCAATTTTATGGTGAAACAAGATGAACATAAGCTTAAGTTGAACTTGAATGATTTGTAAAGTTTTTGCGGTTAGCACCCGCTTATTAAAAAAAAAAACAATAATATTAATACGAGAATTATTTGCAGCTGTAAACCAAGAACAAATGTGGTTACCCAGATTACAGTGAATATTTCCCTTATATGCAATTGTTTTAATTTTAAGAGACTTTTTTAAATAATATGTCGCCTAGTTTTAGATTTAGCGGCTGCATTAGGTACTACTGAGAATGAAAAAAGGGTAATATAAAATACTAGCTGTGCCCACGTTATGTGCGTCCTGACAATATTTTGTTCGATTTTGATTTGAAAGTGGTCCACACCAAATTTTAAGACTCTTACGTATTTATTTTATATAAAGGTACCCATCCCTGTAGAAAATTCTAAAATATATACAAAATTTGAAAATTCAAAAAAATATTGTAAAGCACTGTAAAAGGTGTTTAAAATATTTTAATAACAATGTAATTCCACAAAGTAAAAAAACAAATCAAATACAAATTTTACTCAATTGGCTATTTGACAGAAAGTAATTCATATTTTATCATTATTTTAAAACAGCGCCATCTGTTGCGCAACCGTATTTAAAATATTCCCCTTTCAATCCATTTTGTCATTCTTTTAAAACTGCGCCATCTGTTGCGCAACCATGTTTAATATAAAACATATAAGATGCCTTAAAGTATGCAGTACCTTTAAAGCGGTTAAAAAAAATCGGCGTACTCTCACTGCTTCTTCTCCACTTTCTAGTGGAAATAAGACATTTTTGCGGAAGAAAAGTATCCTATATTGGAGTAAGGATACTGAGAAATCTCCTCACAAAATTTTGTTAAAATCCATCCAGTAGCTTTTACGTGATGCGAACACAAAAAAAGAAAGACAGACAGACAGGAAATTAGTTACTATTTTATTATATGTATAGATGATGCCCCAGAAACATCGGCAATTCTTTGCAATTAAAGGGTTTTTGAAGGTGGACCACTTCAAAATGAAATTAAACATAGAACAAGGTTTCTATTAATTAGATATTTTATGGTGTTCATGTTTATATATAATTTCGGGCATGTGGCCAACACGGCTAGTGCGTAATGTAAACGGAAGGTCCTATTTGCACATACCCTTGGCAGTAATTCAGACGGTATTTCGGCAATAATGCTTTGAATATGCGCTTCCAATTACTCGATTGTATCTGGTTTACCTTCATAGACCTAGGACTTTACATATCCCCAGATTAAATAATCTAAGGGCGTTGAATTACATAAACGAGGTGGTCACTTAACAGATCCAATTTCTAAAATTTTTCGTTCGCCAAATGTGACTTAATTAATTGATTGTATCGCGCGATGTGTGACACCATGCTGCTGAAACCCCATATCTGCAATACTCATGCCTTCCATGCAGTTAGTAAGTCTCTGCCGACCGCATTTAACTGTGCAGTGGTGCCATCGTTATTTGTGAAAAACGGTGAGTTTTTTGGATGTAATGGTGTTTCTAGTGACGATTATCATCAAGATCCCCCACGCAAACCCTTAAGGATCTGTGAGCACATACACAATCTCAACCAGAATCTCACAAAGACAACAAAACATGTAAAAATTTTAAATCAGTAGCATACAAGCTTTCAACAATGTAGATTTGTGTCACTTTGCTAAATATTTAGCAAACCAATGCATTTTCATTTTAACCACTTTTTTTGGTTGGGGGCCTTTGATTATCATCCAAGTGCGGAAACTCTGTTTATTGACTTTGCCATCTTAATATTTTTTTAAATTGATTTGTTTGTCAATAGCGATGTTTCCTTCAGCCTTACAGTCTTCTATTCCTGTACGTGTACGCATACAAACCAAAATCTTTACGAAAAATGTTCCATAAAGCGAATATTCCAAAGTTAAATTGTTATGCACGATGACGAATTGATACATTTGAATTATCATCAAAATACTAGCTGCACACTATCAATCGATTGTTATGTGCGCACTATACGGTGTTTTTCGGTTTTAACCATGATTACGTAATTTCGACAATGCAAACGTTGCTTTGGCCTTCATAATAAATTGCCAAACCAAACTAACCTCAAAAAAACCAAGAACTGCCAATACCAGCTGTCACAGTTTTTCGCCATCGATACAATGTCCATCGAAATGATGTTCATCGATACAATACAAGTCGACAGTTGTTGCGTTACATTCATTATATAGTCGAGTGTTGTGGGCGAAAATTGTTGAAATGTATCCATTGAAAGGCCTATCGATACCATTATACCATATATAGTAACATCAGGCATATATCGGCCACGGCTGCGCTGGGTGGCGCTCATCGAAAAATCCAATTTGTCTTTACTCCGGCGCATACCTCAGACTGCGACTTTAGAAAACACCACAAGATAAATGCTATCGGGGCCAAATCGAATGATCTCGATGGCCAGATCACATCACACCTCAACGTGAGATGATCATGCACTCAAGTCGCTCGTGCAGATAGTCTAATTTGACATGAACTGTGTGGTACGTACCGGTGTTCTGGCTTAATGGAATTTTGTATGAGTGAAGGCATAAGTCACGAAGCAAACTTTTGAAAGTTGTGGTTTGCGAAAAGCTGAGTTCAAGTTCAAAAAGCAAAATCAAGTGAATTCTCTTATGCAAATCGGCGATGTTTTCGGTAGATATTGTGTTTCGTCGACGCACTGCGTACATCGATTATGCCGGCCATGAAATGGACATGGTCGTTGATGGGTTGTTGATCGAAGAGAGCACCCATTTTGGACGTGTAGTTGAATGCTATATCCGAGCATTTTGATTTGGAAAAACATACTGAAAAAATAATAGCCAATTCAATAGGTGTAGCTTCAACAATATGGCCGCTATCAACTGCCAATTATTGCAAGTCCCTATTGGCACACCCGTTATTAAAAATAAAATCGAAACCTTAAAGTTTATTATTTTTTGTATTGTAACAACATTGTAGTTGTTGATGTTAATTGCTTATTCAGAACTTAACTAAATTTATTGATATGATTTTTACTAGGCTAACTTGTTGCCATTTTTAACCAGTTTGTTTAATACTTTAACTATTATCTTGAACACTTTACTAAAAGAATTTTTGCACCTACTAATAGTTTTAATTATTTCCAAATACAAATATAATTAATGTTTTAATTCAAACAATTATATTCTTAATTCAAAAATATGAAAATAATCTTCCGATTAAGTAAATTAATTGAATCAACTAACAATTTAATTAAATTTGTATCTGAAACTAATTAAAACCTTTAATTGAAGAAATTTGTTTTCTGTGTTAGAAAAAATCATATTCTTTATCTATTGAAATTTTATTAGTTATAAGTAAATTTATTGTTCTATGATCTTCTATTGCTGAAAACATTTTGTCAATTTAAGATGATAAAAGAAACTGCCAGCCGCAAATCGCTGTCATTAATAGAAAATATTTTGTAAAATTATTTTATCTAATCTTCTTAGTACAATAATATTTAAATAATGCTCAATAAATATTTGTAAACAAAATCCATACATATAAATTATGCTCGTATATTGTAATTAATTTTTAATATATTCTTCTACTTGAAAGAAATTTGAAGTCATAACTGCATTTTGTTTTAAATCTAGAAAAATTTCTCTTCAATATTTATGACAGATTTTTTTTTTTACCAATAACTTATCAATATCGTTTGTGTAACATGTGAGTATGTATGTAAGTATTTCAAAAAAAGAGAAAAAAACCAAAAAACACCCACTTTGTCTCCCTCATAACCCAGTTGACCATGTCTTTAATATATCTTAAGCGATGGGTACAAAACAATAGTAAATTGTGAAATACATGACGAAATTTTCTAACAAACAGCCATGCAATCATACAAGACCATAAGATCGACAATTTGTCTTCGACGACTACATAAGCGACTTATTCTTTAAAAAAACGACAACACTATCTGCTTCTTGCTGGCCTGCAGAGAACATCTAGAGTCTTTGGCGGGAATCAGTCATTGAGGCACTACCTTCTCGTCGAAGGTTTTTAACAAATGGCCAAAACATCATAGAAGATCATGAGCGACAATTTCCGCAAGTTTTATCTTTGACGACTAGATAAGCAAATTTTTCCTTTGGTTTAAAGACTCCACTTGTTGTCGGTGATTTTTTAAGCGTCAATTTCCTCTATCTTCTCGTTGAAATTTTCTAATAAATGGCCACGTCATCATACAAGATCATAAGAGCGACAATTTCCGCAAGCTTATCTTGACGACTATATAAGCGACTTTTTCTTTTGTTTAAAGACAACAATAGCTTATTCTTGTTTGTGTGGAAAAAACACGCAGTCTTTGTTTTTGTCAGCGACTGTTTACGTACCATTTTCTTCAAGCTTGCCTTCGACGTTTAAGAACAACACTACCTGATTCTTGCTTTTCTGCAGAAAACAGCAAGAGTCTTTGGCGATAAAATAACCACCTTCCACCAATCTGTCACCTTCCTTAAATTGTCAGCGACTTCTTAAGTATCAATTTCCTCCACCTTGTCGTCGAAATTTTCCAACAAATGGCCACACATTCATAGAAGACAACAAAATTCTTCACGGTTGTCTTCGACGACTGCAAAATATACTGTTTTCTTAAAAAAAACGGCAACACTAATCTACGGAAAACACCCAAAGTCTTTTGAGGAATTCGAGTCCCGCAACCACCAATCGGTCTATTGAGGCACTTCACCTTCCTACGCTTGCCGTCGGTGACTTCTTAAGTCTCAGTTTCCTCCATCTTTTCGTCGAAATATTCTAACAAATGGCCTCGGAATCATAGAAATCCCTAAGAGAGACAATTTCCTCAAGCTTATCTTCGACGACTACATAAACGACCTTTTCTTTAAAGACTATCTGCTTCTTGTTTGTCTGCAGAAAAGACGCGAGAATCGAACCTCCAGTCAATAATAAGTCTATGAAGGCACTTTACCTTCCTCAACTTGTCCGCGACTTTTTAAGCGTCAATTGCCTCTACCTTCCCGTCGATCATTTATTAAGGGACAATTTCCAATTCCTTGTCGTCGACGACTATACAAACGACACGTATTTAATAATTGATTATTCGAATGGTACTTTTATTCCAACTGTCGACAATATTAAAGCAACTGCCACCCATGAAATAAAAAAATTTAATTTTCTATTTTACTCAACCAGAGCGTACTTGTACATCGTCATTATCGACAAAACCACGCAAAGGGTTTAGATAAGTGGAAGGTAGTATATCAGACGTTGTCGCCAATATTATTGTTAAGCACGATTTTCTTTAAATTGTCTTGGGAAAACCTAAACAAGGCATAATAAGTTTGTCGTTTGATTGTTAGTTTGGTCAACTGGGATATTTCCACACATACAAACAATATTCACACATTTTCGTTTTAAACAGCCGACAACGAAATTCTATGAAGAAATGTGAGGCACAAGAAAGCGATACGCGATATTTTTCTTGTAAGTATTTTGACGGAGTACTCAATTTATGAAAGGGAACAATAGTGCAGGAGGGGAAAAAATGCATGAAAAATAAAGGTTAACGGTGTTTTTTTTTATCTGAAATACCACAAAGCAGCAGCAGCAGCAACAAGAAAAAATAAACAGATACAAAAGCAAACAAAGAACTGCACTAACAGCAACTGCTGCAACATTAAAGTTGAAGTATAATCCTAAAGGTACAAACGAGTTAAGAAGAAGAAAAAAAAAACAAAAAATAAAAAAAAAGAAATGCAGCCATGAAACTAGACTACCCACGGAATAGTTTTATGAAATGTATGCAACCAGCTATCAACCACACTTTATTACCATCAGCAGTTAAAGAAAAATCTACAGACGCAACATGACTACAGCATTTAAATAAAATCATAGACGGTTAATGGTGATCACATCACACACTACACATGATTCGTTTAAGTTTAAACTTTATGCTGTTACAAAAAAAATCTTTGCATCATTTAATGTTTAGTGGTGGAAATATTTATTACGATCGCAGACAAATTTAATGGATTTGAGGTTGAAATTCGATATTAGTAGGGGATCTCAGACAAGTCATAAATTAATTACAGATTTTTAAAAAGACAACAAAAAGATTTAATTGATTGAAATGATCTATAAGATGTCACAGTAAGTGATTTATGGGCTGGATGGATAACAAAGCAGAAGAAGGGTTTATTTAAAATTCGGATGCTTTTAGCATTCCACAACCAAACGAATATCAAAGTTTTATTCTTGTTATAAGTGCCACAAGTAGGGTATACTCGTACAACAAAAATCAACTCAACTCAACTCAAAAACAAAATACCAGCTTAAAAATTAGTTAAACACTACAACTCAGGCACGCATGACTTTCTTGTCATACATATTTACAAGAAATAAACAGCTTTTTAATATTTTTTGTCTTTTTCTAAAGTAAATTTTTTATTGCTTTTAACAAAAATATACTTTACCAAGAATTTTTCATGCTGAAAAGATACCAATTGCAACTTTTACTCGCAAGAAAATGTGACTAAAGACGCAGTTTAAATAAAATGAAGTGGAAAAAAACAAACACTGCATTTTTGGCAATAAAAAAAAAGAACTCAATACAAACATGCATAGATACAAAAGCAACCAATACATGCTTATGTTTGGGCTTACATAAATTCATAAAATACATATACATGTACATGACCAGAACATAAACTTTTTTAAAGAAACACAGATAATTTGTACTTGAACAAAGTCCACAACACTTTGTTTACTTGAGGTGGTAAAAATGTTTTTGGATTGAGAAAAAAAAAACAACTTAAAATCAAATGCCAAAACTATGCTTAAAGTAAAAAAACCAAGTTTCATTTGGTGCTCTTTTGTAATTTAAATAAACTAATATTTACACATACATACATATGTATGTACATACACACAAGATAAGATAACACCCAGTGGTAAAAAGAAGGAGTATGAAGGCCTTCTAGAAGGCCTCTTTACTCCTTCTTTTGGAGGCACAAGGCCTTCCTTTTGCATTCCATTCCCATTCCATTCTTATGTCTTTTTTTACACCAGTTGTCATTGCCTTCCACTGTCGCTTCTGCCAGCATGCGTTCCAAAAGGTCATCCGAAAATTGTCTGCTAGAATGCCTTTAATTTAATGTCTCTTAGAAGGGTTTTCGTAGCAAATCTAAAAAAATATTCTGTTCTTATTTTAAGCACTTTTAATTAATTTTTATTTTTAATTGAAATATTTTTTTTTTGGGATTCGAACCGTCAACCTCCAGGCTGATAGACTAGCGCACTGCTAATCAGTCTATCGAAGCATCTCAATTTCAAGCAGCAATGAAGTAGATAAAGGTAATTCTATGAACTTTTGTGTTTTATAAGTAAGAAATAGAAAAATATGTATTTGTCATACAAAATGAGTACACATTGCTACTAAGAGAAGCGTAGTAGGAATGTGCACTGGATCTTTTAGCAGAAATAGCCAAGGCCTTCTAAAAGGCCTCCTTGGAAGTCACACAAAATAAGGATCGTACTCGAGAGAAGGTCTAAGCATGCCTTATAGAAGGCCTGAAGTGAGAAGGCCTCTTTAATTTTACCACTGGGGAATAACTTAGTACAAATGTGTTTGTGTAATGTTTACTCGTTCTCTACAGCAGGGATGGAAAAATTAGTAGAATTTTGTTTGGTTTGGTACCAAACAAAAAATTACGTTTACTTGGAAGCAGCTATGTAAGGGAGAGAGAAATAGACTCTGCCCTTCCAACCTGCTGCAGGAAGACATGATTTTTGTTTGCGATGTCCCACTTGCTAGTTCTCTTTGCTTCACCAAATTCTTTATAAAAACTTATTCGCTTACATACCTGCATCCGCGTAAGCGAGAGAGGTCTCTTTGTTTCACTATATTTTATAAAGAAATCTTATTCGCTTACATACCTGCATCCTCGTAAGCAAGAGAGGATGCAGTTTGTTATTATTGTCTGACAATTATAGCATTCTCGCATGCGCTTATTAGATGCGCTTTTGAAAGACATGAGTTGTATTTTCCTGCTTACCATAACCCCATAAATTTTTTGCTAGGAAGGATGATAGAAGACAGGGTACTGCCAATCCAAAAATTAAATTTAATATTTCTGCGCATGTCGGTCTAATGACGTCACGAAACTGTCTTCCCATTGGCTAATAGGTATGATAGAAGACAAGGTTACGCCTTCCCGAAAATAACATTGAAATTCTCTGTGCATGTCAGCCTAATGACGTCACGAAAATTTCTTCCTATTGGCTAATAATTCTGATTGAGAGTATAACTATAAATTATGAGAGTTTTTAATATACATTATGAGTGATTATTCGCACGGTTGCCCGTGAAGCTATTTGTTGATTATAGACTTGGCAACCTTACATTTGTCGAACAACGTCATCTAACAGGAAAACATAACCTTGTCTTCTGTCATTCTTGTTTGGTTCTATACTATAATTGTTTGGAAACTATAAAAGAAATGAAAAGTATTTCAAAAATTCAGTAAACGCTACAAACAGTCGCTCAGACGTAATTCATAAAATCAAGGCGTTTAAAGGTAAAAATATTCGCAGTTTTTTTGGTGTTTTGCTACTTATTTTTCGTTGGGCTTAATTATCCTTTTGCACATGCAACCTACAACGTGCAGGAAAATTCGAAACGTCTAACAACGCCCTTGAATCATTTTTTCAAAAAAGTCGAGAAGAGAGCCTTTAAAATCTTTATAAAGTATAATTGTTATAATTTTCGAATATTCGATGACTTAAAGATACTGCATGTATCTAGTAGGTCGATAGTAAACTATATTTTTTCTCATATCACAACCACCGATATTTAAACGATGAAAAAACTCCACAGAAATCGAATTGATATTTGAGGAAAAAAAATTTGTTATATTTAGCTTTCAGATTGTGTTTAAGGAAAAGGCAGTATGTCGAGATTATAAGGTTGCCTCAATGACTTAGGCCCTGCCTAAGTTTTGGTAGGACTTTTTGATGAGTTACGTGGCAGCTGTCAAAGAAAGGGATTGTAAGCACTCGATAATGTAGTACAATTCAAATTAGCAACAGATCGGTTCAGGTTAGTGGTTTTAAAGGCCGTTTTTTGTATAGAAGAGAGCATAGAAAAGTTAAGAGATTCATTTTATTCCAGCCGTGATGAACCTAAGATACGACTTCGATCAGAAGTTTGCACTGTTCTGAGTAATAAACCGGGTATACTTCAGCACGGTATACCTTTAGAAATGGGATCATAAACTGGTATACAGATAAATCCAGATAGCAGGAAGTATGCGGCATAGATTCATCCAATAGTAGGTAGTAGGAACGCCATTGAAATACTAAGATTTTATGGGAATACAACTCACCATCTTTTAAGCTGAGATTCATGCCATTGAAAGATGTGATCATTTTAATATTAACATGGACTACCAGAGAAGGGAGGTGGCTATACTCTCTTAGATTTGAGCTGCCATCGAGACACTAAGCTCATATGAGCTTACCTTCAAGCTAGCTTGGGAATGCACTATTAGCCTTTATCAGTTACTGGCAAACCTAAACAAGCGCGTAAACTAACAATTTTGTCAGAGCGTTACATAGTGAAGTTGGCAGCAAGCAAACTGTTATTGTTTTTTTTTTTTTTTTGAACAATAATTACTATTTAGCTACTCTCTGCATTATCTAGCGATTTTATATAAATGTATTAGATATTATTATGCGCGTTACGACTTGCGCTCTTATTTAGGTCTACTAGGTTTCCGGAAACGTTGAGGTGGTAAGCAATGAAGACACAGAAAGACAGGCAAAAAGGGAGCAAGTACACCCATTATCGGACCGGAACCTTCTTGCGGACTTAAAACAAAAATAACACGAGGGAATATCTTTAAGGATATCAATAACATCAGGAATCACCAGGCATGCGAAGCTAGCAATTGAAACATTTGATCAAAATCACTTTCGCTCTCATGTCTCTAAGAGAAAAAAACCTAATAATTGTCACTAGCTTCCTCACAGGTCATTGAAAATTGAGGAAATACTTAAACAGGCTAGGACACTCCAGAGCATATTCTAAAGGATTGTGATGCTTTATGTCACAACAGATACAACCAACTGGGCAAGCACCTACTAGAAATGGGGATTTGCCAGCAGATCCAACTGAGATTTCTCAGTACAGCAGATTTAAGTAAGATGCTGTAGCACCTGGAAGGAAAGAAGAACTTCTTGTTCGGTTTCACCCCCTTACTATCATTCCTGTCCTTAAAAAGGAATTAAGAATAAGCCAAGATATTTTAAAATTTTTATTATATCGTAAAGATACATATGTGTGTATGTATTTAAAGTAATTAATAGAAATGGTTATGGAACAAAGATGGAAGTTTTCAAAAGTTAACACAGAATAAAAGCGTTATATACTCCTAATATAAACGACACGTGTCCCTTAGATATTTTCTATTTGATATGGCGATCAATATTTAAATTTTAGAGAAACATTAATTATCTCAACATTCGCTCTTGTAGGTTAGTTTGAAAGAGAAAATTGCATACACTATTTGTAGTGCATTTAGCTACATAAGCATTTCATTTAATAGTTGTATTTCAAACGGACTTTTCTGGCTACCTACGCAAAAGTTAAGCCTCTAATAGGTATACAATTTCGAGAAACCACAAGGGGTTTTCTGTTGCTAGCAGATGCTGATGATGTTGTTTGTTGTTTTTCTGTTTACATAAAAACAATAATAAGATTGTACAGTGGAACCTCAGATGTGTAAGTTAAATAATAACAAAATATAAAACCAAAAGTGTGTTTTCTTTTCCAAAATAAATAACAAAATCGTTTAAAGCTAATTACAACTTAGAAGTAAATAAACAATTACATAATATGGCTCATTTACTTGAAGACCGTCATAAGTCAAAAAACGTGATTTTTGAGTTAGTGATGCAGAAATGTTCTTTTTATTCCGCTACATGTTGTATATTAATTTCATGATTGTATCTTGTGTACTTTTCGCGTGGGAATAGAATATGCCGTTATTTCATTTCATTTGTTTCAATTTTTTTTATTAATAATAACGACATATTTTAGTTACAAAATATTCCAGATTTTCCCTAAATAATATACAAATAACATATCATTTTATTATTTGACTTCGAAATTGAGGCATGTTCATGTTGTTTTACTTAACAGTGCAGAATAAAAAACTTAAAATGCGTTTTTTACAAAATGCCTTTTTTTGACTTATGACGGTCTTCAAGTAAATGAGCGATATGTATGTATGTATGTATGTATGTATGTATGTATGTATGTATGTATGTATGTATGTATGTATGTATGTATGTATGTATGTATGTATGTATGTATGTATGTATATATGTTTGTTTTTAATCTCCAACATTCCACTGTTACTGTTCCGTATGTACTGATCTATACTCAAATAACCGGTACGTTAATGCATTTTTAAGTTCAACACATAAACTCGTACAGACGAGATAAAGAACTTAAAAAACTCAATATTACCAACAGCATGACTAAAGTCACCTTGTTGTGTTTATGAGAACTACAACGAATACAACTATGTATGTATATATATCACTCTCTCTTTGTCTCAATCTCTCTCTCTCTCTCTCTCTTCTACCATGTGCACGAAAACGGTTATGAAAAAGATCTGTAGAATTCCAGTTCAACAAGAAATTTTTAAACACTTAAGCGTCATTTAGATGGTTAATCGCGGCTTGTCAGCGCGGGTTGATGGCAAGCCAACAAGCTCGTGTAAACGACCAAAATTCTTGTTTGTCAGCCGCGCTGGATGGAAATCAAAATTTTTTGATATTTTGTGTTTGCCGTCACGCCATCAAGCTCGTCTAAATGC
Organism: Phasia obesa; assembly: GCA_949628195.1. Classification (NCBI taxonomy): domain Eukaryota; kingdom Metazoa; phylum Arthropoda; class Insecta; order Diptera; family Tachinidae; genus Phasia; species Phasia obesa. The sequence goes on from OX451219.1 coordinate 104,723,215, forward strand.
ATGTTTGTCAACCACAATGTAAATTTCATTTGAATTTTTGTAAGCGATTTGTAAAGATGTCTCGGTTAGAGCGCTTGTTTTTAAGAGAATTTATTGTTTTTGCATGTGGGTTAGTTTTTATGTATGGTATTGTATGTAAAGCGTTTTTATTAGAGTTTGTTTTTAAAATATTTCATTTATTTAATTATTGTGTGTGTGTTGATATGAAAATATTGACTGCCAAAATTCAAGTTAAAAAGTGGTATGTAGACGAGTTAGCAAAAATATTATTTAATTGGTATTTTTCAATTATTGATTAAACCTTAAACAGGCATAATAAGGCATAACTCTGACCAGATACTAATAAATTCAATATTGCCGAAAGGTTTTCTTTTGCAAAAATATTATAAAGAATATTTGTATTTTTTCAATAATTTTTTTTAAATTGTTGATTAGAAACTGAAGAATAAATAAAAAAATATAGTCATGATGTCGTTGTTTATAATTCCCTATAATTCCATTCTCTAATAATTCCATTGTCCAAATTCGTTTATTAGTCTTTTTTGATTGTCGTCTTCCTATAATTCATCAATTAATAAAGCAGCAGCTAAATCATGGGCCATCTTAAATAACAACCTCACTGCTCAGTGTCTGTTGTATAATGATGTTTGACAATCTTCGCTTGATCATGTAAATGCTAAACACTCTCTCTCATCAACCCGCGCTGACAAGCCGCGATTGACCATCTAAATGCCGCTTTACGCGCACAAATGAAAATGTATTTTTTTTTTTGTTGTTAAAAATATTCACCACAGTTTCTATCGAGCAGCAACAGATTTGTTCGACTTAAAAGCAGGAGATGAAACATGAATAATGACAACTAATTGAATATAATAATGGTACTTGTTTTAAAAAGAGACGCGACGCAACGAAAAAGACTCGTTTTAATTAAATCTCTATTTTGTTATTCGCAATTAATTTGATTAGTTTTTAATTATTTAGCTGCAGCAACAAATCAAATAATCTTTGGATAATTGATTGAAACTGAGAAGATAAAATTATTCTTTAGTGTGCAAATTAGCCTCAACAGACAGAAACAAACAAACCGGTTTAGATTAATATAATCCCCGCTTAAGTGTGTTTTGTAAAAATAACAAATTTTGCGCATTTAAATAGCGAATCGTTTAAGCGGAACCGCGTATATGCGCGCAAATGACGTGTTAAAAAATTTGCATAACTGCGCAAATAATGCATTTAGAGAACCGGCATTAATATTCAAGTAACTTTTTTAACAAAGCGCCCAGCTGATAATTTTTTGCTTCATATTATGAAACTTCTTTTGAAGTTATATTGTTATAAAGGGTTTTCCAATAGCGATTAAGTGATAGGTGTAGTTTTAATTAGCTTAAGGGAATCACATTAGACCCCCTGGATCTCCCTTCTTAACCCAACCTACCTCTAGTGAAGAAGATGTAAATTGGCCACCATATTCGGCCTTGTTTAGTAGGGGTTTCTAAAGTCTCTAGTCTTTGTCAGTAAGTAGTCTATGGTACAAAGCTTATAAATACAACAAAGTATTGAGTGGTTGATAAGTCTCAAGAATGAGGTGACCATTTGACATCGCCAAATCAGGAAATTACGCGACCGGAAAATTCTGAAACAGTAACTGTTTGGCTTTTATTGAAAACCCATCTTGCTGAAACCGAAATTTACTGATATTTGTTTTTACAAAATTTGGGTACCATGGCATGGTAGCGCAGATAATTCACAGCAGTGAGAGAGTTTCCTCGCTCATTTGCGAAAAATTGCAAATGAGCGAGCGAGCACTACTGGACGGCAGACCAGTAGTGCTGCCGTCTTACTGCAGCACTACTGGTCTGTTGTCAATTACGGTGGCATGAGCCTTAAACACCCATTACAAACTGATTGTTTACGAATGTAGCTTTCTGTGGTTAACAACAGATGACGCACCTTTCAATAGGTCAAGGCTGATTCAGAAAATCTTAGGTTCAATTTTGATCGCTGAAATAACCAAGAAAATGTTAAGGCAGAAATTGAATTATTTCATGGCGATTTGGTTGCGGCAACTAACAGCTTAATAAATACTATGGGGACTTAGTTTTAATTGTTAAAAAGTGGTTTACTGCGTCGGTTGTGGCAACACCAGCAGAAATTATCCCAAACATTGATTAAATCCATGGAATAATATTGGGCGATCGAAGAATGTAAGTAGGTTAGGTGGCTAAGGCTGTAGGCATCTACACTGAGCGGATAGATCGCATAAAATTGGGATGTGAAAGAGCTATTCGCACCATGGGTGCCGCAGTCACGACTCATGTACACATGTTTTTAGTCACATCTGCAAAAATTCAGAAGAAATGGCTGTGTAGTAAGAATCCCACGAATGATATTACACGATCGGAGAATGAAAGGTCATGAGGTGGCAAAGACTGTAAGTATCTCAACCATACATTGCATCACATTTGCTTGATTTAAAAAATCTATCACAATCTCGAAATTAAGTGCCTTGCAACGATTTTCTGCCCCCAAATTCGAAGAAATAGCTGAGCATTAAGAGATTTGGGCGTCAATCGAAGAGGTCATGAGTACAACAAACACCTCTTTTGCGAGCCTTGAGAAATCTTATTGTCTGAAGGTAATTAAGCAAACTAGGAGACGGTGGACTAAATGTATCGATCTTAAAAGAGAAGTTGTTAAGTAACAAAACGCTTTTTTGTGGAAAAAAAAACTTTTATCCACAATACCACGGAGTTATAGAATTGTTCTAGTAAAAAAAATTTTGAATTTTAATTGGAAAAATTTTTTCTTTAACACCAATAATTTCTTTGTTTAATAATTTTTTTTTTTTTTTTTTTTTTTTTTTTTGCCACGTAACATTCTAATAACTGCACAAATATGAGCAAAACTGTTAAAATTCTAGCCAAATTTATTAATAAATAAAAATTCTGAATAATAAACCAAATGAAACTTAAACAAAGTCATACTTATAAATAAAAAAATAAATATTTTTCTGAGCATATGTTGTGTGAATAACTAATAAAAATTATTTTACGTTTTATTAAAGGCAAAATCGATAGATAGTTGTTAACAAATATGTAAATTAATAGTGTAAATCTTATTAAATATTATGGATATACACATGTATGTAGGTTTACGTTACTTACATATGTATTTGTATTTATTATTTTCTACAAACGATAGATAGAAATGATGTCATGAAATTGAGTTTTTTATTATTCACATGAATTGACATTATAGTCGCAGGTATATAACTTCTCTAGAAACACTTGAACAAAAATTGTAATAATGTACAAGGGTTGTAACAAAGATCTATTAATGAGTTTAATTTCTGTAATTAATTAAATTTTCAACCAAGATTATCGTCATCTTCTTTCAAAGCCAAGTTTGCTGTGCTATTAATTAAAATAAAAATATTTTTTATAGGCATTTTTAAAGGTTACATTTTCAGGGACAGACAGGATTAAATTGCCAAACGGTTGTAAGATCTGGCAACGGCACCACAAACCATACAGCTCGTCAAACAATCGACAAAGAGCCTAGTATTCGAGCTATTAAGGCAATATCGACCGACGATTTTTTAACTAGTTTCAATATTTTACTATATATTTGAAACCGGCACACATAGGGGTATTTGGCCAACCTAGCCGGACATTACTTTTTTTAGCTTATATTGGCTCTAAAAATGTACTGAGTGCCCCTAGGTTAATGAAACTTTGCAGAAAAATCTGTTATGGTCATAGTCTTTCAAAGCTATAAACTAGAAAAAATCGGATCAAGCAGGAAAAAGTTCCCCTTGGAAGAACTAATCGTACCTCTGAAAATGCAAGTTTTTTTTAATTTTCCCGTCATTTTGTTTAGCAATTACAACTTTTAAGGTCAAAGAATGTTCAAAAACTTAAAGTTGAAATCAAGAGATTCTTAAATTGCATTTTTAGCCCCGCCCCTTTTGTGGGCTTTTAAATAAAATATTATTTGAAAAAATAATGCAATTATTCAAAGAAATAGATTTTATACTTCTTAAAACCATAAAATTTTTTTATGGAAGTATTTCTCCAAGCCCACCCCAAAACATCCCTGTAAAAAAAAAAATTTATTTTTTTGTCAATTTCCTAAAAATGGTCATTTTTAAGCTTTCCAATGCCTAACCAATCCCCCCTCCCAAGAATATTATTAAAAAAATATTTTTGTAATTTGTTACTTTATAGTATTTTATTTATCGAAAAATAATTAATTTATTCATAGTAATAACTTATTTATGATTGAACGATAAATTTTATTTAAAATTATAACCATTAATTTATTTAAAACAACTTCTCCTTTGCACTAAGATGAAGATGAGTGCCATGGTTCTTCTTCGTCGGATTCTTCAAAGACCACTTCCGAATCTGAATCCTCTTCAGCGTTAAGTACAGTTATTTCTGCAGCTAATTCTGGATTGGAAAAAATCTTCTGCTAGTGTTACCATCGTTGGTGTTTCCAAATCCAGCTTTCGGTACACCCACTACTAGCCCTAATTTACTTCTAAATTTTTCTTGGATAATTTTTTTCCTCGCGTTAACAATGGCTTCGTCCGCATCAGAAATTATTTGCCATTTTTTCACTGTCAGTTTATTTGTGACAAGTGTAATATGCTCTCAAATAGGCGAATTCTGGCGTTTAAAGTAGATAGTCCGAAAGAAAGGGCATCTACGTCTATATCTCTTCTGATATTTAAATTGTTCTTTGTAGAGGTAATAACAGTGTTAGATGTAATGATTTAAATAAAAAACATCTACCTTCAGTTATTAAAAACCAAAACATTTTATGAATATACAAGGGTTTCCTACTCGTATTTACCTATCCAAGATAAGAAACAACATAAAAAAGGTAAAATTTTCAAAAAATCGAAAAAAAAATGGCGCAAATATGCGCAACGTGTTTTTTTATAGCATAAAAGAAGAGATCGTAAATTTTGTAGTGATATATAACATTTTTAGGATCGCGATGGAGATCACTCTTAAAAAGCTTTTCGCTTTTTTTTGACAAAAAATTTTACAAAATAAAACCTTTTTTTTAAATTTGAACCAAATTTTGTATCATTAAAAATTAAAAAAAAAATTCTAAAAATTAACATAAGTAGCTACTAATAAACCCTTTCACAGAAAAAAAAAAATCAATACAAAATCTATATTTGCTATATTCGTATATCCACAAAAAATATATTGCAGACCTCTCAAATTCGTTTAAAGTCAATAAAAACGTATGCGATTTACTCAAGTTTCCTGAATTTAACAGTGTCCCAAAACAACAAATCTCAAGCAAACGCCTTGAAAATTCACTATACGATGAAGAATTTTATTGTCTGTCGAGCTTCGTACTTAAATTTTTACATATCTCAAAATTAATTTTTGGCCTAATGTCCGGTTAGATTGGCAAAATATTCCTCTGTACGGCGTTTAATCAATCGGCCCTATTCCCGTTGTCATTGTAGTTTGAAAAAGAAATAAAAAAAATAAGGATTGAATTATAACCTATTTTGAAACGAAGATAGAAACGACAACGAAACATTCGTTCTCTATCGTCATCACTGTAGGCAACAAAATTCAAACGACTACAAGAAAAAAAATTTCAAAATGAAAAAAAAAGTTCATCAAGGCTGTTCGAAATTTTAGTTTCTTAAATGAAAAAACATCCCGCTTATGCTAAGGTTTTTCTAAAGGTCATAAAACCCTAAAATTTTGTGATTTTTGAAGCGAAACTGCCTAGAAATTAAATTCGTTCGGGCCTCCAGTTCTTAATGGAGAAGGTTGGCATAAAGTAAGTAGAACTAAATTAGGAGAAAATATCCATTAAAATGTTTTTTTTTTAATGAAATAAATCAAGATATAAAAGGAAACTCTGAATCCAGAGCAACAGGGGAAGGCTGTTATAAACACGTGCGATTGCCACCATTGAAGGAAGCGCTGTCAAACCTATTAAAATTTTAAAAACAAATTAACCCGAAAAGAAACGTAGTGGTATTTGCCGACCAGCAGAAGTTGGATGGCTACTAATCCAGTTTCGTACTTACAATCTGGGATGGCAAAAATGTTAACGTTCTGTCGTAGCATCTTCCGATGTATATTTGTAACCATTATTTCATCATCATCACTTAAACTTGAAAAATAAAATTCAATACTCGTTATATTTTTTTAAAACTTACAAAGAAACAACAAACTTTTCAGAAGTTTACAAAAATGTTATAAATAATAACACAAAAAATTGCAGTGCTACCACAATATTTAATTTTTCTTTATGTTTTCGATAACGTTTTTTCATTGTTTCAATATCTTTCAAGAATACGATTTATGAAACGAAACGACGACTATTAAAATTAAAACGCCAATAGGAATATAGCCTAATATTCAAAACTACTTCTGAGAAGCGAGGGAGCCATTTAAACAATTGTTATATTTTAACTGAATCTAATTTAAACTTATTTTACAAAATGTTATAATAGAAAAATTATAAATTATATTCCAGCTTAATTTACCGAGCATAATAACAAGGAGCCTTAGCAGCTATAGTACAACAGACCAGATTATTTAGCAAGAATCAAACTACCAACACATACTCACACTACTACTAGCCTAGCGAGTCCTACCCTTAAGCCAATAATCTGCTTAAGTTATTCGTTGTTTCTTATATCTTGTTTAAAAATAATTTTGTGGTCGCGTCACTATTTAGGGTCATATTAATTTGTGATTCCGATTAATTTCAGTACCTTAACATGTTGGGCCTAACCTACTCACTATATACATACATAAAATAAAACTGTAACTGGATAGTTTCTGTACAGGAAATATTTTTCGAGATGTTGTTACTGGTGCAGCTAGTTATCCGCATGGAATACAAAACACCAATTTAAGGAATATTTGCCTGTGACTGCCTTCTCGTAAAAACTACTGAATGAATTTTAATAAAATTTTGTGAGAAGGTACCTAAGTACCTTGAGTATAAAATTGAGAAAGTATGCAAATTTACCGATTTAATGGTAGTGAAAACTTGGCAGCACCTTTTATTTTGGAAGAAGGAAATTTTACACTCATTACAGAACTCTACAATAATTTTAGAATTTTATTTAAATTTTAAATTTATATAAACTATATGTTACAACATCCTGAGTAATTACCCAGGTATGGACATCTCTGTATAAAGTAAATACATAAATTATAACTGCAGGACTATAAAAGTAGGTCTTAAAAATTGGTGTGGATTACTTTTAAAGCAAATTCGAAAAAAAAAATATTATCAGGGCGCTAAGGACGTGGCTGGCACTGCTATTACGAACTATTTTCACATCTAAATTATTTTTTTTTTTTAATATTATTTATTTTTTATATGAACTAACAATAAATGCTTAAATCTTAAAAGTTAAAGTAAAAAAAAAAACTAAAACATATATGTTTACTGAAGTCCAGCCAGTGCGAGAAAAAAAACTGGATGATGACACGGTTGTAGCTATAATTAAATTGGTCACCTCTGGGATGTTCGGCCAAGAGAAATAATATTCCTCCTTTTTAGTCGATTATTTAGGATGTTGCAGGCCAGCGGGTTTTGATGCGTTACAAGCTTTTTCAGATACGTTGATGATTGTTTCGCTATTACTGCCTTAAATAGTGGCACGTTTTGATCTTTATGGATGTTCGAGTTTTTAATATACCAGGGTGCGGCTGTAATTATTCGTAGCTGAGGCGGTACCCCATAACTGAGAGCCATAACACCATATTGGTTTAAGGATTGAATTATAAAGAAGAAGTTTGCAGTCTAAACTTAGGGTAGAGTGCCAGCCAATGAGCCAATGTCTTTGCACTGATTTTAGCTTCATTTGGGTCAATTTTGCTTCTATGTGACATTTCCAGGTTAAGCGCCTATCGAGATGTAGGCCGAGGTATTTGCACTCTGAGTTTTGGGGTATGGTCTTTTGTAAATTGATTTGTATAGGTGGGCATGAGTCTCTACGCAGTGTGAAAGTTATGTGAGTGCATTTTTGTTTGTTAAATTTTATTCTCCATTTTTTAACCAAAACTCCAAATAAGAAATGTGATCTTGTAAGTATTTTGATGCTACTTGGGGGCTTTCATGAATGCTGTGTGGACCAGAAACTGACAAAAAAAACTTATAAAATAAATGTAGTCAAGTATTTACACATATTTTTGGGTATTAGTTATACCTATACTTATAACACAGAAAATACCTACACATACTCATTTGGAGTGAAATACGTATGGATGTACTCAATTCTTATAACAAACATTATTTATACACAACGAACTTAAAAATGTATAAGTAATGCATGTATGAGTACAACTGGTTGTAGGTAGATAATGTGATGGGTATCTGTCATACCCATACTTATAACTACTTATAAGTATACTTATAAGTAAAACAACTACTTTTAGGAATTGTGTGTATAAAAAGGTAGATGATGTTTGGCAATATTTTGTTTATAACCGAACATTGGTTAAGTATGGAGAACCAAAATAATTTTTATATTAGGATGAAGGAATGAATAAACGTATTTTTAAATTGTAAAATAATTAATACATATAGTTACATATATTTATAAAATACTCTAAGTATACTTAGAGTATTTACATACTTGTACTTATTCCCACTCTATACTTACAAGTATGGGTATAGCCAATACTTTATCCAACTTTTACTTATACTTAGTTGTATTGCGAAAAATAATGAACAAGTATGCGAACACTTATTCTCTGCCTATACTTGTGGTTATTTACGTTAAAATTGATATGAGTATGTGTGTATCATATGTTGTTTGAGCTGTAGCTATATACATTTATACATGTTTCGCCTCAAATACTTAATAAGTACTAAAAATGATACCTTTGTCATTCTCTGGTGTTGACTCGACTGCTAGTTGTGGCATATCGGATGTATACAGCAAATATAAAACGAGTCCTAAAATACTTCCTTGGGGAACTCCAGCTTTAATTGGTTGAGGCGAACTTAAAAAATCTCCTTCTTTAAGTCTAAACTTACGATCAGTTAAGTAATTTTTTAACAATTTATAAAAATTAGTGGGCAGGTTTTGCTTTAACTTGTAAACTAGGTTTTCATGCCATACTTTATCAAATGCTTGGGAAACGTCTATGAAAAGCGCAGAGCAATATTTTTTTCCTCGAAAACCTTTTTTACTACATTTACCAATCTGTGCGTTTGCTCAATAGTGCTGTGTTGTATTCTAAAACCGAATTGGTGGTTCGGATTACAACCTTTTTCGCTCAAAATTGGGTTTAGCTTTAGCTTATAATTAGTATTTTCTCAAATAGTTTTGACATATTTGACAACAGACTCATGGGCCTATAGGAGTTTACCTTTGTGTGATCTTTTCTTGGCTTCGGTATCATAGTAATAAGAGATAATAAGAGAAACCTTCCATTCTGGGGGAAAATACTCAAGGCGTAGAATGGCATCAAAATAAATAGAATTATTCTAACTGATACCTGGGGAAGTTGCATTATAATCTTCTTGCTCGGTTTGTCAAAACCATAAGCCTTCTTGGTATTCAAACTAGATATTGCCTTTTCGACATCTTGTAAGTTAAATCTAAGGGGGATTACTGTTTCATCATCTATGGGTGGCAACTTCACTAACGCAGAAAGTATGTATATTCGGGTTAAATACGGGTTTTAAATGATTAACAAATAAATTTCCTTTTTCGATATCACTCCTTGCCCAGCCTCAACAAGAATACGCAACGGGAGGCTAACGTATAACCGGTCGCCCTAACGAATAATCCGATTGTGGGCTAGAGTCAAGGCCTTCCAAATATTTATGTAATAAAGCAAACCTTAGGGATTCCAGTAGCTCTCTTAGTCGTTTCGTGATTTCTTTTAGTCTATCTAAATTAGTAATATAGAAAGTACGACAATGTTGGTCAAATTGACAGCTATTGGTTAGAGAAACTATCCCATAAATTTGTAAGTAAAGGAAACAGCCCTTGCTAGTTAAACTTTTCCTTTCGTGAATTAAACTTAATTTAAAATTTCCGATGCACTAAACACACAACAATCAATGCCTCTATATCAATTTCACATCTTAAGTGTTACTCTTTGCTGCCAAACGATTTAGAAAATTATTATTATCTTATGAAGTCGTCTTGCAAACAAAGTTTTTTGTTTCAACTCATTAAACCAAAAAATAAGTTTTTTATAATAAATATAAAAAACCCATGCGTAAGCAGTTAAATTAAACAAAACATCAGCACAAGAAACTAAAACACAGTCGTTAAATAACATCAAATAAACAAATAAAACTAAAAAAACACAATCACTTAATCGAAAATTAATTTGCTAAACAAATAGCAAAAGATAGATAATATTTTATTATCGAAGAATCATTTAAAAGACACACAAAATAATCAAAGTAAATTCGAAAGGGTGACCTACAAAATAAAATTGCGTATAATTAAAACATTTAATTTTTAAAAAACTGCAAAAGCCACTCCACTCTAAATTTTTTCAAATATTTTATACAAAAACACCATTATCTGAAAAAAATTCATGTTTTGATTTTCAAGAGTGACCATCTATATTTTTAAGCTGACACCCAACATTTCAAGTATAATAAAACTGGAGTGGCCTACACTTAACTTTACCATAACCAATGGAAACATATATTTTTATGTATATATTACATACCGAATATAAGTTCAAAGTATATTCGAATGGAAAAAAATTATTATTTTCGGTTTGGGGTATTAAGTAAACTACCCCTTGCCCCTTCCCGATTATACCCAAAATATATTATACAGCTCTTTATCTCCATAAACCAAAGGCACATACTGAATTTCATTTTGATATGTCATACGGTATGACCTGTAGAGCGTTTACAAAATTTGGGTGTAAGTAAACTACCCCTTGCCCCCTCCGGATTATGCCCAAAAACTATACAGCTCTTCACCTCCATACACCAAAGGCACATACTAAATTTCATTTTGATATGTCAAACGGTATGACCTGTACAAACTCCACTAAAATAGTGGCATACACATCCACCCACCCACCTATCCACAGACATCATCGCGAAAATAGCCAAAATGAACCTATAAATCCGTCGAAATCCCTACTTCGATTTTTTTTATGATTACTATACATTACCTTATGCTACGTATGGTAATGTAAAGAAGTCAAGATATTTTCATCTCGAATATTGTCTTATTATATATGAGGGCACAATCCTTTGTGGGACCTGAAACTCTAGGATAAGAACCTTAAAGATCTCATACTTGTTGAGATGTTGTAACATCTAGATGTTATCAAGATTAACTTCGCACCTAGCCGAGTTTGCTCTTATCTGACGGTGGTCTTACGGTGTCGTATGTAATAGCACCTATATGGCGCAAAAATGTCCTGCACACTCACAATGAGTAGCAATTTATAGAAATATGGCAAGCCTGGACCCATGCTCTAGCCTCTTGTTTAGGGGTTAGAGATCATCCAAATCCTATTGTTAAGAGTGTAGCAGCATACTTGCACCATCTCTTCATGTATCGGTCTTAAACCACAGCCACCACGTGTAAATCCGAAGGGGACCTCAACAATAACCGGCCTCTGTGGGGCTACTAGTTCCCGTGGTATCAGTCGTTTGGACACTGTTCGGACCTCGAAAAGAACCCATAATAAAACAGACCTGTTCTTCCTGGCATTTGGTGCACCTGTTTTCCTCGACAGCACTGTATCAAAGCTTTGAAAATGAACCACAATGACAAGTAGTGCCTCTGGGGGACCAATGCGTGGCCAGGTGGGGTGACTTAGACCGGTATGTGGACCTTTCGGGACCTTCTTGGTCGATAGCCTTCACAGAATGAGCTATACGGGACCGGTTGCCATTTGTCACATCTCTAGTGTACGATAAGCTAAACTCCTTTTCGATTGCGCACTCGGCTTACACTGTATTTTAGCGAGAGAGCGAGAGATAGAGGGAATATCATATTTAACTCTAACGGGTTTATCTGCTCTAGGAAGGCGTAAGACTGAAGAGAAAGACAATTAGTTCTGCTACTGTAGAACTTCATGACATCCTCTCTACATTTGGTGTCCTAAAAGGGCATCTGAGCAGCTTCGTGTATTTGATCGAAAGGGTACTCAATATCCAAGGGGAACTAAGAAGATCTTTCTGATCTTCCTGTCAACTTTTAGTTATAAATACCAGAGTCTTTCAGGGGAATTGAACATACAACTTTGGACTGATAGCACACAACCTACTAGCCTACCGGGCCGCCTTGATATTATACTTAACTACTACTCATCAAGTGCTCCATACACAGAAACAATTTTTGCTCAATTAAAGGTTTTAAAAGTTCAATTAATTTTGTAATTGTTTTTAATTTATATATTTATTTAATACAGAAGAAAAAAATCCTAATTAAACAATTAATTGAATAAATTAATTATTTGATTAAATTTTAATCTGAAACCAATTAAAACCTTTAATTGATGAAAATAGTTTTTTTCGTGTACTCGATGCCCACTGTTTAGCCAGTATTACAATCATTTCTATATTTGTCTGTAATATTGTATTCAAAACTCAATGACCTTAGATACCATTTGCAAAACACAAACAGCATAATGACTGTTCTTTTGCCCCACCCTATACGGAATGTTTAAATAAAAATAAAAATTCATATTAAAATAATAATATGAACAGAAAAAATTTAAATTGTTTCATTTTAAGTTCATAATTGCTACGACCATTTGCTTGTATGTATTTCATTCACCTTAACCCTGAAGTGTGTCAATGAAGCTTGACTTTTTTGTATAACTTAATTTATAAGTTGTAAATATAAAAATAAAAACAACTAAAGTAAAGTATAATATTATTTATAAATTTATGTTTTCCATATGGTAATTGCATATACTAACGAGTGATTTTTTAAGAGCTTGAGAACTTTTTTAAAAAAAAAAAACGCATAAAATTTGCAAAATCTCATCGGTTCTTTATTTGAAACGTTAGATTGGTCCATGACATTTACTTTTTGAAGATAATTTCATTTAAATGTTGACCGCGGCTGCGTCTTAGGTGGTCCATTCGGAAAGTCCAATTTTGGGCAACTTTTTCGAGCATTTCGGCCGGAATAGCCCGAATTTCTTCGGAAATGTTGTCTTCCAAAGCTGGAATAGTTGCTGGCTTATTTCTGTAGACTTTAGACTTGACGTAGCCCCACAAAAAATAGTCTAAAGGCGTCAAATCGCATGATCTTGGTGGCCAACTTACCGGTCCATTTCTTGAGATGAATTGTTCTCCGAAGTTTTCCCTCAAAATGGCCATAGAATCGCGAGCTGTGTGGCATGTAGCGCCATCTTGTTGAAACCACATGTCAACCAAGTTCAGTTGTTCCATTTTTGGCAACAAAAAGTTTGTTAGCATCGAACGATAGCGATCGCCATTCACCGTAACGTTGCGTCCAACAGCATCTTTGAAAAAATACGGTCCAATGATTCCACCAGCGTACAAACCACACCAAACAGTGCATTTTTCGGGATGCATGGGCAGTTCTTGAATGGCTTCTGGTTGCTCTTCACTCCAAATGCGGCAATTTTGCTTATTTACGTAGCCATTCAACCAGAAATGAGCCTCATCGCTGAACAAAATTTGTCACATTTGAACATTTCGAACCGAACACTGATTTTGGTAATAAAATTCAATGATTTGCAAGCGTTGCTCGTTAGTAAGTCTATTCATGATGAAATGTCAAAGCATACTGAGCATCTTTCTCTTTGGCACCATGTCTGAAATCTCACGTGATCTGTCAAATACTAATGCATGAAAATCCTAACCTCAAAAAAATCACCCATTAAAAAAACACAACCAACAAAAAAGCCACATTTAATACAAATTTTATTTGAATTACAACAAATTAATTTGTTCTATATATATATATATATATATATATATATATATATATATATATATATATATATTTATATATATATTTTTTTTTTATTGCTAATAATTTCCGGAGAACCCACACAAAAGCAGCATTAAAGTGGAAGGAAATAGGAAATATTAAATTTTATTTAGATTCATTGGTTACGTCTTAATAAAAATAGATTTGAAATTAAAAATAGATTTCAGTCAGCGATTGATCAAGCTCAAAAAACTCTAATTATTATTACCAGGGCCGCCCCGGGGCACAGAGGGATTTTTTGTGCAATAAGTAGTTTTTTCGACACATAAAATTTAAAAATGTAAAGATGCAGTTTTATAGAAAATTGATTCAGTATGAAGAATCCATAAATTGTATGCCAAAAAAACGTTCATTTGTCTTTGATGTCACATGTATATTTTGGTCCAAAATATTGAAAACTGTTTACGCACTTCTATAGTGTTTGTACGTAAGATAATTTTATTGCTCTGATTCAAATAGTATTTTTTTTTTAAATATATCCTTTTATGCGTATTTAAAAAAAAAATATAAAGTTCGCTCATATGGTTTAAAAGATATAATAGAATAATATTTGTTCTATAACGTGCCGTGATTACAAACTTCGTTGGAAGAAAAAAAGGTTGCTCAGTCATGCTAGGTGCTCGCGCTATAATAAAATGAAAGGCAAGACTCCATACTATCAATTAAAAAAAATGATAGATGATGAATAAAAGTCTATATTTAAATGCATGTATTGAAATTTATTTATAAAATAATTACTTTTGGTAAAGAAACAAAAATTGTGGGAAAAAATATAATATGGTTTATATGGGCGGTGGGTAGTGGGCGTGGCCGTTTTTGATGAAACTTTATTTTATTCTTAATTGAGGTAATGAAAGGCTCTGCGCCAAATTTCAAAAACTTTGGGCCAAAAATAAATGTTGGGTTCTATAGGCGGTGGGTAGTGGGCGTGGCCGATTTTGATGAAACTTTATTTTATTCTTAATTGAGGTAATGAAAGGCTCTGTGCCAAATTTCAAAAACTTTGGGCCAAAAATAAATGTTGGGTTCTATAGGCGGTGGGTAGTGGGCGTGGCCGATTTTGATGAAACTTTATTTTATTCTTAATTATCTGTGCCAAATTTCAAATACTTTGGGCCAAAAATAAATGTTGGGTTATATGGGCGGTGGGTAGTGCTCGTGGCCGATTTTTATGAAACTTTATATTTTTCTTAATTGAGCTAACCAAAAGCTCAGAGCAAAATTTCAACATTATACGGGCACTCCTTATATTTTTTGCCAAACATTGTATGAACAAATCCCAGTGTGTGGGGCGATCAGGCCCTATACACAATTAATTGGTCTAAATAAATTTATATTTTTCATATAATTAATTTTTTTTATACTTATATTTACAAAAGGGTTACATATAATAAATATAAGAGATAGTTTTTAATTATATTTCGATTCATGGAGTCAAAGAATGTAAATAAAAAAAGTTTCAATGAAATCTGGAATGGTAAATATTAACGTTTTCTGCACAACGAAGCTGATGTTGATTACAAAAATATATTTTTTGGGCTATTTTTGGATAATAATTATCAGACTTTAATGGCAAGGGCCCTTTATTTTTTCTCATTCATTTCGTTTTTATTTTTCGAATTCTGCCCAAGAAGATGGATTCGTATTTATCAAGCCAACAGTTTAATGAGAAGAAATTAATACCGTTTTGTCATTCTCATTAATATCTTCGTCATTAGAATTTGAATCTGGTATTACTTCATTAAGTGTACTCACTCACGTTCACTGATGACTGCTGAAGAGATAGAAGGAGCAAAATAGGAAGTGAGCTTTGGTACCTTCTTAAGAAGCACTTCAGTCGTTGCCTCCTCTTCTCTTACTAATTGAGTATTTGTGCTCCAGAGAGTTTTTTAAACATGATTCAGTTCGTAATAATCCTACTGAAGGTTTATGGTATGGTAATTGGTAAATGGTAAATTCATATATAATATTATTGTTGTCGTATTTTATTTCTTTATTACTTTTTTGTGGGCAATGAAAGAACCAATACTAACTTTTCAATAGCCAGCCGTTTTAATTCGCACACTCGCTGGCGTCATTGGACGGTTTATCGTACATTTGAAAAACGGTGCTTACACCTGGCAAGCATTGAGCCACGAGTGGAGCATGCATAGCTGCTCTTCTACAACTTATTGTTGTTTGTTTTAATAGTCATTGATTACACTCGAATTTTTCGTCAAATATTCAATATTCGTGCTCCTATCCATAACGCTGACGGTGATATTTCTTTCTTCCTTACAAAAGTTTGCGCCCCCTTCACCGTGGCGCCCGGGACGATCGTGTATAATAAGGGTGTTGGCAATAACAAAAAATATAGATAATAAAATTTAACACTAAAGGGTGTTCCGGTATAGGCCATGTTTTTCACGCCTACGGCCTCATATTTTAAATCGTTTTAGGCAGACACTTAAAATTTACACAGAATATGTTCGTTAACAAATATAAAAAAATAACATTAAAGGGTGTCCCCCTTTCACAGAGTTTATTTTACAATGTCTACTATAACAAAGAGTATCCAAAATAAAATTCATTAAAATGAAAGGGTGCCCCCTAGAGGTCACGATTTTGTCTGTTAATGTTAATTTTCGCAGATCTACGTAAAAAAAAAAAACTTGCCAGCTTCTTACTGAATTTCTAAACCAATAAAGGTTCAGATGGATAGTTTAAGTTGTTTAAAACCTTTTTTTTTTAATTTAACCTTCATGTTTCTTCCGATTTTGCGGCCGATGGGAGGACAAACATAAATTGACGTTAGATAAAGATCATTTAGATGGTTGTTGTAAAAGTGGGTCAGAATGGGTCTTAACCAAAAAAATTAGAACGTATATGCTGCTACGAAAAATGATTGGGGCTGATTAATAAAACCAGAAATTTATTTTACTGAAACAGGGTGGCCCAATTTTTACTCTTCTTTATTATATATACAAACTTCATACTATTTAGAAAATATTTACTTAGAACTTAGCAAATATTTTACTCTTCATATATTTCTTGAAAAACACTTAATAATTAAATTTTTTTACATTTATTTTCATTTCAGGTATGTTTAAAATTTAAATTTCCATTACCATTTGGAGTAAGTTATTGCCTCTGCTTCGTGTCTGATTAAATTATGTCGAGCGGAGGGAAGGTATACATTGGTAGAACAGGATACGCCAGATCAATCTCTGGACGCGGATGTAGATTTGTGTGTTTTTTAATTTTAATTTTACTAAAAACAATGAAGACTGTAAAACGCCTCCTAAGAGGTGAAAAGGTCAGTCAGAAGGAACTCCGCCAATAAATTGGTCAATGGAAGAATCCGAAAGAGATGGACAAGAATACCTCGCATGAGGTTGACGGATTAATCTAAAAAGTATAACTGAGACAATAGCCGCATCTGTATATTGTCATTGCAAACTTATGTTACTTTATACCGACTAACTGACTTAAATAGACTTATAATTTATTGTCAAAAATCGACATCAATTGATCCCATAATATTTCTAGGTTTTATCGTAAATCTGGAAATTTTCGGTAGCCGAGAACTAAAAGACTGAAGTGGCGGTTTGGTTGTCAGAGCACATGTTTCCTTAAACGTCAAATTACGTAAAGAAATACTTAGGTTAGGTTAGAGAGGATCACACATGACTGTTTGTGTGTAGGTTCACAAGACCATTATTGATCCATAGTGACTCCTCTGATATTTTCCGGTGTCTATAGTTCTGTTCTAATCAGTCCCTCTAAGTAGTCCAGTGAGCCTCGTAAATTTGACAATCAGCTTACTTTCCACACTTCTCAAGTCCTCAATATTCTGAAAGAAAAAAGAGCCAAAACATTTATTGCGTCTGTGTGATAGTACAGGGCATTCACAAAGATAGTGGAATGTATTTTCCTCTTCTTCGCCACACCAGCTGCAAATATCATTATCGCAAAGTCGAATCTTTCTTAAGAAATATCTGAGATCGTCTGTGTGCATCTCAATGAATTATTCCACATTGTATCGTAATCACGTCCAAATTGTTCCCTTATTCTCCCATACATTGAATCGAGACCAGGATATACGTTCATACATCTGACATTTATATCCAAATCAGCTCCATCTCGTGCCAACTCGTCTGCAGCTTCATTTCCTACGATATTGTAATGACCGGGTACCCAGCACAGTTTCAGTGTGTGTTATTCGTGGAGATCTTGAAGTTCTCTGCGACAACGGCTGACTACCTTCGATCTAATACACCTATTACCGAGTGCTATCAAAGCCGCCTGACTAAATAGTGATATTACTAGAGAATATCGGCCTCACAGACAGTAACCTAGCAGCTTCAGACACCGCAAAAATTTCGGCTTGAAAAATGTTGCATAGGTTATCCAGTCTAAAACTGTGTCTGATTCCTAAGAAATATTAAAAAAGAAGTCTTCTTTTCTTCTATTTTTATCTTTAAGATATTACCATGGTGTTATATCCTGACGAAATCTTAACAATGATTAAACAATATACATATGTATGTCTATTAAAGCGACCATCTGTATATAGTGAGTATGCACTAGACAGGAAGTTGTCCGAAATAAGTATTTCCCTTGGATGGAAGTCGGAATTCTAGCCCAAGGACTAGGAAAGAAACAAGGCAAATAGTGGTTACTAGTGTTGAACTGAAGATCACCGAAAAAGAAAATTATGAAATAAAGTATGGTAACTTTCTTAAACGAATTTTGGTAAAGGTATTTTGGTGGTGTTTAGAACCATTTAGGTTAACCAACAGGAAGAGATATGCAGAAAAAATAGTCTAAAGCAATTGTGAGGTATTGAAAATTAAAAAGACCTATGACTATGTGTAGAACATCCCAACGATAAAATGGTCGTCGCATCTTTGTCAGATATTGCCCATCTGAGACGCTCAGTTATCGATGAACCCGACACATGGATGAATGTAATGACAATGGTTACGTTTCTTTTAATAGATCTGCCATTTTTATAAAGCCTACAAGAAAAAAAACTAAGGAATTATAATCTCAGTGGCAAGTTTACGTCACCTCTGTGTGAAACAGCTATATATACTCTCAAATCGTTCTACTTATGGAATATTTTTTTTTTCTTTTCTAAAATTAGGAAAAAAATTCCTGATTATATTTAGATAATTATCTGGCATAAGCAACCAGTGAAATACGTATAGGAACTAGCTTTTCTCCCAACAAGTAAATTGCATTTTATAATATTACTAGTTGTGCCCGCCACGTCGTTGGCGTTCTGACAATATTTTGCTCGATTTTGCTTTGAAATTGTCAGACAGCAATGTAATTCGACAAAGTAAAAATACAAATCAAACACAAATTTTATTCATTTGACGTCTAATATTGTGCAATAGTTTTTAAAATACACCACTTTCACAAATAAAAAGGTGTGGTGAAAATATAACCGTGTTGAAAATATCCCAGTAATAACCGAAAATTTCAGTATTTTTATACTGGAAATTGCGTTATTTCCATTTTCTCTTGGAAATGAGATATAAGTATTCTATATTGGAATCAGGATGCTAAGGTACTTCCTTACACAAATCTGTTAAAATCCATCCAGTAGTTTTTACGTGATGCGAACACAAATGAAAAGCAGACAGACAGACGGGGGGAATGAGTTACTATTTTATTATATGTATAGATTATTAAGGAGTTAACGAAGCAGACTACTAACTTCAAGGGACCCTTTTTTAAATCCCTTCATTCCTCAATGATTTCTGGTGTTCGACTGAAAATTTACGAATGCTTTACCTTCATTGAGTCTCGTGCTGTAACTAGCCTTTTACTCTCGACTGTAGTGATTTCAGACTAGCGACTGATATATGTATGTCGACATTCTTCATCACAGAGTCTATGGTAATTGCTAGCATTTGCTTATGACTAGGTCTCCACAGCACATCCATATAATATGTGCCTGTCTGTGGTCCAAAGCCTCTTTTCCAAGCGCAGTCTGCAAGTATCGCCTTACTGCAATTTTTAACTTCGCCATATAATACTTGAGAGTGCGTGACCTGTACTAAAGCAGTTAACCATTATATCATATCTATATTATATCCAAGCTCCTTCTTGGTATGCCTGCCAAGTTGTAGTGACAATTTCCAGAGTCTTTGGTGGAATCGAACTCACAACCCCGGATTGATAGACTAGCCCACCGAGGCACCAATTTTATAATATTAAATAATTACTATTTAAAATCCCCAAAATGTTTTTAATTATACTCTTTTGTTTATTATAAAAAAGGCAATTAAAAAGTTAAAAGCCATCTTTGACTTTTTATGCGGTATAGGGTGGTTAAAAAGAAATCCCCATTTTTTACAGATATAAGAACATATGTATGTGTATTAGTAATCTATACTTAGTTAAAAAGAAAAGGCAATAATTAATTTATAAAATTTTTCATTGTTCTTGATTCAACTAAGATCTCTTATAAGGGGTGATCCATTTCGAGGTTCCCTACTTTTTTAAAGAAAAAAAAAAAAAAAAAAACACAGAATATTAGAATTTAATGGAGAATATTTATTATCATTAGAAAGAATATTGTTTCGCATTTAATTTTAGAAGATTATGTCTATTAAATGTTGGCCGTAAAATTTTTTGATGAATCGTTCAAGCATTTCGACTGGTAACTGGCGAATGACACGCGTGGTGTTTTCCTCCAAGGCCTGAATCGAAGCGGGTTCGTCCGCATAAACTTTAGACTTTACACAACACCACAGGAAAAAGTCTAACGATGTGATATCACACGATCTTGGTGGCCAATCGACCGGCCCAAAATGTGAAATTATGTGCTAACCGAAATGTTCTCGCAATAAATCCATTGATTGATGCGATGTGTGGGAAGTGGCGCCGTCTTGCTGAAACCAAATGTCGTCGAGATCACGAGCTTCAATTTCAGGCATCAAATAATCGGTTATTATGGCACGATAACGATCGCCATTGACAATTACGTTCGCATCGGCATCATTTTTATAGAAATATGAACCGATTATTCCACCGGCCCACAAACCACAACAAACCGTTGTTTTTTCTGGATGAAGTGGTAGCTCTTCAGGTTGCTCTTCGTCCCAAATTCGGCAATTTTTTTTTGTTTACATACCCATTGAACTAGAAATGGAACTCATCGCTAAAAAAAATTTGCCTCGAAAATGTCGGATCTTCTTGGAACTTTTCAAGAGCCCGTACAGCGAAGCGATTCAGGCGTGGGTCTTTCCATTATGATATGCCAAACAATACTAAACAAAAATAACATGACAGCATGACACGACTCACACGTGATCTGTCAAAAAAAGGCTATTGAAAAAAGTACCTCGAAATGGATCACCCTATATATCCCCAGATTACATGATATACACGATATTAGACCACATATACTTCTCAAGATTTGGCTCCCTTTCTACCCAGCTTAAAAAAGTGGATAAACATTCGAGTCGAAAAGGGAGTTAATTTCCTGTCCCAAAGCCCATTTTAAGAACACTCCCTAATCCCTCCTTGCATAGGGCATAAACAAAATGAGAATTTCTGCATAAAAACTATGATTTTCAATGTTTTTATTGACATATTAAATTATCCTCGTATATTACGATTTATGAAGTGAAGTTTGTATGAAGTTGCCGGCATATTCTGTTTCAATCTATATAAAATTGTTTTCTAACTAAAAATATCAAATTTAAAACTCTTTGTAAACCATATTTATTTAATCAAAAATACTCAAACAAATCACATTTAAATTAGAGGAGAATGAAAAAATATACTTGAATACAAATAAGATCTAAGGTTGCAATAGCTGCTTAAAATTATATTCGATAAATAAAACTTCAGTAACTATAAATATTCATTAACAATAAATAAAATTTTTGTTACCAGTTTTTCTTAAGTCAATAAACTGTAAATGATTTATAAATTAAAAAAAAAAAAACCTTTTCCTTATACAAAAATATTAAGTGGAGATACCCACTTTAATTATGTATTAAAAACACTAATGTTTAAAATATAATATATACAGCCCTGAAATACGAAATGATTTTTATAGTCGTATTTAAACCATAATTCAACAATAAAATTTTAGTTTTTATGACTTTTAACGACACATGTTTTAGGTCACAAATATTGGATTTCCTCACTGGGTTTTTTTATAGTTAAAATGGGAATTTTACATACATAAATTTTCTTTACATTAGGAATTTTTCAAACAAAATTTTAACAGAACATGTGTCTCAATATACGAGTACTTGGCTGCGTGTAGCCATAAAAAAATCTGTAAAAGAAAACTACCTGCTGTTTTAAAAACATTAATTTTTATTATATTTCTTTCTTTTATATTTTATGTTCATCTCAACATGTTGTGTTTTCTTAGTATTGAGTGTAAAATGAGTTCACTTCCTGTATAACAGGAACTTAACCTTTAACTGTTATACACACCTACACATACAACAACATTACAAAACATCTCAGAATCCTTGAGAGTTTCTTTATTTATTGAAAACAAGCAAATTATTTGCTTTAAACTCTATCAATTCTTCTAATATGGTTTGATATTTAAAAAAAATCCCTGAAAAGGTTTTACATTCATACAAATATTGTCTTTTCAATCTAAATCCTCTGTCAAGGTAAAACTACCTGAACTGCCTAAGGGTATTTCATCATAAAATCTAAACAACCATCTTTGAAGTTTCAATTTCTTCAACAGCTAATGAGTAGTTTTTGGTGTCTTAAACTACAAACGTGAGGTATTATTTTCGTTTTTAAATGTTCCTGATTTAAAAATATACAAATTTACAGTGGGTTCGATGGCGAAAAAAGTAAATATAAAAAATAATTTATAAGATGGAAACTTAGTATAAGTACTTCCAAGCGACATAACTAAATTTTTACGTCTATAGATGTTTTAAAAATAAATTGAATGATAATTTGTACAAGTCTCAAGTAGTAAAATCTGACATGTGGATAACTTTACTAAATATCAAAATATCAAAACAATAAATAATCTATATCTATCCATTAAATAAAATAGTAACTCATTTCCGTCTGTCTGTCTGCTTTTCATTTGTGTTCGCATCACGTAAAAACTACTGGATGGATTTTAACAAAATTTTGTGTGAAGGTACCTTAGCATGCAATTGCCGGAGCTCATGTTGATACAATGACACAAAGATTGGAAAAAGCACTCAGAGCAATCTGTTCCTGGGGGATCAGAACGGACTGAGTGTCAATCCATCTAAAACGGAGCTTGTATTATTCTCAAGGAAGTACAAGGTTCCAACCTTCAGGCCACCTACAGTAACACTAAATCTATCTGATAGCGCGAAATATTTAGGCATAATATTAGATAGTAAACTATCCTGGAAAATGAATGTTCAGGCTAGAGCGTCTAAAGCTATGACGGCAATATATGTATGTAAGAAAGCCATTGGCACGACTTGGGGGATGAGCCCAAGGAATGTGAATTGGCTGCTTGAAGTAGTAATCAAACCAATATTATTTTACGGTGCAACTGTCTGGTGGAGAGCACTAGATATTAGGACAAACGTCTCTACTATAGAAAGGGTGTTGCGCACTATGGCGATCCTTATAACTGGAGCCATCAAGTCAACACCAACGAAGGCGCTTTTTGCAATACTTAACTGGTTACCGGTAGATCCACTGGCCAGGTATGTGGCTCTAAGGACAGCTGTTAGACTAAATGTGGTAGGTGCATGGAACCATAGATCATGGGGACATGCCAATCTTCTAGGAACAACGGATGTTATTCCTGAGCTCTTAGACTACTGCACCCCGTCACCCTTCTTCACACGAAGATTCCACTTTGATTTGACGGAGGGAAACTCTCTAACACCTCAAACTTTACTGGTTTACACAGATGGTTCCAAAAGGGGAACGAAAGTGGGAGGTGGAGTCTATATAGAGGAGTTTCAGACTTCCGAATGACTGCAAAGTCATACAAGAAGAAAATACTACTATTAAAAAAGGCGGCTAACTGGCTAATGTACCACAGGTTATTAGACAGAGATATCTGGATTTGTACTGATAGTAAAGCCGCTATCATGTCCCTTATAGGTGTGTATAGCACATGAAATCTTGTCTTTGAATGCCGGACATCCTTAAATGTGATGGCGGATAATTCGACAGTCACCCTTAAATGGGTGAGGGGATTTGGAACCCAGCAAGCAGGATGGGTATCCCTTATAATGACTTCTGCAGAAGTTGCCAGGATGAAGAAGAGGAGGAATCGGTTGAACACCTCTGTCATTGCCCTGCATTAGAACAATGTCGCCTACAACACTTGGGACGACGATGTTTTTGAAAGCCTTTCTTGTGTTTCATCTCTGGAACCAATCAGGATTAATTCCTTTTTAAGGAACTGTGGTTGGTTTTCTAACCCTCTTCCAACTGAAGTGACATAGTTGCTCATCAATGTGTGTCACGTCCGATAGAGCCTTCACAGCTAACACCTTCGCCGTCTATGACCTTCTACCCACTTCTGTCTCTAAGTTTCTTCCTCAGTCTATACTGATCTTTGGTCTCTATCTTCTCTGCCTATCGCTCCTCTTATTTGCAGGTATCAAAAAGAGAGCAAGATAATGGACCCAAGTGAGCTATTTTTATTCCACTTCTCTTTTCTCCTCCTCTATAAGCTGCCTGATTAACCTAACCTAACCTACCTTAGCATCCTTCTTCCAATATAGGATACCTTTTTCCGCAAAAATATCTCATTTCCAAGATAAAGTGGAAAAAAAGCAGTGAAAGTACGCAATTTCCGGTTTAAAATTGGTATATTTTAAACACGTTTGCAAACCTTTTATTTTTGAAATTAGGATATGTTAAATAAAATTGCACAACATATGGCGCCAATTAAGGGTGCTGTAGCTTAAGTGGTTAGCACGTTGACTACTAAAGTAATGGTCACGAGTTCAATACTCAGCCAACCAAGGCAACATCAATTTTTCTGATATGTATTAGTTACTCTTTATAATAATACATATCGCAACGCCCTCCTTCGCCGGTATTACCACATTACCCTAAATCGGCGGCGAAGTAAAATAATTATAAATTGCCTATGATAGTTTCAACCTAATTCGCCTAAATAGCACCATAATCATAACGCGCAATTGCAGTGTTGCCATAAGCGAAGCTTCACTATCACACTAACCATCTGTCTTCTCTACTTCTATTCCTTTCCAAAGGAAGTAACACGATTAATATAGGCATTAAATGCCTGAGTGTTACTTCTCTTAAGAATTTGTATTTGATTTGTATTTTTAGTTTGTGGAATTACATTGTTATTAAAATATTTCAAACACCTCTTACAGAGGTTTACACAAATTTTTAGAATTTTTGAATTTTTAATAAATTTTACAATTTTATCCAGGGATTGGATACCTTTAAAAAAAGTAAATACATAAACCATAACTGAAGCAGTATAAAAGTAAGAGTCTTTCAATTGGTGTGCAAAACTTTCGAAGCAAAATCGAAAATATTGTAAGGACGCCCACGACGCACAGTGGGATTCATTCATACAATGTTTGGCAAAATATATAAGGAGTGCCCGTAGAATGTTGAAATTTTGCTCTGAGCATTTGGTTAGCTCAATTAAGAAAAATATAAAGTTTCATCAAAATTGGCCACGCCCACTACCCACCGCCCGTAGAACCCAAAATTTATTTTTGGCCCAAAGTTTTTGAAATTTGGCACAGAGCCTTTTATTACCTCAATTAAGAATAAAAAAGAGTTTTATCAAAATTTGCCACGCCCACTACCCACCCCTCATAGAACTCAAAATTTATTTTTGGCCCAAAGTTTCTGAAATTTGGCACAGAGCCTTTTAATACCTCAATTACGAATAAAAAAGAGTTTTATCAAAATTTGCCACGCCCACTACCCACCGCTCATAGAACTCAAAATTTATTTTTGGCCCAAAGTTTTTGAAATTTGGCATGGAGCCTTTTATTACCTCAATTAAGAATAAAATAAAGTTTCATCAAAATTTGCTACTCCCACTACCCACCGCCCATATAACCCATATTATATTTTTTCCCACAACTTTTTGTTTCTTTACCAAAACTAATTATTTTATAAAAAAAAAAATTTCAATACATGCATTTAAATATAGACTTTTATTCATCATCTGTCATTTCATCAAGTTCCAGAACCTGTTAACGGGGTTGACATCTAATGCTACTTATAAAAGGATATGAGGATACTAGAAGTCGATGAAAAAAATCTGTATTTCTTGCAACTCTATCACACTTTCTCGAGAACCTTAAGCTATAATAATCTTTATTTCTGGCTGCATCATTACATTTTTA
Organism: Phasia obesa; assembly: GCA_949628195.1. NCBI lineage: Eukaryota > Metazoa > Arthropoda > Insecta > Diptera > Tachinidae > Phasia > Phasia obesa. Next base: position 104,749,525 of record OX451219.1, read on the forward strand.
AATTTTATGTGTCGAAAAAACTACTTATTGCACAAAAAATCCCTCTGTACGACGTGGAGGGCACAGTTAGTTAATAATAATTTTAAAAGCTCTATTAAAAAGTTATAACTATTTAATCCTTTTTGTAAATATATGAAGACTTTTCTTAATAACTCTATTTGTATTTTATTAACTTTTATACTTCACCTTAAACCTTGCAACCCTTGCATGTCATTTGTTGTCATGACACTTGACATCAATCGCAGCGAATATTAAAGCAAATAAGACGATAAATTACAATTTGAAAAGCTCTCATTAACCACAGATTTATTTTAATTTCCACATTTACTGTTTGCAAAAATAACACATTTTCATGTAAAACACATTTATTTATTTAAAAGCTTTCATACATACATAGATACGAATATGTATGTATGCCTGCAAGTACATATATCTAGATTCTAGAAGATAAACAAAAAATTATTATATATTGATTTAAAAAAATGTTGTTTTGATTAAATTCTTTGTTGTTTGAATCTTGAAATCTTTTCTATTTTATTTTTAAATGTCATGATTAAAGTGTTCAGTCATATATTTTCTATAAATGCGAATTACTGCACGTACTTGAAATGTTATTTGTTTGGTAATAAATTTTATTTCTATAATTCTTGAATTCAACAATATTAGTTTATATTTTTAAATTCTTTAATATTTTTTATATTCTATTAAAATGAAATTTATTACTAATTTATGGTAAAAATTTACTACTTTGTTGTGAAAACACGTTTGTAAATAAAATATGTCCTGTTTAATCAGCAAATCAAATTATAGTTATATAACAAATAGTACAGTAGTAGTCAAAATACCTAAAATTGAGGTGAACAAAATAAGTTTCGTTCTGAAAACAATTGGAGAATTAACTTGTCGGGGCGATAACCTAACCTCATCAGTAAATATTTTCTCAATTTACAATACAAAAAACTCGAAATAGACTGAAACAAAACTGGTCTGCTCATGAATAGTTTTTGAGTAATAGGGCGCGGCGCGGTCATAATTCTAACACTTTAAGATGGCGTTTTTACACTATTTAGATATTTTGTAATAGATCTTGTAAAAAACTTTGTAGCGATTTTGCAAAAGATCTTTGTAGAAATCTTGTAAGAGATCTTTGTAGAGATCTTGTAAGAGACATTTTCCAAGTAATATTACAATAACAAATCAAAACTTTAAACGAAATAAAATATAATAAAAAAGTTCATAGGCGCCAAAATAATAATATACGAATGATCACAGTTTCTCTCTGGTATATAAAAAAACGCCACCATTCACAAAGATCTAAAGATCAGTTAAAGCAGACATAGCAAAACGTTTAGTAACATATTTAAAAATGCTTCAAACGCTTCAAAATCCGCTTGCTCGTAATATCCCTAATGATCGTGCATAGATTCGACTAGAAGAAGGGATATTATCTCTCTTGGCCGTACATCAGATTGATGATCCCCAAATGATAACGCCAGCTACGAGGGTAGTATGATAAATCTGATTTTTATGTCCATATCAGTTAGTTTAAATACAAGATTATTCCCGTAAACTGCTGTATATTTTGAGGTCCCCTTCGGGGGTTCACGTGGTGGTTGTGGTTTAGATCGATGTATGCAGAGTTGATGCATTGTTGATCAAAGTGTGCTGCTGCACTCTCAATAGAAGTAGTTGGATGGTCTCCAACCCCTAAACAAGAGGATAGAACATGGATCTAGGCTTGCCATGATCTATCTCATTGTGACTGTGCAATATGGGTGCCATTACACACGTCACGTTGTCATATATTGTGCTGTACTGCTCAATGGGGGTGCTAGTCAACACTTTTATTGCACTCGATGGTAAGACCACCGTTGGATAAGAGCCAATACAGCTAGGTGTTGACTTTAATGTTGATCACATCAAGACAATAGTCGGGTGTGTAGTCACTAAGGCAGAAATTCACAAATTGGGCTGCGAACTGCTATCTGATCGAGAAATTTCTCCAGATTTATTATCTTGTCACTATTTCCTGTTTTCATATTGAAAGACATGGCTGGATGGTAAGAGATTTGGGATAAACTAAAAAATTCGTCATTGAAACAAAAGCTGAACTAAATGTATCGAGCGTAAAGGTGACTGTATTGTGGAACAAGATTAACGTGAGTACCTGCCTACTCGGCCTAACCTCACGGTGGTCTTACCACCGAGTGAAACTTAGGCGTAGAATAGCGCCCCCATTACGATTGCCACCAATCGCTTTTTGTGTGTGATACAATCACAATGAGTAACAATTTATATAATATGGCAAGCCTTTCCAAGGTAAGCCTAGATCCACATTATAACCTCTTGCTTAGGGGTTTGGAGACTATCCAAACTCCGTCTGTTGAGAGTGCAACAGCACACTTGATCGACTTTGCACCTTACCTAAATAAATCGATATTAAACCACAACCACCTCGTGTACCCCCGAAGGGGACCTCACCAATAACCGGTCACAGAGAGGATAGGCTCTCTGTGGGGCCACCGATTCCCGTGGTACCAGTCCTTTGGGCACTGGTCGGGCCTCGAAGAGGACCCGTATGTTTTAACACACAGACCTTTTCTTCCAGATTTAGGCTCTAGGAACCCTAGAGTCTGGTGCCCCTATTTCCCCCGAATGAACCGCGTCAAAGCATTTGCCATATTCCTGCAGTGACAATTGGAACCCCCGGGGGTAGGTGACTGTATTGATAGGGAAGTCGTTCACACAAAACTTGAGGCCTCCGGTTTGTAGTTTGTTCTAAGTTGAAATTTATTACAAAATTAGTAGTACCCGCCACGTCGCCACCGTCCTGATAATATTTCTATTTCGATTTTTCGTTGAAAGTAATCCACAACAAATTTTAAGACTCTTACTTTTAAAGCGCTGCATGATCGTTAATGTATTTGTTTTATATAGAGGTACTCATCTCTGATGTTGCAACATAGGTTTTATTTAAAGTTCGAAAATGTATGTAAAATCTCAAAATATTGTAGAGTTCTGTAAGCAAAAATAAAAGGTGCTGCCAACTAGATAACTGCTTATGTCTTCTGTTATAAATTTGGCGGTTAGTAAATATATTTTAAGTTGCAAATGTTTTGAACACCAGTGTATAGTATAACCTCGTTATACTACCACCATTATTGGTACAAATTGTGAAAAAAAAAAATAGCAAAGGCCAAAGTGTAAACTAAGTACCAAATGATAATATTTAAAGTGCGATTTTTTTTAAGTCTTATGTCATCGTTTTTTTGCTTGTTGTCAATAACACTATAAAAGGTGTTTAATGGTCATAAACTTATGTTTTTTTTTTTTCCCTTAAACATTTTGTGTTTTATGCGATTTTTTTTCATTTAAATTCGACAGTTTCTTAAAAAAAAATATATATATATATAAAAACTAAAATAAGATAAAAAGATGACGCAACTGGTTTTTTTATGTTTACATTTTAAAACATGTAGAACGAGTACAACTGACTTAAAATGTTTAGCCAAAGAAAAAAAAAAGAATTTAACAGCTGCAATTTTTAATTTGTTCTTTTTTTATAAGAAAAGCGGAAGACAGGCTTCTGGTATTAAAGGTTTTGCAACAACAAGTAAATAAAATTTTAAACTTGAAGAAAAAGAGCTTAACTGAACCTGCACTTTAGAATTTAAAATAAAATAAAAGACCAGTTATGGTTATGATGAGGGTTAAAATGAAATTAAAAAAAAAATAAAAAAGAGTAAAATAATTGTAAAATGGCCAATAACATTTAAAACGAAAAAGTACTTGTTTCTTTGAACTTATAATTTTTTTTATTTATTTACTAGCTGTGCCCACACTCGTTTTGTGCGTCCTGACAATATTTTGTTCGATTTTGCTTTGAAAGTAATACACATCAAATTTTAAGACTCTTACGTATTTATATAAAGGTACCCATCCCTGGATAAAATTCTAAAATTTATATAAAATTCTAAAATTTATATAAATTAAAGAATAAAAAACCGTGTTTAAAATATTCCGTTTTTACAAATAAAGGATGCCTTAAAGTATACAGAAATTCGGTAGGAAAAATATCGGCGTACTTTCACTAATTTTTCTCCACTTTCTCCTGGAAATAAAATATTTTTGAGGAAAAAAAAGTATCCTATATTGGAATCAGAATACTAATGCACCTCCTCACAAAATTGTGTTAAAGTCCATCCACTAGCTTTTACGTGATGCTAACACACACACACACACAGACAGGAATTGAGTTCATTTTTTGTTTTCAACATTTATTGTCTTGAATTAAAGAAGAAAAACTCACGTTTATTTATCTACTTAAACATGAGAATTTTGCACTCTTTTGTTTTTAAACTTAGTGCAATTTTTAACTTAATTAATTCCACAAATACAAACAAATTTGTACTTAATTATAAACAAAAGATATTTATTTATTCACACCAAAGTTGCATGTTGTATAAAACTTTAACAAAAAACTCGAATGTAGTGTAAATAATCAAAGGTCTTTTTCTAATTAGTTGATTAAATTTTGCAAATGTATTTAATTCAATTAAATTGAAACATTTTTATTTATAAGGAAATTGGTTGTTTAATAAAGAAATTTAAAAGACACAGAATACAGTCTCTGATTTTTATAAACTAAAGTATGCAAAGTCCATTTTTACATCTTGACTTTTTACATTCTGACTTCATTTCATCTTTGAATATAAATAATCGGCCCTATTCCCGTTGGCGTTTTAATTTTAATAGTTGTTTTCATCGTCGTTTCGTTTCTAAATTCGTATTCCTGAAATATATTGAAACGATGAAGAAACGTTATCGAAAACAAAAGGAAAAATTTATAAAGTGTGGTAGCACTGCAATATATTGTGTTATTCTTTATAACATTTTTGTAAATTTCTGAAAAATTTGTTTTAACAAAATATAACGAGTGCTGAAATTTATTTTTCAAGTTCAATTAATGATGATGACATAATGGATATAAATATACATCGGAAGATGCTACGACAGAACGTTAACATTTTTGCCATCCCAGATTCTAAGTACGAAACTTGATTAGTAGCGATCTAACTTCTTCATGATCGACGAATACCAACACGTTTCCTTTCGGGTTAATTTGTTTTTCAATTTTAATAGGTTTGACACCGCTTCCTCCAATGGTGACAATCGCACCTGTTTATAACATCCTTCCCCTGTTGCTCTGGATTCAAAGTTTCCTTTTTATCTTGATTTATTTTAATAAAAAAACATTTGAATGGATATTTTCTCCGAATTTAGTCTTACTTAATTTATGCCAACCTTCTCCATCAAGAACTGGAGGCCCGAACGGAACGGATTTAATTTCTCGGCATTTTCGCTTCAAAAATCACTAATTTTGAGGGTTTTATGACGAACTGCCTAAATTTACTTTTTTTTAATTTCAAATTTTTTTTCTTGTAGTCGTTTGAGTTTCGTTGCCTACAATGATGATTTTTTTTTTATAACGTTTATTTAAACAATTTCATGTATCATATTTTAACTATAATAAACAAAAAGCATTACATATAACTTATATATAGCACTGTCCCTAAAACGGGATCTCAAGTATATTAATTATGTTGTGACTAATAATTTTTATAATATCATATAATTAATTATATTATAATAAGTATAAATTATATAAAGTGTCGATGTTAGGAAAAAATGAGAAAAAACCTTACTTTTATATCGCAAAAAGTTAAAAAAAAGGTCAAGGGATAAAAGAAGAGAAAATTACTCTGTGAGCCACCAGTATTTATTAACATTTAAGTTGGTAATAATATTTTTATCATTAGAAAAGATACTAGTCTCAAATCTAAGGTTTTCAGTGGTAAGTTCATTACTATGTATGGATTTATTATTGGCTCTTCTATAAATGTGGTAAAATATAGGAACGCCATTTTCGTTTTGCAAAAAACCGTTACTATCGAGGTATAAGAAGGCCTCAGGTGGTACATATCCAGAATTTAGACATTTTATAATGTATTCTTTGTTAGCATAATAAGGTGCCATTATTAATTTATTATCAGTGTATTTAATACATCTTAGTATATGATTCCTTATAACATACAAAATAAAATTGTCAATTCTACCTGCTTTTACCTCATTATACAACATTTTATTCGAAATGTATTTAATATAATTGCTATCTGGAGACCTGTGTATTGCCATACAGGCTCTCAAACATTTTCTTTCTAAGATTCTGTATTTTTCCATGTATGAGGGAGAAATATTGAACCATATTTGGCAGCCATATGTTAAAATAGGACGAATTAGGCATTGATACATAATTATCTTAATCTTTTATAATTTTTTAAGAGCTTGAGAATTTTTTTTTAAAAAAAACGCATAAAATTTGCAAAATCTCATCGGTTCTTTATTTGAAACGTTAGATTGGTCCATGACATTTACTTTTTGAAGATAATTTCATTTAAATGTTGACCGCGGCTGCGTCTTAGGTGGTCCATTCGGAAAGTCCAATTTTGGGCAACTTTTTCGAGCATTTCGGCCGGAATAGCCCGAATTTCTTCGGAAATGTTGTCTTCCAAAGCTGGAATAGTTGCTGGCTTATTTCTGTAGACTTTAGACTTGACGTAGCCCCACAAAAAATAGTCTAAAGGCGTCAAATCGCATGATCTTGGTGGCCAACTTACCGGTCCATTTCTTGAGATGAATTGTTCTCCGAAGTTTTCCCTCAAAATGGCCATAGAATCGCGAGCTGTGTGGCATGTAGCGCCATCTTGTTGAAACCACATGTCAACCAAGTTCAGTTGTTCCATTTTTGGCAACAAAAAGTTTGTTAGCATCGAACGATAGCGATCGCCATTCACCGTAACGTTGCGTCCAACAGCATCTTTGAAAAAATACGGTCCAATGATTCCACCAGCGTACAAACCACACCAAACAGTGCATTTTTCGGGATGCATGGGCAGTTCTTGAACGGCTTCTGGTTGCTCTTCACTCCAAATGCGGCAATTTTGCTTATTTACGTAGCCATTCAACCAGAAATGAGCCTCATCGCTGAACAAAATTTGTCACATTTGAACATTTCGAACCGAACACTGATTTTGGTAATAAAATTCAATGATTTGCAAGCGTTGCTCGTTAGTAAGTCTATTCATGATGAAATGTCAAAGCATACTGAGCATCTTTCTCTTTGGCACCATGTCTGAAATCTCACGTGATCTGTCAAATACTAATGCATGAAAATCCTAACCTCAAAAAAATCACCCATTATTTTTCGAAAAAAATAGCTTCTTATATTTAAAAAGAGCATTTCTGGCCTTAGTAATTTGTATGCTAATGTGTTTATTAAAGTACAAGAATTTATCAAGATGAACTCCTAAGTACCTCACTATATCCCTGGTTGGTATATTCACATTATCATTGGATTTAATACCAAACGATTTCCAATTCTTTTTAATATTATTGTTACATTTTCCTACAGGAGGTCGAAATAGTATAGCCTCGCATTTGTTAGTGTTAATCTGCATTTGCCAATCAATAGCATATTTTTGAACGATGTTAAAGCACTGTTGAAGGTTTTCATTAATATTTGTAATATTATTATCCGAATGATATATAATGATACTGTAGTGTGTTTGTCATATGATTACATATTATATTATATCAATTCATTTTCATTTCTTTCTTTTCTTCAGAACTTTATTGAATGACCCAATTAATGTATTGCGCAAACAAAATAATATAATAATAATATAATAATATAAAATAATATAATATCATCCGCAAATCCTATAATATTACCTACAATGATGATGACAGAGAACGAATGTAATATCGATATATTTACGACGAGTGTCGTTAACGCCAACGGTAATGCCAAATTGTCGTTTTTATTTCGTTTTCGAACTACAACGCCAATGGGAATAGGGCCGAATAAAAAATATTTTTTTGTTTTATACAAAATACAGGCTGGTGTTGATGTGGAGTAGAAAAAACATAACAATTTTTTATTTTCAATGGAAATACCCATATCTGTTATCTATGGAATATAAAATCGTTTGGCTTTACATGATTAAAATCAGACGTACCAAACCAGAGAACTGCTTAAAATGAGTATGTATTGGTATATTTGCACTGAAAAAAATCTCTATATTGTACATGATCGATTTTATTATTTAAAAAGTTAATTATCAGGTACGTGATGAAAAACGAATTTGAAAACGAATCGATTTTAAAACGATTTTGTCGTTTTGTATAAAAATTAGTTTTTAATAATTTTTGATATTTTTGTATAAATTCCTAATTATTTTCTATTTTATTTTCTGGTAAACTTTTCAAACCCAAATATTAAGAGATGGGCTCAAAAACAATGCTCAAAATCGATAGTAATTCATCACACCCTTTGAAAACGATCGTTTTAAAATCGTTAATTTTTCATCACATACCTGTACTTATACTTTTTATAAAGTTATATTTTATAAAAGAAACAGAAAATGCACGAGTGCCGAAACCACCGCGAAAATTCAGTAATCAAGAATGTGAGAAAGAAGGATTCGAAAGCTCGAAGGACCCAAATTTTGCACCTAGTACATCTGATAAACCTCCTTTTATAATTCAAGAACTAGTGCGCAATTTGTGCTTGGGACCACGATTAAAGGGTTGGAATTTGTTAAATACAAAAATTTCTATGACGAATTTAAATTATTTTTCTCTACAAAAACAACATAATTTTTTGCAATGATGTCCTTTTTCAGCCTTTGGTCGGTCCAAAAATGTTCTTTTGCCACCTCTAGATATTAAAAATTTTGTGAAAGTCACGGACAAAATGCTGCAGGTTTTACTTATTTGAAACAAAAATGAAATTATTTTTGGGATTTTGAATTTAACAGTAGCAAGGAAAGCGCAGTAACATGTTAGCAGATTTCTGCTAAACACTATGAAGGAGCTTACCAGTAGCCATATATGCGAGAAAATCCGAAGTAACTACCCATTTTTCAATTTTTAATTTACGATTGTGCTGAAGCCCTCGTGAACCCCAATTTAAACCATTTGTTTTGAGAAAAGTAGACGTGATCTAAAAAACCCAGATTTGGAATCAGCACGAAAAATACTTTTACAATCACCCAGCAACATGTCTGAGACAGATAATTTTTTTTTTTTTTTTTGTTGACCAGTGTATTTTGAGTACCGTAAACTGGTTAAGTGCCTAAAATGGAAATTCCCGAAAGACGAACTGTGTGTCGATGTCCAGAGCTGCAATTGGCTTAGAACCACGAGTAGACACATATTGAATGCTATGGACACCTTAGCCTTTAATTCATGTTATTAATTAAAGCGTTTTTTGTGGCTCACGAACTACCGAATTATTTCCAACATATAGTTTTTTTAACCACTGTGCTTTATAATCAAAGAAATACACTTGAATATCATATACCCAGGGTTTAGAATTTTATATTTATGAACATTCAACATTCATGATATTTATCATAAATGAGAAATCTAAAATTTTATATTTCTTTTTTACGCTCATAAACGAACAACAAAAAATGTTCTGCCTATGTTCATACATGAATGCGTGTATCTGTTTGTTTTTGTGAAGAGTGATAAATTAGCTTCTTCTCATTAATGTACATATTCATTTATGAACGTAGAACATTTATAAAATTTCTCATAAATGAACATAGAATAATTTTCTGCACATACAGAGGAAAGAAATAAAAAGGAAATAAGGAAAACATTTTGTTAGTGCATACGCCGTCAGATGCACATTACAAAATATGTGCGTACATTTTTCTACGATCTTTTCATTTATGTAAATTAACAAAATTATAAATTATCAAATAAGTGCACATTTACTCATTTATTCACTTTTGAACAGAAAGGGGAAAAATAATTCTTCGAATTCATAAATGAAAAAAAAAACAAATTTTTTTATAGTCTCTCAAACATGTATAAGAAGATGCAGCTAAAAAATAAAATGTACACATTCATACATGAGTGAACAGTGGGTGAACATTTCGGGACTCTGCATTTAATCGAACGTTGCAATTTTTATTTTGCTGGCAACTTTACGATGTGGTTTTTTTTTAACGTACAGCTTAAATAAAACTTTAATCTGTTAAAATTAAAATGATTTGATTTTTATGGTCGCTGTGTGTTACCACTTTAAACACCCATACATCAGCAAAACTTTACTGATTCTTTTTTTACATTTATGACACTTAAGTTCAATAAGTTAAGTAAAAAAAAAATAAACCAAGGCTTAAATATGAATAAATAACAAATACAGCTTTTATGACCAAAAATGATAAAAATGCTTAAACTAAACTAGAAATAAATGTTGCTGACAATTGTATTTACTTAATCCTATGACAGTTTGACATTTCTAAGCTTAAAGTTGTCTTTTAAAACACAAATAATAAATGAATGTTAAAAGATTTAAATGCAACAGCTGGGCTTTCAGTTTACAATTCTATTGTTTAATTAAGTCTGTCGGATTGTTACTCGTTATATATAAAGAGAAAGACAGAGAGAGAGAGAGAGAGAGAGAGAGGAAAGATAAATGAGATCAAAGTAATTTATTTAATTTCAAACCATTAATATAAAGATTAAAAACAGGAAGTACTTAACTTTTGTTTATGGATTAAAAGTGAAAGCTTTCTTTTTTCTTACACAACATTTTAGTTTCAGAATATATGCTTTTACTTGTAAGCGTTGTTAACAACAAAATTTAATTTATTTAATTTTAAGTCGGGCTAGAACACGTTTTTCTAGAACTTATTTTTCTATATAAAAACAAAACTCTGTTATATCAGTGTTGGAATGATTGATCAACGTTAGTTAGTTCTGGACAGAGTTGGAGAACTATGAACTCAAAAATGTTTACTATTATTAAGAAGGAAAAAAAATAATGAATAAATAAAAAAATTTATTGAATAAATAAAAAAATTTATTGAATAAATTTTATATGAAATTGTACAAAAGCATGAAGTTTAACAGTGTACCAATGATGTGTCGATTGTAACAAATTTAGTACAATTGTACCACAAATCCCAACACTGTGTTATACAATTGTACAAGGCAAGGCGAATTCATACCCGGTGTGAGCAGTAGATTAGCAGATATGAAACAATGTATTTTTGACAAGACATTAGCAAAAAAACGAGAGCAAAAAACAATCAGCTGGGCCATCAACTCCACCTGGTATGAATTCGCCTTGGTACAAGTCGAATTAAATTTCCCTGGTGGGAGCGATAGACCAGCTGATTGTTTTTTGCTCGATTTTTTTGCTTATGCCTTGTCAAAAATGCATTATTTTATATAGCGCTTGTTCGGAAGAGCATCACTGCGCTGCATCTGATCTGTGGTTAGTTTGCGATCTCGATGCTTACTGGATGCGCAAATCAAATTAATTAATATTTGTTTAAAATTTCAAAGGCTTAAACAATAGAAATTGGGAAGTTAATAATAATAATAATAATTTTATTTCTTAATTTAGATAAAAGCAAAAATTAAATAAAATTCTTCCAATTTTAATCGAACTCTTATAAATGTATAAAATAATGTAATTTAACAAAATAAAACTAATAAAAAACAACTAAAAAACTCACTCAACCATTACATCAGTAATTTTTATGCTGCCTGTTTGACATTGGTTTTCGCATCATCTATTTCAGAGATGCATTTTAGAACTCACTGTATTTGCAGAGATGCCAACTCTGGCATTTTCGAACGTACTGAGCATCAGATGCAGCGCAGTGATGCATTTCCGAACAAGCCCATATTTTAGCAGAATGAAGTTGTTTAGTTGTTGCCGTAGTTCTTTTACATTGTACTTATATACTTTATTGCCTCGCTATTATGGGTAGAATCGACTGACGACTTAGCACTCCTAAAAAAAGGTTGTGAATTGAAAAAATGATTTGTAAACTTATTTTACGATGTTTTTAATACGGCCCTAAATCTATATAAATAAAATCAAGCGTCGTCCGTTGGTATCACTAAGAACGATTTGGATATTTTTTTAAGTCATCCTCATAACCCAGCTTAGGTGTTTCCTTTTACACTTACTTTTTAAGTAGCTAGAGAACTCAAATGGGTAGATCTAGATAGGTAGATTTGCATCAGTAACTCCCTTATTAATATACATTGTTTAGCGAAACACAATATGGATTGGACTAGTGGGCGTGGTACCTCCCATACAAAGTGAAAATTATTATTGTCTACCTGTAGATCTGTTATAGGTAGAGTCTTAAAACTTTGCACAAGTAACCGTCCGACTAAATAGTTTAGCGAACACAGGATGGTTTGGAATAGTGGGCGTGGTACCTCCTATACAAAGTGAAAATTATGATCGTCTACCTGCAGATCTGTTATAGCTACAGTCTTAAAACTTTGCACAAGTAACCCTCCCTTTTGTGGGCGTGGTAACTCCCATACAAAGTGAAAAATTATTACCATACTTGGGATTTTTTCATTACCATTGAATTTTCATTGGCATTATTTCAAATAGTTACAATGACTTAACTACCATTTAATGCTACTGTTTTATTTCTAATTATAATTGTTTTTACCAATGGTAATGGAAATGTATTGAAATCGTATAATTACTAATTATAATTGATGAAAAAATAATTGATTTTATTAAACACAAAATTTATGATAGCATTTGGTTTTAATAACTACGAATAAGGTACCAATTTAATGCTGCAGCACTACTATTGCATTCACTCTAGTTTTGAAAATCTGTACTACACATTCTCCAACGGGCTTAAAATTTGTCATAAAAATATAATTCTCAGAAATTTTTTATATTTTTTTCTGATTGTTATTTGTTTTTATCTGAAAAAAGGCACATAATAGGAGAGCAGAGAATGGAGGTAGGACTTCTTTAAAAACATCACCACAAAAAGGTTGATTGCAAATGTGCCCAACAATGATAATGCCTTTTTATAATTTAATCATTGATTAATGGTAATGATTTTGTTTTTTAAATAATTACTAATGAAACTTTTTCATTAAAAAGCATTACCTTTAATGAAAATGGTAATAAAAAAAAATTTATTAGCATTATTTAGAATTCAATGCTAATGAAATTGTCAATTCATTATTCAATCTAATTAATTAGTCCCTTGTATGTCATATACCTAGAGAACTACAATAGATGGAGTCTAAAAACTTTGCACAAGTAACTCTCATACATAATTCAGCCAAATACAGACTGGATTAGGATAGTGGGAGTGGTACCTCCCACAAAAAATAAAATATTGTTATTGTGTTATTATGTATAGTCTAGCTAAAAACAGATTGCATGGGAACAGTGGGCGTCGTGCCTTGCATATAAACTAGAACAGTTTTGACGTGAGAATAGCGTGAGTTTTTGAGTTAAAGGTTGACCATACTTTTCTTCCAAGTGTTTATTGTATTTTTTGTGGGTGGGTGTAGCGAAGCGCATAGGAGATAGATAGAATGTTGTAAAATGATTTATTATTTATAACCATTGTCCAAGTAACCTTTTTTCTCTGTGTATACAATCTCTAATCGCATTTCTTTTAGTGATTAATAGATTTTATTTTTATCAAGTTTTTTCCATTGTTTACTTTTGTACTGGGGTTTAAAAATATTTATGTAATAAAGCTGTTTTTATTTTTTTTTGAGTTCAATTATTATGATAACGTGTGCTTGTTTTGTTCTTTATAAGCTATTTTTTCTTCTTCTTATTCAATTCCAATACTTAGTTGTCAGTCAATAGTTATAACAAATTTAAGCTTTTAATATTTTATTTCTTTGTTTAAATAAAACAAAGCAAAAATACGCCTCCTAATTGAAAAAATGTGAAGAAAATATGTTTATATATCTTTTTGCGGTAAATACTCATTTTTATTAAATTAATAAATAAACGTTTGCTTTTGACACAAAAAGTCTTTATAACAATTATTTTAAGACATACCATTTCTAAAGCTTATGTTAGAAAATTTAAGAGCCCGCCGAAATTAGGCATCAATTTGTCTAAACATTAATCAAAGTTTATATAAAAAAACATTTTTTGTAATACTATTTTTTATATGAAATTTGACTTTTGTCAAAGACATGTTGATGGCTAATGTAGAAACTAGTGCAGGGAGTGTTGAAAAATTAAATGTTACCACTGAATGCAACAAATTGAACTACTTACTAACCTACCGTCGTACCTAAATAAAAATTTTGTTGATGGTTAAATAATGCATAAAACTGATTATAACAATCAGCTTACGTGGCAGGATAGAATATAAAGCGTTTTTTTTTAGAGGAGGAAAATTTTAAGTTATCAACATTGTTTCTGTGACAGCTGATTTGAAAGTTCTCGTTGTTAGACTACTTTTACAATAGTCAGAAACAGGGCAGACATTTTTTAATTCTCTTTCGCTCTGTCTCAATGCTGTACTGATAAAAACAGTACGTCTGGCAACCCTAGCGTTGTCTAACTTTATTTCGACTTTTTAGTCATGGATAATTTATACCTTTCAGGTATAATAAAGTGCCATTTGAAAAATGTAATTTTTACACTAAACACTTGGAAGAAAAGTATGGCCAACCTCTAACTCGAAAACGCACGATATTTTAACTTAAAAAATGTTTTAGTTTATATGCAAGGTACGACGCCTACTGTTCCCAACAAATCGGTTTTTTGATTGACTATACATATTGACACGATAATAATTATTAACTTTTTATGGGAGGTACCACATTCCTAATCATGTCTGTATTTTGCTAGACTATGCACATTAGTATGAGGATTACTTATGCAAAGTTTCAAGACTCTAGCTATTGTAATTTTCTAGCTACACAATAATAATTTTTCACTTAATATGGAAGGTACCCCGTCCATTGTCCCAATCCAGTCGGTATTTTGCTACACTATGCACGTTACTCTGAGAGTTACTTGTGCAAAGTTTCAAGGCTTCATCTATTGTAGTTCTCTAGGTACACAATAATATTTTTTTTCTTTGTATAGGACTGCCCCAATCCAGTTTATATATTGGTAGACTATGTGCATTAGCTTAGGGGCTACTCGCGCAAAGCCTCAAGGTTCTATCTATTGCAATTTTCTAGGTACACGATAATAATTTCTCACTATGTATAGGAGGTACCACACCCACCATTCCAATTCAGTCTGTGTGTGTGTCTATAAACAATGTATCGTCGTATAGGGGTTACTGATGCAAAATTTCCAGATGCTACTTATTGCAGTTCTCTAGATACAGGATAATTTTCTACTTTGTATGGGAAATACCACGCCCACTATTCCAATTCAGTCTAGGTTTCGCTAAACTTTTATAGAGAGACGCTACCTATTACTGTTACCAAGATATACGATGATAAATATTTACTTTGTATGTTAGGTGCAACGCCCACGTCGAATATCAAAAAATAAGTACCCTATTTTACCATCCGTATATCCAATAACCAACTGTGAAAATTTCAGAAAGATCGCTTCACTGATGTAGGCAGCTATAGCTTTCCGACAGACAAACAAACATACAAACACATTTTGTGCTTTATATATATAGAATATAAAAAAACCCCAAACTCATTATTGAGCTTTCTTTTAAAACTCTAAAGTTAACTCGTACTATGGAAGCAACATATTATAATAACTAGCTGGGCCCGCCACTTCGTGAGCGTCCTTGCAATATTTTGTTCGATTTTGCTTTGAAAGCAATCTACTCCAGAAACCCTTACTTCTTTAGTGCAGCCTTAACTATGCTTCAGTTTTAGTTTATGTATTTACTTTACTACTAAAATAACTGCGTACTTTCACTGTTTTTTCTCGACTTTATCTTGAAATGAAGAAATTTTTGTAGAAAAAAAGTATTCTATATTGGAATCAGGATACTAAGGTACCTCCTCGCAAAATTTTTGCTAAAATCCATCCAGTAGTTTTTACATGATGCGAACGCAAAAGAAAAGCAGACAGACAGACAAACGGAAATGAGTTACTATTTTATTATATGTATAGATTTAAAAAAATACCCAAACTCATTATTGAGTTTTCTTTTAAAACTCTAAAGTTTATTCGTAATATGGAAGCAGCATATTATAATGATGAGTCATGCTTACGTGCGCCAATGATCATCAAATTAAGCAAAAATTAAAAAAATTATACAAAAAACCAAAAGCGGCATAGGTACATACAAATTATTGGTGCCCTGTTTAAAATATTCACCAAGAACGCTCAAATATTTATTTAAGACAGCAGAAGATGGCAAATGTAATCTATCTGGCCTCCAGCTGTATTAAAGGTCATTTCAGTTTGTCTATTTGTGTGATATTTAAGCTTAAATATTTGATTAAATTTCAATACAAAATTTTTAATACGAATTATGAAGCTGAAATTGTAAAACTCGTTTAATTTTTGTTTTATGATTAAATAATAGGGTTTACCAACAGGGATGGAAAACTGTTGAAATTGAATTCAAGAGATGCGTCTGCTATAAGAATTAACGACTTTTTTCATTTTATTTTTGAGTTTTTTTTTTTTTTCAAAAATGTATGTACATACAATTAAGAAAAATATCATGTACATAGTATATAAACATACATACACGGTAGGTTTTATCGGAATATTAGCTTATATGGTTATGTGAGCAACGAAAATACCATAGAAAAAATTACCAACTTTGCACAACCCATTATACACAATATGTCGTTAGCTAATATATTTGTAGTGTTAAAAAATGTTGTAAATTTATTTAATTGGTATGGCAAAAAATTAGTTTAATCAAGTTTTTACCCCACATGATATTGACTCTGTATTTTATTATTTACTGCTTATTGTTTAGTATCCATTTAAGCTTTAAGCATTTGAAAATAATTTTTATTGTAAATTAAATCAAATTTAATTTTGTTTTAAGTTTATACACAATTTTTAATTAATTATTTGTGTAAAAATAAGTTGATAATTAATATTAAAGTGTGCACCTTACGGGGCACATAATTTATTTTAGCCAGGGTTCAGAATTTTAACATTTATGATATTTCTCATAAATGAGATTTCTAAAATTTTATATTTTTTTCTCGATCATGAATGAACAATAGAATTTGTTCTGCCTATGACCATACATGAATGAGTATAACTGTTTAATTTTTTTAGCATACATGCATACATACATGAACGGTGAAAAAGGAAGAATATCTGTATTATTCACATGTGATAAGCGATAAATTAGCTCATTCTCATTAATGATCTTCCTTTGCTGAATCCATTCTTTCCTAGTAGTACTTTTAAACCCCAGATGTTTTCCGCTGCATTAGTGAAAAGTTCCCTGACATGCCAAGGCCAAGTTCGGATTTCACTGTTACTCAATTTATTAGTGAACAGGTTAGCAATTTTGCCATATTGATACGTTGTTGGTCCTCCTGATGTCGGTGAATTTTAATCGCACAGTGGCAACCAGTAAGTGGTGATCGCTAGCAATATCAGCACGTCGTTTATTGCGCACATCTAGTAACGAACCGCGCCATTTTCTGCTGATATTTATGTGGTCTATTTTGTTTTCCGTGCGACTGTCAGGGGTGAGGGAATAACCCTTACGTACTGTTGCGAGGACGATATCGAGAAGGTTATAAAAAGATTCCTTTGTATAGTTTTCAGAGGTTTCAATAGGAGCGTAATATTGGACAAATGTAATATTCCGGGCTTTGCCACGCACTCTGGCAGTAATGATTCATTCTATCGGAGTCAGGTTTCCAATGTATTAGGGCAAAACATGTGAAGCACTCAGGCAATCTTTATGCTTACCAATTAACTGTGTGAACATATAAAATCAAAAAAACTTCATCTTCAAGGTCAAAATCGCAAAAAACTTTAAAAAATTAAATTTTTTTTATCTTTTTTCCCCTGTTCAGGTCCATAGGTAGCAAACCGTTCAAAATTCAAGGTAACAATCAACTACAAAAATGAACCTAAGATCTCAGTAAACAACTTTCTGGAACATATGAACTTCCTAGGAATGATTCTTAACACCGTTAACACCGGTAGCAAATCGGCTACCTAAGCGCTACCTAAACGGTGTTAAGAATCATTCCTAGGAAATTCATATGTTCTTTATGACAAGAGCTACAACTTTGCCTCAGAGAGTATATCAAAATTCCAAACGGTTTGCAAAATATGAGCTTGAGTAAATGATCATTTTTTTGCAAAAATGACATCGAGGCCCCACATCTTTGAGGGCCTATAAAAATAAACCTGGAGGACTTTGGGCAAAACTGGGAGACAGGGGTCTTTTTTTGTGGTCTTTTATCACGTAGTGGTGTCCGTATATGGTTATTTTGCCATCACTTAAAAAATTACACAGTGTGTTATTGTCCGAAAAACAACAGAAAAAACAGAATAAGTAACGAAACACAAAGCAACATAATATTGCTCCGAACCATCGAGATTTTCCTGTCCCTATTGAAAAACCCTTTTTATTAGTAAAAAAAAATGTTTATTTAATTATGAGTATCTCCTCTTATTTAACTTAAGCTAACGTTAAATTTAAATTTATTGAAGTAGATGTTTATTAAGCGAACCGATATTTATTTACCGAAAACCATAAAGAAGGTGTGCTGAACAATTGCCATATAATGTAGTCGTCATCTTTTTATATTTATTCAGATATTTGTTTGCAATTTTTGTTTTAGTAAGCTAAATGTGATCTTTCCAGCTAAAGTCAGCAGACTTGTAAACTTTTTTTCAATATTAAATATTTAGTTCATTAAATAATTCTGTATTTAATAGTGTGAATACTTAGGAAAAATAAACACTAATTTGCATATTTCTTCATATTTCTTGAAAATTAAGTGCGAACTAAATAGATATTTTTGTAGAAGAAAAAAATTTTAAAATATTTTTTTTTATTAAACAATTAAACATTAAGCCTTTCTTAACATACTGTTGCGAGCAAAAAGAAAAGACGCAACGTTGAGTTATATCATTTTTATGCTTGCCACTTCAACTTGCATTTGATTTCTTTAAATTATTAATAAATAATCATTTATTTCTTATTTAATAAAATAACTTACTAATAACTTACTAATAAAATAACTTACTAATGTGCGAACAAAAAAAATGAAACTTCTTGCAATTCAATATATACATATATAAAAATCATGTTGTCATTTCTTATAAAATTATACATAAATATGTAATTTCAAGCAAAAATATCAAATATCATTTTGATTATGAGGGCCGAGCAGCTGGCTTCTCTGGAATTCTAATGTTCGAACAATTTTTTTAAGCACAATCAAGACGCTTTACTCGTTGCCGTTCATGGTAAAGTTCTCACCAGCTTACAGTTGCATGAGGGTGTGCTCACATAAGCTCATGAGCAAGTGGTCATACTCGAAGAGACACTAGCTTACTGAACACATGCCTACTCGCTCAATACTATATTAGTTAAGGGCATTTCAAACTATAACTATAATTTTAAATAAAAAGCAACTCTGATCTAATAGCTGTTTGAAATTTTTCAAAAAACGATAACAACTCATCATGTCGGGGTTTAATTTTCCTCCAAAGTATTAAATTCAGAATTGATACTATATTACAATACAATCTACAAAAACGATTAAAAATTTGCATCTGTTTTTAGGTAAAGGGTGATCCTTTTCGAAGTAGTTTTTTCAATAGCCTTTTTTTACAGATCACGTATGAGTCGTGTTATTCTGTCATGTTATTTTTGTTTAGTATTGTTTTGCATTTCATAATGGAAAGACTTACGCTTGAACCGCTTCGCTCTATGGGCTCTTGAAAAGTTCCAAGAAGATCCGACGTTTTCGAGGCAAATTTTGTTTAGCGATGAGTTCCATTTCTAGCTCAATGGGTATGAAAACAAACAAAATTGCCGCATTTCGGACAAGGAGCAACCTGAAGAGATTCAAGAGTTGCCACTTCATCCAGAAAAAACAACGATTTGGTGTGGTTTGTGGGCCGGTGCGAACGTAACCGTCAATGGCGACCGTTATCGTGCCATGATAACCGACTATTTGATGCCTGAAATTCACACTGTTAGACTTTTACCTTAGGGATATGTAAAGTCTAAAGTTTATGCGGACAATCCCGCTTCGTTTCATGCCTTGGAGGAACATCACGCGTGTCATTCGCCAGTTAGAGTAATCGAAAATTAGACTCAGCGGATGGACCATCTGCGACGTAGCAACGGCCAAGATATAATAGACATAATCTTCAAAAAATAAATGCCAAAGAATGTTCTTTCGAATGATAATAAACATTCTCCATTAAATTTGAATTTTCTGTGTTGTTTTCTTAAAAAAAAGTAGGTAGTGTTATAGTGTAAAAACCCCTTAAGCAAACCTCTATTTGTTTCATAAACGCAATGAGCTGACCGAATAAAACTTTTGGATAAGGCTTATTATAACTTATAATAATAGTAGCGGATAATAGCAGCGGAGAGATAAGTAGATTTTCGTTATAATAACGAGGGTAAGGCTTGTTACTATAACTTGCCTTTGAAGTACGCGATAGGTAACTTTTAGCTTTCTTAAAATAACGAATGACTACTTAACACTCCGATAAAATCCTAACTTTAGCTATTGGGAAGTTTTAATAATGGGCCTTAGTGTATTTTGTTTAAAGTAGTGTTTTTTTGTATTTCTTAAATGAGCTTCAGAAATATTGATAAAAATATTCTGTTTTCTTTGTTCGTATTTCAGTAAAAGCATAAAACTGCTTGAACTCGTCTAAGTTCATTGTTCATCATTTACTCATTCTTATTCAAACTTTCTTATGTAAACTGTGCAAGCATTTAGCTCGCTGGTCTCCGCTGTTATTACTGTTCACTCATCTTTACTCGTGTGCAATGAACAGACATGAATTCAATGAGAGTCAGTGATAAAAACTAAAACAGATATAGGACAATCGAACAGTAATGAAACGCAAGCTAAAGTGTTTTGAAATTCAAAATGAATAACTCGGCTTACAATTAATGTTGATGTGGGCAATGGAAGCAGGGGCATATCAGAATATGTAATGTAAATTTGACTTTAAGAATTAATTTAAATAAAAACGCACTTTTTGGGATTTAATTGTACGGAAATTTGTTGTCGTGATATAGTTTAACATTTTTCTGATGTTATAATTGTGTATCAGACAAATTTACAACTATATCACGTGAACAGAAGTCCATAAAATGTAAGAACAAATTTTAAAACGCATCGCTTATTTTGTCATTGCAAAACCGAATTTCATCTTCAGTTGGTTGTGGCATTTTCGCCTTAATCTGATTTTTTAAATGGAACCAGAGGAGTGCCTCGATAGACCGATTGATAGCTCGCTAGTCTATCAGTCTGCAGGTTGTGTGTTCGATTCCCACCAAAGACTCTGGGTATTTTCTGCAGACAAACAAAAAGCTTCTCAGAGGCAGTGTTGTCTTAAAAAGAAATATTTAGCGTTAAACGGCTGTTTAACATCATACAAAGTCGTGACCAGAAAACTTCTCATGGATCAATTGAACTACATTTTCAAATATCATTTAACTAAAAAGAAAATGATAGAACAGTAGCACACGTTAAGTTTTAAAATAATTGGCCCACAGCCAATAATCGTAACAAGAAAAATTAAAAAGTTCCCCGAGGTGATCTCCTTTGTTTATTACACCTTACAAAAATATATAACAGAATTTTTCAAGTTTTAAAATCATGGATAGCTTTTCGTATTCATAGATAATGTATTGCACCCGTCCCTTTGAGACGATCGGTAATTTTTTGGTAGTTAAATATTACTCCACGATTTTATCTACTATTTCTTGCGAGTCGACCTCTTTTGGGCTATCTGAAGATATGTCGTCATTAGTTTTGGTATGGCCACACGGAACTGAGTAAACCGTTTTTTAATCATTGAAATTGATCATTAGTCATGAAATTGAGTGCCTCGGTAGAGCGATTGGTAGCGCGCTAGTCTATCAGTGTAGAGGTTGCGGGTTCGATTCCCGCCAAATACTCTGGGTGTTTTCTGCAGACAAGCAAAAGCTTCGCAGAGGTAGTGTTGTCTTTTTATAAAAAAAAAGACTCAGAGTCAGCAATCCATTCTCAGGTTGGTGTTTTTTACCGTTAAAAAATAGTGTTAAATCAGTGTAAGAAATTCACTTTTTTTCATTTTCGTTAAAAGAAACGATGCACAGTGGTTAAACAAAATTTTATTTTGTAAATAATTCGGTAGAGCATGAACTTCTAAAGATATCTTAATGACATATCACACAGGCAAAGCTGAGGTGTCTTCGAGTAGAACTGCTGACGTTCAGCCCCGAATGTGAAGGACGGCTTGTGGGTACCTTGGGCATAAATAACAGCAAACGGAAGTCGTTTTACATTGAATGTTTCTAGGCTGAATTCGCTAAATTATATAACTACCCTCGTATAACGACATTTAATGACGAATTTTGTTTTTTCTTATAAAAAAAAATTACTCGAAAGGGTGATCCATTTCGAGGTACTTTTTTCAATAGCCTTTTTTGACAGGTCACGTGTGAGTCGTCTCATGTTGTCATGTTATTTTTGTTTAGTATTGTTTGGCATTTCATAATGGAAAGACTTACGCCTGAATCGCTTCGCTCTATGGGCTCTTGCAAAGTTTCAAGAAGAACCGACGTTTTCGAGGCAAATTTTGTTTAGCGATGAGGCCCATTTCTAGGTATGTAAACAAACAAAATTGCCGCATTTGGGACGAAAAGCAGCCTGAATAGATTCAAGAGCTGCCACTTGATCCAGAAAAAACAACGGTTTGGTGTGGTTTGTGGGCCGTTAGAATCATCGGTCCATATTTCTTTAAAAATGATGCCGGTGCGAACTTAACCGTCAATGGCGACAGTTATCGTGCGATGATAACTGACTATTTGATGCCTGAAATTGAATCTTGCGACATTTGGTTTCAGCAAGAAGGCGCCACTTCCCACACATCGCATCAATCAATGGATTTATTGAGAGAACATTTCGGTGAGCACATAATTTCACGTTTTGGGCCGGTCGATTGGCCACCAAGATCGTGTGATATCACACCGTTAGACTTTTTCCCGTGGGGATATGTAAAGTCTAAAATTTATGCGGACAAACCCGATTCAGGCCCTGGAGGAAAACATCACGCATGTCATTCGCCAGTTACCAGTCGAAATGCTCGAACGAGTCATCGAAAATTGGACTCAACGGATGGACCATCTGCGACGTAGCAACGGCCAACATTTGATAGACATAATCTTCAATAAATAAATACCGAAGAATTATCTTTCAAATGATAATAAACATTCTTCATTAAATTTTAATTTTCTATGCTTTTTTTTTTCTTTAAAAAAGTAGGGAACCTCGAAATGGATCACCCCTTATTATTGTTTTAAATGGCTTAAAACTGTTTTGCGATATTTAAATAATGATAATTATAATACCAAATAAAGACGGAAAAGGAAATCATTTCAAATTTTATTACATATTTATTTGAGAAATTCATGAATGTATAAAAATTTTATTTAAAGTAATAAAAACAGAATAAATGATGTTATTCGGTTATAACAAAACTCCATAATCGTTATTAATAAAAAACCAGTTTAAAAAAAAGCAGGCAAAGGAATTCCCTGAATTTATTAAAAAAGCAACTCTAATTTAAACAGATGTTTAAATAATTAAAACAAACTAACCAACCAACCAACCGGTTGTTGGTGGTTGCACAAACTTTTTTAACAAAATGTATTTTTAAATTAATTAAATGAATTTGTCAAAGCAAAAACTAATTGATTTGTTTTTTATTTTTATTTCTTTAATTACAGATACAGTTCAACTTTAAAAACAGATTTTGAAATACATAAATTATTATTAATAATAAGGTAAGAAAGCAACAACAACAAATTTTAATTTTAATTTAAATATTCAAATATAAAAATATTCAAATACATATACAAATACAAATATACAAAAACAATGACTAATAACATTCGCGTAAACATTTTCGTTATGACTTTTTTATCTTTGAGGTTTTAATGCTTAAAATATATATATATATTTTTTTATTTATCATATCGTATATTGTATATTTTCTTTTAAATTATTAAGCATTTAATGCAATTTTAACTCCCACACTCGACTTTTTTGGTTTTCGAAAATTAGTATTTTACTGATATTTTTCAGGCCAAACCAACTCAGTCACTTTGTTCAATGATTTTGTAAAATATTTCAATGCATTTCAAAGATAGACATCTACGTGTAGATAAAAAATAATGTATTTTAACAGACATTTTGATTGTTTAAGGTTTACTATTTATATTTTATTTAAAATGTTTTCGAAAAAGTCTTTGCACTGCAATGACTTTTGCACCTTAAGGCTTGTTTTATGTAGATTAAATTTTCATTCTTTTCAACTAAAATTTAAAACGTATTTTATTTTTGCGAAATTAAAGCAAATATATTTGACAGTTGTTAAGAAAACAATTTTATGGTATTTATTTTAATATTAATTTTACGTTTAATTAACGATACAAGTATGTATTAAAAATAAATATTTTTACAAGATGAGGTGGTGAAATTAAGAAACTAAAGTTTCTGAAAGCACATTCAACCCAATTTTCTGCTAATAAGCATTTTTTTATATATGTATATAAGGGGCAGACAACTATCTTTATGGGTCCCTTTTTGATCGCATTCGTTCCTTAATGATTTCAAGTAACCGAATGGCAATTTACGACTATCTTACTTTCATTGAGAATCGTGCTGGCACTAGCCATTATTCTCGGCTGTAGTCCATACCTGTCGGGGATATTCTCACGGTTCTGATTGATTTCCCCAAGGGGGCACTAATTATCGACGAAAACCCCGGATGCAATGCTTTACTTCCCCGGCCTCTGTTGCCCTCATATACCCCGCAAGCAAAACATTGCATCCGGGATATATGGAGACAGCAGCGGCCGGGTTTTACGGAACCTTAGTCGGGGAAAACTACTCTGTGTATATAGGTCTTTTAAGATTCGACTAGTGTTCAAACGACTTGTACCCCGGGAGTTGATAGCCCACGAAAAGACGCGCACCGAACGTGGTGACTGTGGTTTGGACCAAAGTTTGCAGAGATGGTGCAACTTTGGTCAAATATGCTGTTGCACTCTCATCAGAAGCCGCAATTGAGTGTCAGGAGTTTTATAGTCTACATACCCCTATGCTTTCCATGTTCTATAAATTGCTTTTTAAGGGCAGAATTCACTCACCTACGATTTAATCACAAAAAAATCCACAGAATTCTATCCCAATGAAAAATCGTTTAAAAATGGCGTTGTAGGTGCCACAGTATTATACAAAAAGAAAATTTTTCAACGCTGATCTCATGGAGAAATGCATTTTGTGCATTTTTTCAAACCTGGCAAAAAGTCTGTCATACACATACGCTTCTAATACTCACTTTTTGAGCACACATGCGATTTTTGGCAGATCGAATGACTGAATATGATGCGATATCGAATTTTTCCCGAGGGCAAAAAACAGACTACGGATTCTGAACAACCTAAAAGTAGTTATCGTAGACCACCTGCAAGCTATTTTATATTTCACAAGTCGTCCAGGTGGGTATTAATAACTTCCTGTGCTATTACTACATCCAACTAATCCTAATGCAATGTTGTTAAAATAGGATCTGATATGGAATATACAACAGTGCACTTCTCCACTAAATTCCCTTCGAATCCAGAAAGTTCAACAGCCTTCGCCTCGTGATAACTTCTCCACTTAAACCATGTTGCTGATATTAGGTAGCATAAGCGAGATAAAAATCATGTTAATAATCAATAATAATTCCTACTCCTGTGTTCAACTTGATAAATATCGTACTGTCTCGAATTACGGAGTTCCAGGTATCCCTGTTTGGTATCTTATTATTAATTAATACCGGGACTTATCTTAATATTAAGTACCGCCACATAAGAGATCTTTTGTATATTATTCACGTTCATCGAACAAGTTCTAGGCTACCGATAAAGCCGTTATAGTGAAAGATCATTCACAAACACTGTAGACAATATAGTACCTTCTAGGAATTTTGTTCTACAAGCCCCCAAAGGCAGAAAACGCACAAAGTACGTGTTCCGAAGTTTCATCGTGCAGCTCACACTACCTGCAAATTTTGATCTCAATATTTTCTACTGTAACAAAGGCCACAATTGTAACAAAAATCACCCATAAGTAGCTTTAAGTCACTCTTATCGAGTTGTAGTAGTCTTTGGGATGTACACCAAGATAAAATGGTAAAGCCTTTTGCTTGACCGAGTGCAATGACCAGAGAACACTGCTTCGAACTAGGAATCAGTTTTTTCCTTAGCATATCCAGTGAATATTCCAAAGAAGGTTTCTGCTCCTATAAATATACATCGGGCCTCTAGCTTGGCTAAACGTTCCGCCCTCTCATTACCAACGTTACCCTCTTGGCTAGGAACCCAAAATAGTGTGGAGTGGTTGTAGGAACCGAGTTTATTTGGAAAAATCGCAGAATCCACAACAAACTTAGCTTAAATGGGGTAATTGCCAGCTTGGTTGTGCATCATCTTAGCTTTGTCTTTCTCCTTAAACATTCCCTAGCACGGATTAGGATGTTGTATACTTTCGCCTAAAATATCGTTGGATATTTGCCCATAATAATGGCCCGTTGAAAGTTTCGGCCAAGAATACCGGCTCCGGTGTCACCATTTAAAGCTTGCCGTATTACCATTTTTCTATTTGGAGCCTTCAGTAAACGAAACCTGATCTGCTACATAATGAAACCAAGGCTGGTTGTCCCAACGAAGTCAAATAATTTATTCGTCTCCACCAAGATATTCCGATGTAGGTGGGATGTTCTGCCTGACACGATAATACCTGAATTTTCCCCACTTCCTGAATACCACACCTGACAGATACGTATTTGATGTTGTCATCGATCTAGAAAGTCAGGCCAAACTTTATTCCCAACTCGCCTGAGGATTTTACCTTATTTTTGCTAGTAATTGTAAACCTCGCTTACCTTTACACTTTCTCTCTCCAGCGCTTTCCACCGGACAAGTGTTCCATACATGATATAGGCCTTATATACCTAATGTACCATGTTTATTGTTCTCAAAACAAAGTTCTTTTTGGGTGTATAATATTAGGCATAGGACCATGTTCATCTTGTTGTCAGTTTTACGTTTCCACAAGAGCTTCGAGACCAGAATTATATCATCTCCCCTCGAAAGTCCTTTTGCACGCATGAAATGAACAAAGGGCCTACCTCATCCTGTTCCGATTAAAAAGTTTCCACGAGATCTTAAAGCTCAGAACTGCGCCGAGGTATTTCACCTCCTTCCTTAGTTTCACAGTAATAAAGCGATTTATGGTTACTTGAATTCCGAACGTCTTCTTTGTATCTGCTGATGAATATAACTAATTTGGTCTTCTCTGTCGACCGTTCGTCTTAGCTCAAGCGAGTAATTGGTGCAATTCTGATTTCACGATATCACTTAGCGTAGGAATAAAAATTTCCCAATGTAAATGTGGAAAATTATTTATCCAAAACTCCATTCAAGTTGATCCGTAAGAATTTGAAAATATAGTTGCTTCCAACTCTAAACTAAATAAAAAAAATAATCTTCCTGTTTTTATTTTTTTCAATTCTTTTATTTACCTTTATTTTAAATTAAATTTAACTTTTTTAGCAAATATAAAAATTAACAAAAATTAAGCAGTTTGCAGCCGCTCGCCAATGTCATTTAAAAATATGACGTCGTACTTTATTTTATTAACAACCGCGAAAACATTTCAAATTTAATTTTAATCTCATATAACTTCTGCCGAAAACCATTAACGATTTTTTATTTCTACGGACGAGTGAATCTTAAATTAAATGAAAAATATTGTCACAAGTAATTAACACTCGATGAAACAACTAAATACTCATATACACATACGCCGCGCGTATATTTAATGATATACAAACACACAAACGTTGAAATGTATCTAGATCCGTAAAATGTTTGGTAATTTTCTACTAAAATAAATGAAACTAATTATTATTTATTTGCAATTAAACAATTTTTTATTTATGCCTTCTACCTTGACTTATTATTTTTTAACAAGGTGTGAAATAATCTAGCAGAACAAGACAAACAAAAATTATATTTGATTGGGCTAAACTAAGTATGATTTCTCAATCAGATACTTCGGAAATACTAGAAAAGAGACACTAAATAATTGTTTAAATTTGGGTAAATATTAAAATGTTATTTGTATTGAAAAATAGTTGTTGGTGATTTTTACAGATTTAAGTGGAATTTTTTTTATTTAATTTGTATTGTTTATTTTTTAGCTTAAAGAACAAAACTAAGTATAAAAAGAGCGCTATATTCGGCCGTGCTGAACATTATATACCCTATTCCATCGTAAAGGGCCTGTTGCCCCCCCCCTGGACTCCGTAGGACCGTCCTGCAATCCATATTGCCTTAGAATGGTCAGACTAAAGCAAAACAACCTTTAAAAAAATAAGCCCATATTGCCCCAGCTCCTAAGGAGCCCATTGACCGCTCCTGCTTTCTAGTGGCCACCCTGTGGGTCTATTGGCCACCTCTATATTTATTGCTTTCTATAAATGCATTTAATAAAAATAAAGGAGAAATACCCTATCAATCTAAAAACAAGCACAATATCGCCCATTTCAGGGAGCGATATTGTGAGAGATCTGTACACGATCTACTGGGTCGTCTAAAATTTAGTAACAAAAAAAAAGCAAACGAAAATCAAAAAAATCGAAAAAAAAAATAAAAGAAACCTAAAAAAATTTAGTTAGGCGGGGTGTTTAGCCCGCAGCCTCGAAGGAAATTATCTGATATTGCTGAATTGCAATAGCAAAATTTTCGAAACTATGTCTGGCAGACTGGTGGGCTTCAATTTTCTGTGTATCTTCTGGTGTCATGGCAAAGATAATTTCAACCCAATAGACAGACATCGCTAAATCAACTTATCTATGTATAAGGATCCAGAATGTATATACTTTACGGGGTCGGAAATGAATATTGTAGAAATTACACAAGACAAATGATATTTAGTGTGATAGTAAAGCTTCACTTAGGGCAATGCACGTTATGATTATTTTTAGAACTGTCTTGCAGCGCCTCTGGTATTATTTAAGCGAATCAGTTTGAAGCTAACATAGCCAATTTATAATTTTTTTACTTCGCCGGGGGTTTAGTGTTATGTGGTAATAATGGCGAAGGAGGGCGCTGTGATATGCATTATTATTATAACGAGAATTACACGAAGTCTGTAATTTGATGAATTTATATCGTGATGACGGTCAAATTTCATATAAAAACCCCCAGTATTAAAAATAATCTTTTTTTTATATGAAGTTTAACATTAATCACGATATAAATTCATCAGGTTTGGACTCCCTGTTAATACTCATAAGAAAAATTGATGTTGCCACGGCTGAGTATTATTGAACTCGTGAGCTTGTTTTAGAAGTCAACGTGCTAACCACTACAGCACCCTCAGCAGCAATCTCGTTCCAACAGTCTTGCTAAATCGACTTTCTTCGCATAATTTTAGAATACATTTTGTTTTTTATCTTATTACTGTTACTTTTAAAAACTAATCTCTAATACCAAGTTTCCACTACAGCCTTTATTCGCTGTATTTTGTTCTCCCGTTCATACTTCAATCTCCAGGGTTGTCAGATTTGTTTCACCTATTTCGCCTAAATCGACGTTAAAAATCACCAAAATGACTGTTGTTAGATTTTTCTGATAATTTATATAACTTTATTTTAATTAAAACGACAATTAATAAATCAAAAAAAAAAATTAATCTAAATCTCTAAAATTCGATAAAAATTTGAAAAATTTGAAAAAATCGCGAAGATATGAAACGGCTGCTAAAATGACAGCAATCGGCGAAAAAAATTTTTAACTGCAATCCACTCCCACGCAGTCATTTTTTAATCCGAGTAGAGCATCAAATTTTCAGTTTTGGATTTTTTTTTTACCGAATTCCGACAAATTTTTTTTTTGTAAGTTTTCGAACTAGTGGTGAATTTTCGTTACTTGCAAAAGATATGAAACAGCTGCTGAAATGACAGCAATCGGCGAAAAAAAAATTTTTAACTGCAATCCACTCCCACGCAGTCATTTTTTAATCCGAGTAGAGCATAAAATTTTCAGTTTTGGAAAGTTTTCGAACTAGTGGTGAGTTTTTGTTAAACGCAAATGACAGATATTTATTGCACATTTTCAATTGATATGTGAACATAAAAGTTTTTAGTGAAATTTAATTCACCGAGTTTTTGTTTTTGTTGTTTACTTTCAATCTTTTTTGTGAATTGTAGATTTCAGGTAAATTTTGTTTTTTAACGAAATTTTCTATTTTCAGCGAGTTTTAAAATTCTTAAATACGATTAACGTTAAGACTAAATTGCCTACAAATCAACCGAAAATGAAACGTCAGGCCGACTTCACAAATTATTCTTTAGATTTAGCATTAAAATGCATTTATGTATTTGATTTTCATTCAAAACAAAATGTTATGTAAATTTATTTCTAGATTCTCAGAGACTTTTTAACACCCATTTTGCACAAAGTATGAACAAAATGCTTACATCATTTGCAACAAATGCAAATGTAAAGGCACAAAATGCTTGTTTTTTACATTTATTATTTTTTGTTTTCTTAGGGATCAGTGCATATTTTAATGCAATTTCCATAATAAATAATCAAATGTTAATAACAAAAAAAAACAGAACTAAATTGAAAAAATGAGTAAATAAAAATGATATCGGTGGTTGGGTGTCGAACAACACTACAAGACGTAAATGAGTTAAATTTTTATTTATTGAAAACCGCAATCCGATTAAAAGTGCTGCACATCAAAATGAAAAATTGAAGGCGACATGTAAATTGTCTTGTTTAACTTTTTTTGTTTTCAAAGTTCGTGCTGACTTTAATGATATTCTAAAGGGTTTTTCAATAGAAACGGTTAGATGTTAGCAGTAGTGCTGGCAATGCAATTTCTGCTACTTTTAATTACTCGATACTGCTCAATACTTATCAATTATGTACTCAATACTACTTAATACTTTTGTTTACATAATTGCCGTATTTACAAGCTCTGCTAAGATGTAGGTAGTATTGCATACTACCTTTTGTTTACTTCTTTGTGAACAACCATTGTATCAATGTGCCATTGTACATTGTACTTCATACGTCAAAAACTAAAAAGAAAAGTGCTATTCATCATTTGTTATTTATAAGCCAAATGGGGGAGAAACAGAAAAAAGTAAATTAATAAATTTTTTGTGTGAAAAATATAGTTTGGATATATTAATGGTGGACTCAAGTAAGTTATAACCGTTTTCCTTATTTTGTTTACATATTTTAAATGAAAAAAAAAATAATACAGGTGACGAAGATGATGAGGATGAAATTCAAGACATTTTTAGGATGAACCTAATGTACTTGCTCTCCAGTCGCAGAAGTATACATTTAGGGTTACCAAAATCATCATTATGGCATAATCGGGTTTTAGGATATTTTGATAAAAACAGATTTCTTCATATAATACGACTACGGCCAGAGGAATTTGCCTATATATTCAACCTTATAAAAATTCACACTGTATTAATAGCACAGAAACAAATACAACGTTTGAAAAACATATGAAAAAAATTACTAAGTGTTGTATCGCATGTTTGCATGAAAATTACCAACAACACAGCACCGTTGTATTTTGTTAGCACTTAGTACGTACTAGGGGGCTTGTGAATAGGGCAAATATAAACGCACTGTTAACCAGAATTTATCCGAAGCCATTCAATTTTCTATTTAATTTGTTTCTAAAACTATAACGTAAAAAGTATCGAGTAACTACTTTTGAGTATTGAGTAATCAACAAAAAGATCAAATACTCGGTACTCGATACCCACTACTCAATACTTTGCCAACACTAGTTAGTAGTAGTTTTATATTATAGAGAAATACGTGATAAATAAATTAGTTTTTTTAAGACGTCACTATCTGCAAAGCTTCTGCTTATTTATAGAAAACACCCACAGTCTTTGGCAGGAATCGAACCCGAACCTTTATACTGCTACACTAGCGCACTACCAATTAGTCTATTGCGGCACTCAAATAATAAAACTAAATTTTCATTACACGTTTACGCTTGATAGGCAAATTTGAGTTGTGTTCTTCTTCTTCTTCTTAATTCCTTTAACTCCCAGTGGAGCATAGGGCCTCAGGTTTCAATTGTAGGTATATTAATTTCTAAACATGGGTTTTGCACCTCCAAATCAGATGTGCATGCTACCTGTGATGAATCATAGGTAGGTGGATTAACCGCTAAAATGCGGCGACCACTTGGAGACTCAATATTTTGCTGGTTTGAACTCATGTTATAGAAAGTAGTATTTAATGAAGCTGCGTTCCAGCGATATGTTACAAGCATAAGCAGGGTCTAACGAGTTCAGCCATCATGTGGTTACACACACTATAGACAGGCCGTTCCTCTGGAAACAGACGCCTTTTTAGGTTCGCCCCGCATATTTTATTTTTGCGGTATTCGACATATCTGTCCACCACCCGGGGAGGCGCCCTATGGGAGAGAAATAGCAGAATTTCGCTAGGGAAATTTGAGTTGTGTAGTTTAGTAAAAAATAAGAAAACAAGTTTTATCGAAGATATTGCTGCTGTTCATGAGTGGGCAAAAGCATAAGAGGCACTCAATATCGCCCAGTCCACAACACGTCTCTGACTTTCGCACATATTAATATTGACATGTTCATCCAATAGATCACTGCTAATAGCTACCCATCCCTAATCGCTAACCCTTTACATACATATGTACACAATATTTGTGTGTTGTACTATAAATGGGTACAATGTTTGTTGGTTTGTTTGATCATAAATAATCACAAAAGAAGATTATGATGATGATTGCGGCGATAGCGGTGCGGTGGTGGTGTCTTGATTACCCGTCATTTGCCAAATGGTAATTGAAGCTTCAACTGCATACAAAAAAAACACATATTCAAATTTCATTCACATAAGGACAGTAAGGTGAACAGCAAGAAAAGTTAACGGCCTTAAAAAAATCTTACGAAACTTATCACTAGGGTTTTCATATAAACGAAAAATCTTTAAAAAAAAACACTATTACGACTAAATTGCGACTGCCAAATAATCGCACTACCAATTCCTTAATATTAAAATTTTCAGATAAAATAAAATTTAAACTTATAATAAACTTAACGACACTTAACTGTGATCGAAGTTTCGTGCTAAAGGTTTTTGACTTTTCGGTTTGAGTTGATTTGTACAGTAGTTCTGTAGAGGTGACTAAATTGGAGGCATTTTGTTAAAAAAAGCATTTCTTCTTAGGTATTCTTTATTATCATTCAATGGAACCAACCTTGCTTGACATATATTTGTCACTAGCTATGCCCGCCACGTCATGGGCGTCCTGACAATAATTTGCTCGATTTTGCTCTGAAAGTATTCCACACCAATTGTAAGACTCTTACTAATATAGTGCTTCAGTTGTGGTATTGTATTTACTTTATATAAATACTATACATTTACTTTATAAGAAATATCTGAAACT
This sequence comes from Phasia obesa, assembly GCA_949628195.1. Classification (NCBI taxonomy): domain Eukaryota; kingdom Metazoa; phylum Arthropoda; class Insecta; order Diptera; family Tachinidae; genus Phasia; species Phasia obesa. Next base: position 104,783,116 of record OX451219.1, read on the forward strand.
TATAAAAAATTCTAAATATTATTGTAAACCTCTATAAAAAGTGTTTAAAATCTATCAATAACAATGTAATTCCACAAAGTAAAAATACAAAGCAAATACAAATTTTATTCAATTGGCGCCATCTGTTGCGCAATTTTGTTTAAAATAACCCACTTTCAAAAATAAAAGGTGCGCCACCGTGTTTAAAATGTCCCAGTTTTTATAATATCCTACTTTCAAAAATAAAAGGTTAGCAACCGTGCTTAAAATATCCCAGTTTTAAACCGAAAATTTTAGTACCTCTAAACCGGAAATTGCGTAGTTTAACTACTTTTATTCACTTTCTCTTGGAAATAAGATATTTTTGCAGAAAAACAGTATCCTTTATTGGAATCAGGATGCTAAAGTACCTCTTCACAAAATTTTGTTAAAATTTAGGGTATTTCAAATTGCTCTCAATCAATAATTATGGAAAGTAGATATCAAAAACCAATGGGAAAATTGGATTTACCCAAGACTAAGGCTATAGAGAGTTAAAGAAATGCTGCTTCAGCGCTGCAAAACCAAGTCGTTTCTCAATTGAATTGTCGATCTAATATGAACATGGAAATCACAAAAAAGCGAATCTGAGCCAAGTCAAATAGGATTATATAGACACAAAAGCCTATTATTCATGGTGTCAAAGTAATCTTCTATGTTTGATAAGAACAGAAAATTATGAAAAGACCACGGGACACCATACCGAACGCAATTAACGAAAAAATGTCAGATATGCGACCAGATATAAGTCTTTAAATTCCTATAGTGACAATACTCGGCATCATGTTAAGCGACTAATTAAAAACTACTTGGAAAAAGGATGGGAAGATGTATCTGACCTGTCGATACAGAATGCCCGAACTAGAAGATTGTTCAAGTCAGAAAAATATCAAAATTGAGAATTGATATTGGCATAGAATCCATAAATTTCCGGGTAACAATAGAGAAACATCATGGCTTTCGATGGATAAAACTTTGAATAAAAGTGCCTTTATATATCTAAAAATTATTGGAATTGGTTAATATACACAATATATTTTGAAATTTGGACCATCTTCAAAAAGAAATGACTAATTTTCATCAGATCGTATTTACTAAACGTAAAATTGGATGTTTTTTTATCGCATTCGCATGCATCAGGTAGTTAGCATATCGTCTACTAAGCCTACATATTGGCTTGAGTCGACTGGGTTCGTATCCCAGCAGGAATAATCATTAACATCAATTTTTCTGATATTTCCTAGTCTTTTCCAGACCGCTCTTCTTCACTGGTATTTCTCTATAGCACTAAATCATCGGCCTAGTAAAATAATAATAAAAATTGATAAACAGTGTCAAAATGCATATGTACCTACTTGACACTAGAGGCGCTGCAACACTGTTTCAAAAATAATTAAGATGTGCAATTACAGAGTTGTCAAAAATTCCCAAAGAAGTAACAGCCAAACCTAAATAAAGGCCACGATTTACTATCATACTAAGTTGGACGATCTGTCAAAAACAGCAGGTGTGCTAAAAAAAAATATGATGTTGCGGATTAGAAATGTATGTTTGTGGCAGACTTTTTGACAGATTGTTAGATTTGATAATCTGATTTGAAAAAATTCATAAAATGTATTTCTCCATGCGATCGGAGTTGCAAAATCTTTTTTTGTATGATAGTGTGGCATCTACAACTCCATTTTGGAACGATTTTTGTGTAGAACAGAATTCTGTCATTAAATCGTACGATTATGTAGGATAGGAATTCCTGACCTCAAGCCCGCTGAACGCTAACAAAGTGTTAAATGTTATCATGTACATAAAAAATGTATGAAGTAAACTAACTACATTTCTGGAGGGGGTATTGCAACCCCCAGAATGGCCTTCCGACGACAATGTTAGCCATTAATATGTCTTAACAAAATTCAAACTTCATATAAAAACAGTATTAAATATAATGCTTTTTTTATATACATAAAGTTTGACTTTTGTTAAGACATGTTGAAAGCTAATTTAGACGGCGGGTTAGGTTTGTTATTGCGGCGTTAATTCTAGACATCTACATTAGACATAAAATTAAAACCTTAACAGTAAAATCATGTTAGTGTTAAGTGTAAAACAATAACATGGACAGCATGTTAATGTTTTTTCCACATCTTAACATGATTATTAAAAGATTTGTTATAAAAGCTATTTTATAACATGGCAATGACGTGTTTGTTTTATTTTAGTTTGACATTAAAGCATGTTAATGTCTAATGGCGACGGGGGGTAAAGACGGGGTGTTAGGTTTGTCTGTAACACATAGAGAAGTAATACTAGGCACTACTGCCTGAGTATTACTATTCTTTAAAAAACTGTGCGAATAATCGATTATACTAAACTTGCAAACCCTACATATATTAACAAAAATACACACTGTAAAATTTAAGAAAAATATTTGTTAAACAATTTAGCCGTTGTTATTTTTTTTTCTTCTTGTCTTTTTTACGGTGACACTTTTGACTAGGCACGATCACGTTATTTTACTAGCCTATCTGGCGTTTTTATTGTTTCTTTAAAAAATTGCATTACGTTCATTATTTAGTTTTAACCAAAGTTGTATGAGTATCTCTGAAATTATTTTATATTGAAGGCACTCCCATATGTCATTCATTTGTCTTTAAATGAAAACAAAAAAACGCAATATTTACAAAATAATCATTTAAATAATAATCGTTTAAATCAGAAATGAGGTGGAGCTGCAGGGAGGTTAAGAAACAAACAGTTTTATTAATTGACTATTATATTAGCAATAATTTAAACTTGAAAATACGTTAAATAATTAGAGAGAAAATTTAAATTAAAGTCGACATGATAAAAGTTGTATTTCAAGTAATTTGGAATTTTAGTTTTGAAAACTAAATTAAAATGGGATAAATAATTTCGCACTTACCACATTTTATATTTAGCCAGACTTAGCTACTAAAGCATATAAAGGGTGTATTTTATAGAGGTGTAGAACTTTAAGTTGGTATTACTTTTCAAGATGGCGACCGATTTAACAGCTGTCAAGTGATTTATTCTCGGTTTGGTTTGACACTTCATCATGAATAGACTCACGCCTAAACAACGCTTGCAAATAGTACAATTTGAGCCCAAAACGAGATTACCGTTGTTCCCGATTTTCATAAGAGAATTTTGTTTAGCGATGAAGCGCACTTCTGGTTGAATGGTGAAGGTAATCCTCAAGTGTATGTCGAAACAACGTTACATGCAGAAAAACAGACTGTTTGGTGCGCTTTATGGGCTGGTGGAATCATTGGTCCATACATTTTCAAAAACGATGGTAGCCAAAACGTCAATAGTGATCGGTATAGAGCAATGATTACTAACTTTTTCATTCCTGAATTGAATAACCATGATGTCCAGGAGATGTGGTTTCAACAAGACGGCGCAACATGTCACACCGCTCGTGCCACAATAGATTTATTGAAAGACACGTTTGGTGACCGCCTAATTTCACGTTTTGGACCTGTGAATTGGCCTCCAAGATCTTGTGATTTAACAGCGCTAGACTACTTTCTGTGGGGCTATGTAAAGTCATTGGTCTATGCGGATAAGCCACAAACGCTTGACCATTTGGAAGACAACATTCGCCGTGTTATTGCCGATATCGCGATAAATTTTGGAAAAAGTCATCGAAAATTGGACGTCCAGATTGGACTACATCCGCGCCAGCCGTGGCATATGCCAGAAATTTATATTTAAAATGTAATGCCACAAGATTATCTTTCGGATAAATTAAATTCATGTCAATCGAATAATCCATCGTTGTTTTATTGCAACTTAAAGTTCTATACATCTATAAAAAAACACCCTTTACTTAGTTCTGTTTACTCACCTAAAAAGTACATTAAGAAAAATTAATATTTGTGTTGCTTTTCACATTAAAAGCGTTATTATAATATTTTTTTATATTTCCCCTTACAGTAGTGCATCCCATAAATCATAACTGTAATGCAGAGATAAAAAAATGTAAATTTACGACGAGTTACGAACATAGTACGGCATAATTTTACTACATGCAGTGCGCTAAAATAATCGCTTAAAAGGAAATGCTAATAGTGGACAACGCGAACAAATAACATGTCATACGTAAACAGATTTGTAAAGGGCGTTTCACACTATAATACAAGTATTAACACTTTTGAATAAAATGCACCCTAATCTAATCGCTTTTTTAAAAAGCAATAACAACTCATCATGTCAGGGTTGCATTTTCCTCAAAAGTATGAATACTTGTATTATAGTGTGAAATGCCCAAAAGCGATAACAACTCGACATTCCCTTACAAACAGAAAAACACATAAATATAAGCTTTAGGTGTAGAAAAAAAATGGTTTTAATAAAATTTCTCGTATTCTATTACCGGATTTTGGTTTAGTAGCAGTTTATATAAGATGAATGCTGAAGAAGAATGTAGCGATGCGTTACATTCTGCTCGTTTCTAAAACAAAATTTTTCCCATTTTACTTTAAAAATTATTCAGCTAATTTGTTTAAAAAAAAATTGTTTCAACCGTATTTAGTAGTAACAGCGTATAAACGAACCTAAGCCTTACTTATAAAGTAACAAATAAAGTTTAATTTTAAATAAAAACACTTTTTAAATACATTTTTTTTTTTTTTTTTTTTTTTGAATTCATAGTTATTTATTGTATCTTCAATATGTTTGAACTAACAATAATTACTCATATCTTAAGTCTAAAATAAAATATACTTTTTAAGTCCAGCCAGTGCAAGACAAAAAAAAAATTTATGTTCCACGATTGTTGAAATTATTTACGGGTCATCCCTCTATTGTACGGCCAAGAAAAGCAGTATCTCTTCTTTTTAGTCTAATGTAACCAGGAGCATTAAGAATGTAACGCGCCAGTGGATTTGGATGAGTTTCAAGCTTTTTCAAATACGTTACCGCATGTTTCGCTATTTCTGATTTAACTGTTGGCACGTTTAGATCTTTGTGAATATTAGAGTTTTTGATATACCAGGGAGCAACTGGTATATCAACTTAAATACATAATTTTACAAATTTAGATCAACTTTTTAACTGAAGCAATTGAAAGCTGTTTCTTGGGTTATTTGGGGCGCACTCTTTTTTGCGAAATTTATTTCAGTTTTCGAGATATACGCTTATAACCAAAATAAAAAAAGTTTCACAACATATATTAGTATATTTCGATAAGAGTTTACTCTATTTTAAACACGTATTGCAATCTGATATCTTGAGTTGTTTGCTCTCACACATAACTTTTATCTTTGAAAGTAGAAATTGTCATTAAAATCGAAGTATACAGGGTGGGCCAAAAGAAACCAAGGGCTCTCCAAAAATTTGTCTTAAAAGTGCCATTGTGTCTCGGGCAGTATGGGCAGTGGCTCCGTCCTGCTGAAACCACATACCAGGTCTGTTTTCAAGAGCAGGACGTAAAAAATTTTCTATCATAAACCGATACCGCTCTCCATTTACGGTTACAGCACTTCCATCTTCATTCTCGAAGAAGTAGGGCCCAATGACATTTTCAGATGTGATCCCACACCATACTGTACACCTGATGGGGTGCAATTGGCGTTGATGAATGGCTCTTGGATTTTCAGAACCCCAGAACCTACAGTTCTGCTTATTAACAAAGCCATTCAAATGAAAATGAGCTTCATCACTCATAATCAAATTTTCAATAATGTCGGCGATATGCTCTTTGCGTTAAAATAATTGATCTGTGGTTTAAATAATACAATTCCAAGTGTTGTCTATATAATCTGAAAGAAAAAATAAAAAAAAGTTAATAAACAAAAAAGTTATTAAACTTTTACACCCCTTGGTTTCTTTTGGCCCACCCTGTATTTATCAAATGTTTTTACCAATAACATATTTAATAAAATAATAAAAATTTATCGATTAAAATTTTATTAAATTATTAAAAATTTTATTAAATTGAAATTAAATTTTATTAATCGAATAATTATTCGGATCAAACTTATTCGATTAATGAAATTAAAAATATTACTACGTAAATTGATGTTCTTTATTGATTATAAAACATATCAAAATTGTCCATGTCCTCATAAATTTGAAAACTTAAAATATATACAACTTTCTTTTATATAATGGCTTATAGTGATATTTTAGTAACACAATCTAACCCCATAAAACCCGGGTTCATTGGACATTCGATCACTTATTCGTGTCCTTCAAATTAAATTTTGAGCTTCAAAGAGTTACTGTATACTATTTTATTTTCCGTAATTTTCAACAAACTAATGGAAAAAAACTAGCACAGATCACACAAGAAACTTTAATGCCAACAGTGAAACATAAAGGTTAAAGTGACCCGTAGACTAGTGGGTTCGATTCCCATAAAATATTATAGGTGTTTCACCACAACGGTTGAAAGGCTGCAATACTATGCTCGAAAAATTAAGTGGGCTCACCACAACGGCTGAAAAATTAAGTAAATAAAAGGTGATCCATGTCGAGGAACTTTTTTCAATAGCCTTTTTTTGACAGATCACGTGTGAGTCGTATCATGCTGTCATGTTATTTTTGTTTAGTATTTTTTGGCATTTCATAATGGAAAGACTTACGCCTGAATCGCTTCGCTCTATGGGGTCTTGAAAAGTTCCAAGAAAATCCGACGTTTTCGAGGCAAATTTTGTTTAGCGATGAGGCCCATTTGTGGGCTGGTGGAATCATCGGTTCATATTTCTTTAAAAATAGTGCCGGTGCGATCGTAATCGTCAATGGCGACCGTTATCATGCCATGATAACCGATTATTTGATGCCTGAAATTGAAGCTCGTGATCTCGGCGACATTTGGTTTCAATAAGACGGCGGCGCCACTTCCCACACATCGTATCAATCAATGGATTTATTGAGAGATCATTTCGGTGAGCACATAATTTCACGTTTTGGGCCGGTCGATTGGTCACCAAGATCGTGTGATATCACACCGATATACTTTTTCCTTTGGAAAAAGGAAAACATCACGCGTCACATACCAGTCGAAATGCTCGAATGAGTGATCGAAAATTGGACTCAACGGATGGACCATCTGCGACTTAGCAAAGGGCAACATTTGATATAAATAATCTTCAAAAAATAAATGCCAAAGAATGTTCTTTCAAATGTTAATAAACATTCTCCATTAAATTTGAATTTTCTGTGTTTTTTTCTTTAAAAAAGCAGGGAACCTCGAAATGGATCACCCCTTATAAGCACAACGAACGAGACGAACGACGAATTTTACGTTAAGTTACCTTGACACTCTGCAAACAACTTTGCCGGAAGTTATAGAAACTTGTGTCTTGTGCCTGAAATGTAAGTAAAAGAATATAAAAATGTCCAGAGAAACCCAAGAATTGACAAAATTTTGCCGGTCCTTTAAATTTTCTTCGTACTAATTGGGTTACAGTCGACGGATTTACGCAACGAATTTTTGTTGACGAATTCGTTGTATTGCGCAAAGTTCGTCGTCCATCTCAGTTGTTTTTATACCATAAATTTTTAATATTAAATAATTAAATAAATAAACCTAAAGTTTTATGGTTTGATGATATTTTAATTAATGGAATGTCGGGCCAGATGGTGGCTTTAAAAAAAGTTAAGTTACCTTGACACTCTGCAAACAACTTTTCCGGAAGTTATAGAAACTTGTGTCTTGTGCCCGAAATGTAAAAAATTGTTTACCGAAAAAAAAAAAAATCAATTCCTTAAGTGACCAGCCTAAGCCCGAACTTAATCTATAAAAGTTTCATGTATCACCAGGGTTATTATTTAATTTCTATGGGAGGTACCACGCCCACTAATCCAAACCAGCCACTCGATTTTGCATATTAATAAGTGGGTTATTTGCAGGCAAATTCAATACCCTCCATGTTACAGTTCCCTAGGTACAAGATTATAGTTTTTTACTTTATATGGGAGGTGCCACGACTGTTTTTTGCTGGACGTGCATTAATAAGATAGTTGCACAAAACTTAAAGATTCTACCTTTTATAGTTCCCAAGTAATAAGATATTAAATAGTTATTTTGTATGGGAAGTGCCACGCCCACTTAAAATATTAAAAAAAGATACATCCTAGTAGGAAATTTCCAACAAACGCATTTTGTTCTGTATTTTTTTATAAATAATATATCAAAATTGCATTATTTTGCAAAAAAATAAGTGAACTACAATTAAATATTTATACATACATATGTATGTATTCATGCGAATATACATACATATGTATGTATTTCTAACAAATTATGCAACTAAACATTTTCAGTTTCAATGCAGACAGAGCCATACATACATACATTGAGTAGTAAACAGTGCCAACAAACGTTAAAAAATTAATTTTATTTTTTTTTAACTTTTTATAGGATTTTGTTAAAGTAGATACAATGAGACGAATGTTTAAAATGATGATAAATGCCATTCATTATTCAAGCACGGTTTAAAGTAATTAATTTCTGCTTTATGTTCAATGTTTAGAGCCAACAAAATAATGCGTTTGAAGAGAAAAGAGACAGCCAGACAGCAAGCAATGAGCACTCCGCTCCGTGTCGAACTGGTACAAAAATGTTTGTTGAATAATCACATAATGAATATTAAAATCATTATATCTAAAATTTTGTAAGCGTTTAATAACAGAAATGTCATAAATACGTTTTTACTAAAACAAAGTGTGTTTTGTCCATTTTGTGTTCAATTAATAGAAAACAGAATAGTAATAGAAAAAAACGTTATTAAAGGGAAAATAAATACATATTCATATGTACGAGTATGTAGGTAGACGATTGAATAGATATGTGGCTTCATAATAAAAATATTTAAATATATAAAAAAAAATTATAGAGTCTACTTAACCTTCAAAAAAACATTTTGCTTTTTATTTTTCAAAATTAAAACAAGTTCTTAAATGTAAAACAAAAAAATCTAATTAATTTTAATTATGTTTGCGAATTTTATTGCTACTATACTGTCGACTTGACCTAAAAGACACATTTCAAAATAATTTAATAAAAAAATATATGTATATTTCACAATTTAAAGTTTTAAATTTTCTCAATTTGTATTAAAAATATTTTTCAGCAAGCAGAGAATAAATATGCTTATTCTGTTATTCTCTGTAACTCGCTGTAACATTGCTTTTGTCACTATAAAAAAATTATGCTTAAAATTTTATTATTAAAAGTGGTTTTACACGACGTGTGTTTGTCATATGACTTTTCAGTTTGATAACCCATATGTAATTTCATGTGTTTGTTAAAATATTAATTTTACATACGGTTTATAATTTTTGCTTTCAAACGTACATGTGTAATTACATCTGACATAACCTATAATATATAATTTTTCCGCCACACAGTTTTGTATTGCCAACCACAGCTGATGCAAAGATGCAAACATAGTGCTTTTGCCACGCTTTTAGTGCTTTTGGTACTACAAGAAACTATCAAGTTGGCATTACAGGATGTCAGATGCTTTGTCACATCAAAATAGAACACGTTCTAAATGAAAAATGTCGTATGTATTGTATACATAGAAAATACACATGTTATGTTTGAATGGGTTAACACGACGTGTTTAAAATTTACACATGGAAAAGTGACAATTTTTCTCGAACTTTAAACAACAACCATAGTTTTGTAAGTATTCAAAAATAATATAGTATTTTTAACCATAAAATATTACTGTTAAACAAAATATGTTCTTTGGTATGTATCTAAAGTATGACTGCAAACAAACAATAAATTTTTTGTAAAAACAAACTATGTACATACATTTTTTTTAAGTTTTTAGTTTATTTTTAGATCATTAGAATCTGTTTTTACTACGTTGTGTTTGAAATGTCATAAAATATTTATAACATAATTTAATTATTATTTTTGCTAATTTATGTATTTAGTTATTTTATATACGGAATCGCTAATATATTAAATACTAAATAATTATTAATAAAAATTTTGGGAATTTAAATATTAATTATTTAATATTATCCTAATTACCCATAACGTTTTATAATAAAAATGCAATTTATTTGTTGGGGGAAAATAGCTAGTCCCTATACGTATTTCACTAGTTGCTCAGGCCAGATCATCAGGAAACCTTTTTCCTAATTTTAGAGAAGCCAAAAATACTCTATAAGTAATAAAATTCTACAAAACACAATGAGAATTATGCATGTTAATAGAATAATATTACAGAATATTAAAGCTTCAACAAAACACCAACAAACAAACCACGTTTTTATTTTTATGGGTAATTAGCATAATATTAAATAACTAAATAATTATGTTTTCATACAAACTTAGATATTTAAATATTTTTTAATATTATGACCATTTAATTTAACCATGTAATGAATATATGTGATCATAATATAATTAAATTTTGCTTTATTATGGCCATATTTTAGTCATTCATTCTACTACCAAAATTTAAAAATAAAAACGTGGTTTGTCTTTTTAGTGTTTTGTTTAAGTTTTAATATTCTGTAATATTATTTTATTAACATATCGCACCATAAATACAAAAGGGTCACAACTCAAAATTTTCCAAAACTGACTTTTTTCCATAAATTAATTCAGAGTACATATCTCTAACTACTCCAAACATTTCTCCCACATCACTATCTTCTTTAATTGGAAAAATACAGTTATGTCTATTTTTATGTTAAGTGTGTTGCTTCTGCACGACAGACTAAAAACAATTATTTTTAGTCATAAATCAAAAGTTTATTTTATTTTCGCAAACATAATATAAAATTGAAAAAAAGTATAGCAGAACCATCTTCAATATTTTCTTTAAATATTACAATCATTTTTACATAAACAGTTTTTGTCTCCCCTGAAAATTTTAGTTGTGTATTTAGGGTGCGGTATGAACTTCTCATTGTGTTTTTTAGAATTTTATTACTTATAGAGTATTTTTGGCTTCTCTAAAATTAGGAAAAAAGGCTTGGTGACAATCTGACCTAAGCAACCTAAAATGTTGTGGGTAATTAGCATAATACATATTAAATAATTAATACATATTTATATAAATTCCCAAAAATTTTATAAATAAAAAACATTTGTTTTTACTTTTTTCAGCATAATTTACAGGGACTCCTAAATTTTGTTCTAACAGTACATACGATAATATGGCATAATTGTAGTTTTTATTTATTCCCCTGTGTTATATGTTGTTCTTAGATTATGGATTTCGTTTCGGGACTAAGAAAAACAAAATGTTTTCACTTATTATTATTTATTTATAATTATTATTTCAATTTATTAGTCAAATAATCCTAATCCTCTTGTTCTCTCTCTCCCTCTCTCTCTCTCTCTAACTTCTAAAAGGATGAAACGATATTTTTATATTTTAAAGGCCCAACTATAATATGCATAAGCTGGCTTAAGCTAATGTCAAAAAATGAACGAAAAGTCTGTCAAATGCTTAAGCAACTTATTGAAGACTTTTAGGTGGCTACAATATACTTACATGCATCTAAAAACTATTATGACACAGTTGCACAATTGTTGTATTCGTGTTTTTGAAAAATTATAATTTTTTTCTGAATAAATTAAATTTGTTAACAAAAAGGTGTTAAATAAACATAGTTTATATACCTACTACCATTCATATACAAATTAATAATTATTTTTAATAGTTTGTAGAATATTTCGAAAGAAAAATTTAACATTTTTTGCTGTTTGTGTAATTTTGGCCAAAAGTACTAAAAAATACAGCGGTGTGCATCACACAACTCATAAACAATAAAATGCTCTTTCTCTTTAATTACGATTATTATACAACGCATCCCTTTTTCTTATAGAAACTTCTGATTTATATGTAATTGCACAGTTGCTTAAGTTGGCTTAAGCTAGCTTATGCATATGCGTCCACACCTTTTTTGCTTTGAAACTAGTTCAAACCAAATTTTAAGACTCTTATGTATTTACTTTATATAAAAGTACCCATCCCTGGATAAAATTCTAAAATTTATTTAAAATTCTAGTGCCGTTTTGGTGCGCAACCGTGTTTAAAATATCCCGCTTTCGAAAATAAAATGTGCCTTTAAGTATGCAGTACTTTTAAATCGGAAAAATTACGTACGTACTTTCACTGGTTTTTATGCACTTCCTCTTGAAAATATGTAAATTTTTATGGCAAAATTTATTCTATACTGGAATCAGGATACTAAGGTACCTCCTCACAAAATTTTATTACAATCGATCCAGTAGTTTTTAAGTGATGCAAACGTAGACAGACTGTAAGGAAATGAGTTACTGTTTTACTATATGTATAGATTAGGTAAATAATTTTTAAAGAAAAATGGAAAATGTTATTTATTTTCTGAATCGTTACATCCTCATTTAAGCTATCATCTTATATATCTACTTTGGCCAGTGTTTAGTTGAAAACATCATCTATTTAACTGACCAAACTTGAAAAATAGAATACGAGAAATATGATTGATTCCAATCATCCATCGTCAGTTGGTTAGAACAAAGTCTACCATTAATAATTGATTAACTAATAATAAGTGAACAATTTTATATTTTTAATCGAAAGCTTAATGCGTTTGGATTTTAAACGAACAGTTATTTAATTACAACCTTTAAGTGTTAGACAAATAGCAATCGCAGAAACGTTAATAAGCATCATGTTTGATCTTAAAAATTGGCGTCAAGAAGTTAACGAGAAGTGTAACATTTAGTTAAAACATTTTAAAGTATAAACATATATATTTTCCCTTTATATTTTCCGCGCCATTACTTTTTGTTTAGCACCAAAGTTTTTGTTTTATTTTCAAATTGACTAACGACCATATTGGCTTTTTGGCGGCAGTCTTTTGAATTTTTTTTTTTTTCAAAAGTTACATATTAAACGATTTATGTCTGGTTCAGTTTTTGTTGTTTAGTGCACAAAGAAGAAAATAAAATAAACGAGTGGGCTTTATTTTATTTAGTCGTTTAAATCGAGTTTAATAATTGTGCTGTTCGAATTGAAAGACAAAAATGTTTTTTTTTTTTTGAGGAGATAAATACTCTGTCTTAATAACTAACAAACAACGTGTACAGGAAGAAAGTATTTTAAATTTAAAAACAAATGTGTAAAATTTTGTATTTTTGTTTTGTTTTTTTTTTTTCACCAAAAAAATGTACCTTCTACGTGATTTGTTTGTTAAATTTAAAATCAAATAAATTTTGTTTAAGTTACTAGAACTCTATTACAAGTACATAGTCATTTTACAGAATAATTTCGAAATAATACAATAATAAAATTTAATATTCAAATCTTGTGCAATTAGAATTTTCTACAAACCGCCGTAATGTTTTATAAATAAAAACTACATTTAATAGTAATAAGGAATAAACATGAAATTATTTTATAGTCTCAATAAAATCAATGTTCCAATTCTTGTTTACTCAGTCTCCACGTAAACGAAACAAATAATCGTAAAAATTTATTTAGTTGTTAATTGAATTCTTAATCAAAATTGCTGACCATTGAAAAAACTAAATAAATAATTTATTTTTTTAATAAATTTTTTAAAATCGTGTTGACACAAATACTTAAGTAGTTAGTCTCAGAAATGTTAAAAACTAATTATATATGTACATATTTTTTAAATGAGAACTCTTCTAGCAAGCAAAAAATATAAAATCAAAAACGTAGTTGGCTTCCCTACTTTTAAAAAATATGTAGACCCTAAAGCACTGCATAAGCACAAAAATTTAAGCTCATAAGACGCTCATTATAATATTGCACTGAATTCATATCTGTTCATAGCGCACGACACTCACCGTTACTCGTGCGCTATGAACAGATATGAATTCAGTGAAATGACAATAATAAACAGCAAAGACCAACAAGCTAAATGCGATGAGCTTACAGAGTTTCCATAAAGAAATTTAAATAAGTATGAGTAAATTTTGAACATAATAACAACGAACTTGAGCGAGTTCAAGCTTATGCATTGAGTGAAACACGAACACAATGCGAGTGTACAAACAAAAAAGTGTTTTTTTTTATTATTTTTTAACAAATACAAAAACAATATCTTAATTAACACAAAAAAAAAAATACTAGTACAAGCAAAACGAAATAACCCACCAAACCAAATGTTCCGATTTCGTAAAGAATTCGTAACGATTGTTCGAAAAAATCATCCGATTTCGGAACCGAAATATTACCGAAATCGTAACGATTTTTATATGAAAGAGTTGACACGACTTCGCAACGATATGTAGTTACGAAATCGTTACAATATATAGTTACGAAATCGTAACGAAATGTAGATACGAAATCGCATCGACATATGGCTACAAAATGGCAACATATTTTCTGTCGGTACCTCCGTATAAGCTAAAACTTCGTTCTCTGAAAGTTAAGTGATTATAATGATTAGTTAAAGATTTGGTAGTCAAGGCAAGGTAACCAATTCAATTTCAGTTGTCCATCTTGCATGTATTTATTAAATTTTGTTCGTATTTACTATAATTCTTTTCTGTATAACACAATTTTGGTTTTTATTTTCTTACATATACATAAATCAAAGTTTAATATTTTTTTTTGTTCAGACTAACAAAACGAATTCCTTACGACAAGTCTGATTTCATACAAACTACTGAAATGTCTTAACGAATTGGTCACGACAAGTTTGATTTCAGACAAACTACCGAAATGTCTTAACGAATTCCTTACGACAAGTCTGACTTCAGAAAAAATCGAAACATTTGGTTTGGTGGCAAGCCTTATAAAAAAGTTTTACACAACTACTTAATAAAACTTACTGAGTGTTGCGAACATGAGACGAGCAAACACGGCGGTCACTAGTATAGAAAGTTAGTTTTTTTTTTTTTGCGTTTATGAAACGAACAGGGTTTTGCTCACTAATAGTATTAAACAAATAGGCATGAGTTCAATAAGCTAGTTTGTGTTCAACTATGACCTCTTGCTCATGCAACTGTTTAGTAGACACAAATACTTGACTACTTAGACTCAGTTTAAAAGGTGGTCTAAATGCAAGTATCATTTCAAATCATAGGGGTTATTTTAAAACTGATGGATCCTTTACTGGGAATGTTATGGTTGCTTAAATTCAAATATACAAAATCTTTATTTCATTCTTTTCTCTTCTTTTACATAACTTTGTTATTTCACATTTCCATATGTCTATTAGGTGTTGCCCTCGTAGTATTTATAGCTTAAACGGGTTTGAAACATAATAATACTACAGTAACATCAAAAAGGACCGCGGGGAGGACTTTCCATAGGTGGAGAGGTTAGTGTCTAAAGAAATTCCGGTTTTTATTGGCCGAAAGATATGGATAAGAACACCTCGCCGGAAGTGGACGAAATAATCACCAGTCTTGGAGATTATTAACATGAACCTTCAATTACCATCTGGCCAAGATAAAAATCGAAAAAGACGATGCATGCAGAATTTGCCTGGCAAATCTTCCGGGGGCACTAATTGTCATTGTTGATACATTCTAATCCTTTGACGCAGTGCTTTCCGGGTATATAGAGGCACCATACCCCGGATTTCTGGAGCCTGAATATGGAAGACAGGTCTCTTTATATAGATCTTTCGAGGCCCGACCAGTGTGCAAACAACTGGTACCAAGAGAATGGCTAGCCCCAAAAGACAGCCACCCATCCCTGTGACCAGTTATTGGTGATTTTCCTTTGGGATACACGTGATGGCTGTGGTTTAGAGGGTGGAAAAGGAAATTGAAAATTATTTTCGATACAAAACTAATAAAAATTTATTTGTTGCTGATGATACCAGTGCAGCCTGCTAACCTGCGAATGTTTTCATTTCATTTTATTGTTAATTTTCCCTTCTCTGGCTATGTAGTAGGACTACTGAGTGAAATTTACGATCAGTATATTCAGATATTTATGATCAGTATACTCAGGCAAACAAACCACCACTAATAGATTGGCGCTTAAGCAACGCTAACAAATTCTTCAGATATACTCTGAAAATCAGTCATTATACACGCGCAACTTATAGACGATTTCGTTTATTAATAAACAAAATTGCCTTATACGGATTTTGTTTATTAATAAAAAAAAATTGCCACATTTGAAGTGAAACCAAATTAGGATTCCATTACATTCAGAAAATTCGCCATTTGGTGCGGTTTACACGCTGGTGGCTCACATTATGGACCTTATTTCCTCAAGAAAAGAACGCCTGAGCTCACGTAACGGTCAATGGTGATCGTTGCCGCGCCATGATCAATGAGTTTTGTTGTTTGAAAATATGGATGAAATTGATACAGGCGCGATGTGATGGCGTTACGGTACATAGGGCTGCCGCAACCATCGAATTATTAAAATCAAAACTTTCCAATAAGTTTACTTCGATTGGCCGCTAAGCTCGCACGATTTGACACCTGTCGATTATTTCCTGTGGGGCCACGTGAACACACGTATTTGTGGCATGAAGCAACATAGACGCCTTTAAAGGCCTAGTTAGCCGACCGTAACCTAAAGGAATGTAACACATAAAATTTTTTGTCCTTTGAGATTCTTTTTCTCTCTCTTCGCTCTTTCTTGCATTTCTTCAATGTTTTTGACAATTGTACAAGCCTATCTTTTAAAAATTGATTAGCTTACATTTAAACGAGTCATTGATAAACAAAGCATAAAAGAAAGCAAGAGTCTAAAAAAATAAAAATTTTCATGTATTATATTCCGTTAAAGTAACGGTCGGCTAACTAGGCCTTAAGGCTTGTTCGTGTTATTCGTGTAACATACGGCCAGCACTGCTTGAATTAAAGGCCCAAAATTGGACTTTAAAAATAGGATATTTTTTTCCAATAAAAATATCGCATTTCCAAGACAAAATAGAGATAAAATATGCAATTTTACTAAAAACTTGGCACTACCTTTTATTTTCGTAAGCGGGAAATTTTCAGAACATTTTCTAAACTTTAAAATAATTTTAGAAATCTATAGGTATAAATTTTATAATTATATATAAAGCCTATATTGCAACATCCTGAGTGATTACCCAGGGATGGGTAACTCCAAATAAAGTAAATACATAAACCATATTTGCAGCCCTACAAGAGTAAGAGTTTAAAATTTGATGTGGATTATTTTCAAAGAAAAATCGAACAATATATTGTCAGGACTTTAATGTCGTGGTGCGCACTTCTAGTTAAAAATAAACATTTTCAATGTGAATGTCCTCTGTTTTCTCGACAATTTTTCTATTAGCCGCACACATTGGCGTAGGAGGATATATTTTCAAGGGGGGCAAAACCACTTTTATTGGAAAATTGTATTATGAAAACATAAATATAGTAAAATTTTCAAAAATTCTGGGGGAGCAACAGCATGTCTGGAGGGGGCATTGCACCCCCCCAGAATGGCCTTCCTACGCCAATGACCGTACATGACTAATCACGTTTTAAAAAGGTTTTTGAATACTGCCAGTTTATTAAATTATTTAACAAAATGTTGTTAACTTTGTTTTTATTTAATAACTTTAATGGATTTTTCTGGTTAAGCATGTCGACAGCGTTAACTTCTAATGGCATTAGTTTTCAATACTTTTCTGTATATTTATTTTTCTATCTTATCAGCGGTAAGAGATAACAAAGAATTGTTTATGTTAAATGAGATAAAAAATAGTTAATGTTGCTAAGTATATTTACAACTATTTGAAACTAAAACGTTATCGTTTAAATAGGGTTCAGAATATTATTTACACTCACAAAAAAAAATTGTTTGTGCATTTAACAGTTAAGGTAACACAATGGATTATATTCAATTTTATTTCTAGTTAAACAAAACTAAACAAATATTTCAAAATAAACTTTTTTGTCACAAATTAGGTTAAGCGAGATTATTTTTAAATGAAAAGCGTTTTATATTCTTTCGTTGATGTTACAATTAGCACAACTTCACACCAGCTAATAATGCATTTTACTTTTTTATCTTTGTTTTTAGATTTCAAAACACTCCACTATGTCACGCCAGTCCAGACTGGTGCTACTGTTACTCCTCTCCGTAGGGGTGTTTCAGTTAGCACTCTCTAGCACGGTAAACTCACCGAATGTTGTGCATGACGATGTAGCAGATAATGAATTGGACTCGGATGAAATTTTACCGGAGGAAAAACAACATTTTAAAATTTCAACACCCAAGGCAAAAGAAGCAACCTCGCCAACGACAACAAGTGAAAAGAGCCGCAGTGACACGCCCACCACTACTCAAGTAACAGTAAGTGATGATATGTTAGTTGATTTGGTAGAAGCCTCTAAGCATTCGGAAGCTCTGGCCAACGATGAAAGGTATGTATGCAAGTAAAAAAAGATCGTTGAATAGCAAACTATAATTTGTCACATCTTGCAGATTCAAACAACTTTTGGCAAAAAAATTAAATTCCACTAGCACAACAGCCGAACCAGTCGATGAGGCTTATGATGATGATGATGATTATAATAGTTATTATGATTATGATTACGGCTTGAATAATGATCATTCGACAACGGCTGCCAATAAGAAGGCCATTAATAGAGAGAAATTGTCTAAGAAACCTATTGAAATGAAACCCATTAAGGAAGATATCAAGGTAGGTTTTCGCAAATAAAAGCTTCTTGAAGAATCAATCTTATAAAGCTTTTTCTTTAACAGACTTCCACTGCTAAAGCTACTGCTGCTGCTGCTGCTACTGCTAGTGCACAGGGCAACAAAGAATCAAATAATATTGAATTCCATGATGACAATACCATAAATGATAATGAGGAAGACGATGATGATGATTACGATGAGGATGATGATGATGATGAAGATGGCGATTTTGAAAATGACAATGAAATCAAGGATGAAGAAGAAGTAGTCTATAGTGAGGATGTACCTTGTCCCCGTTATTGTACCTGCGAACGTAATATCAACAGTTATTTGGTGGCTTACTGTAGTCGGTAAATATTTTGAGACTTACAACTTTAAAATTTAGTTACTTTAAGTAAAACTTAACTTTTTTTTAGCATTGATCCTGGTACCCAAAAATTCGGCAAGGATATAACTGATTTGGTGGTTACCGATGTTGGTCCCAAATATCCTATACTATTAGGGCCGGATTTCTTTTTGGAATTGGGTCTGAAACATGTCTCCTCTATCAAGATTGCCAACTGCACCATTGAGTATTTGCATCCTGATGCCTTTAACGGCTTGGATGATTTATTCTCGGTCAATTTCACCAATGTAGGTTTGGCCATTATCAATCCCGATACTTTTGCCAAAAACAAGAAATTGCGTTTGTTGACCATATCCGGCAACGATTTAAGTGTAATGTCAAGTGTTCATTACTTGTTAAAGGTGCGCTATTTTCATAATTAATTTGGGAAAATCAAATGTAATCAATTTCTATCGTTACAGTCGTCTAGCATTGAAGAATTGGATCTTTCGCGTAACAACTTAATGGAACTTAATCCAAATGCCTTCTCTCAACTGACCAACATTGTTTATATTAATTTGTCTCAGAATAATTTGCAAAAAATTCCCGAGGATGTTTTTGATAAACTAGATACCATCGAAGAATTAGATCTCTCTTACAACTCGTTGAAAACTTTGCCTCCCACCGTTTTCAATCACACAGCTTTGGCTATTTTGAACTTGAAATACAATTCCATTACCAATGATTTGAAATTTGGTACTCCTGATTTGCAACAATTGGATTTGAGTTTCAATCAAATACACACTGTACATCATGGCATGTTCGATAAAATGACCAGTTTGACCAATTTGAATTTGAAAGGCAATGGCTTGACTAAAGTGCAACCCGACTCGTTTATGACTCTAAAAAATTTGAGAAACATTGATTTATCTATAAATGAATTGGATCAAGTATCCAGCATGATCTTCTTCAAGAACTCAGAATTAGATGTCATCCGACTAAATGACAATCCCAGATTGAGCCAATTGCCTACAGATGGCTTCCGCAGTTACAATGGTTATTTCACCGTTTACTATTTGGATATTTCCAATTGTGCCATTGGCGCCTTGGGCCACAAGACTTTCTCTACTATGCCCCATTTGTCGATCTTGAAACTGGCCTGGAACAATATTAACAATTTGGAAAGGGACACCTTTACTAGTTTGAAGAAACTAATTGATTTGGACTTGAGCAATAATTTGATTGCGAAATTGGATGAATTGATCTTTATGTACAACAACGATTTGACCAAATTAAATTTGGCTGGCAATCCCATACATAAGTTATCCGTTCGTCTATTCTTGCCTTTGAGCAAGTTGCGTGAACTGGATGTTAGTGACTGTGAGTTAAAGACACTCCTGACCGACAATCAGTATGGTGTGGGCCGCAAATATAAATTCTATGAAACTTTGAGATCTTTCAATGCCTCTGCAAATCAAATCCATAAAATACATTCCAACGATGTGCGCAATTTTAAGAACTTAAGAAGCCTGGACATTAGCCACAATCCTCTGAAGTGTAACGAAGATTTCCAGGACTTTATCAGTTATGCCTCGCTCAACCATCAACTGATGCCCCACTCTATGCCATCACTGGCCAATTTGGAATTGGGTGATACTCAACAGATTGAAATTCAAAGCCAAGCTGGTTGGGCTGCTTTGGCTCATGAGGTGTGCAAACATGAAGATTTCGTGCACACAAAAAAGAATTTGGGCAGTACCAACAAGTTCGAAAAACGTTTGCAAAAGGCTGACAAAGATTTGGATGAAGATGCTAAGAACTTGTTCAACATTATGGAAAATAAGAAATTGCAAAAGATTTTAAAGGATTCACATCATGAGGTTATAATGAACGAGGATGATATTAATGCCGCTGAAGAGGAAAAGGATGACGAGGAAACTGATTACGAGGATGAAGATGATGAAGATGACGATGAGGAGGAGGACGAGAATGCTAATAATAATCAAGATGACTATGAGGATTATGAAAAGAAGGCTGAGATTTCCAAAAAGATTATTGATCATGGCATACGCGTGCAGGAGATTGACCTGAGCAAGGAAACAAGTGATCGATTCCTGTTAGGTGAGTAGGTATTTAATGAAATTAATTGTGTAAAACTGTATTATGTATTTCTTCATATGTATAAATTTCTATCAAATTTAACTTTCTAACAATTTTAATTTTCGAATTCATTTTTCTATGCCACTTGTGAGCCTTTTAACAGCTAAAAAAAACTTTTCTTGGCTATTTGCTACTGTCTTATAAAAAGTTTAGAATGTTAGGTTAGGCACGAAATGTGACTTGATGAATGTTGAAAATGAAGTTCGAAGAAAGAGGTCGTGCATAAACTACGTCAGCGGAGAATGCGTTGAAAAATTAGCTATTACTTAAAAAAATAATTTATTTTATTCTGTTCCACTGTTGATACTTCAATAAGTCGCCTGAGATGCCGGTGTCCAAGAAAGTGAAGGTGGGGCATTATAGTACAATATAGTAGAATACATATGTTAACTCGTTATTATCATAATAGCACCTACAAAATTTAAATAAGGGAAGACCCATTCTGATAGAAGATTGTCGTTCGTCTTTATATCGTAAAGGGCAACACGAATACGATGTACGTAGGCCGAAAAAAGAATACCTTATAGTGTCAGTGGCCACATCTGAAACATATGCTCTCTGTTGTGTCTCACCCAAGTTAGATTTCCGCTAACGAAGTCTTTTTACAGCACCGAGACACATCCAATTCACAACACAAAGACAGCTTATTACAAAACTTGGTATAACTGCGTCAATTTTGAACACGAAGAATAGAAAGAGCCATCCTCACAACTTATTAAATAAACATGCGTTCAGAATAGTAAGAAATCAGTTTTTAACATTTTTTAACAATGTTCCAGCTAAAGGTCCTTTCCAAAAATTTAACTTCTGAAAAGTTACGATTTCGAAAAATCTTATTGTTATTAAGTAATAGGCCTTAAATTTCGCGACCCAAGGATCACTTTTTCGCCGAAAAAGTTCTAGGCTACGGATAAAGCCAATAATCTTTTACAGTGAGAAGTCATTTGCATCCCCTAAAGACAGTAGGGTACCTCCTAGGAATTTTGTTCTACGAGACCCCAAGGCACCACAATCATAAAGGGCTCTGAAGTCTCATCTTACAGCTCTCAGTACCTACAATTGATGGTACGAAATATGTCCGAACCATGTCCGGTAATCCATTCCATAAGTAGCTTTAAGTCACTCTTTGGGATGTGCACCGAGATAACATAATAAAGCGGGCTGCTTGTCTGACCCATATTAGAGCTTTCCAATAACAAGTGAATTCAGCTTAGGCCCAGGAATCTGTTTTTTCCTAAGCATATCCAGAAGGATCCTGGTCCTATAACTCTACGGTTATTATTATTATTGCAGAGGGATTATCGAATCATTCCGCTCTTTTAATGGGTCCTTTTTCGACCCCCTTATAAATCTACGGTGCTTAACGGTCCGCCCGATCAATACCAACGTGAGCCTCGTGGCTGGGAACCCAACATAGTGTTAAACTGCTGCGCTAATATAGTTCATTTAGTAATGTCGCACACTCCGTGACTACCCCAGACCTTAGGTTTTAGAGCAGCTTGTCTATTCGTCATCAGATATACATTTATAGCCTTTGTCTTTCTCCTTAAATATTCCCTGGCACAGATGAGGATGACGTTATTCTTCTGTCTGGAAGATCGCTGGGTATTTGCCCATGGAATTAACCCGTTGAAAGTTTGGGCCAAGAATACCGGTTCCCGTGTGACCATTTTTCTATTTGGAACCGTTAGTAAACCAAACCTGGTCTGTAACATCATGCTATCAGGTCTGTTTATTTTAACGAAGCCTATCGAGAATAGGACATCAATAAACCTGTGCAACAAGACGGTCGATTAAATGTAATCAGATACATCAAGTTAAGATTCATACATGATGTGCCGAAGTATGCTTAGAATTTTGGTGATGAAATATCCGGTAGCCGAAGAGCGCTTCTGCACGCTACCTGGATTATAGGTGGGACAAGTCTTCATCGCTACAGTAATAGATACTTAGATTGGACGCTAATCAAGTATAATCCTCAATAGTAACGTCTAAAGTTGGCCTGATGAGTGAGATTTATTCTTCTTGTAAATGGCACCAGAGTAGTTTTTGCAGAGTTAATGGAATTACACCACTTGGCAGTTTTTGAAAACTTTTCTGTTGCAGATTTAGCTTCTAATTTTCCCTTAATCTTTATTAATTTGTTACATTTTAGTGGGCAAAAAATTACAATTACAATTCTTTTGCCTTTAAAAAATCTTGAAGACCATATAATTTTATAGCTCTCTTAAAAGCGCATTTAGGGCCACCGTAGGCTGCAGAGTTTTTATCGACCGTTAGTTTGGTCGGCTTCTTGATCAGTATGGAGAGGAATTCATATGCGATTCAGTATCGGCTGAAAAAAAAATTTGCTGGGCTTCCTGAATCCATTCAAACTAATTTAAGCTCAACCCGACTAAACTATCGGTCGATAAAAATTCTGCAGTCTGTGTGGGGCCCTTAAGGAGATTTAGTATTGTTTTTTTAGTTTAATCTATTCTAAAATTCGAAAGCCCTCGATGAGTAATTCCTAATCTCAAATTCTTCCTTCTGTCTCTTTAATTCCAGACAAATTCATTGCCGATCGTAAGAAGCACTTAGAGCATAACAATGATGAGGATGATGATGACGAAGATGACACAGATGACAACGATGAGGAATATATTATTGAACGTGGTCACATTTATTATAGTGGAAATAAGTTCTTACTGCCCAGCATTGTAATTATGACCTGTGTGATTGTATCGCTTCTGGTTATCGCTAAGATCATATTGATGGTTATGCGCAAGCGTGGAGAACGTTATCGTATGTCACTATTACAGGCACATACAAACTCCATTGTTTATCAAAAACTTACCGAAGACATTAAGCCACCCAAAGAGCCTAAACAACCTAAAATACATCAATATATGCCCATAAATCAAGTTTAATTATATCAAAAACAACAACAACAAGCACACAAAAGTTAAGTTTAAAGTCAGAGAAGTAAGAAGGATTATTAAAACAGTATAGTTGTTTGATAGATGGATGACAGTGTTTCAGAGACAAATAATAAAAGAAATTAACGATAATGGCTGAGAAGAGTTTCTCTAATCATGAAGTTAGCATTAAAAACAAGATTTTATTTATTGGCTTTTGAGTAGTTTTTAGTTAATAGAGCAGCCCATGTAAGAGATGGTTAAATAATTTCAGTTAATTTTTTTTTTTTTGTAGATTTATAATGAAAATCTTAAAGAACCAAGTATTTAAAAAATAAAGAAAAATTAACTTTTTTAATAAAATTGAAAACAAGAAATCAATTTTTATTTATACTTAAATATACTTTTAAAAGAATAATTTTAAAAATTAAACATAAGATGATTTAACCGAGTTTTCCAACATCTAATGAAAAAAGAGAAAAATAAATTTTATTTAATTTAATAAAAAATAGTATTAAACATCTTCAATAATTCCTATTTAATTGATCATTTCCAAAATAACAAAGAGAATTTTCCATAAAATTGTACTTAAAAAATAACTTTTAAGGTTCTTTGATGCCAGGCAAAAAAAAAATAATTGTTTGCAGAATGTAATAGTTTTCAATACCAAATTGCATTTAAATATAGTTTTTCTGTCAAAAATTTGTACGCCTACAACTCTGTCAATCCCCGTTGAGCCCGTGTAAAAATATACATTGATTTACTCCTTAAAGTGCCATTATTTGGTGGTCATCACTTTTAAATCGATTTCTTTTTTTTTTTTTTTTTGTTTTTTGTTGAAGAAAAAACAAATTAAAAATTATTTGTTGACAACTCCAAATCTAAAAATCATATTTGCAAATAGAGTTTTTACATAATTTTACATACAATTTATTTAATGTTTTTCTGTTATTTTGGGTATTTAATTTTTATTTCTGTAGTGTCTTCGCACAATACTTTTTTATAAATTATTATAACATACATATATTTTAATTTAATTATTATTTTTTTTTTCTTCTGTATAAAATATTTTTGCAGTTATTTACATTAATAATTTAATAAACTTAAAATTAAAACAAATAAAACGAACTATATTTTTTATTTTTACCATATAAATTCAGAAAAAAACTATTCTTATTTTTAGCTTTAAGTTTATGTAAAGTGTGCGCTTTTTGGAAGAAAATAAACTAAATTTTTATTTAATAAAAAGTGTAAAAAAGAACTTCCAAAAAGTAAAAATCGTTGTTTTATTATCCAAGATAGTTTATATTTAGAGTAGCATCAGATGTAGAAGCTGCAAAACTATCTATAGTCAGCCCATTCGATAGTTTATTTAAAAACTATCGATACTATCGAAATTTTTTAAATGGTAATTAAAATCAACAAAAAAAGAATTTAAAAATGGACCCATATAGACATAATAAATATTACTGGCCTGTCTGGCTATCGAATTTTAACTCTATCTAGAGGGTAGCTGCATCCATTACGAGGATAGTTTTATAATTCCATGATATTTGTATTTCCAGCCCAGTAATTTTTAACGCAAGACTGATACCGTTAAAGGGCGGTTTACATTATACTACAAGTAATACGACATGTCAAATTTTTGTGTAGAAGAGTACAAGTAGTATCGTCTAAACATAATATGTAATGAAACTGTCCGACATTAAGAGAAAATACGAATGGAAATTTGACAGTCTTACGGCTCTCTTTATGTTTTGAAATTTTTCAAAAACTATTCTACCTCATTAGATCAGGGTTGCGTTTTTCTTATTAATGCTAACTTTTCAAAGGCAAAACTCGTCAAAATAACAGAAAACCGCTGAATATAGTGCAAAATAGATCCAGTTGGCATCACAAATAAGTATGTAAACAATAAAAAACTTTTGGCAAAAGAACGTGAAAATTTTTTAATTTTGTTTTAGTTGTTGGTTTCCAGTTTTTTTATTATGGCAATGGCTAGTACAACACCAAGAAATTTTCTTTGTTACTTTTTTTATATTTCGCAAATTTTTCACAAGTACTCGCACTATTTATTTGTTTTAAATTTTTTATTGTTTTAACAACAGCTGTTTCGATTTTACTTCATTTTATTCAACACCAATGGTCTTCTCTATTTTTCATACGGATTGATTTTCATTTTATTTTCTCTTAGATTTTACGTACGTAAAGTCTTACTGTCTAAAGCCCTTTTCACACTATTATACTGAGTATTAAGACTTGTCAAATACTTGGATCCAATGAGAAAGTGTGATAGTGTGAAAACAGTATGTTATCAAAATGTGAAATAATACGGAAAGAAATTTGACATCCCATAATACCAAACCATTTTTAGAAAATTTTCTAAACGATAACATTTTTCATTTTATCAGGGTTGTGTTTCTTTAAAGCATAGAACCAAGCTGATTGAGTCGCAGCCGATAGTTCGCCGCCGCCTATAAAATGTTTTCTTTGTCCTGCACCTGCCTGAAGTTGCCTTCAGTCTTAACGCCTACGTATGTACTTTGTTTCTGCCATGCCTAGAAATTGTTGGATGTACGTATTATTTTTTTTTTTTTGTTTTTTATTATTTTTATTAACCGAAAACTTGCACGGCACCTCTGCCGTCCACATAAAATTGCTCAGCCGACGCCGTTCAATGTCTCGTCTCGGCTTGTTCCTTTGCTGATATTTTTCATTTTATTTGAAGTGTGATAGTGTGAAAACGAAATGTTATGTTACGTTAGATTTTTTGAGAATCACACAATTCTCGTTGGATTTCTATCTTACACAATCCAATGAAAATCTTTATACTCAGTATTATAGTGTGAAAGGGGCTTAAGTAAGACTTTAAGACTGTAAGACTTAAGACTGTAAGACTTTACGTACGTAAAATCTAAGAGAAAATCAAAATCAATCCGTATGAAAAAATAGAGATTAAAAATCGTATGGTTTTTTTTTTCTTACTTTTACACCATTAGTGTTGAATAAAATGAAGTAAAATTGAAACAGCTGTTAAAACGATAAAAAAAGTGAAAAAAATAAATAGTGCGCGTACTTGTGAAAAATATTCCAAATTTAAACAAAAAGTAACAATGAAAAGTTCTTGGTGTTGTACTAGCCATTGCCATATTAAAAAAACTGGAAACCAACAACTAAAACAAAAAAAAAAGTTTTTTATTGTTTACAAACTTATTTGTGATGCCAACTGGATCTATTTTGCACTATATTCAGCGGTTTTCTGTTATTTTGACGAGTTTTGCCTTTGAAAAGTTAACATTAATAAGAAGAACGCAACCCTGATCTAATGAAGTAGAATAGTTTTTGAAAAATTTCAAAACATAAAGAGAGCCGTAAGACTATCAAATTTCCATCCGTATTTTCTCTCAATGTCGGACAGTTTCATTACATATTATGTTTAGACGAACTACTTGTACTCTTCTACACAAAAATTTGACATGTCGTATTACTTGTAGTATAAAGCCTTTAAAGCCGGTTTCACACTATAATACTGAGTATTAAGTTTAAGTTAAGTTTTTCATTGGATTTTGTAAGATCAAAATCAAATGAGAATTGTGATTGTCAAAAAATCTAACGTAACGTACCATTTCGTTTTCACACTATCACACTTCAAATAAAATGAAAAATATCAGCAAAGGAACAAGCCGAGACGAGACATTGAACGGCGGCGGCTGAGCAATTTCATGTGGAAAGCAGAGGTGCCGGATCTTCAGTTTGTTTGGCCGTTCAAGTTTTCGGTTAATAAAAAATAAATAAATAACAAAAGAATTAAATTTTTTAAAAATTATATTTGGAATTTTCTAAATATTTATTTCTCATTACGCATAAATAAATAAAAGAATTAAATAATATCTACGTTTAACAATTTCTAGACATTGCAGAAACATAGTACATACGTAGGCGATAAGACTGATGCCAATTTAGGACAGGTGCAGGACAAAGAAAATATATCAACGACGGCGGCGAACTGTCGGCTCCGACTCACTCAACTGGGTTATTTGCTTTAAAAAAACACAACCCCGATGAAATGAAAAATGTTATCGTTTAGAAAATTTTCTAAAAACGGTTTGGTATTATGTTATGTCAAATTTCTTTCTGTATTATTTCACATTTTGATAACATACATACTTCTTTCACACTATCACACTTTCTCATTAGATTTAAGTTTTTGACAAGTCTTAATACTCAGTATAGTAGTGTGAAAATGGCTTAAGTGTTAGCTAATACTGTCGATTTCAGCGCAAGTTGAGTCTATTTTTATGTCATGTTATGTGATTATATCTAGTGCAGTAATTTCCAATGCAATTCTGATCTCATTAACGGTTAGCTAATGATAGATAACTGTCTATTTTTGGACAAGAACTTTAATACTATCTACAGCTGCATTTTGAGCAAGCATCTATTACAATGACAGCTTGATAATTTCTTGACTTTTTGTATTTATAATCGCAGAAGTTTTAAATGCAACACTATTCTGTTAACTGTTATTATATACTGGAGTGCTGTCTTGTGATTCCAGCACAGGAACTTCTAATGCAATACTGTTCCTGTTAACTTTTACTGACGAATTTTGGCCAAAGTAAACTTGCCCTCGTATTTGAATGAATATTTCATTAATTAGAATATTTCGCACCATCGATAATTTTTTTTTTTTTTTTTTTTTTCGAAAAAATAATCTATTAATTATATAATTTTTTTTTTAATTTTATTTGAACTATTTTTAAATGAATAAAATAATTATTTAGGCTCAAGTTCTTAATTATAAAGAGATAAAGAAAAATTAGAGACGAGCAGAATGGAATACTTTATCTAGACAGCTACGTCCGTCACCAGCACTCTTCGTATCTATCTACAAGGTAGTTTCAATTGTTATTAATTTTCTATTTAAACAAACTTATCAAAGAAATAGAATATGAGAAATTTTAATTTTTATATTATAAATTTATTATAATATTAAAATTTTATTTATATTTCATAGGGCATGACAATATTTTGTTCGATTTTGCTTTGAAAGTAATCTATGCCAAATTTTAAGACTCTTACTTTTAAAGCGCTTCAGTTGTGGTTTATGTATTTACTTTATATAAAGGTACCCATCCCTGGATAAAATTCTAAAATTAATAAAATTTTTTTTAAAATATTATAAAGCTCTGTAAAAGTTTTTTAAAATATTTTAAAAACATTGTAATTCCACAAAGTAAAAATGCAACACAAATACAAATTTTATTCAATTGGCGCCTAATAGTTTTTAAAATATCCCTCTTTTAAAATTAAAAAGGTTTGCAACCGTGTTGAAAATATCAGAGTTTTAAATTGAATATTTTAGTACCTTTAAACCGGAAATTGCGTTTTTTCACTGCTTTTTCTTCACTTTCTCTTGGAAATAAGATATCAAAAAAAAGAACCTATATTGGAATCAGGATGCTATGGTACCTCCTCAATTTTGTTAAAATCCATCCAGTAGTTTTTACGTGATGCGAACACAAATGAAAAGAAGACAAACGGACAGACAGACGGAAATCAGTTACTATTTTATTATATGTATAAATAAAACGAACTTTACAAGTTTTGAAATATTAACATACACACGAGAATAAATAAAATTTCCAACTCCTCTTCCATTATTATTCAACCTTCTTTGCATTTAATACGGGGCAGACAAGCTTATACTATATGTATGTAAGGACAATATGATCAGCTGATTATAAACACTTAAATTTCTGTTTTTAGCGTGTCATATCTTTCTAAATTTGTTTATTATTATCAACACAGATAATGGAAGAGGTGGTAAAAAGTTTACGTTACTTTGAAGATTCTACAAGCCAATTAGCTAAGCTACTGCGACATTATGTAACGCCATTTCTTTAGTTACTAGAATTAAAAAATATGTTAAATACGACGTCAACAAGGGAAAATAGATCATAGGACTTGATGGTGCACGCAAATAAAAAACATGGTTGAGGTAACCATAATATAAAGCAACATATTATAATTAAATTATATGGTTGTGGTCAAACCATATTATTGTTAACATAATAATATTGTTGTTGTTAGAACCATAAATAAAGAACTAAAATAAATTAAAAAATATATTGATTATATTATAAAATAAATTTATAAATATATTAAAATATAAAAACATACCTTATTTGATTATATAAATATACATTATAATAAAAGACACAACTGTTCATTAGTTTATTTTTTAAGCATTCGATATAAGAAACAATTCAATAAATAAATTATTATTTTTTGAAAGAAACCCGTCAAATTATATTCTATTAATTTTAAAAACTAAACACAAAACTTCAAAAAACCAAACATTATTTGTTTGTTTTTAGTCATACTGTGGTTATATATGAGAAAACTTATCATAATTTGTTTATTAGTAATATATCATGCTTATAAATACAATATTATTTTGGAATACTAATAAAACTTTGGTTGTGGTTTGAAAATTGTATAGTTCAAATCAAACTTATTGCATTTTTTGGACGTAGTAAACCTTTAATGATCAAATGGTAACAAAAACTTGTTTCGTGACCATAGTAATGATTAAAACCATTATAAGTTGTTTTTCATAACCATATATTTTTACAGAGAACATAGGATGGTTCTTGTGATCATTCCATAACCATGTTTATGATTTATTTTTTTAAACCAGACGTCATTAATAGATTTTTAATACTAATAATTTCTTAGGATGTAATTTTGGATACTAAAATAAATTACTCTACTTAAGTTTATTTTACCTTCAACTTAAATTCGCTAGGCATATCAATATCGCTCATATCTCTGTTTGTATCGTACAGGCAAAAAGTCGTATGAATTTCAATAGGTGTCATCCTTCGTTGCCATTCAATTCGCCAGGTCGTCATTACGCTCGGGTGCTGTTGTTTTCGACCAATAAATTAAATAAATATTTCAAACCTTTGTACAAAAGCAATCAATAATTAAAAAATGTTTATTGTATCTAATATTTACATATTTTTCTTTTATTTGCATCATTTAAACTGAACAAACAAAAATCGAAAAAATATCCGTTAATAAATTCACAACTTACAAAAATGTAGCTACGATCGTAATGCAGAATACATACAATCGTAAAAAATTAAATGAAACGAAACAGAGAATACCAAAGTTGACAAACGAAGAAAATTTCGATTCGAATCGAAACACCGAATAGGGATGAATGATTCTCCTCTTTTGCTTTTTATTCTTTGATAAATAAATATTAGACTGCTGCCAGTAGAGCGGATGTAGTGTATACAGATCTCGGGGGATCAATATTAAATAAATGCCTTTATACAAAACAATACACATAGAGGTAGCCGATAGACCCACAGGGTACCCAGTCAACAGGCTTTAGTGCTTTAGTCAGACCATTATTTTACAAAAATTTTTACAATAAACTTTTGATAGAATTTTTACAAAAAATGTTCAATAAATTTTTACAAAAAATTTCGATAAAATTATAAAAAAAAAATTCGAAAAAATTATAAAAAAAATTTCGATAGATTTTTTAAAATAAATTTTTATCGATAAAATTTTTACAAAAAATTTTTGATATTTTTACAACAAAAATTTTCAAAAAAAATTTTATAGATAGTTTTATGAAAAATACCGATATTTCGATTACTACATATTTTGTGCCAACGTGAGTACTTCCTACTTCTTATTATCCCATTCATAAATAAGGGTAATAGGTTGAGTGTTGGTCTAAATTAAAAGAAAAAAATTATATTTAAAAAAACATTTATTTAATTAAACTATAATTAAAATATACAAAAAGTTTTTATTTAAAATCAAAATCAAAAGTTAACAATTAATTTAACTTAAGATCGAAAATTGAGCCAGTAAATATTTACATATTTTTACAAATTATTTTCAAAATGAGAAATATTTATTTATTTTCAATTAAAATAGATGTAAATTTATAAAAAATATTTAATTAAAGCCATTGAAATAAATTTAAAATTACAATTAAACATATGTTTTTTAGCCTTTAAAAACGCTGAACAAGATTTAAAACGCAAAAGCTTAAGAAAGCCGAAATTGTATTATTGGTTTGTTTGCAGTTATAAACGTTTTATATGTTTAAATTGAAGTGGAATTTGTATGGTTTCATAATATAACAATTTATAGATTTTTTAATTTGTACAAAAATGCTTTTAAACAAGTTCTGATCTCTAAACTTTAATTTAAAACTTTACAAATTCTGTTAGAGTGTGAATTAAAAAAAAATAAAAGTCTGTTAAACCGAGATTATAAATTAAAATTTTTTGAGAAAAAATAAAAAAAAATTGTTTTGGTATTAAACAAAATTTAAAAACATTTAGGATACAAACCTTATCTTAAACACATACATAATTTTGATATAAACTGACAGTATACGTTTAAAATGGGTTTAATTTAAGGGAAAAACACATAGAATAAAATATTTAAAAAGCTCGAGTACGAATTATGTATAAAACGACATTTTAATAAAAATAATTGTAAAATAATATAAAAACAATTAAACGAAAATTTGCATGTTTACGATAAAGAACCAATAAAACAATTATCAAATAAAAGTTTTTAAAATATTATAAACATTATCACATGAAATATTAGTGAAACTTAAAATGAAAGAAAAAATACAACAAATTTACTCAAACCTGTTGAATCGTTACAAACAGATCTTAAAAAATATATAAAAGTATTTAAAACTAATAATATAAAAAATAAATAAATAAACATATTAACAAAGTTATTAAAATAAAAATAATTATGAAATTTTTAAAAATTTTTTACATAACTAAACATCCCTTTAAATATATACAAATCATTGTTGATTGCAGTCGACTTTAAATCCCGGGCCAATGTATAATTTTTGGTGAAACATTTGCTGAAACTGTTCAATTTCTTCTCTCTGACGATATTCTTCAGAAAAATCTTGCCACATATTTTCAAAATCATAGAGATCACCACTAAAATCATTTTCATAACTACTTTCGTCAAAGGTAAATGAAAATTCAAAGTCAGCCATTGTTTAATTTGTTAAGAAAAAATGTGATATCTGAAAAAATAAACATCATAAAATTAATATTATGGACTAAAAGCTGGTGGTAGCTAAGGTTGCCTATAGGAATGGAGTCGAAAAGGGACCATCATTAAGGAAGCGGTCTGCTTTGATATCCCCCTACTTTAATAAGTATATTGATAAGGACTTCTACGATGAAACACATTTACTTTCGAAATTCGCCCACAAATTATTTGAAATTTTTGTTTCATTAATCAAAATACATTAAATACTAGCGGTACCCTCCACGTCGTAGTCGCCCTGACAATATTTTGTTCGATTTTTCTTTGAAAGTAATCTATACCAAATTTTAAGACTTTTACTTTTATAGTGCTTCAGCTATGCTTTAAGTATTTTCTTTATATAGAGGTACTCATCCCTTGATAAAATTCTAAAATTTATATAAAAATCTAAAATTATATTAGAGTTCTGTAAATAGTGTTATAAATATCCCGCTGACACAAATAAAAGGTGCTGTCTAGTTTGCAGTACCTTTAAATCGGTAAAATTGTTACTTTTACTTATTTTTTCTCGATTTTCTCTAGGAAGTGAGATGTTTTTTTTGGAAAAAAGTATTCTATATTTGAACCAAGATAGCAAGGCTTTTTTATTGAAATGCCTTAGCTACTTTAGAATTACAGTACAGATGTACATTTGGGCTACGTTTTTTGGATCACCCTAATATACATATGTATGTGTTAATATCTCAAAATATATAAATTATCGTTATATCAAAAATTTAAATTAAATATCTTCCAAAATTTTACCGACATATCGGTATCGCTTGACACACTAATGAAATTGTATATTTCCGGTTTTCAGCTTTAATTTATTAACTGAATTTATTTATTCAAATCTTCTATATGAGTCAAGACTCGAACCCAAACCAATATATTTGGTTAAATTAAATTTGTTGATATTTTTTGCGTGAAATTGTGATTTAAACTTAAACTGTCTCAAATGTATAAGTATTGCTCGAATTGTTCGAAAATTTTTATTGCGAAAGTACTAACTTAATTTTGAATATACATATGTACATATTTCTATATTGTATATTTGATTTTGTTAATAAGATATCAAATTTTATTTAAATTGACTTAAATTATAAAATATAAATTTATAAAAATGTATAAAAAAATGTAACGAAAAATTATTGAAACCTTCTGACTAAATGAAATTTGTTACCTATATCTTGCATGTGGAGTTCCACAAGGTTCAATTTTGGCACCACATTTATACAATATATTTATTTCGGATTTCCCACACATTTTTAATAATTCTTTGGGAATCCTTTATGCAGATGATTCTCTTTTATATGCTCATGATGAATCACCATTAGTTGCACTGCAACGTGTTTCTGCACATCTTAATCACGTTAATGATTTCTATTCGTTTTGGGGTATTAAAATAAATGTTTCAAAAAGTCATGCAATGTGCTTACGAAATTCATCAGGAAAATGTAATTATAAAGTTGTTCCAGAAAGCAAAAGTTTACAACTATTTTTAAATAGAGATGAAATTTTGTTTAAAGATAATTTTAAATACCTTGGAGTAAATTTCACCAAGCTGTTAAAGTTCAATAAGCACGTTGCATTTACTCTGGAAAAAGCTAATAAAATTAAAGGAGCTTTTTCAAAGTTGTTCAACAATAAATCTTTATCATCTAAAACCAAATTGCTCATATACAAAGTCAGTATTAGACCAATGTTGTTATATGCTTTTCCAGTTTGGTTTTCTATATCGCCTACTTTTATGAAAAAATTGGAAATATTTGAAAGACATATTTTACGAAAATGTATAGGAAGAAATTATAAAACTCGTTTGAAAAGATTTTCAAATAATTTTATCTATGATAAAGCTTCAGTATCACCAATCTCTGAATATGCACTTAATATAATGAAAAGTTTTATTGATAAGTTGACTTATTTTGAAGGCGATGTAATACAAGATTTATTATCAAGTGAAATTGAATTTAATTGGTCAAATACAAATTATCTGTCCGCAATTGGTATTTTGCGGGAGCAACCGGAGAATATTTCTGGACAGCATTTTTATCAGAGAGTTACTCCCGGCATTCACAGAGGGTAACATATTTTATTTTTAGTTTTAAGGTCTAGTTATAAGATTAGTTTTAAGTTTATTTTAAATAGATACATATAACATGTATCTTTAAATGAAAGTGTCGGGAGCAAACACTGTTTTTTTTCTTGTTATAATTTAATCACAAATAATTGTAATTTACTACTTTTAATTGTTTATGCATGTTGCACTTTTTCATTCTTACTATAATTAAAACAATACTTTACAATTTTAAGTTTCCAAAATTATGTATTACTTAAATCTC
Organism: Phasia obesa; assembly: GCA_949628195.1. Lineage (NCBI taxonomy): Eukaryota > Metazoa > Arthropoda > Insecta > Diptera > Tachinidae > Phasia > Phasia obesa. Next base: position 104,818,553 of record OX451219.1, read on the forward strand.
TGTCATAATTTTATTTTGAAGTCTCAATAAATAATAATAATAATAATCTTGCAAATTTTTAATTAACATAATTTATCCTGATCCTAAGACAATGTGGAATCGTCTAAAAATAGCTAGCAGTAATAACCCAATTAATGACAACATAAGAGTTAAATCTTGATCAAATAAACAATTACTTTTTGAGTGAAACAAGCCATGACATGAATAATACATTTGATTACAATTATACTGGAGGATCTAACACATTTTCTTTTATTTGTATAAATGAACTTGACATGATTAGCGCTTTTAATAATATCAAGTCAAATGCTTGTGGTGTTAACGGCGTACCGTTAAAATTATAAAAAAAAAATAATTTTTCCTCTTATAAGTAGTCATCTATTACATTTATTTAATTGTATTATAACTACTTCTGTTTTTCCAGAAAGATGGAAACTTGGGAAAGTTATTCCAATTCCCAAAGTTGGCACAACATATAATAACGAAAACTTAAGACCCATAAGTATTTTGCCGGTATTATCAAAAGTATTTGAACACGTAATAAGATCTTAGTTATTGGAATATAGTAAACAATTTAATTTATTAAGTGATTGTCAAACAGGATATCGACAGGGTTGCAGTGTATCATCGACATTACTTGGGATTACGGAGTCCATCAGAGAAAATTTGAGTAGAGGTGGGACAAGCATTTTAATATTCTTGGATTTATCCATAGCTTTTGATCGTGTTGATCATGTGAAACTATTGCAAAAACTCAATAATGAATTTAGGTTCTCATATTCGTCATATATGCTCATAAAATCATATTTGTCCGAAAGAAAACAATTTGTATCTCTCAAAGGTCTGAATTCATGTATAAAGCAAGTAGTATCTGGGGTAGCTCAAGGGAGTGTTCTTGCACCACTTTTATTCTCTATGTACTTAAATAACTTCTTTAATACAGTTGCGTCGGAAATATGTTGAATTATTGCTTTTGCGGATGATATTTAGCTGTTATTTCATGGAAGTCGAACAATAAATTCAATGAATTTAATCATTAATGATATTTTGGAACGTATTGAAAGTTGGATGAGTTCAAATTCGATACTGATAAATGTATCAAAATCTAAAATAATAGGATTTGGTAATACAAATTTCGAACAGTTAAGTATTCAAATGAGAGGGGGCGTATTGGAGTTTGTGGATGAGAAAGATCCTAGGAATTGTTATAGATAGAAAACTTGAATATTCGAAGCATATTGATATTATATACTCTCGAGTTTGCTATACTCTTCGTCGATTATATAGCCTTAATATGTACTTACCATATCATGTAAGGTATGAAGTAGCCCATGCGTTGATGATGTCACAGATATCTTACTGTATGGAAGTATATTTATGTTCAACAGCCGGTAATATTAATAAAATTAGGCTTTTAATAAATAAAATAATTAGATTTGTTTTTGACATTAGGCAACGAAATGCCGAAGGTACTCATATATCAACTTATGTCAACAACTTTTTGAAAAAAGCTGTTGAAAGGAAAAGTTGCTTTCATGATTTTGTTAAAATAAGATGGCTCTTAGCCTTCTATAGAATTTTTAAAAGTGGTATACCCCAATTTTTAACCCGTAAATTTAATTTCCTACACTCTTCCAGAAATGTTCAAATATTTATTCCATTAATAAATAGTTTAGTTTTTGAAAAATCATTTTTAATTACAGTTGCTCATTGTTGGAATGGTTTACCTAATGAATTGCGATCCTTTTCATATTCTATTCCCGTATATCATAAAAAGCTTATTGAATATTTCAATAGAAATTCAATTTAACTTTTCTATCTTCCTATTGTTGATTATGGACCTCCCTTCGTGGCATTTTTAAATCTAAACGTTAAGATGTTATAATTTGAAGCAGTTAATAAAAAAATTAGTATTAAAATAATTATATGAAAATACTTGTATCAATTATAATTATATGAAAATAATTGCATGAATTATATGAATGTTTACCATAAGTAATCCAAATATATTCTGAATTATAATATGTATTCTTGGCCATAAAAGGCTTTTATATTACACAATAATAACAAATAAATAAATAAATAATCAACATATAAATTTAATCAAAACTTAATGGAAATGGTAACTCTTAGTCTCTTTATTAAAATAAAATACATAATAAATTATCTCTAAAATTCTTTGCAACTTTCTGTTTTACACTCTCTGTTTCTACATCTCCACCCATTGAGTAAAGTGAAATAAAGGAATTTGTTATAAAATTAGTACAACATGAGCAGTCGTAAGAACTAGACAAAAGTAGGAACATTTAGCTCTATATAAAATGTCGCGAAAAAATGTTTTAAACTTAGTAAATACAATTGTTCACAACTCGTAAGCGATCTAACTTAGATTTGTTAATATTATCTGAGTTAATTTTATAACCAAACCAAATTTTAGGTGCAAATGTCCAGCTCACTCGAGCAACTATGGATCGAGTGCAGCAAATGTTACACAAACCGGTAAAATGGAATATGCATTTGAGGTATTTAACATGTTTTATTGTGTTGTTTTTAATGTTTTCCTTTTCGTAGACATGTCTCATGACTAAGTATTGTATGTCATTTGTTTTGTACTGTTTATAAATAAAGATGTTTAAAGTTCATTTGCGATCATAATGCGATCGTTTTAATCTAAATTAAGTATATTGAAGTAGAAGAATTAATGTGTTGTGGGTACAAAGTGCACATAAATGCACCAATTTGATAAACATATGTACATAAGTATATACACACTTATTATCATTGCATTTCTTTTTATTCAGTTAAGACAACAGCTTTGTTTTGATTTTACCTCAAATACTGTTATCTGAAACACCGCATCAAACTATAGATAAAGAGATGGTGAGAAACAATTCACAATCATGCACTGGTCCCTGGTTTTGTATCCGAGACCGACTCACTTGGGTCCTTACGGCCCCTTTGTGGTATTAGATCATGCAAGGTCACGAGAATAACAGTTTTACTTATGCACGACCTTATTTGTTGGCTCTAGATCATGTACGCTCACGATTTACTCATGAATAAAAAGAATAGAAAATATTATTAAATATTTTTAAAACAATATAAAAGATAAATTCAATACAATCAAACATTTAATAATATTGCACAAGATTAAAGATAACACTCAATTTTTCCTTCAAACTTATGTGTTGAATTTTAAAATTTTATAATACAATTATTTTTTTTTTTTTAGTTTTTTAAAGGAAACTCTGCAATCCTCCCTTACTTCCCAAGACAGGATAGTTCTCTTACTACCCAATCGGATATAATCCTATAGCAGTGGCTTCCCGATTCTACCCTAAGTTATTTCCCTCTGATTACGTTGCCCTCAACATTGCAATGACCCGGGACCCAACAAAATCTAAGCATATCACTAACTTTATGAGTCCCTTTTCGACCCGCTTCGTTGCTCAATGTTTTTTGGTATCCGACTAGTACGACTAGCCTCTTTCATTGAGTCTCGTGATGTCACTAGCCTTTTACTTCTGACTATGGTAATTGCTAACATTTGCCTAAGGCTAAGGTCTCCACAGCATCTACATTTAATTTGTGCCTGCCCGTGGTCCAAAGCCCTTGCCTCGTCATCTGTCGTCTTAACTCGAGTTTTAACTAGATTAGATAATATTTAAAGTTTCCGTGACCTGTCACTAAGCTACTTAACAATTTGTAGGCACCCAGATTATATTCAAAAATCTTCTTGGTCTTCCTGCCAATGTATAGTGAAAAATTCTAGTCTTTAGTGGGAATCGAACTCACAACCCTGGTCTAATAAACTAGCTTGCACACTACCTATTATCCCAACGAGGTTCCCTATGGTATGATGTAAAAACTTATGTAGTTAAAATACACTAAGACCATTCTTCGTGAAAAGCAATTTATAAATTCGAAAATATAGTTGTGATCTCTAAAAATACAATTAAAAATTGCGTATTTAAAATACCTATATTTAGACAGTTCTGAAATATAATAAATACTTCTTATCTTAAAATATATTCGATTTATTTTTTGTACCGTCTGTAAGACATGAACCTGTACCTCGATTCTGTAACTAAAATGAGAAGCTTTTCACATGAAAATGTAATAGTCATCCTGTATTTCCAGGTTGTCCTATAGCTAATCCCAAACTTTTAAAAATAAAGTAATGAAAAAGTTCGTTTTATACTCACTCTGAGTAAAAGAAAATGACTATAATAATTTCATGTAAAAAGTTTCTCACATAAGTTACAGACCCGAGGCACTGGTTCCGAATTACCACTTCGTAATCGAATTAGCTTTCGAATCAAATAAAATTTCGTCACGTATCGAATGAGTATATTTCAGTGTCTTTCTTAATATCAAACTTGGTCCATGTTAACAATAATCTTTATTTTCTTTAAGCATAATTAGTAATAATCTTCTATATCCCCACACTAAACACAGGCTTAGTTTCTAAAGACCACAAAATTGAAATAAGCACTTTTATTTATTCCAACTTGTTAAAAACAAACCAAAGATCAAGAATTAAAACCATTTCTTAAATTTCTATAGATGTCCTCTTCCACTGTTCGCTTCGGTCCTGGCGTTAGTGCCGAACTTGGTGCTGATTTACGAAATGGTGGCGCAAAGTCGGTGTGTGTGGTGACCGATAAAAATGTGGTCAAATTACCCAGCGTTTTGACAGCTTTTGATTCGCTCAAAAAAAGTGGCATAGCGTTTGAAGTCTACGATGAGACAAGAGTAGAGCCCACCGACGAGAGTTTATGGAAAGCTGCCACCTTTGCTAGATCAAAACAATATGAAGCTTTTGTAGCCATAGGTGGAGGTTCGGTAATTGACACTTGTAAGGCAGCGAATTTATTTGCCTGTGATAAAGAGGCAGAATTTTTGGATTATGTTAATAAACCGATAGGAAAGGGAAAAGAAGTAAATGTAGAGTTGAAACCCCTAATTGCCTTGCCCACCACAGCAGGTACTGGATCGGAGACTACAGGAGTAGTTATATTTGATTACAAAAAGTTGCATTGTAAAACTGGTATATCAAGCAAATATTTGAGACCTAAGCTAGGTAAGTTTTAACATACATATTTTTATAATAACAACCAAGATACATATGTATTCAATTTATATTTAATAGGTTTAATTGATCCCTTGCACACTTTAACACAACCGGAAAGGGTGGCGGCCTATAGTGGTTTTGATGTATTTTGTCACGCCTTAGAAAGTTTTACCGCCGTCGATTACAAGGAACGTGGCTTAGCTCCCACAGATCCTAGTCTTAGACCACCTTATCAAGGTCGTAATCCCATTTCAGATGTTTGGGCACGTTATGCTTTAACTACTATAAAAGACAATTTTTTATCGGCCATCTATGAACCGGATAACTTAAAGGCCCGTTCTCAAATGCATTTAGCCTCTACTATGGCTGGTGTAGGTTTTGGCAATGCTGGCGTGCACTTACCCCACGGCCTGTCATATCCCATATCCGGAAATGTGCGCACTTTTCGCCCTAAGGGCTATGGTAATAGCCATGCTTTAATACCTCATGGTCTGTCCGTCGTCATAACTGCCCCAGCCATTTTTGAATTTTTGGCTCCAGCTTGTCCTGAACGCCATCTTGAAGCCGCCCATTTATTAGGCAAAGACATTAGCAATGCTAAAAAAGACGATGCTGGAAAAATATTGGGCGACTGTGTAAGGGATTATATGCAACGTGCTGGCATTGAAAATGGTCTCAAGGGTTTGGGTTTTAATTCGTCTGATATTCCAGATTTAGTAGAAGGTACTTTGCCTCAAGAGCGCATAATAAAATTAGCACCGCGCGAACAAAGTAGAGAACAATTGTCCAATTTGTTTGAGAACTCAATGGAAATATATTAAAAATAATAAATAAAATCTATTCAAAACTCACATTTTATACAACACAATAAAAACAGTTTAAAATATTAACAATCAATGTTTTTAAGAAAATAAAATTTATTTGCAATTACAAAATATAACGGTATTTATTTGTTTGTGTTTGAAAAACTCAAGGCGAATTCATAACAGGTAAACTCGAGAGCTCAGCTGACTATTTGTTGTCACCATCTTACAGTGTCAAAATGTACTAACATTTTTTATTTTGACAGCCAAAAATGATTTATACAACAACAAAATGTATGTATTTTTATTACAGAGTTGTACTCTTTTTTCGCCGCGAGTCTACCTTGTTGATTGTGCCATGGAAAAACTCTACTGCAATCATGGCACAATAAACAAGGTAGACTCGCGGCGAAAAAAGAGTACAACTCTGTAATAAAAATACGTACATTTTGTTGTTGTTTAAATCATTTTTGGCTGTCAAAATAAAAAATGTTAGTACATTTTGACACTGTAAGATGGTGACAACAAATAGTCAGCTGAGCTCTCGAGTTTACCTGTTATGAATTCGCCTTGACTGCAATGCAAACTGAATTCGCCTTGCTGAGTTTGACAAAAAAAATATTTTTATTTAATGCAGCGTTGCCAAATGTGCTGATTTATGTACAAGGCGAATCTATTTTACTAGGTGGCAGCACGGCGAAGTTAATTATTTTCGCTTTACTTTTTTTGTGCAGCGCAGCTGTCAAAAATTCATATATATTTTTTTTTAAATTTTTAACAAAAGTCAAAATACGAGTATATAATAAAAAATAAAAGTATATAATGTATTAAAAATAATGTTTTTTTATATGACTTTTGTTGAGACATGTTAATGTCTAATGTAGATATAATATGTTTTTCCCTAAATGTGTCAGTTTCTTATAGATTTTTATTATTTAATACTTTTTTATTTTAAAATCTGTTATTCAGCTTAAATGTTTTTAACCACCAAAAGTTGCTTGTTGTTAAATAAAACGGTGACAACACATACACGTTTTATAATCTCTGTCACATAGACAAGGTTTTTTTGAATCATGCAGGTATGTTCTGTAAAGCCTGGTACTCTGTTCAGTTTTTCATGCGGAATGCTGTCAAATTACATACATAAAAAATTTCTATGAAAAAGTCATGAAAAAATGTTGCAGAAGTAGTACTCTGTTCTTGCTGTGGAAAAACATTGAAATGTTTCTGGCAACATTTTATCAAAGCTGTGAAATAAAGCAAAGGGGCATTATTTCACGTGGAATTTTTCAAACAACAGCTGATCGCTTGGCTTTTGTTAACATTTCTAAAACAATGTGGTATACTTAAAAACAATAAAATCGTAAAATTTTTTCAAATCGCGAGATAGACACCACATTTTAAATGTCAAATTTTCCCTGTGAAATAATAAATGTTGCTCAACATTTTTCACAAATTCGAACAGAGTACTAGGCTTTATCCGAAAACGAGTGAAATTGAATCCGAATGAAATTTTAAATTGTCATAACTTTTAAATCTTACAACATTTTGGTATTATTTTTTATACATTTGATTAAAGACCATTCACATAACTTCCTTGTTTGCTAATGTTTTCAAATAATAGTTGCAACAAAGTTATATTTTTCTTTAAAAATTTATTCGATTTCAATTTCACTCGGTTTTGGATTACAGAACATACCCAATGACCTTAGTAAAAACACAAGTTTTAAATATATTCAATATTCCGCTCTTAGAAATAAATATTTCTATAACGTCAAGATGGATATTTTAAATTAAATTTGAATAAAACTTAAATTTGTAATATGAACTAAATCGAATCTAATGAGACTAAATAATTTCTCAGTACCAGACCCTGTATATCACCTAGTGTCATAAATAAAATAACATTATGAATTGGAGGCTATTCAAATGTGGAATTATACATATCAGACAAATAAGAGTACCGTCCAAGAAACCCCAATATTTACTTCTATACATGATGTTTGAACTCTAACGAAATTTGGTATCTTTTATGTTTTATATATTGTTTTCCTACAGTTTAAAATATTTTTTCATCACTAATAATAAATATTTTTGTACAAAACAAAAAAAACCTATTTCCAGTCCTTGATGTATATCTTTTTTATAAAACTAAAAGTGGTTTTTTTGTTTCGTTAAAGCAAGGCGAATTCATATTTATTTTTAGTGTTGAACAGTTTCGATTCATTGTCAAAAGTGCTGCCAAATTTGCAAAGCATACCAACAGCTTTTTTCTCTACAGCTGTTTTTGTTTACATCTTTCTTCGCTTTATTCTTGCACGTGCATTTGTTTACACATAATTTCTTTAAGTTTTAACAAAATTTAATAAAATGGTCTTTTTCACCTGCAATAATTGTGGAGAGTCTGTTAAAAAGCCCTCCGTAGAAAAACATTACAACACTCGATGCCGTAATAATCCCAAAAATGTCTCCTGCATGGATTGTCAGAAGGATTTTCATGGCGAAGAATATGTGGCTCATACGAAATGCATCTCGGAAGCCGAAAAATATTCTGGCAAAAACTTTGTCGCTAAAGAAAACAAGAACAGTGGACAAAAGAAACAGGAAACTTGGATGGATATTGTTCGTTCGATTTTGGAGTCTTCGGAATATCAATTGTCGGCACAGACCCGCAACATATTTCAGCGACTGCAAAGCTACGACAATGTGCCACGTAAAAAAGCCAAGTTCCAAAATTTTGTAGCTAATTGCTTACGAATACCTGCAAAACAAGCACAACCTGTTTGGGATGTTTTAGAAAAAGAATTGGAAAATATGAAAAAGGTCAGGCAGCAGGAGATGACAGCTAACAAGGCGGCCATAAATGAGTCTAAGAATGTCAAAGAAGTTGAAGCTAAACAGCAAAATGGCTTAAAACGTAAACCGGAAGATAATGATGTAGAAGCTGAAAAAGTAGAAAAGAAAAAGAAGAAAAAGGATTCAAAACCGGATATAATTGCTGCAAATGGTGAAGCGGAGACAATAGATGACACGGACTCATTTCAATGGTCTACTGTACTCGAAAAAATTGTAGCAAAACATCCGGAAGGTTTATCGTTGGATAAATTAAAAAGAAAACTGCTTAAAAAATATAAAAGTAAACTGAATCTAGACGAGCTCAGTGATAAGCAACAAAAGAAATTTGAAAAGAAATTCTGCAAGACTTTAAAAAAATGTCCCGCTGTACAAGTGGATGGTGAGACAGCTAAACCATGTTAAAGATTGGTGTTTACACCACACATATTTTTTAAGTTATACCTATACAATTTTAGTATGATTATATTTTTTTTAAATATATTGCAAACAAATTAATTGCAAAACAAAAACCACAAAAAATACATTTTGCATTATTAATTGAAAAATTGTGCCTTGACTTTTGCAGAAGTGGTAGGTAAGACCAGCTGCTAAATTTTAACTTAAACTAAAGATTTTGCTAAAAACTTTATGAAAATTTTGTATAAAAGCTCAAACAATTTTGGTAGACAGCATCAAAAAGTTTCAGTTGTTCTTAAAGCAAACTACCTACCATTAGCAGTTATTTATCTTAAAACAACAAAAATGGCTTTATTTTCCGTTAAGTTATTGGCTCTTATTTTAGTTGGAGTTTTCGCTGTAGCTAAAGCTGCTCCTGGTCATATCCATCATCCTGTAATTATTCATGAACCTATCGTTGTTCATAAACCTGTGGTTGTCCACAAACCTGTTGTTGTTCACAAAGCTGAAATCGTGCACGTTCCAGTGATTGTTCATGAACCAGTTATTGTCGATCATCACCACCATCATCCTCATCATCATCACCATTTCTAAAAGATTTGGAATGCTTTGCTTTTAAACACTTTAAAGTTTGATGTCATGAAACGAAATATGCCGAAACGATTATAACATTTTGAAATAAATATAAATTTTATATTCTTGATAAATAAAAACTTGTTACATACATACATACAACCTAAGTTTTTGCATTTTCGAAACGATAAGTTTTATTAGATTAATTAAAGAATTGCAAATTTTAAGGTCCACTTCATAAAATAATGAAAACTGTAATCAATTCATTGTGCAACTAGGATTTACGTTTTTTTATTTAAAAAAAGCCATTTCCAACCTAATTTCGAAATCTGATACATACCTTTGTATATGTAAGTAATAAAAAAATCTCGAAACTTTTTCTTGATATACAAAAATAAGTCTTGGAAGTACATTTGCGAATCAAGAATTTAAAAAAAATACATTTTTTCACTGAACATCAAGAAAAATGACGATGGGTAAGGACATCACACTATATATAGAAATGGTGCTTCAGACAGTCAGAGCTCATATAGTGAAACTAATAAATATTTTTAGAAATTTTTAAAATAAATTTGAAAAAAGTAGTATTTGAGACAAATTTCTCGAGACGACTAGTAGTCATTATGAAAAAATACATACCAAAGAAAATATGATTTCTTTAAAAGATTCAAAGTAAGTTTTACAAAAGTAATATATAAAGACGGAGAAATCATGTTTGGTAGAACCGTTAGCGGTTTTACTCGTTAGAATGAAAAATAAATACCCAAAAGAATACAAAGTTTTTTAAATGACTATATTTAAGTTCCTAACAATGTCTCCAAAATTAAGTATATTGACCCAATAAAATCACCAATGAAAACTTATGGGCAACAACAAAACAAGAGCCTGTGTATGCCAAGAAATTCGACGTCGCAAATGGAAGTGGATTGGCCACACACTCCGCAAGCCATAAGATGACTTAGCAATGCTCTCGATTGGAAGCCACAGGGAAGCCGTAGAAGAGGAAGATTTGCAAAGACGTGGAGACGCCTAGTTGAAGCAGAACTCACAGATAAAGGACTCACATGGAATGAAATAAAAAAACTAGCGTAACAAAATCATTCCACTTAACTCAATCTAAAATTAAGTGGAATGATTTTGTTAGTTTTAGATTGAATTAAGGGAAATGATTTTGTTACGGCCCTATGATCCTCTTAGAAACGACGGGAAAATATCTTTATATGTATGTATATACAACAAGTAAAAAAATTAAAATTATAGGATGTTTCGATAGTTACGCAATTGTTGCAAATTGTTGCATTGTTTATCTTTAACAGCTAATTTTTCGAAATTTTGTTTTTGAGTCATAAGCCACCTTTTCCTTTTTCATAGACTGGGTCACATATGTACATATATTGAACGTAGTGCGGAACCCTACGGATGTTAATCTCACTCGCACTTGACTAATTTATTTCTAACTAGCTGTGCCCGTCACTTCGTCAGCATCCTTTCAAAATTTTGTTAGATTTTGCTTTGTAAGCAATAATGGTTCAAATGAAAATATGATATGTATGTACGTCAAATTTAAAAAAATAATAGATTTTTGGGGGCAAAAACATAAAACAAACAAAAAATATACAGGTGATTAAAAAATATAGTGAGACAAACGATATTAAATTCAACTAAAACTTAAAAATTTTGGTTTTTTAAAGTCATAAAAAATCTACATACGTTGTTTTAATGTTTTGTTGTAACGAAATCGAAAACTTATAACATAAAAATCAAAACTTCACAAAAAACCGACATTTCACTAAAATATCACATTTTCACCAATATATAAATTTCACTAAAAAAAAAAACATTTCGAAAAAAATCGAAACTTAAAAAAAATCGGAAAATGTACAAAAATATAAATTAATTTTTAACAGAAAACTTCAGTTTCTACCAAACTTTAAATTCACTTAAAATGGAAATTTTAAAAAAATCCGATATTTCAAATTAAATAGAAAGTTAAAAAAATAGGAGTAAATAAAAAATCTTATTTTCACAATAAAATCAAAATTTCAGAAAGACCTATAAATTAACTGACAAAAAATAAAGATTTCACAAAAAAAAAAATCTGAAAATGCACCAATCGGCATTTCACCTTTAACCTAAAGTTAAAAAAATATAAAAATTTTTATAAAAAAAAATAACAAAACTAAAGTCGTGATTCCATAAAAAAATGAAAAATCTCCCTGTTGGTTATAATGTTGATTAATAAATAAAATTGGTTAAACAGTGTAAGATAATATTTTTAAGTCACTATATTGAAGAGTATATAAGATTCGGCATCATTGGCGTCGAAAGGCCATTTTGAGGGGTGCAGTGTTCCCTTCAGACTTGCTGTTGCCATCGCTCCAGAAATTTAAAATTCTTCTCCAATAAAAATCGGTTTGCTAACATTCGGCACTACCGTTTATATAAGTAGTACTGTAGTACTACTTATTTATGTCTCATATCAGCAATTGTTTATCTAAAAATCTTTTAATTTATGAATCAATTACTTGTACTTTATACGTTAATAAAACAAATACATTTGATTTAAAAATTTTTTTTTCGAATATTAGTGATTAAGTAGAGTCGTTAATGAAAATACCCTACACATACATACATAAGTAATTTTAACTAAAGCATTTAAACTGATGTTGTTGTGAGAGATTTAAATAGTTCGAATTACTTTTTAGGATTTTTTTTTAGAAATCTTGAGTTGAAAAGATACTAATCTATTTACTGATAGAGTTCAGTCTTTTTAAAGTTGTGAAATTTTATATTCAGAGGAAATTTGTAGTCAAGCTTAAGTTCGAAGGTTGGCTGAAGCAACAACAAATATAAAGATGGAAGCTTTAGGTAGTGGTAGACTACGTTCTCACCAACTGACGATTGTTGATTGAATACAGTTTTTTCTCGTATTTCTTTATTTGAGTTTGGTTGGTTAAATAGATGATGCTTACAACTAAACACTACCCAAAGCAGATAGATACGACGAGTGCTGATGACGGACGTAACTGTCTAGAAAATGCATTCCATTCTGCTAGTGTCTGAAATTAAATATTTCCAATTTTTCTTTAATATTAATCATCTAATTTGTATTTTAAATTATTATTTCTTAGAGAGAATAAAATAAACTGAATCTTGACTTTAAATTTCATCTGTATGTTAAATAAATAGTTCGACTAATAAAATTTCAAATATTTACTGTTATAAAATTTTATATAATGGGTGATTTTTTTGAGGTTAGGATTTTCATGCATTAGTATTTGACAGATCACGTGAGATTTCAGACATGGTGCCAAAGAGAAAGATGCTCAGTATGCTTTGACATTTCATCATGAATAGACTTACTAACGAGCAACGCTTGCAAATCATTGAATTTTATTACCAAAATCAGTGTTCGGTTCGAAATGTTCAAATGTGACAAATTTTGTTTAGCGATGAGGCTCATTTCTGGTTGAATGGCTACGTAAATAAGCAAAATTGCCGCATTTGGAGTGAAGAGCAACCAGAAGCCGTTCAAGAACTGCCCATGCATCCCGAAAAATGCACTGTTTGGTGTGGTTTGTACGCTGGTGGAATCATTGGACCGTATTTTTTCAAAGATGCTGTTGGACGCAACGTTACGGTGAATGGCGATCGCTATCGTTCGATGCTAACAAACTTTTTGTTGTTGGTGTGGTTTGTGGGCCGGTGGAATCATCGGCGACATTTGGTTTCTGCAAGACGGAGCCACTTCCCACACATCGCATCAATCAATGGATTTATTGAGAGAACATTTCGGTGAGCACATAATTTCACGTTTTGGGCCGGTCGATTGGTATCCAAGATCGTGTGATATCACACCGTTAGACTTTTTTCTGTGGGGATATGTAAAGTTTAAAGTTTATGCGGACAAACCCGCTTCGATTTAGTCCTTGGAGAAAAACATCACGCGAGTCGAAATGCTCAAACGAGTCATCGAATATTGGACTCAACGGATGGACCATCTGCAACGTAGCAACGGCCAACATTTGATAGACATAATCTTCTAGAAGTAAATGCCAAAGAATGTTCTTTCAAACGATAATAAACATTCCCCATTAAATTTTATGTGTTCTTTTCTTTATAAAATCCTGGAAAAAACGGTATTTTTACATTTTCCCAATTCAGAGGCTTGTAACTTTTTATCGAAAAGCGCTATCAAAACAAAGCTTAGAATTGTTATTTCAAATTTTACATAGCCTACGTCTTAAAATAATAACCCGATCAATAATAAGTGCACCACGCCAAAAATAATAAGTTAAGGTAAATTTTCTGCCAAACTAAAGGAGATAACCTACACATGTAAACCTATTTTAAACCGACTTCAAAAAAGAAGGAGGTTATCAATTCGTCTGAAGGTTGCTTTTTTATGTATGTAACCGTAGAACTCAGCCATATCTGAACCGATTTTAATTTTTTTTTCTTTATTTGAAAGGTTATGCTTTCAGGTTTGTCCCATTTTAAAAAGAGTTCATTATATTAAAAATTAAAGGGTGTCCCCATACAACATACATGTTTTTTACGTGTATTAAGAACCGTAAAGGGCACCAAATTAAAATTTTAAAAAATTGCGTGCCGCTATAGCTCCCAACAGCAGAAATTAATACAAAAATAAATTTAAAATTTAAAGGGTGTCCCCATAGGTGACATAATATGACCTATTTGGGTCTATCTTTTGAACCGTTATAGACTTAACCTTGAAAATTTGACAGAATGTCGACTACTATGACCGTTATAATAAAATGTATAAATACTCAAAATTTTAAATTAAAGGGTGCTCCAATAGTTCATTTAATTTGATGTATATGGCCATACTTTTGAATAGTTGTACACAGACCGCTGAAATTTACAAAGAACCTGTAGTGCTAAGTCAGCTATAACAAAAAGTATAAAATTTTGAATTTGGAACTTAAAGGGTGTCCCAATAGTTAATGTAATTCTATGTATGTGGCCAAACTTTTGAACTGTTAGAGACAGACAGCTGAAGTTGAAGCAATCTGTATTGCAAAGTCCACTATAGCAAGTATACAATTTGAATTTAGAAATTAAAGGGTGTCCCCATAAATTATGTAATTTGATCTATATGGCCCTATCTTTCGAACCGTTAAACACAAACACTTGAAAATTAGGCAGAATATTGACTACTTTCTCTGGTATGATAACAAGTATAAATATTTGGAATTATAATGTAAAGGGTGTCCCAATAGTGCATGTAACTTGATATATATGGTTAAACTTTTTAACCGTTATAGACAGATAGTTGAAATTTACAAAAAATCTTTGTGGCCAAGTCCTCTATAACAACAGGTCTTTAATTTAAAATTGTAAATTAAAAGGTGTCCGAATAGGTGATGTTATTTGATCTATGTGACCCTATCTTTAAAACCGTTATAGACAGAGGCTTGAATGGTGTCCCCATAAAAGACGGATGCTGGCGACAACAGCTTAAACTTTTGATCAGTAATATGAAGAGGCTTGAGATTTAAATAGTCTTTATTTTTTCCCTCTAATTTTGTCGCATCTTTTATTTGGTTTAAATGTATTTTGTACAGATTACTTCTTATATTTTTATTTTAGAATTGGTCCCCTTCTATCAGTTTTGAAGACGGTTTTTTTTGCAAGAATTATTTATAGATATTTTCAAGATCTACTTAAATTTAAAATATTTTAACATTTGAGTTAAAACTAAACTTTTTATGACATTTGCAAAAAATTATATACCTGAGGTACTCAACTTTGGGGGCTTACCCAAAAGTCCTTTTTTACCCTAGGGGGCCAACCGTTGGCGGCTCCGCTCAGAAACCCCCCTGCTTTGCCTCTTCAGTGGTTTATGAGATGCCGAATTATGCATGTGTATGTCTGACTCGCTCTTGAATGATTTATTTAAAAAAATTATCAATACTAAAGTTGAAGCTTTTCTTTTTGTTAATAACCCAATAACAAACAGATAATACCACATAATTTTGAGAAAACGATGCTCTTAACACAACGATTATTGTAAACAATTGCATACAACGAATTGCACTGGTACAACACTAATTATCTAAATAATTGCCTGTTTAAATGAAACTTGTTTTGCGTTTTTTTTTTGCCCCCTAAACAGTGAAAACAATTGACTAATAAATAAAGAAGAAATCACAATCAGTTGCAATTAATTTTGATTGTTTGAATAAAAAAACAATACTGATACAACCAACGACCGTAGGTTTTTACAACTAAATTAATATAAAAATTTAAAACTATTTGAAACACATAAATCATGACAAAACAATGAAAATGCACTAGATTCTGAACAGTTAAGAGGAAAATTTTAAATGTTTTTGGCAGATTTTCCGCAAAACAAAAAAGAAAAAAAAAGTATTCAGGTTAAAAGATTTATGTTAAACAATTATGGAACATACAAATTTCCACAGCAGTAGGAAAAATAAAATTTTAGAGAAAATTGTATAAAAGTGAAGTAAATCTGGCGGCAAAACTAGTAGTTGACGTTTTGAAATAAAAATCAGCTCGAAAACAGTTAAAATAAAATATCCACATTAAAATGAAATTTTTGAATATTTTCTTCTTATTTGGATTATTTGCCGTTTTGGCTACCATGGGCTCTATTGTACAGGCTGAACCCTTGCCGAGTCCACGTGGTCGGCCTCCCACAACAAAACGTCCCAAAACGGATGGTGACAACAATGATGCGGGCGACAGGCGCTAGCTAAATTCCGAAGAACAGAAAGTCTCCTGCTCGAAGCCTCAAAAATTAAACGATCGCAAAATAATGGTCCATTGTTATGGTGAAAGTAAATTGCAAACTGTTGAAATTTTATTAATTTGAATTTAAATATTAAAATTATAAAAAAATAAAAATTTTTTAATTGATTTACAAATTTTTAATCGGTTTTAGTCTTTTGGTTGCGAGTGTAAAAAATGCAAAGCTAAGCCACACTTTAAATTAATATTAATTAATTAAAATTATAAAAATTAATAACTTAATGTTTTACTTTCTGTTGTATAAATTGAAAATTTTATGTTGAATTAAAAAAGTGAAAAATTTAAGTGAACCAAAAAACTGCAACGTAATGAATTAGAAAAGAAAAAAATAATCGTCACTGCTATTAAATTAAAATACAGTTATTGTAGCGTTATTATTATCATTATTATAGCAAAATAAATCCACGTGTTTATTATGACTCACGATTTCCGTAAGTAACTGTGTTCCAAGGAAATCAGGTAATATTTTCATTTATGAAAATCTACCGCGAGCTTAGACCGCCAGAACAAAAAATTTTATGGCGAAGAGAAGCACGATGATCATCATTAGACGTTTAGTTATATCGGGTGGTTAAATTTTAAGGGACGATGTTGAATGTGAACCACACCTAAACGTCAAGTTTTTTTCGGCATTTAATTTGACATTTCTCAATTTCAGACTAACTCAATTGGAAAGATACACAATCGAGCAACGCGGCAACAAATGGCAACAGTATATGATAAATTTTCGAAGATAATCATCTTCAGTGATGAGGCACATTTTCACCTCAGTGGATTCGTCAATAAGCAGAATTGCCGCATTTGGGCAATGATAATCCAAGAGTGATTATGGGCTGGCGGTATCATCGGGCCGTATTTTTTCCAAAATAAGAAGGATGTGGAACAAGATTAACGTGAGTACCTGTCAACTCGACCTAACCTCACGGTGGTCTTACCACCGAGTGAAACTTAGGCGTAGACTAGCGCCCCCATTGTGTAGTATAACAACACTTTACGATTGCCACCAATCGCTTTTTGTGTGTGATGCAGTCAAAATGAGTAGAAATTTATATGGCAAGCCTTTCCAAGGCAAGCCTAGATCCATATTATAACCTCTTGCTTAGGGGTTTGGCGACTATCCAAACTCCGTCTGTTGAGAGTGCAACAGCACACTTGATCGACTTTGCACCTTACCTACATAAATCGATCTTAAACCACAACCACCACGTGTACCCCCGAAGGGGACCTCACCAATAACCGGTCACAGAGAGGATAGGCTCTCTGTGGGGCCACCGATTCCCGTGGTACCAGTCCTTTGGGCACGGGTCGGGCCTCGAAGAGAACCCGTGATTTTACTCACAGACCTTTTCTTCCAGATTTAGGCTCTAGGAACCCTAGCGTCTGGTGCCCCTATTTTCCCCGAGTGAACCTCGTCAAAGCAGTTGCCATATTCCTGCAGTGACAATTGGAACCCCCGGGGGTAAGCTAAAGGATGAGATAATTCGGCACATTAACGACATAGAACCTCAATTATGCCTCAGCGTCATCGAAAATTTGGAGCATTGGATGGAGGTGTGCCGCCGAGGTCGCGGCGGCCATATGTCTGATATTTTGTTCCATACATATGTAATTGAACCATACCAATATTATCAAAATAAAAAGAAATGACAATAATTTCCTAAATAATAAATTGTGTTTTATTTAAAATCAACATCGACCCTTAAAAATTTAACCACCCTTTACAAATGAAAAGTTGAACTACAGTAGATGCCCACACTATTCACACTTCGCACTGTAGACTTAATAAAGCGAATTTGCTCACAAGAATACCCGCGAAGAATCCACTTCAGAATAGAGTCAACAAATGGAAACACCTTTACTTGGCAAATCGGTATCAGACTAACGAAGGATTACAGCCAAAATTTATTTTCGCAAATAAAAAATGGAGTCAACAAAAGGAAACACCTTTAGTTTGCAGATCGGCAACACACTCACGAAGGACAACAGTCAACGGTTTGTTTCGCAAATCAAGAATTTGGTGCATCTATTGGTATTCACACACTCTGAATAAATGGAACAAATTGCTTACAAGATCACACGTAAAGAAACCACTTTTGAACAGAGTAAATTGTAACTTGGCATCGGCATAGGTCTAGACAAATCAAAATTTTATTTATTTAGCTTTGATCGAAACAACTTTGTACGTGATTTCGGCCGCCTAAGGTATTCTCTTCGATACCAGTTGTCAACATAGCGAGAGAATCAGTAATAGCATGGCTATAAGCGGAAGATTTGCGATTGAACCATAATTTTTGTTTGTTTTTTAACTCAAAAGTACTACATATAAACACAAAAAAGTTCGCTAAATATTAAAAAAAACTCGATGCTCATCTTCGAGAATAAATTGCTTGGAAACTACAGATTTATTAAATTTTTTTTTGGCTAAATTACCCACTGTGTCGCAGTCAATTCAAAATTATAAAAATATCAACTGATGCAGTCGACCTAAGCGCTTCTGCTTTTAATAAGCTTATAATTTACGCAAAGTTTGTGTGGTGTTTAATAAATCCAGTGCTAAGTATTATTTATGCTAAATTTATATGGACAGCATAATGTATAAGTATGGCTGACTTCCAAAACGTATCAACACAAAGTTTATATACAGTTATATACAGTTGTGCTACCGTATTTAATACATGCACATACCTATGGCAAGTTCCGAAACAATGCCCCCTTTTACATTTGGACAGAAAATGGGCAGACAGCCGAGACTTTTAGGCAAGGGGATGAAGAGGTAGAGTGTGTATTGCATTACTTTCTATACAAATCTCGTCTGTCAGTCGATTTGGGACGCAGCTAAATGAAAACAAATTCCGTTAGCTATAATTGTCGCTATGTTGTCAGCTACTTAATGATATTGAAGACGTCAGCTACATCGTAAACTCTGACATTGTTGTAGAAATACTTATTTTGCTTTTATAAAATTAAATAACTTTTTTAAAAAATTGTAAATATTTCCTTCAAAACTTTTTGTTTGTATATGAATTTGTAATTTGCAATTTTGTGACATTTTCTTTTGTTGAATAAAATAGAAATTAGCCTAAGTTTACGACAGCCACAACGGTGGTCGTGTAGCCGTGTAGCTATCTATACTGGCTTTAAAATAATCGTTTACCTTTAAACGTGTGTATTTTATTTTTGACAGTTTGTAGTCGGTATCCTGGTGTTGACTATGTGTTAAATGCATCTAAGTTTGAAAACAGAGATCTCATCTATTTAAAAATCAAACGCATTTAAAAAAATATGTTACTCTATATATGTACATACATTAAGAGTATAATATATTAAAATTATTATGTTACAAATTGAAATTTTTTTTTTAATTTTTCGAAAATTTTTTGGAAAATTTTTGTAAAATTTTTTTTCGAAAATTTTTTCTGTGGAAATATCGTTTTGAAAACGGTTTGTAAAGTTTTTTGTAAATGTTTAAAACAAAAAAAATTTTAAAATTTTTTTTCAAAAATTAAAATTTTTTTTTTAAATTTTATTGAATTTTTTACCAGTGGGTAAAAAATTCAATATTTTTTTTTGTGGGTCAATTGGCTACCTATATGTGTATTGCTTTCTATAAAGCTCTTTAATACAAATCAAAGCAGAAAACCCCAACCAATCTAAAGACAAACAAAAGTCGCCCCTCGCAGGGGGTTAATGACCCCCCGAGATCTGTATGCACTCCTTGCGATCTACCTGTCGCGGTCTAATATTTATTTGACAAAAAAGGCAAAAGAGAATCTTTAAGCCGAAAAAAATTTAATAAAAAACCTGAAAAAACTACGTGGGCGTGGTTTTTGGCCCGCAGCCTCCAAAGTAATGATCCGATGTTACTGAATTGCAATACGAAAATTTTCGAAACTATGCCTGACAGATTGATGTGCTTAAATTTTTTGTATCTCTTCTGGTGCCTTGGCAAATGACATTTCAACCTGAACACGGACAGACGGACATGGCTTAATGAACTTCTCTATGTATAAGGATCCACAATATATATACTTTATAGGATCGGAAATGTAGAAATTACACACGTAATGACAAACTTATATATACCCTTTCCACCTGTGGTGAAGGGTATAAAAACCAGTATTAATAATGTTTTTTTTTCATATCAAGTTTCACTTTTGTTAAGACTTTGTATGACTAATATAGACGGGGGTTTATATAAAAAAAACATTATTAATACTGTTTTTAGTTTACCATACGTAGTATAAGGTAAAGTATAGTAATCATGAAAAAATTCGAGGTCGGGATTTTGACGTATTTATACGTTGTGAGATCTCCTGAATCCATTTTGACTATTTTCCCGATGATGTCTGTGGGTGGGTGGGTGTGTATGCCACTATTTTTGTGGAGTTTGTACAGGTCATACGGTTTGACATATCAAAATGAAATTTATTATGTGCATTTGGTATATGGTGATGAAGAGCTGTATAGTTTTTGGGCATAATCGGGAGGCAGCAAGGGATAGTTTCCTGACCCCCAAATTTTGTGAACGCTCTACAGGTCATACCGTATGAAATATTAAAACGAAATTTAGTATGTACCTTTGGTTTATGGAGATAAAGAGTTGTATAAATTTTGGCCATAACCGGGAAGGGGCAAGGGGTAGTTTACCAAACACCCCAAATCGAAATACTTTTTTTTCGATTCGAATATACTTTGAACTTTTATTTTTTATATAATAGTTATATCCATAAAAATATCTGTTTCCATTTGGTATGGTAAAGTTGAGTGTAGGCCACTCCAGTTTTATTTTTTATATGAAGTTTGACTTTTGTTAAGGAATGTTAATGACTAATGTATTCTTTAAAACTTCAAAACTTAGATTTGGAACCTAAATAAAAACGAACAGAGCCTGGACTAGTAAAAATGAATAATACTCCCTAGTCTGTGGTAGTAATGAGTATACAATTTATTATTCGGCATCCATTGTTATGGATAAAAAAAATACAATTTATCACTTTAGGATCGCTTAATTTTAAATATTTTACTTTAAAATGTCGTGTGTTTATTCAATTTTATAATATTTTAATTAACGATAATAGGTGAATCCCATCAGGCGAGAAAAACCCAGGCATCGTAAATCGTAGTTTAGTCATTGTTAGTCAAGAAATACAGGAATGAAGTATGTTTAAAGTACACTTAATTGTTTTTTTGTTTGCCAGTTTAATAATAGAATTTTTTAAAGATAGTAACATTAAAATTTAACTGAAAGAGGAAAAAATATTCTATAGTGCATGCTGCGGTACCTGTCTTAATAAAACCTAGCTAGATAGACGTCCTGACAATATTTTTTTCGATTTTGCTTTGAAACTAATCCACACCAAATTTTAAGAATCTGCTTCAGTCATGGTTATTATTTTCTTTATATAGAGGTACCCATCCCTGGATAAAATTCTAATATTTATATACGTACATATGTAAAATTCTAAAAAAATATTGTAGAGTTCTGTAAATATTGTTTAAAGTATCTCGCGGACAAAAATAAAATGTGCTGCCCAGTTTGCAGTACCTTCAAATCGGTAAAATTGCCTACTTTTTCTCTTGGAAATAAAATATTTTTGCGGAAAATATTGATATTTCTAGTAATGGTCAAAATTTTTCTGATAAGCTAACATTTAAATGTCACTATCAAATAATAAACAGTATTATTTAAAAATAAAAATTAAAATTAAGGTAAGATCCCGCCTAAATTAGGCATAAATTTGTCTTAGGCATCAGTCTGTCAAACTTCGTATAAAAAAATCTTTATTTTTATACCCTTCACCACAGGTGGAAAGGGTATATATAAGTTTGTCATTCCGTGTGTAATTTCTACAATATTCATTTCCAACCCCATAAAATATATATATTCTGGATCCTTATACATAGCAAAGTTGATTAAACGATGCCCGTCTGTCCGTCTATCCGCCTCCCCGTGTTCGGGTAGTAACGCAACGCATTTGCCAAGGCACCAGGAAAGATACAAAAAATTTAAGTACACCAATCTATCAGGCATAGTTTCGAAAATTTTGGGATTGCAATTCAGCAACTTTGGATCATTTCCTTGGAGGCTGCGGGCCAAATACCACGCCCACCTATATTTTATCGCGTTTATTTTTTTAATGTTTTTCGGCTTTGATGATTCTCTTTTGCTTTTTTAGTCAATTAATTATTAGACTGCGAGTTAGATCAAAATAAGTGCATACAGATCTAGGGGGATCAATAAGACCCTGCGAGGGGCTAGTTTTCTTTGTTTTTAGGTTGGTAGGGTTTTTCTGCTTTGATTTGTATTAAAGACCTTTATAGAAAGCAATACATATAGAGATAGCCCATGGACCCACCCACAGGGTGCCCACTGGTAAAAGGGGAGGTTAAAAGGCAAATGAGGGGGGGTGGGGGTCAATATGAGTAATTTTTTTTGCTTTAGTTTTTATTAATTAAAAAAATTTTTTTTTCAATATAATTTAAAAAAACAATTTAAAAACAGATATTTAAAAAAAAATGTTTATAAAAAATAAAATATATTTGAAATATTTTTCATACAAAAGTCGTTCTAAAATACATTTTAAATAAGTTTTATTTTTTATGAATATGGGGGTAAATATTTACAAAACATTTTCAAAAATATATTTTTACAGAAAAATTTGGATTAAAATTTTTTTTTAAAAATTTTACAATAAAATTTAAAAAAAAAATCAAAAAAATATTATTACAAACAATCGTTTCAAAAATTTATACAAACAATTTTCAAAATATTTAAAAAAAATTTAAATATTTCTATGAAAATGAAAATCATGAGTGTAACATAACATATTTTTAATATTAAGAATATATGTATGTACATATCGTCACCTAAAATGCAAAAGGCCGTAACTACACTTTTTAGTTTTTTACAGGAGAAGGAATAAACGTCATAAATTAAAGACTACTTAAAACTTAATATGCACATTTTAGATTCAACCTTAGAAAACAAACATAACACACATTGAAAGATAATCAAAGCCAACTTTGTTTTGATTTTTTTTTTTGAAAAGTGCAGGTACGGCTTTTTGGTTTAGTTGACAATAAAGTCGTTATTTTTGGACGTATACATGTAAAATTTGCTGTGTAGATGTGTTTCGGTTAAGTTCGTCATAATCAATCAAAAAGTAAATTTTGAATTTTTGAGTAGTTACGGCCTTTTGCATTTTAGGTGACGATATATAGAGTAACATTTTTTTAAATCCGTTTGATTCTTAAATAGATTAAATTAAACACATATACATTAAATACATAGACATCAGGATAACGACTACGATGTGAAAAATAAAATTCACACGTTTATAGGTAAACGATTATTTTGAAGCGAGCAAAGCTACATCGCTACATCGACCCCTTTGTGGCTGTAGTCAACTTAGGCTAATTTCTATTTTTTTTATTTATTAATTTTGAAAAAGCTGTACATATTTAATTTTATAAAAGCAAAATAAGTATGTATTTCTACAACGATGTAGCTGTCGTCTTCAATATCATTAAGTAGCTGACAACACTGCGACAATTGTAGCCAACGGAATTTGTTTTCATTTAGCTGCTTAAAGTGGTTTTACACGACGTGTGTTTGTCATATGACTTGTCAGTTTGATAACCCATATGTAATTTCATGTGTTTGTCAAAATAGGCATTTTACATACGGTTTATAATTTTTGCTTTCAAACGTACATCTGTAATTACATCTGACATAACTGTTACCGCCGCCACCCTAATGTTTTTAAAAAATCTTTACTGTTTCTATTTACTTATGTTTACTTAATAATTTCTTGTTTTCACTCAAAGCAAACATACACACAAATATGAATAATATATATTCGTACATATTTACATGTATGTATGCTTGCTTTGCTCCTCTTTCTCGTTGCCCAATTGCTTAATAGCGGTTTTTAAAATTCTTTTCATTTGCTTTATAAAGGAATTTCTTGCATTATTAAGGGCTTTTTTAATAAGAGAAACGGGCGAGTGAAAAACAAATTGTTTTAAAGCGTACAAATACGGATAATTGTTTAAATAAAAATTAAAAATAATAAAATTTAAATTGTGTTCTAAAATAAATAAATAAAATAAAGATTGTTCAATTTGTCGCTCTTAAAAGTTGCGTTTCATTTAACTTTGTTTCTCGAAGCCAACAATTCTTTAAAACAATTTTAAAAGTTTTCAAATAAAAGAACAACTAGTGCGCTTAAAAAATAAAATAAATTAAAATCGAGTCTATAATAAATAAAAAGAAAATGGCTCAAACAGATTTTAATTGCAACAAGTGCGAATTAAAAGACACCGATCGTATGGTGCAGTGCGACTCGTGCGACAAGTGGTTCCATTTCGAGTGTGTTGGAGTCAATAGTGATGTGGCCGACGTTAGCTGGAATTGCTCCTGCGGTAAGGATCAGCCCGTTGCGTTAAAAAATAGTGTCCCCACGCAAACTTCAACAAGAGGAACGAATACACTGCCACTTGTTAATGTTACAGAGGAGTTCAGTGCAGATTTACTGGCAGCCTCATCACCAACTAGCCATATTTTAAGATCCTTTCCAGGTGCGCACGGAGCATCGGAAGGGAAAAATACCGTGCATCCGCCTAATCAGCCCAAAGTTGTCCATAGAATAGTGCATGAATACTTCAACAAAGATGCTCTAGGTAATCCAGTAGTGGCTAAAGACAAGATACTACCAGCTGCAGGTGAACAGTGTGGACAAAATATAAATAGTCAATCTGGCCCAAGTACGTCGAGTGGTTCTTTGTCAGCTCACGCACAATTACAGTTGCAGATGCTGGAAGAGGAAAAGGAATTGCAGCGGAAGTATTTGGAGAAAAAATATAGTATCCTATCCCAAGGTGATGTGTCCCAAAATTTGAATTCCTTTTGTAATCAAAGTTCCTTTCAGCCAACTGCCTCACAAATCGCAGCCAGACAGGTAATACCTAAGGAGTTACCGAATTTCGATGGTAATCCCGAAGACTGGCCCCTATTTATTAGCAACTACAAAAATAGTACTGAGATCGCTGGTTATACTGACGGTGAGAATCTAATGCGATTGCAGTCGTGCCTAAAGGGCCGAGCGAAGGAGCTGGTGAAAAGTAAACTTCTCATCCCATCTATGGTGAATGAAATCATCCAGACTCTAGAGATGTGTTTTGGTCGCCCAGAGCACATTCTTGATAGCATGATTGAAAAGGCAACCAAGATTCCACCGCTAAAGGATAGGCTCGATAGCATCATCGAGTATGCTCTAACCATACGGAATATTTGCTCAACAATGGAGGCATGTAATTTGGTGGCCCATTTGAACAACCCGTTGTTGGTAAAAACGCTGGTCGATAAGTTGCCCAACAACCACAAGCTCAATTGGGCGATGCATGCTAAGGACGACAAGGTTCCAGTGGTGAAATCCTTCAGCGATTGGATCTATAATATAGCTGCTGCTGCTAGCCAAGTTGTGTCTCCTGTCGGCTCCAAGAGAAGTGCTCCGGTCAATACTCATTCAGAACAACCTGCTACCAGATACTTACTCTGCGTTTATTGTAAGAGTGAGGAACACAAGGTCCAAAATTGCGGTGAGTTCCAATCATTAAGTTTAGATTCAAAGTGGAATGTGGTGAAAGAAAATAAATTGTGCCGCCAGTGTTTGAATGCTCATCGGCGCAAGTGTTTTTCGAAGAAATTGTGTGATATTGCAAATTGTAACGCAAAACACCATCCTTTGTTGCACAAATATATTACGTCGGCCCATCCAAACACAGCATAAATGGCCATATCTGCTCCCAGTGGAAGCGTGAATGCTCACAACGACCGCAATAATAAACCGTATTTCAGAATACTCCCGATTCGACTACATTACAATGGTGGGTCTTTAGAAACGTTTGCCTTTCTAGACGAAGGATCATCAGTGACCTTAATGGAACAAGGTCTTTTTAACAAATTGGGGCTCTCTGGTGAGAAGGAACCCCTGGAGCTACGATGGACCGGTAATACAACACGATCCGAAAAAAATTCCGTCAAAATTAATATTGAAGTATCTGGTCCAAGCAGCGATAGTAGATTTACACTTCATAATGTTCGTACTGTAAGCAATCTTGGTCTGCCCATACAGTCAATTAATTTTGATGACATCGTGAAAGCCTATCCGTATCTCAAAGGTTTACCGGTTCAATCGTACAATAACGCTAAACCCATGGTCCTAATTGGTCTTAATAACTGGAGAGTTGCTGTTCCATTGAAAATAAGGGAAGGTGGTCGAGATCAGCCCATTGCAACAAAAACTCGATTGGGGTGGACCCTTCAGGGTAGTGGCTCCGATTCAAGCCAGGCTTCGTCCTTGAACATCCATACCTGTGAATGCGAAAAACGATATAGGGTTCTGCACGATGAAGTCAAGGAATATTTTAACCTAGATGCCCCGAAAGAGAAATCTATTTTGTCGCCCGAAAACAACAGGGCTTTGAAGATACTTGAAACCACAGCCATCAAGAAGAATCAGCAATACGAAGTTGGACTACTGTGGAAAGATGATGTCCCTATGCTGCCCGAGAGCTATCAAGTAGCAAGCCATCGCCTAAAGTGTCTCCAAAAGAAGTTTGTCAAAGACCCGCTACTACAGCAGACTATGCAAGCGGAAATAGACAAACTAGTTTCTAAAGGATACGCGAGAAAGGTGCAAGAAGCAGAAAGGTCATCATATGAGGGACATACATGGTACCTGCCAATATTTGTCGCTCTTAATCCAAATAAACCTGGCAAAGTTCGTCTGGTCTGGGACGCAGCAGCGAAGTCGCATAATAAGTCCCTGAATGACTTTATAATTTGTGGTCCTGATTTACTTACGTCACTTTTTAGCATTTTAATAGAATTTCGTGTGGGTCAAATCGCTATATGTGGCGATATTGCAGAAATGTTTCATCGTATTAACGTTAGAGACGACGATATGCATGCTCAACGATTTTTGTGGTTCGAAAATGGCGACAACAACAAGCGCTGTGAGTACGTAATGAAGGCCCTAACATTTGGTATAAGCTGCGCACCCTTTATAGCCCATTACATTCGGAATAAGAATGCAGATGAATTTCGTGACCAGTACCCACGAGCCGTTAAAGCAATTCAACAATACCACTATATGGACGATTTTATTGACAGTGTGGATACCGAGGAAGAGGCGATGGAACTAGCGGTCCAAGTACGCACAATACATGCATCTGGTGGATTCCATATGAGGAACTGGGTAACAAACTCTGAAAGCGTACGAAAACATTTAAGCGATGATGGCTCAACAACGCAAACCTCATTCAAGGCTATAGAAAAAATACTTGGTATGTATTGGGAATCAAATAATGACGTTTTCCAATATAATTCTAGATTCTCGAGGCTCCGAAGGGATGTATTTCAGCCACATGTGGTCCCTACTAAGAGGGAAGTTCTGCAAGTCCTAATGTCAATTTTCGATCCTTTGGGATTCGTAGCCCATTATACGATTGGACTCAAGATGCTCCTACAAGATATTTGGCGCTCAGGAATAAAATGGGACGACGACTTATCCGAAGAACTTTTATTGAAATGGTCCTCATGGTTATCTAATCTGACTAGGATATCATCTATATTCATCCCTCGGTGCTACTCGAGGCTCCTAAAAATAACGACCAAGGTCCAGCTGCATACGTTTGTCGATGCTGGTGAAAATGCATATGCTGCAGTAAGCTACTTCAGAATCCAGTGCAATGACGATGTCGATGTGCGAATCGTAGCTGCTAAATCGAAGGTGACTCCGCTAAAACCAATATCCATACCAAGACTAGAGCTTCAAGCTGCTTTAATTGGTTCAAGGCTAGCGTCAAAAATTCGAAGCACCACGCGTCTCAGCTGTGAAGAGAGCTTCTTTTGGTCCGATTCGAAAACCGTTCTAAAGTGGCTCTCCATGGATCCCAAAAATTTTAAGGCGTTCGTCATGTACAGAGTTGGCGAAATCTTAGAAACTACCAACGTGACGCAATGGAATTGGGTAGCGTCCAAATTAAACCCTGCAGACCGTGCAACGAAAATTCATAGTTCAGACGACGGTATATGGCTCAATGGTCCTGCATTTCTGAAAGACGAGAAACATACATGGCCCAAATGTCCAGAACTCAACGTCGTCAATAATGAAGAAATACGAAATCATCTTCTTATTATCGATAAGGCTAGTGGTTTCACAATCAATACCAAATATTTTTCGTCCTGGAAACGACTATACTTGGCTCTTTCTCACTTCGTCCTTTACATTGAAAAATTGAAGTCCAGAATTCGAGGTGAAAAGCCGCAGCTCATGTGTTTTGAGTACATACAAAGGGCTAAGAACATTTTGTTTAAATATGCCCAAGCCAGCGAATTTGACGAAGAAATATGGTGCCTTAAAAATAGTAAGAAGCTGCCTGCCGGAAGTAAACTTAAGCAGCTTAATATTTTTCTCGATGAAGACGGAGTAATACGTGCCTATGGTAGAGTCGAGTCCCTGAATTGCAACAACGCCATAATTTTGCCTCATGGTCACTACATAACCTTTTTGTTGGTCCGAAGTTACCATGAAGATTATCATCATTGTCTTCATGAAGCTACAATGTCCAAAATAAAGTCACGATTTTACATCCCAAAGCTAAGAGCACTTTATAAAAGTATGCGAAGAAAATGTCAACGCTGTAAGAACGAGTCAGCAGTTCCACATCCTCCATTAATGGCATCTCTGCCTGCAGCAAGATTGGGTTCCTTTGAGCGTCCATTTACTTATGTCGGTATCGACTTTTTTGGCCCTTTACAAGTAGCAGTAGGGAGACGTAGTGAAAAAAGATGGGGCGTTGTTTTTACATGTTTGACAGTTCGCGCTATACATATTGAAGTCGCCCACAGCCTAGATACCAGCTCGTGTATCATGTGCATTCAAAATTTTATAAGTCGACGTGGTTCCCCGAAGGAGATATACACCGACAACGGTACTAACTTCAAATCAGTCGAAAGGGTCCTACGAGAGGAAAAGCAAAACATCGACTTACATCAAGTCTTCATAAAACATCACGAAATCAAATGGAGGTTCAATCCACCTGCGGCCCCACATATGGGTGGTGCTTGGGAAAGGCTAGTACGTACAGTGAAAACAATCCTCTACGCCATGTGTCCTGCTTTCAAATTTAATGACGAGACCTTGAGAAGCACCTTGTGTGAAATCGAGTTCATGATAAATTCCCGTCCTTTAACATTTGTAGCTCTCGATTCAACTGAAGACGATGCATTAACACCAAATCATCTTCTACTTGGCTCTGCTGATGGGCACAAGCCCCTATGTGAAACCAATTATGATCTCCGTCAGCGATGGCACCAGACGCAAAAATTTGCCAATCACTTCTGGAGCAGATGGGTTCGTGAGTACGGTCCAATGTTAGTCGGCCGTAGCAAGTGGTTCGAGAAGGTGAAACCCCCATCCGTTGGTGATATAGTCGTTATTGTGGACGATACACTTCCCAGAAATTGTTGGCCCAAGGGTGTCATTATCGAGACAACTACTGCTAATGATGGCCAAGTTCGGCGGGTTAAAGTCAAAACCAGTACAAGCACATTGGATAGGCCCGTGACTAAGGTAGCTGTTCTAGACGTCGGTAATAGATAGGATTGCAAGCTCATGGCCCCATAATTCGCTTACGAAGGGGGGAATGTTACCGCCGCCACCCTAATGTTTTTAAAAAATCTTTACTGTTTCTATTTACTTATGTTTACTTAATAATTTCTTGTTTTCACTCAAAGCAAACATACACACAAATATGAATAATATATATTCGTACATATTTACATGTATGTATGCTTGCTTTGCTCCTCTTTCTCGTTGCCCAATTGCTTAATAGCGGTTTTTAAAATTCTTTTCATTTGCTTTATAAAGGAATTTCTTGCATTATTAAGGGCTTTTTTAATAAGAGAAACGGGCGAGTGAAAAACAAATTGTTTTAAAGCGTACAAATACGGATAATTGTTTAAATAAAAATTAAAAATAATAAAATTTAAATTGTGTTCTAAAATAAATAAATAAAATAAAGATTGTTCAATTTGTCGCTCTTAAAAGTTGCGTTTCATTTAACTTTGTTTCTCGAAGCCAACAATAACCTATAATAAATAATTTTTCCGCCACACAGTTTTGTAGTGCCAACCATAGCTGATGCAAAGATGTAAACGTAGTGCTTTTGCCACGCTTTTAGTGCTTTTGGTACTACAAAAAACCTAAAATAGCAAAATATCTAGTTGGCATTACAGTATGTCAGATGCTTTGTAACATCAAAATAGAACACGTTCTAAATGAAAAATGTCATACATATGTATTGCACACATGGAAAATACACATGTTATGTTTGAAAGAGTTCACACGACGTGTTTAGAATTTACACATGGAAAATTACAAGTCTTATGACAAATACACGTCGTGTAAAACCACTTTTAGCAGTTATCTTCTATTTCTTTAAAGCATGAATAATGAGTTTTTTCTCATACGACTTATTTTAATTTATGTAAAGAGTCAACAATATAGATAATGCTGTACATGTCTGTATAAATAAAATCACCACGGTGAAGGGTATAGAAGATTCGGCACGGTCGAATATAGCACTTTTTCTTGTTAATACTGTTTTTTTTTTTTATATGAAATTTGTCTTTTGAGCATTGAGTAGTAGGAACAGAGTACCAAGTACCAAGTGTTTGATCTGTTTTTTTCGAGTACTCAATACACAAAAATTGTTAATCGATACTTTTATTTTAGTATTTTAAGAAATAAATTTAATAAAATTTTTTCACGATGAATTTCCGTGGCTATTATGTAAACGGAGGTATTGAGTACTATTGAGTAACCAATTAAAATATATTGAGTAGTATCGAGTAATTAAAAGTAGTAGAAATTGCCAGCACTAGATACTAGGCATACAGTACATCGTCAGACCTATGTACACGGTATGTATATTACACAAACCCATTAGTCCTGCTTTTACCTTCTCATAACTTTGCTTTTCCTATATCATAAAATAAGCAAACTTAAAACACAAAGAGTGATACAAAAACCTACCACTATATTTATATATACCAAGCAAGAACTTTGTTAACATTCTGATCTCAGTAATTTTAACGGTTGATACTTTTAGATTGAAACTCTGCCTTATTTTTTGACATTTATGTGTCGCTTATTTTTCTAGTTAATGGCGAGATTACAACAATACAAAGCAAGTGGCTTTATAATGTTTCTTTTCGGTTCGAAATGTTAAAAAACATATTACTGAAATAAAGGAAAATTCAAAAGGCGTTTAGTATTTGTAATATGCATTATTGCTTTATCTAACTTTGTACTAACTAACTTTAACTAACGACTAATTAATTGCCTATTTTATTGGTATTAGTTTATAAATAATGCTAATGATTTTTTTTTTCATTACCATTAGTTGCAATAATGACAATGGTTTAATGAAAATCTTTTATTCGTAATTATTTATAAAAAGATTATTATCATTAACCAATTAATAAATCATTATATTTTCAACTTTTTGTGGGTACAGAAATAAGTGTTGTTAACTACCTAACCACAAAAACAAAAGGAATTTTCGACAATTTGTTTCATTTATCTATGTTTTTTAATTAATAATTTATATAGAAATAATTATAAGTTTATTATTCAAAATTAAACCCTTAACTAATATCCTTAATACATATGTATACATATATGTAATATTTTTAGTACAGTTTAGCGCTGGCAAAGTATTGAGTAGTGGGTACCGAGTACTCGATACTCGATCATTTTTTTGGGTACTCAATACACAAAAGTAGTTAATCGATACTTTTAAGGTAGTATTTTTGGAAATAAATTTGAAAAGGTACAGTCTTCAATTCATCATTCAATGCAACATAGTCATATGTAAAAAAGTAAAATTTTTATTTACATTTTGGAAAACAGTATTTTACCGAGTTTAACTTTTGTTTTGAGTTATGATTATGTTGCATCAAAGGTGCGATATATTCTCATGGTGTTGCCTTGTCTGGGAAGTTAAATTTCATGTTCTTCTTCTTAGGCAAATGGAACATTAATAGTTGCCAGTGACTGTTCTCTTTCATGTGATGAAATGTAGCTACATGTCAATAACCGTTGTTAACAATTTTATAATTATTTTAAAATCTATTGTTGTTTTTAAAATCTTTGCAATATGCAGTCATGTAGTAACTCACTTCTCATTACGTAAATATTAAAATTTAATTAAAATTTTAACATTTATCAGTTCATACGTTTTTTTATTTAGGGAAAAAGCAAAGTACATACAAACATACGAGTATTGAAATTGTACGAGCCACGTTTGACTATAAAGAGGGCCAACAATTTCTGTTCGAATTATAGTTTCAATTTTAAACTGCAAACTGTTGCATCAACATCTTTACGATGCAGTTCTCTTATTTCTTACTGGTTTTTGTTGTGATTATGTCGATTTTGGGTACCAATCGAATGCTGACAGAAGGAACCTTGAAAAAAGGCAGCAGTGGAGGACAAAAACATGGTGGCGGAGGTTACAAGGGAGGTGGTAAAAAACATGGATAATAAGGATGATCATTTGGAATTATAAAGCTTTTGATCAAAGTTTATGTTTAACAATTTTGCAAAAAATTAATGATTGGTGGACTAATATAAATATTGAAATAAATTGGAAAAGTTTTTATTAAGAAATCATATTATTATCATTATTATAATTTTTTACATATTAACAGAGCTACTGTTTGATTTATTTTTTTTGTAGTAAAAGCAGTAAAAGAGAATCTTTAAATTATTTTACTCATGTGAAAAAATTAGTCAAAATGTGTGTAAAAGTAGTGAAAATGTAGCTTTAAATTTATTTAAATAATTTCTCAATATCAATTTCTGAATACAAGAACCAGATCATCTAGTAACATCTTGACAAAAACAAAATGTGAAGTCTCTATTTTCTTCACCTCTTTTAGAAATTTTGCTATTTTGTATTTAGTTTTATTAAAGTTTGTAAAGTTTGTACTTAAAAATGGAATTCCTTGCAAACCATAAACACATAAGCAGGTTAGGAGATTATAATATTCTTAAAAACTGAAATAAAAGAAAAGTAGAATACGAAACTCAAGTCATGTATAACATGAGTTGTAGGTATGAGTGTGTGTTGCACGGATAATAGATGTAAAAGCACGATTAAAAGAGGTAAAAATCGAACGATTCAATCACAAAAAAATGTGACAGAATTCTGTCCTACTCAAAAAAACGTTTCAAAATGGCGATGTAGATGCCACACTATCATACAAAATAAGATTTTCCAACTCTGATCGCGTTATAAAATCATACAGATCTGTCAAAAAGTCTGTCACACACATGCAATTTTTAACAAATCGTACGACTGAGTAACGAGGATCGGATAATCGAGATTTAGCTGTAATTAGAAAACTTTTCCAAGTACACTTTTAGTTTTTGAAGCCAGCTGACGTTCCTGACGTTAAAGTAAGATCAGCATCACATGGACGTTTCGGAGAAAATAAATAAATAAATGGCAAATGATAAATGCTTAGCAAGACTCCACACATAGCAATGATCTGCACCTCTACACAATCATATGGAAGCGTTGTTCTGGCAGCCCCATTAAATTATCTACTTAGCTGGAAAAACATAAAGATTACCAAACCGGAAAGGAGGAAGGTAAAATCAAATGAACAGCAGCACTAACAGGAAGAAAAGTATGCAGGTAGCGTAAAAGTATGAAATGCCTTGTGTTAACTGTACAAATAATATCATAATAGGAAAAAGATCTTGGGTGTAGTTCGGATAGTTAAGCAAAATTAAAGAAACTTTTAAGAGTAGAGATATGAGTGTAATAATTCTTGCAAAAAAAAAAAAAACGACTTCAAAACAGACAAACTTAAAATCATTTTTCTTTAAGACGGTACTTATACAATGATTATATTATATTCGAGGAAGATTGTAGCAGGATTTTTTAAATGTCATTGCACAAACTATCAATTCAGATAAAAAAAACTAATTTTTTAATTCAATAATCTAAAACAAAAAAGCAGTACTTCCGGAGTATATAGGGGCACAAGACCCCAGGGTTCTGTGCTTTTTCAAGTCAAACCAATGCCAAACGACTGTCTGTATACAGCGGATCAAAAGTTTGGCTATATACATAAAATTACACTAACTATTGCGACATCCTGTAATTTCCGAGTTCAAATTTTATACTTGTTATAGCGGTCGTAGCAATACAGGTTCATTGTAAATTTCAACCGTCTGTCTGTAACGGTTTAAAAGTTTGGTCATATACATAAAATTACGTAAACTATTGCGACACCCTGTAATTTATAATTTTAAATATTTATACTTATTATAACAGGCATAGTAATGGACATTCTGTCTAATTGTTAAGTGTTTGTCAATAACTGTTCAAAAGATAAGGTCATATATATCAAATGACGTTACCTATTGGGACACCCTTTAAATTCAAATTTTAATATAAATACTTGTTAAAGAGAACTTTGTCATACAGATTTTTTATAAAATTTAACTTTGTGTCCATATAAATCAAATTACATCAACTATTGGGACACCCTTTAATTTCCAATTTTAAATATTTATACTTGTTGTTATACCAGACATAGTAGTGAACATTCTGTCTATTTTTTAAGTGTTTGTCTATAACGGTTCCAAAGATGAGGACATAATGGTCAAATTACATCAATAATGGGATCACCCTTTAATTTATCCAAATTTTATACTTGTTGTAATAGCGGACTAAGCAATATAGGTTCTTTGTATATTTCAACTGTCTATCTATAACAGTTGAAAAGTTTGGCCATATATATCACTTTTACATTAACTATTGGGACACCCTTTAATTTCCAAATTCATATTTTACACTTGTTATTTTAGCGGACTTAGCAATACAAGTTCTTTGAAAATTTCAACTGTCTGTCTATAACGGTTCAAAAGTTTGGCCATATATATCAAAATAAACCAACTAATGGGACACCCTTTAATTTATAATTTTAAATATTTATACTTATTATAACAGACATAATTAGTTACGAACACTCTCTGCAAACTTTCAAGTGTTTGTCTATAACGGTTCAAAAGATAGAACCATAAAGGTAAAATTACGTCACCTATGGGGTCATCCCTTTAATTTTTAATTTTATTTTTTAATTACTTTTTGTTATTGGGAGCTATAGTGATACGCACTTTTTTCTAATTTTAAATAGGTGACCTATAAAGTTCATAATACACGTAAAAAACATGTATGTTGTATGGGGACACCCTTTAATTTTTAAAGTTTCAAACTGTTTTTAAAATGGGACCAATCTGTAGCCATAACCTTTCTAATGGCGCAAAAATTTTTAAAATCGGTTGAAAGAAATGACCGAGTTCTGAAGGCACAAACATACAAAAAAAAAAACAACACACAGACGAATTGATAACCTCCTTCTTTTTTTGAAGTCGGTTAAAAATCATATGGAATGTTATGTTAGAAAAATGTGTGTTCTTAACTACAACAAGTAGTAACTTCTAATGAGGAGCTACTTACAAATTATTTAAGACAAATCTATGTAGCTTTCAGCCATTTCAAAAAATAATTGCCAAGATGTCATTAATTGCTTCCATTGAGAGTTCAAATCCGTGATTGGTCGTGCCTAATTTTGCAAGTAAGCACGTTTAGCCTTTTTTATTTAGCCACAAGTTGTCTATGCCCATGTACAGAGATGAGTATCACATCCCGTCTCCACTAGCAATAGATTTGCGCAAATCATAACCTCCTGTCTACATTAGTCATCAATTTGTTTTAACATAAGTCAAACTTCATAAGAAAAACATTATTTTTAGTAGTTATATGAAGATTTAGCAGTTATATGAAGTTTGAGTTTTTTAATCATTAAAATGTCTTAACAAAAGTCAAACTTCATATAAAAAACAGTATTAAAAATAAAGTTTTTTTTTATATGAAGTTTGACTTTTGTTAAGACATAACGTAACGGTATTAATTTGTTCATGTTGTTATAGGTGGCGAATGAGTGTCTATGTCATGTTTTGATTGAACATAATTTTAAGATTTTCATCAATGTTATTTGAATGCTTATATCAAAGCAGATACGATTGCGCATGAGATGCTTTTAGTGCTTTTAGTTTAAAAAATATTTTTATTTTTTATTTATTAAATGTTACAATACAATTACAAATTATATTCTAACTTAATTTACCGAGCATACTAACGAATACCTTCACTCGTTGTAATGAAACAGAGTCTTTGGTGGGAATCGAACCCACAACCCGCAGACAGATAGACTAGCACATTTTCTATTAGGCTATCGGGGCATCCAATGTCAAATTAAAATAAAACAACAACGTCATTGTCATGTTACAAAAAAGCTTTAATAGCTAATTTTTTAACAGCCATGTTAAGACGTGTAAAAAAACATTACACCCCGTCTTCATTAGACATTAACAAAAGTCAAACTTCATATAAAAAGAACATTATTTTTAATACTGTTTTTTTTGTTTATATGAAGTTTGACTTTTGTTAAGACATGTTAAAGACTAATGTTTACGGGGGTTTAAAATGAGCAGACTGCACTTAATACTAACATGATGTTAGTGTTGGCTAAGCAGTATGCCAACATAACTCTCATGTCTGGAAAACCAAAATAGTGTTAACCTATTGTAGGAATCGAGTTCATTTAGATATGTCGCACAATCCATGACTACTCCAGACCTTAGTTCAAATTAGGTTAAGGCTCTTAAGGCCAGCTTGACTGTCCTGTATCTTCCTTCTTATACATCCAATGGAACAGATGAGGATGGCGTAAACTGCATGAAAGATCATTAGATATTTGCCCATGAGAATGGCTCCTGTGCCGAAAAGTTAAATAGTTACAAACAAAATATATTTGAGTCAAAATTTAAAATTTTATAAACCGGTTAGTACAATTTTAAACTTTCATTTACAATCCCCGGTTGTAGCGCTTGCTGGGGAAAAAATTCGATCCCATAAAAAAGCTCTTTAAAATTCTAAATTCCCACTTTAAATCATACTTTTTATATTTATCCAGATTTTCTTTGAAGAATTATAAATCGATTAATTTTTTTAATTAATAATACTTCTTTTTAATTTAATAATTCACTTACCTTTGCAAAAATGTTTTTAATTGAAATTTTCCATTTTTTTTTTGTAATTTTAAATTGGTCTTCCATCAGTTTTCTTTATTAGTTTTTTATTTAAATATAAATAGACATTTAATTAATATTAATTCTTGTATTAGTTTTTAATTCTTATTGCATAAATAATATTTTACATTCAATACATAAATCTCTTATATTCAAAAAATTAATAAATTAATCAATATATAGCACTGGGTTAGATTGTTTATTAGGTTTTTTTTTATTATTTATTACTTAAATTATTAATACATGTTTTACGGTTTTGATTATTTTTTACTGTGTTTTTTAAGTTTTTCAATTGTATTTAATTTAAATGCAGTTTGAGATTGATTGATAATAATTAATTATAATTAATGGAGCAGTAAATTCTGCACAGCTGTGTACACCCAAAATTTCGACCAAATTATGGAAAAATAAATATTTTGCATGATAATACCTTTATATGCATAAAGAGGTAAATATAGATTGGAAAATGACATTAAATTAATTCTATTGAATAAAATTATTAATCTTGATTGCAAAAATACTCGCTATTAATAAGCGCAAAATTTAAAATTTTTCGAATGAATTTTTTTCGAGTTTTTTTATATTTTTAACCGACTTCAAAAAAAGAAGGAGGTTATCTATTCGTCTGAATGTTGCTTGTTTTATGTTTGTGCCCGCAGAACTCAGTCATTTCTGAACCGATTTTAAAATTTTTTTTCTTTATTAGAAAGGAAATGCTTACAGATTGGTGCCATTTTAAAAGAAGTTCAGAATTTTGGCAATTAAAGAGTGTCCCCATACAACATACGTGTTTTTTACGTGTATTATGAACCGTAAAGAGCACCCTTTTAAAATTTTAAAAAAACTGCATATCACTATAGCTGCCAATAACAGAAATTAATAAAAAAAAATAAACTTAAAAATTAAAGGGTGTCCCCATATGTGACGTCAATTTAAATATATGAACCATTTGAACCATTGTAGACAATCACTTAAAAATTGGACAGAATGTCCAATATTTATAATCAGGAATTAAATATTTATAATTATAAGTTAAAGGGTGTCCCAATAGTTGATGTAATTTGATGTACATTGCAAAACTTTTGAACCGTAACAGAGAGACGGTTGAAATTTACAAAGAACCTGTATATCTAATTCCTTTATAACATCAAGTATATAATTTAAATTTGGAAACTAAAGGGTGTCCCCTTAATTGATAAAATTTTACCTATCTAGCCCTATCGTTTGAACCGTTATAGACAAAAACTTGAAAATTATACAGAATCTCCACTACTATGTCCCGTATAATAACATTTATAAATATTCAAAGTTATAAAGTGTGTCTCAATATTTGATGTAAATTGATGCATATGGCCAAACTTTTGAACCATTTTAGACAGACATTTGAAATTGACAAAGAATCTGTCCTTTAAAATAAGTGTTTAATTTAAAATTTTACATTAAAGGGTTTCCCCTAGGTGATATTGTTTAACCTATATGGCCATATCTTTGGAACCGTTACTTTTTATTGCTGTGTCAATAATAATAAGTGTAAAAAAATAAAGGGTGTCTGACGTAATTTGTAGTATATGGCTTTATCTGATGAACCGTTATGGATAGACATTTGAATGTACAGAACGTATATTACTATGTCCGTTAGAGCAACAAGTATAAAAGTATTTGATTTGAGTACTATTTCTTACAGATTACGTCCTTTTAAATTTTTAGTTAAGTTTTGATGCACATATATTTGTTTTGTAGTCGGTTTTTTTTTGGCAAGAATTATTGTTTATGCAATGGTTTCTACTACATCAATTTTTCTGAAGATTTGTTATAAAAATAAATTATTCAAGTTTTTTTATTTTAGAAGTAAGAATTTTTTTAGTCTTGGCTTTACAGCGAAAAATATTCAGATTTTTTTTTTTTTTAAATCGGGTATGTTCTGTAATCCGAAACCGAGTGAAATTGAAATCGAATAAATTTTTAAAGAAAAATATAACTTAGTTGCGCCTATTATTTACAAACATTAGCAATCAAGGAAGTTGTGTAAATGGTCTTTAATCAAATGTATAAAAAATAAAATCAAAATGTTGTAAGATTAAAAAGTTATGACAATTTAAAATTTCATTCGGATTCAATTTCACTCGGTTTCGGATTACAGAACATACTCATTTTGATGTTCGAAATAATTCTACTTCCTTGCTGGATTGCTTCTTAGTATCGTCTCCTGATTTAGTGGAAATATCTAATCAATTTCAGTGTCCCGGCATAAGTCGTCACTCTTTTATTTTTGTATCACTCAAGGTTTTACGGTCAGTTGCAAGACAATATTATGAATTTTATGATTATAATGCAGTTGATGTGAGGTCGGTAGAATCCATGGTTTTAAACTGTAGTTTTGATGAAATGTATTTGACTCATAGTGTTGATGATCAGTTAAAAATTTTAAATGATAATATGATGTTACTGCATTTAATTGTTCCTTTTAAGCGACGATTAATAAAAAATAGCGGGGATGACTGGTTCAGTGCGCCTGAGATTAGGTATCAACTATCACTTAGAGATCTGTCATATAGATCATATTTGCGTGATAGGACTGTTGAAAATTGGAGAGTTTTTTGTAGATGCAGAAATAAGGCTAAATCGGTAATTAGGAAATTTAAGAGAAGAGCTCATGCTTCAATTTTTTATGATAGAAGCAATAAGGAGATTTGGTCTATATTAAATAAAAATGGATTGGCGGATGGTCCTAAGGGTTTGGATAATGCTGACCCTGATGTTCTAAATAATGATTTTTCCTCTAATCAATATGTTGATCGTGACGGGTTGATGGAGTTTTCTAATTTTTCTTGTAGTGGTTTCTCTTTTCGTGCTGTGGATGTTTTTGAGATGTTTGATGCTTTTAATTTGATAAGGTCGAATGCTGTGGGATATGATTGCTTTGCTCTTAAGTTCATTAAATTAATAATGCCAATTATTGGTAATCATATATTACATTTAGTTAATTCAATATTGACTACGTCTACTTTTCCACTATTATGGAAGGTTGCAAAGATTATTCCAATAAAAAAGAATTGCGTTTATGCAGGTAGGAGTGAATTCAGACCAATTTCTATGTTATCTACCTTGTCTAAGATGGTTGAACATCTTATAAAGTTTCAAATCGTTAAGTACATTGAAGATAATAACCTGCTTCATGATTGCCAATCAGGATTTAGATCTAATAGGAGTACTACTTCATTGCTTCTTGGTCTTACCGACAGCATTAGGAGTAATATTTCTGAAAAAGGAGTTTGTGTTTTATTATCCTTGGACTTCTCTAAGGCTTTTGATAGAATTAAACATTCACTTTTGGTTAAAAAGCTACATAAATTATTTGGGTTTTCTGCTTCTGCTTGTAAGTTGATATATTCATACCTCTCCAATAGAATGCAGTATGTTTTCTGTAATGGTCGTTCTTCCAGGTTACTTTCTGTTTACAGTGGGGTTCCTCAGGGATCTGTACTTGGACCATTGCTTTTTATCATGTTTATGAACGATCTTTTTGATGTAGTTTCGAGTAATGTGTGTCTTCCTTTTTCCTTTGCAGATGACGTACAGCTTCTATTTAGGGGTACTGAGGAATTTTCTGACGCCTTACAAAACATGATAGATTTTACTGTTGGCTTACTTTTAAGTTGGATTTCTGAAAATTGTCTTTTGGTCAATACTGAAAAGACTAAGGCTATGTTTTTTGGTAGATGTAAAAGTTATAGGTTTTCAGTTGATTTTGGTGGTACCTTTATTGAATTTGTTAATAAACTTAAATGTCTTGGTGTTATTCTTGACACAGGTTTGACTTTTGAATATCATGTTAACTCTATAATATCTAGAGTTCATTTTACTTTACGTAGATTATATAGTCTGAATTTGTTATTGCCTTTTCATATCAAGAAAAGAGTTGTTTATGGACTAGTGATGCCAATTTTCTTATATGCATTAGAGGTTTATTCTGGTACCTTTGGTTATATCATGAGGAAGTTAAGATTAGTCTTTAATAGGGTTATACGTTATCTTTACTCTCTTAGATTACACCAGCATGTTTCGTCATATGTTTTACAATTTTGCGGGTTTTCGTTAAATGAATTTATTAAGTTTAGGATCTTGTTGCACTTTTATAGGACATATAGGTTACAAACACCCAGGTATTTGGTTAATTTCTTTGAGTTTTGTAGATCGACTAGAAATAGGCAATTGAAAATTCCTAGATTAACTCCCATAATGGAGCGTTCATTTTGTGTAAGAGTGGCACGAGCTTACAACGTTTTACCAACAAGCTTGAGAATGTTTGATTGTTCTGTTGATGCTTATAAGAGGAAACTATTTCATGAACTTTCAAGTAATGGTTAGTTTATATTGGCATCAATTCCTACAACATGTTTTACAAGTATGAATGTACTTACTTCATATGCTGAATGGAAAATTGACATTGTTAATTTTGTCCTTGTAGGATATTTTTTCTTTATTTCTTCATTTTTGCTTAATTTTAGATTAACAATGTAACCTTTGCTGCTATTTCGATTATTTCTATGGCCTTATTATATCTCTTTGTTTTTTTTTATTGTAGAATTTGTTTTGAGAATAATCATTTAGTAATGCTTTGTAAAAAAGTTTTTGGGTTTAGATTCT
This sequence comes from Phasia obesa, assembly GCA_949628195.1. Taxonomy (NCBI): domain Eukaryota; kingdom Metazoa; phylum Arthropoda; class Insecta; order Diptera; family Tachinidae; genus Phasia; species Phasia obesa. Next base: position 104,860,942 of record OX451219.1, read on the forward strand.
ATTGTGCAATTTTGTGATCTCATTTTTATTATATTTATTTTCGTTATTTTTATTTCTATTATTATTTATTTTTCTGTTTATAATTTCATTATTAATTATTTTTTTTTTAATTTTTATACTGTTAAATTTAGCTTTTTATTTAAATTTATTACAATATTTGTTAATTGTTAATAATATGTAAGCAGAATATTGTAACCGATTATGGCCAAGAGGCTAGGTTATTGAAAATAAATCAAAATAAATAAAAAAAAATAAAAAAAAGTCTTGGTACCCCTAAAAAAAGATGAATATAACTACCAAGATGTTTATATAATTTATCAAAAATGTATACCTAATATTTAGTAGGATATCCCTTAAGTCGAAGAACTTCATTTAGCCGATTTGGCATTGAATACGCAAGTTTTTTCGTATAATCAGGCGATATTTGTTTCCACTCAACCATAAGTAAGGTTTTAAGCTGGTTTTTGTTTGTAATTTCGTGATTGCGCAATCGTTTTTCTAAATGGTCCCACAAGTGCTCAATTGGGTTTAAATCCGGACTTTGTGGAGGGGTATTAAGCATGTGTGGTGTATTGTATGCAAGCCACATCTTTACATCAGCCGCAGTGTGTTTGGGATCATTGTCCTGTTGGAAGTAATAATCGTTTTCAATTTTTAATTTTTCAGTACTTTGTTTTAAATTATTCTTAAGAATATTTAAATATACTGTTTTTTTCATTGTTTCCTCTATAAACACCAAGTTTCCCACACCTGCAGCTGACATACATCCTCATACCATGAAAATGAGCGTCATACGAATGTCCACTAAACATTTTTTTATATCTTTCTTCTCTGGGTTTGTTGCACCAAAGCAACAATTATTTTAACTATTAATATTTGCTGTAAACCAATATTTTTATTTAATATTAGCTAAATTATGCGTCTTAACTTTTGATTTCTTTTGACAGTTGAGTTGATGGTTTATGTTAGATGTAGGATGTTGCAAATATAAACCAATGTTTCGCATTTTTAACATCTTCCATTAGTTTCATTAATATCCCAGCAAAAAATTATTGGGTTTTGGTAAGCAGTTAAAATAAAACTCATGTCTTTCAAAAGCGGTTCTTATAAAAGCATTCGAGAATGCTATAATTGTAAGATAATAATAACGAACTGAGAGACACTTACGAGGACGCAGGTATATATGTAAGCGATTAGGTTTTCTTTACAAAATTAAGCGAACCAAAGAGACCTCTCTCGCTTACGCGGATGCAGGTATGTAAGCGAATAAGTTTTTATAAAGAATTAGGTAAAGCAAAGAGACCTAGCAAGTGGGACATCGCAAACAAAAATGATGCCTTTCCGAAACAGGTTGGAAGGGAGAGTCTATTTCTGTCTCCCTTACAAACCTGCTTTCAAGTAAACGTAATTTTTTTGCTGAGATTTACTACTCATACTTCTAACCAAAAAAACAAGTTTAATTTATTTTAATTAATTTAAAACATTGTATTACCTTCTTGGCATAATGTATTATTTAACATTCTATAAAAAGTGATGTTTGGAATATTGAAGGTCAATGTAAATCCCATTTAATTTTTTTTTTATTAAACTGACCAAATTTATGTGTTCGACATAAGCTGATCGCCAAATGTTTAATCGAATATTTATTGAAAAAACTTAACAAATGCATATACTTACCGATTAGGAAAATTATCTGTTACAGTATTAAAAATATATTGATAAAATCTTAATAAGTGAATGCGCACCATTGGCGTAGGAAGGCCATTCTAGGGGCTGCAGTGCCCCCTGCAGATTTGCTGTTGCCCTCCCCCACAAAATTAAAAAATTGTACTATACTTTTATTTTCATAATACTATTTTCCTAGAAAATATGTCCTACGCTAATGCCGGGCACGCAGAAAGCGATCTAAGGATAGGTTGACCATTTTTTTAATTGGGGTAAAATTATTGAGGAATTGATTGGGAGTGGTGCTGGACCCCACCGTAGCCTGATTCATGTTAAAATTTGTTTTTTCTGTATGTAAGTCTAGGACAGAAGAAAAACATAAAATTTTTCCAAATTTTTAGTAAACTTTGGAGTCTTATAGAGAACCGTTTTAAAGGGGTATTTTAAAAATAGAATGAAATTGAATGAAAGGGGTCCCAGACTCCCAAAGTGTTTTTTAGACCGAAAAATTAGTTTTTCAATGTGTAATTTGAGTACCAGAGAAAAAGTGAAAAATCGGTCATAATCTGTAATTTCTGAGTCAAAATAGGTATTTTAACAGCATTTACACTTATAACAATGTTCAAAGGATAAATTCTCCTTTAATTTTTAACTTTTAGGGGTCCTAAAGGGCGGTTACATATTTAAAAAAAAATAAGTGTATGAATATTCTTAGACCAACTGGAAATTAACGGAAGGACTATTTTCATATCCAAACGCGTAATAATAATAGTTTCTTATAAGCTAGGTTAAAATTGAGAGAGAGAGAAAAAGAGAGCGAGAGAGAGAGAGAAAAAGAGATTTCAAATAATGTGTAGTTTGCAAAATCAAGGAGGTTTATACACTACCCGCCTTTTCCACAATACCCGAAAATTGGAGAATAAAAATTAATGCACAAAAATTTACTCACATTCATATTAATTGTTATTTACACTGCGTAGAGAGACTTAAAGCGTCCTGTTTGAATAAATATCCAAACTATACCTTAATACGCGATCTACGCCTGTAATAAAGCAAATTTGACACAAATTAAGTTAAAAACAGTGCAAATAAATTAACTTATTGGTAGAAACTCAACCCTAAGCTTCGATTGCAAACATTTACTCTACTCTTCTATACTCAAATCAATTCGGACTTCAGCAATTATTATTATCTAAAGTCTGGTACTCTGTTCAGTTTTTCATGCAGAATGCTGTCAAATTACATGCATTTTTTTTTTGAGGTTTGGTTTAAAATGGCCAACACTTGTGTGTTATATTGCCAGGGTCTATCAACAAGTAGAAGAGTTTTCCGGAAAATCCAGCCGACCTATACCTTTGCACAGGAAGTAGGCTCGCCAGTGTCCACTACTAGAGTATTATTGGTCTCCACCAGTATCAATCTTAGTATTTTTATTGGTACTGCACCTCGTCAAAAAAGTGAGGTTAAAATCCGCACTTGTGAGTTTTAATTGGTCGTCCACCAGGTTCTATCATTCAATTGTATAATTTCTTCTTGTTACTTAATGTTAAGTAAATTTTCAGTTTTAATTTGGTCTTCACCAGGTTGTTTCATCCACTTTTTTTAAACTTTTATCCTCTCGTCAAATTGTGTTTTTAAAATCTTGTGCTTATTGCTTTGTTGATTTTCTTCAAAGTATGTAGGCTGATCCAATAAATTGTTTTTTCTTCCTTCTTAAGTATATTATCTCTTATTTTTTATTTTAGTTTAATTTAGTTTGTTAATTTTTCTTGTTGATTTATTGTTTTTGTCATGTAAAATTTTCTTTTCATTTATTAATTTTCAGTAGGTATATAGTTAAATATCAAAATTGAGGTTATACACGATAACCAGAACGATTGCACGTGGGTGATTAATGCAAACACCAATTAACTGTATAATAGTACAGCTAACCGTGGAAGTCAATCAATCCAAAGCTACTACTACATACATAAAAAATTTCTATGAAAAAGTCATGAAAAAATGTTGCAGAAGTAGTACTCTGTTTTTGCTGTGGAAAAACATTGAAATGTTTCTGGCAACATTTTATCAAAGCTGTGAAATAAAGCAAAGGGGCATTATTTCAGCTGATCGCTTGGCTTTTGTTAACATTTCTAATACGATGTGGTATACTTAAAAACAATAATATCGTAAAATTCTTTCAAATCACGAGATAGACACCACATTTTAAATGTCAAATTTTCCTTGTGAAATAATAAATGTTGCTCAACATTTTTCACAAATTCGAACAGAGTACTAGGCTTAAGTTGAGACATGAATAATTAAATGTGTTAAAAATATTGTTTTTTTTAGAAAAGAATAACAGTTATTATTTCAAATAAGTCGACTAGAACTGAGTTTTTCGGGGGCGGCGACTAAACAAGAAGTTGCGGATAACGGTCGGCAAATCCAATAGTTTCATAGCAAGATGTTACATTTTTTTTGTTGACTTTTAAGAAATTACTATAATTTTTGAAGTTCAGACTTTCATAATTTTTTTTTGATTTTCTTATAAATTTCGCAAAAAAAATTTATAATAAATAAAAAAAAAAATCGGCTCAGCTGATGAAGCCGGCTAAAAGTTCTAGCCGTATTCAGCCTCACACTTCAACGGCGGCTGTTGGTCTACTATTAGACGATCGGCTTCGTGCTCTGATAAAGTAATATTATAAATTCTAAAAACTCTTTCAAATTCTATCGGAGAATTTTGTAACAATTCACCAATTTCTTAAAATTCACATATCGTACACTAAATCATAAAAAGACACAATTCAAAATTTCAAAAATTCCGCAACTTATATAAAAAATAATCTTATAGTTTCATATTTGCTTTAATAAAATCCTCAATTTATTAGGAAAATGTTACAACTGTTTATCTTAATTGCTGCAAGTTAAATAATTTTCGCATTAAAATATTTTAAAAAGACTTTTAACTAAGAAGTCTCTGCCACTCACAATATGTTTCTAATATTAAATTCAAATTAACTTTTCACAATATTAAACCGCAATTATGTATCATCCAAAAACACCTGCTGCTGCTACTGCTACTGTTACTGATATCCGCTCATGTTTGAATATTTTTAATTATAATTGCACACAAGTTTTGGTAACTCGATTTGTTTTTTATTTTGCGTGTGTGTGTGTGTGTGTGTGTGCGTGCACAAATAACATTCTTATATGAGTGTTTGTGTGTGTTCTTTCTGAATTTTGCTTAAATATGCAAAACCCATTTTGAAATTTAATAAAATTCAAAAAACCTTGTTTTACCTTTTGGAAACCAACAAAAAAATCAAAAAAAAAAAAAACAAATTAAACGTCAATATAAATTTGCAGATGTGTGTGAACTTGAATGCTTCATAATATCATTTGGTAAACTATATAAAGGAATGTAATGATTTTAATTAAATAAAATTTGTAAATCAGTTTGCAAGTACTTTTAAGTTTGTTTAAGACAGGGATAGTAAAGTTGGTACAATAGTACTTTTATTAGTACAAATCACACCTTAAAAGTACAATAATATACCAAAGACTCATGTGGTACAATTTTAAAAATTTTCTTTTGTAGATGATTTCAAATAGTAAATATCGGATAAAAAAGAGAAGAAAGAGAATTTGGGTAGGAATAAGTCTAAAAAGATTATGAAGAATGTCTTGAACTAAAATCCCCGTTGATTGTGTTTTTTTTTTGAGGAGAAAACTACTTGCAAAGCATTTTGCTTTCTGCAGAAAATACCCAAGCAAAACATTGCATGTGCTGAGGAAAGTTGATCTGAAACGGCATCTCTGAATTTTTGAACGTTATTTACCAACCACACGCAAAGAAAAACATGGTCACGGCAACCACACTATGTTCTCTGTAACAATAGATGTTTGCTGTGAACAAATCATAGTTATTTAAAACAATACTTTGTTCACGATAAACAAGTTTTTTGTTAACAGTTCATCATTCAATGGTTATACGCACCAAAAAAGCAACAAGGTAAGCAGAAAATATCAAAATATGTATGTAAGTAAATGGAAATATTCGTGTATTTGTTTTTTGTTTTTTATAAATATATTCATACGTTGTCACATATAACCATTTACATGTTTAAAATTATATTATAGTATGCTTATATTACAAACATAACTATGGTTGTATTTTACAATGTTATTTTTATGTAGACAATAATATGTTCCAACGACAACAATATTATTTTTATATATAACCATATAATTCAACCATAACATGTTTCTCTTAGATTATGGTTACCTCAACCATGTTTTTTCTTTGCGTGCAGTCATTACCAAAATGTACTTCCATCGCTTTCATTGAAGTCTCAGAAAACGTGCGGGATTAGTCCAAGTCAGTTTGGTTTCGAATCGCTGCTTACAGACTAAGTATACAATTCGTTTATCATGGCCCTGTTGCGTTCGCCAGTAAGAGTAACCATATTGCCGATGGCGTCAGGCTTATCATTCCTTCTTTGTGAACGCCGCACCACACTGTGGTCTTAAGTGGTTCCAGTCAGTTCGAGTCGAGCAGCTAAGCTTCGGAAAGTTTGCCCAGTTGGCGCGACACGATTAGGACATCGAGGAAATTTACCACCATCGACCGATTATTGGTAAAAAAGTATAGCGTGCCATTGCTTAGCTGTTTATATGCTGCATCTGTCTAGTTCACAAATGTCAAATATGACTGACGTACGATATCATTTGCAAAAATTATACCATCTTCCATCTTAGTTTGGAGCTGGTAATTCGGCAAAAGTTTGAAACTTAAAGACCCTACAAGAAATTGATGTTCGAAACTAATACATAAACAAAACTAAAAAAAATAAAACTCAATTATGTTGTTTCACTTTTGTACATATGCAAGAAAATCGAGGGAGATTAAAAATTCACACGTACACAATTTTTACAATTTGCCCTTAAGAACGTGATGGAAAGTTTGTCATTCGCAATTTCATAAAAGTGCCCAAGTTGCATCACAACATTTACAACATTGAAGAAATGGAGAATAAAGGTGAATGAACAAAAATGCACTCATATAACTTTCATACTTCGTAGGGACTCATTCTCATAAATAACCAAATAATACCTCAGCTTTCAGACGTCAAATACCTCGGTATACATCTTGATCGTCGCCTTACTTGGAAAAGTCACATAGAATCCAAGTTAACACAAATAAAGTTAAAAGCAGTCCAACTAAACTGGCTTATTAGCAGAAACTCCACATTGAGTTTAGACTGCAAACTTCTACTGTACAAGTCGATCTTTCAACCAATTTGGTGTTATGGGATTTAATTATGGTGCACTGCTGGAGCTAGCAATTCAAAGGCGCCAAAATAGGATTCTACGAATAATCACAGTTTCTGCCTGGTATATTAAAAACTGTAATATCCACAAAGATCTAAATTTTAGACTTAAGATATGAGTAGTTATTGTTAGTTAAAAATATTGAAGATACAATAAATAAATTATGAAAAAAAAATACGCAATGATGGTAAAATCCAGTGACAATCAAATGATCAGTCAAAAGACTGCCGCTGTAATGAAGGGGAGTGTCTTTTTGCCTTCGAAACTGCTATAAGGTGCACCCACCCGAGTATTGTCTTATCTTGACAGGTGTTTAATTTCGATCTGATCCAAAATTACCAGACATTACAAGACGGGGCAAATTGAACTAATTTAACATCTGTTAATTGTTGTTTTATTTTTGGTGGTATACTGGGGAATTCATGTTTCGTTGATAGTTAAAAATCGCGACGGAAAAGCTAAAAACCAGCTTTTGGATCAGTAAAACCAAAGTTTACATTTAAGATCGCGAAAAAACTGGACTTCCATCTTGCCGTACACAGCACGACAGATAACATAATTCTGTTGTTGAGTAAATCGCATACGCATTAAGCACTATAAAATTAAAATAAATTTATTTTATGGAAATTAGCAAAAAAAAAAAGAAAAAAAAATTATTAAAAAATTCACATGGGTGTTTCGTGGGGTGTGATTGGATACCTCATAAAAAGGGGAGGGCGAATAATGTAATCTTGAGGTTCCAAGTTTAGGTTTGCTGACTATAAAAGTTGCATTTGCTAAACAAAAGTATGAGAAAACTTTAAAAAAATTTTATTTTTCAAAGGTAGGATGATTAGTTCTTCTAAGGGGAACTTTTTTCTCCTTGGTTCGATTTTACTTATTTTCTAGCCTTAGCAGCCTATGACCATAAGAGATTTTTCTGCCAAGTTTCGTTAATTGCCCCTAGATAAAGTAAAATTTCATATGACATATGGCACAGAGAAAGAGCCCTAAGGATTTTTTTAATTGGGGTATAATTACACTATAGGGTAATTCCACGTCAAATCAACAAGGCAGTCAAAAGGACTACTTCAGATTTTATTGAAACTTTTGTTATTTATATTCCTTTACTCTGTGAATCCAAATATAATTAAAAAAAAACTATCTCTTACGGTTTTTTAGCTATACAACTATCAAAATAGGAAAATATGGCTTTTTTGCATATAAGCTCGAGGATTAAATATATTCTTATTCCAGTTCTATAAGCCCTAGGAAGTTGAGTAATAGCTAATTTTAAAGGGGATTAAATAACACAGTGCAACACGGAAAAAAATAACTATATACGGACACCACTACGTGATAAAAGACCAAAAAAAAGACCCCTGTCTCCCAGTTTTGCCCAAGGTCCTCCAGGTTTTTTTTTTATGGGCCCTCAAAGATGTGGGGCCTCGATGTCATTTTTGCAAAAAAATGATCATTTACTCAAGCTCATATTTTGCAAACCGTTTGGAATTTTGATATACTCTCTGACGCAGAGTTGTAGCTCTTGTCATAAAGAACAAAAATTGTTAACATATAAAATCAAAAAAACTTCATCTTCAAGGTCAAAATCGCAAAAAACTTTAAAATATTCAATTTTTTACCTTTTTTCCCTTGTTCAGGTCCTTAGGTAGCAAACCGTTCAAAATTCAAGGAAACAATCAACTACAAAAATGAACCTAAGATCGCAATAAACAACTTTCTAGAACATATGAACTTCCTAGGAATGATTCTGGTCTTTTATGACGTAGTGGTGTCCGTATATGGGTATTTTGCCATGACTTAAAAAATTACACAGTGTGTAACAAAAGTTTCAATAAAATCGGAAGTGGTAAATTTGACAACAATTTTTTTTGGTTGATTTGACATGGAATTACCCTATAAGTTTATTCAGTGTGTAATTTTAGTACCGGGAATATAAAATATCGGTCATAATTGCTATGTTAACAGTATTTACACTCGTAAAAAACGTGGAAAAGAGGGTAAACGGATCTCTTGTAAAATGTACTTTTTTTCCCCTGAGATCCTTTCTATTTGCGCCGTCACATGTAGTGAATTTTGTAGATAAACTCCAAAACATCGGTCTTAACTGGAGTAAGGTCACGTTTCACTTCGTCTATACAATTACTGATACAGATGCACCGTGGACTCATCTTTACCTTTCTTAATTTTTTATTTATTAAAAGTTAATAAATTCACAAATCAATAATTACAATTACAGGAACTGCCTGCAGCGGCCTTCGTGATGCAGTTCTTAAAAATGACAGTAAAATTTAATGTTGATTATTCATTAAAATTTAATTTATTAGTCTGTAAATTGTTTTTTTATTCCTTTTATGATTATGTTTTGTTAAAAACAAAAAGAAATGAATTTGAAAGAAACCATTCTTTGATGCAACTGCCAAAACACATGTGTCTTTACCATTATTAGCCACAAAATTGTTTAATCATTTTATTGTTGTTATTTGCAAAATTCTCATGCTTGCCACAAGACTTGACTTGACTGCATGAAATTGAAAATATTTTTTGGGAAAACCAATAACAACAGAACTAATTATTATTTAGTATTTTTGAGGCATTAAAACAAAATAAATGCAACCATGTAGTTGTGGGCAACTGGAATTCAAATGATAAAAGGATAGAAGGTATCAGGAGTGATAAATTGCAGCTGCTTATGGAATATTTATTAGAAAATTATACAACTGGAGCAACAAATAACTCACTCTCCTTCTCCCTCTCAGAGGAGTCATAATTGGCAAACAGTTATTTGGCTGGCCATCCAATGTTGCATTAAATATTTATGTATGTGTATGCAAACGTGTTGGTATATTGAATTGCAAGTGTAGTTGTAATATTTATTTTATTTTTTAATTAAACTTACTTTATTGTTTTAAATTATTTTAAAACTAACTACATGTAACTAATACTAATGAATAGTTTATTTCACGTTAAATTAAATTAAGCTCAACAAAACTCAAAATTAATTTAACCTACAATTTCAATTTTATTTTATTTTATTCAAGTTAATTTATGTATATTCTGACAAAATATTTATTTTTTAATTATTTTCTTTTTATTATAAATTAATTTTAATTCACTCACTTTTATTTATTTAATTATTTATAGTTTATGTACGAGTTAATTTAATTTTGATGTGCCTGTGGGTTTGTAAAATGTAAGTTCCCCTTGAAGGACTTACATTATAATTGATTCTCATACGGGTGAATTGGAGGAGGATGCTGTTGAGGCACCTTGATTATTTTCATGTATTATAGCACTCGTACCACTTAGACCACTACATATACTGCCAGAATCTGCAGCACTTCCCAGGCCACTACCTAAACGTTCTCGGGCTAAAGCTGACATAGAACCGTAAGTCGTAGCAGCCGTAGCTCCTATATCGTTTATACTCTTAACACGTCGATGTTGTTCGTATAAAAGATTTGGATCTGATATAGCTTCAATACCACTGCCAGATGGTGGTGCACTTACACGATGAGCGGCAGCTGTGGCTGCAGGATTTTGCATTTGTTGCTGTTGTTGATAGTAGTGTTGTTGATGCTGTTGAAAGTTTTGTTGTTGTTGTTGATGATGTTGGTGTTGTAGCAGGGTGGTTGTTGTTGGTGGTGGTGGTGGGGGTGCTGTTGTTGGTGGGGGAAAATGGTGGTTAAAGTGATGTGAACTGCCTATAGTGGCGTAAATTCCTCCGCCGCCTTCTGAGCTACTAAACGATGGTGTTGGGGAGGTGGAGTTCCCAACAGAGGTGCGGTCGCCAATTGAGCTACCGCTGCGGGATGATTTTGTGTTAAAACGGAAGGCTTTTGAGAGAGAACTCTGAAATGAGAGAATTGATGTTTTTTTTTAAATAAAGTGAATTTTTTTATTATATATTAGACTAGAAAAGTTATTTTTAATAATAAAGAATTTAATAATAACAATTTTACAAATAATAAAACTGTACCAGGACCGTGACTTTGCATGAATGTTTTTTTTCTTAATGTTGTGGATAGTAGTCGATATGGAATACAAAACACAATTTTTTTTTTTGAATTTTTGACCCTGTGTTTGTTTCGCATCGCTTTATGTGATTGTTGATGAATAAATATATTTTGTGGTGCCTTAGTACCTCCGTTCAAATATAGTATACTTTTTTAGGACACTATTTGCAGAACTCCACAATAATAGAATTGTATATAAACCCTATATTGCATCATCCTGAACAATTTCCCGGAGACGGGTAACTCTACACAAAGTAAATATAATACTAATATTAATGATACTTATACTTATAGAATTCTAAAATTTATATAAAATTCTAAAAATCTATATCATATAAATAATCAAGTGAAAAATATTAAGAACCATTTTAACTGACTTAAACTCAACGTATTCGCTTGAATTTTTGATTTTTTGTTTAATAGATTGTCAATAGGAGCAGTCAGGGTTCCCAGATGTTTTTCGAGTTCCATCCCCAAATTAAAAATTTTTATCCCCAAAATTCCCCAAAAAATATTTTAACTATACCCAAAATTCCCCCACTAAAAAGTATACTGTTTTCATTGAAATTAACGCATGAATACTTTATTTGCACTCTAGTTAACTTCATTTAAAAATATAGTGTATACTTGTTTGTGTATTATTTAACAAACTAAGATAATTAAGGTTTTAACTCATGGATCAAAATAGTTAAAACAAATTTCATTATAATAATTTTTGGGACTTAAAACCTTTATGTAGTTTTAATTATATTTAATAGCAATATTTATTAATATTTTATATCTAAACTTTGGCAACTTTGCTGAGTTTTTTTTATGTTTTCTTTTGAAAGCAAAATTATAACATTGTTGATTTTTGTTTAAGGATATGTTTGCTTACAACTAGGGTTTGGGATTTCCCGGACTTTTTCACTTCCCGGAAAACGGGAAAAAAAATATTGACTTTATTTACCGAAACAGTATTTAAAAATTCATAGTTTTATGAGTCGAAAAATTTGATGTCACGGCCAATGCTTATTTAAAATAAAGCAAAAGTTATTAAAAAACCTTTACACCCCGTCTTCACTAGCCATCGACATAACAAAACATAAACGCCGGCAGAACAACGGTATTAATTTGTTCATGTTATGATAGGTGTTTATTCCGTTTGCTGACTGACCATAATTTTAGGTTTTCCACCAATGTTTATAGCAAATCAAAATCCAAATAGTACGGTTTAGAAACAGATGGCGCTGTTTAAAAATAAAACTGTCAAACTAAAATCAAACAACAACGTCATTTAGTTATAAAATAGCTTTTATAACAAATATTTTAACAACCAGGCGTGCAAAAAACATTAACATTGGCGGTCTACACTTACCATCAACGTGATGTCAGTGTTAATTTTTTTAATTTTTATGTCTAATATAGACGGAGTTTTATGATTTTTGTTTTGATAATAGAAATATAAGCCGAATTGCTAGCAGCCGCATGAAGCCGTCGTTTGAAATTTGTGGCTTCTATCACACATGAGGAGCTTTTCTATTGTATTGTATTGCCTATTTTCTAAAAATATATTTTCAACGATATCAAAAAAAAAAAAAAAAAAAAAACAAAAAAAAAAAACAACGATAGTCCAAGGGAAACAGAACTTTAGATAATAATATCGATAAACAGAGAAACATGCCAGTTTTATACAGGCCTGTTTCTGTACCCTAAAAATTATTCCATTGACTAATAGTTTACTGTTGTAAATTCAGTAACAGCATTTAAGATGGATTTAAGACTGCTTTTACAATAGACAGAAACAGGCCAGACATTTTTTGAATTCTCTTTTGGTCTGTCTTAATGCTTTCACAATTGGACATAAACAAGACAGACAGATGTTTGCGCATTCTACTTTCGGATTTATTTACTTTACATGTGTGTGTGTTTGAAAATCTGTGATGAATGTACTTTGTTGAGAAATTTTTAGCAAGTAGATGCCGACTTGAGAAATATAATGTAAAGCAACACAGAAAAAAGCGAAAAGCAGAAAAGGGAAACGAAAAAATGTCCATGACGATTTCTACTACTTTCAATTACTCGATACAACTCAGTACTTTTCAATTGGGTACTCAATAGTAGTCAATACTTCCGTTTACATACTAGCAGAGGAAATTTATCGGCGTAGTTGTCAAATATTTTTATAAATTTATTTCTAAAAATACTACCGTAAAAGTATTATAAAAAAATAATGTCTAATTAAGACACGAGATTAATATTATTTTCTCTTGGAATGTACGTAAAGTCGTACCGTCTAAACCGGCCTTTAATGCCATAGAGTAATACCAGCGATAACTAATACAGGGATTTTTTTTATAGAGGTATAGAACTTTAAGATAGCATCACTTTTCAAGATGGCGACCGATTAACAGCTGTCAAGTGATTTATTCTCAGTTTGGTTTGGCAATGAATAGACTCACGCCTGAATAACGCTTGCAAATAGTGCCCAAAACGAGATTACCGTTGTTCCCGATTTTCATAAGCGAATTTTGTTTAGCGATGAAGCGCACGTCTAGTTGAATGGCTACGTCAACAAACAAAACTGCCGCATTTGGAGTGAAGGTAATCCTCAAGTGTATGTCGAAACATCGTTACATGCAGAAAAACTGACTGTTTGGTGCGCTTTATGGGCTGGTGGAATCATTGTTCCGTACTTTTTCAAAAACGATGGTGGTCAGAACGTTACAGTCAATGGTGATCGGTATAGAGCCATGATTACTAACTTTTTCATTCCTGAATTGAATAGCCATGATGTCCAGGAGATGCGGTTTCAACAAGACGGCGCAACATGTCACACAGCTCGTGCCACAATAGATTTATTGAAAGACACGTTTGGTGACCGCCTAGTTTCACGTTTTGGACCTGTGAATTGGCCTCCAAGATCTAGTGATTTAACACCGCTAGACTACTTTCTGTGAGGCTATGTAAAGTCATTGGTCTATGCGGATAAGGCACAAACGCTTGACCATTTGGAAGACAACATTCGCCGTGTTATTGCCGATATACGGCCACAAATGTTGGAAAAATTCATCGAAAATTGGACGTCTAGATTGGACTACATCCGCGCCAGCCGTGGCGGTCATATGCCAGAAATCATATTTAAAATGTAATGCCACAAGATTATCTTTCGGATAAATAAAATTCATGTCAATCGAAGAATCCATCGTTGTTCTACTGCAACTTAAAGTTCTATACCCCTATAAAAAACACCCTTTACATATCGATTCCCAAACCAATATACATGCTTAGTAGCCGACGTGCTAACTGCCTAGGCTACAGCACCCCCTTGCTAGTTCGTAGCCATTTTTACTTAAAATCTAAAAAAATACAAAAAGCTTGCACATACGATTAATATGTATTCGTACAATTTCTTAATCGAACTTAGGCCAGAACCTGCACATTATTAGTGGGATATTTAAATGGAAAATTACACAACATTGATAAATTACTAATTTATATTTAAATAATATCTAGCTTCAATGACGTATAACTCACCTGTGATCCTTTCCATGCCGATATCTATTCCATAAAAAAGTATAAAAATAAATATAAAATTTTTGAAATTAATACAATTTTATAGCATTTTGAAATATCTGTATTGCAAATTTAAAAATTAAATTATATTTTTTAAATTAAAAAATAAATATTTTTTTTATCTTCTCATTAACGCTACAAAAATTTGGGTAATTTGCAGTGGGCGTTTGTTAATTAACTGATTGTTTAAAATAATGCGAAAATAAAATCTTAATTTGTCTTTACCATTTTTATGTTCAGTGAATGTTTGCGATTAATTGTTAACTTGTTGAAAGTACAGTAGAGAGCAAAATAATGAAATCCTTAAGAGTATTAAAAGTTTTATAATGCTCGCATGTATTACTTTTTATGAGTAAAACTTTTCATTTTTTATTTTTATGTGAACGTTTTTATTTTTCTAATAAATCATTACTGCGGCTTTGGTGGATGGACCATGAGGAAGTGAGATCCTTGGCATAACGAACTGGAGAAAGCACGCACAAGATCGAAGTACTTGGAAATCATTGACTATGTAGACCAAGACCAAAAATAGGTTGAAGAGCCAACTAAAGTAAGTAAGTGGTATCGAGTAGAATTTTGCACGTGTTATTCTTACCAAAGCTTCTAGGAAAGTTAAACTTTAAAAACCTCGTCTGTGTAAGAGCAAATACATATAAAATCAATTTTTTTGTTTGTAAATAAACACACTTTTTCCGAAGAAGAAGGATTGGAAAATAGGTTTAATGGGGATAAATATGGGAACTCCGAAAGAGTCTAACCACGAAAGAAAAAGGAATCCTTGTGAGGACTCGATAGTACCGGTTGAAATGAACAATAAAGGCGGAGATTTAATCGCTGAGGTAATTTCAGTGAAAGTGATTGGGAGCTGCGAGGGGTGGAAATAAGGTTCAGAACGATTTAAGGTATTGAAATGAGGACGATATAATATCGGTTGAAATGAACAATAAAGGCGGAGAGATTTATCGCTGAGATAATTTCAGTGGATGTGATCCGGAGCTGCGAGGACTGGGAATGAGGTTCAGAACGATTTAAGGTATTGAAATGATTGGCCGTTGCAAATATTTAAAGAGAAAAGCTAGTTGTAATTAAGCTTATATAGTTCTTGATGGTCGTTTAGTTAAAAAAAGCTAGTAAGGACCTTCGATATAGTTATAGACCATCAGCTGGTACTGAAGTCGGTGGTAGGACAGGGGTTCCAACTTTATATTTCATATAATCGAAATCTTGGTTATATCTGTTTAAGGCTGAGACTGAAACGTGTTTTCAATACGAGCTCAGTATTTAACAGCGACTACAGTTAGATTTGAAGACCAAACATCATTAAAGCCGAAATAAATTGCAATGATTGCGCATTGCTAAGTAAAAGCGACCATACACTTCGTCCTTTTTTTTGCAGTTATAACCACACGGTACTAACAACAACCATATCCACATGCACTAGCAGTTGTTTACCACGTAATCGACACTGCACAGTGGGACAGAATCAAAATATTTTGAAAATAACACAGCCATTTGTAAAGGGCCGATTGATTCAATATTTGCCATGAGCATAGCAGAGGAGTTTATTGAGCTTAAGTTTTGAAACTGGGTACCATATACTTTCCAGTGGTGGCGATATGTGATCTCAAATTTGGGTACCTCGCACCTGCAAATTCTTTTACAGTTTGCCATTTCTTCAATTTGTCTTATTTTTAAAAATTATGTTTTAAAATGATGAAGTTATAAACATTTTAAAATTTTATTTTTTTTTACTCTGGTTACCCTAGTCCAGAATTTTTTTTTAAATTTTAAAATTTTTTATCGTAGTTAGCGAGAAAAATTTAAAATATTTTGCAAGAATTTTAAGATTATATCTGTTCTTAGTTAAAAACTTTTACTTTCCTCGAATTGACCGCCCCTGGAAAGTGTATGGTACCCAGCTTCGAAACTTGAGCTCAGATACTACTCTGCCATGCATCAATCTGGATCAATCGGCCTAGCCCTTTATAAATGGCTGAGTTATTTCCAAAATAGTTTGATTCTACCCCAATGTGCACTGGCAAAAAACCCACTATTTTAATTACATAATCACACACATGAGTAGTTTAAACCGAACACGATTGAAAAAGAAGGGTTAAAGTCATGTTACAAATGAACGCGTGCAATAAGGATTTTTAGATACACAACGGCAGTTTTAGCTGAGCGTAAAAAAACGAAGGATTGTGTGAAATCAGTTTAACTGGTTAACAGATCAAACACTAAATAAAATCCAAAAATAATCACTGTAGCAATAAGGAATTTTCTAGATTTTATTTCTTAGGCATTTAAGACATTATTTATTGTTATCTCGTTTTAAATGATTGCAAGGTTTACTTTAATCGATACTACATTTTTGCTCTTTACTGTACTTCAGCCAAGCGCTTATTAAAGTGCTAATTAAAGCTTACTTGTTTTTCTTTTTTTTTATTATCGCTGTTGTTCATATCAGTTTTTATTTTATTTTCATTTTATCAATAATACGTGAAACTTTCATTATATTTTTTTATGTATGTATGTACGTGTGGTTATCTGTGGATACTTGGATGTAAGAGTGTATTCAAAATAAAAATTTGTATAAATATAATTAATCCTTGCAAAGAAAACGTAAACAGGAGGTATTAACGAACGGAAATCATACTGAAAATAAAAAATAAAAATAATTAAACCAAGAAATGAAAATTGTAAACGGAAAATAACTATTTCCGGTTGTATTGTATATAAATTTTATAGTCAACTCATACATACATTCATACTGCGGTACACTTAAATACACTTATATACACTAAGTGCGTATAAGAGTATAAGGTATGAGTTATGAGGACGACTCTAGAAATAACCAGCATTGCATACGGTAGTTGTAGATTTCGTGGACTTTAATTTCTTTATGGAATTAAATTTTCCAAAATTGTCAAAGGAAAGTTGTAAAAAACAAAGAGGTGAACTCTACATTTGTCTTCTGAATAATACTAGGTTAGGTTCGAATGCAGCAAGTACACTCATTGACCTCCACCGTAGTCATAAAAAAAATTCAAGGCCTTCTACGTCAAATTTTCAACTCTATCTACTCTTTCGCAAATAACAGTAACACTTGCCATTCATATCCATTCAGTAATAGGCCGAGGTAGTATGAGGTGGGGGCCAAGAAGCAAAACATGAATGATACGCACACGATCTCGTAGCAATCTCTGAATAGGATCGTGTGAATAGAGTCGATTTTGGTGCCCGTTAGACTCAATGCTATTTGATTACGCATAGACGTTTGTTTGAAAACGATGCTTCATCTCCTATTGTGGGTGATATAAGTATTGGTAAATCGGAAGCAACGCGATGTTCTCAATACTTCGATTTTTTAAAGCGGTATGAAAGATACGTCACTCTATCCCATCTTCTTACTGTTATACCACCTACATTAATTCGATCAAAAAAGAAATACAATCGGTGCTTCAAAGTCTATTTGGAGCTACTAGACCTCGTCTAAGGAGGGCAAAAATCCTCATTGGTGGCAGTGGTTGATTCTCTGGATCATCGATGTCATGTGGGTTGTGTTTCGCTGCTTTTCGTTACTACTAATATGTGCTCTAATGAAATTTGGCAACTTTTTACCGATACCTACACTTTTATAAACACGCTTTTCGTTAAGGGCTCATCAATTTATGGTCGATTACCCTGTAAATCGCACTACGCCTTACAGGGAGAGTTCGTTTCTTAGCCGAAGAATTCGCATTCAGAGGTCTTTCACTCACTCTCAATGTGGGTCTAAGGTCCAAAAACACTACTCCCTGTAATGCCTTTCCCTCAACCTAATTTCTCAGTTTCTGACAGGGTTCAGAATTTGTCATTTATGAGCGTTGAAATTTCAATATTTATGTTATTCTTCGCAGAAGTCTTTCTAGTCACTCTTGATGTGGGAAAATATAATTCCAAGTTCCTAAAACCATATTGCCTATAACCTTTCTCCCTCAACCTTATTTCTCAGTATCTGTCAGAGTTCGGAATTTTTCATTTATGAGCGTTGAAATTTCAACATTTATGATATTTTTCAGAAATGAAATCTCAAAATTTTATATTTCTTGAGGGACATAAATGAACAACAAAAAATGTTCTGCCTAAGATCACACATGAACGGTGAAAAACGAAGAATATCCGAATATCACGGATTTGTGATAAATAATGAATTAGCTCATTCTCATTAATGCTCTTTTACATAAATGATTATAATGTTTTTTTCATTTATTAATATATGTTCATTTATGAAATTTCTCATAATAGAGATTTCTAAAAGAATTTATAAAAAAAAGCAGAAAAAAACACTTTAGTAGTTCTGTGAACAGTGAGTGAGCATTTCGGTACTCTGGTTTCTGCACAATGTATTGTACTGGTCCAACTAAAAAAAGAAAACAATTCTTTTCCGGGGAGTCGGAGAGTAGGAGCTGAACTGACTCTTCCTACTTCTAAACCAGACAGCTTTTGTAGCTCTTACCACGATACATTTTTATAAGTTTCAATTATGCAGTACCCGTCTTGCTAACCACTAGAAACGATACGGAAGGCCAGTAGTACCTCCAACCATTCGAGTAAGGGACGAAGGTTTTTGGAAAATCTGCAAGTGTTTATTATTCCCGTTTAGTGAACCGTTCAGTGCTTTTACCCCGTTTACACGAAAAATATGTTTATTTTGTGCCAGATGGGATTTAAGAACCGCCCTTGTGGTATGCATGATGTATGAGTTTGATTTAAAAGTAATTTAAACATTATGAAAAACATTTAATACATTTATTATAAATTTATTATTGTTGTTTGTTCTTTTTGTTCTTTTATCGTCTTATAACTTTATTGTGCTAAATTTGTTGACATATTGTTTTTTTTTTGGTTTTTGATAAATTTATTTAAAATTTAAATTTTTATTTATATATTTGAAATATCTACTGCAATATTTATTGTATAATTTGTATTTAAATAAATAAGTATTTGTGATATTTTCTTTTATAGTTTTTATGTAAAGTTTTTTTTTCTTTGTGTTGGGTTTACTTTTTTATTTGAAGTTTTATTATTTAATTAATTTATACAAATTAATTTGTTAATTTTTTAAAAACTCTTTGGTTGAAATTATTAAAAACAATTTATATTAATTGATATCTTCTTTTTTTCTTATTATAAATAATAACTTTTATTATTATTTTTCTGGTTATTATATTAATAATTATATAATTAATTAAGAGCAAGTTAAAATTTTACACTCATGCAATTTCATTTAATACACTCAAAAAATATAAAAAACATATTTAGTCAAGCATATTTATTCAAGTAAAAATTACTTTATGGTCAATATAAAAAGGAAAAAAGAATATTTTAAAATTAATTTAATTTAAATTAAAATAAAATATCTATTGACAAATATTTAATTTAATTATACAATAAAAATAGTGTGGAAAAATTGTGCATTAATTTTATGTATGAAATAGACACAGAATATAGTATTTAGTGGCTGTAAAAAGACCCAGTTGGAAATTTGGTTAATGTTCCTATATATTTTTTATAAAGTTTTATTTCAAATATAAATATAGAATTATACTTTTATATGCAATATAATATTGAAACAATTTTAAACAACACTTGTTGTTGTTTCTGAATACGTTCCAGTTCAAGTTTACCGAAAAAGAAAAGCGCGTTCCGCCAACAAAAGTGGTGATAAAGAAATAAAAAAAATATATCGATATATCTTGTATTGGTTTTTTAACAGTATCGATTTGTATCACATGGAAAATATCGTTATTTCGATATATCAATATATTTCGATATATCGATATATTTCGATATATCAATATATTTCGATATATCAATATATTTCGATATATTTCGATATATCGATATATTTCGATATATCGATATATTTCGATATATCAATATATTTCGATATATCGATATATTTCGATATATCAATATATTTCGATATATCGATATATTTCGATATATCGATATATTTCGATATATCAATATATTTCGATATATCGATATATTTCGATATATCGATATATTTCGATATATCGATATATTTCGATATATCAATATATTTCGATATATCGATATATTACGATATATCAATATATTTCGATATATCGATATATTTCGATATATCAATATATTTCGATATATCGATATATTACGATATATCAATATTTTTCGATATATCAATATATTTCGATATATCAATATATTTCGATATATAAATATTTTTATTAAAAATGATTATTACCGAAAAAGAAAAGCGCGTTCCGCCAACAAAAGTGGTGATAAAGAAATAAAAAAAATATATCGATATATCTTGTATTAGTTTTTTAACAGTATCGATTTGTATCACATGGAAAATATCGTTATTTCGATATATCAATATATTTCGATATATCGATATATTTCGATATATCAATATATTTCGATATATTTCGATATATCGATATATTTCGATATATCGATATATTTCGATATATCGATATATTTCGATATATCAATATATTTCGATATATCGATATATTTCGATATATCGATATATTTCGATATATCAATATATTTCGATATATCGATATATTTCGATATATCGATATATTTCGATATATCGATATATTTCGATATATCAATATATTTCGATATATCGATATATTACGATATATCAATATATTTCGATATATCGATATATTTCGATATATCAATATATTTCGATATATCGATATATTACGATATATCAATATTTTTCGATATATCAATATATTTCGATATATCAATATATTTCGATATATAAATATTTTTATTAAAAATGATTATTAGAAATCGGTTGCCTATAATCATTGTGGACGAAAGGGGATCGAAAATGAACTAACTCCGATGAACTAAGTCCAACTTTTTGTAACAAAATGTAATGACTTCTGCCAGTTTCTGTGGCTTTGTGCATAACTACAACCGAAATTGTAATGGGTTATGGAAGAGTAAGAGTTAAGGTCTTTAAAAAGTTTAATTTTATAACCCTGTTTTTTAGAGAGAAAAGTGAAACACGTGCAATCAGAAATCCGATAATTTCAAATAATATATGATCTGGGAAACCTCAGCTAAGCGGCCTAAGTGATAAAGTAAACCAAATAGAAATAAAATGATATAAAGGTCGACAACTATTGAGGAAAATAATGAACTACTTCCGCATTGAATTATATAATTGTTGTTAATAATTAAAATTAAAACTCTGCAATAGACCGAACCAGTTGGAGGTGCGGTCGAAAAGGCAAAGCATGAATGATACGATCAATCACGAGCTCATAATAATAACCGAATAGGGTTGTGTGAATAGAGTCGATCTTAACGCTCCTAAGACTCATTGATGCATTCTTACGCATAGACGTTCGTTCGGAGATGATGCATCATCTGTTATTATGGGTGATATAGATATAAAGGAAGCGGAAGCTTTTGGTGTTCTCGGTATGAAAATCCAGTGTGATGTTCGATGGACTAAACACATTTTTTAAGTCTCTAAAGAAGCTTTCAAATGCCTCGGTTTCCTAAAACGGTGTAAAAAATACTTCACTCCATCCGATCTTCTTACTATTTATACCACCTATATCCGGCCGAAAATGGAATACAACTCACCTGTATGGGCCGGCACGCCAAAGTCTATTTAGGAGCTTCTCGACTGCGTACAAGAAAGGGCCAAGAAGCTCATAGGTGACAGTAGGGTATTCAACTCTATTGATTCACTTGAGCATCGACGGCAATGTGGGATGTATATCACTGTTTTATCGTTACTACAATGTTCCCGATAACCGAACATTTTTACGTTTAACACGCTTTTCGTTTAGAGCGCATCCATTTGTGGTCGAATGTCCAGTGAATTGCATTAGGCATTGCAGGGAAAATTCGTTTTTTAGCAGAACTGTTCGTATGAGGAATAAACTCCCTCCAGAGTACTTTCCTGTCACTTTCAATGTAGGAAAATTCAAATCGAATATCCACAACAACTACTCCCTCTTTCCTTCTTCCCATAACTTCATTTCCTAGTTCTGGCATAATGCATTGCATGAGTAGGGGTCATCCCCTGAAAAATGCATGGCTTTCCATATCGTAAAACGTTTTAAATATTCTTCCCCATTGTGGCCCTAGGTAACAGGCTCCTAGTACGTATTATACCTGCTGGTAAGCTGACTAAATTAGGTCTAGCAGAGTAGGCTAAATATATTCAAACAGCAAACGGATATCCCTATGTGAGGCCATAAGGGGGCTTGGGTGATAGTATGCAAACTCTGGATACTTGCCAACCTTTAATTTTAATAGAGATTTACTTGCTCATTTGGAGCTCTGTGTTTTTCTTCACTACTAATGGGAATTTTATGAATTCTAATTTTGTTCAAAACAAGTAGGATTGTGGGATTCCGACGGAGGTGGAATAGGAAGACCAAAAAAAAGCTTGGATATAATCTTGGAAACTCAAGTATTTTCTGGCCATGTTAAAAATCGAGGTAAGACGATACTTACAGACTGAGCCTGGAAAAAGGCTTTGGACCACGGGGAGACAAATATTAGATGGAGATGCTTAAGTAAATGTTAGCAATTATCATAGACTCTGTAATGAGGTAGAATATCGATATGTATCAGTCGCCAATCTGAAATCACTACAGTCAAGAGCAAAGACCCCTAAACCAAAAAATGTGGTTAAAATGAAAATGTTTGCTAAATATTTAGCCAAGTGACACAAATCTACATTGTTGAAATCTGGTATGCTACTGATTTAAAATTTTTACATGTTTTGTTCTCTTTGTGAGATTCTGGTTGATATTGTATATGTGCTCACAGACCCTTAGGGGTTTGCGCGGGAGCGCTTGACTCAAGAGTTAAAGGCTAGTGACAGCACGAGAATGTCACTGAATGTAAGGTGTTCGTAAATTTCCAATCGTATACATGAAATTATGGAGAAACGAAGGGGTTCGAAAAGGGACCCATGAAGTTAGTGGTCTGATTCGGTATCCCCCTGCAAAAAATATGATAAATTCATTATTGATAACTGATATATAAATTGCTAGCCAAGTATTCTTCCGCCTAAGTCCTTTATTTAAGATATCATGTGGCGAGTAAAGCTAGAAAAAAGTCTAAATTTTTTTTAACAATATCTGAGGGTAATATTTCCCGTAAACCAGTCTATGCATATATTTGATAATTTTTTTTTACTTTATGATAATGACTTATTTGAATGTCTTGATAGTTTATAGTTCAATTGAAATGACTTAAAAATTATTTGATTTGATAAAAACTTGTTAAACTTGATTTTCTTTGATAAAATTAAAATTTTTCGGGTGTAAATGTTCGCCATAGTGAGTTGTCAATTCTAACTGGATTTGACACAAGTCACGTTTAATCAAAAAGAAGTGAAGAAGTCTTAGAAATCAGTCCAAAAGAATTTCGTATTTTTCTTTTCATTTAATAAGGATGTTTATCTTCCAAAATAATTACGAATTTTTTTTTATTACTATATTTCCAAATGGGCTTTAGTATTTACTCTCACATACATTTACATACATACATATATACAACGAAAGCTTCACGTATAAATAGTATTTAAAAAGAAAACATAGAATTTAGTTTATACTTAATACTTAATTATAGAGATTGAAAATAAATACGCAGAAAAAAACTTGTTTAGCAATTAAATATTTTAATTAGTTTCAGATAAAAGTTTAATTAAATTTTTAATTAATTCCATTATTTATTAAATAAAAATATCAGTTTTTTCTTTCTTAATTAAGTATGCAATCGAATTAATTGAAAAAATAATTAAATAAAATTGAAAAAATAATTAATTAATTAAAAACTAATTAAAACTTTTAATTGGTACTACAACCTTTTCTGTTTATAAAATGATAAAGCCATATTTAAAAAAGCTATTAGTTAATGATCTAAATTATTAACAAAAACTCAGGAGACGAATAAAATTAAAAATTCAACTTTAATTAAGGTAATATTTTTAAATCAGTCTTGAGATAATTTTATAGAACGCAAGAAAAGTCCATCTAGTTAGATACTAGCAAAATGGAATGCATCTTCTGTGCCGCTAGACATTCCTTACTTTTCATTGCCATGCAAAGTTTCAGTCAAAAAAGATTTATTACCATTTTTTTGGTGAAAATTCTTCCATTGTGTGCCATATACTCGTAGTGTGTGATACACATTTACGGCATGTGCCTTAACATGTCTGTGATCTTACCACCAAGGGCGTCTACCAACGCTCTTGTTCCGCATAGCGACACAACCTACCCTCTCCTGAGTTTTAGGTCCAAACCACTGCTATCATATTAATCTCCGAAGGGCCTTGCCAGTAAACGGTCACAGAAATTTGAGGGAATCTCTATATGGGACTATCGTTTCCCATAGTAACAGTCGTTTGGACAGACCGTGAATGTTGTTATCTTCCAGTTGTTATCGTGCAAGTTTCGGGAAATGGCACCCATTCATACACCGCAAGTATTGGCCTCACCAATCAGTAGGGTGCTAGTCTATTAGTCTGGGGGTAGAGTTGTTTAAAAAAACAAGACAATATACCCCTTGGGGGATATGTGTGATATGTACACCAATTAAAGGTTTGAAATGGTTTCTGATATATTTTTAATTAAATATTTAATTGATTCAATTATATACTTAAATAAAAACGAAAAGAAATAATCTAATTAAATAAATAATTGAGTCAATAAAACATTAAATTAATTTTGTATCTGAAACAAATTGAAGCCTTTAATTGGTGAAAAAAAAAAATTTCTGTGTAGTAGAAGCAGGTTCATCTATGTATGTATATATAAAGCACAAAATGTGTTTGTTTGTTTGTTTGTCGGAAAGCTATAGCTGTCTACACCAGTTAATCGATATTACTGATATTTTCACAGTTAGATATACATATGGTTGTTAAAATACTGTATTTAATTTTTCGATATTTGAAGTGGGTGTGGCCCCTCTCATACAAAGTAAATATTTATCATCGTTTTGCTTGCTAACAGCAATAGTTAGCGGTTTGAAATTTTACACCAGTAACCTCTATATTAACGTGCATAGTTTAGAGAAACTCAGACTGAATTGAAATAGTGGGCATGGTACCTCCTATGTAAAGTTAAAAATTCTTATCCTGTATCTAGGGAATTGCAATATGTAGCGCCTGGAAATTTCGCACCAGTAACCTCTATAATTTTTAATTACGACAGTGGGCGTGGTGCGTCCCATACAAAGCTAAAAATTATTATCCTTTACATAAAGAACAATAATAGATATGGTCTTGAAAGTGGGTACAAGTATCCATGGGTATACTCTAGGAAAATATAGGCTGAATTTGGACAGTGCGTGGTACCCTTTCCATACAAAGTAAAAAATTATTATCCTACTATCTGAGTCCGCCACTTCGTCAGCGAGCTTGCAATATTTTGTTTGAAAGCAATCCACACCAAAGATCCTAACTTTTTTAGTGCCACCTTAAACTATGCTGCATATCAGTTTATGTATTTACTTTATAAAAAAGCACCATCTGTATGTGAAGTATGCATATCAGGTTAGTTCACTTCAGTTTTGGTTTATGTTTTTACTTTACTACTAAAGTAACTGCCTACTTTCACTGTTTTTTCTCCACTTTCTCATGAAAATAAATTACTTTGCGGAAAAGGTATCCTATATTGGGATCAGGATACTAAGGTACCTCCTTACAAAATTTTGTTAAAATTTATCCAGTAGTTTTTAATTTATACGAACACAAAAGAAAAAAAAGAAAAGCAGATAGACGGAAATAAGTTACTATTTTCATATATCGTACCCTAAATACAAAAGTGTCAAAGTACTAAAATTTTAAGAAGAGGAAAAAAAACTGTTTATGTGCAGAATCAACACACTTAACATAAAAATACATATAACTGTATTTTTCCAGTTAAAGAAGATAGTGATGTGAAAGAAATTTTTGCCGTAGTTAGAGATATCTACTCTGAATTAATTTATGAAAAAAAAGTCAGTTTTGTAAAATTTTGAGTTTTTTGTATTTAGGGTGCGATATGTATTGATATCTAGAGAACATATTAAGATGCATTGTGTAGAGAAACACAGACTGAATGGGAATGGTGGGCGTGGTACCTTCTATTCAAAATAAAAAATTATTATTGTGTACCTAGAAAATAATAAAAACAACTGTTTTAAGACTTGTTGTTTTTGGTCTCATCTGCCGGAATTCTTTGCAAAAAAAATCTTATTTTATTATACAGTGTAAAAAAATACTTTGTTTAAAGAAAAACCTAAAAAATAAACATGGCCATACCATTTAAACAGACAAAGACGTACAACCAACATTGAAATAAATAGATTATAAAAAAAGGAATTAAGAAAAAATATAAATTTTTTTCACTTACCCTTAAACTGCCACTGGAACGTCTATCGGCCGTGCCATAGTGCTGCAAACCGCCGGGACCAGTTAATGGTACTATACCACAACCGGAACGTATGCCTTGACCCAATGTAGCTCTAAACATTCAACAAACATCAAATGCACAAATCATAGATTTCAAATTAAAAAAGAAAATAGACAGACAGGCAGACAAGCAGGCAGGCACACAAAACAAAGGTAGCCATTATGATGTAAAACGTACAATTACGCACGCATAAGCATCACACACACACACACACATACAGATATTTTTAAACATCCAAATTAACGGTAATATATGTATATTAATCGAAAAGAACACAGAGTACAGAACAGAAAGCAGTCAACATTTTGAGAGTGTGAGTGAGGGAGTGCATTAACATATATTTCATCAACATCATTGTTTTCAATCATTATCGTCGTCGTCATTATTATCATCAGTACAGTGACAGTGATAGTAATTAATCCAATTAAAGCATAAGTTGTTGCAGTTGTTGTTTTTTTTTTATCATTCAAGGAGTGATGATTTGAATTTGTTTTAAAGCGTGTATCATATCACATACACACACACACACAATAACGTTGTTGATAAACCAAACATGTATTAAAGAAAAAAATATATTTGTATGTAAGTATTTAAAAAAAATAAAATGAATAAATGTTTGATGTTTATGTAGTAATTGGAGTATATGTATATTTGTAATAGTAGTAGTAGTAGTGGGTAGTAGAGGTGTTGGTAGTTTAAGTATTAAGTGAAATTTTTGAACATAGTTAGAGTGAGACAGGGACAGGATTATATAGTCAGAGTAGAGAGCGCAATATGTAGATTATTGCAATTGAATTTATTTGTTTAAATACAGTTAGGATTATTTAGAGTATGTATGTATGTATGCATGTGTGTAGAAATAAAATACAGGATATAGATACATATATACAAACATATATGAAATGTTGTTAGTGTTATTAAGTAAATTGTTAGAATTGCAAAAAAATATGCAAATATTTGAGAAAAGCACGTAAATATTTTTTTTTGCAAAATTGTTAACATTTTGCACAAATGACGGGTAGGTGTGGGTGTATGTGTGTGTAGATTTGTGTAGTAGATGTTGTTATTGCCAGTAAGCCATTTTTAGATTTTTAAATAAATTTTGTTCAGTTGAATTTTATTGTTTTAATTTTGTATTTTTTTTGTGGTATTTTTTTAATTGATTTATTTACACAACACAAAATCAGGAATACGAAAGTAGAGCGAAAATAGATTAAAAAAAGAAAAGAAAGAAAAGAGATTGAAAAAAAAACAAAACATTTAAAAACATTAATTAAAATTATTATTATAATTTTCTCTTTTAACTAAATTAAACTATTGTAATTATTAAATTCATTCTTATTTATTTTTAATTATAATTATAATTATTTTTTATTTTTTCTTATATCTATTGTAATTCTACACAAAAAAAAAAACATTTTCTACTTAAAAAAAAAAAAAAAAAATTCAATAAAAAAAATTTGTTTTTTTAAATCGTGCCATTAAAAATAAAATATTTAAGTAAATCTTATAAAGTATTTAAAACTAGTTTTAACGTTATAATCCATGTATAAGTTAAATTTATTTTTAATATAACTTCACTTTATTTTTTTTTGTTTATTTCTTGTAGATTTAATATTAAAAAAATTATTTTAAATATTGGTCTTTCACATGTTTTATGAAAAATTTTATTAAACAAAAACTTTTATATTTTTTATATATATTTATATATGTATATATACTACAACACTTTGAAAAATTTATTACACATCATTTTGTTTGGTTAAGAGGAAAAAATTCTTAAATGTTAAAATCTAGTGAAATTAGTATTGAATTGATTGCATTTGTTTCGCCAGTAAATTAAATACTTTTGCCGTACTTTTGACGGCGAAGACCGTCATCACTGGCTGTTGGCTGTTGGCCCAAGCAAAGTTGTTTATTTAAACAATTTCACTATATTGTTGTGACCAGTGAAGACGGTCTTCGCCGAAAGGTATGACAACAGTATAGTGAAAGATTTTAAATAAACAACTTTACTTAACTCGCTTAAATAGAAAGTGAGTCAATAAGACTCTGCAAACGTAATAGTTTTTTGTGTCGTCATCATAAAGTTATACTTGATTTGATAAATCAGTTAAATGCGAGAGGTATTCGCACACATAGGCTTCTGTACCATCGTATATAACTTCAAAACTACTAAATTAGTTTTTTTTACTTCCTCTATGTGTCACTATGTAATTTGTAAACTTTATATTTTTTTATTATTTGTTTTTATAAATTTTAAATTTATACACATATACGTCACGTTTTCTATGGGGACAGCATTAGAATTCAAATTATTTTTTATACTTGTTATTATAGTATGCAGTGGTGTACACAGCTGACTGCCTAATGTAACCTTATCTATTATACAACTGCATACTCTGTGACACTATCAAGTCTCTGCCTATAACATTTACAAGTTAAGGCCAAATTCTAGGTTATTACCCTTTATTCTTAATTTTTTTTATTCTTTTTTTTTAATACTTGTTTATATAGTGGACATTAGAGCACCCATGAAATTTATGGGATTTGCAAAAGTATTATTTTTTGAACTCCACGCGCATTTTCGCGTATCTGAGGTTTAAAAATTGAGATGTGCATAACAATTTCGTTCCTGACTCTGGTCTAAAGTACTATTGATCAACTTATAAACGTGAAAGAGTTTATATCTTGCAAGTTTATTAATCATATTTTAGATCAGAGTCACGTTTTGGTCCGTTAATGGTTAAGTAAAGGAATTTACGAGAATATATTAACTAAATTATATTCAAAACAACATAAAAATTTATCGATTAATCGAATATTTTTTTAAGTTTTATGCGATTAATCGGTAAAATATTATGTTTATTTACTATCAAACTGAGTCACTAAAACTTACAAAATGCAAATAATACAATTGAATGTAAATGAATTTAGGAGAATATATTAACTAAATTACATTTAAAACAGCATAAAAAGTGATCGATTATTCGTATATTTTTTTAAGTTTTATTCGATTAATCGGTAAAGTATTATGTTTATTTACAAAACGCAAATAATACAGTTGAATGTAAATGAATTTAGGAGAATATATTAACTAAATTACATTTAAAACAGCATAAAAAGTGATCGATTATTCGAATATTTTTTAAAGTTTTATTCGATTAATCGGTAAAATATTATGTTTATTTACTATCAAACTGGTTCATTAAAATTAAAAAATAACGCAAATAATGGAATTGCGTACTTTCTAGAGTTTCAGTATTAAAATTACTTAATAATATTGCAGGCCTGAATCAGTTTTTGGTCATTAAGCCATAAAATGGACAACTTTCCGAAAACCTTTATTCACATACTAAATGAGCGCAAAATGTTCTATATCATGATGATGAGAATTCGTTTTTCATGCCTTCAGAAATTAATGACAGCCACTCAAAGTTCAGTTTCAAGGTATACTTTAAATTGAACCGCTAAGAAAATCACTAACGCTTTATCAGGGGTTAAAAGTTTGTACGAACAAAATATTTGTCCCTTTATAACAAAAAAAAAAGTTTATATAACTAAATTACGAAAAGCTCTTAGTTTAAGGGGTATTGATAAATAAATCTAGACATCTTTTTTACAGCTTTTTAAGGCTATTTTTACCAATTAAATGAGAGGGGCCTTGCCAGTTTATGGTTTAAAGAAAAATTTTTATGCACAATGTATTGTTTACCGCCTATATAACCGAAAATGCGGGGACATGGTAATACTTCGTCGATGTAAATGTGTTTATCTTTAATATATTTATCTACCACCGATCTTATAAGGTTTCAAA
This sequence comes from Phasia obesa, assembly GCA_949628195.1. Taxonomy (NCBI): domain Eukaryota; kingdom Metazoa; phylum Arthropoda; class Insecta; order Diptera; family Tachinidae; genus Phasia; species Phasia obesa. The sequence goes on from OX451219.1 coordinate 104,891,790, forward strand.
CACATACGTGACAATTTTTGTACCATGGCTTCACCGATCTATTGATAGCTTTTGTTGCTGTAACACAGCATATGGAAAACGTAACACCTATAGCAAGTGTTTAGTCCCGTTCCACACTTGCTATTGTTGTTTCTGAAACATTTTTTTAATTCTCTTTTGAAGTTGCATTCGTGTCCATACCTTCTGTCAAAAAAAGAGCTTATCGGTTTCCATGGTACCAGTTTATTAAGTGACAGGTGAATTCCCGAAACTCCCTTTCTTACACTATACATATTACCAGTTGGCCAGTTGTTTAGTAGACTGTCTGGTCTTACAATATCTACTGATGGCAATTTGGCCAGCAGCCAGGAATCTTCAGGTCATCATAAGAAAGAAACAAATAATTTACTGTACAATCTGATCTAGTGGTCATATTTCGAGACATGTATTACTTCCCTTTCTATAATCCGTTCTAGTTGTAAATTATTGGCTGCTCAGGAGTTTTAATGTTTGGTGAACTATTAACCAAACAGTGTCATTGGTTTCTTAAAGGCGGTCAGGGGTGTGTCTTTTTATATTTTTTTCCAGAATCTTACTTAAGCATTGACTAGCTGTGCCCACACATGTTGCGTTCGTTCTGACAATATTTTGTTCGATTTTGCTTTGAAAGTAATCAACACGCAATTTTAAGACAAATACATATTTACTTTATATAAAGGTACCCATCCCTGGATAAAATTCTAAAATTTATATAACAAATTCTAAAGTTGTAAAAATTATTGTAAAGCTCTGTAAAGGGCAGACAAGAAATGAGTTACTCATTATTTTTAAACAGTGCCATCTATTGCGCAACATTGCTTAAAATATACTGCTTTCAAAAATAAAAGAAGCCTTTCACTGCTTTTTCTCCACTATTTTTGAGGAAAGAAAGTATCCTATATCGGAATTAAGATACTAAGGTACCTCCTCACAAAATTTTGTTAAAATGCATCAAGTATTTTTTACGTGATGCGAACACAAAAAAGAAGGTCAGACAGACAGGAAATGAGTTACTATTTTATTATATGTATAGATTATTGATAATCCTCGAATTACTATACAGTGTTAGAATTTTTATGGTTTTCTTACAATAACCTCATCAACTCGTTTTTGTTATCAACTGTAATTAGATTTTAATTCGTGTTGTATGTCTGATGGAGTACCACAAGAAACTCACATGAATAATATACCTTTTTAACTCTATTCTATTCGTTAGCTGAAAAAGATAAATTATAAATTAAGATTGATTGATTGACTAGTTGGAGTACCACAATTTAACTCCTAAGACAGGAGGTTCCTAAAGAAGGTGCTTTCTCCTGTGATACTGTGGCAATATTTCCTCTAAATAAGTTGGGCAAAATGTTTTTAAATTAAAATATTTTTTTTTCACTTCGAGACTAAGAAATTTCCGGCGATACTTTTCTATTTGAGATAAAAATATCAGAATCTAAATATGTGGTGGTTATTAATAAAATATTGCAGCTTGCATGTATGAAAGCCTCACTCAGTATTATTTGAGTCATGTTGCGTCCAGTGTGACAAATTCGAAACAATATTTATTTTAATTTCTATGCGGGAATAAATGATTTGCAACATTAATCTTTTCAAAGTGTTGTAGCGTTTATTCAAGTTGTTTAATATTGATGTCTACTTTTCTTTTTGTTGTGTAAATAAAAGTTATCAGTTAATTATAAATTGTTTGTTGTTGTTTCTTTAATAATTGTAAATAATGTGATATTTTCATTGATTTTTAATTAAATTGTCAAATATATTTGTTTTTATTTTTTTTTTGATTTTGTTCCTTTTTGTTAATTAAATAAAGTAATTGTGCGATATTATTTGGTTAAATTGTTATTTCCCTATGTATTTTTTGTTCTAATATTTATTAAGCTTTATTTACTTTCTTTTGTATTTAAGTCTTCTATGTGAATAAGATTTTAATATTTTTTATTTGGATTTATGAATTCTGAAAATCAAAAATTTCATTAAAATCTAAATTTTCATAACTTGAGTGAGTTTCAATTACCCAAGGTACAATTTTATAAATAAAATAAATGAAAGCAGGTATAGAATGGAAGTCGTTATATTAGTTCTAACTAAAGCAGGTTGTTTTGCAAAATCAGTAAGACTGAATGGGAATTCGTTATATAAAAACCCACTTCGTGTAAGCAGATTTGTAAACTGGAGTCTTCTTGAGAACAACATAGTAGCCTGAGTTTTAGTCAGAAAAATTTTTTGCTTCGTTGGAAAGACAATATGGACATTTAAAGCAGTTCTTCTTAAGAGATTTCAAAACCAACGCCATATATCATCTGACTGGAAGGAAACAACATCTTAATTTATCACATATTCATGCTTAAAGTCGATCTAAGCTTTTAGCATGACCATACATCCGAGATCTTTACCATGCCGATACAGACAATCAAGCCACACTCCTGCCGGATATATCAACTAAATAAAAGTCTTTTGTAAATAAATTCTGATCATTAATAGGACTAGTAAGTAAACAACCTCTAACACTAATACTAATACAGGTAGTCGGTTCACAAGAAATTTCCGAAGCATTGATTTTGTTACCTCCAATTAACAAAATTTCTCAAGATCCTCAAAGGCATCTGATAACCTCTTTGTTTGACCCAAATCTATTACTAAGGAACTAAATCTAGCTCCTTGTGACTTGTCTTGATTGCGGCATCCTAAACTACAGTCTTAACCATTTCACTCTGTTTCATTCTCCAATCGTTCAATATCACTCTATCGATTTTATTGACTACTGCCAGGGTGAAAGACGTGAACCTTTGGCCTCATTTGTGTTGGCGTTGTTGAGATCACAACAAAACTCAGAAAGCCACTTTTCAATCATTGAATTTAGTACTGGGTCTTCATAGTACTGGGTGTTTTTTATAGAGGTATAGAACTTTAAGTTGGCATTACTTTTCAAGATGGCGACCGATTTAACAGCTGTCAAGTGATTTATTCTCAGTTTGGTTTGGCAATTCCTCATGAATAGACTCACGCCTGAACAACGCTTGCAAATGGGCTCAAAACAAGATCACCGTTGTTCCCGATTTTTATAAGCGAATTTGGTTTAGCTATGAAGCGCACTTCCTGTTGAATGACTACGTCAACAAACAAAACTGCCGCATTTGGAGTGAAGGTAATCCTCAAGTGTATGTCGAAACACCGTTACATCTAGAAAAACTGACTGTTTGGTGCGCTTTATGGGCTGGAGGAAAATCATTGGTCCGTACTTTTTCAAAAACGATGGTGGCCAGAACGTTACAGTCAATGGTGATCGGTATAGAGCCATGATTACTAACCTTTTCATTCCTGAATTGAATAACCACGATGTCCAGGAGATGTGGTTTCAACAAGACGACGCAACATGTCACACAGCTCGTGCCACAATAGATTTATTGAAAGACACGTTTGGTGACCGCCTAATTTTACGTTTTGGACCTGTGAATTGGCCTCCAAGATCTTGTGATTTATTGCCGATATACGGCCACAAATGTTGGAAAAAGTCATCGAAAATTGGACGTCGAGACTGGACTACATCATATGCCAGAAATCATATTTAAAATGTAATGCCACAAGATTATCTTTCGGATAAATAAAATTTATGTCAATCGAATAATCCATCGTTGTTTTATTGCAACTTAAAGTTCTATACCTCTATAAAAAAACACCCTTTATTTATCAAGCCTTTCTTTGGTTTCGGTCATATTCTTTTACGTGAAAAATAATGTTTAGTGTGTACACGAAATTTATATCAAGGACTTTTTGGTGAAGTGGTATGCTTAATAGCAGAATCATCAGCCCGAATCTGAGGGATGGCTGTAAAGTTAGTGGATACAGGAACACCGCGTTTGGTGTATTATCATTCCTATTGTAGTGGTTAATAGTGAACGCCATTTTGTGTCAATTCGAAATGCGTGGGAGGAATACAGTGATGGAGAAATTTATCTCCACAATCGGTCAAGTCATGTAAACTTTTGAAGAACTTCCTTCCTGAGCTTTAAGTAATGGATTTCTTTTTACCAGGAGGTTTCAAAGCAAAAATAAGATGTGTCGAGTTAAAACTAGCTAGGAGTGGGAACATTGAGGAGATAACTCAAAAACAATCTTAATGTTTACTACACCTGCAAGAACTTACCAATGGTAAAAACAGGGGACTACGACCAAAAGTAGTAAATTGGTTTTACGACCCATTGTTACGTATAGATATGCTGTCTATTGGGATGCTTCGGCTGCCATCACAGGTACAATTATAAGTATACCTCAGGCATCATTCTCTACCTACTTCCAATTGAGCGCTTTGTGGTCGGAATGGCGACAAAAAATTTATTAAAAAATTATGAATCAGGGTTACTGAGGTCGAGTAATTTAGGTCACACCAAAAATCCAGCTCAAGGCCGAGCTCGTTAACCATTTCCATTAACATCTAGTCTAACGTACCTATAGATCACTGAGCTTGATTTCGGCAGGGTGCCCCTAGTAGTAAGTCCGAAATAAGGTCAATGGTTGAAATCTGGTAGCAAACTGTACGAGGTGGTTGCGGTTTTTAGTGAAGATGCAAAGATAAATGTGGACATGGCTGTGGAAGTTTACATTCTAGAAGCTAGTATACGCAAGTCATATAGGCTCACAGATGAATGCAGTGCGTTCCAGGCAGAGTTACTGGCGATCCTTAAGGCTACCAAATTGGTGTTTAGGCACGTAGCATCGGCAGCCAAGCGACGCTTTTAGCTTTGAAAATGAACGCTGGTAAGCGAGTGCAAAAAGACTCCTCATGTGCTCACCGTCATTGAATTGTTAAGGCCAATGAAATTGGCGACTCTCTTGCAAGATTGAGAAAGAGTAGAATCGGTGAAGCCACTGAAGACTAATCAGTCCTGGAAGACTAGAAAATATTATGAATTCTGACGGTCAATTTCGCCCAGTCTGGAGGCAAATTTAAACTGTTTTGGGGTTTGGACAGTAAAGCTCCAAGTGTCGTTGTAGGTATGATCACTGGCCATTGTGCTATAAGGGAAAGAACCAGTAGATAGTTACCAGTACATTGGATTTATGTAGCACGTGCAAAGATAAAGATTCGAGCACATTATGATTTACTGCTTGTTATTACAAAGCAGCAGGCTTACATGAATAGGCGAATGCCTTTCGACAGGCTAAGCAACATGGCTCGATGTAAATTGGAAGATGTCGTCAGCTTCATCAGAGAAATCAGGTAATAGGTCTTAAATTTGTTTAGTTTAGCTATCTAAAGAGAACCACAGTGAATTTCCTGGGCTTCCGAGTGGAGGTTTCTTTAATGGGCACAACCCTTTGCAAACTAACCAAAATGTATCGAACTGAAGGACGACATTGTTGAGAAAAAATTTTTTGTTTTCCTAAAGTATAATTTTTTTTCAGTTAGAGATTTATCAAATTGCCTTCATGGTTAATTTTAAAATTGCCGTTAGGTTTTCGGAACGCGCACTCCTTAAGGGTACTTCACACTATAATACAAGTGTTAATACTTTTGAGGAAAATGAAACTCTGACATGATGAGTTGTTTTTTTTTTTTTTTTTTTTTTTTTTTAAAGAGAAGTAACACTCAGGCAATTAATGCCTATATTAACTGTGTTACTCCCTTTGGAAAGGGATAGTAGTAGATAAGACAGATGTTTAGTTGATAGTAAAGCTTGGCTTCTGGCAACACTGCAATTGCACGTTATGATTATTTTGAGAACAGTATTGCAGCGCCTCTGGTGTTATTTAGGTGAATTAGTTTGAAGCTAGTATAGCCAATTTATAATTATTTCACTTCGCCGGTGATTTAGTGCTATGTGGTAATACCGGCGAAGGAGGGCGCTGTGATATGCATTATTATAAAGAGAAATTAATACATATCAGACAAATTGATGTTGCCACGGCTGAGTATTGAACTCGTGACCATTGCTTAGTAGTTAACGTGCTAACCACCTAAGTTACAGCACCCCCAAATTTTTGTTATTGCTTTTTGAAAACTTCCGAACAGCGTTTAGATTAGGTAGTATAGTGTGAAACGCCCTTTAACAATTAATCTTTAAATTACCGTTAGGTAATCGCAACTCATTTAAATCGTCAATCGAAAAATAATATTTTTCTAGCAATTAATCTAACCTTATATATCTTCCATTTAAAACTACGACAAAAAATAATGTTTTTCAACTTGCATCACATATAAACAGTTTTTGAAGCATTTCTATCTTTTATTTAAATCTAATTTCTTTTATTTCGTTTTTTTTTTCATTTTCTAATTTTCAAACTTTTACACTCAGCTCTAGAACAATTGACACAAACATATTTTTTCTTTTTACTACCAGCTATTAAAGCAGACGATTTCTTTGATTTGGATTATATTCTTTAAGATTTTTGTTTTCATTCAATAGAAAAATGTATCTTACAAATAAAATTCCTTAAAACTAATACTCTTTATTGTTTAAATGGATTGTTTGGAGTGCTATTTAGTTGTTCAGTAATGTAATGTAATGTAATGTAATGTAGTGTTGTGTAAGTGGATGTGTTAGAGTTTTGATTTCTATTTTTTTTTTTTAATTTTAATTTAAAATATAAAAATATTTAATTAATATTTAACGTCCTGTAGGTGGTTTTTGATTTAAACTTAATTGTCTTGCACTATTATTATCCACTTGAAATTCATCCATTTGACAGTAAATCATGTATCTGCAGCATTGAGTTTGTTATTGTAAGAAAACATTGGAATTTTGTTGAAGTTTATTTTTTTAGAGATTTTTTTTTGGGGGGTTTTCGAAGTTCATCATTTGTTTTTAAATAAATTTTTTTTTTATTTTTTTTAATTAACGAGAGAAAAGGCAACATATACAGAGATATATAGAAATGAAAATAATAAATTAGACAAATATCCTTTTTAGCTGTATAAAATTGCTATTGAGTTCTTAAATAAGTTTTTCTTAACAAAAAAAAAAAAAAATATTCGATATTCAAAAGATACAAAGATACAAACAAAATAACGCTAAATCATCAAACACTAACGAAATTCATGAAAAGTAACCTAATTAGAATTGTTTTAAATAGTTTTGAACTTAAAGTTTAGAGAATTTGCTTTTGGTGTAATAAACAAAACAATTTTGACAACATTTATTGCTAGAAATCCATATAAAGTATGAAAACATGATTGACAATTATTTCAAAGTTAGTAAAATAGTTGATAGTTGATAGTAAGTTGGTTTTAATTATTGTTTGATAAAAAAAGTTGAAACATTAATTAAATATTATTTAGTTTTTAATTAGTTACAAAAGTTAGAGCAAGTAATACAAATGCAGTTTTTAAGTTTCTCATTTTTTTTATCCATAAAAAGCAATGAATGATTTTAGTTTGTCTTGTATTTTATTCGAATGAGAAGTTGTATGACTTTTTTTTAAATTAATGTTTAGTTACAATTTGCCTTATAGAATAGTTTATAAAATAATACATGATGCAATGGATGAGGTATGAGATGAGTAAATAAGAGATATACAGTTGCGAGCAGAACAAAAACAAATGAAGCGGAATATTCTGGAATTTTTTTTTTAAATAGCGAAATTAATTTTTGTTAATATAAATATCGGCTAAAGTAAGATTATTTCCTTTTGAAACTATTGTGTAGTCCATAGCAAGGTACAACTATTGGTCAATCAGCTGTTGTGGGAAATGTAAAATAAGGGTGGTAAGATACAATCGCTGAACCTTTGGATGCAGAACTAAACTGACATTAGAACATGGTAACTAGAATGTCCACATAATCAATCATCACTCGATTAATCGTAGAATTTTGAGTCGATTAATGGTTGTAAATTTCAATTAAAAAATAACTCGAACAAATTATATCGTTTAGTAGACTAGAGTATCCACACGATAATTCATCGCTCGAATAATCGTAGAATTTTTAATCGATTATTTATTATATTAAGAAAAATTGCAACTTTCAATTAAAATATAACTCCAACAAATTATAACGGTTAATCGACAAATCGCTGAAATTATATTAGAAAATTGTAGCTAGAGTATCCACTCGATCAATCATCGCTTGATTAATCGTAGAATTTTAAGTCGATTAATTGTTCGAGTAAGAAAAATTGTAAATTCCGATTAAAAAATAACTCGAACAAATTATATCGGTTAATCGACAAATCGCTGAAACCTTAATTGCAGAACTAAACTGATATTAGAACATGGTAACTAGAGTATCCACTCGATCAATTATCGCTCGATTAATCGTAGAATTTTAGGACGATTAATTGTTGAAAATTTCAATTAAAAAATAACTCGAACAAATTATGTCGTTTAATAGACTAGAGTATCCACACGATTAATCATCGATTTGAATCGATTAATTATTCGATTAAGAAAAATTGCAAATTTCGATTAAAAAATAACTCGAACAAATTATATCGGTTAATCGATAAATCGCTGAACCCTTGGATGCAGAACCACACTGATATTAGAATATTGTAACTATAGTATCCACTGGATCAATCATCGCTCTATTAATCGTAGAATTTTGAGTCGATTAATTGTTGTAACTTTCGATTAAAAAATAACTCGAACAAAGTATATCGTTTAAACGACTAAAGCATCCACTCGATCAATCATCGCTCGATTAATCGTAGAATTATAGGTCGATTAATTGTACGTGTAAGAAAAATTGCAAATTCCGATTAAAAAATAACTCGAACAAATTATAACGGTTAATCGACAAATCGCTGAACTTATATTAGAAAATTGTAGCTAGAGTATCCACTCGATCAATCATCGCTCGATTAATCGTAAACCTTTAAGTCCATTAATTGTCAAAAAAAGAAAAGTTGCAAATTTCGATTAAAAAATAACTCGAAAAATTATAAATTATATCGTTTAATCGAAAAAAAGGTGAACCCTTAAATGCAGAACTAAATTGATATAAGAACATGGTAACTAGAGTATTCACTCGATCAATCATCGCTCGATTAATCGTAGAATTTTAAGTCAATTAATTGTTCGAGTAAGAAAAATTGCAAATTTCGATTAAAAAATAATTCCAACAAATTATAACGGTTAATCACATCAATTATAATGAGCGTGTATGAGCTTCGTTTCTCTGCTCATGCAGTGCTTTACACTACCAACACAAGAATGTCTAGTCTTCGTCCATGCAGCAATGTCATACATTCATCTATTTGCCTTGGTGTGTGTTCGTGAGTTTCAAGGTGTAGTGCGATGTTGGAGTCCACTCTTTTTCGTTTGTACGAGCTCATGTGTTCTGTAAATCTTGTTTTTAGTGTTGGTCCCGTTTGTCCTATATATGTATGGTTGCAGGTGCAAGTAAGTCTGTATACTCCGCTGTTGTTAAATTTGTCGGTTGTTTCTGTTGATGTCTTGAGATTATGTCGTAGAATGTTGCTGGACATATGTCTAAATGCTGCGAGTTTATGTTGCGTAGGGTGCTTTGATGTAATGTGAATAGTAGTGTCTGTCGAGGTTGGTTTTCTATAAATGTCAAAGGTTAAAAAGTCAGTTCCTCGTGTTATTGTAACATCAAGATAATGCAAAGTTTTGTCTTTTTCCTTTTTCCATTTTGAAGGTAATGATTTTATGAAATGTGTTTAGGTCTGTCAGGATTTGTTCGGCGTTGTCCTGTTCAAGAACGCATATGATGTCGTCTACATACATATGATAGTAAGTTATTTTATATTATTTCATTAGTGTTTTCACGTGTGTTAATTCGAAGAGTTGCTTGAAAATTTCGACATAGATTGCGGACGTTGGGTTTCCCATACCAAGTCCGTCTGGTAATTTATAGAAGACGTTATTAAATCTAAAATAGTTCTGTTTTATTATCGTCTTTGCAATATCCATAATTTCATTGGCGTATTAGCATTCGTATAAATTGACGATTGTGTCTCGTAGGATTATTAAGGTTTCTCGCGTAGGTATTGATGTTTTAAGGTCCTTAATGTCAAATGAAACGAGTCGCGTGTTTTCGGTTATCTTGATGTCCTTAAGTTTGTTGACGAGTTCTTGTGTGTTACGAATCATTTATGTATTTTGTAAGTTGAATTTTTACTTTAAGTAGGGTGGTGAGATGTTTGGCTAAGTTATATGCTGGTCAGGTCTGTAGTTTACAATGGGTCTCATTGCTATATTTTCTTTGTTTTTTTCCGTTGTGCTCTGAGTGTTGGTGGTCCTGGGTTCATGTATTTGTATATGTATATCTCTCCGTCAGTAAACGTTTTGCAGCGTTTTAGTAGAATACGCATTTGTTTCTGGAAAGCGTCGGTAGGATCATTTTTAAATTTTGTACAATTAGTCTGTTGTATAAATTGGTGTGTTTTGTCTATATAGTCTTTTTTGACATTATTACAGCAGTGTTTCCTTTATCTGCTTTAGTAAGTAGCAGGTCATTCTTCCGTAATTTTGCCTTTATTTGTCTAGTAGTTTTTTGTTCATTAGGATTTATTTGATTGTACTTATATATTGTTGCTACGTAAAAGCTTGTTACCGGAAGTTGAAATAGCAGATACTGCATCGATGAAATATTTCTTTGCATGTCAAAAAGTATAAAGTTTTATAGAATTGAAAAGTTAAAAGAAATTATATATACTAACTGTATTGTACATACTGGAAATGCCTTGATCCTGTGAAAAAATCTTATCGATACTTTTTATTCGATATCGAGGGGGCATCGATACTTTACGACTGACATCGTATCGAGTATATCAAATAGAAAATTGGTATCATTTCATCCCCCGCCGCAAACCTTAGACTGATAGACTAGCGCACTACCAATCTGTCTACGCAGGTACACAATTATTATCTGGCTAAAATGAAAATTAAAAAAGGAGACGTTTGTAGGATGTGCCTGGAAGAGGCTAAGACCGTACGTTGCATTGATTGACATACGACAAGGGACCACAGGCTGATTGTGAATACTATGAAGGAACTCAACCTAGACGGTTTTCAATTACATGAGCTCAGTGTAGAAAAATGAGGTCGGCCATTATCAGTCACTGGTAAAAGAAAGGCACCTAAAAGAGTAGGGGCCTGTTTCATTACTTCTACTACAATTTATTTACCTAAATCCTTTATCAGAAAAATTATACAGATAACTTTTTTTAGAATAATGGTCGTCGTTAACAATTTTTAATGTATGCGATATTTATGTTAAATAAATTTATTTTATTTAATTAGTCGCTCTCGAAAAAATGCATTTTTCCGTTTGTTGTACATGGCGTATGATTGATTTTAAAATACTGATTTTGCAATAATTTATTTGTGGCTCTAATTAGACTCAAATCTTTTTAATATTTTTTTTATATAATTGATTTCCTGTTTAATAACAATAATTTTTAAGCGATTAAAATGATTTATAATGAATAATTTAAACAATTTTCCATATGGTAACTGAAATATTAAAGATTTTCTGCATAATATTTGTTTTTTTAGTTGGACGAGTAATTTATTGATAGTGATAAATTATTACATTTTATGTATATATGACAAATATGAATGGTGATTTTTATTTTTGCACAATAAAACAATAGAATTTAATTAAAAATAAATGTTAACGTTTGTTTGAAAGCAAGTAAAACATGATTTTGTAGGTGTGATGTTAAATGAATGAATGATATGTAATTTATATTTATTTATAAAGGTTATTATAATGTTATGTTTGAATGCAAGCCAGCAAAAAGTTGTGGTGATTGGAAGCAATTATTGAATTTTCACTATGTATGGCAGGTACGAGGTTGGTCCCAGAACTGCCTGTTGTTTTCTTTTTAATGCCCCTGGTAGGGGCATTAAAAAGAAAACAAAATTAAAATTGCTAACACTTTTAAGATCAAGATTAAAGCTTTGGATTTTATTTTTGTCAAGTGCTGGCTTGACGGAATTTATTCAGTATATATATTGTTATGAGGAGAGGGAGTAGTGTTTGTGGACATAGTATCAGATTTGAAACAGATTTACGTCAGCGCCTAGCTTGTCGCCTTAGACAGATGGTGGCTTATCACTAGGTAAATACAAAGCATCTACCAACTCTCTTGCATAGCATTACAGTATCTAGAATTTAGAGCATTCTACAGCTCTTTATTCATACTGGAGCTGGCGGTTTCCGTCGTACGTCCAAACAACTTGGACACTGATTCGGCCTCAAAGGTTTTTAGCATGCTGTTTCAGAGTACATGGTTCAGAGATTAATTTCCCTATATAACCCAGAATCATTAGCATCAAGCGGTTAAGAATCTATAAGAAAATATGCCCCCGAGGGCAATGAAAGTGACAGGAGGGATCATTGCTGGGAGGTTTTTCCCGCTATAAGAATTGATCAATTGACTAAAAATAGATGGGCTCTTAATAAAAAGGTGATATACGCCAGAAAGTTCGGATATAAACAAAGAGTATGTATTTTGATCCCATAACAAATCCCAAATTCTATAAAGCAGTAAAACAGATTCCACATTGTGTTAATGTTTCAGTGAGTAAATACTGTTGGATAATCTACTATCACCGTTAAGCTTCTTCGCCCTTCTCTGACCGCGGTCGATTAGCCCCAAAATTGATTTCAAAAAGTGTTTAGTCCATCAAACATCAAATTGGTGTTCAATGCGAAAAATATCAAGACTTCCAATTTCTTAATACTATAATACTATTGGAAGACACTTTTGTGCGTAAGCATTGGGTCTTACGAGCATTAAAATCAACTACTCTCAGAAAATGTGGCAAAATCGCATATCACTCATGTTATGCCGCATAGCCGATCCAATTGGAGATTTTTAGAATTTAATTTAGTTATTAAATTAATGCTAAAGTCGCTTTAACTGTCTAGAAGAAGGCGATTAATAAAGATTCATCTGCTAGAGTTGGCAGGAAGACCACGAAGCTGCTTGGATATAATCTGGTACCTTAAACTGATTAACTCCATCAGTGACAGATCATAGAAATCGCAAGTATCATCTGGCCAAGATGAAGAGAACGAAGTAAGAAGATATTTGCAGACTGTGTCTGGGCAAAGCTTCAGACGAAGCTCACATTGCATGTGAATGTGCAGTCAACAGGCGAACATTAGGCTTGCCACCACGGGCAGACACATATTAAAAATATTAAAATATTAAATCTTAGCCGTAGACAAATATTAGCAATTACCAGAGACTGTGTGATGAAGTTGAAGATGAGCATATTTATCAGTCGCAGTTGAGAGTAAAAGTCTAGTGGCAGGGCTAGACTCTAATGAATCTAAGGTAGACTAAAATTAAAAATAGGATATTAGAAATCGAAAAGGGTCCAATAGAATGAGTGCTCCGCTTCTATCCCCCCTAAAAATATTAGTAAAAACATCTATTTAAGTGGTTCTAATCATATGGGCTATTCCATAAAACTCTGCATCAACAACTAACACAAACTTAACTACGTTGTTGAATAAACGTTGTTTATGCGTATGATAGCATAGAGACCAAGGCGAATTTACACCAGGTGTGAGCAGTAGAGCAACAACTACAACAAAACAACAACTTTGACATTAGATTAGCAGATATGAAGCAATGTATTTTTGACAAGACATTAGCAAAAAAACGAGAGCAAAAAACATTCAGCTGGGCTATCAACTCCACCTGGTATGAATTCGCCTTGATAGAGACTTTAAGCAGAATTTTTGTGTTGTTATATAACTTTTCATTGCGCAGTTATTTGAAGCAATAAATTATATTTTCCTAACATTATTAAGAGGGTTAAGTTGGCAACATATGGGTGGTACGAAACCCTAAAAAGGAGACTGTTGAAAACTTAAAATATTATTTATCTAAATAGATATTAATAGAATTCTTTGAACCCAAAATAGATTGCTGGAAGATATGCTACATTTTTAGTTGTAATTATTTCAGTAGGTCATACGTTAAAAATATTAATGAAACTGCCAAACTTGCTGTTCTTAACACCTGTCAATACTTGTAACTTACAGTTCCAAGAAATTTTTTTTTGTCTTATTTAATAAATAAAAAAGCGTTACTTACTTCTCCAAGTGTTTTAAGAATTTTATTTATTTACTCAGTTTAATTTTGTTACATAAATATTTAACAAGTTTTGCAAAATCCCTCGAAAATGCCTAAACTGCTTACAAATCAACAAAACTGTTTGCTGGCTTTTCTTGTACGAAAAAATATTTGTTGTATGAAACTTTGTTGTATGCTGATGAGCAGTTATGACAGTATATTTTTGAATACTGATCATAATAAATGTAAACTAATAAATAATACAGCTAATTAAAAATAAATATAATTAAAATGAATTTATTGGCACAATTATAAAATTATAAAATACATAAAAAAGTAAGTAGAAAAAAAACAAATACAAACAGCAGTCACTAATTAATCTAAAATTTAACTTAAATACACACATACAAATAATTAATTTAAAGCTGTGTGTGTTTGTGAAATATAAATTTAATTAAATAATATTTTAGTATCTTTAACATAGAGATGAGTCGCAAATTAATAAAATGAAATTATACATTTTTTTTAATCTTTTTCACAATTTCTACAAATTCATGTGATTAATATAATTATGGAAATTTAAACTACTTTTACTAGTTTTATAATGTAATAATACATACAGTTACAAATAAATTGTATTGGTTATATACTTATTAACACACATACGTACACACGTCCTCACGCACACAGGCACTCACACAGTAATTATCTACACATTGAGAAAAGTTGGAAGAAGAATGTTTGTTTTATAATACAGCACAGGGTTGATTGTAACATCTTGAATGAAGCACCAGGTATAATTTGTTGTTATGTGCTTCGTTCCCACCCCCTTCCCCACCGCATCAAAAGTTTAAAAATAAATAAAAGAATTTTTTAAGCAAAAGCTTGTAAAGGGTGATCCATTTCGAGGTACTTTTTTCAATAGCCTTTTTTTTGACAGATCACGTCTGAGTCGTGTCATGCTGTCATGTTATTTTTGTTAGTATTGTTTTGCATTTCATAATGAAAAGACTTACGCCTGAATCGCTTCGCTCCTTGGGCTCTTGTAAAGTTCCAAGAAGATCCGACGTTACCGAGGCAAATTTAGATTGGCGATGAGGCCCATTTCTGGGTCAATGGGTATGTAAACAAACAAAATTGCCGCATTTGGGACGTAGCAACCTGAAGAAATTCAAGTTGATGCCTTAAATTGAAGCTCGTGATCTCGGCGACATTTGGTTTCAACAAGACGGCGCCACTTCCCACAAATCGCATTAATCAATGGATTTATTGAGAGAACATTTCGGTGAGCACATAATTTCACATTTTGGGCCGGTCGATTGGCCTCCAAGATCGTGTGATATCACACCGTTAGACGTTTTGTAAAGTTTAAAGTTTATGCGGACAAACCCGCTTCGATTCAGGCCTTGGAGGAAAACATCACGCGTGTCATTCGCCAGTTACCAGTCGAAATGCTCGAACGAGTCATCGAAAATGGGACTCAACGTATGGACCATCTGCGAAGTACATTTCATAGACATAATCTTCAAAGAAATAAATGTCAAAGAATGTTCTTTCAAACGATAATAAACATTCTCCATTAAATATGAATTTTCTGTGTTTTTTTTTTCTTTAAAAAGTAGGTAATCTCGAAATGGATTAGACAGATCAGAAATCGATTAACAGTTATTTCGCGCTCAAGTCGCTTGTTTAGGTTTGGTTGTAAAGCTTTTCTGGGAGCTCAGAAAAGTACCTGAAATTGTGAAACGCATTAATTGCAATGATCGAAAATACCCCGCTCTGTATTAATAACAGCTCAATCAATATTTATATATATAAAAATAAGTTGCATTCTGTTAGGCATTGATGTTCTCTGGAATGCGTGAACCGATTTTGTTTCTGCAAAGTTTTGTATGAAAGGTGACGTCAATACCAAGGTTTTTATGTATAAACGGTCTCTGTATGTGTATTGGTTCATGAGTTATAGCCGGAATAGTTGGCTTGGTACCGCCCATACAAAGTGAAAAATTATTATCGCATTCCTGGCGAAGTGCAAGAGTAGCCTTTGTGCTAAGGCGCATAGTCTGCCATAATAAAGAATGAATTGGAACAGTGGGCGTGGTACCTCCCATACAAAGTGAAAAATTATAATTGTGTATATAGAGAACTATAATAGGTATGGTCTTCAAAGTGGGTAAAAGTAAACCCCATACCCATGTGTATACTCTAGAAAAACATAGGCTGAATTGGGACAGTGGGAGTGGTACCCCCCATACAAAGTAAAAAAATATTATCCTGTATCTAGAGAACTGCAATAGGTAGCGCCTTGGAATTTTGCATCAATAACCCCCATATTAAATTACATTGTGTAGAGAAACACATACTGAATTTGAATGGAGGGCGTGGTACCTCCTATACAAAATTAAAATTTATAGTCTTGAAACTTTGCACAAGTAAACCTCATACTAATGTGCATAGTCTAGCAAAATACAGGCTGGATAAGAATACTGGGAGTGGCACATCCCATTAAAAGTAAAAAATTGTTATTGTGTTAATACGTATAGTCTAGTTCGCATTAAAAGTTGGTCATACTTTTCTTCCAAGTGTTTATTGTATTTTTTTGGGGATGGGTGTAGCGAAGCGCTCCGGGGATAGCTAGTTTTTAAATAAAATATGAGGGGTAACAAACAACACAACATATAACCTTTTAAATACATACGAGGAATCGATAAAACAAATATGTAATTTTCACTTCAGTTCTGTAATCCGAATACGAAAATGCTTATTCGAAAATCAAATATTCTGACATTTTTATTGTAGATGTGATGTATTCTACTTCCAAATATTTTTTTATTTTAATCTTGAAAATTTGAAATTTGAAATTAGTCGAACTATTTATGTTTTACATACAATGAAATTTGTAGTCAAGCTTCTCATTAACTGACGTTTGATAATTGAATACAAGTTTTTTCGTATTCCTTTATCTGGGTTTGGTTGGTTAAATAGATGATGCTTACAACTAAACACTACCTTAAGTAGATAGATGCGAAGAGTCCTGATGACGGACGTAGCTGTCTAGAAAATTTGCATTCCGCTCCTGCTGGTGTCTAAAAATTAAATTTTCCGAATTTTTTTTTAATATTAATCATCAGTTTGTATTTTAAATTATTCTTTTTTAGAGAGAATAAAAACGAACTTAAGCTTGACTACAAATTTCATTGTATGTAAACTAAAATCAATTATTTTTATACAAAACTTTAACTTCATCTTAGCTGTATGTTTTTATAAAAAAAAAAAATAATAAATTTCCAAAAATAAAAATTTCCAAAATTTCGAATTTTTTCATAACGAGTGTTTTCAAAATTCCACAAGTTTTATTCCACTCGGAATACAGAACAAGGGAAGCATATTTTTAAAAAATTCTAGAATCGCACACTCTCACACTAAACCCAGCCACCTACACTCACACACTTTATACAATAAACAATTCTACATAATTACTAGTGAGTGATAATACAAAAAAGAAGAATATACAAATGAATAGAAAATAATAACACAACTACAAACCAAAATTGAAATTAATAATAAACTATAATTTACCTGGCGGGAAGTATCAATGCATCGAATTCTGTTGATAAATGTCGTCGTATTATATTTTTAGAAGGTGGTATACCCAATGCTGTTGCCATTGTATCGCCCGAAAAAGATGGTTCCAAAACAACTAGACCACCATGAACACCACTGTCTGTAAACAAATAAAAGAACAATAAAAAAGTTAATAATGACACAATAAATAACTCAAAGCCATTGGCAATAATACTGAGCAACAAAATCAAACTTTTTCCAAAACAATAACGGACTATGGCAGAGGGAAACCATAAATATATAAAGGGTGTTTTTTTATAGAGGTATAGAACTTTAAGTTGCAATAAAACAACGATGGGTTATTCGATTGACATGAATTTTATTTATTCGAAAGATAATCTTGTGGCATTACATTTGAAATATGATTTCTGGCATATGACCGCCACGGCTGGCGCGGATGTAGTCAAATCTGGACGTCCAATTTTCGATGACTTTTTCCAACATTTGTGGCCGTATATCGGCAATAACACGGCGAATGGTCAAGCGTTTGTGGCTTATACGCATAGACCAATGACTTTACATAGCCCCACAGAAAGTATTCTAGCGGTGTTAAATCACAAGATCTTGGAGGCCAATTCAAAGGTCCAAAAGGTGAAATTAGGCGGTCACCAAACGTGTCTTTCAATAAATCTATTGTGGCACGAGCTGTGTGACATGTTGCGCCGTCTTGTTGAAACCACATATCCTGGACATCATGGTTATTCAATTCAGGAATGAAAAATTTAGTAATCATGGCTCTATACCGATCACCATTGACTGTAACGTTCTCGTCACCATCGTTTTTGAAAAAGTACGGATCAATGATTTCACCAGCCTATAAAGCGCACCAAGCAGTCAGTTTTTCTGGATGTAAAGGTGTGTCGACATGCACTTGAGGATTACCTTCACTGTAAATGCGGCAGTTTTGTTTGTTGACGTAGCTATTCAACCAGAAGTGCGCTTCATCGTTAAATAAAATTCGCTTATGAAAATCGGGAATAACGGTAAAATAAAATTGCACTATTTGCAAGCGTTGTTCAGGCGTGAGTTTATTCATCATGTATTGCCAAATCAAATGGAGAATAAATCACTTGACAGCTGTTAAATCGGTCGCCATCTTGAAAAGTAATGCCAATTTAAAGTTCTATACCTCTATAAAAAACACCCTTTATTTGGCCCCCTTTTGCCCATTTTTATGGTGTGAACCATGTGAAAGCTATATTTTAGGTATAGCTTATGTTCAACAGGTTTGTGTGAAACACCAAGAGGAAAAGAGAAAGTAAGCCCTTAAAACAGAGATAGCAAGGGTTAAAATGGCTCTCAAAAATATTCGTCATACAATTCTGCTATAAGTCAAAGCTCAAAGTAAACCCAAAGGCCAAAAATAAGTCAGGAGCCATATTCTGTAATTCTCGTAGCTAAATCTATCGCTAAAATTCTAAAAATGCACCAACAAATTACGAGTATTTTTACAACAACACTCATAATTTGTTTGTGCATTTTTAGGATTTTAGCGATAGATTTAGCTACGAAAATTACAGAATATGGCATCAGAACTTAAAATGCTTTGATAGGTTAATTTTGCACACAGAAAAATTTGTTTGCACCAATTAAAGGTTTTAATTAGTTTTAAATAAAAATTCAATTAATTTTTTAATTGACTCAAATATATATTTGCCTAAAACAAAACAAAAAAAAAAAATAATTCCTAATTAAATAAATAATTGAATAAATTAATTATTTAATTAAGTTTTAATCTGAAACCAAATAAAACCTTTAATTGTTGAACATATTTTTTTCAGTGTACTTATTAGGAATTCGTGATAAATAAAACTTAGCCGTACACTTTCGCATACGCAAATTTGTTTCTCTGTTAGAATCCGTGATTGGAAGATTGTTTTTATTTGTAGCACAGTGTAATCGCCAATTTTATTCATAATTCATATTTTAATTAATTTTATTGATTATTTTCTATTGTTAAGGAATGCATTTTCGTGCAAAACTTAATCAAGTTTTAGATCGTGTGGCTTTGCATTCTGTTCCATATGTTTTTATTGTTTATTTTGAATATTCTTTTATTTAAATTAAATATAAATTTATAGATTAAAATGTAATAGTGTGCTAGTCTATCAGTCTGGAGGTTGTGCTCAATAAATTAATTATTGTACTTACTGTATGTTTTAGTAAATAAAAAAATAAATAAAATTGAAATTCTTCCTTAAATGGCATTAATTTTATCACGCACTAATTTTGCCTACCTATAACTCAAAAACGCACGCTATTTTTACGACAAAACTGTTAAAGGTTATAAGCAAGCTACGACGCACAGTGACACAACGCCGGCATTAAATACAAGGAGTCATTGTAGAGCTCTGAAATTTTGCACAGAAAATTCGCCCACTTTTACGCCCACTTCCCATACAATCGAAATTTGTAAAATGCCGTATTGTCCGTAATACTTAAGGTATAACTTTCAATTTTGGTATACTTGAATGTTATATTGTTATAAACATTATCGGAAAAAAATTTTGAACTTTGGCCCACTTTTACCCCCACCACAACCACAACATAAAAAGTGACATATTTTCTAAAATATTTTAGGTACAACCTTCAAATTTGATATTACTGTAATTTATATATTATATTTAAAATGTTTCATGCAAAAATGACAATAACACGCCCACTATTACGCCCACCTCCCATTGAAATGCAATAAAAAAGAACAATTTTTATTTTCATTCTATCAATAATTTTTTAACATCATCACGGTCTTCCAATTTTTTTCAATTTCATTCTCATTCTAAATGAATTAATATAAGGATCTGAAGATACATATTTGCAAATAGTGCATTACATCTTGATTCGTAGAATTACGAGAATGGAATAGCCTACAGTTTCTATACTCCTTATTCATTGCTTCTTGCGCTTCTTCGGATAACATTCCTGTAGCTTGGTTGTTCATCATCCCAGGTTTCTTCACATATGGTGTAAAGCTGTGCAAGCCATTCTTCATTATCACCCCAAAAATTTACTTTTTATGCGCCCAGATTTGTTCCATTTGGATTTTAATTTTGGTATGAAATATTTTATTAAAAAATCACGAAATTTTTTAATAATTAAGTCAGAAATTTCATTGAATTTTGTTGCTATGACACCAACAACAACATCAATATCTTTTTTGCTATCGATCCAAATATCAGAAATTGCACTGTAAGAAATTGTTGAATTATCCATGACCTTGTAAATTTTTTTTAACACTTTATATAAACTTGCACTCTCAAATAGATTGTGAATTAAATATATAATTGCAATTACCGTTTGTTTATCAATAATATTTAAAACAACAACAATGTAATATTATTTTACAGTTTGTTTTTAAAAAGTTTGTGAGCACAAAATAAAACATCAAATATGTTAGAGAAATGCTAATCTCTTATCAAAAGGGATCATTACAAGAACACTCATTATTACTTAACCCAATAAATAATGCAACAACTAAATTCAATATATAACAATTAAACTAACCACATTAGAAAGTGAGCATAACACAACTTGGATAAGAACAACAGCTTGCACAATCAATTTTAATTAAAAATTATGCAACTTTGAATTGAACTAACATATTTCAAGCGCGTTGGCATACCTCAATTTTGACTTGTTCTAGACCAAAAAGTAATGACGTTATGAGGCTGAAATTTCAGGGAATTACTCATACTCATATATCTATTAATATACTGTGAAAATTTCATCCAAATTGGACGACACGCCAAAAACCATTTTTTGCCGCTATTTTTGCTGTCTCACTGTGCGACCCACGGAGGGGCCATAGTGGAAAAAATTCGATTGCCGAAATTCGATTGTCGATGCATTCGATTATCTTGTTTGTGAATCTTATACTATAAAATCTAGAGGATCTAGGAACAGCATGATTTATTCCCAGTTTAAAGGGTACTCCTATAAATTTAGGCCTACTGTCAGACTAATGAAAGTTTAAGCGAATTACAGATTTATCTAATTGAGTTATATACATATAATTTTAAAAGGGGAGGAACAAATTATGTAATTTTTTCCCTGCTCTACGATGGTCAACTAAGCCGCACACATTCAGTCAAACAGGACAAAAAAATAGAGTTCTTTACAACGTTATAAGTTACAAATTTAAAATTAGCATTTAGAACAGCTATGAATAGAAAAAAAGCTCCGGCTTCTTTCGATATGTAGAAGGTAACTTTTTAAACTAGACGTGTCATAGTAAATAATAGATTAAAAATCATCTGCCTTTATCTGCCTATCGGATTACAACACCGCAACGAAAGAAAGGTTTAGAGTACGCCTTTGATAACAAAAAACAGTAACGAATTTTAAAAAATTTCCTCAATATTATATTTTTCTTGTGTATATGTTATGTTAACATTAGAAAAGATATAAATAACCTCGAGATTTTCCACAACTTTGCTCGCTAACTAAGAGAACAAATTAAAAAAAAAATATTCTCTTGTCAAATTCTGGATCAATCGGCCTATCCCTTTACAAATAGGTGAGTTATTTCGAAAATATTTGGTCGCGCTGTTCCCTCCATCTAATCTATTTGTTTGCTGGACTATGCTTATTAATACGATAATATTTGTTTACTATCCAACATTGTGTAAACTTTCAAGACTGTACCTATTGTAGTTCTCTAAGTACACAATAATAATTTTTCACTTTGTATGGGAGCCACCACGCCCACTTTCCCAATTTAGTCTAATTTTTGCTAAACTATTTACATTATTATGAGTGTTGCTTGTACAAAGTTTCAAGACTCTACCTATTGTAGTTCTTTAGGTAGACGATAATATTTTTTCACTTTGTATGGGAGGTACCCCATGCCCACATTACCAATCCAGCCTGTATTTCGCTAAATTTTGTATATTAATGAGGGGGTTACTAGTGCTAAATTACCTACTATAAATTTCTAGCTACTTAAAAAGTGGGCGCAAAAATGGGCGTGGTTAAATTGTCTTTGAGTAAAAACCTAAGTTGGGCTAAGATGAAGATTAAAAAAGCTGTGCAGCCGTTCTTAAGTGATGCGATTACCAACGAATAATAGTTAATTTATTTAACTATATAGACTAAAGAGTTGCATTAGCAAATGGGTGAGCTTATAACCCCATGAGCAAGTTATTATCATACTCAAATACAAACTAGCTTACTGAACATATACCTACTCATATACCATATCATAAACGCAATGACCTGGCCAAGTAAAACGAACTTTCTATACAAGTGAGCGCCTTCTTTACTTGTCTCATGATCGAAACACTCAGTTTTGTTTAGTAGTTGTGTAGAACTTTTGAATAAGACTTAGTGAGTTTTGCTTGTACTAGTAGTATTTTATTTTTTGTATTTCTTAAGAAATGAAGATTTTGTTCGTACACTCGAACTGTGTTCGTATTTCACTCAAAGCATAAAACAGCTTGAACTCGCTTAAGTTCATTGTTATTATATTCAACATTTATTCATACGCATTCAAATTCGCTTATGGATACTCTGCAAGCTTATCGCATTTAGCTTGCCCGCAAACGTTAACAGTGTACAATAAATTTTGTTCCTAGCACTGGCTGGAATTAATACTTTATATTCTTTCTATCTTTAGATATAAATTCTTCTTATTGTTAGTTCAATAACATACAGGATACAATAAATAGCATGAGAAAAAAACCTAAGCACCTTGGCGTTTCGTCTTTGGTGCCGATATTCTTGGCTTGACATGCAATTTTGGATTGTCATGAAATTTTCACGATTTCATTGTCGATTTCCAAATCGACAGAAACGATTTGGTTTGATGGGACTGAAGTAACAATACAGACATGCAATCGCCTTACGAGGTCTTTTGGCTTCAGTTCGTATGGCACCCAATTTTGTTTGTTTTATAAATCCATGTAAATGTCTGAAAAGATCTACCCCAAATACATCTGCAGACATTTTTTTGCGCTTAGCTTTTTTAGTCGTCGAAACGAGCGCTATCATGCATAGGTTTACTCAAGACTTATGTTTAAAACCTCGAGGATTACATATTTTTAATACAAATGCAATCTAATGTTAAAGAATCCCATCCTTTAATTATAAATCCAAAAGAAAATACACCCTCTGCTTGTTGTTTTACACTCGACAGATAAATTTAGAATTTTAATATCAAAATTAAAACCGAAATAATTTTTAAAAATATTTTAACACTAAAATTAGTGTTGCCTAATTTAAACTCAACTATTAGAGTATAAAAAATAAAAGAAAACATACCTTTAAGATTATCAGCATATTCGGCTAAATCAATGGAACGAGCCCAGCGTATAAAACGTTGATTGGTCCACACAATGGGATCGGTGTCGACATTTTCCGATTGTACTCGACGCATCGCCAAAGTTTGTCGATCATATTTAACAATACGCAAAACATGAATACCTAAAATAAGTTTAACAACGAAAATAAAAACATTACTTTTAGGGAACTTTCCCTTCATGTCATAATTTCTAGTTCAACTTACCATGCACAATGCTGGCCTGATGGAATTTTCTCGTAACACCTAAAAACTTCTCTAGTTCCTTTTTGGAGAGTGTATCCAACATACGGGCATCAACGAGTGAATGTAAAAATGATTCAGCATATTGAGGCAAACCGATATCGGGCAACCATTCTGAAGCCACCCAAGTGTGACCCAATTGTGTTATCATGGGATAACGTACCAATTCGGGTCTTCTCTGTTCCTCAATAGCTAAGCGCAGCTTCTTACGATGCATGGGATGTGTTAAACCCAAACCGGCTTCCAGTTCTATGTCATTTAATTCCAACAAGACTTTACCACTTTTAACATTTTCCGAACAGCGTGTACTGTATTGGGGCATACCGAGAGCAACTTCTAGCCAGGCTAAAACTTGAGAGGCACGCCATCTTTCCATGGGTATTTGAGAGGCTTCACGTAATAAGCGTAATTTTTCGGCATAACCTTCTTCGGATAAAGGACTCCAGGAGTAGTCGCTATCTAATAATAACAAAAAAAGAAAGTGATTCGACATGGAATGAGAAACTATTTATAATGGGAATATACATTCGTTAGCTCCATCAGCTGATAAAGCTTTATTTTTATTTCTCGAACGTGCGAATACTCTTGATATACTGCCCCAGGTACCGCCACGGCCATTGCGTGCGCCCAAAGCAGCTGCACTCGATTTGGGAGTGAACTTTCTGGCGACAGCTCCTGGGCCATCGGAGTCAACAGGTGAGCCCAATTGTTCCACAGATCTAGGGAATGAAAAATAAATAGTTAATAATTGCAAAATTATATTTTATTTATTTTTTATGTTTACTGAATTTGGTAAACAAATTTTACCTGGAATAGGCAGCGGAATTGAGAGGCGAAAGCGTGGGGCTTCTTTCCTTAGGAGTGCCATCTAAAAACAAGTTAAGATTTTTTTTTAACAATTCAAAAATACTTTTTTGCAGCTACTTACACTGATACATATTTTGACTAGATACCAAAGATATACTATCCGGATCCACTGTAATACAGGGACCATTATCAGATATACCATCACTGAAGTTGATGTCACCACCAGTGCTCTCACGATCACTATTATTTCTTAGCACTGAATCATTCGAACAGGAATTACGATCGCCGGCCGTATTACCCGAACTATTGCTAAAAGCAGACAGGGAATTTGAATTGCCACGCCCACTATCATCATTACGGTAAGTCACCACCCCAGCATTACTTCCTGAGGCCATTTGATTTAGCAAACCAGATGTTGCTGAGGGCGGCGTTAGAGGAGCAAATGATAACACACTCTCTTGATCCGACAGGCAACCAGACATTTGTCTTTGCAATTGTTCTTGGAGTTTTTGTAGCTGCAAATCTCGGGCACTTAATTGTTGGGCCAAAGCCAATGATCTTTCCGCTTCATCTCTAGCCTGTTTCAGCAGCTGCCATCTTTCTCTCTCACGATCACCCGTTAGCTTAGCATTATTACTCTCCGATTCTCGTACTCTATCCTGATAGTTACGTATAAAATCTCTTAGCTCCTGTTCTTTTTCCTGCAACGAAGCGCACAATTGCTTCACTTGACCCAATAATTCATTTTTATCACTTCTCAGTTTCTTCCGCTCAATGCGCAACGACATCAGTTGACTTTTAGCCGAACGTAGTTCCTGCTCCAAACGATCAATGCGCTGTTGAGTGTTTGAACCGCTGCCATCGGTTGATTGTCCATCGCCACAACTATTGGAATCGGAAAGATCAATGCCGCCCACTGCACCTTCGGGTGAATTTTCAAGTAATTTGCGTAAACGTTGAATTTCGATATTTAGGCGTTCGTTTTCTTCGCGTAATTTTGTGGGAGAATCTGTAAGTAAGAAGTAGATTTAAAATCACTTTAACTAAACGAATTTGATTATATAACAATTTAAACATTTAGTTGTTTATTTATTTTCTAGATTTCTAGTTTCTACTTTCGTTTGTTTATTATTAAAATAATTTAGCAGTAAATAAACAAAACCAAAATATTTTCCAAGTAAATATTTAATTAAAAGTTTCTTACCATGCAATTACACGACAATACAAAACACAAACTATAACTATAACAACACAACAACCAAAATTTCTACCAACTACAACAAGGCAATTTAGTAAATACAATGGCGACTGTTGGTAAAATATTGTTAAAAGGAATTTTATATGAGTAATTGCTACAACACATCAATACAACTACGAGTATAATTGTTAAAATGAAACAGATATAAATTAAGAGCAGCATAAAACATGTTGTAAACGGCAAGAACTGATGTGAGTGCACCCTGCAGAAAAGTAATCTTAATACTTGGGGTCTTAATAATGGAAGTGACAAAAAGATAATATTTTTTAAAAGATATAGTTTTGCCTTTACGTGCTCTTTTTTATTAGGGTTCCGTAGCCAAAGGGTAAAAACGTACCCTATTGTTTTTGCTACAATGTCTGCCCGACTGTCAGCGTGTTTTATCTCTGGAACAGTAATAGGTAGACTCTTGAAATTTTCAAAAACTGTGTATTACCCCTATATAAACAGTAAAAATTAAAGGGTTTTCCGACAGTTACGTGATTTGCATGTATAACTCCTTATTTTTTTTACCGTAATAGGTAGACTCTTACAATTTGCACAGAAGATGCGATGTGTTACCACGGCCGCTATGACAATTACCAAAAATAAAGGGTGTTCCGACAGTGACATGGTTTTCACGTATAGTGACTTATTTTTTTAATCGTAATAGAGAGAAATGCCAAAGCTGCTATAAAAAAAAAATTAAAGGGTGTTCCGACAGAGAGATGACTTGTATGCAAATAGTCTTATTTTTTGAAACGTAATAGATAAAATCTTGAAATGTTTACAGTAGATGTTGTTCTTCGGTCGCTACAACAATAACTAAAGACTAAAGGGTGGTCCATCAGTGACATGTTTTTCACGTATATTACTTTATTTTTTTAACCGCAACAGGTATGGCCGCTATGACAACAATTACTAAAATTTAAAGGGTGTTCCCATAATGATGCGATTTTCGTGAATATGACTTTAATTTTAAAATTAAAGGTTGCCCCATAAAAAATGCCAAAAATAAACAACTTGAATTTTTAAAGTATATTAAACATAGTACGGAACCCTACATGTGTGAGTCTAACTCGCACTTGACTGATTTATTATTAAATTAAGTTATTATAATTTAGCTGGAAAACCTTTTTCATGAAACAAATTATAAGGAGAGAGACTCTTATCTCTAACTATGTACTGAGTTCCTTTTACATTATCATTTATTCTAATAGTCTGCTCATCGTTTGTCATTTGAGTCGAGCGGTTAAATTAACAATCATCATCATCAGTATGATAAGGAAAAGCATGGCAATTCCACAATGGTGCCACTATAAGATAGTGGTACTCTTCAAGTACTTTCAAATTTGACGATTTGTAAATGAAGAACATGTGGTTTCAATAGGGTGGCATTTAGAGCTACGCAACTATTGGTGGATCATTTACACAAACAGTTCAAGATTATGAACTGTAATATATATTAGCGTTACTTGCCACGTTGTCAGCGTCCTGACAATATTTTGTTCGAATATGCTTTGAAAGTGATTTCAATCAAATTTTAAAATTCTAAAATTATTGTAGAGTTCTGTAAATACCCTAGGGGAAAGATGACTAACACATGTCTTGTCACGTAAATAGTTCTTAAATGATGATACCGGTTTGAGATCTAACACTTTCTATGCAAAGGCAGTTGCACTTTAACATGGCGATGGCTTAGGAGGGGGTAATTTCTTTTTATTTTTATAAAAGACAACACTATCTCTGCGAAGCTTTTTGCCTGTCTGCAGAAAATCCCAGAGTCTGTGGCCGGATTTGAACCCGCAACCTCTAGACTGATAGACAAGTGCGCTACTACGCTCAGGGATTCGATTCTCAGTACCGCTCTCATACGTAATTCCCTTTTCAATTAGAAACGTGTTTAAGTAATTTGAAAATAATTTACTTCATTTATAGGTTGCTCATTTAATTACATTGTGAATTTAATGTGAATTTAAATTAAAAATTAAATTGCAGTTACGAATTGCAAATTGCATTGTATTTACATTTTATAAAATAATTCACTAGATTGCACAAAAATCCCACTGAAATTAAAACAAGCAACAAGTTGCGTTTAAGTGTTGCGGTTAATTCCATCTTTTGCTTCAATTTGTAATTCTCTTCTGGAAATGTGTATGAATCAGGGATGGTAAATGCAGTTTTATAATTGTACTAAATGACATTTTCAAGGGTACTTCTTGAACTCAGTCTCTTAAATAAATTATTTTTGTTAGAACAATATTCAATATTGAACAAAAAATAACAGATAATTTTATGACAATCTTCATTATTATTAAATAACGAGCTCTTTTTAAATTTTCTAGCAATTAAGTTATAAGTAGAGAAAAAGAGGTTTAAAATCATCAATTATTAGTGTTAAAAAAATTGTTTATAAATCAGGTAATTAATTTGAAAACTAAATGGGGCAAATTTAGACACTAGTAGAATATAATACATTTTCTTTCATCTATCAGCATTCAGCATTTTTTATATCTATCTACATTAGTTAGTATCTATATATATAAAGCACAAAATGTGTTTGTTTGTTTTTTTGTTTGTTCGTCGGAAAGCTATAGCTGCCTACACCATTTAACCGATCTTTCTGAAATTTTTACAGTTTGTTATTGGATACACGGATGGTAAAAAATTTTACTAATTTTTTTGATAGTCCACGTGGGCGTGGCACTTCCCATACAAAGTAAATATTAATCATCGTACATCTTGGTAACAGTAATAGGTAGAATCTTGAAATTACGCACCCGTAACCCCATATTAACGTACATAGCCAAGATAAACAGACTGAAGTAGAATAGTGGGCGTGGTACCTCCCATCCAAAGTGAAAAATTATGATCGTGTTCCTGGCGAACTACAATAGATAGGGCCTTGAAACTTTGCATGAGTAACCCCTGTACAAATGCATATAATCTACTAAATTATAGAATGAATTGAGACAGTGGGCGTCTTAGCTCCCATATAAAGTGAAAAATTATTATCGTGTACCTGGAGAACTACAATAGATAAAGCCTTGAAACTTAGTACAAGTAACCGTCAGAGTAATGTGCATTGTCTAGCAAAACACAGACAGGATTACGATAGTGGTACCTCCTATAAAAAGTTAAAAATTATTGTCTTGTTAATATTTAGTCAAACAAATAACAGATTGGTTGGGAACAGTAGGCGTCGTACCTTGCATATAAACTTAAACATTTTTGATGTGAGAATAGCGTGCGTTTTCGAATTAGAGGTTGGCCATATTTTTTTTACAAGCTTTTATTGTTTTTGTTGGGGATGGGTGTAGCGAAACGCACCGGGGATAGCTAGTATACTTTAAAGTTTAACATCATATATTTAACCAAGCAAACTCAGATAATAGAATACGAGAAATTTTGTTCAACTCATCCATCGTTAGTTGGTTAAAACCATTTTTCGTCAAAAATTAATCACGCAGTTTTTAAAAATTATGCTTTCAACAATATTAATTAATTGGAACGGGAATGAACGATCTTAAGCCTGTTTCTGTATTACGAGCGAGCAAATATTAAATGTATATTTTTAAAAATTTTATATTATATGTACTTTCTATTACGAAATAGTAGTCAAAGCAATGTGCTATTTTTGTGGAGAACAAACAGTACGCTTTGAGAGTCGATTTTTTGTAAAAAAAAAATAAAATATTAAAAGATCGAATTTATACCAGAGTACGAAAATAAATAAAACGAAACGTTTGCGTTCATTTCGTTTTGTTCTTTGCAGCGAGAAAAACAACAACAAAACGGTAACAATGAGAATGATTGCGCAAAACGGTCTATGGATTTAAACATGCTCAGGCACAAACACAAGAATAAGAACAAAATAAATACGTTTTGAGAAAAAAACCCTTCGCAAATGTTTGCTATGATTTTGAGAGATATTGAACTACAACTTTTCTATTTGAAAGATTTATAAATTTTTTATTTTTTATTTCTTTTTGTTGCTTATTTAGACGACAATAGTATACAAGTGCATTTATACTTTAGTGAAATCTAGTACTTACGAAATTTCCAGCAAAATCTAGTTGCTTTTGACTGGATTTCACGAAATCTACTTCGTCACTAGAATGATGATAAAATCGAATTAAAATCTAATACTCAGTGATGCAACTATGATTTTTTTCAAAATGTACAAAAACATGCACAAGAAAAAAATTACATTTTAATTAATAATCTGGAGTGGTCTACACTCAACTTTACCCTACCTCATGCAAATATTGGGTTGTTAAATTTTAAGGGCCAATGTTGCATTGGGACCATACCTAAACGTTAAGTTTTTTTCTGCATTTAATTTGACATTTCTCAATTTTAGACTAACCCAATTTGAACCATGGAAAAATACACAATCGAGCAATGTTCAGAATGGTGGCAACATTGGATGATAAATTTTCGAAGAAAATCATCTTCAGTGATGAGGCACATTTTCACCTCAGTGGATTCGTCAATAAGCAGAACTGCCGCATTTGGGCGAATGATAGATAATCCAAGAGTGATTGTCGCAAAACCAATGCACCCACAAGGAGTGACTGTTTGGAGTGGTTTACGGGCTGGCGGTATCATCGGGCCGTATTTTTTCCAAAATCAGGCCGGTCAGGCATTTACTGTGAATTCGCTATGCTGAGATGATAACGAACTTTTTATGGACCGAATTGGAAGATATGGATGTAGACGATATGTGGTTTCAACAGGACGCTGCCACTTGCCACACAGCTAACGAAACAATGGCTCTTTTGCGCGACAAATTCAATGGACGTGTTATCTCACGTGGTGGCGATGTCAATTGGTCGCCAAGATCATGTGATTTGACACCGTTGGACTTCTTTCTTTGGGGTTATTTAAAAGAAAAGGTGTACGTCGATAAGCCAGCATCAATTCAAGAGATAAAGGATGAGATAATTCGGCACATTAACGGCATAGAACCTCAATTATGGCTGAGCGTCATTTAAAATTTGCAGCATCGGATGGAGGTGTACCGCCGAGAATTTCTGTTTTTAATTTGCCATTGTTGTACCTGGTTCAAATTGTACTGATAATTGTACAATTCAAGCAACTTAACCAACCCTGTTCTAAACTTAAGTACACCCATACTAACGCATTTTTTGCAAGTACATCCGTACAGTTATTAGTTTGCTTTTTATTATAACTTTGTACAACTAATTAATGAACAATTACAACTAAACCAAAAACAAGGCAAAGGTAAAGGTAAAGGAAGATATTCGTATATGTATCTGTATGCGTGAGTGAGCTAAAGTAAAACCATAAGGAAATTACTTGCACCACGAAGAATTCTAGTTAAAGTAAAAATAAAACTATCAGCAACAGCTATTTATAATGAAAAGAAAACAATAAAAAAGTTATAATTGCTGAAGAGTACAAACAAAGAGAAGACGGCGACATAAAAAAAAGAGTTTCAACAGAAATCAGAGTTTTAAATGGAGGAAAATTTTATTGTAAAAAGAGTTTTTCAAGAGACAAATAGTTAAATTTTTGACATTTTTTTCATGAGTTATTTGAAGTAAGCGGCTTCTGCAAATAAGCCTAAAGAACCCTGTAGATTTCTGTAGGCTTATTTGCAATCGAAATTCAGGAGAATAGTCATGGAAAACATCGATGTATGTTAGCAAAGCTGTGGAACAAGATTAACGTGAGTACCTGCCTACTCGGCCTAACCTCACGGTGGTCTTACCACCGAGTGAAACTGAGGCGTAGACTAGCGCCCCCATTGTGTAGTATAACGATAGATATAACGATTGCCACCAATCGCTTTTTGTGTGTGATACAGTCACAATGAGTAGCAATTTATATAATATGGCAAGCCTTTCCAAGGCAAGCCTAGATCCACATTATAACCTCTTACTTAGGGGTTTGGAGACTAACCAAACTCCGTCTGTTGAGAGTGCAACACAACACTTGATCGACCTTGCACCTTACCTACATAAATCGATCTTAAACCACAACCACCACGTGTACCCCCGAAGGGGACCTCACCAATAACCGGTCACAGAGAGGATAGGCTCTCTGTGAGGGAACCGATTCCCGTGGTACCAGTCCTTTGGGCACTGGTCGGGCCTCGAAGAGAACCCGTGATTTTTACTCACAGACCTTTTCTTCCAGATTTAGGCTCTAGGAACCCTAGCGTCTGGTACCCCTATTTTCCCCGAGTGAACCGAGTCAAAGCATTTGCCATTCCTGCAGTGACAATTGGAACCCCCGGGGGGACTAGCAACGCTGTGGGGATGAGTCCATTGTTATAAAATGGATCAACGCTATGCTTAGGTCGAGAGCTACAAATCCAAAAAATGCGAGTTCCAGAATCCGCTGTAGGGTAGTCAGTAGTTGCCCTCAGGGAGGAGTTTTGTCACCTCTTGTGTGGAAGATCACCGTTGAAGCCCTTCTCTGGAAACTGGACACATTAGACGTTCATACGGTTGCGTATGCCGATGATCTGGCACTTGTGGTTGGTGAAAAGTTTATCGATACCATCCAAGGATGTATGAGACAGGCGCACATAACAACCGAGGCATGGTGCGATGAACAGGGGCTAACCATAAATGCTAGCAAATCGAAAGATATACTCTTCACTCGAAGGGGGAAGGGTATAGAGGTTGTATCCTTAATGCTTTTCTAGCCGAAAATCAGTTTATAAAGGAAGGTGAATTCTGGATAAGGAACTTACCTGTAACAAACATATTGAAATGAAAATACGAAAAACAAAAAGGATAATGCATTAGTGTAAACGAGTTTGTGGCCGTAAGTGGGGAATCTCGACAAAGGATGCATACTGGATTTACACAATGATGGTACGAACCATAATAACACAGTGCAACACGGAAAAAAATAACCATATACGGACACCACTACGTAATAAAAGACCAAAAAAAAAAAGACGCCTGTCTCGCAGTTTTGCCCAAAGTCCTCCAGGTTTTTTTTTTCTGGGCCCTCAAAGATGTGGGGCCACGATGTCATTTTTGCAAAAAAATGATCATATACTCAAGCTCATATTTTGCAAACCGTTTAGAATTTTGATATACTCTCTTAGGTAAAGTTGTAGCTCTTGTCATAAAGAACAAAAATTGTGAACATATGAAATCAAAAAATCTTCATCTTCAAGGTCAAAATCGCAAAAAACTTTAAAAAATTCAATTTTTTTTACCTTTTTTCCCCTGTTTAGGTCCATATGTAGCAAAACGTTCAAAATTCAAGGAAACAATCAACTACAAAAATGAACCTAAGATCTTAATAAGCAACTGTGTATGGAGAATGACATTAGCATTTTTACTGATTGTTCCCTTATGGAACCATATATATAGCAAAGCTGTGAAAGCCATTTGCCCGTGATGTTATTTCATCACCCCATTCATTATACTTTATGATTCGCTAAAGTAATTTTGCCTAAAATTTAGGGCACCCTTTATAACCATTTATATGTGACAGCTCTTAGGACGAAAGTAAATAAGCAAAGTAATCATTCCTTGAGATTCCTGTCTAGTCAGTTTATTTTTTATAGTTAAACAAATATCTACAATATGTTGAACATAAAAATTAAAAGCAAAAATAAAAATAAAAAAAAAGTTGTAAGAAAAGATTTAGATTAAATTATTCGCATACCAAAGAGAAAAGAAGTAGTTAAGCAAATATACTGAGCAAAATGCATTGCAAAAGAAATTAATTAAGAATTTACTGAAAATGTAAAAAAATGCAAATTAGTAATAACAACGAATACTTTTAAGATTAAGATTTTATCTCGTTCTTTTTTTTTTGTTCTCTTGGCTTTAGTTACTGTTTTGCTGTAATTTCAGTTGCTATTGTATTTCCATTTAAATAATAGTGTAATAAAATTAGCTTTTCTTTTAGAGGTGAAAATTAAAAAGTTCTTTGATTCATTGATTCGAATTAAAAATATTAAAATCAGGGTTCAGAATTTTTCATTTATGAACATTCAAAAATTAACATTCATGATATTTGGCATAAATGAGAAATCTAAAATTTTATATTTATTTTTTACGCTCATAAACGAACAACAAAAAATGTTCTGCCTATGTGCATACATGAATGTGTGTACCTGCTTGTTTTTTGGTAATATACATACAGGAAGAGTGATAAATTAGCTTCTTCCCATTAATGTTCTTTATCATAAATGTTCATATTCATTTATGAACGTTGCACCTTTATAAAATTTCTCATAAATGAACATAAAAGAATTTTCTGCCTACGATCACACATGCAGGAGAAATAAAAAAACAATTTGTTACTGCATACGCCGGCAGATGCACATTACAAAATATGTGTGTACATTTATTCACATTTTTCTACTATCTCTTAATTTATGTAAAATTATCAAAATTGTAAATACTCAAATATGAACACTTGCGTGAACAACAAAACTTTTTCTCATTTATTCACTTTTGAACAGAAAGAGAAAAATTAAATCATCGCATTCATAAGGAAAAAAAAAATAAAATATTTTGTAGTCTCTCACACATGTATGAGAAGATGTAGCTAAAAAGTCAAATGTACACATTCACACGTGAATGAACAGTGGGTGAACTTTTCTTTACTCTGATTAAAACACAATCGTTTCCGAAAAATTTACAATTTATATTACCTGCACGAAAGCAACTCAAATGGAACAGTATGAACAATATACCGTTTTTCGTCCTTGTTTTTTTTTTTTGCATTAGTATTTAGCAGAACCCTAGTAAATAGTATTTCGAGACATTTAACTCCAGCAAAAATGAATTTTAAAATTTAAAAATATAGATATAACACCCAAGGCGAATTCATTTTACTAGGAGGCAGCACGACGAAGTTAATTTACCTTTTTATGTGCAAAGCAGCTGTCAAAAATTCTTTAAGTTTTTTTTAAACTTGGCAAAAACAAAAATAAATTTATTATTTTCAAATATGTACATTTCAAAATTAAATTTAAAGCATTATAGAAGTCAAGGTTACGCCATCCTGAAAATAAAATGGAAATTTTCTGCCCTTGTCGGCCTAATGACGTCACGAAACTATCATTGAAAGTATAACTAAAAGGTGTTTTTTTAAGCTAGATAGAACTTTAAATTGTAAAAAGTAACACAAAAAATTAAATTTTGATTAAACATTTTTTTTTATTTGTTTCAGTATACTCTGACAAATCATCATGAATAGACTCACGCTTGAACAACGCTACCAAATTATACAAATTTACTTTGAAAATCAGTCGTCGATTCGCGCAACTTATAGACGACTTCATTGTGTTCAGCGATGAGGCGCATTTTTGGCTTAACGGGTTTGTTAATAAGCAAAATTGCCGCATATGGAGTGAGACCAATCCACAAGAGACCCTACAGACTCCATTACATCCAGAAAAATGCACCGTTTGGTGCGGATTTCACGCTGGTGGCATCATCGGACCTTATTTCTTCAAAAATGAGGCCGGAGCTCGCGTTACGGTCAATGGAGATCGTTACCGCACCATGATCAATGATTTTTTGTTTGAAAATATGGATTACATTGATCCGGAGGAGATGTGGTTTCAACAGGATGGCGCTACGTGCCATACGGCGAACGCAACCATCGACTTATTGAAATCAAAATTTGGCGATAAGTTGATTTCGAGAAATGGACCTGTCAATTGGCCTCCAAGGTCGTGCGATTTGACACCTCTCGATTATTTCCTGAGGGGCTACGTGAATTCACTGGTTTATGCTGATAAACCAGCAACAATTGACGCCTTGGAGGACAGCATTGTTCGTGTTATTCGTGACATACGTCCAGCAGTGCTCGAAAAAGTGGCCCAAAATTGGACGTCCAGAATGCGCTTCGTCAAGAACAGCCGCGGTGCCCATATGCCCGAAATCATTTTCAAATGTTAATGTCACGTATTGATCTTTCGAATAAAAAAGAAATTTTGATTACAATTTAATTTTTTTTTACAATTTCAAGTTCTATCGGGCTTAAAAAAACACCCTTTATAAATTATGAGAGATTTTAATATAAATTATGAGAGTTTATTTGCAGAGATGCCAATTTTTTATTATTACTTAGATTTATTTGTACGTATTTTTTTTAAGTAATTTGTTAATTACCGACTTGGCAACAAAGGGAATACATGAATACCTTGTCTTCTAGCATTCTTGGTACATTTAACCAACAACAATATGCATGTGAGTGTGTTTTGCTGTTGTATTTGTGGTCGCGGCGATGCCACCTTATACATGTATAGATTCGCCTTGATCATACTTAAAATATGAAATTAAATCGGAACTCGTATCAGAAATATATAAATCATTCAAGTTAGAATCAGATTCACACACATAGGGTTCACTACTACGCCCAATATATAGTTTCAAAAGTAAAATATTTAAAATTTTTTATCAGTATGTACTGCATTTTGGCAGTATTAGACTGCTTTTACAATAGACAGGAACAGGGCAGAAATTTTTTAAATTCTCTTTTGATCTGTCTGACAGATATTTGCATATTCTATTTTCGGATTTATTTACTCTACATGTATGTGTGTTTGATGATCTATGGCATATATGTGTTTTGTTGAGAAATTTTAAGCAAGTAGACGCCGACTTGAGAAATATAATGTGAAGAAACACAGAAAAAAGAGAAAGGAAGAGAAACGAACAAATTTCCAGTACGATAGTTATGAAATACACACTCTGCTATTTTGAAAGGGGTCTTTTAGTCATGTTTTTTATATTTTACTCCGTCGACGATTTAGTGCTATAGAGTAATAGGAAGGAAGACGAAAGATGGCGCTGTAATATATGGAAAAGAATAGCTAATACTTATTAGATCAAATATTTGTTTGTATTAACGTATAAAAAAAGATAACGCTAAAATCGCGACTTATAGGAAAAACCCTTTCATTTTTAACCGACTTAAAAAAAAGAAGGAGGTTATCAATTCGTCTGAATGTTGCTTTTTTAATGTTTGTGCCCGCAGAACTCAGCCATTTCTGAACCGTTTTTAAATTTTTTTCTTTATTAGAACGGTTATGCTTACAGATTGGTCCCGTTTTAAAAACAGTTCATTATTTTAAAAATTAAAGGGTGTCCCCATATAACATACATGTTTTTATCGTGTATTAAGAACCCTATAGGGCACCAATTTAAAATTTAAAAAAAATTGCGTATCACTACAGATCCCACTAATAAAGAGTAATAAAAAATAAACTTAAAATTTAAAGGGTGTCCCCATAGCTGACGTAATTTGACCTTTATGGGCCTATCTTTTAAACCGTTAAAGACAAAACCTGGAAACCTTTATAACAAAGAGGATAAATATTCAAAATTTTAAATTAAAGGGTGCTGCAATAGTTCATTAAATTTTATGTATATGTCCATACTTTTGAACAGTTATACACCGACCGTTTAATTTACAACGAATCTTTCAAAAAATCTTTGTGGCCAAGTTTTCTATAACAATAGGTCTTAATTTAAAATTGTAAATTAAAGGGTGTCCCAATAGGTGATGTTATTTGATTTATGTTACCCTATCTTTGAAACCGTTATAATGGGTGATTTTTTTGAGGTTAGGATTTTCATGCATTAGTATTTGACAGATCACGTGAGATTTCAGACATGGTGCCAAAGAGAAAGATGCTCAGTATGCTTTGACATTTCATCATGAATAGACTTACTAACGAGCAACGCTTGCAAATCATTGAATTTTATTACCAAAATCAGTGTTCGGTTCGAAATGTTCAAATGTGACAAATTTTGTTCAGCGATGAGGCTCATTTCTGGTTGAATGGCTACGTAAATAAGCAAAATTGCCGCATTTGGAGTGAAGAGCAACCAGAAGCCGTTCAAGAACTGCCCATGCATCCCGAAAAATGCACTGTTTGGTGTGGTTTGTACGCTGGTGGAATCATTGGACCGTATTTTTTCAAAGATGCTGTTGGACGCAACGTTACGGTGAATGGCGATCGCTATCGTTCGATGCTAACAAACTTTTTGTTGCCAAAAATGGAACAACTGAACTTGGTTGACATGTGGTTTCAACAAGATGGCGCTACATGCCACACAGCTCGCGATTCTATGGCCATTTTGAGGAAAAACTTCGGAGAACAATTCATCTCAAGAAATGGACCGGTAAGTTGGCCACCAAGATCATGCGTTTTGACGCCTTTAGACTATTTTTTGTGGGGCTACGTCAAGTCTAAAGTCTACAGAAATAAGCCAGCAACTATTCCAGCTTTGGAAGACAACATTTCCGAAGAAATTTGGGCTATTCCGGCCGAAATGCTCGAAAAAGTTGCCCAAAATTGGACTTTCCGAATGGACCACCTAAGACGCAGCCGCGGTCAACATTTAAATGAAATTATCTTCAAAAAGTAAATGTCATGGACCAATCTAACGTTTCAAATAAAGAACCGATGAGATTTTGCAAATTTTATGCGTTTTTTTAAAAAAAAAAGTTCTCAAGCTCTTAAAAAATCACTCGTTATATAGAGACTTGATATTTAAACAGAGCGTGTATTATTATGTCCGTTATAACAATTATAAAACTGGAAATGAAAGGGTGTCCATAGGGTGTTAATGAAATTTGATGAATGCCTTATCATTTGAGCCGTTTTAGATAGAAAAATGAAATTTACACGTAATGTATACTACAATGGTCGCTATTACAGCTATAAAAATATAAAATTAAATTGTGTCCTTATAATTGACGGATGTTGGTGAAAATAGCTTAACTTTTGAACAGTTATAAGGAGATGCTTTGACATAGTCTTTACTTCTTTTCCTTCTAATTTTGGCGCATTTTGTTTATATTTTTGTTTGTTTTATATTTAGTTCTTACAGATTTCTTTTTACATTTTTAATTTAGAACTGGTACCCAACTATATGTTTTGAAGTCGGTTTTTTTTTCAAGAATTATGTTATTAGCTTTGATTTTAATACTTGTTGTTATAAAAGACATAAACATACTCTGTATAAATTTAAAGTGGCTGCCTATAATAAGATTTCAATAAAATATTATTTTTTTAAACCAGTCGTCGAATGTTAAGTGTTACAAGAATGGTGGGAAGGTACCCGCAGACCCGCTTTATTGCGATTTGTTAAAGTACTTTTATAACCCTAAATTCCTCTAGGTCTTGGTCTGACAAATCTAAAATGCTGTAGCTACTGAGAAATAGACAACCATCATACACATAGTAACCAAATCTTGTCACAAATTTTAACATACTCTGTCCAAAATATCGGCCGGTTGCTCACGAATGAATTCTACACTGTGTAATTTTTTAAGTCATGGCAAAATAACCATATACGGATACCACTACGTGATAAAAGACCAAAAAAAAAGACCCCTCTCTTCCAGTTTTGCCCAAAGTACTCCAGGTTTTTTTTATGGGCCCTCAAAGATGTGGGGCTTCGATGTCATTTTTGCAAAAAAAATGACCATTTACTCAAGCTCATATTTTGCAAACCGTTTGGAATTTTGATATACTCTCTGAGGTTGTAGCTCTTGTCATAAAGACCAAAAATTGTTAACATATAAAATCAAAAAAACTTAATTTTCAAGGTCAAAATAGCAAAAAACTTTAAAAAATTCAATTTTTTTGACCTTTTTTCCCCTGTTCAGGTCCATAGGTAGCAAACCGTTCAAAATACAAGGAAACAATTAACTACAAAAATTAATCTAAGATCTCAATAAACAACTTTCTAGAACATATAAACTTCCTAGGGATGATTCTTAACACCGTTTAGGTAGCCGCAAAAGTGAAAAATTTCCCGGCTACCTAAGCGCTACCTAAAGGGAATACATGCGCATGGCAAAAAGTGAAAAATTTCCCGGCTTCTTAAGCGCTACCTAAACGGTGTTAAGAATCATTCCTAGGAAGTTCATATGTTCTAGAAAGTTGTTTATTGAGAT
The DNA here is from genome assembly GCA_949628195.1 of Phasia obesa. Taxonomy (NCBI): domain Eukaryota; kingdom Metazoa; phylum Arthropoda; class Insecta; order Diptera; family Tachinidae; genus Phasia; species Phasia obesa. The sequence goes on from OX451219.1 coordinate 104,931,950, forward strand.
CTTAGGTTCATTTTTGTAGTTGATTGTTTCCTTGAATTTTGAACGGTTTGCTACTATGGACCTGAACAGGGGAAAAATTAAAAAAAAATGAATTTTTTAAAGTTTTTTGCGATTTTGACCTTGAAGATGAAGTTTTTTTGATTTTATATGTTAACAATTTTTGTTCTTTATGACAAGAGCTACAACTTTGCCTCAGAGAGTATATCAAAATTCCAAACGGTTTGCAAAATATGAGCTTCAGTAAATGATCATTTTTTTGCAAAAATTACATCGAGGCCCCACATCTTTGAGGGCCCATAAAAAAAAACCTGGAGGACTTTGGGCAAAACTGGGAGACAGGGGTCTTTTTTTTGTTGGTCTTTTATCACGTAGTATTGTCCGTATATTGTTATTTTTTCCGTGTAGCACTGTGTTCTTCAACATTGGCTTCCAGTGGGTCAACCCTTGACGGCCAATTGACCGGACCCAAACGTGCTGTGTGGCATTTTGGGCAAAGTAACATTTCTAATTTTCAATAATAAAATGAAATAATCTGCGATCGTTATTCCTTTGTAAGTCGACTCACGGGTAAATTATACAATTCTACGAGCTTAAAATTATACAAAAATTTATTAAATAAAGTGTTAACAAAGGATCTACTTTTGTGCAGCTATTTCTTAAGCAAATTTAATCTGAAGCAATATAAATAAAATATTAAATCTCTTAAGCATATATGTATGTTATATATGTGACAGTGATAATAAGCTTGAAGGAAACAAAAAATTAAAGCGAAATGCAATGAAACCAAAAAATAAGACATGAAAAGCTGCGATGAATGTGATGCATGTGGCAGGTGGTATGTATGTGTCTCTTTTTTTTTTATAAATCCTCACTTCAACATGTTTCGTTAGTTTTGTTTTGTTTTCTTGGTGCTTTAAGCCAGTCTTACCTGCAGTGTTATATTGTTGTTGCAGCTGTAGTTGTCGCTGTTGATGTTGCTGTTGCTGTTGATGATGAAGCATCAATTTTATGTCATTATTACGATTTCCATCACAATTATTATATGGATTAAATTGCATTGTTGCTGCAGTTGTCTTGGTTAATTTGGTGGGCGTTGTTGTTGACAATGATGCTGCTACAGCAGATGATGAATCCTTTGTGGCACCCAATGTTGTGCATACAATATTATTGGCATTTCTTTTATCAACTGTTTGTTAAAAAAAGGAAGCAGGGAAATTTGTTGTTGCTTTTGTTCTTTCACCATATTTTTTTAAAGTTTATTGATTGAGTGAGTGCGTGTGTGTGTGTGTAAGAGGAAGCGTGTAGAAACATGTGTGTGAGCCTTATTATTGAAATGTTTGTTTAAGTGTATGGGTGTGTGTGTGTGCGCGCGGTTGAGAGAGTTATGAACATATTGAGAGATTATAATTATAAATGTTTGTGTTTTAATTGGATGTTGTTGTTGTTTTTGTTTTTATCCTTTTCCTTAGCTTTCAATATGTTTCCCATTTCGTTTTGATGTGCATTTTATGATGAAATGAATATGATTTCATTGGGATTATTAACTGTTTGTTTCGAAACATTTAATCGTGTTTTTAATGAGAAAAATGGTGAAATTGTGAAAAAAATTAACTTAAAATGATTGAAAGATGTAAAGTAATTGAAAGCTAACACAGAAAAAAAAGTTTCTTTAACTTTTACGTTTTGCCTTCTCGGTTTTACGCTTTAAAAAAAGGAAATTTAATATTTAAACATTTAATTTCAGTTTTATAGTTAAAAAGTAATAGTTACATTAATTTATCTTCTGTTTCAAGTTAGGTTTTAGTGCTGACAAGTTCTGGTAATTATTTATTTATTACGCTGGCGCTATCTGTTGCGTAATAGGTTTTAAAATATCCCACTTTCAAAAATAAAAAGGTGTGCTGAAAAATAACCGTGTTGAGGCTATCCCAGTTTTAAATCGAAAATTTCAGTACCTTTTAAATGAAAATTACGTTTTTCACTAATTTTTCTCCACTTTCTCTTGGAAATAATATATTAGGATCAGGATACTAAGGTACCTCCTCACAAAATTTTGTTAAAATCCATCCAGTAGTTTTCATTTGATGCGACCACAAACGAAAAGCACACAGACAGACGGAAATGAGTTACTATTTTATTATATGTATAGATATAGATGTAAGAAATTGTTAATTTGTTGTTGCCTTTTTTACAAATGCAAGCAGCAAATTATTTTATTTTAATTACATGCAGGTCTAATATTGTAGGGACAATACAACAATTGGAAAAGCTCGCTTTTCTTAGGGGTCAAAACCCTCAGCTGGCAAAAGTTATATGCCCAAAAGTTCAAACGGCAAAAATTGGGAAGAAACAAAGCAAGAGCTTAATTGTATGCAGCCTTCCGTTAGAACAATAGCAAAGTGGTCATATTAATTAATAATTAATTTAATTTTTTCCTTTATAAATTAGTAATACAATACATATTTATTTATAATGGGTGATTCAAGTAGACATGCTTTTTTCAATTGCCTGGGAGTCGTGTCATGCTGTTTAGTATTGTTTGGCATTTCATAATGGAAAGACTTATACGATATCGCTTCGCTCTATGGGCTCTTGAAAAGTTCCAAGAAGATCCGACGTTTTAAGGCAAATTTTGTTTAGCGATAAGGCCTATTTCTGGCTCAATGGGTATGTAAACAAATAAAATTGCCGCATTTGAGATGAAGAGATTCAAGTGCTGCCACTTCATCCAGAAAAAAAAAACGGTTTGGTGTGCTTTGTGGGCCGGTGGAATCATCGGTCTATATTTCTTTAAAAATAATGCCGGTGCGAACGTAATAAGCAATGGAGACCGTTATCGTGCCATGATAACAGACTACTTGATTCCTAAAATTGAAGCTCGTGATCTCAGCGACATTTAGTTTCAGCAAGACGGCGGGTTTTTGCTTTTGCTTGTCTGTGTGTTTATTTTCTTAAGATCAGTTTGTTAATGATTAATAAAGAAAAATGTCAAAGCCCACACATCGCATAAATCAATGAATTTATTGAGATAACATTTCGGTAATTTTACGTTTTGGGCCGGTCGATTGGCCTCCAAGATCGTGTGATATCACACCGTTAGACTTTTTCCTGTGGGGATATGTAAAGACTAAAGTTTATGCGGACAAACCCGCTTCGATTCAGGCCTTGGAGGAACACATCAGGCGTGTTATTCGCCAGTTACCAGTCGTAATGCTCGAACGAATCAGCGAAAATTGGATTTAATGGATGGACCATCTGCGAAGTAGCAACGGCCAACATTTGATAGACATAATCTTCAGAAAATAAATGCCAAAGAATGTTATTTGAAATGATAATAAACATCCTCCATTAAATTTGAATTTTCTGTGTTTTTTTCCTTAAAAAGTAGGAAACCTCGAAATGGATCACGCGTAAGTGCCAGCTAATAAATATGTACTATTGTGAATAATCCAATTAAGACAAATTCACAATAGCGCTACTTATAACGAATGAGTGCTATAATACCAAATGAAAAAGTTGCTCATTATAGGCATCTCAACCTTTTTTTTACCAATCGCATAGCTGGTGTCAAACTGTTAAATTTTCAAAAAGATCGCTCCACTCTTTAGATCAACTACTACTTTCCGCCCAACAAACAAGCAAAGATAGATTTTTTTGTCTTGAGCATTATTTTTGTTGCTTCCCAGTTTTTAAAAATCTACTTTTTTTAATTAGTAAAATGATATTTTGTGGAAATAATGATTTAAAATCAGTCAAAAATCATGATTGATCACTATTTTGTTTGTAAATTATAATGGTTACATAATAGCCCCGAATGGGCTATAGCAAGGCCCATTGAAATGTTGAAATAGTTAACTAGTCTATTCATCTATTCAGAGCGACATTTTGAAACTGAATTGAAATGTTGTGCAGATGAAGACTTTATTTTTAAGATAGTTCATATTAATTTTTTTTTTATTTAAAGACAACACTACCTCTGCGAAGCTTTTTCGCTTCGCAGAAAAGACCCAGAGTCTTTGGCGGGAATCGAACCCGCAACCTACAGACTAGCGCGCTACCAATCAGTCTATCGAAGCCCTCTGTTTCCACTTTTTTTGTTTCCACTCTCGTGTCTTATATCGGGTGGTTAAATTTTAAAGACCGATGTTGAATGTGAACCACACGTAAACGTAAAGTTTGTTCTGAATTTAATTTGATATTTCTTAAATTTCGACTAACTCAATTTGAACGATGGAAAGATACACAATCAAGCAACGCGTTAAAGCTATTCAGGCTTATTATAAAAATGGGCGTTTAAATCAGAATGCATATAGTGCACGTCGTGATAATCGTCCTAATGTGCGTACAATCGGAGAAATAGTGCAAAATTTTGAGCAAACCACGTCTGTAGGAGATGTGAAAACACCAGTGCATACTCGTCAGCTCGTACTGCAGAAAATATTGCTGCTGTTCGCGATAGTGTATCTGAAGAGCTGACCCCCCCAACTCATCGTCGTGCCCAACAATTGAACCTCTCACGCTCGTCGTTGATGAACATTATGCATAAAGACTTGCATTTCCACGCTTACAAGGTGCAATTGACTCAAGAACTAAAGCCTCTTGATAATTCCAAACGTCGTCAATGGTCAGAATGGTGGCAACAAATGGCAACATTGGATGATCAATTTTCGAAGAAAATCATCTTCAGTGATGAGGCACATTTTCACCTCAGTGGATTCGTCAATAAGCAGAATTGCCGCATTTGGGCGAATGATGATCCAAGAGTGATTGTCGAAAAACCAACGCACCCACGAAGAGTGACTGTTTGGCTGGCGTCATCATCGGCCCGTATTTTTTTCTAAAATATGAGGCCGGCCAGGCAGTTATTGTGAATGGTATTCGCTATCGTGAGATGATAACGAACTTTTTATGGGCCGAAATGGATGATATGGATGTGGACGATATGTGGTTTCAACAGGACGTTGCCACTTGCCACACAGCTAACGAAACAATGGCTCTTTTCCGCGACAAATTCAATGGCCGTGTTATCTCAAGTGGTGGCGATGTAAATTGGCCGCCAAGAACATGTGATTTGATAAGGTTGGACTTCTTTCTTTGGGGTTATTTGAAAGAAAATTTGTACGTCGATAAGCCAGCAACAATTCAAGAGCAAAAGGATGAGATAATTCGGCACATTAACGGCACAGAACCTTAAATATGCCTTAGTGTCATCGAAAATTTGTATCATCGGATGGAGGTGTGCCGCCGAAGTTGCGGCGGCCATTTGGCCGATACATCGGCCCTTACAAATTTAACCACCCTTTATATCGGTAACTAATGTGAACAATATTTCACCTGAAAATGTAATAGTCATTCTAAAGTAATAAAATAATTCATATTCATGTACTTTAGCTCACTGTATATAAAATAAAATGACTTTATTATATTGAAGCGAAAACTTTCTCACTTCAGTTACAGAAACCAGACACTGGATACAACGAATGGTATTTTTAATTTCCAAAGCCTTTGTATTTTTTCACATATTTTGTAAATTAATTTAATTAAATTATGCTGCTTAATTTAAAATGCAACATTTCGTACAATATTTAAACATAGAATTCGAATTTAATTAATACTTTCTCATGATGTCAGCTTGAGGTTACAGCTCTCTTGCTGCCGCTTGCATGATAACTTATCGCTTATTTCTCAGTTATTTTCCCCAAAGCTCTTGACCGCAGGATATGCCGTATACTAATGAGTGTATGTGAGTAAGAAGAATAAAAAAAGGATTTATTTAAATAAATCTGCTTAAATAAATTGGTATCTGCTCACATGTGCATATACAGGGTGGTCCAAATATAAGTTTACTTGTAAATCATATGTCATTTTGATATTGATAGATTTTATCTGGCTAAAATGCAGACTCAGTATCCCCTTGGACCAAAATGAGTCACTTTCAGCTGAAAAAATGTTGGGAAATATTGTAAGCTTCTTTTCAAAGTGAGTGCTATATTATCTAAAGTGTTTTTTTGGGTAATATCAAGTTGTGACCATAATAATTCACCCACGGCGACTACTTTACCCAAATTTTTGGAATAAGTTTGTGAGACTTGCTAGTGGACATCCGGTTACGCGGTCACTCGGTCACCCGGTGCATACTGACTAGAATGTGACTGCCTAGGCCATTATGTTAAGAGGGTCGCCCGCACAAAGGCTAGTTCCCTCTGACGCCAATATGACTCATTGTGATACCCCGACGACCCTACCCCCAGTATTCCCTATAGAACTTCAATACTTCTGGTTCATAAGAACCATCTGGAGCTTTTCACAAAGCCTAATAGGCCGCTCAGTGTCGCATTTCTAAAACAGTCCTGGTCCTGAAAGAATCTTTGGCCCAAAAATTTTAGCCTGCATTCTTGAAGAGCCGGGCAGTCGCAGATAAGGTGTTGAACTGATTTCTCCTCCTCCTTATTCATATTGCCTCTGCAGCACCCGCCACGAGAGATTCCCATACGCTCCGACATACGCCCAATCATACCGTATCCCGTTATAATACCTACAAGAATACCGTAGGTCGTAAGTGTGAAAGTCAATTCAAAAACGTCTACTGATCATCAGTCTTAAAGACTCGATATTTCACGCATCTGCATGATGATTGTTTTACACACAGATTTCGGATTATTACAAGGTCAATTGGCTCAGCATTTGAACCCAAATGACAATCCACATCGTTACTGCTTGTCGCTCATTATGGCTTTACAATTTTAGAAGCTCCAAAGGGACTTTGAATTTGGCATAAAAAATCATCTTTTCTGACGAGACGCATTATCATCTCGGTGGCCATGTTAGTAAATAAAATTGGCGCATTTGATGATGGGCTAAACTGCACGTCATTGTCGACTGGTTAGAGTGATAGTAAAGCTTCACTTATGGCAACACTGCAATTACAAGTTATGATTATTTTTAGAACGGTGTTGCAGTGCCTCTGGTGTTATTTAGGCGAATTAGTTCGAAGCTAGCATAGCCAATTTAAAATTATTTTATTTCGCCAGCGATTTAGTGCTATGTGGTAATACCGGCGAGGGAGGGCGCTGTTTCTAATAACGCCATAATATATCAAGAAAAATCAAGTTTAGTTCACCATATTTTTAATTTTCAAAAAGATCTTGTATTTGGATCACCCGGTATATTTAAGAAGAACCGTTTCCGTTCGCTTTTATGTGCTTTTTATCTGCATAGAAAATACTGTTTCAATTTTAACATGTTTTTCATTACAGAGCAAGCATGTTTTTTAAAAGATAAAAAAAAAAAAAACAGAAAACACCCAAAGAATGTTCATGTGAAATACGCTTACGCTGCTCTACATATTGATTTCTTCAGCAAGTTAAAATTAAAATTAAAAATTAAATCATTAGCAAGAATAAAATAATTTTATTAAAAGGAATTTACATTGCGAAAGTTGGAATCTACTGAATAAATAAAAAAAAATTTTTTTTTTAAAGTAAAGAAAAAGAGAGAAAATATGCTGAATAAAAAGGGTTGAAAGGAAAATATGTTTTGCTCTAAATTAAAAGTTTCAATTTTGCAAATTATGAAAATCAAGAAAACACATTACTGATTGCTTGTGTACAACATCGCACAGTGGGCATTTAATTTTTTAAAAGCTGTTCAAATTGAATTAACATTTTACAAGGGGCGCACAAACATCGAAGCGATATTAATTTTAATAGTTAATGATGGTTGCAATATTTTACCATTTTTACTTTTTTTTAGTTTGGTTTCTGTTTTTAACCGCCTTCAAAAAAAGAAGGAGGTTATCTATTCGTCTGAATGTTGCTTTTTTTATTGTTTGTGCCCGCATAACTCAGTCATTTCTGAACCGATTTTAAAATTTTTTTCTTTATTAGAAAGGAAATTCTTACAGATTTGTCCCATTTTAAAAGAAGTTCAGAATTTAGAAAATTAAAGGGTGTCCTTACATACATACAAACATACGTGTTTTTTACGTGTATTATGAACCGTAAAGAGCACCCTTTGAAAATTTTAAAAAACTGCATATCACTATAGCTACCAATAACAGAAATTAATAAAAAAATAAACTTAAAAATTAAAGGGTGTCCCCATATGTGACGTCAATTTAAATATATGAACCATTTAAACCATTGTGGACAATCACTTGAAAATTGGACAGAATTTCCAATATTTGTAATCAGAAATTAAATATTTATAATTAGAAGTTAAAGGGTGTCCCAATAGTTGATGTAATTTGATGTATATTGCAAAACTTTTGAACCGTAACAGAGAGACGGTTGAAATTTAAAAAGAACCTTTATATCTAAGTCCTTTATAACATCAAGTATATAATTTAAATTTGGAAACTAAAGGGTGTCCCCATAATTGATATAATTTTACCAATCTAGCCCTATCTTTTGAACCGTTATAGACAAACACTTGAAAATTAGACAGAATCTCCACTACAATGTCCCGTATAATAACATTTATAAATATTTAAAATTATAAAGGGTGTCCCAGTAGTTGATGTAAATTAATGCATATGGCCAAACTTTTGAACCGTTTTAGACCGACATTTGAAATTTACAAAGAAGCCGTCCTTTAAAATAAGTGCTTAATTTAAAATTTTACATTAAAGGGTGTCCCCTAGGTGATATTGTTTAACCTATATGGCCGTATCTTTGGAACCGTTACTTTTTATTGCTGTGTCAGTAATAATAAGTGTAAAAAAATAAAGGGTGTCCTCATATCTGAGGTAATTTGTCGTATATGGCTTTATCTGCTGAACCGTTATGGATAGACATTTGAATGTACAGAGCGTATATTACTATGTCCGTTAGAGCAACAAGTATAAAATAATTTGATTTGAGTACTATTTCTTACAGATTACTTTCTTTTAAATTTTTACTTTAGAATTAATGCACATATATTTGTTTTGTAGTCGGATTTTTTTTTTGCAAAAAATTATAATATCATATGGTGGGCTGCTCGGGTATAGTGGACCTACATACATAACGTGAAATACTTTATAGACTGGATGGAATCACATCGTAGAAAGATTTGTATGGAAATGTTTAATTTTGAAACTTAAATATATCTACTACACGTAAAGAAAAACCATGGTGTTAGTATGGTCCGAAGAATCACAGAATGTTCTCTGTAATAATATATGGTTACGATGAACACATTTTAGTTGTTTGTAATTTTACTTTTGTCACTATAAACAAGTTTTAGTTACAATTGCATCATTGTATGGTTATTACGCTTAACAACCAGACTTTAACTAAACAAATATTTCTAAACTTTAAACCATATCCAAATTTTTACTAATATTCCAAAATAAACAAATAATGTTTGTTTCTATTCATCGGAATTGAATGATTTTGTTTTTTTTTTTAAATTATAAGAAAAATAATAAAACAAATGTGTAATTTTTATTTAAATATTATATACATATTTACACCAAGTTTTAAGACTCTTACGTATTTACTTGATATAAAGGTACCCATCTCTAGATAAAATTATTGTAAAGCTCTGTAAAAGGTGTTTAAAATGTTTTAATAACACTGTAATTCCAAAAAGTAAAAATACAGTAAGTAATTCATATTTTGCCATTATGTATTTTAAAACAACGCCATCTGTTGCGCCACCGTGCTTAAAATATCCCAAATCCAATTTAGATTCTAATGTGCAACCCTATTTAAAATATACCGCTTTCAAAATTAAAAAATGCTTTAAAGCAAATGCCGATTAAAACCAGAACGAAGTCCTGATTTAATCAGAATTGCAAGAACACAATCAGATCAAGAGAGGAAGCATTTAGTACCTGGTGTAGTAACACCAATGCAGATACTGATTTGCTGCGCAAAAGAGCGAGATTCTCGTGTGCCTTAGTACTAAGACGTGAAAAAGCTCTATACGAGGAGCGTCTTCGTGCTAAAGTTCTTGCTGGTCCTCGGGGCAGTAAGAGTTTTTGGTCATTTGTTAAAAGAGTAAAGGATAATGCTAGTTCCTCAATTCCGTCTCTTTTAAAGGATGACCAAATATTCACTGATCCGGTTGATAAAGCTAACCTTATGGCCGAAATATTTGCATGTAATTCTTACTTACGGTTAAAAGGGTCCTAGCAAATCTCATCATTAACAAGTCTCCTGGGCCGGATGGAATTCCAGCACTGGCCTTGAAGCAATGCTTTTCAACGCTAGCGCGTCCATTAGCAACCATTTTTAGCACTTTGTATCATGCTTGTAAATTTCCAATGTATTCGAAGGTTGCTAATGTAACGCCAATCCCCTAAAAGGGTGAGGCTAACAACCCTGATAATTACCGTCCAATTGCAATCTGTTCTGCGCTTTCTAAAGTAATGGAAAGTATGATAAACTTTCATCTTGTGAGGTATTTGGAGTCTAACAGTATGGTTTTCGTAGGGGTGGCTCTACGGGTGACTTACTAGCTTTTCTTTCCGAAAAATGGTGTTATTCCATACACCACTTCGGCGAAAGTAAGGTGGTGGCTCTAGATATCTCCAAGGCATTTGATAGACTGTGGCATGATGCACTTCTGTCAAAACTTATTGCTTTTGGTGTCGGTGACAACTTTTCTCGATTTATATCGGGCTTTCTCAGGGATCGCACTATACGAGTTGTTATAGATGAGATTATATCAAATGAGTTCAAGATTAATTCAGGGGTACCGCAAAGCTCCGTTCTTTTTCCTACCCTATTTCTTTTTTTTAATGACCTTCTTAGTCAAACTTCTAACTCTATCTACTTTTTTGCAGATGATAGCAACATTTGTCATTCATAATCGTTTAATAATAGGCCGAACCAGTTGGAGATTGGTGTCAAGAGAGAAAACATGAATGATACGCTCAATCATGATATTGCTACAATTTCTGAATGGGGTCGCATGAATAGAGTAGAACTGAATGCCCGTAAGACTCAATATTGTATGCTTACGCACAGACGTGCGTTTGAAGATGATGCTTCATCTGTAGCTATGGGTGATGTAGATATTAAGGATTCAGAAGCTCTTGACATTATTTGCATGAAAATCCAGTGCGATGTCCGATGGACTAAGCGCATTTTTCAAGTCTCGAAAGAAGCTTGCAAGTATCTCGGTTTCCTTAAACGGTGTAATGGATACTTCACTCCATCTGATCTTCTTACTATTTATATCACCTATATCCGGCCTAAAATGGAATACAACTCTCATGTATGGGCCGGCGCCCCAAAGTCTATTTTGGAGCTACTCGACCGCGTGCAGGAGAGGGTGAAGAAGCTTATCGGTGACAGTAGGGTATCCAACTCTATTGACTTACTGCAGCATCGACGCAATGTGGGTTGTGTTTCGCTGTTTTACCCTTATTACAATGGAATGTGCTCTAATGAAATCAGGGAAATTGTACCCGACACCCACACTTTTTTGCGTACAACACTCTTCTCATCAAGGGCCCATCCATTTGTGGTCGATTTTCCAGCGAATCGCATTCGCCCGAACGGTTCGTATGTGGAATAAACTCCCTGCGGATGTCTTTCCTATCAACTTCAATATGAGAAAGTTCAAGTCAAATGTCCACAAAGACTACTCCATCTATCCATCTTCCCATAACCAAATTTCCTTTTTCTGGCACAATGCATTGCATGAGTAGGGGTTATCCCCTGAGTGCTGGTCCAATAAAAAAAAATACCTTTAAATCAACAACAATATCTTAAATCTCTTGGAAATAAGATATTGTTGCGGATAAAAGTATCCTATATAGAATCAGGATACTAAGGTTAAGGATACCTCCTTAAAATCTACCCAGTAGTTTTTACGTGATGCGAACACAGAAAGGAAATGAATTAATGTTTTATTATATGTATAGATATAGATGAATTTAGTGATGCACACCGTTGCATTTTTGAGTACTTTTCGCCACAATTACAAAAAAGGCAATAAATGCGTAATTTTTCTATCGAAATTTTCTTAAAATTAATAAAAAAAAAATTATAAATTCGTTTGTGAAATGGTGTTAGGTACACATATAAAATTTGTTTATTCAACACCTTTTTGTTAACATATTTCATTTATTCAGAAAGATATTATTTTATTTTTGGCAAAGTACGAATAAAACAAATGTAAATGTGGCTTAAAGTTTCTATGTTCATATAAGTACATTGTAGCCACCTAAAAGCCTTAAATAAGCTGCTTAAGCATTTGTCAGGATTTCGTTCATTTTTGACGTAAGCTTAAGTCAGCTTATGCACATTAAAGTTGGGCTTTAAGCCATTACATATGAGAAAGTCTGAACTAAGAATGTATGTATGTATGTAGGTACAGATATTTTTTAAAAAACATTCGATAACGATCCCTGTTGATGGTATTGCGAAGAATAGGAAAACCCTTTCACTATCTTTATGAAAACCCTTTTGTAACACGCAGTCGTATAAAGGCTTGGGTTCCTTTTTCTTTACGAATTTTGATGACTTTAAAAAGTGTGGACCTAAGCCAATTGTAAAATATAACAAAGTCACGGCACTGCTTGAGAGGATTACGCTGAGAGATAGTGGAGAAGTTAGAGGAGTCACTATGAATCAATAATGCTCTTGTGAAGCTAACCTCATGTGAAGCTTTCCTACACCAAGATGGGTTAGGGAATAGCTGGAACAATTGTTGTTTTGTTTGGATATGGGTCGCATTAAAGCATTAAACACATAGACGACAGCAGGAACCTGTCATAATTAAAATACACACGTTTATATGAAAACAATTATTTTGAGAACATCATAGCTACATGGCTACATGACCACCGTTGTGGCTGTAGCCAACTTAGGTTAAATTCTATTTTTGTTTGCGACACTTTAATTTTATTCAACAAAAGAAAATGTCACAAAATTAAAAATACAAATTCATTTACAATCAAAAGGTTTTGAGCAAATAAATTTATTTGTTTTGATATGAAAAAAGTATTTTTTGAAAATGTAATTTTTTTATAAGTTAAATATGTATTTCTACAATAGTTTCTTAGTTTTGAAGTATGTAGCTGTCGTCTTCAACATAAATCAGTAGCTGACTACACGGCGACGATTGCAGCCAACGACATTTGTACTCGTGTAGCGATATAGCCGCTGTTGTCTATGTGTTTAAAGCTTAACTCATTAATATTGATTGGCAGACGACAAGAAGTGCTGTCTATTTTAAAGGACAAAGTAAGTAAATTGATTAGTAGTCGTACTAATTAGGACGTTGCTTTTGAAATATTAACGAAAAAAGAATGAGTATTTATTAGTACGACAAGTAACAGCATACACATTAAATGGAAAATAGCAGCGCGAGGATGGCAGGTCCCTGATCACTTATCGACAAGGAGGAGTAAAGTGATTGTTGAAATCGAAAAAAATTGGGACATTAAATGTACGATGTGCTTTTTCTTAGCAAGAAATGGTTCCAGTGGAACGGTTTAGTTAGTGTTATTATCCAATTCCTCCGAAAAAGAGCTAGTTTGCTGTATAGGTACCCATGGTTCGAAATTACCAAAAGACGCATATCAAAAGTAGACGTAAAGCATTCACCAAAGTATCAACCGAATATTCGGCATTTTTTGCGATATAAAATCTCTATTGCCCCTTTATACTTATTGAAAAAATTGACCCCTGTTCCTTAATGTTAATATTTTATTTCATTTAAATTAAAAAGAAAAGTAAGCGATAAAACAGGTCGTAAAACATATTGAGTAAATATAAGCTCACATGTAATCAGAGCCGCCCCAAGGGCAGGACGACCGGAGCCATGGCCCCGGGCGCCACGGTTAAGGGAGCGCAAACTTGTCTAAGAGCGAAAGAATATCGCCGTCGTCTTTATAGATAGGAGCACGAATATTGAATATTTGAAGAAGAATTCGAATGTAATCTATGACTATTAAAACAAACAACAATAATTTGTAGAAGAGCACCTATGTATGCTCCACTCGTGGCTCAACGGCTGCCAGGTGTAAAGACCGTTTTTCAAGAGTACGATGAACCGTCCAATGACCGGCCGGCGAGTGTGCGAATTAAAAACGGCTAGCTATTGAAAAGTTAGTATTGGTTCTTTAATTGCCCACAAAAAAGTAATAAATAAGTAAAATACGTAAACAATAATATTATATATGAAATTACCAATTACCAATTACCATAACATAAACATTCAGTAGGATTATTACGAACTGAATAATTTTTTACCATCATGTTTAAAAAACTGTCTGGGGTACAAAGATTCAATTAGTAAGAGAAGTGGAGGCAACGACTGCAGTGCTTCTTAAGAAGATTCTAAAGCTCACTTCCTATTTTGCTCCTTCTAGTTATTCGGCTGTCATCAATGAACGTGAGTACACTTAATGAAGTTGAAATACTAGTAATACCAGATTCAGATTCTAATAACGAAGATATTAATGAGAATTAAGCTGACAAAACGATATTAATTTCTTTTCCTAAAACTGTTGGCTTGATAAATTCAGATCCATCCTCTTGCCTAGAATTCAAAAATAAAAACGAAAAGAATGAGTTAATTTTTAAAGGACCCTTGCCATTAGAGGCTGATAACTATTATCCAAAAATTACCCAAAAAAGATATTTTTGTTATCAACATCAGCTTCGTAGTGCAGAAAATGGGGAAAAAATAAAACATTAATGTTTACCATTCCAGATTTCATTGAAACTTTTTTTATTTACATTCCTTGACTTCCTGATTCGAATTACAATTAAAAAAAAAAATCTATCTCTTATATTTGTTTAAATTTACTATAAAATATGTAACCCTTTTGTAAATATAAGTATAAAATAAAAAAAAAATATATATTATATGAGAAATATAAGTTTATTTAGACTAATTAAATGTGTAAGGGGCCAGATCACAATCTCGCCCCGGGCGCCTACTAACCTCGGGGCGGCCCTGCATGTAATACATTTTACTGTTCTAAATTAATTGAAAAAAAAAAAAAAATGTGAACATTAAACTAGACCACTTACATAAAACAACAATTGAAGCTTCTAACCTTCCATTAAGGACTTTCAACTTTCATTAAGGATGTCTTACATATATTTGCTTGTAGTTGTGTCCTCAATTTTAAGCCACATTTATTTAAACATAATTAAAGTTTATTCGATACAAAACACAAATACTATTACTCGCAAAACAAAAACAAATACTAATACTAATGCAATGATGGAAGAAATTCGTTTATAATTTACTGTAAAACACAAGTAAGAGAATTTCTATTTATTGACAATTAGAGACAGTGAATTACAAATATTTGAAAGAAGAATATATATTGTAAAGCAAATATCTTTTAATTATAATCTAAATATGTACGTGAATTGTATGATAATAAATATAACACAAACATTTCATAGTAGAGATTTAGAAATTTAGGAAATTCATTTGGTAAAGATAATTGTTTCTTCAGTAAGAATTTTTTATGAACATTAAGGAGGTTATAATTTTCGGCAACTTTTCCTTAAAAATATGTTTGTTTTTAGTAGAGCTTCGTCACTTGTTTTTCTTTGAAACCTTTGTCACCTGTAGGTGTATTAAGTATTAAAATTATAATATCGGATAAAATAAATAAATAATTTTAAACAACCCCACAAGTTTTTTCAAATTTATCTACACATATAATGAAATAGTAACTCATTTCCATCTGTCTGTCTGTCCTTCATTGTTTGTGTTCACATCACGTAAAAACTAATGGATGGATTTTAACAAAATTTTGTGAGGAGATACCTTAGTATCCTGATCCCGATATAGGGTACTTTTGCTCCGCAAAAATATTTTATTTCCATGAGAAAGTGAAGAAAAAGCAGTGAAACACGCAATTTCTGGTTTAAAGGTGCTGAAATTTTCGGTTAAAAACTGGGCTATTTTCAACACGGTTTTTTTCAACACGGTTACATTATCACCACACACCTTTTTATTTTTGAAAGTTGGATGTTTTAGAAACTATCACGCAACAGATGGCGCCAGTTGATTGAAATTTGTATTTTTACTTTGTGGAATTACATTGTTATTAAAATATTTTAAACACCACTTACAGAGGTTTACAATAACTCTAGCCAACAAGATTTTTGGCTGGAGCAACCAAATACCGTATCTAGTGTAATTTGGTGCGCTGAATTCGAATCTGTAAATGGTTTTTCTCTATCACGTCAGGTTTTCGAGATATAAAATAAAACGTTTGTTGGATTTTTCCATAAAAAATTATTATTTTATTTAAAAATCAATGAGCTTTCAAAAGTGAATAGCGTTATATGATTGTCGTTTGTATTTCGTTGGTTCAGTTTCACGTATTAGAGTCCAGCAATAGTCTCCCAGCCTACTTTTATCCCAAAATCCTTAATAGTTTCTTTCAATTTTCATTAAATATTGATGGGCGCGCTTCCCTTGTTCATCGCTAACAGCACCTAGGTTTTGTGCGAAAAAATCTAAATGCGAATGAAGAAAATGTATTTTGAGTGACATTCGTGCACCCAGTTCATGATAATTTTTCAATAATTCAGCAACAATATGTCTGTAGTTTTCACTCTTATTGTTTCCAAGCAAACTTTTCACGATGCACTTAAAAGACTCCCAGGCTGCACATTCTTTCTCCGATAAACATTGCGATAAATTATGATCATTCATAAGCTTCCTGATCTGAGGGCCAACAAATATGCCTTCTTTGATTTTAGCATATGAAATTTTAGGAAAAACTTTTAACAAATATTTAAATGCTGCACCATCTTTATCCAGAGCCTTGACAAGGTTCTTAAAAAGGCCCAATTTTATGTGCAGCGGTGGAAGAAGAACGTCATTTGGATCAATTAACGGTTTATTTGAAATATTTTGTTTTCCTGGTGAATATTCAGTCCTTTTTGGCCACTCTGTTCTAACGTAATGATGAAATGTAGCGCGACTATCCCATAGACACAGCAGTATTTTACAGTATTGCCAGCATGCGATAAAAAACGAACTGAACGTGAAGGCCCAACTTTGTTGCCAGATTCGAATTCAGCGCACCCAGATTAGCTAAAAAAACATGCTTCGTTTCCACAATAAAAATTTATTGCCTAATTTGTTGGCCAGTGTAATTTTTAGAATTTTAGAATTTTTTATAAATTTTAGAATTTTATCGAGGGATGGGTACTTTATATAAATTAAATACATAAACCATAACTGAAGCCCTATAAAAGTAAGAGTCTTGCAATTGGTGTGGAATACTTTCACGACCTGGCGGGCACAGCTAGTTTATACTAAGACCTGAAGCTGAACTAACCAAAGTTCAGTGTTAAATATTTAAAATTTTATTTAGTTTAAAACCGAACTTTGTTAGGTAAACATGTTGGCGCGGTGCCCTGCGTTTTTTAATATTTATCAACGTACAAAAGGAGTTTTTGAAGTAAGGCTTAAGTTCGCTTTATTATCTCTAAGTTGATAAAGTATTTTTGTAAAAATTGACTTGGTACTAGATTAGTGACATCGAAAAAATAATGTTGTGACAAGACAAATCAACAAGCATTGCTCTCATTGCTAACCGAAGGTTGGCTGAAGCAACAACAAATATAAGGTGTTAAATATTAAAAAGAAAAGAAAAACATCAAACAAGGGGGAATGATGCTTTAGGTGGTGGTAGATTTCGTTCTCACCAACTGATTGAATATAATTTTATCATATTTTATAATCTTAGTTTGATTGGTTAAACACCACCCAAAGTAGCTAGATTTGAAGAATACTGAAGACGGGTGTATCGATTCAGACAAAGTATTACATTTTTTCCATTTTTATTTAAAACGTCAAATAATTTATTGTGTTTGTTTTTCTTGAGATTATTTGAAAATATAGAATTTGGCTTTAATTTTAATATTACTTTTTATATTAAAAAAAAAAAAAACAGAAAATTGTTTTTATGTTATGTTATTAAGGGAAACATTAGAACGTTAATATGGCGACAAGAAGAGAAATTTATCCTATATTTTCATATCATGTCCTACACAGAAAAAATATTTTATTTATAATATTAAATGTTTTAATTATTTTCAAGTAAAAATTCAATTCAATAATTAATTGATTCAATTAATTGTTAAATTATTTGTTCTGTTTTACACAAATATATATTTGAATCAATTAAAAAATTAATTGATCTTAAATATAAAACTCATTAAAGCCTTTAATTCGTAACCTACGTTGTGTCAAATAACCTACGTTGTGTAAAAACGTGGTGACAAGAAAAGAACACCGAAACAGGCAATTTATTCGTAGGCCATTTAAAAATTGTTTTTATTCCAAATGTTTTGACTGATATTTCGGCTGAATTTACAGTTGTCGATGTTAGTACTGCAGTCTTCCTAAGATTTGTTTTTCATGCTTTAATAATACCATTAACACTGCTCTGCTCTTTTCAAGTACTAATACATAAGTTAAAACTGAACTTGTCTGTAAACTTTTAGAAGCTCTTAGAAAGCTATTTAACTGAGAACCATTTTATGCTTGTCGTTTACTTCGAATATGCCAACTAGCAACCGTAACAGCTTAACTGTTCATGAAAATTCTCAAGTGACTACACGATATTTAAAAGAATAAAGATGAAAGGTGAATAAAATGTACTCACAAAACATTTACACTGCATATGGGCTCATGCCACCAAATCGTGTAAATAAACAAATTATACCTCAACTTTTAGATGTAAAATACTTTTGTATACATTTTGATCGGCGGCTTACTTGAGCAGATCATATATATAGAATCAAAGGTAACTTAACTGAAGTTTAATTGGGTAAAGAAGCTTAAAATTCATCCAAAACCGCTGGCCCGTAACATACAAAATTATCATTGTTACATTTGTTTAAGAAGGAGAAATTTTGCTTCCCTTGGCTGAACCTCAGAGGGTTGACCCACAAATGATATCAGCAACCGTAAAACATATCATTTTTTATTAATAAAATTTTTGGGAATTTAAATATTAATTACACTGTGCAACAAAAAAATATTTTTGTAATGTTTCCTTCACTTCATGAGTCAAATCTTACTAATTTTGGGTTGAAAAAAACGAAAATGACAATGAAAAAATTTTATTAGCTCTAGTTTCTGTGATACACCATGGGTAAAAATATATAACGTTAACAAATTGAGGCAAATCAGTAAATTTTAAACCATAAGTTTATCAACATTATAAATTAATTTGGAGTTGAAAATTAATGGCAGAATACTTGGCAGGTTGGATATTATTACCATCATGTGGATTTCATTTTTCTTTTGGCCTGTCTTTTGTAGGTGAGTTCTGGAGCATCCCTACACACGCACCAACAGTAATCTGCAAGCATTGATTCATTCCAACGGCCCTTATATCTTTGTTCCATTACAGAAATATCCTGATGGAATCTCTCACCGTGTTCATCACTGACCGCACCACAGCTAGGAGGGAAAAAGTCTAGATGAGAGTGGAGTAAATGAATTTTGAGAGACATGTTCCATCCAAGTTTATGATATTTTTGTAGAAGTATCCTCACCAACTGAACATAGTCATCTTCTCTTTTGTTCCCCAAAAAACCTTTAACAACTCCCTTGAACGCATTCCAAGCTTCCTTTTCTTTCCCCTCCAAAACTCTGTCAACCGCAGGATCCCTCAGAAGCTCCCGAATTTGTGGCCCAACAAAAACACCTTCCTTAACTTTTGCATCACTTAGGAAAGCAAATTTTTCTCTCAAATATCTAAAGGCCTCTCCTTCTTTGTTCATGCCTTTGACAAAGTTTTTCATCAAACCGAGTTTTATATTTAGTGGTGGAAGAAATATATCTTTCGGGTCGACGAGAGGCAGGGCAACAACATTTTTTTCACTAGGGCCAAGATTTCTTGCAGGCCCGTCTGTTTGAATGTAATGTGATTTCCTATCCCTACTGTCCCACATATATAAAAAGCAGCAGTATTTAGTATACCCCAGTTGCATTCCTAAAAGTATAGCGATGACCTTTATATCACCACAGATTTTCCAGTTGTGTTCAGCATATTTGATTGATTGGAGGAGGACCTTCATGTTTTCATAAGTCTCTTTCATGTGAACTGCATGTCCAACAGGAATAGAAGGAACACGGTTACCGTTGTGAAGTAATACAGCTTTCAAACTAAGCTTCGACAAATCTATGAATAGCCTCCATTCTGTAGGATCATGGTTCAAATTCAAAGATTTCATCAAGCCATTAACGTTGCTGCATACTACAAGGTTGTTTTTCTTTTCAAAAAAAGGAAGGGGATCCTTCGAACGCTGTCTATACTGTGATACCCTGACATCATGCTGGAGAAGATTCCACTGCTGTAGTCTTGAGCCTAGAAGTTCTGTCTTATCCTTTGACAAATCAAGGTCTCGAATGAGATCACTCAATTCCGCTTGACTCAGTCTGTGCGGTTTATCATTTGTTTCCTTAAAATCAGGGTCGTGAGATGTGCTAGGCTGGCTGAGTTCTTCTGCACTATCTTCATTTTCCACCTCAAGTTCATAACTGTGGGGTGGGGTAGGTATTGGTAAAGCATCTGAATGTAGAATTGATCGAGTAGCCGAAGGAATATTTGGGTATTGAACTATTCTTTTTTTCTTTGTTGACAATCCCGACTTTATTGGTGGAGTCAAGCAGAAATAGCAGTCATTTATATGGTTTGTAGGCTCCCGCCAAACCATGGGCACAGCAAAAGGCATAGATCATTTTTTTATTTTTCAGCCATTCTCTTAAAGTAACTGAACAAGAGTTAGAACATATATATGGAGCCCACGACTTACCTTGGTCACCTACCGTAACTCCAAAATAATGCTTATAAGTAGTCTTAACAGCAAGAGTAAGATTGCGTTTCTGTGACGAAAATGTTACTTCACCACAAATGTAACAAAAGTTATTCACTGAATTCACACAACTTCGTGGTTTAGTGCACTTAAATATCACTCCAAAACATTAAATTCGAATAAGAAAGCAACAGAAACCACATCAAGCACTATCTGAAGAACTGAAATCACGTATATAACCTCAAAATAGCTGTACAGCTGTTGGTTTTGTCAGTTAACAGACGTACCAACATCCAAAAACTAAATTTCTCGACAAAGTGAAAGCTGAGCATTAAAAAATGACATGTTACTGTATCTTGAAAACAAGAGCTAATTGGTCATTTTCGAGGTGATTTTTGAACTCAGGGGGTGAAAATACATAATAACTGGGTATTTTTAAGCCCGAAACAAATTCATTGTTGTTCAGTGTTATTTAATATTATACTAATTACCCATAACGTTTTATAATAAAAATGAAATTTATTTGTTGGGGGAAAATAGCTAGTCCCTATACGTATTTCACTGGTTGCTCAGGCCAGATCATCAGGAAACCTTTTTCCTAATTTTAGAGAAGCCAAAAATACTCTATAAGTAATTAAATTTTACAAAACACAATGAGAATTATGCATTATATTATGCCTTACGAAAAGTCTGACTTTAGAAAAAATCGAATGCTTTGGTTTAGTGGGAACAATGTAATTCCACAAAGTAAAAATATAAATCAAAATACAAATTTTATTCAATTAGTGCCATAGTGTTTAAAATATCCCACTTTTAAAAATAAAAGGAGCGCAAATTTTTGATTTAAAATATCCCAGTTTTAAACCAAAAATTACAGTAACTTTAAACCGGAAATTGGGTACATTCACTGATTTTTCTTCACTTTCACTTGGAAATAGTTTTGCGGAAAAAAAGTATCCTATATTTGAATCAGGATGCATGGAATCTCCTTACAAAATTTTGTTAAAATCCATCCAGTAGTTTTTACGTGATGAGAACACAAAAGAAAAGCACACATACTTACGAAAATGAGTTACTATTTTATTATATGTATAGATATAAATGATGGGATCAAGATTAACATCAGCACCTAGCAGTGGTGGTCCTCATCTGACTGTGTTCTTAAAATAAAAAAAATAAAATTTAACGTGTTGACCAGCAACCCCATTGTGTCATATAAATACAGCACCCTACACAATACAAGCGCAATAAAGCGACAGTAGCACCATCTTTAAATGCCATTGTCTCATTATCGCACTGTTCACAATATGTTAAGAGTGCAATACTCCAACCTCTGAAGAAGACCTCACCCACAACCGGCCACAGAGAGCAGTGGCACTAGTCGTTTGGACACTAGTCGGACCTCAAAAAGAACCCATAATAAAACAGATCTAATGACTCCATTTTCCCGGACAGCACTGCGTTAAGGTAGTGACATAAGCTACAATGACAATAAGTGCCCCGGTGGGATATAATATATAAATAATTTATATCGCCCAGTTGGGTGCCTCCGTAGACTGATCAGTAGTGTGCTATTCTATCAGTCTGCTGGTTGCGGGTTTGATTCTCGCCAAAGACTGGGTGTTTTTTGCAGACAAAAGTGCTAAAAAAAATGTTGTCGTTAATTTAAAGGATTAAAAGTCGTAGCAATATGAATATTTGTAATGTTGCACTGAAGATGAATTTATTTAAAAAAAATTTTTTGTCTAATTTTTTGCCTAATTTTTAATGTTGGGCCTGTCTAATATTTCTGTTTAATTATAATCTCTCTACTAAAACTAAAAAAGATAAAGAATTTATAAACTTAATAGTTTATAAAAGAAAATTAATTCCAAATAAATATTCTATAAGATGTGCAAGAATTTAAATTTAAATTTATCAAAATAAAATGTTGGACAAATTACATGAATTTATAATAAAATTCATACACAATAAGTGAGCTTGTGTGAGGGTGGGGTGCGCACATAAAACGACAAATACCAATGAATGAAAATGCAGACCTAAATAACATAAATTAAATACATTTAAAAGGATAATAAATTAAATATTTCTTTAAAACAATTTTACTTAATTACTCGTACGATTGTAATTGAAAGAAAGCAATAAAATTTATTTATTGATTAAATGTTGAATTTTGAGGAAACAAGAAAATTTATCAAAATATTTTACAACAGACTCCTAAAACACACACGTATTTACACACACGCTCACAT
This sequence comes from Phasia obesa, assembly GCA_949628195.1. NCBI lineage: Eukaryota > Metazoa > Arthropoda > Insecta > Diptera > Tachinidae > Phasia > Phasia obesa. The sequence goes on from OX451219.1 coordinate 104,954,955, forward strand.
CAATATACACACGAACACTAAGAAAACACAAACACGTTTGTATATGTATACATACCTAGAGATGTTTGAAAACTATTAATTGATGCTGTTGCGGCGGCTGTTGCTGCTGCTGTTGATGCATGTGTGGCAATTAAGTTGTTGATATGAAAGAGATTCGAACCACTCAGACTGTTGCTATGATTACTGTTGTTGCTTGAGGAGGAACCACCACTGCCACCACTGCTTCCGCTTGTTATTGTTGTGCCGCCATTAATTAAATTATGATTATTCAATTGTTGTAGTTGTAAATTGTGCTGCTGTTGTTGTTGTTCGCTTAATAAGACACCAACGACATTGCCACGTTGGCCACCGCCACCACCACCTCCACCATTTTGCTGTTGCGTCATAAGGGTTGCAACTAATGTGGTCTCAAGGCCACCAACACCACTACCTTTAATGATTGCTGCTGCTGTTGTTGTTGTTGGTGTTGTTGCTATACCTTGTATTGCAGCTGGTATTGTTTGATAATTAATACGATGTATTGCTTGCTGCTGATCAATTGTCATTGGTGAGGTAAGCGTATGATTGCTACCATTTGAACTTAAGGGCGATATTGTAGTTTCACCCCCAGCGCCACCACTACTGAAAGTTAAATCATTTTGCGATTGTTGTTGCTGTTGCTGTTGCTGTTTATGTTGTTGCAGCTGCTGTTTATTAAAAAATAGAGCACCAGCTGTTGCTGAAGTTTGCGGCCCAGAGGGTGATTGCAAGTTGTTGGCTGTTGTTATTAGTTTTCCGGTTGCTGTATTATTGGATGCAATGTTTGTTGCTGCTGCTGCCGAGGCTGTGTCCAATGATAAAAGAGTTTTTAATGGTTTATTGTTGTTCACTGTTTTATCGCTCAACACTGATGAGTCTAATGATTTAATATTTTTCTGCAGAAAAAGAGAAATAAAATAAATTAGTGAATTTTATTAATCAAGATTTTACTATTGGGAGGTGAAGCTGTTTAATAAGTTTAATAAGATAAGAGTGTAAAAAAAATTTAGGGATTTAATAAAACTAGTGAAAGATATTAGTAACTTGAGTTCATATTGATGATGTACATTTTTATGTCAAATAATGAAATAATTATATACTGCATGCTTTATATAAAAATTCAACTGTTTAATTAGAAAATCATTATAGTCTGCCAGTATCCAATTAATCTCTTTTTAACCGACTTCAAAAAAAGAAGGAAGTTATCAATTCGTCTGTGTGTTGCTTTTTTTTTTTTGAATGTTTGTGCCTTCAGAACTCGGTCAATTCTGAACCGATTTTAAAAATTTTTTGCACTATTAGAAAGGTTATGGCTACAGATTGGTCTCATTTCAAAAGAAGTTGGAAATATTAAAAATTAAAGGGTATCCCCATACAATATACAACATTATGAACTTTATAGGTCACCAATTTAAAATTAAAAAAAAGTGCGTATCACTGTAGCTCCCAATAACAAAAAGTAATTAAAAAATAAAATTAAAAATTAAAGGGTGACCCCATAGGTGACTTAATTTCACCTTTATTCTCCTATCTTTTGAACCGTTATAGGCAAACACTTGAAAGTTGCACAGAATGTTCGTTACTATATCTGTTATAATAGGTATAAATATTTAAAATTAAATTAGAAATTAAAGGGTGTCCCATTAGTTGGTTTATTTTGATATATATATGGCCAAACTTTTGAACCGTTATAGACAGACAGTTGAAATTTACAAAGAGCTTGTATTGCTAAGTCCGGTAAAATAACAACCGTAATTTATGAATTTGGGAATTAAAGGGTGTCCCAATAGTTAATGTAAAAGTAATATATATGGCCAAACTTTTCAACTGTTATAGATAGACAGTTGAAATTTACAAAGAACCTATATTGCTTAGTCCGCTATTACAACAAGTATAAAATTTGGATCTATAAATTAAAGGGTGTCCCCATTATTGATGCAATTTGACCATTATGTCCTCATCTTTGGAACCGTTATAGACCAACACTTGAAAAATAGACAGAATGTTCACTACTATGCCTGGTATAACAACAACTATAAATATTTAAAATTGGAAATTAAAGGGTGTCCCAATAGTTGATGTAATTTGATATATATGAACACAAAGTTAAAATTTAAAAATAATCTGTATGACAAAGTCCTCTTTAAAAAGTATTTATATTAAAATTTGAATTTAAAGGGTGTCCCAATAGGTGACGTCATTTGATATATACGACCCTATCTTTTAAACAGTTATTGAAAAACACTTAACAATTAGACAGAATGCCCATTACTATATCTGTTATAATAAGTATAAATATTTAAAATTATAAATTACAGGGTGTCGCATTAGTTTATGAAATTTGATGTATATGACCAAACTTTTAAACCGTTACATACAGACGGTTGAAATTTACAATAAACCTGTATTGCTACGACCGCTATAACTAGTATAAAATTTGAATTCGGAAATTACAAGGTGTCGCAATAGTTACCGTCTTAAAGAAACATGATTTTAAGTTTGTCTGTTTTGAAGTCGGTTTTTTTTTGCAAGAATTATTAAATATCTACAATAATAAACTTAAGCCTAAAAAAATATTAATTGAAGATTTTATAATTCGTATGAAATGATTTAAACTCGAATTATATCCAGAATCCGGGCATTAATTTTTATTATAAACTAGCTGTTCCCGGTGCGCTTCACTACACCACAAAAACGGAATAAAAACATGAAAATATAAGTATGGCCAAGCTTGCGAAAAGTTCCTTAGTTTCACAGCGTATTGTTTAGTTTTTGTGCGAGGTAAGACGACCACTCTTCCCATTCAATCTGATTTTTTCTAGAATATTAGTATGTATAAACACGATAATAATTTTTCACTTTGTGTGGGGGTTACCACGCTCAACGTTTCAATTCAGTTTGTGTTTTTCTAGAGTATACGCATGTGTATGGGGGTTCCTTGTGCCCAATTTCAACGCCATATCTATTATAGTTCTCTATGTACACGATAATAATTTTTCAATTTGTATGGGAGGTGCCACGTCCACTGTCTCAATTCAGTCTGTATTTTGCCAGACTATGCACATTAGCATAGAGGACTTACTCCTGCAAAGTTTCAAGGCTCTAACTATTGTAGTTCTCTATGTACACGATAATTATTTTTCACTTTGTATGGGAGGTAGCACGTCCACTATTTCCATCCAGTCTATCTTTCGCTAAACTATCTAGTTTAGTATAAAGGTTACTGGTGAAAAATTTCAAGGCGCTACCTATGACTGTTATCAAGCCACACGATGATAAATATGTACTTTGTATAAGAAGTGCCACGCCCACTTTATATATCAAAGAAAGAAGTTCCCTATTTTACCCCAAGCTTATATTTAATAACAAACTGTGAAAATTTCAAAATGATCGGTTTACTGGTGTAATCAGCTACAGCTTGACGACAAATAACGAAAACAAATTTTATCATAATATGATTATTTTAACCAAATTTAAGATGCGCTGAATAGTTGTATAGTTTACAACCTCTAAACAGGACCATGCACATGTCAGTCTTGTTTTATAATTGCTACTTGTTATGACGCTATGCACAATAACCCAGCGGTAAGACCACCGTCAGATTAAGGCAACACTCTTGCCACTGACATAAATCTGTATCACACACTCGTTATAGAATACTCTTGTGACTATTTTCGGTTACTAAATTTGAATAAGAGATTTTGTGAGGAAAGAAATTATTATTGATTTGGCCTTCAGAAATCACATTATTATTTTGAAGTAATTAAAAAAACTAGAACTGGACTAAATGTCTCAAGCTAAAGCTCGACTAAGGAGACTATGATTTTTTACGAAAAAAAATTTTTTTATTCAAAAGGTCAGCGAATCAAAAATCGGTTATTTTTTGCCATCGAATAAGTGTGTATTCGATCATTATTTTGATAGAATACCATTCTTGTCAAGTGTCACAGTGGTCAGTAGGCCAAGAACAGACCAACGATGAGTAATAATGTTTTTTTTTATTATTTGTTCTTCCCAAAATCAATCTGGGTCTTAATTATCTATCTATCTTATTATACTGCTTCTTTACGTGGTGAAATAATTTAAACCAATTTTTTATTTCCCCCAAAGAGTGCCTCGGTGGGCTAGTAGGTAATGTGCTAGTGTAATTACCATAGACTCTGTGATGAGGAAGTCGACATATAACAGTCGCCAGTCTGAAATCAATACAGTCGAGATTAAAAGGCTAGTGACAGCACGAGACTCAATGAAAGTAAGGTATTTATAAATTTACAGTCGGATACCAGAAATCATCGAAAATGAAGGAGGTCGAATGATACATGAAATTAGTGGTCTGCTTCGGTAACCCTCCCGCACAAAAAAAAAAATCCCCCAAAATAGCAAATTTAATGAAAAATTTCATTGTGTAAATCAGCTTTCATTGCATTAGCTTTCTTGAAAGCAGTAAAATCAATTACTTTATTTTTGCTGTGTAGTTGTGAATATGTGTTTTAACATCAGTTTTATATTATCGAAGATTTAAATCAGCATCTTGACGTAAAATCTATGGCATTTTTTACCGATTGTTAAATTTAAAAGTTAAGATTCTCTCCAAAAAGTCTGTGTTTTCTGTAGAAAATCTAAAATTTTGGCAGATAGTATTCTTAAAAAAAAAACTGGGCTTAACTAGTTTGAATGCTTCAATTCGCCGGATACTCAAAACTCTATGGAGGTTTTTCGATGTAATTGCCTCAACTGGAATATAGTTCAGTTAAATTTCCTTACACTTATCTTTTATTTATCAACTGTTTTTCCATTGTTTTTAAATATACTTTCGATCGTTTCAATAAGAAAAAAATAAAATAGAAACTGAACTAAATTTGGTCAGTAGTTTTTCTTAATATATTTTAAGGTCACATTTGGTGACGAGTACGTAAATTTATTTACTAAAAATTGCTAAAGTTACAAATTTATTTTCATTTTGCTGCTTAAGCCAGCTTGCCGGGATCCCTTTACCCAAATTTTTGTAAAGGTAACAATGTCTTGTATTTAAGGATTTCACTAACAAAATAAAAATTTAGTCTTAGAAGTTAAATACGAAATATCTAGTCTGCGATAATAAGCGAACAAGTAGTCCAGATTTTGATTTTCTTTCTTTATTTGTTACTCTGGACACATTTATTTTTTTTTAACATACTGTAGAAATCTAAATCAATATAACATTCAGTTGTTGCTAGTTCATTTGGAATAAACTTTTCTACCATCGATGGTACTTATGACATGTTGACATCTTCCATTCATTTATGTACCCCTTACTTACTGCACGTTGAAAGGTTTATATAAGTTTGGAATTCTTTTATAGTTACAAGAATAAAATTCGGTTGCGTGCAAAATACCGCTATGAAAAATGAATAATCAAAAAAAAAAAAAAAAAAAAAAATTCCCAAAAAATAAAACTGGAAATTTGTCCGGAATATATGTATCTAGGTGAGGTGGCATCCGTACATAGAAAAGCAGCAATCGCTCCTTAGATTCGAATTCGAAACATTAAAATTGCTAATGCTGGTTTATCCGAAATAGTTTTTTTTGCAAAAGAAGTATCAAGATAACAAAGGAATTTTCCGATGTAGCTGTAAAAATTATTATTTCTGCTCCAATATGCCCAGAGTACATACATATTATGATAGCTTAGGTTAAACGGGCCGCCCGCAAAAACGCGAGGCCAATAAGGCCCATTGTGATGCCCCAACGATCATCTACCCCCACCATTCCCTAAAGAACTCCAATACCGTTGGTTTTTGTAAACCACCCGGAGCTTTTCACAAAGCCTAATAGGCTGCTCAGTGTCACTTCTCTGAGACAGTCCATGTCCTGAAAGAATCTTTGGCCCAAAAATTTGAGCCTACGCTCTTGAAGAGCCGGGCAGTCGAGAGAAGGTGTTGAACTAATTCCTCCTCTTTCTCATCCATACAACTTCTGCAGCACCCTCCACGAGAGATTCCCATACACTCCGACATACCTCCAATCATACAGTGTCCCGTTATAACACCTACCAGAAGTGCTAACGAGCTTTTCTCGAGGGTCAGTAGTGCCTTTGTCCTTTTGTTTTTGTCAATTGAGGGCCAAAGAATTCTAGACAATCTGCAAATAGTTAATGGTAGACCACATGCGAGTCGTTTCTTTTATTATGATAACTAACATAGGAAAAGATCATACAAAGGGAGAATCATCGAGACCTATAATTCCATTATTAATTAAGTCAAAACTGCCAAATTTTGAGCGAGAAAAATGTATCCGGAATCATCAATTCGGATTTAGAAGACAACACGATTTAATTAATTATCTTGTCATTAAAGTTTTAATATCGCCTCAACCAGTATTTTAGCTCCAGTTTTTTATTTTTGTTGTATACACTGGATATTTCAACTAGCAACCGATTGCTCACATTGACATTTGCTGACGACACAGCTATTAAATAAGAAATATTCACGAAAACCGTTAAGTAGCATCCCGATATTTTTTAGGATCATAAATTTGATTTGATAAAGATGTTGAAAAAATGGAGAACAAAGATGAATAAACAAGTCTATACTCACGCAATGGAGACCTCAACTCATACAGGTCAAATGCCTATTTTAAGTAATGTCTAAACTGGAAAAGCCATGTAATACTTTGGTTTGACATAAATGAAATTTGAAAGGAGTGCAAAAAGATTGGCTTATTCGCATTTTAAACTACTTGGTATTTTGAAATTCAATTATGAAGCACTCAGACTCGAAAATAGACAAAATTCAAATGAGCCAGAATACTCTGATCACAGCTGATCCTTTTATCTTTCACAAATATCTACACGTGGCATTGCTTAAAGCAATCGAGAATCATGCGATCATGAATAAAAATAGCTTGAAGCTTCTTTAATACTTTTTAACCACACCCACGCCCACTTTTCCGCCCACTTATTTAAGTAGCTTGAGAACTATAATAGGCAGATATTTGCACCAGTAACCTCCTTATTTATATACAAAGTATAGCGAAACACTGGCTGGATTGGAATAGTAGGGCGTGATAGCTCCCATACAAAATGAACAATTATTATCATCTACCTGTAGATCGGCAATAGGTAGAATCATGAAACTTTGCACAATTAACCCTGATATTAATGTGTATAGTCTAACAAAACATAGAATGGATTAGGATGGTGGGGGTAGTACCTCCCCTACAAAGACAAAAATTTATTATCGTGTACCTAGAAAACTACAAAAGATATATGCCCTTATCAAAAAAAAAAAAAATAAATTAATAAATTCTACCTCAAGTCTTCTTCATTTCAAATTGTATATGATAATTTTGACTTAAAGTACACATCAAGTATACTATACTTTATTTTTTTGGATAAAGAAAATAGTCTTGAGACTGTACACAATTAACGTAACGCTCATACTAATGTGCATACACGCAAAGAAAAAACATGGTTATTATATGGTCACGGCAACCACACTATGTTCTCTGCAACAATAGATGTTTGCTTTGAACAAATTATGGTTATTTAGAACAATACTTTGGTCACGATAAACAAGTTTTTTGTTAACATTTAATCATTCAATGGTTATACGCACCAAAAAAGCAAAATGGTTGATTTGAAACATATTAAAATTCAAATCACAACCAAATTATTTTTAATATTTAAAAATTATAAACATAATATATTATTATTAAACATAGTATGTTAAGTTTGACTAAAAATAAACAAGTAATGTTTGGTTTTAAAAATACATATTTTGGTTTTGACATTTTTTCAGTTCAGAAATATGTGTGTAAGCTATCGGTTCATCTAAAACCGTAAAAACATTAAATATCCATTTGATGTCAACAAATAAATTTGTTTTTTATTATAAATGATAGTTTTAAATTAATAATATCAAACACATAAAAGGTAAGCAGAAAATATCAAAATATGTATGTAAGTCTAAATGGAAATATTCGTGTATTTGTTTTTTGTTATTTATAAATATATTCATAGGTTGTCACATATAACCATTTACATGTTTCAAATTATATTATAGTATGTTTATATTATAAACATAACTATGGTTATATATTACAATGTTATTTTTATGTTCCAACGACAACAATATTATTTTTATATATAACCATATAACTCAACCATAACATGTTGTTCTTAGATTATGGTTACCTCAACCATGTTTTTTCTTTGCGTGTAATCTAGCAAAATACAGACTGAATTAGGATAGTGTGATTGGTGCCTTCCGCACAATGTAAAAAAATATTACCATGATAATACGAATAGGCCCATTATTATAACTTGCCTTTAGCTAAAGTAAGGATTTTGTTGGAGCAATAAGTAGTTTTTCGTTATAATAATGTGGATAATGCTCATTGCTATAATTTTTCCTTACAGTACGTGATAGTAAAAAGTGGTTTTTAGCATACTTTTAATAAGGACTATTAAAAGTATCGCTCTAACAAAATCCTAACTTTAGCTAAAGGCAAGTTATAACAATGGGGTACCGTGAAATAACTCCCAAATGAAATAACTCCCAATGGAATAACTCCCAATGAAATAAGTCCCAACGAAAATGAAATAAGTTCCGAATTAAAAAAAAAACGAAATAACTCCCAACGATAAAATGAAATAAGATCCAAAAACTTAACCGTTAATTCAAAACAAGTATATTTTTACAAAAAAATGAAATAACTCCCAAATGAAATAAGTCCCAACAAAAATGAAATAACTCCGAATACAAATTATATTTGCATCCGGGCACTGTTTAACTGTTTTAACCTCATAACAGGTACCTCCCGATGAAGGAGGTCCATAACTTTGATATCATACCATATATCATAGATATATGACCAAAGGCCGGCTATACAGACAATATTTTGTTAGCAAAGCCGCTGTTCCATATACCATAGAGAGATCATTGAGCGTGCGCTTGCAAAAAAATTTACATATCAAATTTTTGCAAATTCGAAAGCATATCGTACACATGTGAAAGTACAGATATGAAAGTACTATCTAAACACGCAAAGAAAAAACATGGTTATTGTATGGTCACGACAACCACACTATGTTCTCTGTAACAATAGATGTTTGCTGTGAACAAGTGTTTTGTTAACAGTTAATCACTCAATGGTTATACGCACCAAAAAAGCAACATGGTTGATTTGAAACATATTAAAATTCAAACCACAACCAAATTATTTTTAATATTTAAAAATTATAACCATAATATATTATTATTAAACATTGTATGTTAAGTTTGACTAAAAATAAACAAATAATGTTTGGTTTTAAAAATACATATTTTGGTTTTGACATTTTTTCAGTTCAGAAATGTGTGTGTAAGCTATCGGTTCATCTAAAACCGTAAAAACATTAAATACATATTTGTTGTCAACAAATAAATTTATTTTTTTATTATAAATGATAGTTTTAAATTAATTATATCAAACACAGATAAAGGTAAGCAGAAAATATCAAAATATGTACGTAAGTCTAAATGGAAAAATTCGTATATTTGTTTTTTGTTTTTTGTTATTTATAAATATATTCATACGTTGTCACATATAACCATTTACATGTTTCAAATTATATTATAGTATGTTTATATTACAAACATAACTATGGTTGTATTTTACAATGTTATTTTTATGTAGACAATAATATGTTCCAACGACAACAATATTATTTTTATATATAACCATATAATTCAACCATAATATGTTGCTCTTAGATTATGGTTACCTCAACCATGTTTTTTCTTTGCGTGAATTTAAGAAGCTTAACATTTGAATTATAAATAAAATCGTGGATAAAAAATAAATATGTATATTCGAGGACTCATTCACAACTTATTCTCTTCTCCCTAGAGAGTCGAGCGTTAAGTGAAAAAACGCCCTTGCTTTACAGAATTTTTGTCAGTGTCAGTCGTTTACGTCTTGTTAAAAATCGCCTGATCTATGCAAAATTACCCAAGCCGTTGCTCTCTAAACTCTTTTGTTATTAGTAACTTTTTGTTCAGCAACCTGATTGCAATGTTTTAGGGCATTTGAGATTCTGTGTAGCCGACTATAACAACACAAAATTTGTTTGAGAATGATTTTAGTATTTCAAGTTTTCTTCTATTTGGAATTTATTGAAAACATGCAACAATATTTCTTATGTTTTATGATGACAGAAAACACATGGTAAAAATGAAACAAAAAAAAATTAAATAAATTATTTTAAAAGTGAAATTCTGGGGGAAAACAGAAAACATAAATATTAAATTTAAATATGGCCAAAATAGAAGACAACAGCTGTAAAAAAGGACGAAAAATCAGCAATAATAACCAACAACATTTTCTAAATGATAGTAGAGAAAGAGGAATATATACATGCAACAATACATTAAAACTAGTGAAAATGACTTCGTATTTTAGCAGGACGCTTAGTGCAAGCGAAAATATGACAAGAAGTGTAAAACGGAAGGGAAAGATTTTATATGGAAGACATGAATGAGAAAGTGAATGAAAAAAAAAACTACGAGTTTGAGCAGCAAAAAAGGGACACATTCATAAAATATTAAAGGATGAACAAAAGTAATTGAGATGGTATAGTTGGGAATTGAACAAGGGGAAAGATAAATCCACTACACATACAAACAAACAAACATTTGTTTAAGGCACTCAGTACATAAAAACTGACAGTACTTACAGATTCAGCTAGTTTATGTAAAGTGGCATTAATACGCTCCGGATTACGCGGTGGTGGTTCTGGGGGCTCTGATGCAGCCATTGTTGGACCAGTATTCGTAATATTTATTAGCATAATACAAGTAAGAAACTATTTATGGATTGTAGTGCTGCCTTGTTATTTGTTTTCTGTGTTTTTGTTCTTTAAATAAACCCAAGCTTAAGTTTTTTTTTTTTAATTATCTTTTTAGTTTAGTTTTCTCCTACTCTAGTAATTGTAAAATATTGTTAAAAGGTTGTTAAATGTTAAGAGGATTTTCACATTAATGCTCATGTTGCTCCTTTATTTTTGAGCCTATTATGCCGAAAAGAATATGAGTTGGATATTTGTTTCATTACATTTTGGTTTTTATGGTCGAAAAGTGTTGGTGAATAAAAACTAACTTAATTGAAATATTCTTACTATTTATGGTATTCAGTCATTTGGTTTTAGTTTTTATCTTTTATGTTCGGGCGTGTTGAATTCATTTAGAATCTGCAAAAGAAAAACAAACGGAAAGCAAGAAATATTAATAATTAAATAACTGAAGTGGAAATAAAAGATTTTTTTTAATAAATAAAATAACTTGAAGTGTGGCTTATGTTTGTAGAAATTATGTTCTAAAATAAATTTTTCATAATAAGGTGCCCATATTTATAATAATATAATTCTTGCAAAAAAAAAACCGACTACAAAACAAATACAGGGTGGGCCAAAAGAAACCAAGGGGTGTAAAAGTTTAATAACTTTTTTGTTTATTAATTTTTTTTATTTTTTCTTTCAGATTATATAGACAACACTTGGAATTGTATTATTTAAACCAGAGATCAATTATTTTAACGCAAAGAGCATATCGCCGACATTATTGAAAATTTGATTATGAGTGATGAAGCTCATTTTCTTTGTTAATAAGCAGAACTGTAGGTTCTGGGGTTCTGAAAATCCAAGAGCCATTCATCAACGCCAATTGCACCCCATCAGGTGTACAGTATGGTGTGGGATCACATCTGAAAATGTCATTGGGCCCTACTTCTTCGAGAATGAACATGGAAGTGCTGTAACCGTAAATGGAGAGCGGTATCGGTTTATGATAGAAAATTTTTTACGTCCTGCTCTTGAAAACAGACCTGGTATGTGGTTTCAGCAGGACGGAGCCACTGCCCATACTGCCCGAGACACAATGGCACTTTTAAGAAAAATTTTTGGAGAGCCCTTGGTTTCTTTTGGCCCACCCTTTATATGTACATCAATTCTAAACTAAAAATTTAAAAGAAAGTAATCTGTAAGAAATAGTACTCAAATCAAATACTTTTATACTTGTTGCTCTAACAGACTTAGTAATATACGTTCTGTACATTTAAATGTTTATCCATAACGGTTAAGCAGATAAAGCCATATACGACAAATTACATCAGATATGAGGACACCCTTTATTTGTTTAAACTTATTATTACTGACACAGTAACGGTTCCAAGGATATGGTTAAACAATATCACCCTTTAATATACAATTTTAAATTAAACACTTATTTTAAAGGACAGATTCTTTGTAAATTTTAAATGTCTGTCTAAAACGGTTCAAAAGTTTGGCCATATGCATCAATTTACATCAACTATTGAGACACCCTTTAACATTTTAAATATTTATAAATGTTATTATACGGGACATAGTAGTGGAGATTCTGTCTAATTTTCAAGTGTTTGTCTGTAACGGTTCAAAAGATAGGGCTAGATAGGTAAAATTATATCAATTATGGGGACACCCTTTAGTTTCCAAATTTAAATTATATACTTGATGTTAGAAAGAACTTAGATATACAGGTTCTTTGTACATTTCAACCGTCTCTCTGTTACGGTTCAAAAGTTTTGCAATGTGCATCAAATTACATCAACCATTGGGACACCCTTTAACTTCTAGTTATAAATATTTAATTTCTGATTATAAATATTGGACATTTTGACCAATTTTCAAGTGATTGTCTACAATGGTTTAAATGGTTCATATATTTAAATTGACGTCAGATATGGGAACACCCTTTAATTTGTTAAGTTTATTTTTAAATTAATTTCTGTTATTGGTAGCTATAGCGATATGCAGTTTTTTTAAATTTTAAAAGGTTGCCCTTTATGGTTCATAATACACGTAAAAAACACGTATGTTGTATGGGGACACCCTTTAGTTTTTAAAATTCTGAACTTCTTTTAAAATGGGACCAATCTGTAAGCATTTCCTTTCTAATAAAGCAAAAATGTTTAAAATCGGGTCAGAAATGACTGAGTTCTGCGGGCACAAACATAAAAAAAAAAAAATTCAACATTCAGACGAATTGATAACCTCCTTCTCTTTTTTAAGTCGATTAAAAAAGTATACTACTACTACAATAATTTGTCTGGCCTGTCAAACTCTCTAATGATTATCGCCTAGGGTGTATACTAAAGCGTACCACTACTGTTTTGAGTCCTTGGTCAATGACTACCACCCTACCTACCTCTTCCTACGAAGTAATTAATTTTAGGTTCGGCTTTATTGATTTCGGTTATGAAAAGAAAAAACATGGTTGAGGTAACCATAATCTAAGAGCAGCATATTATGGTTAAATTAAATAGTTGTAGTCAAACCATAATATTGTTAAACATTATAATATTATGGTTAAATTAAACGATTATAGTAAGACTAAAAACTATATAATGTCATATGGTAATATTTTTTATTTTATTCTTTTATAATTTATAAATGTATTGTAACATTTAATAAATAAATATTTTATGTTGAAACATACATATGTATGTAGAATAAAACGCAAGCTTCTTAAGATCTTGAACGTTCCAACAACGAAAAGTTTGCGACTTTAATAACCTTAAAACGTACATCTTACACCGTCGGCATGACCTTTACGATCAAACCAGCAACTGACACTTCATCGTTTTCTTTAATCGATGTAGTTGAAGCTACCATCACGAGGTATAAAAGCCGTGATTGTTTTGGCGTTCTTAATCAATTGCACTCTCACGGATAGCAGAATTAGATTGTTTGACAGCAACACCAACTTTTTGAAGTACAAGCCCTTTGCTACCGTTTTAAGTTATCAGAGGTCCTAGCTCAAACCCTCTGTTAGGGTACCAATAGGTTTAGGATAACAACAGATTAAGCTTTTACTGTATCTACTTTTACCGTGATTAATATTCATCTTCCATTATCGGAATTGAATAAACAGCACATACCAATTAAAATGAGAAGCTCATCTTTACGCCAAAAACCTACTCTTAGAACCAGTCGGATTCTTTGCGGAGGTCTTAAAAAGGAAAGTGCTGTAGCTAATGTAGTTAGCACATTAACTGGTGCTTTTGCGGTGGGCCATTACGTAGTGTGCTGGTTAGTCAGATCGGGGTTGTAGGTTCATAACACAGCGTGCCCTTCTTAGTGGATATATCGTATATCACTAAATCGCCGCCGAAGTAAAATTTATGCATATAATAAAATAGTAACTCATTTCCGTCTGTCTGTCTGCTTTTCGTTTGTGTTCGCATCACGTAAAAACTACTGGATGGATTTTAACAAAATGTTATGGGGAGGTACCCTAGCATCCTGATTCCAATATTGGATACTTTTTTCTGAAAAAATATCTCATTTACAAGAGAAAGTGGAGAAAACACAGTGAAAGAAAGCAATTTCCGGTTTATAGGTACTGAAATTTTAGATTTAAAACTGGGATATTTTAAACATGGTTGCGCACCTTTTATTTTTGAAAGTGCTATATTTTAAACACTATTGCGCAACATTAGGCGTCAATTGAATAAAATTTGTATTTGACTTGTATTTTTACCTTGTGGAATTACATTGTTATTTAAATATATTAAACACCTTTGACAGAGGTTTACAATAGTTTTTAAAATTTTATATAAATTTTAGAATTTTATACAAGGCTGGGTAACTTTGTATAATGGAAATATGTATCTGAATGGATTTTAACAAATTTTTGTTAGGAGGTACTTTAGCATCCTGATACTAATAAAGGATAAATTTTTCTCGCAAAAATACTTAATCGCAAGAGATAATGAAGAGAATAAGCAGTAAAAGTACGCCGACTTTTTTTTTACCGATTTAAAGGTACTGCAAGTACTTTAAGGCAGCTTTTATTTTTATAAGCGGAATATTTTAAACACGGTTGCGCAACAGATGGAACTGTTTTAAAATAATGACAAAATATGAATTACTTACTGCCAAATAACCAATTAAATAAAATTTGTATTTGATTTGTATTTTTACTTTGTGGAATTACAATGATAATAAAACATTTTAAACACTTTTTACAGAGCTTTATAATAATTTTTAGAATTTTTTTTATAAATTTTAGAACTTTATCCAGGGTACCTTTATATAAAGTAAGTACCTAAACCATAACTAGGTCCATTATTATAACTTGCCTTTAGCTAAAGTTAGAATTTTGTTGGAGCGATAAGTTGTTTTTCGTCATAATAAGGTGGATAATGCTCATTGCTATAATTTGTCCATGTAGTTCGTGATAGTAGAAAGTGGTTTTTAGCTTACTTTTAATAAGGAAAAACTATTTATCGCTCCAAAATCCTAACTTTAGCTACAGGCAAGTTATAATAATGGAACGAAGAGTCTTACTAACGGCGTGGAATACTTTTAAAGTAAAATCCAGAAAAATTTTGACAGGACGCCCACGACTTGGCGGGCACAGCTAGAAGATAATAAAATTGCTATACTAGCTTCACATTAATAAGAGTAAATAACACAAGAGACGCTGCAAAACTGTTCTAAAAATAAACATATTTTGCAATCGCCGTGTTACTAAAAGTTAAATTTTCCCTAGTCTAACCATCCACCTATACTGTTGCTATCCCTTTCCAAAAGAAGTATTACTGCCTGAGTGTTACTTCTCTTTTATTAAAAAAAAAAAAATGATAAATTCCTAGGAAGGCTATGTTGAAAAACGCAAGGGAAGCTACTAAAAAAATAAAATTTATTTCAAAATATTTTAACATTTTTGTTTCACCTTTTTTTTAAATCAAAGTTAAATTTAAGCAAAACAATTTTAACAGATTAATAACTATTAACTCAATTATTTGAAATTAATGTATTTTTTTCTCGCTCCATTGCAAAATGAAAACTTTTTTTATAATTTTTTTTTTGCTTTTCTCAAAAAAATAAACAACATACTTTACAATTCCATTAGGACACGTTTATTAGTACAGCTCAATTGAAATGTATTTTCTGTACGAATTGGGTCATTTATTTAAACATTTATTATTATGTTCTTGTAAAAGAAAACGCCAGTACAAGTGTTAGGAATAACAATAACAGTCACTTATTGCTGGAAAACATTTTCCAAAGTAAAGCAAATTAAATGCAATAGAACTTTATTAAGTATAGCAAATAACAATATTGTTGTTAGCTTGGATGCATCCTATATGACCTGCATTTTTATTTTATTTTTAACAACAAAAATCATTTTCAGTAAAGAAAATTTTATCAATTCAATGCTAAAATGTTTTTAGGGAACATTTGTGTGCTGATTTGTTGTTTAAATTTACCCATAGTTTAAATATATTTTTTTTATATTTTAAGTAATTTAATGATAATAATAACAAGAAAAAAGTTCTTAACCCGACTAAAGGATTTTTCACTTCAAAAATATAAAAATAAAAAAAAAATAAATAAATAAATAAATAGTCGTATGAGAAAAAATCATTATTCATAAGTTAAAGAAGAGAAGACAAATGAAAACAAATTCCGTTTGCGTCAATTGTCGCCGTGTTGTTAGCTACTTAATAATATTGAAGCCAACACTAACACGGACAGACGGACATCGCTTAATCAAATTCTCTATGTATAAGGATCCAGAATATATATACTTTATGGGGTCGGAAATGAATATTGTAGAAATTACACACGGAATGACAAACTTAGATACACCCTTTCCACCTGTGGTGAAGGGTATACAAATATACTTTATATACACACATATGTATATTCTTAATATTAAATATATGTTATGTTACAGTCGTGATTTTCATTTTCAAAGAAATATTGTAATTGTTGTTTTAATTTTTCGAAAATTGTGTGTAAAAATTTTTTGTAAAATTTTATTCAAATATTTTTTGGAAAATTTTTAAAAAAAATTTGTGTTCCAATATTTTTCTGTAAAATATCTTTTTGAAAATGTTTTGTAAATTTTTTTGTAAAAATTTATTTTTAAAATTTTTGTTTAAATTTTTATTGAAATTTTGTGTTAAATTTAGGAACTTTCTGCAATCTATATTGAAACAGAATGGTCAGACAAAAGCAAAAAGAAATCCTTAAAAAAAAATCCTCATATTGACACACACTTTTAACTGCTCCTATTTATCAGTGGGTACCCTGTGGGTCCATTGGCTACCTCTATGCGTACTGCTTTCTATTAAGGTCTCTAATACAAATCAAGGCAGAAAAACCCTACCAATCTAAAAATAAACAGAAATCGCCCCTCGCAGGGGGTTATTGATCCCCCGAGATCTGTATGTACTCCTTACGATCTACCTGTTGCAGGCTAATATTTATTTGACAAAAAAGGCAAAAAAGAATCATTAAAGCCGAAAAAACTAAAAAAAAACGTGAAAATAGGTGGGCGTGGTTTTTGGCCCGCAGCCTCCAAAGGAATTAATTTTTTTGTATCTCTTCTGGTGCCTTTGCAAATGACATTACATCACTAACACGGACAGACGGACAGACGGACAACGCTAATCAAGTTTTCTATGTATAGGGATCCAGAATATATGTATATAATTTATGGGGTCGGAAATGAATATTGTAGAAATTACACACGGAATGACAAACATATATATACCCTTTCTACCTGTGGTGAAGGGTATAATAAAAGAATAAATGTTCCTAAATAGATTGAATTGAACATGAAGTAAAATAAACAGTCGTGAAGGGACCCATTAAGGAAGTGGTCTGCTACGGTATCCACCCTACGTTAATAAATAAACAGTGCCTTTCATAAGAAGGGACAATGTTATACATATAAACAAATTTAATAATTTTGTTTATTGTGGCTCAAAAAGTACTTGTCAACTTTTACTATAACAAAGACACAGTTTCATAAGAAATAAAATTTAATAAGTTGGAAAAATACCACTTAATTCTGAACACCTTTTGTTCAATGCGCGTATGAGTAATTTTTGAAGTTTTCATAATTATACGCCACGATCCACCTTAGTAAAGAACATTATAATTATTTTTTTAATTTTCTTTAATTAAATAAGTTGAATTCGTTTATCTATCAAATAATACACAATCTAAAAAATATTTAAAATTGAATAATTTTTTTTTATCTGCCAGGCATAGTTTCGAAAATTTCTCTAATGCAATTTAGCAACATCAGATCATTCCATTCGATGCTGCGGGTAAAAAACCCTCCTATATTTTTTCAGGTTGTTTTTATTTTTTTTCGGTTGTAATGATTATCTTCTGCTTTTTTTGTTAAATACATATTAGTCCTCGACCAGTAGATCGCATCGAGTGCAGACAGCTCTCGGGGGATCAAATACCTGCGGCGAAGGGCGATTTTTGTCTGTTTAAGGTTGTTAGGGTTTTCTTTGTTTGATTTGTATTAAAGGACTTTTTTAGAATGCAATACACATAGAGGTAGCCGATGAAACCATAGGGTACCCAATAGCAACTAGGAGTAGTTAATAGGCACATTGACTGTGCTTTAGTCTGACCATTCTAACGCAATACAGATTGCAGGAAGGTCATAATTTTACAAAAAAATTACTGCAAAATTTTTACAAGCAATTTTTTATAAAAAATTTTTACAAAAAAATTTAGATAGAGTTTTTAATAATTATTTTTTCTAAAAATTTTCAATAAAATTTTTAATAAAAATTGTCGATAAAATTTTTAATAAAAATTGTCGATAAAATTTTTACTAAAAATTGACGATAAAATTTTTAGAAAAAATAATATAAACTATAAAACTTTTAGAATAAATTTTCTATAAAATTTTTACAAAAAATTTTCTGTAAGATTTAAAAATTAAATAAAAAAATCGATAAAATTTTAAAAAAATGTTCTATAGAATTTTTACAAAAAATCTATAAAATTTTTCCAAAAAAATTTCGATAAAATTTATACAAAAAATTTTCTATAAAATATTTCGAAAAAATTTTCTATAAAATATTTCGAAAAATTTTAAAAAATTTTCAGAAAAAATTTTTTATAAAATTTTCAAAAAAAAATTTTATAAAATTTTCAGAAAAAAATTTCTATAAAAATGTTACAGAAAATTTTCCATAAAATATTTGCAAAATATTTTTTATAAAATATTTACAAGAAAATTTCGATAAAAATTTTACAACAAATTTTCGATAAAATTTTTAGAAAAATTTTTGATAAATAATTTTTGCAAAAAACTTTCGATAAAATATTTTTGCAAAAAGTTTTCGATAAAATATATTTGCAAAAAAATTTCGATAAAATATTTTTGAAAAAAATTTTCGATAAAATATTTTTGCAAAAAATTTTCGATAAAATATTTGCACAAAATTTTTGGATAAAATTTGTACAAAAAATTTCCGATAAAATTTGTACAAAAAATTTCCGATAAAATTTGTACAAAAAATTTCCGATAAAATTTGTACAAAAAATTTCCGATAAAATTTGTACAAAAAATTTCCGATAAAATTTTTACAAAAAATTTCCGATAAAATTTTTACAAAAAATTTCCGATAAAATTTTTACAAAAAATTTCCGATAAAATTTTTACAAAAAATTTCCGATAAAATTTTTATAAAAAATTTTTACAAAAAATTTCCGATAAAATTTTTACTAAAAATTTCCAATAAAATTTTTACAAAAATTTTTTGATATTGATGTCATATGATTGTTAACATTGCATTTATATTGTCGTTGGTAAACGCACTTTCGTATGGCATGAACGCTGGCATCCCTGCAGTTATTTTCTTTTTTGTAATTATCATTCTGATTGTTTTTTTCGTGACATATACAAGTGCTTTTATACGTTTTTTAGTAGAAGTCTTAAGAAAAAAGATTATAATATTTTGTCTCAGGAACTAACCATTAAAATAAACGGAATTTAGTGAAACATAAACTGTAAAGTTTGGATTTATTGAAATCAATAAAAGGTAAAGGTTCAGGTATGAACAGATAAAATTCTAACAATAAATTTGTAATTTTTACAAATAATGTTCGATCAATTTTTTACAAAATATTTTCAATAAAATAAAAAAATCTATATCTTTATATTTGGTGTAATGAAGTTGAAAAGCTTAAAAGTAAACCTAATGTATATTATTGTGAAATTGGCAAACATAACGAATATTTAACATTACTATGGTGAACGCTATATAAGATTCGGTATGACGAAATATAACGCTCTTACTTTTTTTTAAATGTGTTTACATGTTGACAACTTTTTATGTCATTTGTTCTTGAAAGAGTTTATATAAGTAAAACTATTGTCAAATGATACTCATATATTTAATTGTCTCTTGAAAAGTTACTAATGCACAAACAAGTCTTGCTGTTTATTCTTTTTGTAGTTATTTGGCAATACATATATACAATTACTATATTTGTAATAGGTATGTAAGTTGGGGAATATATTTAAATATCTATATATCTAACCGAATGACTTTATCAAAAGAGGTCACACATTTGTATTTTTTGGAATTATCACTTTGTTATTGTAAACATCAACAGCATTTTAAGAAATAATACAACAAAAGCAATACAAAATATACGTCAGTAACAAGAGAGAGAGAGGCAAGTCTTAAAGTTTGTGTTAAAAGACATATAATAAAACTGTAACAGGATAGTGCCTGCACATGAAATGGTCGGATTTGACAATTGTGTTGCTGGATTAATGTAGGGGGAATGTCGAAGCAGACCACCTCCTTTATGGCTTCCTTGCTACTGGTGTAGATATTAACCGACATGCAATAAAACGCATTCAATTTTGGAATTTTCATCTGTCTGTTCATCTGTGTTCGCATCACATAAAAACTACTAGATAAATTTTAATGAAATTTTGTGAAAGGTTTCTGAGGTACTAAGATAACAATATCTAATTTTCAAGAGAATATAGAGATCAAAACTCGAATGTACACAATTTTATCGTTATACATTTTATTTTTTACAGAAAACTTAAGACACTATTTACAGAACTGTGAGCAGACACCTAAAAGCCAAATTTAAACAGAATAAAGTCAGAATGCTACTACATCAATTACATCAAAACAATTATCATAATCTTTCTATGTTTCTACCATAATATATAGAAGGAATCATTCCAGGTCAAATCAACCAAAAACAGAAATTGTTTTCAAATTTACCATTTCACATTTTATTCAAACTTTTTTTTATTCATATTCCTTAACACCCTGAATATTACAGTTTTTAAAAAAATAGGAATGAAATATAGAGAGTTAAGTAAAAGCTTCTTTTAAACGCTATGTGGATGTGAGTGCTATGTGGATTTGACATGGCATTACCAGAATAGTAGTTACGACCATTTTTCACTTCATAAAAAAGAAAAAGTTAGTGTGTCCAATTCCAAAATTGATAACGATTTTTCTTTCGTTGTTACGAATAGATCTTGAAAAAGATTAAAATGCAAACAATTACTTTGGTAAAGTGTAAAACCAGCGAAATAAAAGCTTTACAATGATATAATAATAATTTAATATGTGCAAATGCTGCATGACATATATATATTTATAATTGGGACCCTATTTTCTTTACCTCTGTCCTGCAAAACTTCCTCTCATTACCTTGTTACTGTGAGAGGTTAGGAATAAAACAGAAATATAAAAAAAATATTTATATACAATTTAATGATGAAATTCACAACAAAAATTAAAACCCCAAAGCAAATGCAACACTAATTAGTCATTTCATATACATAGAATTATAAAATTCATAATAGGTATTAAATCCCTAAATGGAAATTTAACCACGCGGCGTATGATTAATATATACAAAAATTGTAGTATTAGTAATTGTAAGTAGTAATTAAGTATACGCACATAGCAACTCCTACGAAATTTTAATTTTATTAAATAAAATTTCTATTTAAAATTTGATATATTAATGTTTTTGTTGTTGTTATACTCTTACGCCACACGCACATGGTTCATAAAATATTTACGTGTGTGGAAAACTTAAATTAATTAAAGAGATGCCATTATGCAGGTAAGCAAACATGCACTAACAATGACACATAACAACGCGTAAATTATAATGTATTATAATTTTGACTATTGAACCACAGATGACCTGAATATAGTTTCTAAAGAAGTATATTTTGGCGATCACATAAGCAATAAGCAATGGAACTCCAGTTATAAAACAGAACTGTTTTAAATTTTTTTTAATCAATAAGTTTATAACGTTTGATTCAATTAAATACTGGATTAAATGCATTACTAACTTTAGCACAAAATATGCATTGTATTGCATGCATTAAATGCATTATTTCGTAATTTCGTAGTGCATATGCTTGCACTACCCCTCAACGCAGACTTAGTGCAAGAATTCTTCACACACTTAATTGATGGCAAAATTTTAACCTGCAATCAATTAAGAGCTGCATTTATTCATACTCTCAGTCAACTTTCAAAAATTATTGGTCATGAAAATTTGGAAATAAATTCTTTTTTTTATTTAATATTAAAATTGTCTCTTGTTTTTAACCAAAATATAAAAAAGTGATGTAACGGAATGAATTTTTTATTCAGTATTGAAACAAGGTACATAATGGTAACAAATTAATTATTAATACATTATATAACAGTTACATAATAATTTTTAGTCAGTTTGAAAAGTACTAGATAAGTTAGATTCCTAGATTTTAGTGCAATTGACAAAGTAAATAAAACGATTTTTTAAATAACTACTCTTCTAATATCTTTGTGATTAGATCCTTCAACAGTAGAACAAAATGATAGCATACGAATATAATTAAATACTTCTGGATCTTGAGACTGAATTGGGTTGTCTTAACAAAAATCCAGTAATTAGGCAAATATTTTTAAAATTCAACACGCCTTTGCCTTCTTCTGCACCA
Organism: Phasia obesa; assembly: GCA_949628195.1. Taxonomy (NCBI): domain Eukaryota; kingdom Metazoa; phylum Arthropoda; class Insecta; order Diptera; family Tachinidae; genus Phasia; species Phasia obesa. The sequence goes on from OX451219.1 coordinate 104,977,781, forward strand.
GTGGAGCATTTGTTTTCCTTTAGTGGAATGGTAGATAATCATAGAAGATAAAAAATTTGGTGATAGCAGTTTTGAAATGCTTGCTGCATATAATTTTTTGAATTTTACTTTTTTTATGTAACCATTTTGTTTATTGAAATATAAAAATTTTGTTAAACTAAAAATGAATTAAATTAATTTTTGAAGGCCTAGATGCTCATACTTATGTTATATAAATTAATTTACTGTTTTATATAGTTATTAATAAATACAAAATAAATTGAATTTTATTTTTAATGAAGCATTAGTCTTCACTTTTGTATTAGTGCACAAAAATAAGAAGCCAAATTGACCCTCAAATTGAATGCAAAACTTCTACGTTGCAATCAAGTTGAGTGAAGAAAAAAAGTTGAAATATATTGCTTGCTGATTGCTTTTTTCTTGAAATCAAAATAAATTAATTTTAGATCAAAGATTTTTTAATTCACTATCACTAATGTTGATTGAGGCTGCAAATTTTGAACCATCACTCAGTGTGAGTGAAGATTGCAGAATTAGTGCACTACCCCCAACTATGTTAATTAATATTATCTTAAATAGTTTTCACATATTTTATATCAGTCTTATTGTTCCATATAATTCTTTGGCTGGCTTAGGTAACATGATAACCAGAGATATCTTCCGGTCTGGTATTAAAAATAAAATTAAATAATTTAAATTCTACATGGGAAAGTACCATTAGTAAGCTATTAATTGTTTTTTTAAATACATAGACCTTTCTTGCGTTTAAACTAATAAGTTCCTTTCAATATTTCGTAAGTCAAACCTAAGGGAGATTGCTACTTCCTCAAAAGCGGCTGGCAGCTCAACTATTATTAGTAGATATCTTCGGCATCAATATATTTTTTATATTTATATTGGCTCTGAAAAAGATTAATGAAACTTGTGAGAAAAATCTCTTATAGTAATTGGCTGTTAAAGATAAATAAATTAGTCAAGTGCGAGTTAGATTCACACACTTAGGGTTCCGTACTATGTTTAGTACAACTTTAAAAATTCAAGTTGTTAATTTTTTCATGTCTTATGAGTCACCCTTTAATTTTAAAATTAAAGTCATAATTGCATCACTGTTGGACACCACTTAAATTTTAGCAATATTTGTTATAGCGGCCATGGTAATACACTATCTATAGAAATATACATGAGCCTACCTATTGCAGTTCAAAAATTAAGGTAATATACGTGAAAAACATGTCACTGATGGAACACCCTTTAGATATTAGTAATTGTTACAGCGGCCAAAAAACAACATCTATCGGAACACCCTTAAATTTTTAGGTTTATTTTTTTAGACTTGTTTATAAAGCAAACTAAGTTTTAATTACTGTTTGTAAATTTTTAGTGTATGCCTCCTGCAGTTCAAGATATAAACACTTACTCGTGAATAACACCTCTATATCGGAACACCCTATAAGTTTAAATTTTTGTTGCTATAGCGGCCACAGCTATACACCTTCTGTGAAAATTTCGAGAGTCTACCTATTATGGATCAAAACTTAGGCTTTATACATGCAAATCAGACCACTATCGGAACACCCTTTAATTTTTATTATTATGTTTTGATGGTTGTGTAGGCATAACATACTTTGCACAAAAACACTTTGCACTTAAAAATAGTTTTTAATTATTTTACCTTTGATTTTTATTGTAAAAAGAAAAATATATTCTTATGAAAAATTTAAGTTATTATAAAAAATATTTTTGAACGTGAAACAATAAATACATATTGATATTTTAAATTCAACTTCCGTGTTTAATTGTTTCAATTGGTGACCCCGACGTGATACGTAATTTCGAAGCTAACATGCCTGCTACGTGTTCCACAACTGAACAAAGTTCAGCATCTAGAGGTGAAAATAATCCTGCAGCTGGTGATGCACGCAGTCATAATTTAAGTTTGGCTGTTAAGATACCTCGTTTCTGGGAAGAAAATCCAATCCTTTGGTTTGCGCAGGTTGAAGCACAATTTTCTTTACATCGTATCACAGATGAAGGCACAAAATATTTCATCATCTTGGCTGATTTAGATGCAGAAATACTTAGCCAGGTGAGCGATATTGTTATGAATCCTCCCAATGACGCCTATAAACAAATAAAACAACGTCTAATTGATCATTTCTCTGTTTCTGAGGAAAATCGCATTAAGACACTGCTAACAAACATGGAAATCGGTGACAGAAAACCAAGCGCCCTTCTACGAGAAATGAGAAACCTAGCAAATGGTGGTGTTACTGAAGATTTTTTAAAAACTATGTGGTTACAGAGATTGCCATCTCAAACGTAAGCAATTTTAGCAACATCATCTGAATCCTTAGAGAATCTTGTTAAAATGGCTGATAAAATTGGTGATATTCAAGTTTCACAGAATACAAACGTCTCTGCAATTAGTTCTACAAATGAGCTTTCTGAAATAAAAACACAGATACAAAGCATTAACATGACATTACGAAATCTTCAATTATCTAGAAGGAGCAGATCAAGAGGATCACATGGCACTTTAAGTCGAAAATCATCTTCAAGTAGAATCTGTTATTATCACCGCAAATTTAAAAATAGAGCTCGTAAGTGTCGACCTCCTTGTTCTTTTAACAGCAATAATCAGTCGGAAAACTTACAACCCGGTCACTAGATTCAAGTAGTGACCGGAAAAACGCAACAAATCGTCTTTTTATGTATGATAGATCTGCCGGAAAATTTTTTCTCGTGGACACAGGTGCGGATATATCCGTTATCCCAGTGCATGATCCATTAAAAGAAAAAAGTCAAAAATATAAGCTTTTTGCTGCTAATAACACATCTATTGACACATACGGTGAAGAAATCCTATCGCCATCCTTTGGTCTTCGACGGAATTTTCAAAGGAAATTTGTGGTTGCTAACGTCTCTCATCCAATAATTGGCGCCGATTTTTTAAAGAATTTTGGCCTTATTGTTGACATCAAAAACGTTCGACTTATCGACTCAATAACAGGTTTGTCAGCAAAAGAAAGAATGGGTTATATGCCAAATTACTTTGAAGTTAAAACAGTTCTAAACTCGACCCCATATCATAATTTACTTTCAAAATATCCTGCAATTACCAATCCTTCAACTGCTGTTGGTAAAAAACCACATAACATACAACACGTTATAGAAACAAAAGGTCGCCCAGTTACAGCAAAACCTCGACGTCTTCCTCCAGACAAGCTTGAAATAGCGAAACAGGAATTTAATTTTATGGTGGAACAGGGATTATGCAAACCATCAAAGAGCTGTTGGTCAAGTCCATTACATTTGGTGCTCAAGAAAAATGGTAAGTGGCGCCCTTGTGGGGACTACCGTAGTTTAAATGCACAAACAATCCCCGACAAATATCCTGTACCACATATTCATGATTTTACCCACAGTCTACACGGTAAACGTATTTTTTCAACGATTGATTTAATAAGGGCATATAATCAAATACCAGTGGCCGAAAACGATATTCCCAAAACTGCGATTATAACCCCATTTGGCCTTTTCGAGTTCCAATATATGACTTTTGGCCTATGTAACGCTGCGCAGACTTTTCAGCGATTTATTCATGAAGTACTTAGAGGGCTCGACTTTTGTTTCCCTTACATTGATGATATTTTGATCGCTTCCGAAAACGAAGAACTGCATTTTGAACATCTTAATAAAGTATTTCAACGTCTGCAAGAATATGGCGTTGTCATTAATATTGACAAATGCACTTTTGGTCAACTTACTGTCAATTTTCTTGGACATCGTATTGAAGAAAATGGCATTAAGCCACTTCCGGAGAAGGTGTCTGCGATTGTCAACTTTTAATGCCACAAACTGTTAAAGAAATACGCCGTTTTGTTGCTATGATCAATTTTTATAGAAGATTCATTCCAAATGCAGCGATTACACAAATGCCGCTTCTTAAATATCAAGTAGGTAATAAGAAAAACGATAATACTCCAATTTTATGGAACCCAGAAGCAATTGCCGCATTTGAAAAATGTAAAACAGATTTGTCTAGTGTAACACTCTTGTCACACCCTTGTGATAATTTACCCATATGTGTTATGGTAGATGCTTCAGACATCGCAATTGGAGGAGTATTACAGCAAAAATCCGAAGATGGTTGGCAACCATTATCGTTTTTCTCAAGAAAATTAAACGAAACCCAAAAGAAATATAGCACTTATGACTGGGAACTTTTAGCAGTATATACAGTTGTTAAGTATTATCGTCATATGCTAGAAAGAAAAAAAATCATTATATTTACAGATCACAAGCCCTTGACATATGCATTCAAACAGAACCCAGATAAGGCAAGCCCACGTCAGTACCGTTAGCTAGATTTTTTGGCACAGTTTTCAACAGATATACGTTATATAAAAGGTTCTAATAACCTTGTAGCAGATACGCTTTCACGTATTGCGATAATTTCCGGATACTCTAATTTAGATTACGAACAAATTGCTATAGATCAAGAAAATGATCCTGAATTACAACAATTTTTATCGAATCCGGAAAACACATCTTTAATTTTCAAAACAATTAAAGTTGCAGCAGATAGCAAACCCCTATATTGTGATACCTCAACTGTAAATGTAAGACCGTTTATACCAAAAACTCATCGTGCAAGCGTTTTCCACGCATTCCATGATCTTTCCCATAGCGGATATACATCAACATTTGAAGGAATAAAGAAAAGATTTGTGTGGCCTAAAATGGGTAAAGACATAAAAGCTATGATAAAAACTTGTATGAGCTGCCAGCGATCAAAGGTGTATCGACATACACGAAGTGAAATATCTTCTTATCTGACTCCATTGGAACGATTTTCTCACATAAATGTAGACTTAGTAGGTCCTCTACCATACCACAAAGGTTATACTTATCTTTTGACATGCATCGATAGATTTACACGTTGGACTGAGGCGATTCCAATTGAGGATTGTAAAGCAACAACAGTGGCCGAAGCTTTCTATAAAGAATGGATTACAAGGTTTGGTGTCCCCCTAAGATTATCTACAGATCAAGGCCGACAATTTGAATCACAATTATTTAAAGAACTTGGACAAATTCTCGGCGCTCAACGTATCCGCACATCTCCATATCACCCATCTGCAAATGGAATGATCTAGAGATGGCACAGATGTCTAAAAACAGCTTTAATGTGCCATCACAACACGAATTGGTACGATGTGTTACCAACTGTCTTGTTAGGTCTTCGAGCAAGCTTCATGAAAAGTATTAAGTGTAAACCATCAGAACTTGTTTATGGTACAGCTCTACGCCTTCCAGCAGATTTTTTTACGGAAACAACGGCAGCGCATCCAACGGATGAATTCGTGAAATCTCTTAAAAACAAAATGAATGCATTAAAGCCTGTTCCTGCAATACATAAAAATAACCGTACAGTATTCGTATCTCAAGATCTTCAAAACTGTGAGTTTGTTTTTATTCGTGAAGATGGTATAAGAAAATCTTTACAACCCCCATATCAAGGCCCATTTCGTGTCATTAAAAGAACTCAAAAACTTTTTACTTTAGATGTCAAAGGTATTGAAAAAGTTATATCAATTGATAGGTTGAAACCCGCTTACATTTTTAACACCGAAATTGAACAAGATCCAAAACTGATATTTATCACTGATTCAAAACGGGTTCAGAAACCTCAAGTTACTTTTCGTTAGAGATCCTGCCTTGCAACATCTCTGGGAGGGAGTATATGTAGGCATAATATACTTTGCACAAAAACACTTTGCACTTAAAAATAGTTTTTAATTATTTTACCTTTGATTTTTATTGTAAAAAGAAAAATATATTCTTATGAAAAATTATAAAAAATATTTTTGAACGTGAAACAATAAATACATATTGATATTTTAAATTCAACTTCCGTGTTTAATTGTTTCAGTTGTTTATATAGTATACTAAGTTTTAATTACTCTTTGTAAATTTCAATTGTATCCCTCCTACAGTTCACGAAATATTCACATATTCGTGAATAACACCTCTCTATCGGAACACCCTATAAAACTTAGTATTTGCTACTATAGCGGCCACAGCTATACACCTTCTGTGAAAATTTCAAGCATCTACCTATTAGGGTTCAAAACTTAGGCCTTATACATGCAAATCACACCACTATCGGAACACCCTTTAATTTTTAGTTTTATTTTTTTATAGTTGTTTATATAGTGAACTAATTACTGTTTGTAAATTTCACGTGTATCCCACCTACAGTTCACGAAATATGCACATATTCGTGAATAACACCTCTCTATTGGAACACCCTATAAGTTTTAGTATTTGTTGCTGTAGCGGCAATAGCTATACATAATTTGTGAAAATTTCAAGAGTCTACCTATTACGGTTCCAGAGATAAAAGGCGCTGACAGACGGACAGACATTAGGGTTACGTTTTTACACTTTGTGTACGGAACCCTAAAAATGAGACAATCGGACCAAGACGAAAAAAGTTCTCCTTAGAAGAACTAATCCTACCTCTGAAAAAATAAATTTTTTTTAAGTTTTCCCATACTTTTGTTTAGCAAATGAAACTTTTGTGGTCAGCGAATGTTCAACAACCTAAACTTGGACCCAGGAGATTCTAAAATACCATTTTTCGCCACGCCCCATTTGTGGTCGGTGACATTAAATATTATTTGCAAGAATAATGTATTTATTATTTGCAATAATAATGTATTTATTACATACAGATGAAATTTGAAGTCAGGCATAAGTTCGTTTTATTCTCTCTAAGAAAGAATAAACTAAATTACAAATAAATTATATGATAATATTATAGAAAAATTGCGAAAACTTAATAAATAGTTGGCTGAAGCAACAACATATAAATATAAGGTGGTAAATATTAAAGTAAAAATATTAAAAACAAGATGGAAGCTTTAGGTAGTGGTAGACTACGTTCTCACCAATTTTTCTCTAATATTATCACCTAATTTGTAATTTAATTTATAGTTTCTTAAGAGAATAAAACGAACCTCAGCCTGACTTCAAATTTCATATGTATGTAAAATTAATAGTTTGACTAATAAAATTTCAAATATTTAATATTTTTGAGTTTTTATTTATGGGTAATTTCAATCCCCGAAACTTCCATGTGAATTGAAAAATTTTTTTTGCTAATTTAAAAAAAAATTCATTTTTAAGCTTTTGTGTCGAATAGAATGTGTCTGACCAATCTCTACCAACCGAGAATATTAACAGGTTGTAATTTATTACTTTATATTTAGTATCTAATTTATCCGAAAATAAGTAATTTATTTATAATTAGCTGTGGCCGCCACTTCGTCAGCGACCTTATTTTGCCTTAAAAGTAATCCACTTTAAGACTCTTACTTTAATAGTGCTTTAGATATAGTTATTACCCATACCTGGGTAATTATTCAGAAACATAGGCTTTATGAAAATTTTAGAATTCTAAAATTATTGTAGAGTTCTCTAAACTTCCGGCTGACAAAAATAAAACTTGCTGCCAAGTACTGTTGAATCGGTAAAATTGCTTACTTTTACTACTTGCTGCCTATTTTCTCTTGGCAATGAGAAATTTTTATGAAAAAAATATCCTAGAACCCTGATTCTAAGGTACCTCTCTATAAAATTTTATTAAAAGTCATCCAGTAGATTTTACTTGATGCGAACACAAACAGACAGACAGGAAAAAAAATCACAGTTTTATTATATGTATAAGTAATAACTTATTTATATTAGTAACAATAAATTGTGATTAAAATAAAAAAAAATTAAATTTTTAAAACAACTTAGAATCCAAATTCATTTTATGAGTGACAAAAAGGTTTTTAACTCGTATTATATTACATACCCTATGCAAGACGAGCAAGAACAGAACAAAGGTGAAATTTGAAAAATATCGTAAAAAATGGCGCAAAAAACGCGCAACGTTTTTTTTTTCTACAGTCTAAAAGTAGGGATCTGAAATTTTATAGGAAAATAAAAAATGTTCAGGATCGAGATTGCCCTCACTCTCAAAAACCTTTAAATCTTTTTTGACAAAATGTGAACAAAAAAAATCATTTTTTTTAATGCTGAGCGAAATTTTTAATCATAATCATTTAAGATAAAATTTAATAAATATTAATATAAGTAGATGGTAACATAGCCTTTCACACAAAAAAATATATTGCAAACCTCTCAAAATCGTAAAAGGGCAGTAAAAACGTATGCAATTTACTCAACGTATTAACAGTGCTCCAACCAAAACGACAAGCAAAAACCTTAAAAATTCTCTCTACGATGCAGAATATTGTTGTCCGTCGAGCCATGTACTTAAATTTGCTCATTTCTTAAATTTAATTGTTAGTCTAATTTCCGGCTATATTCGCAAAATACCCCTCTGTGCGGTGTTTAGGATAGAGCGACTGATTATGCCTCTCGTCCGAAGTCAGCGTTAGGGTTGCCAACAACCTCTACTCAGTATAGCTAAACAACAGGATGATAGATAACTAAGCTACTGTGACTGGTTGTGTGCTAATTGTCAACTACTTTCTGAGATGCGTCTCACAGTGGGGCTTCATCAAAATATTTTGGAAATAATTCAGCCATTTATAATGGTATGACTAACTAATACTGACTGATATTCAGTATTTTGGAAATTATTAAAAAAAGATACTTTATACTATTTAGACCACCCTGTACATGCATTTGTATAACAATATGTAATTGCACTTTAAGATATGAATTTTTTGCTACACAAAGTCCACAACAATCCTATCTAGTAAAACTAAACACGTAGTAAGTGTGTCTAATATTGCCATCATTACCAGTTGTTGGCAACAGCAGGGAACTAGTTAAAAGATGTTTGCAAAACTATACACAAAAACATAAATCAAACGAAAGCATTAATAAAAAAAAGATATTAAGAGAGAAACAAGAAAAAGTTTCAAACTTTATGTCAAGTGTCAGTTGACGTCATTTTAAAGGTGAATGATTGTGGTTACTGTTTTGGTTTGTGTTGGTATGAAAAATAGCACAAAAAGAAATATAAGTGGAATAAAAATAAATCAAATGATGAGATAAAATGAAGTATAGCTTTACAAAAAAAAAAAAAAAAAAAAAAAAAAATTATTTCGAAAAAAGGTTTTTCATATGCTTTAAAAAATAAGGCTTTTCTATTATTGGTTTTGATATAATAAAATTAAAAGGTTATTAGGGTTCCGTACACAAAGTGTAAAAACGTAACCCTATTGTTTTCGCTACAATGTCTGTCCGTCTGTCCGTCTGTCCGTCTGTCCGTCTGTCCGTCTGTCAGCGCCTTTTATCTCTGGACCCGTAATAGGTAGACTCTTGAAATTTTCACAGATGATGTATAGCTGTTGCCGCTATAGCAACAAATACTAAAACTTATAGGGTGTTCCGATAGAGAGGTGTTATTCACGAATATGTGCATATTACGTGAACTGTAGGTGGGATACACTTGAAATTTACAAACAGTAATTAAAACTTAGTTCGCTATATAAACAACTCTAAAAAATAAAAATAAAAATTAAAGGGTGTTCCGATAGTGGTATTGTTTGCATGTATAAGGCCTAAATTGTGAACCATAATAGGTAGACGCTTGAAATTTTCACAGAAGGTGTATAACTGTGGCCGCTATAGTAGCAAATTCTAAACCTTATAGGGTGTTCCGATAGAGAGGTGTTATTCATGAATATGTGCTTATTTCTTGAACTGTAGGAGGAATAAAAATATGCAAGCAGTAACTAAAACTTAGTTCGCTATATAAATAAGTCTAAAAAAATAAACATAAAAATTAAAGGGTATTTCGATAGTGGCGTGATTTGCATGTATAAGGCCTAAGTTTTGAACCATAATAGGTAGACTCTTGAAATTTTCGCAGCAGTGGTGGCCGCTATAGCAATAAATATTAAAACTTATAGGGTATTCCGATAGGCAGGTGTTATTCACGAATCTGTGTTTATTTCTTGAACTGTAGGAGATATACACTAAATTGTATTACCATGGCCGTTATAACAACAATTCGCGAATATGACTTTGATTTTAAAAAGAAAAGGGTGCCCAATAAGACATGAAAAAATTAACAACTTGAGTTTTTAAAGGCGTACTAGACATAGTACGGAAGGAACCCTACGTGTGTGAGACTAACTCGAACTTGACTGATTTATTTAATTTTCTAATTATTAAAATCTGGTTTTAATGCTTGACTTGACTATCGAAATTATTTTAATAGATAAATACTTATTTTTTAAAAAAGACAATAGTAAAAGCTGATGTTTTAATCCCCCGCTTGTACGAAAACTGCGGTATTTAGTATTTTTGGGTTTCCTGCCTAAAGATTAAAAACGGCTCCCTGTAAAAGCATGCATGATATACCTTAAATAATACAAATATATGTTTAAAGTTGCCAGATAGAGTTTCTACAAAATCATCAAATTCAATATCTCAAAATACAAAAATCTTAAAATCTTAATTTGCTTTAAGACGGAAAGAAAGTTTAATAAGTATGAGAGATTGTTTAAAATATGATAGCTATGGCTGTATTTAAAGCGAGAGTACAGAGAGGAGAAAAGAGGAAAGACACCGGCGATTTGTATAAAGAATGTTGGTAAATTTAACACAAAAAATTATTCTTAACTAGAAGATGTAATAAGCTAAGTAGATCTTGATCAGAAGGAACTGAAAATTGTAACCAAGATCTACTACATCAAGGGAAATGCAAGGATTTAAGTTCTACCTTAGACAAATAATTATATGTGCAATGCTTCAACTTTAATTTAAATTAAAAGAAGTAATGGAAATTGGGAACAGATATTTTTTTTCGAATTTATAGTTTAAAGAAATAAAAATAAAATAACAAAATTTTATTAATCTATTTTTTTTTAACATGGAAAAAAATTCAAACTTTAAATCCCCATAGAAAATAGTTATATGAGCAAAAATTTTATTTAATAGATATACGTATTGTTTTAGTTACGAAATAAAAATTGTATATATGTTAATATACATATGACCATCCTGACCAATTTGACACCACCAAGGAGTATTGACTCCACCAGTTTTTTCAGGACAGACATCTCAATATTGACCCATTCAACCAATATGTGCTTCTTTTTAGCTATTTCCAGCTGCCAAATAGGTTCAGGATGTATGAATTTTGCAGAAGGTATTCACAATAGATCCTCGATGGGATAGAGGTCTGGGCTTAAAGCAGACCCCTCGAGCAAATCAATTTGTCGAAAATTAAAAAATGCCTTTATCTTCTTCACCATATGGTCCGGTGCATTATCCTGCCGGAAAGTCCAATTATCGCGTTGTAAATCACCAGCAAAATCAAGGCATTCGTTTTGTAACAAATCCATGTAGATTTCTGCATTCAATTTTCCTAGCACAAAGCCTTTTTTGGGCTTCCCTCTTGATAAAAACTACCGCCCATACATTGAGTAATCCTGCACCATTCGATTGTGGCATGCTTCCCGTGGACGTCATACGTCCATCTACGTACGCCTGAACAACGCTTGCAAATAGTGCAATTTTATTTCGAAAATAATGGTTCGTGCGGAAAAGTATCGCGCTCTACGTCCATTAGAGATGAAGCGCACTTCTGGTTGAATGGCTACGTCAACAAACAAAACTGCCGCATTTGGAGTGAAGGTAATCCTCAAGTGTATTTCTAAATACCATTACATCCAGAAAAACTGACTTTTTGGTGCGCTTTATGGGCTGATGGAATCATTGGTCCGTACTTTTTTTAAAAACGATGGTGGCCAGAACGTTACAGTCAATGGTGATCGGTATAGAGCCATGATTACTAACTTTTTCATTCCTGAATTGAATAACCATGATGTCCAGGAGATATGGTTTCAACAAGACGGCGCAACATGTCACACAGCTCGTGCCACAATAGATTTATTGAAAGACACGTTTGGTGACCGCCTAATTTCACGTTTTGGACCTGTGAATTGGCCTCCAAGATCTTGTGATTTAACACCGGTAGACCCTACTTTCTGTAGGGTTAGTCATTGGTCTATGCGGATAAAAGCCACAAACGCTTGACCATTTGGAAGACAATATTCGCCGTGTTATTGCGGATATACGGCCACAAATGTTGGAAAAAGTCATCGAAAATTGGACATCAAGATTGGACTATCTCTGCGCCAGCCGTGGCGGTCATATGCCAGAAATCATATTTAAAATGTAATGCCACAAGATTATCTTTCGGATAAATAAAATTCATGTTAATCGAATAATCCATCGTTGTTTTATTGCAACTTAAAGTTCTATACCTCTATAAAAAACACCCTTTATGACATAAGGTCCAAAGAAAAGCAATTTTGCACATATAATTATTTGACTGGGAGTATTTTATTCTATATGAGTTATTTTCCCGCGATTTTTTTCATTTTCAAATACCAGTCCTATTTGCAATTTTAGGTAACGTCTTTTTTCCAAATAAGCAAGTTTAGAAAATAACAATAGAAATAATTTTTTTTTCCTTGAAATTGCTTTATACATATCTGTCTTGCCATTAGCCAACCTTAACTACAATTAGATATTTTTTTTAATTTGCATAATTTTGATTATTAACACAATAGTGATGACATTAACAATGTCAAAGCCGTGCTATGCTCTGCGAAATTATATAAGTTTAATTTTATTTGAACATGTTTTAAATAAAATAATATTTATTCTGGCTTAAGTTCTTTATTATAAACAGATAAAGATAAGTTACACACTAGCACAATGTAATGCATTTCTGGTTCGCTACATCCGTCGCACACTGGGTTGAAATTGCTAAAAACGGCTCTTAATACAGGCGTTAGAGATAGCACTTATTTTTTCGTTTCGTAGTATTAAATGGGACATTAATACTTAAAAAAAATCATTTTTGAAAAAAAAAATTTTTTTTAAACGCCAGGGATGTTCGTTTGTCAGCTCGTATGAATAATTAAACTGCTTTGGAAGCTCCATTTTTAAAGATAAATGAATGAAATTTGGGCAATTTGATTTTTTTAAGGTTAGTAACTCAACATACAAAAATTCACCGAAATCGGTAAATGATTTAGTATAGCCCCCATACAAAATTTTCCCGAAAATAGACTATACTAATCATTATTTATAAAAAAGTTTTTATTAATATTAATTTACATTTTATGTTTAATACTACTAGTCTTCCCCATAGTCCTCCAGGTTTTTTTTATGGGCCCTCAAAAAAATTATCATTTACTCAAGCTCATATTTTGCAAACCGTTTGGAATTTTGATATACTCTCTGAGGCAAAGTTGTAGCTCTTGTCATAAAGAACAAAAATTGTGAACATATAAAATCAAAAAAACTTCATCTTCCAAAAATTTCTACTTGAAAGTGAAAATTTATTGTTTTTTACACCAAATTTCAAAAAAATATTAAAAATATTTCTACAACAAATATATTTAACTGAGATACATATTTTAGTTTCCAAATACCTGAAGTTGAAGGTTCCATTAAAAAAAATAAAACTTTTATGCTAGGAAAATCCCAAAATTTAATTTAAAAAAAAAAATTTTTTTCGTTTCACCACTGTTTCAAAAACTTGAAAAATGAAAAAGATAATTAGTGATGCACAATTTTGTTTACTATAACCTGAAATAGATTAATTTTTAAAAATATAAATTTTCAATTTTCAATTAAGAGCTATTATTGGGAATTTCAACCCAACGTGCGTCGTCAGATATCTTCGTATGTGTAACATTTTTAAACTTGTTGATCCTGGCGGCATGTTTAACAATAATTGCAATATTTTAATTGATATTAAATGATTTTTTTTTTTCGAATAAACAATTAAATAAAATTTACCACTTAATAATATGTATTTAAACAATTTTATATATTTATTTAATGTTAACATTTAATCTTTTGTTGTGTTAGAAAAAAATTAAATAAAATTATTATTATTTTCATAATAATCCCTTTAGCAAACAAGTCATTTTGAAGGCGTGTAAAACATCTAATGATAATTACACATGAATCTAAAAATATGTTTGATGTATAAATAAAACTTATCGCTGCAGACTAACAATGCCTGCCTGCCTGCTACTGAAATTGACGAACGGAAAAAGGAAACGCAGCAAACACTGCTAAAAAGGTGTGTTTTCACAGCCGAACACATTTTGCACAGTGAACCGGAAAGTGAATATAACTATAATGAGTTGTTGTAATAACTATAAATGACATTTATGTTCACTGAGTTATTGTTGTAAAAGGGGGAGAACAATTTTTAAATTTCTAATTTAGTTGCTTAGAGTGATTATTAGGCTTTAAATAAACTTACAAATTGGGTATTTGGACAGATTGTTTATAAATAAATTTCCTTTTTTTTACTACTTTAAGGCAATATTAGCCGGGTTTTAAGGGGGCAACTAACTGACCTTAACCTTTTGGACTTAGAAGTCTTTTTTTCATATTATAATATGCAACTTTTGCTTTAATAAAGTTATACTGAATTTCAGACATTAAGACATCTTAACAATTGAATCATTATACATTTTCACAAAGAAAATGTTGAATAGACTTCACTGGCAAAAGCAGACAAGAAACAAATTTTGCCAGATATTTTGAAAATCTAAATCAAGCGATTGTTGCTTATCTAATTATGAACTGCCCATAATTCACCTAGAAGTAAACTACGACCACAATTTTTCGACAAAATTGCAGAGTTTCCTTTTCTAAGGATTACTTTGTTTAAGCTTTTGAAGAAGTCATACCTTTATAGCAATTGCAGTTACTGGGGATGGTAACGGATGGAACATTCCGACATTGCCTGGTACAATATACTCAATACTGTTCCGTAAGAACTTTATTTATACAGGTGAATAGATCGATATGCAATAGTAAAAAATTGAACCGAAAGCTGTAGATTAAATGAATAACACAGTGATAGCTCTACTTGTGCGATACAGATTTACATCAGTGTCTTGCTTGCCCCCTTAACAAGATGGTGGTCTTACCGCTGATTAAAAATAAGGCTTCTACCAACGACCATGCTACACATAGCGACACAACAAGTAGCCACTTTAGAACTTGGCTGGCAGGACCATGTTCACAATCCTTGTTCTGTTGAAGTGCAACAGAATGGCGGACTAAACTACCCTTTCTCCGATTTAGGTCCATACCGCAGACACCACGTTTTTTTTTGTAGGGGGGCATACCGAAGCAGGCTACCAACTTCTTGGGGCCCCTTTCGACCCAATTCGTTTTGCAATGATTTCTGGAAATTTACGAATACCTTACTTTCATTGAGTCTCGTGCTGTCACTGGCCTTTTACTCTCGACTGTAGTGATTTCAGACTGGCGACTGATACATATCGACAATCTTTCTCATCACAGACGCTAGATCACCACAGTAGGTTCATATAATATGTGTCTGCTCGTGGTCCAAAGACCTTTTTTATGTTAGCCTTTTTCCAAGCACAGTCTGCAAGTATCGATTTTAAACTCGGCGAGAAAATACTTGAGAGTCCGTGACCTGTTAACGCAGGTAACCATTTGCTGGCACCCAGATTATATCCAAGCTCCCTATTGGTCATACTGCCAACTTATAGTGAACAATTCCAGAGTCTTTGGTGAGAATCGAACTCACAATACCGGACTTATAGACTAGCACACAACCACGGTGGGCTAGTACCGAGGCAGTCACCATTTTACGCCACGAAGTTTCTCACAAATAACTGGTCACAGATATTTGTAGTCACTGGTTCGCGTGGTACTAGTTGTTTGGACACTTGTTAAACTTTATTTGCCAGTTATAGGCTCCGTGTAAGGTTTGTTAGAGGTCAATAAGGCTATAAGCTCCCGGGAGGATCTCAAATTCTAAAGGCTCAAAATGCTTTAGTTTAATTTTTAGGCGGTGAAAATTTACGTAGAAAAAGCAGTGAAAGTGAGCCAATTTCAAGGTACTGCATACTCAAAGGCATCTTTTATTTTTAAAAGCAGTATATTTTAAGTAATGTTGCGCAACATAGGGCGCTGTTTGAAAATTATGAGTAAATCCTTTCCTGTCTGTCTTTTACAGAGCCTTACAATAATTTCTAGAATTATGGAATTTTATATAAATTTTAGAATTTTATACAGGGATGGGTACATTTATATAAGACTTAAATTTGTAGGAGCCTTAAAATTTGTTGTGGAGTACTTTCAAAGCAAAATCGAATATAATATTGTCAGGACGCACGCAACGTGACTTATAGATTTCTTACATAGCTATACATAGGTTTTATTTGTTTTATAAATTCAATTTTATTATATTAAGGTCATTTAACAACTGAAAATAGTACAATATATTAAATAAATTCCTAGTTATTAAATAAGATTCTAATAATTTTTAAAAACTGAACACAAAACTTAAAAAGAAAATAATCAAACATTATTTGTTTGTTTATAATCATGTTGTGGTTACATAATAGCAAACTTATCATACTTTTTTTACTAATAATATAATATGGTTATAAATACAATATTATTTTTCAGTACTAATAAAACTTTGATGATTTATGATTTTAAAATTATATAGTTCAAAACCATAAAGTTGCATTTTTGGGTGCAGTAACCATTTAATGATCAAATAGTAGCAGAAACCTATTTATCTTGACCATAGTAATGATTACAACAACTACAAAATTTTAATCGCAACCTTATATTTTGTTACAGAGAACATAGGATGGTTCTTGTAACCATGTTTTTTGTCTGCGTGTAAAGAGTAGATAGTGATAGAAGAAGCTGTGTCTTTAGATTAGGGAAATTATCACCAAATGGGGGATAAAAAAATTGTTTTGGAAAATGTGGATTTTTTTGAGTATAGTTTTAATATTTTGGGGATTTTAGTAGAATATTTGGGGATTGTAATTTTATTATTTCTATTATTCTTTTCTAAGTTTCTTCATTTGAAAAAAAAAATACGTTATATAAACTTGCAGACAAGACTGCTACTTGAAAATAAGAAAAAAAAAAACGATCGGAAAAATTCAAGCAATAGAACTTAAATCCTTAGTATTGATCTTGGTTACGATTTTCGAAAAGAATATAAATCTGCAGATGCAGCACGATAAAAAACCGTATTTTCTATATCTTAAAAGTTTATTGTAGAAAATGATAAAACGTTTCATAGAGTACCAAAAGAACTTGTTTATCATGACCATAGTAATGATTAAAACAACTATTATTTGTTCATCGCAACCATACATTATTACAGAGAACATATGATGGTTCTTGTTTTTCTCTGAGTGCATAGACTTGAACGACTTTTTCTTTTCTTTCCACTTGTCTCTTTTATTTTATCCAATTCCACAGAAAGTAACAGAAATAATTGCCAGAGTTTTAATTATTTTTTTTTTTCGTAACTGTTTTCATTACACCTTACGACGCCTTTAAAACGGTCAAAGTGAGCAATTGAAAAAAATTCCCACGAATTCTATAACAAAACTGAATAATTTTAAAGCTTTACTTAAACGTAAATTATTACGATATACAAAAAATTAAACCAGGTTTTAACACAAACACTTGTCAGAAGGCATAAAAAGCCGCCAACAATTTAACACTTTTTTTAATAGAGTTTTTAACTAAGAACAATTAAAACATTTTAATTAATTAATCGTTTTAATCGTGCCACTGTGACTGGGACTGTGTAGTGAGTAAAAGCAGAAACGAATAACTTAACACAACTTGAAAAAATACAACGAAACTATAAAAAAGAAATTATTTTATGACTTTGCTTTGTTGGAACATCTGTACTTTTTATTTACAACCAGCACAACTTTTTATTTTACTTCAGCTCATTTAAAGTTACTGTTAAGCTGAGGGCTTCTAGAAAATGCTTTTGTCAGTTGTGGGTTATTTTAACTTCTTTTTTTAAACTATTTTTTACGATTTCTAAGATTTTCTTTCTTTCTCATTTCTTTGTTTCATTTTTAATGTTTTCTTAAGAGGTACATACAAAAAAGTAAAAAAAGAAAGAAACCTGAAAGTAAGCTGTACAGGAATAATAAAAAAGTCTTTTGCAACGTGTTTTAACGTGCACCATAGGAATTTAGGTTAGAATTTAATTTATTCATTTCGTGTGAAACTTCTTCAATATTAAGTAGATATTTCATGTTATATGAAGTGTGTTGAAAAATATAATACAATTATAAAATTAAACACGCTATGTTTCACCGACTTCTAAAACTTTTAATTATGTTGTTACACTTTCAATTCTGACCGCTAATGAAAATAAGGCAGGGAAACACTGATTCTACGGCATGAGATTTATTAGTCATCGGTTGGTTAAATTTAAAGGGCCTATGTTGAATGTAAACCACACCTAAACGTCAAGTTTTTTTCTGCATTTAAATATCCCGCTTTCAAAAATAAAAGATGACTGAAAGTATGCAGTTATAGCTATCCTATATTTGAATCAGGATTCAAGGGTACCTCCTCACAAAATTTTATTAAATCCATTTAGGAGTTTTTACGTGATGCGAACACAAAAAGGAAAAATAGACAGACAGACAGACAGACAGACAAAAAATGAGTTTCTATTATATTATATCCATTGATATATAAATGTAAGGGGGAATTTCGAAGCAGACCACCAGACAGAAACTGGTGGTCTGCTTTTAGAACCCATTCCGTCCTCTATGATTATGGGTAACCGAAATGTAATTTATTGAGTCACGTGCTACAACCAGCCTTTAATCTTGACTTTAGTGATTTCAGACTGTCGAATGGTAACTGTCGGACTTCTTTCTAATCACACAGCCTCAAGTAATTGCTAGCATTTGTTCAAGGCTCAGGCTATAACATCCACATTTAACAATCTTCTTCCAGTGATCCTGAATGTTATGCTAGCCAGTGCTGGACATTCACACACAATGTGCGCTGCCGTTACAGCCTCTTCCACTCACACTCTGCAAGTATCATCTTTTTCGATTTTCAGCTTGGCTTAAAGTCTCCATGGCCTGGCCTGACACCAACACAGTTATCCAGCTATTTTTAAATAATGATAAATATGCATTGAAAGAGTGATATTTTAAACACGGATACGCAGCGGATGGCGTTGTTATAAAATAATAACCAAATATGAATTACTTACCGCCCAATAGACAATTGAATAAAATTTGTATTTTATTTCTATTTTTACTTTCTGGAATTACATTGTTATTAAACTATTTCAAACACCTTTTAAGGAACTTTACAATAATTTTTAGAATTTTATATAAATTATATGAATTTTATTTGAATTTTATTTATTTTCTATCGATCTACCCGGTAGTTTCAATTGTTATTAATTTTCTATTTAAACAAACTTATCAAAGAAATAAAATATGAGAAATTTTATTAATTTTACATTATATTTCTACCGGGTAGATCGATACGAAGAGTACTGATGACGGACATAGCTGTCTAGAAAATGCATTCTGCTTTGCTGGTATCTAATTTTTCTTTATCTCTTTATAATTAAGAACTTAAGCCTAAATAATTAATTTATTAATTTTATATAAATTTTAGAATTTTATGCTGTGATGTGTACCTTTATATATATTTTGTTGTGGATTATTTTAAAAGCAAAATCGAACCAAATATTGTCAGGACGCACACAACGTGTGTGGGCTAAGCAAGTTACAAATAAAATTAAAAAATATTTTCTTCTTTTTTCAACATGAAAAAAGTATTTGCTATTTCCAACACAGGACAAGGACCATAAAGTTTTCTTCATTATTTAATCATGCTCGCTAAGTAGGGGGTTAGTTTATTGGTGGGTTGTTTGGTGAGTTGTTTGGTGGGTTGTTTGGTGGGTTGTTTGGTGGACTGTTAACTTTAGCTGGCATTTAGGATTAAGGTTTAAAGATTACAAAATAAATTTACTAAAAGTAAGAACGTAAGTAAGTAATGAATTTTTGCAATTTGTTTTTGTATTACAAGTAATAATAACTTTAATTAAACTAGAACTTATAAAATGTCTGTAGGTATATGAAGGACTTTTTCAATTTTATTTTTTATTTTTGTCTTGCAACATCTGGCAAATAAGTATAATTTGTCTGAAAAGGTTAATGTCTGCCATAGAAAAGGGATTTTTGAAGGTAAATACCTAAATAATTTGGGATAAACTAATAGAGAAGAAAGTGTATTTAAGACGTACATAGATATTTGAGCAAAAGTGTTCACATATGGGACTTAAACCTAGGTCAGACATTCGAATTACTACTAATATTTTTTTGGGAAATATTTATTTCGTGTAACATGATACATATAAAAATAGGTTACGAATAGTAATACAATAAAACACGACATATTAACTAATGTATATTAGCTATCTCCGATGAGCTATCCCATCCTCAAAAAATACAGTAAAGACTTGAAAAAAGCATGGCCAACCTTTGACTCGTCAAAACTGTTCTTGTTTGTAAGCAAGGAACGACACCAACTGTTTCCATCCAATTCTTTTTTAGCTAGACTATTAACACGATAATCATTTCTTACTTTGTATTGGAGGTACCCACTCCCACTCCCACTATTCCACAAATCCAGTCTGATGATTACTTGTGCAAATTTTCAAGACTCTACATATTATAGTTCTCTAGGTACACATTAATAACACACTGTGTAATTTTTTAAGTCATGGCAAAATAACCATAAACGGACACCACTACTTGATAAAAGACCAAAAAAAAGACCCCTGTCTCCTAGTTTTGCCCAAAGTACTCCAGGTTTTTTTTATGGGCCCTCAAAGATGTAAAGGTAATGTTGATGGCCCTGGACTTTTGCGGCTACCTAAGCGCTACCTAAACGGTTTTAAGAATCATTCCTAGGAAGTTCATATGTTCTAGAAAGTTTTTTATTGAGATCTTAGGTTCATTTTTGTAGTTGATTGTTTCCTTGAATTTTGAACGGTTTGCTACCTATGGACCTGAACAGGGGAAAAAAGGTAAAAAAAATTGAATTTTTTAAAGTTTTTTGCGATTTTGACCTTGAAGATGAAGTTTTTTTGATTTTATATGTTAACTATTTTTATTCTTTATGACAAGAGCTACAACATTGCCTCAGAGAGTATATCAAAATTTCAAACGGTTTGCAAAATATGAGCTTGAGTAAATGATCATTTTTTTTGCAAAAATGACATCGAGGTCCCACATCTTTGAGGGCCCATAAAAAAAAACCTGGAGGACTTTGGGCAACACTGGGAGACAGGGGTCTTTTTTTTTGGTCTTTTATCACGTAGTGGTGTCCGTATATGGTTATTTTTTTCCGTGTTGCACTGTGTAATCATTCACTTT
Organism: Phasia obesa; assembly: GCA_949628195.1. NCBI lineage: Eukaryota > Metazoa > Arthropoda > Insecta > Diptera > Tachinidae > Phasia > Phasia obesa. Next base: position 104,999,086 of record OX451219.1, read on the forward strand.
GTATGGTAGCTACCACTCCCAATATTCCAGTCTAGCCTGTGTTTCGCAAACTATGTACATTAATAAGGGGATTACTGGTGCAAAATTTCAAAGATGTACTTACTATAGTTCTCTAGCTACTTAAAAAGTGGGCGAGGTCAATTTTTCTTTCCATAAAAACCTAAGTAGGGTAATGATGAAGATTTAAGAAAACAAATTGTTATTACTTACGAACGACATTTGATTTTATTTGCCAAGTACAAATAAACTATTACCGGTATTTAGTAGATAAGTCTATATGGTAAAAAAATTACCTGGTCTGAACTTAAAAGAAAAATAGATGAAAGTTAGTGTGGAGAATAATCGTAGTGTAGATAACCAAGTGATGAAGCAAATAAAGCTGGAATAGGGAGGCCATGGAGAGAGATTTAACGATGAAGTTTTGGGAAGCTCCAAGTTATTGCAAGCTCACTAGTCTGAAGACCCACATCTGTAGCTTCATGAGTGAACTTGTGAGACAAGTTTTGCTTCGTATTGGTATAAACAGGAAGGGTTTTTTCAAAAGAACGACACTAAGTACGAGCACAGAAAAAAAATTTTCACCAATTAATGGTTTTAATTTATTAAAAAATTAAATTAAAAAATTAATTAAATTTGTATCGGAAACTAATTAAAACCTTTAATTGGAGCAAACCATTTTGTTTTTGTGAAAGTAACGCAGTACACTGTTAACAAAATATGTTAGTGAGTGAGCCCATACATCGACAGACGCTACAGCTTTTTAAAGAATGAAAAAAAATCCCCGAGTATCACACATCACAATACGTTTAAAAAGCCACATACTCAGTTTAGAACAAATGGGTGAATTTATGGAGAATAGCGACTCCAGAACAAGCAGTTAAGGCACTGTTGAGATTGCTGCCATTGGAATTAGTCATTAGATCAACGGCTGCCATGTCATTTTTGCATATGAAGAGCGATGCAATTTGGCATAGCTTTGGGCCGAACATCGCATAAGAGCATTCTATTAAGTAAAGTGATTAGGACAGCTCAAATGGCGTTGGAACGCATGAGTAGATGAAAAATGGTCGAAAGATTGCATCTAACACTCATTGCGGAAGACGGCTTACAAAATGAGTGTATGCAGAACGACATCAGCATTTTTGGTGATGGTTATTTATGGACGCTAGGGTAGGAGCAGGTGTATACTGAGTTCTTCTCCATTTACCAGGCAAAATTGCTTAGACTGCTGCTAAGATGGAAATCGAAAATGTTGATAATTGCCGACTGTGCCTGAAAGAGGCTGAGACGACAGCACACATTGTGTTAAATGTCCAGCACTGGCTATTATAAGACTTAAGATTACTCATAGAAGCTTGGTAAATGTGGATGGCATGCGGTACCTTGAGCTTTACTGTCATGAGATAGGAGGCCGACAGTTACCAGTCGACAGTCAAGGGTAAAGGCTGATGGCAGCATGTGACTCCATACAAATGAGGCTGCCGTATTTACAATTTGGTTGCCTATAATCATTGAAATCGGAAGGGGCTTGAAAGGGACGCATTAAGAAGGCGGTCTGCTTCGATACTCCACCTAAATTAAAAATAAATAATAACGGAGAATAACACATCATAGGGTCTCATGCCGCCCCAAATACATAAATAACTAAATGATATTTCACAACTTTCAAGAATCAAAATCAAATACCTTGATCGGCCACTTACTTAGAAAGGGCATATAGAATAAAAGTTAAGACAAATGTTATTAAAGGCAGAAATTTATACTGAGACAGTAGTTTGAGGTTACAATTATTTCTCAAACTACTGCCTCAGCCTCCAGCTTGCTCTTTGAATGTTTACAGTTACTTTCTGGTAAATAAAAATCACGAACACTCACAAAGACCTAAACGTGCCATTGGTTACAGCAGATATAGCGATACATTCGAAGGTTGAAATGCGTCTATATCCATCGTGTAACAAGTGGGAATATTACTTTTCTTTGATGAACCACACGATTCACGATTCAAATTCACATAGAATTATTAATTTGACGTATGATTTAAATATATTTTTACGTTACGTAGGATTCTTTTAATTGCAAAATAAAAACACATAGATATAAATTTCACTTTATTTATTCAGTTTTGAATAACTTCTGCTGACGCCACTGTTAAAAATAAACAAACTGTTCAACACAGCTGTTTCAAATAATACCGCTCGAAACCTGGAATTCTATTTATAACTGCAAGCAAAAACGCCTAGAATGTTTTATACTATAAAGATCTGACAGGTTCCTTTCTTTATTCTTATTTTTATGGAAGTACGTGTGTACATTTCAGCTGAAGAGAGGGCGTGTGTATTTCATACATTTATTAACGTGCATGTTCTTTGTTTCTTTCAGTCATTATTTTAAGAAATAGGCAATTAATGTTGTTATTGGTATTTTTTTTTTCAGAACGTATGAATAATAAGTTCTTCTTTCGTAACAATAATAATCTTTATTGTTGTCGATATATTATCATCATATGGAACTCAGTGGGTCAAACGATTGAATGCCAGTATTAATTCGATTCTCAATGGCTCGAACTCCAGCCAGCACATGTAGTTTGGATCATTTCTAGGTTACACAAAGTCTTCACGCAAAGAAAAAACATGGTTGAGGTAACCATAATATGAAAGCAACATGTTATTGTTGAATTATATGCTTATATTCAAACCATATTAGTTTAAACCATAATAATAATATTGTTATTATTGGCATATATCATCTCATCTGATATTTAAACAGTGATAGGCTGACACCTTATTTTACACATAATATATTTTACAATATATACTGTAACAACAAGTAACGAAGATAAAAGGGTAATCGCTAAAAGTTGCGAATTTGACCATAAACGTTATAGGCAGACACTTGATATTTACACAGGGTATTTAGTACTATGTTCTAGTATAAAAAAAAGTGCCGGGCAGTCGTTGGGACTGCCAATAGAAGTGAAAACTAAGTAACTTGTGATTACTTTTTCCCACGATTTTTTATGAAATACAAAGCAAAAGGATCATTTAAGTTTTCACAGAATAATTAAATACAAATATTGATAATACATATCTAAGTATATGTATATATGTATGTATGTATAAATAAATAGTTCATTTGTTTTTTAACCGACTTCAAAAAAAGAAGGAGGTTATCAATTCGTCTGAATGTTGCTTTTTTTATGTTTGTGCCCGCATAACTCAGTCATTTCTAAACCGATTTTAAAATTTTTTTCTTTATTATAAAGGAAATGCTTACAGATTGGTCCCATTTTAAAAGAAGTTCACAATTTTGAAAATTAAAGGGTGTCCCCATACAACATACGTGTATTATGAACCGTAAAGGGCACCCTTATAAAATTTTAAAAAACTGTATATCACTATAGCTGCCAATAACAGAAATTAATAAAAATATAAACTTAAAAATTAAAGGGTGTCCCCATATGTGACGTCAATTTAAATATATGAGCCATTTGAACCATTGTAGACAATCACTTGAAAATTGGACAGAATGTCCAATATTTATAATCAGAAATTAAATATTTATTATTAGAAGTTAAAGGGTGTCCCAATAGTTGATGTAATTTGATGTATAATGCAAAACTTTTGAACCGTAACAGAGTGACGGTTGAAATTTACAAAGAACCTGTAATCCTAAGTCTTTTATAACATCAAGTATATAATTTAAATTTGGAAACTAAAGGGTGCGCCATAATTGATATAATTGTACCTATCTAGCCCTATCTTTTGAACCGTTATAGACTACCACTTGAAAATTAGACAGAATCTCCACTACTATGTCCCGTATAATAACATTTATAAATATTTAAAATTGTAAAGGGTGTCTCAATAGTTGATGTAAATTGATGCATATGGCCAAACTTTTGAACCGTTTTAGACCGACATTTGAAATTAACAAAGAATCTGTCCTTTAAAATAGGTGTTTAATTTAAAATTGTACATTAAAGGCTGTCCCCTAGGTGATATTGTCTGATATAAGTGGAAAATTACTTAAATTTCGGTGGATTGCTAATGCTTAAACAATTTTTTTTCCCTACGAGTATAAGTCGTAAGACTAAACAAATATATATATTTTTAACAACTTATAACATTTTGAGGCAGATTTTACTTGTAAAGTAGTCCTCTGCTTCATAAACTTTGAAAAGTCGTTGAGACTAAAACATTTCTTCAATACTGCTGTGCTGTCTTCCGAATCCACATAGATGGTTAGGAAAAAATACTTTCTCGTTCTAAATTGGCTTAATCTTAGTAGTTAATATTTCCTTAAATTAATTTGGAAATATTTGATAACAGGCTTATTGAATGATCTTTTCCTTTTCGCTTAGCTATCATCGTATGGTCTCAACAATCAATACTCTGATATCTTTTGTTCAATTTTTCAATAAAAAAACCGAAATCTAGTATAGATTTCCTTGGCTGTTTGTGATTTATATTTACATAATTTTTTTATTTATGCTTAAACATTTTATTTATGCATAAACTTTTACAAACGAGTATAAACCTGCTGCATAAACATAAATTTTTATTTCTCCCACTCATAAAAAAACATAAACTTGCACACAAACAATACATAAAGTCTCGTATTTATGCCACTTTAACATGCTACACATTTTGTTATATGGATGATATTGGAATTTATGAACTTAAACTCAGAGGACTACATTTCGTGCTCTTTGTTAAGCCATGTTATTACTACGTCAAGATGGATAAAATTTCAGAAAAAAAAATATAAAAGATATTGACTGAATTTATGTCGATGTACTCGTCCATAATTTACTTTATGCGTAACAAATGTAAATTTTTCGTTATATTTATTTCATCTTATTTAAGCAATTTCATGCTGAATTCTTCTAGACAGGCAGTCAGGCAAATGGAAGTGACTGAACCAAACGTATCTGTGTTGTTTTTTTGCAATCTCATTTATTCTTATTTTTCATTTTAATTAAATTATAATAAGCTGGATTATATTTATCTAAATTGGTTTCGTATTATCGTTATTTTCTGTAGGTATTAAAATGTAAATGATTATAGATTAAAATAAAAAAAAAATATAAAATTTAAGAAAGCTTTTTTGTTGCTGTTTCAGAACCCAAACCGATACCAAAAATTCCAAATGACAGTTATGAACAGTGGCAATATTATCTAGTTTAGGTTTTAAGTTCGCTGTTTACATGCACTCAGAGATTTTAAACATTGTCAGATCTCAACACTGCACTTCAAAGCTTCTTTGGAGATTTGGAAAATGTGCTTAATACATCTGGATTTTCAATCCAAGTTTTTTTTATCTTTAAACCACCCATAACTACAGTTAAAGCACCACTTTCATTCGAATGTCTGTGCGTAAGCATACAACATTAAGTTTTATGATCATTCAAAATTACTCTATCGGCATCGCTCCAATCAGAGATTGTTAAGAGATCATTTAAAGATTAGGGCCAAATAGGCTTGTTTTTAAATAAAACTTAAAAATAAAAATGTTTGATCACTTATAACCATAGAGACCTACGGAAACCCCTGAGAGTTTTGTGTACAGACACACAATCTCAACAAGACTCTCACAAAGAGAACAAAACATATAAAACTCTCAATCAGTAGCATGTCATATTTCAACAAAGCATGTTGCATTGTGTAAGAAAATAAGTACACTGAAAATATTTAACCATAACCAGACAGTAATTTAAACTATGTTTGTTTTATAAATAAGTATACAAAATTCAACTTAAATATTAAAGGGTGTTCCGATAGTGACATGTAATTTGTATGTACATAGCCTAAGTTTTGAATGTATAGGTGGAATCTTGAAATTTTTACAGGAGGTGTATAACTATGGCCACTAAAAAAAATAGTAAAAAGTAAAGGGTTTTCCGCCAGTGACGTGATTTGCATGTATAAACCCTTATTTCTTAAACCGTAACAGGTAGACTCCTGAAATTTTGTACAGAAGATGTGTTGCCACGGCCGATAAAACAATTTCTAAAAATTAAAGGGTGTTCCGACAGTGGCATGTTTTTTACGTATAGTGACTTATTTTTTAATAGTAGTAGGTATACTCTTAACATATTTATAGAAAAGGGGTTGCCATGGCCGCTATAACAAATAATAAAATTAAAGGGCGTTCCAAAAGTGCCCTTATTTTATAAATCGTAATAGGTAGACTCTTGAAATGTTTACAGTAGATGTATTACTTCGGCCGCTATAAAATTACTTAAAATTGAAGTGGGTCCATTAGTGACGTGTTTTTCACGAATATTACCTTTTTTTTGAACCGCAGTAGGTAGGCTCCTGATATTTTAATAGAAAGTGTATTACCATGGCGGCTATAAAATCAATTTCTAAAATTTAAAGAGTGTTCCAATTATGATGAAATATGAAATTTTCTCGAATATTACTTTAATATTAAAATTTAAGGGTGTCCCATTAGGCATAAAGAATTTTTAAAATATACTGAACATAGTACGGAACCCTACGTGTGTGAGTCTAACTTAAACTTGACTGATTTTTTTTTTATAGGAACTGCTTGTACGGAATTTTCACAACACACACATACATACATATGTTACAATTCATGACTATTTCTTAATTCTAAGAATCATAGGAAAACTAATTTAATTATACATTAACCTAATATTGTACAAAAACCTTTTGTATCAAATTTTTACAACCATAAAATATTCACGTGCTACCATTTTTTGCTACTTTTTAACTCTATCTTAGCAAAAAACTTAAATTAAAATATGGTTAACTCCTTCAAAATTAAACTCTTTTGTATTTACTAATGGTAAACGATGTGATTTTTTTTTCAGTGCAAAACACCAATACATTCTCATACTAACCACTTTTAACAGCTTGCTCTGGTTGGGTATGCTGGCTTATAACCAGGGATGCCACTTTGGTATGATCGGACCAAAATTGGTAGTTTTTTCTTATTTATAAACGATTTGGTATTTTGGTTGGTTTGTTCCAGTTCATCTGCGTTTTTGGTAGAAAAACTTATTTGTCCATTTTAAATGTTAAAATTACTATCCAAAAAGAAAATGCTTGAAATTTTCGATACGATTTACTATAACGATTGGAATTACAATTTGTAAATGTGTTAATGTATAAGTTCAACAACCTTGTACTTGGTTACAAATGAAAGAAATCGTAGTAAATGACATTATTAAATTAAAGCAAACGAATTTGTAAGGATACAATTAATTTGTTGTAAAAAAAGTGGTAGTTTTTTTAGAACTTGGAAGGTTTTGGTGGATTTTAGGGATAACTGTGGTAGAAAAATATTTTTCTTTGTGGCAACGCTGGTTAAATCTGGTCTATCTTGCTCTCTCTCTCTCTCTCTGAACACTGTTACCTCCAAGGCATATTTAACCAGGTGACTGCACAAGACGGAGCTAATAATAAAAATAAATTTTTTCAATTTTTTTTATATGGAGTTTGACATTAATCAGGTTTTTTAAGAGAGAATAATATCTATTTTACTGTCAAAATCCATATAAAAAAATTTTGCTCAAATTTCCTCTCCCTTACGCTATCACCTTGTTTAATATGCCTTGGTTACCTCCACTTAAACCATTTTTTATTAGCTAAGTATTAAATATTTTCTTGCTTTTAATATTTGAACGAAATTATTATAAACACAAGTTGAATGCATGAATAAATTTAATTCATTATAATTAACTAAAATACCAAACACACAAAAAGTGCATAAATGTACATTTTAATTCTAAACTTTCAACCAAAATATTTTAATAAATTTTTATATTTTTATATATTTATATATTGAATAAATTAACAAAAAAAAAAAAAAAAAACAACAATACGATTTTTAAAAACATCTCCATTTACCAGATGTCGACAATTTTAATTTAAATTGAATTTATTCAATCATAAAAATTTTCTAATACACATGTACTCGTATTATAAAGCCCTCAATCACTTTAGCCTTTGTAAAAAAGAAAAATAAAAAGTTAAAAGAAATTTCCACTCAAGCATGTGTAATTATGTAGAGAAATAGACACATGTACGATTATTTAAATATATAAAGAAAAAAAATATAATCATTACTGTAACTACATGACAAATAAATTATTTATGAAAATAAGACATTGACACTTGCGGCGAAAATTATCAGAAATAAAACGACATTCGATTGTGCAACTGGTAGCTGCTGGCTGGTATAAACAGAGCCCTTTATAATGTCAAATTTGACAGTTACGATGATTTGATCTGGCTTGACAGGATATAAAGTGGAAGAAATATACTCGTAACAAATTCGATAGGAAACTTCTGCTATTGTTAATTTACATAAATTATAAATCAAATGAGGGGCTTAGAGCACAAGGGGTAAAAGTAAAAAATTTTAATATACAGGGTGGGCCAAAAGAAACCAAGGGCTCTCCAAAAATTTGTCTTAAAAGTGCCATTGTGTCTCGGGCAGTATGGGCAGTGGCTCCGTCCTGCTGAAACCACATACCAGGTCTGTTTTCAAGAGCAGGACGTAAAAAATTTTCTATCATAAACCGATACCGCTCTCCATTTACGGTTACAGCACTTCCATCTTCATTCTCGAAGAAGTAGGGCCCAATGACATTTTCAGATGTGATCCCACACCATACTGTACACCTGATGGGGTGCAATTGGCGTTGATGAATGGCTCTTGGATTTTCAGAACCCCAGAACCTACAGTTCTGCTTATTAACAAAGCCATTCAAATGAAAATGAGCTTCATCACTCATAATCAAATTTTCAATAATGTCGGCGATATGCTCTTTGCGTTAAAATAATTGATCTCTGGTTTAAATAATACAATTCCAAGTGTTGTCTATATAATCTGAAAGAAAAAATAAAAAAAAGTTAATAAACAAAAAAGTTATTAAACTTTTACACCCCTTGGTTTCTTTTGGCCCACCCTGTATTAGAAAAATGAGGTCAAATTTTAAAGCAATAAAAATTATGATTTTTTTTTTTGTGTTTTATATATTTTGACACATATCTTGGGCGTTTTAGGTAAAAATCTATAGCACCAGAGATCCATTAATTTATCAAAGGGTCTCTTGAATATATTGCCTTTTACTTATACCATTGAGCTTTTAATTTGTTATTCAAAAAAATTTTTTATTTCATAAAATAGAATTGCTAGAATAAGTCGTTAGATTTTAGCTTAGAATAAGAATTCTACTTTGAAGTCTTGTGCTTTAAACATCTCTCAATTTCAGCCACATGATAACTTAATTACAAAAAACACACAGCCTCCTACACATAATTTTCATTACTATAATTTTTTTTTTAACATGGAGTGGTAATTGTAAAGAGTTTGGTAAAGGCCCCATGGTTCACTATCAGACACAGTAGTTCGATGTATTAAAAATGGCATGTGTGCTCCTAAGTATGATAGTGCGGTTAAGAAGTGTTTATGTGTGTGATAGATTTTTTGACAGGTCTGTGAGATTTGATTATCTTTTAAAAAGTTCATTAAATAATTTTCTCTATGCGATCAGAATTGCAAAAACTTCTTTTTATATTATAGCCTGGCACCTTCAATTCTCTTTGGATAGGATTTTTCAGTAGGACAGAAATTTGTCAGTTTTTTTGTTTGTGATTGAATCATACGATTGGCTAGGATATGGAACACTGGCCTTGAATAATGTTTATTAAACTTTTCAATACAATAAGTTTTTAAGGCCCGAAGTAGAAGTATTTATAATTCGTCAGAAAGGTCTTTTGTCATTAAATTAAACATTAGTTTTTTTTTAAGATTTTTTTCCCCAGATTATTTATTATGTAACCGACTTTAGGAAAGGAGAAAGTTATCATATCATATTATCTGTAGTTTAAGCCGACTTCTACGACTCTGCTATGGCCCAAGAATCGGTTTTTCGTTAGCATAACCTTTGGATATGTCAAAGAAATAATCTATAAATATATATATGGTCTCTAGGTTCGCTAAACAGGCCGTCCGCTCATTACCATCGTCACCCACGTGGATGGGAAGCCAACATAGTGTTAAACTGTGGTGGGAACTGAGTTCATTCGTGAATACCCTAGACCTTAGCTCAAATGATGTTAAGGACTTTAGCGCAGCTTGGCTGTTCAACATCAAATATTTTGTATACCCTTTTTCTTTCTCCTTAAATATTTTCTGGCACAGAGAAGGATGGCTTATACTTCTGTCTGAAAGATCGTTGGGTATTTGCCCACGGGTATGTTTAAATAAGTATAAATAGTGGATTAATAAAAAATTTCTCACTTATTTATTATATTTTTATTTCAAAGCCAGCAGTGCTAAATATTTAGGTTCCATTTACAAATAAAACTTCGAAATAATTTCCAAGTTAAAAATCTGGAGTGGAGCCTACACCCAACTTTACCATACCCAATGGAAACAAATATTTTTATGGATATATGTATTATATAAAGAATATAAGTTTAAAGTATATTCGAAACGAAAAATTAATTATTTTCGCCTTGGGGTGTTAAGTAAGCTACACCTTGCCCCTTCCTGATTATACCCAAAATTTATACAGCTCTTCATCTCCATATACCAAAGGCACATACTAAATTTTGTTTTCATATGTTATACGGTATGACCGGTAGAGCGTTTATAATATTTGTCGGTAAGAAAACTACCTCTTGCCCCTTCCTGATTATGCCCAAAATATATACAGATCTTCATCTCCATATTATTAGACAGAGATATCTGGATTTGTACTGATAGTAAAGCCGCTATCATGTCCCTTATAGGTGTGTATAGCACATCAAATCTTGTCCTTGAATGCCGGACATCCTTAAATGTGATGGCGGATAATTCGACAGTCACCCTTAAATGGGTGAGGGGACATGGGACTAATCAAGGCAACTGTGCCGCCGATGAACTAGCCAAGAAGGGAACACTATTGTACGATGATGCCATAGACATCTATTGTGGCCCTCTCGGCCTGTTTACACCGCATTAACTTTGCCCTTTACGATATAGCGCAGACCAGATGGTCCAATGAGTCGACTTGTTCGATTGCAAGGACAATCTGGCCCTCGCTGGACGAAATGAAAATGGTCTCGCTATTTCATCTGCAGAAAATGCATATACGCGACTTAATAGCAATAGTCAATGGTCATTGCTTATTTGGAAAACATGCAAGCAGGATGGGTATCCCTTATAATGACTTCTGCAGAAGTTGCCAGAATGAAGAAGAGGAAGAAACGGTTGAACGCCTTCTCTGTCATTGCCCTGCATTAGAACACTGTCGCCTACACTGTCACGTCCAATAGAGCCTTCACAGCTAACAGCTTCCCCGTCTATGACCTTCTACCCACTTCTGTCTCTAAGGTTCTTCCTCAGTCTATAATGATCTTTGTTCTCTATCTTTTCTGTCTATCTCTCCTCTTATCTGCAGGTATCACAAAGGGACCAACATAATGGACCCAAGTGAGCTATTTTTATTCCACTTCTCTTTTCTCCTCCTCTATAAGCTGCCTGCTTAACCTAACCTTCATCTCCATATACCAAAGGCACATCCTAATTTTCATTTTAATATTGCAAACGGTATGACCTGTACAAACTCCACAATATAATATTTTTTCACTTTGTATAGAAGGTACCACGCCCATCATTCCAATCCAGTCTGTGTTTCTCTACACAAGGCATCTTAATTAGAATCGTAATTAGTGATCTTAATTAGAGATGCAAAACTCCAAGGCGCTTCCTATTGCAATTCTCTATATACAGGATAATAATTTTATACTCTGTATGGGGGGTTCCACGCTCAGTGTCCCAATTCAGCCTATATTTTTCTAGAGTATATGCATAGTTATGGGAGTTACTTGTATCTACTTTCAAGACCATACCTATTATAGTTCTCTATGTACGCGATAATAACTTTTCAATTTGTATAAGAGTTACCATGGCCACATTCCCAATTCATTCTGTATTTTGACACACTATGCACATTAGCACAGGGGTTACTCGTGCAAAGTTTCAAGGCTCTAGCTATTGTATAATAATCGATAATAATTTTTCACTTTGTAAGGGAGGTATCACGCCCACTATTCCCATTCAGTCTGTGTTTCTCTAAACTAAGTATGTTATTATAGAAGTAACTGGTGCAAAATTTCAAGGCGCTATCTATTACTGTTACCAAGCAACACGATGATAAATATTTACTGTGTATGGGAGGTGCCACGCCCACGTCGAATATCACATAAATAAGTACCCTATTTTACCAAACGTATATCTAATAATAAACTGTGAAAATTTTAGAAAGATTGGTTCACTGGTGCCGACAGCTATAGTTTTCCGACAAACAAACAAACGTACAAACGTGTGCTTTATCTATATAGAATAGAAAAAGATAATTATTTAAAGAAATATATTCTATATATCAATCAAGTGGCCAATTTCGTGTAGGGAATGTTTATTGCAATTTTAAAACAAATTTGATATTCCAGTGTAAATTTTCCTACAGGGCAATTGAATCATTTATGTGCTGGTGAAATCGTAATACGTACACATAATTCAAACATGTACATACATACATCTGCTGTAAATAAAAATTAATAACATTTCCTAGCAGTACGTGCCTCTTTATACATGTATTCGAAATATTTACGACATACTCAATCATATTGATAAATTACGACAGTGTTCCACTCTTATTCAATGTAACAAAATTGTAGCAAATAAATTGTTAACATGCTTTATGATCCTTTTGCAACAATTTTGTGTTAAAACTCTGTTGCTGATGTGAAGATAGGGTTTATATATAACTATTTTATATATAACTATTTTATACATGTTACAAAGAATCATAATAAAAATTTTACAATATAAGCACCAATTCATATAAACAGAGGATAAAACGCATGCCTCATAATGTATACCCTCATATCATATCATATCATATCAAGCAGTGGGGGATGTGACACAAAATAAAATAAAATTGAAATGAAATTGCTTCGTCTTGTTGGAAAAAGCTAGACCAAGGTGGACCAACATATAAAAATTAAATTTTAATAGACGAATATCTCCTAAGTAGTTTGGAGCTCGACTAAACAAATATCGATGTAGAGCTATTGCTATTGCAAGATTTTAAAAATTTAAAATTTTTCATACAACTAAGGTGTCCCAATGTTAATCGTCATGGCACTTAAATTTTATCGAAATTTTTTTGTTTAAAATTGTATTGAAAGTTTTTTGTTTAAAATTTTATCGAAAGTTTTTTGTTTAAAATTTTATCGAAAGTTTTTTCTTTAAAAGAACAATTTTGGTTAAAAATTTTATGGAAAATTTTTTGTTGAAAATTTTATCGAAAATTTTTTGTTGAAAATTTTATCGAAAATTTTTTGTTGAAAATTTTATCGAAAATTTTTTGTTGAAAATTTTATCGAAAATTTTTTGTTGAAAATTTTATCGAAAATTTTTTGTTGAAAATTTTATCGAAAATTTTTTGTTGAAAATTTTATCGAAAATTTTTTGTTGAAAATTTTATCGAAAATTTTTTGTTGAAAATTTTATCGAAAATTTTTTGTTAAAAATTTTATCGAAAATTTTTTGTTAAAAATTTTATCGAAAATTTTTTGTTAAAAATTTTATCGAAAATTTTTTGTTAAAAATTTGATCGAAAGTTTTTTGTCAAAAATTTTATCGAAAGTTTTTTGTTAAAAATTTTATCGAAAGTTTTTTTGTTAAAAATTTTTTCGAAAATTTTTTATTAACTATTTTTCCGAAATTTTTTTGTTAAAAAATTTATTGAAAATTTTTTATTAAAATTTTTATCGAAATTTTTTTGTTAAAAACTTTATCGAAATTTTTTTGTTCAAAACTTTATCGAAAATTTTTTGTTAAAAATTTATCGAAAATTTTTTTTTAAATATGTATATTGAAAATGTTTTATCGAGATTATTGTTGTAAAAAGGTTATCGAAAAATTTTTTATTAAATTTATTAAATTTTTAATTTAAGCACAAAGCTTCAGCTCGACTACACCACAAATACATGAGAAGTGTCGATGGAAAATATAAAATTATTTCAAATTGGTTCTTTTTGATTTTTGCAAAAAAATCATCGCGTATACAGATTTTAAGCAGCCAATTTATTACTGAGATAACCAATTCGAAGGGCAACGAATTCTGTGATCTTGATGTCATAGTGCGATAGTGGACGTTGTTGGATGAAAATAATGTCGAATGATTGTTGAACGGTTGCTGTTGTAGCTTCCATAAGGAAAAGAAAAAGACTGAACTTTATTTTTCCATATCTCTGCCGAATCTTGTTATGCTATCTCGGAAATCGTCTGGCTATAACAGGTGGTTCTGCAGACGACGCACAGTGGACCATTTCTCGAGAAGGGGGCCAAAAATTCATAGCTTTTTATTAGATTAGAGTTTTTGGAGGCGTTTTTTTTTCTGTTTTGTAGGTGAGACTTTGGTCTTTAAATTTTGCTATAAAATGTAAAAATCGACCTATAAGAAAAATAATTATGGAGGGTTTAAAATGCATTTTAATTTTTATTTGAATTTTATTATGAAAGTGAAGTGATAAAATATGCTACGAAAGGTTTTTAGTTCTGCAATATTCAGTTACACTTACAACTACTACTTATTAATAAGTTTTGAACTTAAATTTTGTCAGAAAATAACAAACTTTGGCCACCGCACGCACTGTGGTTCATATTTTGAGGGGTGTAAAAATATTTTTTTATAGTTAGCGATTTAAAATTTATATTACTTATTTGAAAGTAAATGCTAAAATATTACAGGGTGGCCCAAAATTGATTTTATCTGCATTTTGTTATAATTAACAAATTTTTAAATGCCTTAAACTTTGTTATAATAGATTTTGTTACAACATAAATTTTGTATAATTATACAACTTAAAAGCTGTTAGTTGCCAAAAAAAAATAAGTCTCTGTGTTTTTCTGAAATTTTTAAACTTTATTTCAAAAAGGATCCATACTGCTTGAAAATCTTCGTCTTAATAGAACATTACTCCTTAAGGTCAAACCAGGTCAAAAAAATCTTTCACCAGTTTGTAGTCCGAACCCTCCCCTATAATTTAAAAAGCAATGTTGCAAAACTGTTCAGAAAATAATTGCTTTTTTAAAACGTGTCTATTCATTAATTTGTGCAGAAAATATCGCACCTTTGGTTAGAAAAATTGTTCTGGTGCATACGATTGCAACCCTGCGCATATATAATGGGAACTAATAGCTTCTAAGTTATGTAACTATACAAAATTTATTTTGTAACAAAATCTTTTAAAATAAAAAAAGTTATAGGCATTTCAAAATTAAAAATATCTAAAAATTTATTAATTTTAAAAAAATACAGAGAAAGTCAATTTTGGACCACCGTCTTCGCTGTGATAATGTTAAAATAGACCAGTAATATTTTGGCTCCCGAGGTACTCTGGTATTTATTTTCAAATGAGTAATATAGCTTTGAAATCGGTAACCATAAAATTTTGGCCGCCTTCTCAAAAATATGTTCCACAGTGCGACGTAAGAAACCGAATAAAAGTTAGTAAACATGCATTTGGCATTCTAAGCTTCATATGGCGAATAGTACATATCTCAAAAAGAACTAAGGTAAATATATTTAACTCCTGCAAAATCATCATCTTGAAATGGATTGCCGCCGTCAAATCGAAATTGAAGCGGCTAACTAAGACAAGAGCTGGAACTAGATAAAAACACTTGCGACGGACAAATCAGAATAGATTAAAGCTGTTATGGCCCTATGCCGCTTGCAGGATTTGCAGGAACTTATATACTTACACATAATATATATTAAATAAAAGAAAGAGTAAATCAACTAATAAAGTTAATAAGTTCGGGAAATATGCAACATTACACACATACAAATATTTCCATTAAGTTGTTCACATTGGCCTTAAGAACTTGATAGACAGTTTGTTATATGTATGTAATGAGGAATATTTTTAACAACGCAAATATTCATATGAGAGGTCACTATTGCTGTTCATGCAGGTATTTACAATAATGACACAAATAACACTGATAATGGCTGTAGCGGAACAGATTAAATCCTGTTTTCTTTGAAATATTCACATTGAATATTTTACCATATTGAAAAATATATGAGCCCTTGATTATAAAAGTGGTATAAGTCATATATTTCTTGTTTCGAAATATTAAGAGGTTTGCATTTTAAAGGATTAAAAAATATTTTTATATTATTGAATAAAATATTTTGATCGTTAAATAGTGCCAACAAATAAGTATTTATTAGGATTGTGAAATTTTTAACCATTTTTAAAAGGAAATGTGGTTTTGAAAGGTTGAAATGACTACTTATACTATTTTCAAAATTAACTGCATGGCTTTATAAATGCCTTTAACCATCAAGGAAAAATTTTTATTAGAAATTAATATTATCTTCAAACTAATTACATTGTAACTAAGTAATTTATTTTTTAGTATTTAAGGAAATAAAGTCCTTGTGGAAAATTGGTGGGATATAGGATAGTAATTCCATCATATCTTTACATTCTTCATCTGTTATTGGTCTAATGGTTGTGTATAAAAGAAGCAAATCAATGTTTTCGTATATTCTTGGCCTTCCTTTTTTAGCTTAACGGTCTAACACTTCTCCATAGGTGTTTCGCTTTCTTTTTAGTCGTTGATTCTCCCAGTTGTTTCGTCTAAATGAAATATTTCTGAGCCATTTGTTCTATCAAAAATGGGTTTCTGTTTTCACATGATTATATTATATAGGGTGTTTTTTATAGAGGTATAGACCTTTTCTTTTCAAGATGGCGACCTATTTAACAGCTGTCAAGTGATTTATTCTCAGTTTGGTTTGGCAATTCATCGTAAATAGACTCACGCCTGAACAACGCTTGCAAATAGTGCAATTTGGGCCCAAAACTAGATTACCGTTGTTCCCGATTTTCATAAGCGAATTTTGTTTAGCGATGAAGCGCAATTCTGGTTGAATTGCTACATCAACAAACAAAACTGCCGCATTTGGTGTGAAGGTATTCCTCAAGTGTACGTCGAAACACCGTTAGATCCAGAAAAACTGACTGTTTGGTGCGCTTTAAGGGCTGGTGGAATCATTGGTCCATACTTTTTCAAAAACGATGGTGGGCAGAACGTTACAGTCAATGGTGATCGGTATAGAATCATGATTACTAACATGTGGTTTCAACAAGACGGCGCAACATGTCACACAACTCGTGCCACAATAGATTTAATGAAAGACACGTTTGGTGACCGCCTAATTTCACGTTTTGGACCTGTGAATTGGCCTCCAAGATCTTGTGATTTAACACCGCTACACTACTTTCTGTGGGGCTATGTAAAGTCGTTGGTCTATGCGGATAAGCCACAAACCCATGACCATTTGGAAGAAAACATTCGCCGTGTTATTCCCTATATACGGCGACAAATGTTGGAAAAAGACATCGAAAATTGGACTACATCCGCGCCAGCCGTGGCGGTCATATGCCAGAAATCGTATTTAAAATATAATGTCATAAGATTATCTTTCGGATAAATAAATTTCATTTCAATCGAATAATCCATCGTTGTTTTATTGCAACTTAAAGTTCTATACCTCTATAAAAAACACCCTTTATTATATATTGCTCAGGAATGTATAAATAATTCGATTTAAAATAATAGTTTCTATTAAACCAAAATTGCAAAAACTTGAACACTCAAATGCTTAGAGTCGTTTGTTTCATATGCTGCTCCAGAATTTCTCTTAATTTATCTTATACTTTGTGCATAATTACGTTGATTTCCCGTCCTCTTTCTTGATTTGATGTTGCTTTCTTCCAATTGTAAGGGTTTCGATTTCTCTTTTAAAGTATGAACTGATTTATCGGATGACGATATTAGTCTTATTCGCTTCCATTTCTCGGGAACGTAACTTATACTTCATCGCCGTATAATGTCTACAATTAACTATAAATAGTGCATTTTTACATTAATAGGATTACCTGATCATTCCCGACCCGCTATCTAAAGACATGACAAAATTAATAATAATTATTTTGCCAAACTTTAAAAACAGACTGACTTATACCACTATTAAAATAAACAGTAACTGCATTTTGTTTACCAACCAGAAAAAAAACTCAATTTATCAACTTAATTTTTATTGCATACTGCGAATTACTTCAGATAACACAGAAAAAATTTTTTGCTCCTATTAACAGTTTTAATTAGTTTCAGATGCAAACTTAATTAATTTTTTAATTGACTCAATTATATAATTAATTAAGAATGAATTAAATAATTTTTCAATTAAGTAAATAATTCAATTAATTAAAAATTAAATTAAAGTTGTATCTGAAACCAATCAAAACCTTTAATTGGTGCAAACATTTTTTTCTGTGTATGTTATTTTATTAGGATTTGATATGAAGTAGATCATAAACTACATTTTTAAAATTTTTGACTTATACCACTTTCAAAATCAAGGGCTCATATAAAAAACCAAACGGACTTATAAATTACTATTTAAAGAAATAGAAATTTCATAAAATTAACTTCATTTTCAAAATGTTATCGCCAAAAGAATTCAATTTAGTTTTTTTCTCTGCCTTTAAAAATCTTATGGATCATTTCACACAACCACATATGTACACTTTAACAGTATATACCTGCACTAAAACTCTATCTTCAATGCATATGGAATTCTTAAATATTGTTTACTTAACCTCAAATATGCAAGACCATTATTAATGGAAGCTCAAAATGAATAGGGAATAAAAAAAAGAAACAGAAAATAGAAAAACTAGAATAATAACCCGAAAGAATCTTGTAAGATGAACTCTATTTTATTAGAACTTGTGCTAAATTTGTAAATGTGTAGCCTTTTAAAACTGTTGGGCGAGTAAGTGTGTTTTGAGAACAAAATATTGTTTGTATTAAACAGGCTTAGAAACTACTACATACTTCATAGGGCACAAATAGCAAACACTACATTACCTGCAGCTACTGCAACCAGCATTTGTAATGTTGTATTCATTATCTTTACAAAACAAAATGTAGCTTTTGAAATAAAAGAAAAGAAAATAAATCATCTTGACGAATGCCAGGTAAAGTTATTTACTAATTTTTTTTTTTTAACTTACTCCTACTATAAACTGAGAGGCTGAAAGGTTTCCATAGTTTTAATCCATTTCCTGCAATTCGATGGCATAGACTACTGATTTGAATCGGTATAAATTCAATTGAAATGTAGCATCAAGTAGTCATTACTTAATTACAATCAAAGTTGTTAAGAACAAGTCCACAAAGTTGATTGCAGAAATTTCGAACTTGTAGTTTTAATCACAAGAAATTTGTACATTTTTTGCTTGGAGCAATAGAATGGAATTAAATGTAAAAGCAATTGTAAAATATTTTCTAGAATTGTGTAATAGATAAGAGAATTTTGGTCAATTAAATAACTGAAGGACTATTTTACTTAGTATGTGTGTGAGAACTGAAAGGAAAGAAATTGCTTTAAAGGCAACAAATTGTATGAGGGAGCACACACCAGGGGTTAAGGATTTTCTGAAAACTAGAATGATGTTGTCTAGAATCTAATTTTTTGGTTACGTAGCTCTGGACATATTTTTTGGTCATTTAAGATGAAAAATTTGATGAAGATAAAAACCTCATATTAGCTGTTGAACATGCAACAATAACCCGGCAATAAACAAGATACAATCGATTTTGCTTTGCAGACATCGAAATGCTCTTGACAGAAAATAGAAGAATTCGCAGAGAGTGGCAATATCACAGATCTCCTCAACTCAAAAAAAGACTAAGAGAAATCACGAATCGACTAAGAGAGCGACTTGAAACCCGCAGAATTTCATCACTACAAAAATACTTGATGCTAGCCCTCAAGCGTATTATTCATTATGGCGTGAAACAAGAAATCTTAAAATACCAGTCATACGCAAGTCTCTATCACTTCTATATAACTTCTTGTCCAACCTCCGCATGAAGCACGCAAGCGGGCAATTTATACATATTTATGCCAAATTTACCTTCTACTTAAGTGGAATTGCCACCTGTAGATGCTGAAGCAGTAATAACCCTAAGACTGAACTTAAAAGATGTTGAAAGGGAAATTGCTAGTTTAAACCCCAAGAAGGCCTATGGTCTTGACAAAACTAGTAACAAGATGATAAAAGAACTTCCCCCGGTAGCAGTTAAAATAATTCTATTTATTAACCGACTTCGAAAAAAGAAGGAGGTTATCAATTCTTCTGAATGTTGCTTTTTTTATGTTTGTGCCCGCAGAACTCAGTCATTTCTGAACTGATTTTAAATTTTTTTTCTTTATTAGAAAGGAAATGCTTACAGATTGGTCCCATTTTAAAAGAAGTTCAGAATTTTGAAAATTAAAGGGTGTCCCCATACAACATACGTGTTGTACCCTTTTAACATTTAAAAAAAATGCATATCACTATAGCTGCCAATAAAAGAAATTAATAAAAAAATTAAACTTAAAAATTAAAGGGTGTCCCCATATATGACGTCAATTTAAATATTTAAACCATTGTAGACAATCACTTGAAAATTGGACAGAATATCCAATATTTATAATCAGAAATTAAATATTTATAATTAGAAGTTAAAGGGTATCCCAATAGTTGATGTAATTTGATGTATATTGTAAAACTTTTGAACCGTAACAGAGAGACGGTCGAAATTTACAAAGAACCTGTATAACTAAGTCCTTTATAACATCAAGTATATTGATGTAATTTTACCTATCTAGCCCTATCTTTTGAACCGTTATATACTAACACTTAAAAATTATACAGAATCTCCACTACTATGTCCCGTATAATAACATTTATAAATATTTAATATTATAAAGTTTGTCTCAATAGTTGATGTAAATTGATGCATATGGCCAAACTTTTGAACCGTTTTAGACAGACATTTGAAATTTACAAAGAAGCTGTCCTTTAAAATAAGTGTTTAATTTAAAATTGTACATTAAAGGGTGTCCCATAGGTGATATTGTATAACCTATATGGCCATATCTTTGTAACCGTTTCTGTTTATTACTGTTTCAGTAATAATAAGTGTAAAAAATAAAGGGTGTCCTCATATCTGATGTAATTTGTCGTATATGGCTTTATCTGCTGAACCGTTATGGATAGAAATTTGAATGTACAGAACGTATATTACTATGTCCGTTAGAGCAACAAGTATAAAAGTATTTGATTTGAGAACTATTTCTTACAGATTACTTCCTTTTAAATTTTTAGTTAAGAATTGATGCACATATATTTGTTTTGTAGTCGGATTTTTTTTTTGCAAGAATTGTTTTTAACGCCATTATACGCCCGGAGTATTTTCCCTCAGACTGGAAGGTTTCTTTTATTACTATGATACCTAAGGCGGGAAAAGACCACACAAAGGTAGACTCCTATAGGCCAATAAGTCTGTTATCAAATATGTCAAAACTATTTGAGAAGATATTAATTACTAAGCTGAACCAAATTTTTAGTGATAAAGGATGTATTCCGAACCACCAATTCGGTTTTAGAAAACAGCACAGCACTATTGAACAAACGCACAGATTAGTAAATGTAATAAAAAAGGCTTTCGAAGAAAGAAAATACTGTTCTGTGTTTTTCATAGACGTTGCCCAAGCGTTTGTTAACATTGTAACAGCACGATATATTTATTTTTAGAACAGTGTTGCATGGCCTCTGGTGTCAAATAGGCACACTAGTTTTGAAGCTGTATAGCCATTTTATTCACTTCACCGAAGATTTACTGCTAAAGAGTAATACCAGCGAAGGAGGTCGCTGTGATACATGCTTAGTAGCCGACGTACAGAGGGGTATTTTGCCAAACTAGCCGGACATTAGGCTAAAAATTAAATTTAAAAAATGTAAAAATTTAAGTGCGCAGATTGACAGACAACAAAATTCTGGATCCAGTAGTGAATTTTCAAGGCTTTTGCTCGAAATTTATCGTTTTGGGATACTGTAAAAATCAGGAAAGTTGAGTAAATTGCATAATTTTTATTGATTTTTTACGATTTTAAGAGGTTTTGAAACCAGTTATACAGTTACAGCTAGTTATATTAATTTTTAGAAAAATTTTTATTTTAAATTTTTATAATAAAAATGTCGATCAAAATAAAAAAAAATATTGTTTTTTCACTTTTGTGGCAAAAAAAAAGGTGAAAAGATTTTTAAATGATCTCCATCGCGATCCTAAAAATATTATACATCACTATAAAATTTGGGATCTCTACTTTTATATTGTAGAAAAAATCTGGCGCGTTTTACGATTTTTTCCAAATTTCACCTTTTTCCTGTTTTTGCTCATCTTGCATACGCAGATACGAGTAAGAAACCTTGTTGTCGGTCATAAAATATTTTTGATTTTTAAGTTGTTTTTAATGAATTAATTTTTAATATTTTAAATAGAATTTATTGTTACTATTATAAATAAATTATTATCTAAATAAATAATAAACTGCAACTTTCTGCCTTTCTGTCAGTCTGTCTGTGTTCGCATTACGTAAAAACTACTCGATAAATTTAAATACAATTTTATGGAGAGGTATGGTACAATCTAGGTTAAGATATATGATCTTTTTTCCGTAAAAATATCTAATTTTCAAGAGAAAATAGAAAAAAAAGTAGTGAAAGTAAGTACCGATTCAATGTTACTGCAGACATGGCAGCAACTTTGATTTTTTAAAGAAAAATTATTATTATTATTATTAAAGAATTTTTTGGTAAACCCTTTAAAATATGCAAAAACTAATGCTTCAAGCAAAAAGAGGCGAAAACTTGACCTGCTTATAACATATTTATAGTTCCAACAAAAATAAGATGATGTGAGAAATCATTTAGAATCATTTAGGGCTTTACAAATACATATATCGTAGGCAAAAATATAATGCTTCAAAGTTTCTACTTCACCACAATTGTTTTGCTATGGAAGCACTGCTTTAAAGCCTTAATTTGAAGCATTCAAAAGGAAAACATGGCGAACATGGCGTTACCCACATTGTTGTACGTTCAAATTAAATAAAATCAGTAAGAAGCTTCTGACTTGTTTGATCAGCGGGAAAGAAGCTTGTATCCAGCACAACAGGTAAAATGCGTCGCTATTATACCCATTTATTTGTAGCATACTTTTTCTTACATTTATATTAGGTCTTTTAATTATGTTATAAAATGGATTATTATCTGAGCTTAAAAAGCGAAATAAAAAGCAAAATAAATTTTTCAACATTTTAAATAATTAGTCAATATTAGAAATTGCTACTGAGAAATTCAAAGCAAAATGGGTATAAATCTAGTCAGTTTACATTTTCTCCATTTTTTAAAATTTTTTCTTTTCCTAAATCGTCAAAGTCATTATTACTTTCAACCAGACATTAATAATGTGGTTCGTCTAAAAAGTTTTTCGTATTTGCTTTGTCACATTTTGGTTTAAAACGTAATAAAAAAGTTTCGTTTCCTCCTGTTTGATTTCAAATTAAAAACTTTTGTAACTTAAAATAAACAGGAAATAAACTTGAACTTCCGGTTATAAGCAATCAACAAAATAACTACAATTTTTATTAAAAGTGTTCGTGGATGGTTTGCAAACTCAAACTCTCGAAACACAAAAGTTTATCACAACCTTTATATGCAATCAAAGCCAAACAGTTGTGCTGCCTGCCTGCCACTTCATGTCAATCTGGCATACCTGGCCAAGGAGTTTTGCTTAAAACCAACCAAACACTTTTAAGGCAGATTTAATAAATACAATTTTTTTTATTTCAATTATTTTTCTACGACTTATTTTTTTGCCAACATTTAGGCTAACATCTATATCCTCAACTGACCTATATGACTGCTCTAAGGCATACGAGTGCTACAAGTGCTAACATGAACTGTATGTAAAATAGTAAAAAAAAGCAAGCAAAATGTTAACTAAACCAACCAAGGAAGGCATCAATTTGGGACAAACAAATAGAAAAAAAAAAAAAATTAAAAATAATAGACAAATTTTTCTCTCAATTTGTATGATGATTTATAGTTTGAAAGGAGTTAAGAGCAACATCTGTCTAGTGCTTATCCTTAAAAGTATTAAAAAAAAGATCTACAAAATTGAAATGAAATGAAAAAAAAAAAAGAAATAAAAATAATCCCTAAGCAATATTAATGGAACAGGTAACTGCATGAGTCCTAATATTTGTTTATAACTTTATCTTTACTTTTTATTTGTGTTTGCCAGAAATGAGTACATGAGAGATAACTAACCACAATTTCATAGGACAGGTTTTATTGTCCATTTTGATGTAGTTTTTCTTTTCTTTTTTCTAAAGAAAAGTATATTCAAGGAGAAATTTTTAAAGAGGCTTTTGTGTATTCACATTTGCCAGTGTGAAGGCATTAAAAAACAATTTTAATTAAGAAACGGTTTTATGAATAGTATTTTTATTGAGAGCTAAACAAAACAGTGTAGACCTATAAAGTGGAAGGGAAATAAATTTTTTTTTATAATCTATTAGAGTTGTAAGGGGTGATTCATTTCGAGGTACTTTTGTCAATAGCCTTTTTTTAACAGATCACTTGCGAGTCGTGTCATGCTGTCATAATGGAAAGACTTATGCCTAAATCGCTTCGTTCTATGGGCTCTTGAAAAGTTCCAAGAAGGTCCGACGTTTTTGGGGAAAATTTAGATTGGCGATGAGGCTCATTTCTGGCTCAATGAGTATGTAAACAAACAAAATTGCCGCATTTGGGACGAAGAGCAATCTTAAGAAATTCAAGAGCTGCCCCCTCATCCAGAAAAAAAAACGTTTTGGTGTGGTTTGTCGGCCGGTGGAATCATCGGTCCATATTTCCTTAAAAATGATGCCGGTGCGAACGTAACCGTCAATGGCGACGGTTATCGTGCCATGATAACCGACCATTCCGCCACTTCCCACACATCGCATCAATCAATGGTTTTATTGAGAGAACATTTCGGAGAGCACATAATTTCACGTTTTGGGCCGGTTGATTGGCCACCAAGATCGTGTGATATCATACCGTTAGACTTTTTCCTATGGGAAGATGTATAGTCCAAAGTTTATGCGGACAAACCCGCTTCGATTCAGGCCTTGGAGGAAAACATCACGCATGTCATTCGCCAGTTACCAGTTGAAATGCTCGAACGAGTCATCGAAAATTAGACTCAACGGATGGACCATCTGCGACGTAGCAACGGCCAACATTTGATAGACATAATCTTCAAATAAATTAGGCGATCAAGTGCGAGTTAGACTCACACACGTAGGGTTCCGTACTATGTTCAGTATAATTTAAAAATTCCAGTTGTTTATTTCTTTATGTCTTATGGGATACCCTTAAATTTTAAAATTAAAGTAATATTCGCGAAAATTGCATCATAATTGGAACATCCTTTAAATTTTAGTACGTAATTGATTTTATAGCGGCCTTGGTAATACACTTTCTATTAAATTATCTGGAGCCCACCTATTGCGGTGAAAAACACGTCACTAATGGATACACTTCAATTTTAAGTATTTGTTATAGCGGCCGAAGTAACACATCTACTGTAAACATTTCAAGAGGGTATCTATTACGGTTTATAAAATCATGTCACTGTCGTAACACCCTTTAATTTTATTATTCTTTATAGTGGCCATGGCAACTTCCTTTCTATAAATATATTGAGAGTCTACATATTACGATTAAAAAATAAGTCACTATAAGTGAAAAACATGTCACTGTCGGAATACCCTTTAATTTTTAGTAATTGTCATATCGGCCGTGGCAAATTTCAAGATTCTACCTATTATGGTTCAAAACTTAGGCCTTATAAATACAAATAACACCACTATCGGAACACCCTTTAATTTTTAGGTTTATTTTTTAGACTTGTTTATAAAGCGAACTACGTTTTTATTACGTTTGTAAATTTCTAGTGTATGCCTCCTACAGTTCAAGAAATAAACACATTTTCGTGAATAACACATCTCTATTGGAACACCCTATAAGTTTTAGTATTTGCTGCTATAGCGGCAACAGCTATACATCATCTGTAAAAATTTCAAGAGTCTACCGTTCCAGAGATAAAAGGCGCTGACAGACGGACAGACGGCCAGACGGACAGACATTGTAGCGAAAACAATAGGGTTACGTTTTTACACTTTGTGTACGGAACCCTAAAAATCAATGCCAAAGAGTGTTCTTTCAAATGATAATAAACATCCTCCATTAAATTTGAATTTTCTGTGTTTTTTCTTTAAAAAAGTTGGGAAACTCGAAATGGATCACCCGTTACTTGTTAGTTCATTTAAGTGAGCGATCGTTTTAGTTAAGAAAACTTTACTGAACTAGTTTGGTCGGTAGGGTAAAAACAATTCTTGTGAGACTCAGACTCAGACACAGTCTTAAGTTGAATTAGTGTACAGCAAACGGGCTTTTCTTTGCTTATTTTGCTGTGATTTACTTATTTAAACATAAAATATAAATGGTGACAATTAATAAATAATTGACATTAAAATTGTAATGTCAATCGGCCTTGATCACTTTTGTAAAAAAATATCGTTAATAATTTAATTTTAAGCTCAAGTGACAAAATATAAAAAATAAACAATAAACAGGTTTATTTATAAAAAAGAATTAATAAAATAATTCTGACTTTCAATTTTTTTTAAAGAACTATTAAGAAGAAAATACTGTTTAAAAATTTTTTTTGGTAGTTTGGCTTAAATTATTACTCTCGGAATGAATATTGTTCTTTTGTATTCTGAAAGTTTAGACATTTTGTTTAAATAAATTTAAATAAAATCTAAAGAAAACTCTATTTACAGATTAGTACTATGACTAGCTATGCCCACACACGTTGTGTGCGCCCTGACAATATTTTATTCGATTTTGCTTTGAAAGTAATACACACTAAATTTTAAGACTCCTTATTATTTATTTATATAAAGGTATCCATCCCAATTCTTAAATTTATAGAACATTCTAAAAATTATTGTAAACCTCTGTAAAAGGTGGTTAAATATCTTAATAACAATGTAATTCCACAAAGTAAAAATACAAATCAATTTTATTTCCTTTTCAAAAATAAAAGATGCCTTAAAATATGTAGTACCTTTATATCGGTAAAAAAAATCGTCTTACTTTCACTGCTTTTTCTCCACTTTCTCTTAGAAACAAAATATATCTGCGTATCCTGTGTTTGAATCAGGATACTAAAGTACCTTCTCACAAAATTTTGTTAAAATCCATCCAGTAGTTTTTATGTGCTGCTAATACAGACAGATAGGAGTAACTGTTTTATTATAGGTACAGATTATATAGGGTTCCGTCCTATGTTCAATATACAACCTTAAATGTACAAGATTTTAATTTTTCACATTTTTTAGTTTTATTTTGTTATTTATTGCTTTTAAAGATTTTAAGTTTATGCTTGTTAATTAAGGGCTACTACGGGGACACCCTTTAACTTTTAAATATTTTTATACTTTTTATTATAGCGAGCAGACTACTACACTCCCTGTCTAAATTGCAAATGTTTAAATGGTAAGCCCAAATTCGTTGAAATCACGACATTTATGGAACACTCTTTTAATTTCAATAATTGTTATAGTTGCCATAGTAATACAATTTCTGTGAAAATTATAAGAGTCTGCCTATTAAGAATCGAAAATAAGGCCATATAACCCAATGAGCTGAACTGAACTAATGAGCTGACTGCACTAACTGAACTAAGGAGCAGTCGGAACTATTTAGATGACTGTACTAGTGAGCTGTGACTGAACTAACTGAACTAAGGAGCTGACTGTACTATTGAACTAACAGAACTAGTGAGCTGACTGCACTAACTGACCTAAGGACTAGACTGAACTATTGAGCAGACTGAACTATTGAGCTGATTGTACTAGTGAGCTGACTGAATTAGAGAACTGACTGAATCAGTGAGCTGGATGAAATAACTAAGGAATTAAGGAGCTGACTGAACTATTGAACTGACTGTACTAGTGAGTTTACTGAAGTAATGAGCTGACTGAACAAGTGAACTGACTGAGATAGTGAGATAGTGAGCTAGCTAAGCTTACTGAACTAGAGAACTGACTAAAGTAGTTAGCTGGCTGAACTAACTGAACTAGTCAGCTGACTGAACTAGTGAAGTGACTGTACTAACTGAACTAAGGAGCTAATATAAGCTCAGTGATTAGCTTACTTAGGTCAGTTGAGTGATTAGTTCAACTGAACTAGGTCGTTCATGAACTACA
The DNA here is from genome assembly GCA_949628195.1 of Phasia obesa. Lineage (NCBI taxonomy): Eukaryota > Metazoa > Arthropoda > Insecta > Diptera > Tachinidae > Phasia > Phasia obesa. Next base: position 105,027,362 of record OX451219.1, read on the forward strand.
CAACTCTATATGACAAAACGAAATTGAAAAAATATAAGATAAATATGTCGAGCTAAATATGTTTCGACGTAACGACTTACGTAATTACATATTTATAAACACGTTTTTAGTATTTGTGACATATCTGCAAATATGCTTTCGTATTTGGGACATATTTGTAAATATCTTTTCATATTTGTGACATATTTGTAAATTTTAAATATCTTTGAAATATTCTCACATATACGTGGTGTTCGTCTGATGGATTTTTGGAAATTGTGGACAAACTAAGATAGATTACGGGATGGGATATACTTAATTTTAAAGCTAATGAATCACAGATTTGTAATCCATTTAGACATTTTAAGGAAAATGTTTAAGGAATTTTTTTGATATCCCTACTCATGCACTGCATTGTGTCGAAACTATGGAATTTAGTTTTGTGAAGAAGGAAGGGGGAGTAGTTCGCTTTAGATTTTCCTACATTAAAAGTGAGTTTATTCCTCATACGAATTGTTGTGGTAAAAAAAACAATTTTCCCCATAATGCGTCGTAATGCATTTCAACGGCCAAGTCGACCGCAAATAGATGAGATATTAATGGAAACTCAAAAACGTGCGGATATCGAGAACAAGTACCTTAATTTCATTAGAGAACATATCATTGTATTAACGGATACAGGTGGTATTAATAGTAAGATAATCAAATGAAGTGAAGTATTTTTTACACCGTTTAAAGAGATTAGAGAGCTTTCAAGCTTTTTTAAAGACTTGAAAAATGTCTTTAGTCTATCGAACATCGCACCGAATTTCCCATAGCTTTTTTCGATTCCTTAACATTTATCACCTATAATAATGATTACACATCTGTAGGTAACCATGCAACTTTAAATCTTACAAGAAATTAAAATCAACTCTATTCAAGCAAATTATTCGGAGATTGTAGCGAAATCATGATTGAGCTTTTGAATAGTTTGTCCTTTGCAGTTGGCTCATGTAATTACTGAACAAATACTAATGGTAAATGCTGCTGCCATCTTCAAAATAGGGGATTGGGTCGTGAATTTGAGAAATAAGATTATTTAGCAAAATAGGAAATAGGGTATAAGATAGAACATAGCCCTGCGGTACCCCTGAATTAATCATGAAATCGCTGGATGAAATCGCATCTATAACAACTTGCAATCCCTGAGAAAACTAGATATAAATCAAGAGATTTATACCAAAAGCAATCGATTTTTGACAGAAGTGCATCATGCCACATTCTATCAAACGAGTTGGAAATACTTAGAGCCACCAAAAAAATACTTTCACCGATACTCCACTCCATGATACATGGAGTGGCACCATTTTTCCAAATAAAATGCCAGTTAGTCCCATGTAGAATGCCACGGAAACCTAACTGGCGATTGCTAAGTAAACAATTGGATTACAGGTATTTCACAGAAATTAATCTATTATTTTAGGAGGTGCAAAATAAATTACAGTTGGGCGGTAATTATCAGAATTGTTAGCCTTACCACTCTTAGGGATTGGCGTTACATAAGCAACCAATGCAAATTCACCAGCATGATACTCGTACAAACTGCTGAAATAGTTTCACCAGCGTCAAACAGCACTTAGACCATGGGTCCAAGTTTACCAAGTTTCTATAAATTGCTACTCATTGCGACTGTGGGGACATGACAGTGTGCTGTAGTAGACAATGGGAACACATCATTTTTACGCAGACCACATGGATAGGAACTGATGTAACTCTTTACCACTAACTGTCATTAGCGCTTGTATTGTGCAATCTGCGATGATGATGCTATTGCCAATGATTACAGTACAAGTATAGTGTGCGGTATACATATGGCGCAATGGGGGTTCTGGTCTATACATTATTTCACCCAGTGGTAAGGCCACCCTCAAGTTAGGGTTTAACAAGGCTAGGTACTGACGTAAATCTTAATCACATCTGTATCAAGGCGAGTGCTGGAATCTTAATCGGCCCAGAAGACTTGTTGATGCTGAGATCTGCTAAAAACCTTTTAAACCGCACCCTCTCTAGAAAATTGTAGTCGCTTCCCGACAAATAAGAACTACCGCCCTCAAAGATGTGGAGCCTCGATGTCATTTTTGCAAAAAAATTATCATTTACTCAAGCTCATATTTTGCAAACCGTTTGAAATTTTGATATACTCTCTGAGGCAAAGTTGTAGCTCTTGTCATAAAGAACAAAAATTGTTAACATATAAAATCAAAAAAACTTCATCATCAAGGTCAAAATCGCAAAAAACTTTAAAAAATTCAATTTTTTTTACCTTTTTTCCCCTGTTCAGGTCCATAGGTAGCAAACCGTTCAAAATTCAAGGAAACAATCAACTACAAAAATGAACCTTAGATCTTAATAAACAACTTTCTAGAACATATGAACTTCCTAGGAATGATTCTTAACACAGTTGACTGTTTCCTTGAATTTTGAACGGTTTGCTACCTATTTTTTATGACAAGAGCTACAACTTTGCCTCAGAGAGTATATCAAAATTTCAAACGGTTTGCAAAATATGAGCTTGAAGAAATGATAATTTTTTTGTAAAAATGACATCGAGGTCCCTCATCTTTGAGGGCCCACAAAAAAAAACCTGGAGGACTTTGGGCAAAACTGGGAGACAGGGGTCTTTTTTTTTGGTCTTTTATCACGTAGTGGTGTCCGCATATGGTTATTTTGCCATGACTTAAAAAATTACACAGTGTGTATCTCTATGGTTTTTTTTTCAAGAAGAAACCAAGAAGAAAAATTTGGATTTTTGTTAGGAATTCTTATTGTTTTTTTCAAACAGGGTTTCTTCTTGATTTTATAGGCTAGACAGCCTATAAAAACAAGATTGTTTTTTTTTTATAAAAACATAAAAAATTAACAAAAAATTTTCAAAATAAAAAACTAAAAACAATTGGTATATTGATTTTTTTGGCATCTCCTTTAATTAAAATTGTTTGCTAATCAATCTTTGATTTCTTTCTACCTTTTCTTTTTGTGACATTTTATTTTTCCTTCATATTATCTTCTATTTTTCCAGGGGTGAAAGGTCAGGGGAGCTTCTTCTGATGGATTTCCTAGAGGGGGTTGAGTTGAAGCCACTTAATTTATAAAACCCGAAAAACACCATGGTGAAAAAAATTTTTTTTCGTCCTCTGCCAGGGATCGAACCTGGTATGCTTCGTTTTGTAGGCGCGTACTTAACCACTACACCAAATGTATATTTTATATTTTAACAAACATGTTCTATGTTGAATTCTATAAACGAAATAACAAGAAAACTAATATAATTAAGAAGATAACCTTATTAAAAAAATTAAAAACTTGATTTACACATGATCATATAGGATCCTTAATGAAATTAATCAGAAAAACCTTTTTGAAAAAATCAATTAGGAATACCTTTTTGAAAAAATCAATTAGGTGGGCTGATGAGATCAATAAGAAATCCATTTTTTATACAAATCATAAGAAAACCTAATAGAATCACAAAGCTTTTCTCTATGGATTGTTTTTTTTTTTTTGTCAAAAATTAGTAAAAAAAAATCATGAATAACAAGTTTTCTTATTGATTCAATGGGATTGCCTTATTGATAAAATTAAAAAGATTTACCAAACGAAAATAATAAGGAATCCCTTTAACAATATCTTATTTTCTTTCTGCTGGCTTACCCCTTAGCCTAAAAAAATTTCATAGAGAAAATCTTTTTGATTCTATAAGGCATTTTGGGCTCTGTGTAGATGATTGGTCTGCAGTGGTAGATCCTAGGATAATAGGGCTGCAATGTGTCGTAGTAACAACGCCGTGTGTGTATTTGGTATAGTGGTAAGAAATCTTGCTAATATTTAATTTCTACCTTTTATCTTTTTTAGAGGGTGGCGGAGGCTTGACCCTTTGCCATGGTATTATCCAGAATTTTACTTGGTTTGGGCGGGGAGAAGTCAGGAGGATTCTATGATGTAATGTGTGGAGGGAAACCAACCTGTGTTGCTGGCTTTTGTAGGCAAGCGCTTTAACCACGCCGCAATAAATTTCAAAAAGTGAGGCCAGTATTTTTTGTTCGTTTGACAGTTAACTTTCGTTCTATTGGGCTTAAAAAAAAAGTTAAAATTTATTTCATTCTTTTTAGTGATATTTTTTACTAATAAGTGTAGTTTGTAGGTTTTTATTTTATTTATGTGCGAAGATAATAAATAATGGTTACGATTGAAAACCTGTTTCAATTTCTGTTGACACAGAAAAATAATACTATGCTGTTGTCCTTACAATTACCGTTAGTAAAACATTAACTACTACTCTCTAAACGTTTGTAGATTTATTGGTAGTTGTAGTTTTAACTATTTACTACTGGGGCCTACTGGAACAACAGCTGTGAAGGTAATTTTTATGAACAGCAAGATAAAGTTACTTTTTTGATTTTTAGGAGAATACGAAAAGGAAACATAAAAGTTTTATATGTAAAATAGGTCATGAAAAAATAAATTATGCTTAGGGCATTTGAAATACAAAAAATAAATATTTTTACATTTTTAATTTCGTACTCAACTTACCAAATAAAAGTTATTTAATGGTTTTCAGCAACCCTCTTTATCAAGGAAAAACCACGCGGGAAAAATCTGTAATAAAAAAAAAAAGAAAAATGTAAATTATGGTTTAGTAACACAGTGCAACACGGAAAAAAATAACCATATACGGACACCACTACGTGATAAAAGACCAAAAAAAAGACCCCTATCTCCCAGTTTTGCCCAAAGTCCTCCAGGTTTTTTTTATGGGCCCTCAAAGATGTGGGGCCTCGATGTCATTTTTGCAAAAAAATGATCATTTACTCAAGCTCATATTTTGCAAACCGTTTGGAACTTTGGAACTCTTAACACCGTTTAGGTAGCGCTTAGGTAGCTCAAAAATTTTCGGGAAATTTTTCACTTTTGCGGCTACCTAAGCGCTACCTAAACGGTATTAAGAATCATTCCTAGGAAGTTTATATGTTCTACAAAGTTGTTTATTGAGATCTTCGGTTCATTTTTGTAGTTCATTGTTTCCTTTAATTTTGAACGGTTTGCTACCTATGGACCTGAACAAGGGAAAAAAGGTAAAAAAAATTGAATTTTTTAAAGTTTTTTGCGATTTTGACCTTGAAGATGAAGTTTTTTTGATTTTGATCAAAATTTCAAACGGTTTGCAAAATATGAGCTTGAAGAAATGATAATTTTTTTGCAAAAATGACATCGAGGCCCCACATCTTTGAGGGCCCTTAAAAAAAACCTAGAGGACTTTGGGCAAAACTGGGAGACAGGGGTCTTTTTTTTGGTCTTTTATGACGTAGTGGTGTCCGTATATGGTTATTTTGCCATGACTTAAAAAATTACACAGTTTGTAATATTATGGGGGACAAGTAATGTAAACAAATAAGTGCACATGTATTCAGAAGAGCAAAAAAATCGATACTTCTATGTTTTCAATAATTTTTAGGTGATAATGAATGTGATTGTTTATAAAAATCAAATATAATGAATCCTTACATCTCACAAGAATTAATTTTACATTAAAATTTATTCTAGTCGAATTTCTAAGAACATCCCAAGAAAATGGAATCTTACCAAACAGTTATAGGAAACCATGGTTGCATGTAAAATGACCCCATGAAAATCGCCAAATAAAAACAAAAAAAGCGCCAAATAAATAATCGGCTGCATGCAAAATGACCCTAAAAATGAAAAATAGCCCAAGAAATATTCATACAAAATTGGGTAATATTTCATATGCAAAATAGCCCAACAATTTTGGGTATTTTTTCGTCGTTGTTTGGAGAATAATTCATTTTTATATTTTTGTTTTAATGGAAGATCACCCATTTTTAACGATTTTATATTACGAAGAAATTTTTATTTTTTTTTTTTTTAATTTTTTCATAGGAGTGTAATTTTCAATATGAGTTAAAATAATAAACAAATTATCGCTAATAACTTATTTATTTAACACGCAGAAGTGTTAACATTAAAAATTTATCACGATTTAAGCTGAAAAAATCAGCAATTTAATTTCTCTATTTGCTTAAAAAAAAAAAATAAATAAATCAGTCAAGTGCGAGTTAGTCTCACACACATAGGGTTTCGTACTATGTTTAAAACGAATTTAAATATTCAAGTTGTTATTTTGTTATGTCTTATGGGGCACCTTTTAATTTTAAAATTAAAGTCATATTCATCCTTTAAATTTTAGTAATTGTTGTTATAGCGGCCATGGTAATACACTTTCTATAAAAATACCCATTGCGGTTAAAAAATAAGGTATTATTCGTGAAAAACATGTCACTAATGGACACCCTTCAATTATTAGTAATTGTTATAACGGCCGAAGTAACACATCTACTGTAAACATTTCAAGAGTCTACCAATTACGGTTTACAAAATAAGGCTATTTACATAAAAATCATATCACTGTCGGTACATCCTTTAATTTAATTATTTGTTATAGCGACCATGACAATTGCCCCTCTATAAATATATCAAGAGTCTACATATTACGATTAAAAATAAGTCACTTTACGTTAAAAACATGTCACTGTCGGAACCCCCTTTAATATTTAGAAATTGTTATAGTGGCCACAGTAATACACCTTCTCTGAATATTTCAAGAGCCTAACTATTATGGTTTAAAACTTAGATCATATACACGCAAATCACGTCACTAAAGGATCACCCTATAATTTTTCGGTTTAGTTTTTATACTTGCTTATATGTGACCCGGTCTATGAAAAGGTGACTTATGACTCAAAAACTAAATTTCGAAAAATTAGCTGTTAAAGATAAACAATGCAACAACAACAACAAAAAGTGGAAAAATTTTTTTTGAGTCATAAGCCACCTTTTCATAGGCCGGGTCACATATATCGAACAAAATTTTAATTACTGTGTGCAGATTGTAAATGTCTGTCTTCTACAGTTCAAGTAATAATGACATATGCGGGAAAAACACATAACTTTCGGAGAAAATTGAAAAGCCTGCCTATTATGGTTCAAAACTTAGGCCATATACACGCAAAGCACGTAACTATCGGAACACCCTTTAATTTTTAGGTTTCTTTTTTTAGACCAAATGCACAGCTTAGGATTTAATTAATTTTGAGTAATTTTCTGTGGCGCCACCTGTCGCGAGTTAATCGAGGCAATTTACAATCCTTCATCGGCTCATTCGCAACAACTTTGCTAAAGATCATAGCATGATCAAATGCACAGTTTACGATTTAATTGGTTTTGAGTAATTTTCTGTGGCGCCACCTGTCGAAAATTAACCCCACCTGTCAACTTTGCTTAAGATCATAGCATGATCAATTGCACAGTTTACGATTTAATTCGTTTTGAGTAATTTTCTGTGGCGCCACTTGTCGAAAATTAACCCCACCAACTTAGGAACCTCCGTCGGCTCATACCCAACAATTTTGCTAAAGATCATACCATCATCAAATGCACAGCTTACGATTTAATTAATTTTGAGTAATTTTCCGTGGCGCCACCTGTCGGAAGTTAATCGAACCAAATTAGAAATCTTCGCCGGCTAATAGGCAACAACTTTGCTTAAGATCGTAACATGATCAGATGCATAGTTTACGATTCTATAAAGGACATACAAACATACAGACATACAGACAAACATTCATTTTTATATATATATAGAAGATATAAGATAAGAAAACTATAAATGAATTTGAATTTTTCACAATTTTTGGGCCAAATTTTAATTTTTCTTTTTTGGACAATGTTTCATTTCTTTAGGGTGATTATTCATTCGGCAATTTTTCAATTTTTGTTTTTGGGGGATTTAACATAGGGCCATTTTGCATGCAGCCTAATCAAAAACACAGCACGGCGTAACTGCATATGAAATACCTAAAAGAGCATTTTGAAAACATACCCACTTAGTATATTTCCAAAATACTCTTCGGTATTACTTAAGTATTACATATGGAGTTACGCCGTGCTTCAATATCAAAGAAAAATCAATTTGTATGTTTTATTTGAACATGACATGCGTAAGCAGTTATGCATGTCACGGAGCCTCCAAGCCCTTTTACCTAATTTCTTGTGGCCACAATTATATACAAGTATGTGTGAACGTTACTACAAAAATATTTACAATTAACCTTGAAAAGCCTTATAGAAGCAAAGTTGACTCAAATGAAGGTGAACGCAATAGAAATAAAATAAGCAGGCTTATTGCCAGTACCTCCGATATAGTATTATGGAATGCAGTTATGTGTCACTACCTCAGCTTTTAACTCAAATGCACTTAAGTAAGAGTTGAACAGCCATAAAGATCTAAAATTGGCAGTGGTTGAAGCAGTAATAACATAACAAACCCGTGGCCTGTTCTAACCGATCGTGATTACGTTCTATTAAGGAGACTACTATTGCCTGTATTATGACAATACTAACAACGTAGAAAAGTTTTTGGCCGGAATGAAGACTTAATACCTATTGATAGTTCATTTATAATTACCAGTGATGCCAACTTAGCTGTTTCCGCGCTATTTTTAGCTCTTTTTGACTATGTACATCTGATACGAATTTTTTCCCTTTAACACTTCTTCAAAAAATAAATCAGTCAAGTGCGAGTTAAACTCACACACGTAGGGTTCCGTACTATGTTTAGTACGCCTTTAAAAACTCAAGTTGTAAATTTTTTCATGTCTTATGGGGCACCCTTTTCTTTTTAAAATCAAAGTCGTAGTCGCGAAAACTGCGAATACGACTTTAAATTTTATTAATTGTTGTTAAAACGACCATGGTAATACACTTTCTATAAAAATATCAGGCCTACCTGTTGCTGTTCCAAAAATAAGGTAATATACGTGAAAAACATGTCACTTGTGGATCACCCTTTAGTAATTAGTAATTGTTACAGTGTCCGAAGTACAACATCTACTGTAAACAATTCAAGAGTCTACCGTTCAAAAAATAAGGCTATTTAAGTAAAAATCATGTCTCTTTCGGAACACCCTTTAATTTTTATTATTTATTATAGTTTCTATAGTAATAAACCTCTTCTAAAAATTTCAAGAGTCTACTTATTATCGTTCAAAACTTAGGCCATATATACGCATAGCACGTCACTCTCGGAAATCCATAACGGCAAATAACACCTCACTTTCGGAACACCTGATAAGTTTTAGTATTCATTGCCGTAGGGGCCACAGTTATACACATTCAGTGAAAATTTCAAAAGCCTACCTATTATGGTTCAAAACTTAGGCCTTATACATGAAATCACGCCACTATCGGAACACCCTTTAATTTTTGGGTTTATTTTTTTAGACTTGTTTATAAAGCGAACTAAGTTTTAATTACTGTTTGTAAACTTTTAGTGTATGCCTCCTACAGTGAATAACACCTCTTTATCGGAACACCCTATAAGTTTTAGTATTTTTTGCTATAGCGGCAACAGCTATACATCATCTGTGAAAATTTCAAGAGTCTACCTGTTACGGTTCCAGAGATAAAAGGCGTTGACAGACGGACAGACATTGTAGCGAAAACAATAGGGTTACGTTTTTACACTTTGTGTACGGAACCCTAAAAATAGAGCTAATATAGCTCTTTTCATTCTTTAGCAAGCCACAGACATTACAACCGTCGTACCAACTTGATAAGGTTGTTCGCGAGTTGTACACGAGTTGTAACGCACACTAAATTGTATCGATTGTGAAACAAGTGTGCAAATGATTCCTAGAATTGCTGTTACAACCGTCGCAACGTATATGGCTTGCTTAAAATGGTTTTACACGGTGCGTGTTTGTCATATGACTTGTCAGTTTGATAACCCATATGTAATTTCATGTGTTTGTCAAAATAGGCATTTTACATACGGTTTATAATTTTTGCTTTCAAACGTACATGTGTAATTACATCTGGCATAACCTATAATATATAATTTTTCCACCCCACAGTTTTGTATTGCCAACCACATCTGATGTAAATGTGCAAACGTAGTGCTTTTGCCACGCTTTTAGTGCTTTTGGTACCACAAAAAACCTAAAATATCAAAATATCAAGTTGGCATTACAGGATGTCAGATGCTTTGTCGCATCAAAATAGAACACGTTCTAAATGAAAAATGTCATATGTATTGTACACATGGAAAATACACATATTATGGTTGAAAGGGTTTACACGACGTGTATAGAATTTACACATGGAAAAGTGACAAGTCATATGAAAAATACACGCCGTGTAAAAGAACTTTTAATAAACAGTGCATTTAATCTTTGCCCCCCGTCTACATTAGATATAAAATGATAAAAATTAACACTCACATCATGTTAGTATTAATTGTAGACTGCCCATGTTAATATTATTTCCAAGTTTTAACATGGTTTTTAAATCATTTATTACACTGCTTTACAAATTATTAATTTGGAAAAGTACCAAGAACGCCACATGCCTAGATCGGCTAATTTGGACCTCCTGAACACGAAAAACGCAAAAAAATTTTCCCAAGTACCGTTTTTAGATAACGGTACTTTACTGTTTTTCGGTATATGATGCCACTCAAACCCTTGTGTATCCCAATGGAAAAGTCCGATCGAGATATATGGCATATCTGTGGAAAGACAATCGATTGGCCTTTCCGCCGATATGCCACAAATTCCTAGCAGGCAAAAAATGTCTGAGTTATGGCACCTCAAAATTCAAAATTTGAAAATTGTTTACGTTTTTTTAAAAATTTTTCATTTTCATTTCGTTTTTTTTCTATGTTGTGCTAAAAATCTGGAATGTTTTATTTTTTTACCAAATGGTTTATTTAGTTGCCAACATTTAAAGCACAATTTGAAAAAAAAACGGATGAAAAATAAAGTTTTTATTAAGGATTTTGTGGAATGACAATATTTTCATTTTCACTGGTCACACACAATATTCGGCGTAAAGTCAAAAAAGTTAAATCAAAATGAGGACCGACTTGAACTTTTGCGTTTTTTTTCGGATGGATCTTCGCGAATGAGGAACCAACAATAATCCGCCATCATTTGTTCATCCCACCAGACTTTGTACCGTCTCTCGATTTCTTCCATTTCCTGGTGAAATCTTTCACCTTGTTCATCACTCTCGGCGCCCAAGTTCGTGGGGAAAATATCCAAATGACTAAATAAAAAATGTAACTTGAGTGTCATGTTTGAACCTAAAAGTTAGAAGAATAAATTTCCAAATGATAAGGGTCTTTCTGATATGCATTCTTTTACCCAACGCTTACCAATGGCATTGAATTTTTCCAGTAATATGTCGATCTTCTCAGAGTAATCAGGACTTTTGTAGTTTCCCAAGAAATTTTGAACGATGTTCTGGAATGCTTCCCATGCCTCCAAATGAGCTGAATCTAAACACTTATTAAATTCTTGGTCACCGTACAGAGCCCGAATTTGAGGTCCATCGAATATACCGGCTTCAATTTTGCTCGCTGTGGCTCTCGGAAATTTTCGTTAATAAGGGCTACCAACATATACAAAAATTCAAATTCCGTTTTTTTTTAACGTTTAAACTGATAGACGCAGAATATAGTGTATGAGCAATGAAAATGAAAATATTGTCATTCCACAAAATCCTTAATAAAAACTTTATTTTTCATCCGTTTTTTTGTGCTTAAAATGTTGGCAACTAAATAAACCATTTGGTAAAAAAATAAAACATTCCAGATTTTTAGCACAACATAGAAAGAAAACGAAATGAAAATGAAAAATTTTGAAAAAAACGTAAAAAATTTTCAAATTTTGAATTTTGAGGTGCCATAACTCAGACATTTTTTGCCTGCTAGAAATTTGTGGCATATCGGCGGAAAGGCCAATCGATTGTCTTTCCACAGATATTCCATATATCTCGATCGGACTTTTCCGTTGGGCTACAGAAGGCTTTGAGTGGGACTATATACCGAAAAACACTAAAGTACCGTTATCTAAAAAACGGTACTTGGGAAAAATTTTTTTAGCGTTTTTCGTGTTCAGGAGGTCCAAATTAGCCGACCTAACATGTGGCGTTCTTGGTACTTTTAGGCTGTAAAGCAGTGTTATTAAAACTTGTTGTTGTATTTTAGGTTGACAGTAGTATTTGCGAATAGCGCCATCTGTTAATTAATAGTACTAATACTATCTGCTGTTCAATAAGCATTGAAACAATGCTGTTGGAAGACAGAAAATTGTGTTTAAACAGAAAGTGACATAAACACGCATTCGTCACCTACAACAACGTGCACAAATTAATTTCGTTGCTCTGTCGGCGTCATGTTTATTTTTAGTTCAATTTGATGACTAGTGAAGTAGGCCTCTTATGCTTTGTTCAATAAATTTTTCCGTTTAACCATTAATTTTTTCATCTTTGTTAAATTCGTTTTTATCACAAATAATAACAATATCTATAGTTTTATGAAGGGCCTTTCCTGAGAATCACTATTTATCAAAGTGATTTGAAATCACATAAGAGATATTCTACACACGAACATTTTTAAAATCACGTGATTTTAAATCAGAAATCACAGTCACTTATCTAGACTGTGATTTTAAATCACTTGCTTATTTTTGCGAGTTCTATGTTGTTAAATGTATAACAAACTTCTTGTATAAATAGTTCGAAGTGTTCTATTTTAATTTTTGTGGTAAGATTACGTAATTTGTAAGAAAAATATTTTGAAGTAATATTTCATATTTAAAATTGTTTTTTTTTTCCTTTTCAACTGTCAGCAGATTAGGTATTTAAAAAGTACATACATCAAAAAGTACATACATACATCTCTGCTAATAACGCCGCTTTTCTTATATTGTTTTCATTTTAAGCCCTCTGGAGTCAACAATATTACCCTTAGCTCTTCAGGTTGCAGAATAGGGGGAAAATAGTTGTAGATTTTCTTAAAACCTAAGTGAACTTTTTGCAATTGTAAAAATTGAACCTTTAAAGGACAATCTATATTATTATATAATAAAATAGTAACTTATTTCCGTCTCACTGTCTGTCTGTCTATCTGTCTGCTTTTCGTTTGTGTTCACATCACGTAAAAACTACTAGATGGAGTTTAACAAAATTTTTTGAGGAGATAGCTTAGTATCCTTGTCCCAATATAGGATACTTTTTTTTCGCATAAATATCTTACATCCAAGAGAAAGTCGTGAAAAAGCAGTGAAAAACGCAATTTCCAGATTTAAGGTACTGATATTTTCGGTTTAAAAGTAGGATTTTTTTAACAGGGATTTTTTTCAACACGGTTATATTTTCAATTCACCTTTTTGTTTTTGAAAGTGAGATACTTAAAAAAAAACTACTGCACAACAGATGGAGCCAGTTAAATAAAATTTGTATTTAATTTGTATTTTTACTTTGTGGAATTACATTGTTATTAAAATATTTTAAAAACCTATAACAGCGGTTTACAATAATTTTTAGAATTTTTAATATAAATTTAAGAATTTTATCCAGGGATGGGTACCTTAATATAAAGCAAATACATAAACCTTTCAATTGGTGTGGAATAATCTCAAAACAAAACTGAGCAAAATATTGATAGGACGACTATGATGTGGTGGGCAGTGCTAGTATAACAATAAAATCGACTAAAAAAATCCGTTCTTTTTTCAAATTAGCGCTTTTTTGGTCTTTTTGACCGCTGGGTCGACGCGTTTCGTCCCTGAAAAGTATGCCAAATTTTCTGAGAATTAAAGATACGATTAAAAAACAAAATAATTTTTATTTTAACCATTTCACCATCAAAATTTTTCACAAAATAACTAACAATGTTTTTATATTTGGCCAAAATAAATCAAAAATAATAAAAACGTGCTAGAACTGTAATAAAATTTTGTCATAGTTGACAATTAAGCTGAAAAGCAATTTATAAAATAAAAAATTTCAAGTGAAAGAAACACAAAACATGATTCTCTCACCCCCCCCCCCCCTCAAAAAAAAAATACTTTGCTTTCTTTCACTTAAAAACCATTAAATACAGAAAAGGACATCAATTACGTTCATTTTAGTAACGCTTCAAGCTCAACAAAAACCAACCCACAAAAAAGATATACTAAATTAAGCACAAATAGAAATCGGCAAATAGTATTAAAGACAGAGGAAATACACAAAGACACACACACATAACAACATTTCAACAGAAAAACTCTACGCGTTAGTAAGTTAGTGAATCAAATTCAACTGAAGTCAAATGAAATTCTTCATTATGGTTTTTGTATTTGAAAAAAGAAATTTTATACTTGAAGCAAAAACGTTTTCGAAAGTGAAAAAAGAAAGTTGTTTACGAATGGTCAATTCATTTCAAATTGATGATATATGCCAACACAGGCTCACTTCAATTTAGGTTAGGTTAGATTAGGTTAAGTTATGATAGTTTCACACATAATTATGTATAAATGTGTAATTTCCCAAAATCCATAGTGACTACGGTTCACAGCTCTGTTTTAATTATTCTATTTAAGTCATTTCGTAAACTCTATATAATTGACAATTAGCACAGCGTTTACACCATAGATAATACATAGATAGTCAACTGAAACGTCAAAAACCTAAGTCTCTTGTCAAAAACCTAAGTCTAAGAATGTATTGATAGTCAAAATTGTATAAGTGTTGGTTTAAAAAAAAATCCCCACAGCACCTAAACTGTACATAGTTGTATAAAATATTTTGTAAAAACAGAATATTTTTTTACATTCAATTTTAGATGTTAAAATTAAATAATTCTTTTGCTTTTTAATAAAAATATGAATTTTGTATTTTTCTAATATATTTATGTGCGAAAAACGTTAGATTTAATGTTAATTTTAAATATTTATTACATATTGATTTGAAAATTTTCATCCCCTAAAAGACCAAAAAATACAATACTGTGTAGAAATAAATTTCACCAAACAAATGTCAACAAAATTAAATTTATTTAGTATTAAAAAATTTAAAATACAATAAATTGTTACATAATTTTCAAAATTCAAAAATCAAAATTGTTTAAATATTTGGCAAGTGCAATGAAATATCGCTTAATAGTGTCTAAATGTGAATAAAAATTTTACTCCCCTAACTGTGTTGAATTCACACCGTACCCGTACATGTGAAGACATTTGTAGCCGCGATTTTGACATTTGGAGAGTTGGCCATCTATGTGTTATCTATGGTTCACACCTTTTTAGTTCTTTATATTCTGAAAGCAAAAACCCAAAACATGTATTACGACTGTGTGACAAAAAGAGTGAAATGTATTTTTCTGTTCTGCACCACCATCTGCAGATATCATCATTAGAGATCTGCTGATGTCGTCATCACAGCTTTTTCCTATTACTTTTCTCTTCCAGCAAGGATTACGTATGTGAGCATATTGATAAGTTTGTCTACGTCATATCTGAATTTGTCTCATCCTTAAATACACAGGATCAAGACGAGAGTATATATCAAACCAACTAACACTTATAAGGGGTGATTAAAGTAGAGATACTTTTTTCAATAGCGTGTTTTTTGACAGATCACGTGTGAGCCGTGTCATTCTGTCACGATATTTTTGTTTAGTATTGTTTGGCATTTCATAATGGAAAGACTTACGCCTGAATCGCTTCGCTCTATGGGCTGTTGAAAAGTTCCAAGAAGATCCGACGTTTTCGAGGCAAATTTTGTTTAGAGATGAGGCTCATTTCTGGCTCAATGTATGTAAACAAACAAAATTGCCGCATTTGAGAGAAAGAGCAAGCTGAAGATATTCAAGAGCTGCCACTTCATCCACAACAAAAAAACAACGGTTTGGTGTGGTTTGTGGGCCGGTGGAATCGGTCCATATTTCTTTAAATATAATGCCGGTGCGAACGTAACCGTCAATGGCGACCGTTATCGTGCCATGCTAACCGACTACTTGATGCCTGAAATTGAAGCCCGTGATCTCGGCGATATTTAGTTTCAGCAAGACGGCGCCACTTCCCACACATCGTATCAATCAGTGGATTTATTGAGAGATCATTTCGGTGAGCACATAATTTCACGTTTTGGGCCGGTCGATTGGTCACCAAGATCGTGTGATATCACACCGTTAGACTTTTTCCTATGGGGAGATGTACAGTCCAAAGTTTGTGCGAACAAACCCACTTCGATTCAGGCCTTGAAGGAAAATATCACGCGTGTCATTCGCCAGTTACCAGTCGAAATGCTCGAACGAGTCATCGAAAATTGGACTCAACGGATGGACCATCTGCGACGTAGAAACAGCCAACATTTGATAGACATAATCTTCAAAAAAAGAAATCCCAAATAATGTTCTATCAAATGATAATAAACATTCTCAATTAAATTTGAATTTTCTGTGATTTTTTCTTTAAAAAAGTAGGGAACCTCGACTTGGATCACCCACTATTTAAACCCGCTACCTCAATTATTTCAACTGGTCAGCTTCATTTCCAAAGATGTTATAATGGCCGGTTACCCAGCACCGTTTCAGTGTGTGTGTTGTTCATTAGGAACTTGTAGAACTCTGCGACAACGGATGACCACCTTTGATCTAATAGCCTTTTTACACTGATCAACATCTAACATCTACCATCAATTTGCGAAGATGTTGACATCTTTCCATAAGAAATACACAGGCCTAAAATTCAACATCTTTACAAGATATTTCTATCTCAGTTTGTTCCATTTTACATCTTTCGATTATTTGAGTGTCATCACTAGAAAAATGGCAATAAATTAGATTAATTTAGTGGCATCACTGAAAAAATGTCATTTATGTGGAAAAAATATAAACCAACAGTTGTATAAAAATGAGCATCATACGAAGGTAAACAACATTTTTTTATTTTACATCTTTTTTCTATAAAATACTTTCAACAATTTTAATACATTAATAAAGGGTGTTTTTTATAGAGGTATAGAACTTTAAGTTGGCATTACTTTTCAAAATGGCGACCGATTTAACAGCTTGACCATTTGGAAGACAATATTCGCCGTGTTATTGCCGATATACGGCCAAAATTCATCGAAAATGGGACGTCCAGATTGGACTACATCCGCGACAGCCGTGGCGTTCATATGCCAGAAATCGTATTTAAAATATAATGCCACAAGATTATCTTTCGGATAAATAAAATTCATGTCAATCGAATAATCCGTCGTTGTTTTATTGCAACTTAAAGTTCTATACCTCTATAAAAAACACCCTTTACTTGGGTTTGTTCTAGCAAAACAACAATTATTTTAATTTTTTTTATCATCTAAAAGCGGCTTTACTTTTAATTTTTCGACAGTTTAGTTGATGTTAGATGTAAGAAGATGTTGCAAATGTAAACCGATTTTAACATCTGCCATACTTCACTAAGATGTTGTTCAGTGTAAAAAGCCTATAATAAAACTATTACCCCATGCCCTTGTAGCTGCAATCGCCAGACTATGATTT